>CM034156.1:506939250-508211750 GCA_019776745.2 Taxus chinensis | reverse complement strand
ATGTCCATTTACCAACACCCCAAACATTATAAAGCAAATAGTATGACTAATTAAGAAAGGCTAACACCATTGCCACCTATAGTCAAGTTCTAAGTTTTAGGAATGTAACATCAACGATCAAAGCTTAAAAGTATGCTATGAATGTAAACGAAATGTAATTAAACATTAATCTACAAAGAATCCTTACTATGTATGAATTGCTAAACTAACATAGACCTAAATTGATCTAAGAGGGCAATCAAATTGGGTTTGTTTCTACTCTAAGAGAGGTGGAATGGTCTCTCCAAAAATGACTACAAGATCATATTGGATACCCATCCATTAACCCCATTGAAGACTTTAGGCAAGGATTGAACTTGGCTATAAATCATATTTCTTATATGAGATGCAAATCAAAGCATGGTGTAAAGTTTAAAGGTATGTGGTGAGTCCTTTTTATAGTTTTTCGTTTGAGAAAAAATAACATCTTGGTGCATGTGAGACTAAAATCACAAATTAAATTAAGGATTTCTAATCATGATTAAGCTTTACTAATCACATTTAACGAATTAAAAAGTGATCAAGATGTGAGGATCCTTAATCAACCACTTACGGTCAATTAGGAGGCTAGGATAAGCTTTTGAAGCTTACTAAGATGTTGTGGAAGGAAGTGGGGTGATTTTGAGTGGTTGGAAGAGGAGTTTGAGCCAATAATAGGGTATATTGACCAAAAAAAGAGTAAAATAGGCTTAATTAGCTAATAATTGCTAGTTATCTGTTTGGAACAAGATTTTGACTTACAATTCATTGTAAAGTGACATCCTGGATGTGAAAGAGGTTAGGCAATCAAAAATGTGTTGTTAATTGAATAAAATGGCAAGAAACGTTAGTTAATTAGCGAAAATCACTAATTATAATGGAAATGGTAAGAATGAGAGTGATTTGTGTGCTTTTGGCAATAATATTGTAAAAGCAGAATTTATGTGTCTACATCCTTAAACTCTTGGTCAAAAAAGAAATATTTAATGGGAGAATCTGCATGCAGATAATAATATTCTAAGAGTTTTAGTTCTTGATGGTGATAAAATTTGATAAAAAATGTTGGGCCTGATCATTTGTCGTGGATCGATACAGGTGAAGCAGAATAACCCATTGAGGATGACATGCATGGTGCTCAATTTATTAGCATCCAGTGTGTGTTAGGAGAACTAGAAGATGCGTTTTCCTTCCTACAAATAGGGGTGGTTCCTGAGAATTATAAAGTCAATCATCGGAAGAAATTAGCTGTCAAAGTAGTGCCATATCAGCTAATCAAAAATCAACTCTATAAAATGGGGCACGACAAAAATTTATGGAGATGTGTTATATAACATGAAAGGCAAGATACCCTAAGTAAACCACACAAAGGAATTATAAGTAGGCACTATACAGGTGATGCTGTTGCTCGAAATATCCTTAACGCGAGGCTTTAGTGGCAGAGTTTATTTAAAGATGTGAAATAATATGATAAGGAATACAAAAAATTCTAAAGAATCGTTAAGCGAGGAAAATGTGATAGTATGCCTTTAATCCCAATAACCACCTAAGAACCATTTAAAAAATGGGGTATTGATTTTGTCAGGCCAATCAACCCTACAACACGATGAACATGCCCCAAATATATTATCACAACAATAGATTATATTACACGATGGGAAGAATCTGCACAAACTAAACATTACACAGTAGCCACATCGATGCGATTCAATCAGGAAAACCTTATAAGTAAATTTGGTTTCCCATTGAGCATAACAAATGATATAGGAACATATTTCTTGAATGACACAATTCACATTTTGTTGCAATAATTTATGGTTGCGCATCATAAGATGACCCCTTATCACCCAAAGGCTATTGGTACATTGGAAGCATTTAAAAAAATATCAAGCCACATATTGATAAATATTTGTGACATCGTAAGGAAGGATTGGGATGAAAAATTATCAATAGTAATTTGGGCGTATCAAACAACATACAAGCACTTAAATAAAACAACTCCCTTTCAAATTGTTTATATGAAATAATTCTTGCTACCAATCAATGTTTTATAACCATCATTGTGAATTGCATGCATTACAAATATAAAAGATGTAGACTCAATACAAGAAATTTTAACGAATTTGTTATAGTTAGACGAAAAATAATTACAAGCGAGGAGGTCATATAATATTTAGAAAGAACATCAGAAAGCATGGCTTGATCGAAACCTTAAAAGAAAAACTCTTAAGGGTCCAAGGTTTTTTTGTTTGACTCTAAATTTGCGCGACATCTATGAAAGCTCATAATTCATTGGCTAGGCCCATATGAAATAGTTGATATATTGCCAACAAGGGAAAGTGATGTAATAAAAATAGAATTGTTAAACCCTATCACAGAGTAACTGATGTAAACAATGATATACAAATGCTAAAGTATAATATGACACAAGAAAATGAGCATATAAAGTATAAAAACCCAAGCAAGAGAGAGAGAGGAGGACTTAGCTGATCCCTGAGCAATCTAGAAATGATTTGGGTAGTGTAAAGTGATGAAAAAACTGGGAAGAGTGTCGTAAATGTGATTTGTAAATTCTAGAACTCACGGATACTGCAGGACATGGGCGCTCGTAAGAGGACAAGGTTGCGTGGGTAATGAATACTACTTCTGGGTGCCTGTGACTACGCAAATGATAAAAATATGGTTTTCACTGTGTTGCAAGGATGTTGCAATCATTCTCTATTTATCTCTTGATAGTCTCTCCTTGAATGCCGAAGGTACATGTAACCTACAAAAGATAAATTTACCTGCACAAAATCACAAATCACATCAAACCTAAAAAGAAAGATGCAAAATGAGGAGTTGGACTAACCTCGACGGTCACCCCGAGAGTGAACTTACGATTGAGAACTACACTACATCTCAGAATCCATGTATTTCTTGTGTGTGTGTGTAGAAATGGTGCCCTAGGAAGTCCTTGTGCAAGATACACTAGATAGAGGGCTAGATTTGTAAGAATATGCAAATGTGTGGAGGGAATAGAATAAACTTCCCCTTACTATGTTGTGTATGTAGAGTATGTAGTCCCGTGTGCCTTGAATGAATGGTAGATGAATGATTTGGAGTGCTTTAGGTTCCCTTTGAATGCAATATTAGGTGGTAATAGTAATGCTTAGAGCTTGGTTTTTGATTTTGAACACATAATTATGTATTTATATGATTCCCTTGTTTGAATTTCGTAATTGATAACTAGAAGGCCAACCCATAAGTGAAAAATATTCCTAAAAGATAAAAGAGACACAAAAGGAGAGAGTAAGATAGAAAAGGTTCAGAGGCACCCAAAGGGGATAAGAGTGCCTGGGCACTGTTGTCTTGGATGGGTGCTGGTGTTGGAATCCATGAAAGATAAACAAGTAAAGTTCCAACTGGGCTGTAGGGTGTGTAAGAAAAAAGAGAAAGTAAAAGACAAAGAAAAGAGGCCAAAGATAGTTGTCAATTACTAGTTTTCTTTCTTATGAATCATGTAAATGCTAGTATGCTTTTAAGACCTAGAAATGTACCCAAGTGCATGATTTTGTGTCTACATTTGCGCCCAATTTATGATGTTAAGTGAATAATCAATAACATAAAGTAGATAGAAGATGCCTACCTTTTGATCCTGTAGAGTGTACGATTAATAGTGTTCCAAGAGGACAAGTGAAGCATGGAATGAGTGCAAAATGAAGTGTGAAGACTAAGAAGAAAAAGTGACCCCAATGGTGAAGCGTATGCATTACTTGTATTTGTATTTGTGCTTGTATTTTCCATTATAGGATGCTTCTTGTTACGTATTAAGGACGAACCTGAAAAAGAAGAGTGAAAGAGTAGTCAAAGTCGTGTTTATGAAAAATATTCATATGTAAAAGTGTGTAGAAGTAGTAGTAAAGGAAAGTGTGCACTTGATGCAAAAGAGTGTAAAGGATAGAAAAGGGTCCTGAAAATACTGTGAGGAGTGAGTTTTTTGGGCGATCTCACGCCAAATGTGAGTTTTTAAAGGTGATCTCACGCCAAGAGCGAGTGTTGGGGAGAGAATTAGAGCTTTACTCTCCTTCCATGAATGTACCCCCATAAGCACCACTGCAGATGGTATCTCTCGATTTAGTTTTGATTTTCCCAAATAGTTCTGATTGAAATTGATTGTAGGATATTGCATGCATTTTGTAACTGAAGGTCTGTGCCTATAATTGTATAATTTCTCTATGAACTACTGTAAATTGTGATGATTTGAGAAAGTGACTGTATGTTTCCCCAGGACATTAGCACCCAGGGGAGGACACAATCGCCCAAACACTACTAGCTGATGCTAGGCACTGGTGTCTGTACTGTGATTCTAATCCAAGTCTGATTCGAATCCAGTTCTATGATTGTAACTTGTGTTGTTTCTGTATTGTACTGTTATGTGTTTTAGCTCTGAGATGTTGTAGGGGTGATTTATTCATCCAATGTATGCCCCCCTCATTTGGGGTACATCAGATGATTATAGGAGAATGTGGTCCAAAGGAGAGGACCTAAAACTGAGTTGAAGTTGATTCTTGCAGGGGGTATGAGATGTGCATAGTAGAAACCAAGGAACATGCAAACTAGATAGGCTAGTAACATGTGTTAATGAAATCAAAGCTAGTATGCAAGTAGAAGACAATGTAACAAACAAGTAAGAAGACAAGATAGACCGTAAAAAGTGGGTTTCAAACATGGTACATGACTCATAATGTCATAATACAATTAGGGCTGAAGAGGCCAAAAACATAAAATGAACATACAAGACATATGGTATAGCCACAAACAATAACATACAATTAAAGACAATGGAAAACATAGTGTATCAGATAACCATGGTGGCATATAGTCCTACAATACAAATGCTACACATGAAGCACCCGTTAGCAAGTTAGAAATATAAATAACATGTCAAGAATGTGTATATATCAATGGAAATTAAGTGCTAATAAGAAGAAGTGATGAATGATAAAACAATAGAACCTGTAATGTGTGAGAGTAGTAAAGGTAGATTCCCCCAGAATCCTCGGTGAGATTGGTAAAGGATACAAGACCGAGCATCCTTGTAGCATGTGAAAATATGTAAGAAATCTGCATTCACCTCAAAAGACAAAGTGAACGCGCATGTGTGTATATAGAGAAAGATAATGACATAGCGAGTATCTGACTAACATAGTAAACAAAGTACAACATGTAAGTAGTGTACACATGAAAGAGTAAAATGCAACCAAGATATGCAAATGTTGTGAATGCATGTGATGGTATGGTATGTAATATGTGAATGGGATAGGAGCAACATGCCCCCAACTAATGTGTATGAGATGAGGCTCATTTATAAAAGCCCCCTCAACAGTCAAGAATGAACCATAGAACACGATTGTGTCATCATGAAATGGTATGAGAATGTATGCTAGAAATATGTATCATGAAGTGTGGAGTGTGAAGATTGGATGAGGATAGGTTCATTTAAAATTTAGACCCTCAACAATCGAGTATGAACTGTGGAACTAATGTGCATCATATGGTAATGGCGATATAATGTGTGTAAAAGTGATAAGAAAGACTAGATGTGAAGCATGAAGCATAAATTGTAGCAGTAGAGACTAGATAAAACTGATAGGAATGGAAGGGGGGAAGAAGTGTGATTCTCCCCAAGTGTGTGATGGATATCTATGTGATAATGTAAGAGGAAACACACCATTTTGACAGGGTTTGAAATGTATCATAAGAAAATGTATTGCTGTCACAATGAAAGTTAGAAGTAAGAGTAGGACTAGGAATGGAGTTTGGGTTGACAGGCAAAATCCCAAAGAGGTTATCTAGAATTTTTTGGTCTTGCTTAAAGATTGGATGTTGATTTTGAATTGGTAACATTGTAAAGGACTTGATAGGAGGAGAGGATGGAGGATGGATTTTGAGAGGTGGTTGTTTAGTTGGAATAGGTAACACTGTAGAAATCTTGATAGGAGGAGGGGATAGAGGACAAATTTTGAGAGGTGGTTTCTTAGTTGGAATAGGTTGGATAGGTGGCTCTTGATTGATTGAAGAAGGAACATTAGAAGTTATGGCATGATTCTCATTAGACATAGAAGGAGTAGATTTTGAAGCCCATTGTGATTTAATAATTGAAGATGAGCATGTAGCAGAATGTTTTGTAGAAAATAAGATAAAAACCTGATGCTCAAGGTGCTTAATTCTTCATTTTAAAGGATAAAAATCATTGTCATTATGTCCATTAATTCTATGATAATTGAAAAATGAGAGACTTATGTATTTGGAAAGCTGATATGGAGGATAGAAATGAGTAATTGGAAAATTGATTAATTGGTGATTGAGGAGCTCAAGGAGAATACCATGTTGCTTAGAATTTAGATAAAACTTGATAGGCGTGGGGAGCGGTAATACTTGGGGTTTAATTATATAAGCACATGTAGACGATGTAGAATTAGGATGAGGAGTAGAAGAAGAACTAGCATGGGATTGAGAAACAACCTTAAGATGATGAATTTCAGTTGTGAGAGATGTAATCGTGGATTCCATATCCTGAATTTTATCTTGAAATAAAGTGTGAATTGACTTGAAAATGGATTGATTGGTTGTGATATTATTCCTATTAGAGTAATCAAAGAGACGATCAAAGATGTAACTTATTTGTGAAGGCCGGATATTGTTAGGGAGATACATAGTGTCTAGGTTTTTTTGGAGAACATCTTTGCAAGGTGGGTGCATTTGATGTAATTGATGCAATGAGACTTGAGAAACCTTAGGAGCCATGAAATAAAAGGAAATGTAAAAAATAAGGATCCGAAAGATCGATCACGAGTGGGGTTCACCCAATGATGTAATAAAAATAGAATTATTAAACCCTATTACGGAGTAGCTTATGTAGACAATGATATATAAATTGTAAAGTGCAACATGCCACAAGCAAATGCACATGTAAAGTATGAAACCCTTAGCAAGAGAGGGAGATAGGAGGACTTAGATGACCCCTGAACAATATGGAAGTGATTTGGGTAGTGTAAAGTGATGAATAGATTGGGCAAAGTTTCGTAAATGTGCTTTGTAAATTCTTGAACTCATGGATACTGTTGGAAAGGGGCACCCATAGTAGGGAAAGGGCACCTGGGAACTGGAGACCACTTCTGGGTTCCTATGACTATGTAAATGATCAAAATATGGTTTTCATTGTGTTACAAGGTTGTCACAATTATTCTCTATTGATCGCCTAATAGTCCCTCCTTGAATGCTGAAGTTAAATGTAACTTGTAAAAGAGAAATTCACCTGTAAAAACCCACAAACCACATCAAACCTAAAAAATAAATATTGATAATGGGGAGTCGGAATGACCTCGGAAGTCACCCGAGAGTGAACTTATGACTGAGTGATGTACTACATCTCAGAATCCATGTAGTTATTTTGTGTGTGTGTGTGTAGAAATGGTGCCCTAGGAAGCCCTTGTGCAAGATACACTAGATAACGAGATAAATTTGATAGAAGATACAAATGTTTAGATTGAATAGAATAAAATTCCCCTTTCTATGCTGTTTATAAAGTATGCAGTCCCTTGTCCCTTGAATGGATGCTAGATGAATTATTTGGAGTGATTTAGATGCCTTTTGAATGCAATCTTAAGTGCTAATAATAATGCTTAGAGATTGGTCCTTGATTTTGAACACATAACTATGTATTTATATGATTCCCTTGTTTGAATTTTGTAATTGACAACTGGAAGGTCAACCCATAAGTGAGAAAGATGCCCAAAAGATAAAAGAGACAAAATAGGAGCAAGTAAGATAGAAAAGGGTCAGGGGTGCCCAAAGGAGACAAGAGCGCTTGGATGTTGTTTCCTGAAGCCATGAAAGATAAAGAAGTAAAGCTATGAATGGGTTGTAGGGTGTGTAAGACCAAAGAGTAAGTAAAAGTCAAAGAAAAGAGGTCAAATATAGTTTTTAATTACTAGTTTTCTTTCCTAGGAATCATATAAATGCTAGAATGCTTTTAGGACGTAGAAATGTACCCAAGTGCGTGATTTTGTGTCTACACCAAGAAACTTGATGGATCTTAGTGGAAAGATGCTCCAAAATACTTCAATGGGAGTAGGATGAAGCCATATTTATAGCCATATTGACATGTAATGAATAAGACACACTA
Source organism: Taxus chinensis (assembly GCA_019776745.2). Taxonomy (NCBI): domain Eukaryota; kingdom Viridiplantae; phylum Streptophyta; class Pinopsida; order Cupressales; family Taxaceae; genus Taxus; species Taxus chinensis. The sequence goes on along the minus strand of CM034156.1, from coordinate 508,203,565 downwards.
TATTAGATTAGTTATTTCATTTTTAGGTAAGGTTTCTTTATGCTTTGGAATAAGTGCAAGAAAATTACATACTTTGTTGTTTAGACTTACCTTGTAGAACAAGCTCCAAAATCATCTTGCATAGAGGACTACACAAAAATTTAAAATGGGAGGAGTGATTAGTGGAGGAAAATTGTGAAGTAATGTGGAAGAAATTCAACGATAAAGGTTTTTGAAGTGATAAACAAATGATGTCAGATAAAAAGGGGACACAATAAAAGATACACACACACACACACACATAAAATCGCATGCGCAAGTAGAAAATACGTGACAAGGAAATGGAACCGGGATGAACTGTTGTGAATGGAAAATGAGGAATCTTTTGGAAGGATGTTAGCTTAATGTGGAGCTATGGGAAGGATCCACCTAGGAAAGAAACATAGGGAGGAAAATGTGGCCTAAAAATAAAATCTCATAAAATGTAGCTAAGGGCACAATGGAGAAATCTATGAGGAAGAGGCTCATGTTACACACTTAATGGTCACTTAGGAGAAAGAGGGAAAAGGGGAGTAAAGGAAAAAATGTCAATAATTGGGCATTAATAACAACTATGGAGAATTAGCATATCATGTATGCAAGAAGTAAATGGAACAAACCTTTATTACTTTTAGGAAGGGTATAAATAAGAAGTTGAAGGGGGTAATTCATTTTAGTTACCTTGCAGTGAAAATAGGAGCTCTAGTGAAAAAACAATGAAATAATTTGTAAAGACTGATTCAATACCTAAGCTTATCAAAAACACTAATCACCATTAACGTTGCCTTAAGCTTTTTCAGTAATAGATAGGAGAAGAAGTAGACTAGCCTATTAGTGAAACAATTGGTCTCAACTCCCATTACCATGGGGTCGCATTAACGTGGGGTCACAAAGCCTTGATAGGATGAGAAGATTTGGGGTAATTAACTACCCTAGGGTGAACTAGAGTGGTTTTTGGCCTACAAAGAAATATGATAAACAAGAAGGAAAGGTGTTAGAGAAATGTGACAAGCAAAGGGCTCACGAGTTCCATGAGTATGTCAGGATGAGTATCTTCAAGTGACTTAGAGGCCATGGTAATCAAGAAGGACAAAATCACCGAAGAAGACATAAATATAATAAAGGAGATACCATCAGAAGAAGAAACAAGAATTTCCACGCCATAGAAGGATAAGATCACTATGGCCACATGAAGGAAACCCAAGAAACACCAAAGCTCCAGTGCTATAGCCATTAATATTGAAATACAATACCCAGAGGAAGTTGAAATAATCAGGGATTGGAACAATCATGTAACTTTGACCAATATATCAGACTGTAATCATCTCACACATGGGCTTGATGGAAATATTGAGAAAGAAATAGTGTGCCCAATACGACAGAAGGAAACTCAAAACAATAATGTTTATGATAATAGCATATGAAAAATGTTACAAAAAACTAGGGTCCTTCAACTACTTGAATTTCCTTACTTAAACAAACCATTAGAATTATACCAATACCTTATCTCACGCGTCAGAGAAGGGTATTTCTACTTTACAGGAAGGCACATAAAACTATTGTCATGCCATTTGATCAATAAGGAAACATGGCTCAAAAATCATGAGGAATATTTAATGTGCAAGCCCTAGAATATGATGCCTCCATAGATAACATTGGGGACCTCCTCAAATACAAGCACCGAGGGAAGTTCATGTCTATCGATGAACTTAAAGACCTTGGGATAAGAGTCACTGTGTGATTACTTATTATCAAACTTATAGAGGGCTGAGAGGTGGACATAAATCAATAAGAGGTTTCAAAGAATTACGAATAAGGTAACATGTAGCACTATTTTCAACTACTGGAAATTTATCGCGCAAGGCATAATAGCAAATGCCAACATGGCCCAAGAAACCAAATAGGTTAGATTTCGACTGGGGCATGATTCCGTTATTAATAGTCTTAAAGGATCTTGGCATACTATAAGGGGATGGTGAACCATCATGGATATACCTATCCAAGGATCCATCTTTGTCAGTGATGTATAAACCATTTATGGCACGCCCCCAATACTCAATAATGCATACAAGGCAAGGTTTACCACTTGGTTAACAAACTTGGGAAATTTATTTGAGAAAGACTGGATAATCCCGTGCCAATTACCTAAAGGGCTGGCTGGAGAAGTGGATTTTGGTGTTTCCATAAACTACTCGGTGGAAAGGATCAAAAAGGTTGATGAGACTTGGACACCATGGGAGAAATTACCCTATGCCCTTCACAACATACTACTTTGTTCGATCTGTCAAATGGATCAAGGGGTAAAGAAAGCTCAATATCAATGTATAAAGGTTAGTTGAGGACATCCATGCATTACATGAAATATAAAAAACACCCTAATCAAGGTCCACATGAAGGAACATCAAGTCACAGATATATATCACCTCACTAAGTGGGAAAATATTATAGTGAGGAATGAGGCGTAAAAAATCTTCTTTTATCTACTACCAAAGATAAAAATTCTAACAAGGAAGACATGAAATATGAAGAACATGTTGAAGAAATTTGTATGCCTAAATGTGCACGTGAAGAGCACGCAAACAAGTAGACTGTGCATGATAAATATAATAAGAAAATGAAAGTGCACGAATGTAGATGGATCAACTATAAAAAGAAGACAGACGAATCCAAAGGAAGGGCCAAGCCTTACACAGGTGAAAGAAGGATAGAAAGAAGTAGAACATCCATGTGGCATAAGGTACACAATCAACCTTATCCAAAAGGAGACCAATGTTGAGGTCCCAATGCAACACTCTCTAGTCTAGGTAAGCACTAGGGAAGGGCCAGTAAAACATATGGGGTACTCAATCCCTAGTGGATAAAACAATATTTTTTCTCAATTTTCCACCGAAGGTGGTAGAAGTTGAAGACAATCCAGAGGAGGCTGCATAAAGTGAAAGTTCGGACAGAGGAGGTCATGAGGAAGGAAGTGGCCAAGGATAGAGAATTTTATGTGGAACAAGCCCACTCAAATAAGGAAAAGAGGCCAATATATGAACAATAACCAAGCATAGAGGAGGAAGAAGAGGACATATAACTCTACCCCCCACCTCATAAAAAGGTCAATGCACACAATATATCAATAGGGGAAGAATGATTATGAATTATTCCAATGGACCAATATTAAGAACACCATGACAACTAGGCACTCCAAAAAGTATTTTTCCTTTTCGATGGATGCATGCACTGAAAGAACCACTCGTTGAATTTATCAGGTGATAGATTTCACACCATCCCATTTAAGGATGGACATCAGATTCTCCTCGCAACCACCTATAACATGTCCTAGACTCAATCCAAGGGAAGGCATTACTAAAAATTGTTTGAGAATTGTACAACAAAATTTACAGAACAACAATGAAGTAAGAGTATATAGGGCTCAGGAAATAAATCTAGATGGAGGAGCTAAGAGATACAAAATGGAAGATGCATGATATTCAACATGAAAATGAAGGTCTCCAAGAAAAATACACACACAATGAGTCAAAGGTAGAGACCCTCAATGAGTGGGTGATGTGCAACAATGACCTAAAGCTTTTACTGGATAATTCACTCATACCAGGTGAATAAATAGATGAGCTCGAGAAACTGATGAATTTCATGTCTAAGGAAATGGAGAGGGAGTGGGAGATAAAAAAATGACAAGGGGGGATATAGTGAAAACATCCTGTTCATTTGTCAAAAAGAATCTCGTAGAATGTGAAGATATTGCACAGAGGATTAGAGGTCAAAGTAGAAAAAGTTGAAATTTTTCTTAAAGGGTTGTATAAGCAACCTGAATAATCAATGCGTGAATAAAAGAGTTGACAGATAAACTAGCAGTAATTTGAAGCCCAACTAGATGATGAATCTCTAAACAAAGCTAAACATAATAAAATAATGGAAGAATCTGAAAGTGGTTAGTGATTAGGTCACAACAAGAAAAGAACAAATAAAGTAGTGCTTAATGGAGTTAATAAAACTCACCTATACATTAGAAACAGAGCTCAGAGTCACACCCCAAGATTTTATTAAAGTAATTCAATCAATTACATACAATAATAACCACATGGAGTCCAAAGGTTCTTAAGTGTTTAACCAACTAATTTCGTTAGTTAGATAAATTAACCCAACTCATTGATGCGACAATGAATAAATGGAAAAAACATGAGGACTTATTGTAGGTTGATGGTGCCTGAATTATTTGAGGATGTCTAATAAACATTTCCCAAAGATGGACAATCGGATTAGTACAAGGTGATTTTGGGCCCATGATTTATCATATTGTTTATTATTTAAGTCCCGAAAGGACCTAATATTCTTTATTCATGATTCACTATTATTTGGAGACGCGCGTGGGAATTTCACAAAGGAATGTGCTTGGTGTAAGTAGGGGAATACATAAGAGGTAACCACATAAGGAAAATGGAAAGGAAGCATGCACGTAAGAAGAACACTAGAGGAGTGTAAGATAAATCACAAAGAGGGTCATGTAGTATAGGATAAGGCCAAAAAAGGACATACAAAGCAACAAAAGATAAGGATAAACATGAGTTTGGAAGTGGACTTAAAATTTAGTTCTTGAAATCTATATAAAGTTGAGAAAGGGATTGGATAAGGCCAAGAATATCAGTGTCTTATGTGGAGGATCAACATGCGGTACATGTTTAAGGTGACACAAGGATAATTTTGGCTACTGACTAAATGTAATAGTTAACTGGAGATGTAAACTCAAAGGCTATTATTAGCTCTTGTAATACTAATGAAGGACAAGTTACCACTAATATAAATACCCATGAAAGGGTCTATTTTAATGGGATGCGTAGGTGTGTGTGTGTGTGTATGTAATTATGTGCATAGAGAGGTAGAGGATTAACGTGTGAATGGCTTGTACTCAGGTTTTGGGCTATTAGATGGCCATAAATTGTAATCGTGCAACAATATATATATATATATATATATATATGAGCATTATGCATGGTTGTTTTGTATTTTTAATACATTACGAATACAAGTCTAATTTCTAAATTAACAACTCAATTCAATTCACTTTTTATAAACTATGATGGGACCTAGAAACTCCTCACACTTCGGATGAGCAAGCCTTAGTTTATCTAAGTGTGATATTCCAACGTGACAATGGGGAAAATGTGCATGCCACTGACACAATAATGATGTGCACATAAGTGAAGAGTACTAATAGACTCCAACAACCTTATCCTCCTAACTTGGGGAATCCCTCCCAAGGTTTTCCCTCACTTCTACAATTTTCACTTGCTCTACACGTCCCTCTACTCTCCTCCGCTATCATTTCCTATGAACTTGTTTATGCTGGTGATGCCTTATTGATTGGATGAAAACATCTAGTCCCTCACCTTCTCAAGCTCGTGGCTTCGTAGCATGCCACGACCAAGACAATGGGACTTTGAATGTTAAAACATGATAAAGTCTCCCAAATTGTCTTGGAACTCTGGCATCTCTACTCACCAATGATAGTGACACATTATATCTAATCTTGCACTTCTTGTGTTATGGGAAATGAAGGTCATCCATTAGCTAATACCATATATGGGGTCCATACTATCTAATCTATCTATACTGTGCGTAAAGTTGAAAATCCAACTTTATCTCTCACCGCCTCCCCTCTATCATTCACACCTGAAAATTTAATCTATTGATTGTCGCTGTTTTTGATGGATGATGGCTTGATTAATTATAAAATATGTTTTAATAAATATACATATATAATTATATACATATACATATCTACAAACACACACACACACATACACACACACACACATACATGCATACATGCATACATACATACATACATACATACATACATACATACATACATACATACATACATACATACATACATACATACATAATTTAATCTATTGATCGTCGTTGTTTTTGATGGATGATGACTTGATCAATTATACAAGATGTTTTAATAAATATACATATATAATTATATATATAAATATATACATAGACATATCTACACACACACACATCGTTTGTATGATTTGTGAATGACTAACTTTGGGTTGCATCGTTACATGATAATGATTTGAATGGATTTTTTTTATTGTTTTCCATTGTTAAGGTTAATATTGTATCATTTGAGGTTATATAACAGTGGATAAGGCATTGAGCGAATCGGTCTAAGACCACATTACATTGTTCAAATTGATCACATTGCTTAGAAATGGTTTAAAGTTGAATGTTATTGAGAATGGGTCTTGGACCACATAGTAAATCAAGTTTGATGATTTACAACTCTGCTTCCTTAGCATTAAAAATTGACGGTCTTAGACCACTTTATAAAGTAATTAATTAATGGTTATTGTGGATGTTTTACTAACTTGGTCATTGAACCCTCGAAATTTTAAACAATGGTCCTCGATCTTTGACAAGGTAATTGTAATGTTTAAATTTCATTAAAATGGTCATAAACCATGGGAGCAATTAAATTGTTTAAATTTGAATAATGGTCTTAGACCATATTGCATCATTATTGTTAAAAAATTGGATATGGCTCGGTCATAGACCACTAGGCATGTAATAATTTATTATTGTTTATCGGTTTATATGGTCATTGACCACTTTGGAAGGTAAAATGATAAAGTTTAAAGTTTAAATATTAATGGTCACAAACTATGTGGTGAATAACAAGGAGATTTAATATTGTTTAATTGTTACTTGGTCTTAGACCATTGACATTGCATGTAAATTTAATTAGAAAATTAGAGGTAAGAAGATTATGGGTTTTGAGGAAGCCACTACGTGGCACTATTAGTCATTTAATGGAATTAAAGAAATACGATTATCGGGAAATGAAATCTTGCATTGTACACCAAAACATGCAATATTCACTTCTCCCATTCACATTTTTGGTTTTTACTGTTGGTTTTTCTCTGCATGAGGTTTTTGGGGAGAAAATAATGTAAGGAAGTTTGGAACGAATGCATTCAAATATGAACCTTTATTTAAATGGAAAATTTGTGTTTATTCTTGTTGTTTTGGAAAATTTGGGAGTCTTGGTTGGGCATACACGTTACATGTTTCAAAGAGAAAATTGGAAAAGGTAAACAAGGCAAATACAAACAGGCATGGGTTATTTTACTCAAATTTTTTCTGTTATTAATTTGAAATAAGGGAATACGTATTTGGTTTTCAATTGATTTAAAAATCATGGAATTAATGGGAATGTTTACTGGGTTTGATTCAAAATAGGGCATGAATTTTAATGGGATTCTGAGACTATTTTTCTTGCTAGAAAAATACGTATATATATATTTTTATCAGCTCGATTTGAGCTTGTTGCTAGTCGATTTGAAATTAAAGTAATTGTATGAGTTTTTGCTATTTAAAACCCGAAGATTCTCTTCGTTTTAAATATGGAAATTTTAGTGAAAAATAGGGAATAAAATGAAAACATTGTGGGTTTGTTGTCCAAAATAACATATTTGTATTTTTATCCATTTTGGCAATCTGGGTCTCGTTCGTAATGAAATTATATGATTCACATCATGAAAATAAGATCCGAGTTAATAGAAAATTTGAGTTCATAATTTGTATATTCGTGGGTTGCTGTTAAAATTTGTAAAAGGGATTTCTCCCTTTTTGGGTGAAATCGATATGGGTTCTATTAAGAGCTGTAAGCCATTAGGTTATTGATGTTTGACTGTGGGCAAGATCTTGATGCATGTATGAAATGATTTCATTTTATCTTTCTCTTTCCTAGGAAGTATTCAAATAAGTATTCTTTGATAATACAATAGCTAATCTCGTTATGAGACTCTCATTTGAACAAAGGGGTATTTATAGCCTAAAAATGAGATTGCTAAAGTTAGAGTGTTTAATTATCTAGAGCCTACTGTTATCTTATTTCAACACATATATTTCATTAGTTTGGGATGTGGGATATTATGATTTCATCCCTTTCAATGTTGTAATAATATGGCCTATATTGTATCATATGATTGACTGTATACATGTATTGTGGTGTTTCGTGCTAAAACTTAGGATCAAACCTTTCGGTTAATAATGATTATCTCATTGAAATCATGACTGTTTGACTTATCTTGAAAAGTGAAATGAAAGATGATTAAGGAAGGATTATGTTTGTGGACTGTATACTTAAAAAGATGGAAGATAGTAAGGTATTTGTTATTACATGATTTACTTGTAAAAATTGATGATGTTTTGTGTCCTTTGAGCTATTCAAGAGAATAGTAAGAATTTTGTAAGGAATGAGTGTGTATTCATTGTTTTGAATAATGATTGTCAAGTTAGCATATTTATTTACTTAGTCAATACAAAAATGAGTAATGAGTTAGACATATTCATTTAGGTAAACATAACTAGTATGTATAGATAAAGTTTTAATGGAGATGTTATTCTTGTGAATTAAAGGACATTGTTATAATATCTATTCTAAATGGTTGACATAATTGATTATCATTGCATGTTTCTTAAACTTACAAAAGTTATGTCAAATAGTTACATCAATGATATGATTTTAAACATAACTAATAATTAAAAGTACCATTTCATTTGGATAGTGATATACATACTTATTTAATGGAATATGATGTTTATTAATTATCTATTGAGTTAACCTTAACATATTTTTTTACTTAAAATAAACATAACAATAATATGAGTTAGATAACTCATGTCAATTCTTAGAACTGGCCCATGTATAAATTTTCTCTCTCCTATAGTGTGAAAGATAAAGTGAAATTTATGAAGTGCATGATTGGATTGTATACACATGATTTCGTAGAGGAAAATGATTCTGGTACAATGAGATTTGGAGATAATACATCAAATAACATTGTTGGAAAAGGTAAGATAAGTCTTGACAATGGTAAAATTATCACTGAAAATGTGTTATATGTAGAGGGATTGAAGCACAATATTTGAGTGTTAGTCAAATGTGAAAACATAGATATAAAATATTGTTTCATGACAAAGGATGTGCCATAAAGAAAGATAAATCATGTAAGGTGGTTGGAAATACAAAGAGTACCAAAAATAACATGTATGTCCTAAAGGAAGTAAAAAAAGAAAAATGCTTCACAAGTAAAGTGGATGAGAGCTGGATTTGACAAAAAAGAAAGGGACCCCTAAATTTTGATAACCTTGTCAGAATTAGATCCATGGGATGTGTTTGGAATATTCCTAAGATAAAAAAAATAGTTGATAAGATTTGTAAAACATGCCTTCATGGGAAACAGACAAAAAGAAGCTTCAAAACAAAAGAATACTCTACTACACAACCTCTAGAGTTGATACATACTGATCTTGTAGGACCAACAAGAACTGAAATCATATAGAAAGATAGTCATTTCATGTTGTTGATTTATGATTTCTAAAGGATGACAAGGGTTTCCTTCCTTAAAGAAAATTCATAGGCATTGGAAAGATTCAAAGATTTCAAAACACTAGTGGAAAATGCAAAGAATGGACAAATAAAGAGTTTAAGGATTGAAAAATGAGAATTTTGGTCAACCGAATTTAATTAATTTTGTGAGACTCATGGAATAAGAATAAAATTATCAGTTTCAAGGAAATATCAACAAGATGGGGTGGTAGAAAGGAAGAACATAACTGTATAAGAAATGGATAGAACTATGCTGAATGAATCAAAAGTGTTTGATGGAGATTGGAGAGAAGCAATGAGTACAATAGTATACATTTTAAAAAGATCTCAAATTAGAATTAATAATAAGAAGACACCATATGAGATATAGAAAGGAATGCTTGCAAGTGTGAAGCACTTTAGAGTATTTGGAAGCAAGTGCTACATCAAGAGGGATGATGAAAATTAGGTTAAGTTTGACTCAAGGTATGATGAAGGCATATTTTTAGGATACTCAGTTGTTAGTTCAACATATAGATTCTAAAACAAGAGCCAACACAAGATAGTAGAGAGTACCAATATCATAGTTCATGAATCTTTTTCAAATAAGGTGACAACTCAGCCCAAAGAAACTCCACAAGTTGCTGAAAATCAGGATGATGAATTTTTTTCAAAAGTTGAACATAAAGAATAAGATGAAGAAGAAGAGAAAACTGATACTAAAGGACCTTCAAGGTAGCTTAAAAGAGATCATCATCCAAGATGAATCATAAGAAAAAAAGAAGTAGACATCCAAACAAGAAGAAGGTTGAAAATTTCTCAAAATCAAGAAGACATGACTCTCTTATCCAAAATAGAACCAAAAAATGTAATAGAAGCAAATAAGGATCATAATTGGGTGAAAGCAAAGAATGAAGAGATGAAACAAATTGAAAAGAATGAAACATGGGAGCTGATACCTAGGCCAAAGTACAAAAACATCATTGGAACCAAGTGGGTTTTTAGGAACAAATTGGATGAAAAAGGTAAAGTGACTAGAAATAAAGCAAGGTTGGTTTGTAAAGGATATGCACAGGTGGAAGGAGTATATTTTGATGAAACATTTGATCATGTGGCTAGGATGGAAGAAAGTAGGTTATTCTTAGCACATGCAACTCATAAAGGTTTTAAAGTATATCAAATGGATATAAAATTAGCATTTGTCAATGGGCACTTGAATGAGGAGGTTTATTATAAGCAACCAGATAGTTGTTCTCTTACTGATGACTTAGATTATGTGTGTAGGTTGAAAAAGGAACTTTATGGGCTTAAACAAGCACCCAGGGCCTGGTATAATAGGTTATACAAGTATTTGATTGAGCAAAGATTCAAAAAATGTGTAGCTAATAGCAATTTGTACATAAAGGAAGAAGAAGAACACCTATTGATTATTGTTTATGTGGATAATATCAATTTTGGGAACAAAAATGAAAGCATGTCACATGGATTCTCTGAGGTAATGAAAAAGGAGTTTGAAATGTCAATGTTAGGTGAAATTTCATTATTCTTAGGACTGCAAATTCTTTAAAACAAGGAAGGAATCTTTATTTCACAAACAAAGTATATCAAAGAAATGCTTAAGAGATTCCAGATGCAAGATTGTAAGCCAATACGAACTCCCATGAGTGTAGGGTGTAAACTAAGCAAGGAAGATAGCTCACCAAAGGTAAATCATACCCTATACAGATCCATGATAGGCATTCTTTTGTATTCAACAACATCTAGACCTTATATTATGTAGGTAGTTGGCTTGGTGGGAAGATTTTAAGAGGACCTAAAGGAAGTTCATCTCCAAGCAGTCAAAAGAATATTCAGGTATCTCATGGGCACATTGGATTATGATATTTGGTATCCAAAATGTAATTAATTTCAGATTAAAGCCTTCACAAATGTAGATTGGGTAGGAAACATAGATGATAGAAAAAACACAACTAGTGGATCTTTCTTTTTAGGTAAGTGCCTTGTTTCATGGTTTAGTAAAAAGTAGTCTCTTGTAGATATTTCTACTTGTGAGGCTGAGTATGTTGTGACAACCATTTTTGTGTGGATGAAGTAAAATATTGAAGACTACAAAGTGGAAAGTGAAGGTTCTATTCCTTTATAATGTGACAATACAAGTGCTAAAAGTGTCTCAAAGAATCCAATGATGCATTTAAAGAAAAAGTATATACCCATCAAATATCATTTTATGAGAGAAAAAATCAATGAACAAAGAATTAGGCTTGAACACGTGTTTATAAAAGAAGAGGTGGTTGACATAATGAGAAAACCTTTGCCTAGATCTAGTTTTTAGCATTCAATGCACACACTGGGGGTAAGATCAGCCCCTAACAGTCACTAATTATCTCAAAATGATAGGGGGAGCAACTCAGGTGCCAAAGTTGCTCCAAAAAGGCTCAGGGTGAGTCTAGACAGGGGGGTTTGTTCTCTAACCCAAGGCACAAATCAAGAGGTCTATAAAATAAAATAGAAGAAATTGTAAAGGATGAATGCTCCAAGGATTAACCTTAGGGGGAGTATTGGAAGTGGTGAATGGAAGAAGAATTCTAGCTGATAAAATCTTTTCAAGCAAAAGAGTAACATCTTTCTAGGGGGAGAGTATTAAGGTAAGATCATGATTTATTATGTTTTTCTTTAAGATTAACTAGGTTTTTGTGTTTGTACACCTTTGTCATATATGTTAAAGGGTAAGAGAGTGTGCCAAAAACTAGAATTCGTTGTCTTGTATTATGAAGATATCAGTATATTGGTTTTCCATCAAAAGTTTATGAGAATATTGCCATGAATGAAAAAGGGGGAGATTGTTGATGGTGTTGTTATTGATGTCACATGGCATTGATGGCAAAGGAGGAGTGAAATGACATGTAGGTAGGTGTCTATCAGTGGTGTTCAATGATTTAAAATTGGTTCTTGAAGTTTACAAGATGGATTATGGATGCTATAAGCTTAAATAGTGAGGTGGTTGACCACTGAAGGTAGAATGGAAGTTGGTAGGCTTGGTTAAAAGGTTATACATGTAAGATATGATGATGTTAGCATGTGAAAGAGCTCCTATAGTGAGTTTCAAGTCATCTGGTGAAAATATCAGTTGAAAATGGCTCATTTAGGCCTGTTTATAGAGCATGAAGAGATGTGAAGGTTTGGTATAGTTCATGAAAATAAAATGTGAGCATGGTAGGAGCCCAAGGATTATGTCTAGGACATGTTTGAGCAGCAACAAGTCTTACTTTAGCTCCTGGAGTCAAAATTCAAAAGTTCACCAAAGTTAGATTTGAGGAAAAACATTGTATACTGAGGTAAATGAAATAGGTATGAGTTGTATAGGAAAATATATGGCTAATCAACCTATGGAGAGTGTAGAGGGTGTCTTGTAGTGCTCAATGCCAATTTTCATCAAGTTCTGAAGAGGTATGTGAAAGTTATGCTAGTTTTTCTAAAATTGGTTAATTGAGAAATGCATATTGAGTCCTTTGTCTTCTTAGCACCCAAGAAAAAATATGAAATATTCTTAAGATAAATCATAGAATACATATTTGGAGAGGATTCCAATCCTGAGATGTTGTAATTTTTTTTGAAATAAATTAGTTAAGAATTAAGGAATTTATGAGTCTTTTTCTACCAGTGTTCTCTCTCTCTCTCTCTCTCTCTCCAGGGCTCTTTCTTGAGTTGATTGGATTAATCTGAGTTATCTAAGTCACTTGTGCAAGATAAATAAACTTCTCAGAAGTATAATAGACCTCATATAAGTCAAAATGGTGACTCTTTTGTCTCTTAGGGTGGACTGTGTCATGTAAGTATGCATTTTCCTTGCAAAGCTATGTATGAGTAGTATTACATTAAACACTTAAAGCCTATGTTTATTCAATAAAATATAATGTGAAATGGTTTCTTAGAGGCCATGAAGTTTAAATCACATCTACAAAATCAAGGAAAATTTCTAGATATTTCAATCAGTATGTTAAATTGTAATATTCTTTAAGAGTGTTGATTCAAAATGAGCCCCCTGCTTATTTTGGCTAACTTGCCTTCATTCTTTCCTTCCTTGTGCTTCAACTTCAATTTTCACACATTTCAAGCACTCAAAGGATTCTAGAAATGGCTTCATCAGATAGAGAATTCTTTCCCCTTTCCAGAAAGGTAAATAAGTCCTCCTAACTCCAAATATTTTGCAAGTTATGGCTCAGTGGAGTTTGGAGGGGAAATTTTCCCAAGGCGGGCCCGCGGGAAATTTTTTGGCACTTAGCCCTTTTGGGAAAAAAAGCTCAATGGAAACTTTTGGCCCAAGGGCCCACAAGGAGATGAGAGGCCAACACGTGTCTCAGTGGTGGGCATGTCAGGGGAAGTTTTTGGCACTTAGCCCTTTTGGTCAAAGTGCGCAAAAGGCAAAAGTTGGAGCGCATCCCTGCCGAGCGATGTGAAGGCCACGTGTCGTATCAAGGCGGGAGTCGGGGCGGCGGAAGATTTTGGAAATTTTTCCAAAATCACAAAAGGTGCAAAGGCATGCATTAAACCCATGGCCCCATTAACCAATCAAATGGCACCACGTGTCCACATCAGTAGCGGAGGTCGGGCCGGCGGAGAATTTCGGGAAAAATTTCCCAATTGCGCAAAAGGGCAGAAAGTGATCCTGAGGCCCGCAGATCAGCCAGAGGGTGACACATGGCAGAAGAGTGGTGGGGCATGGAGAATTTTTGGGAATTTTTCCCAAATTCAAAAAAGAGGAAAATTTTCAAGTTTCGGCCCGCCAACCCGAAATTTTCCCTAAAATTGCCATTTTTGCCCTAAATCTTCAGAGGGGCATAACTTTCGATCCCGAGCTCAGATTTTCACGTTCTTTATATCATTGGAAATCTTGTGAAATCCTCTACATGATGGAGGGTTAAATTTTGATTTTTGATGGATATTTTGAGGAGAAAAATGGGAAAACGTCTCTGGCATGCAAAAAATGTAGAAATGGTTCCCAACCACCAAAATTAATGAAGTATGGGCCTCTGTTTTGCTCTGCAGAGCAATGTACTTTGGCGTATGGGTTTTTCCATGAAGCCCATCACTTTGTAGGTGAGATTGAAGGGATTTTTTGGTGGTTGGAGTTTCAAATTGATTTTCCCACGTTTTCCACATTTCTTTCATTATGTTCGATGGTTAAAAGCCAGTTTTGGCTCATTTGTAAAGTTTTGTTCATCATTCTTCTCTACCTCTCCCTTCTTTTCTTCCCCCAGGGTCGAAAATGGAGTTTGAACCTCCTCCCCTACTCTGTAATGGAATTTTTTCCTCTTACCCATGAAATGATGTTTTGTGCAAACTTCTGGAGCAATAAAAAACATGTTTTGTGATGCATTTGTCCATCCTTGCTCATTTTTGCTTGTTTTCTTCTTGCCTCTCTTCATTGCAGGTATTTGTGCATGTTTGGATGTTCATTGCAGGTTTTGGAGCTATGTTCATGGAGTTTTGGAACATTTTTTGTGTGAAATCCATCCTTGGTTTTGTGATGCACTTGTCCATCCTTTCCATTGCTCACCTCTCTTTGTTTCCATGGCAGTTTTGATAGATGTTCAACATTTTCCTTCTCTGGTGTATCACCGTTTTAGTGTAGGCTCTATTTTTCCCTCTTTTCTCTCTCTCTCTCTCTCTGTCTCCTTGGCATAGTTAGATTAGGATTAGATTAGCTTGCCTGCACTAGAATAGCTTGTGGTAGGTAGTTTAGGAAGAGGAACCAACCTTCTCTGGAGAGCTTTCCCCATTTGCAAAGGTCCCACACTTTGGGAAAGCTCAATGTTGTGCATTCACACCAAATGACATTGCCTTAGAAAAGTAGATCCATAGGTCATTTTGGGGGTGTTGTGAATTTGCACTAACAGTTTTGGCACACCCGGTGGGACATTAGAGGTCTTCCACTTTATTTTTGATAGGTTGGTGTGTTCTTGTTAAAGATTCAGCCTTTGGAGGCATATTCAAAAGCACATCTGGTGACTCCATCTGGTAAACAACTCATTCTCTGAGTTGCAGACATGTTTTCCATTCATTTCCATTCATTCTTCTTTCCATCCCTTTCACTCTTTTCCATTCCATGAAGTTGTGCAATCATGACTTCATTTCCATCATGGAATTCACATTTACAACAGCAGTACATTCCACCTCCAACATGTTTTACAACTCCTTCAAATCAGCATTTTGAACAAATTCAAAATCAGCATGCATACCCATATGAGCAGCAATGCCAAAGTCAGTTTGGCTTTGAAGCATATCAAGCACAAGAGTATGCATATGATGAGGGAAGTCAAGAAGAAAATGCAGATTTTGTGGAGAAGATCCAAAAAATGGAGATTGGCATGGTGCAATCAAGGGCTCAAGCACAAATGAAGGCATTTCAGATTGGTTTCAGAGCACCCTGTCCATGGGGAGGCCCTTTTCCAAGACACTTCAGCCCTCAGGAGAAGTTGGACTTCATGATTGAGATGCTGCCCCAACTTGCACAATGGACAATAGAGATAGAGGCCTACAAACTTGGTGTTGAGAAACCTTGTCAATGGGTAAGTTCTACACCATCATCTGGTTTTTCTCCTTCCATTCCTCAAGTAGCACCATCTCAATTTGGGATTCAAATTCCAAGCTTCCCATTGAATGTTGCCCCAAGTGTTGATTCCATTTCTCCATTCCCTAGTCTTCCACCCCATCTCAATTCTTCTATCCTTTTCCCTTCCAAACAACCATTCCCTCCAAAGAAACAAGAAGTTCTACCTCCTCCACCACCACAAAAAAATGCAAAATTGGTTGAACTCCAATTTGTTTCTCCTCTTTCCTTCCCAATTCCATGTGGGGAAGAAGAAATTGCAAAAATCAGTCATGAAGGACAGCAAGAGGAAGAACCAAGCAAAGAAGGAATGATTAAGAGCTTAGTAAGTTTGGCTCTTAGATATGGGATTGAGAAAATTCCTTTGCTGGTGAAGCCTACAGAGGAGGTAAAGGTTGAAGAACAAGTGGTGGCCAAGGCTGATTTTGAAGAGAAAAAAGAAGAAGCAGATCAGCAATCAATTTTCTCAGAATGTAGTGTCCATGTTGGCACTCTACTTGAAGAAAATGCTGATCCAATAGAAGTTGCACAATCAGCCATGGAAGAAGAGAGCTCTAAAGGAGATCTTGCAGCCCCAACTTGTCCTCTAGAGCAGCAGATTGAAGAGTTTGATTTGAAAAACTTCATGCTAGAGGAAGAGGTCATTCAAGAGCAAGATGGTCTTCAAGCAGTAGAGGAAGAACAAGGTGCTCCAAATCCAAAAGAAGAGGAGTACATTCTAGTTGTGGAGGAGAAACATGCAAGTCCAAGAGCTTTGAACTCAAAACAGGCTATAGAAGAACTTTCAGTTCTTCCTTCCACTTCATCTCTCTCGAGTTCTAGTGTTAAAGAAGAGTTTGATCTTTCAAACTCAATGATTGAAGATGAAGGAAACCATGGTGAGCAAGTTGCAGATCAAGAGAACACCATGGAGGAAGTTGAACATTTGCAGCAGGACAATGAGATAGTTTATCTGTCAGATTTGGAGGACTGTTTTGATGGAGAGGAACTGGTTGAAATCACACCATTTTCTCCTCCTTCATCCACCTTCCAAACACAAGAACCTACTGTCATGAAGGAGAAATTTCAATTGCAGCAACCTGCAGTTTGCAACATGCCTCTTGAATCAAAGTTGGAAGAATTTGATCTTCCAAAAGCTACAATGGAGGAACTCCAGAACCAACAATGTATTGCAGCAAGTTACAATAATGCAAAAGCAACTTCATTGGATGTTGCAATCAATAATGATGAGCTGCATATTATAGAAGAGTTCCATACTGCCATGAAGGAAGGAAAAGAACATGAGGATTCCATCACCTCTTCCACATCATCCATCCAAGAAGGTCTACAAGAGGACTCCATTTTTGGAGTTGAAAATCAGAGCAATGGGCATATCAAATGGATCAGACCTTGCCCAATCAGGTATTTGGCTTCATTGGAGCCAAAGGAGAAGTCAAAACCAGTCATGCTTGCTTCTAAGCATGAGGATGAGCTACAAAGTACCAAGGATCAGCTACAATACCTCTTCAATCCAAATGCAGAGCAACTAAAAGAGGTATTCAATTTGCTTTCAGCTGACACCTTGCTAATTTGGGTAGAAGACCAGCTCCTTGTTGATTTTCCACTCATCCAAGCAGCCATACTCAGCTCCAAATCATTTGCATGGCTGCCAATTTTGAAGAAAGGAAGCTATTTTGCACAACCAGTTGCAGGGTTTGTTTAGCTTACCTTTGCTTCCAGTTAAAGTAGAGTAGGTAGGTTTGCTTTCAGCAGAAGAAGTGCTTGTGCACACTCTACATATCCCACTTGGGGTATGTATGATTTCTAATTTTGTACATAGTTTTTGGTGTTGTTGTATTGCTCTTGCACAGTCCATTTCAGTGGCATTTTGGTGAAGATCAACTCCAAGTTCAGTGGGTTTCCAAGTGGCTCAGAGGTCATATTTTCATAGTTCAGATCAGAATTGGTTATCAGGCTTGACTCCATGCCCAATGGATGCTTCAAAGGCCACTGATCATTCATCTAGTAGGTAGATGACCCCTCTGAGTCACCAAAATTGTTATCCAAAATGAGCCCCCTGCTTATTTTGGCTAACTTGCCTTCATTCTTTCCTTCCTTGTGCTTCAACTTCAATTTTCACACATTTTAAGCACTCAAAGGATTCTAGAAATGGCTTCATCAGATAGATAATTATTTCCCCTTTCCAAAAAGGTAAAGAAGTCCTCCTAACTCCAAATATTTTGCAAGTTATGGCTCGATGGAGTTTGGAGGGGAAATTTTCCCAAGGCGGGCCCGCGGGAATTTTTTTTGGCACTTAGCCCTTTTGGGAAAAAAATATCAATGGAAAATTTTGGCCCGAGGGCCCACAAGGAGATGAGAGGCTGACATGTGTCTCAGCGGTGGGTGTCAGGGGAAGTTTTTGGCACTTAGCCCTTTTGGTCAAAGTGCGTAAAAGGCAAAAGTTGGAGCGCATCCCCGCCGAGCGATGTGAAGGCGCCACGTGTCGTGTCAAGGCGGGAGTCGGGGCGGCGGAAGATTTTGGAAAATTTTTCCAAATTTGCAAAAGGATAAAAGGTGTGCATTGAACCCGTGGCCCCATCGACCAATCAAATGGTGCCACGTGTCCATGTCGGTAGCGGAGGTTGGGCCGACGGAGAATTTCGGGAAAAATTTCCCAATTGTGCAAAAGGGCAGAAAGTGATCCTGAGGCCCACAGATCAGCCAGAGGGTGACATGTGGTAGAGGAGTGGTGTGGCATAGAGAATTTTTGGGAATGTTTCCCAAATTCAAAAAAGAGGAAAATTTTCAAGTTTCAGCCCGCCAACCCAAATTTTGCCCTAAAATTGCCATTTTTGCCCTAAATCTTCAGAGGGGCATAACTTTCGATCCCGAGCTCAGATTTTCATGTTCTTTATATCATTGGAAAGCTTGTGAAATAATCTACATGATGGAGGGTTAAATTTTTATTTTTTATGGATATATGTGGGAGAAAAATGGGAAAACGTCTATGACATGTAAAAAACGTAGAAATGGTTCCCAACCACCAAAATTAATGAAGTATGGGCCTTTGTTTTGCTCTGCAGAGCAATGTACTTTGGCGTATGGGTTTTTCCATGAATCCCATCACTTTGTAGGTGAGATTGAAGGGATTTTTTGGTGGTTGGAGTTTCAAATTGATTTTCCCACATTTTCCACATTTCTTTCATTCTGTTTGATGGTTAAAAGCCAGTTTTGGCTCATTTGTAAAGTTTTGTTCATCATTCTTCTCTGCCTCTCCCTTATTTTCTTCCCCTAGGGTCAAAAATGGAGTTTGAACCTCCTCCCCTACTCTGTAATGGCATTTTTTCCTCTTACCCGTGAAATGATGTTTTGTGCAAACTTCTGGAGCAATAAAAAATGTGTTTTGTGATGCATTTGTCCATCCTTGCTCGTTTTTGCTTGTTTTCTTCTTGCCTCTCTTCATTGCAGGTATTTTTGCATGTTTGGATGTTCATTGCAGGTTTTGGAGCTGTGTTCATGGAGTTTTGGAACATTTTTTGTGTGAAATCCATCCTTGGTTTTGTGATGCACTTGTCCATCCTTTCCATTGCTCACCTCTCTTTGTTTCCATGGCAGTTTTGATAGATGTTCAACATTTTCCTTCTCTGGTGTATCACCATTTTAGTGTAGGCTCTATTTTTCCCTCTTTTCTCTCTCTCTCTCTGTCTCCTTGGCATAGTTAGATTAGGATTAGATTAGCTTTCCTGCACTGGAATAGCTTGTGGCAGGTAGTTTAGGAAGAGGAACCAGCCTTCTCTGGAGAGCTTTCCCCATTTTCAAAGGTCCCACACTTTGGGAAAGCTCAATGTTGTGCATTCACACCAAATGACATTGCCTTATAAAAGTAGATCCATAGGTCATTTTGGGGGTGCTGTGAATTTGCACTAATTTGATGCTTCTTGGGTGGCCACAGTTCAGAAAACCATGATTCTAGGGTTTAATGTTTAAAAGTGGTCGAAACTCGATTTGCAACCAACCAAAATTTAGTAAATTTTAAAGATTTCTCTAATTAAAGGATACGAGCAAGGTGTAAAAATAATAAACTAATTTCATCAAGGAATGCATGAGAATTCCTTGAAAATTTGATGAGAACTTTATGAAACTATGTGCATGGTTAGTAATTGATGTTTTAAATGCAAATTCTTGTGCAAAATCAAATTATAAGCCTCTTGTAACATTTCCAAAATCTTATACACGGCCTAATCATTCTAGAGGTGAATTTTCCTTTCCTTGAAAGCTCAAAATTTTGTGACATTGGTCTTGTGGTCATCCTCCAAGAACTGTGTAAAATTTACAAATTGTTCTAATGAAAAATTCTTGATGTTGAATGACTAAGATCCTCCTGCAGAGTTCTTAAGAGCTTGGAAATGGTTCAGGGAACACTAAGGTGTGAATGTTTTAGCTTGAAATATTGAACAATCAAGACAAATATGAAAATTGCACAAGTCTTTGACTGTTGGTATGCATTGTTGGGTCTGTTTTAGTTTTCTTGTGAAAATGAATGGTCTTAAATCATCTTGTTTGAAGAATTTGAATCTTGGAGAAGCTTAGAAGGAAGTGACATAAATGTTATTCTATCTTTTGACTTGAATCATTAAGATGAAAAGACATCTCATCTTTGTCAAGAAAAGTGAATAAGTTCAAAAGGATTTGGACTCATAAAGTGTAAATTAAAGAGTCAGGTAAATAAAAAGGGTGAATTTCTAATTCAAAATATATGGAAAATGTTGCTCAAGATAGGAGAATGTAAATGGACTCAAAATTAGTAACTTAAGAGTATGGAAGGGAAATGGTAGAGGATTTTTGACAAAAATTGAGAAAATAGTGAATGAAAAGTGTGAATTAAAGGATGGTATGTGATATAGATTCGTGTACTAGTACCTAAAAACATAAGAGAGCATATATAATTGTGTGATGAATTAAATAGTGAAGAAAAATAAATACAATTGCAAGGTACAATCTGTTAGAAATTTGCAGAGGTATGATGAAGATTCCGATAAACTAACTAAGAAAAGTTACAGGGAGTGATTGACTTATATACGTGCTTATTTTCTGACTAAGACAGAGTGGTGAAAGGTGCTAAAGAATTAATTTAATGCTAACAACATCTATATAACACTTTTGAGTGTTAAATATTGAAGAATAAGTATATGAAAATTGTAAGTGTTGAATATTTAAGAATACACAGTGCTTTGAGTTGGTAAGCCAAGTATAATGAGTGAGTTTTTCAAATAGTCAGATAACAGATGAAAGGTAAATGTGAGCTTGAAAATTTATAAAATTGCAAGTGAAATAATAAGGCTAGGTTGTAAATTTACAGTCACAATTAGGTGTATTGCATCAAAGATGAAGAGTGATAAATTTTTTTATACACAATGAGTTGTAGCTTAGTATGATAAGAAATTTGTAGCTTTCTGACATTTTATATATTTTCTATAATCAAGTTGTAAATTTATCATTTGAGTTCTATCTCAACACACCTGTAACCATTGAGAACATAGTCCTTTGGTTTAATGGATTTTTTTTCCAATTTGGGTTTCCCACTTAAAAAATCATGTTTCTCTCTTGTGTGTGATTGCTGTTTCATTTGATGTGTGTTATTGCTCAATTTAGAAATCTGATTGAAGGTTGGATTTTGATAAAAAAATCAATTGAACACTGATTCACCTCCCTCTCAGTGTTCCAGTTTCTAACATTAGAACTTTGACCTATTTCAATAGCATGGGACATTCAAAATTCCTACCCTTGAATAAATTCCTACCATCTTATTTTGGTAATATCTACACCTTAATTATCCAATATATTATCTTTTTGGATACAACAGTCATCTCAAGGTCATGGTTTGTACTACACCTAGCCTTCTTGATTTTAGTGATAACGAACTAGATGAAATTAACCTTCAAATTTATGCCTCTAATATTCTCGATGCTATTATTTCCCAATTACCTCCCACCTTACAACCATGATCATGTACTAATAATTTCAATCATATACGTATCACTACCACTGACACTTAGCATCCTCCTGTAGGTCATCTTGTCTAACACGAGACAATCATTGATTCATGTACTATCGATATTACTATACCTGATTATGAGGATGACTACTCTATCGATGACCCACTTTTTAGAAGGCTATACGCAAGTTGAGAATACCGAAATCCTTAATTACTATGACACTATACACTCCACCTTTAGCCATAGCATCTATACTATCGCCATTTCCATGTAATATGCATATCCTACCTTTAGATCCATAGCAGGCTAATGAACTTATCGACCATTTCCATGTAATATGCAAATCCTACCTTCTCATTCTAACTATTACTCCAAGGAGGATCTAATGAACTTATAGACGATGAAGATTTATATTCTAATTCGTGATTTGACTCCTCAGTTGTAATTTGATCCTTATGAACTATACTCCCCTCATCTACATGATCTCTTGTGGTATCTCCTCAATCCTGTAATTTGATCCTTCATTTACCCCTTCTACATTATCTCTTGTGGTATCTCCCTCTCCTTCCCCTCATATTTCTTCACATATAATTATACCTTTACGTTGTATGACATCACCAATAATTTCTATTTCCATTATGGATCCTAATGCACCCACGGTTGATTCTTAATACACATGACATGAGTAGAAATGATGTTTCTGATTGTAGATTATATAGATGGTATATGAAGAAACTCCAAGTAGAAGTTATTCAAGAGACCTCAAAATCTTCTTCTATTGTCTCATTCTTCAATTTTCGTCATGTTTTTTACTCACATACAAATGGCACTTGTCAGTTATTTTCCTGCAAGCTTCAATCCCAAGATTTTTCTCCTTGTGCACCTAAGCATCAAAACCGATCTCCCTCACATCACTCTATGTCATCCACTAGTTTTCATCATTATCCCTCTCGTCCCTCTCTTGATGATATTTGTCATGATGCCCTTAAACAAATCTCTGACAAGATTGATGATTTTATCTTTTCCACATGAATATAAGTACATCAAGGTATCAACATCATCCAAGATAACCTTAAGGACTTCATGATTCATAATCGCCATTAAATCTTACACGTTATAGCTAAAATCATCATTAATACTTGCCAATCATTAACAAGTCATTGTTGAGACATATGTTTTCGTATTTGATCCATACCTATCTATCTCCCACTTGGGGTTTTCCATTCTTCTTGGGTTTATACGACCATTGCTTCTAATCCTGGACACTTTTGTAATTATTATTCATCTCCCACTTGGGTTTTCCCACCCCGCTTGGGTTTATATGTCCATTTATTCCTATATCAGATACTTTAAATGCTCATTTCACTATTTTTTGACATATTCCAGTAAATATGGACTCCAGTATTTCAAATATTAGAAGAAATCCATCTATGTTTTTGTATATATTAGATTCCAATTTTTTCTATACTAGATTCCATTATTACTATTATTGGAATCTATTAGTAACAATATTTAATTCCAATATTGTCATTATTGGACTTATTCTAGTTACAATTTCACTATTATTGGATTCCAATATCGCTATTATTAGATTCCAATTTGGCTATTATTAGATTCAAATTTAATCATTTTTTAGATTTTCAATGTTGGGAGTATGTAAGGCTAGTAATCGCTAACTATTATAAGGCATGAGCCCATTGGATTAATAAAAAAATTTAACAATAAATTCTTGTAAAAGCAAGTTCAAATACATGAGCGGTCGCTAACTATTATAAGTCATGAGCCTTGATGTAAGGTGAGTGGTTTCTAACTATTATAATTCATGAGCCCCTTGTATTGAATGAAAGTGTAAAAGCCTCGATGTAAGGTTAACTACCGCTAACTATTATAAATCATGATACCGTTGAATTAAATAAAAGTGTAAAATCCTTGATGTAAGGTTAGCGGATGCTAACTATTATAAGTCATGATATCGTTGTATTAAATAAAAATAAAAACTAAAAATAAATCCCTACAATAGCAAGTTTAAAGTGCGAATCACAAACTTTCAAATGGAGAGCCTCACATTGTCTAATTTGCAAGACTCGCACTCTCAAAGTTGTGAAAAATATGAGAATCACACTTAGAAAGTGCAAGGAACACATTTTCAAAGTTACGAGCCTCGCACTTAAAACTTATTTATGAGCCCTGCACTCTGAAAGTGTGAGACCCACACTTTGAAAGTGTGAGCCCCGCACTCTGAAAATGTAAGGCCCATACTCTAAAAGTGTGAACCACACACTCTGAAAATTATGAGAGCCTCACACTTTCAAATTACGCGTCCCACACTCTAAAAAGTATGAGCCTCACATTTTTAAAGTGCGAGCCCTACACTCTAAAATTTTTGAGCCTCACACTTTCAAAGTGTGAGCCCCTCACTCTGAAAAGTTCAATCCTCACACTCTGAAATTGTGATCATCGTAATTTGAAAAAATGAGAATGAATCTCAAACTTTGAAACTGCGAGGCTCACACTTTCAATGTTTATTATGCACATATCTTTAAATTTGACATTAGCCTTAAATGATAGTGGTGTTATTTTGATTATTGGTGGAACTTACAATAAAATTACGTTCTCACCCAAAAATATACCTTATAACAACTCAAGTATTATTTTATTAGATTGTACATGGCATTAAGTTCACTAGTGTTTATTATTATAAACTATATCTACGAGTAATCATTAAAAGTAAACAACATAGTTGGGAGTTTATGTATATCAAAAATTCTATTTCTCTCAAAGATAGTAGAATTCATGCTTGTAAATTGTTCCATTCTCCATATAAAGGACGAGTCACTTCCATGAGCAAGAAAATGAAATAATCCTTTGACACAATGCAAGAAAAAGTTTTGTGAGAAACATTGTCTTATGCCCTCGGAGATACATTGAACCAATATTTTATAGTTTACATCAATCAAAAGACTCATTGTGCCACAATTGTATTCTTTGTTAGTCAAGAAATTCCAACACCATTTTCCCAATGTTGGTCAATGTGAACGAGCTAAATTTTCATCAAACCCCTTAATGTGGTATAACACTTTTCTACTATTTTGTTTTCACAAGTCTATCTCTTTTAGCCCATTCTCTTAGCCTTGTAAAGGTGCTAGACCCTTGGTGTTCTTGAGGAATTTGATTGGAATATCATTTTCAAATATTTTGAAATCCAAATAAATGATGCATCTTTCAGAGAACATAGTAAATATGAAAATATTTTGTAGGTTCAAACCAGAGGTATATATGTTGTTCCATGTCTCATTTCTCTTCACTAAGCAAGTAGGTTTGGAGAACGAATGAATTCCTATGCCTACAAACTCAAAGTATATCCCATCATTCTCTGATTTTTGTGATGATCGAAGTAGCTTAGAATAACACAACTAATCTTTCATCATATTTACATTAAAAGTTTCTATCTTTACATTTCAAATTTGTTAAAAATTCATACATATATAATTGTAAATCTTATATGAGGTCTAGTCACCTTTTGTATAAAATTTTACTTACACAAAACATGAATATATTTGCTACCTCTTGAATGGAACTGCCACTTTGGATACAGGTAGTGTTGAGTAAAGTAGCAGTGGAGGTTTTATCAAAGTAGAGACTAGTATTTATGAGAAGGAATCAACAGAAGAGTGTACTACTACTAGTATCAAAAGTGGATTTATTTAGCTATGACGAAAATAATCCTATTGGCAAAGTGGAACAGGAACAAAATTCCCAAAACCCAAATTTTCCCCTTCAAAAATAAATTCAAGCACACTTCTATTTGTTATAAGGGTTCAAAGTAGTCTGAATTATTATGGAAAAAAATATAGACTTTAACAGGTAAAACTGGTCATTGTTTATTTGAAAATCAGCTAAGCTATCGAGAAAAATAGACCCCAAGATAGAGAGGACACCTGAGGATGGTTTTTTTCCTGTCACAACATCGTCCAAGTCTCATTCTAGTTAATTTTTTTTTTTTGTGAAATCACCTCACTAAATATCATAAACAAATGCCTATCAGAAGCACAACTTGTGCTCCTTGTAACATCGTTGTGCTTACCATCTGCATATCCATCCAAATACCTCTTGTAATTATTACTAGGGGCTAGTTGATTCATTATGATATGAGGAAATTGCATAGGAGCAGGCAATGACGACGTCAAATTTAGAAATCTTGAAATGTCATGCATGGTGGGTCAAACAGATGGCCATTTCTTGGTGCAAAGAAAGGCCAACTGGAAGTTTTTTCTTAAAATCCCAAGATCCCTGCAGGTTGTAACAACTTCTGTATCAATAGTTTCCATGGCTGTGTTTTTGTTTGCTTTTGATACAACTGGGTTCACTTGCCAATGTCAAAGACATTCCATCCACATTTGATTTCTCCAGACAAAAAACTTAAAAATACTTAAACAATGTATAGTGTAAGCTCTGAATGAAAATTAACAAACAAAAATCTTACCAACTTTGGTAGATTTGAGTTATTGGCCACAACTTCCTTCCTGCCAACAACTCTAGAAGAGAAATCCCGTAACTGTATACATCAAATTTATCATTAATCCTTTATGTTCTTGCATATTATGGGTCAATGTAACAAATGGAACCCATAACATAGGTAGAGGCATGGTTTTTGGCCAAGGAAATGCACTTGACAATGCCAAAGTCTAAAAAATGTGCATCAAAATTATAATCCAAAATAATGTTAGAAGTCTTCACATCCTAGTGAACAATGCGTGGGTTACAATCATAATGAATATATGTCTATCCTTCTTCATCACCATGAGAAATATTTATCCGAGTGTTCCACTCTAGCTTAATCTTCTTTGATGATTCTATACGAAAATAAAAATTAATAAAACACTTGTTATATTTTCCAATAATCCATTTTAATATGAAGGTTAGAGATTGATTGGACGCTTCTATTTCAAAAAATGAATCTACAATGTACAGATCCATTTTTCTTCATAACATAATCATTTTACTCACCATGTAGGATGTCCCACAAACTTTCATTTACCATGTAATCATATAACATCAGGTTTCTAAGTGGAGAAAGTGAAAATCCATCTAGACTCTCAAGATTCTGATGCTTGATGCTTCCCGTTGTTTCCACATCAATTTCAAATACAAACAAACTTAGTGGGTAGTGACTGTACATTCTCTTTATAGAAATTGGCTTAGAATTCTTTAGATCACATTTATAAACAATGCTTGTATCATCATATCCAATTACATATTTCTCATTTATATTTTTTGTGATTGTCATTATTTCGTTGTACATGTAAAGATCCATGTTCATGTGCAATATGACCAACCTTGGAGAACCTAAATGTAACAAATAGATGTGTCAATAAAGAAATTGTAATAAGATATTGCTTTTTGATTTGTTGTCTGATAATCTATACAATATGAAATCATGTCTAGCCATGTTAGTTTTAACACCTTGCTCCATGTTATTTACAGAGCATTTTGTAAATAACTTTGGATGATTTGAAAATTAAAGAGCTATAATTATGCACAATAGTAGTACTGAACCCTAACAGATGCAAACAATTTCCAGTTTTGAGATGGATGTTGTTCATTGCATTGGGCCACAATTTTGTTAGACAACATCATACATATCCAAGTTTGCCAAATTTTTGATAACAATAGAAGAATGTCTCTGGAACCTGAGCTATTTAAAAGAAAACTACTATTTCTTGCATCAGTTAATTGATGATATCCAAAAACCATAAGAAACAAAACTGAATTGGTACCTAGAGAAAAATTATGTTTATATCTACACCTGTCTGGAGGAAAACATGATTTTTTTTAATGACACAAATTTCCCCAGAAAAATTGTTGTAGGAGAGGTTTCTCTAAAATAAATAGATCCATTTACAGTATCTTCTATTATTAGGGAAAGAGAATTAAATTTATTCCTTTCTCAAATACCTCCATAGCTTTCGACAGTGAAGACCTCCAGGTTTCCACAATGATGTAGTGTAACTCAAATTTTTTTTTTACAGTGATGGGAAGATAGCCATCAATCCACTATTAGCTCCTCTATCCTAAAGCTATACATATTTTTTTTACATTGACAGAAAGATATCCTATAATATATATGTGCTAGCGGCCACTATTCTTAACTTCTAGAAACAAATTTACAACTTCAAACAAACAAAATTTAATAGCGATTAGTTGTTTAAATTTCTTTGTGCAACGCATAAAATTTTTTTTTATCAATGATTTCGTGTTTTTTATAACTAAATGAGGGTTGAAGGGTCCCTTTACCTTTACATTAAAGATATAACGAGAGGATTAATCTAACAACCTGAACAATCCATCAATACTTTGTTGAAAAACACAAGGGCATATGCCAAAAACACAAGTGGTTGTGAATACAAAAAACACCAGACTAGTAAGAAAAACATGATGATTTGATAACAATGGAACTGACAATGCTATAAACAAAAAAAATATATACATACGATGGATTTTAGAAGTACTTATTTATCTGAATTAGATGACACCTTTGTAATCTCCACTTTAACGGGGATTGAAACAATTTTTGCAGGTGCTTCCGGAAAAAGATGCTCTTTTCCAGAAGTATTCTGACTCTTTAACCAATCGTACGCCTCATGACCTTGCCGACGAAGAAGATCCCAACGTGCCAGTTCCTATTGTAGTGGAGAAAACATATCATCCAGGTCAGGAAAGTGGAGCGAACTAGGTCCCACCCTCGGTCTCTCACCCCATTTAGACACACCAAACACGAAACACATTAGGATGTCAAATTGTTTGTATAACTCTAAAAAATGGCCACGTCCATGAAACCTTCCTATTTATAAAGAGCATAAGAAAGCAAGGGCCACAACACACTCGAGGTTTTGTCTATTTCCACTTCCATGCCAACCCTATACGCTGGCTTGATCCAGTGATGACCCATCTCCAAAGCCCAATCCTTCACCAAATGTATGATAAGAAGATGACAAATGAACATCAAATAAACTTCTTCATTTACCCTCAGACATCCCTCCAGAGAAATATAATCATCTCCAAGAACTCCCTCAATAGAAACTAGGTCTTGATCTGATTCAATCCAAAAAATGGATTTCAAACGACGACGCAAAATTTTAGTATAAAATCCCATTTCACGCATTGATGTGAAAATTTACATGGAAGGAAACATTGGAAAGGAAATGACAGATGAAATGAAATCTAGTGAAATAAACCCAAAAGGTGTGAAAATAAGGGAGAGAGGATTGGTAAATATATGGAGAAACTATGCCATTACAATCTTGTAATTAATACAAGCTTACTAGGGGCTTTAATATCAACCTTTATTGGAAAAGGTGATGAGTCTGAGAAATCAACATATTTATTTCCAATCTTATCACAAAATGCTTGGTCAGTCCCTTGATTTTCTATAAAATCCACCTATTTAGTAGCCTCCCAATATATAATATTTAAGGTCCAATTTGTAATTAATGAAATCATAAAACATGAACTTTATTCACACAAGCTCTTTGATGGTGGTATTAGCAATAATATGAGAATCACCTCCAATAATTAATTCATTACTATTCAAGTCATTAGCAAACCAACAATGTTCAACACTTTAATTTATTGATTTATACATTTATTAATTTACAAAAATTCTAGTCATTAGTCATGTTATTAATTATGTGATTAGCATCTGGAAGAAGGTCACCCTTTTTTTCGTGGCTATCTTGCCAAACACACTTCGAGGATTGGAGAGAGGATGACACACACATTTAGCACTTAGACCCAGATTTTTGTTTTTCCTAGGCTAACAAAAGTTTGTTGATTTTATCAAACACACAATTAGGGATCCTCGGAATAGAAACCATATAAATGGAAATAAAAAAATAGTATATCATAAAGATTAGATCAATGCAATAGAAGTTTGTCATTTAATACTATGCACAAGAATCCTGTTCACCTTCTCCCTGTGTATGTGGTAGATCATTTAGGTCTATTTTCTTTGAAGGGTGATTTTAAGAAAATATGCAAGGCCAAGATGGACATGATACTTCTTCAGGTTTAAATGATGTACATCTGTTACGATGATCTAACCTTGCCATACTATGTGGCTATGTTTATTACAAGAAACTGTTGATCGTAGCAATAACAAAGCCTTCCCTTTCATTAACTAACGACACTTATCGGTTGCAAAAAACTTTTATTTATATGAAAAAGATATGAATTACATTTTATGCACAATATATCAAATGAGAACTACATAAGGTGTCATCCTTCTCAAAGGTTTGTATTCAAGGACTTGGCTCTGCCAAGGATAGTCCATCGAATATAATATAATTACAAATAATGACAACAAACCTGTTGAGATTTCCTTTGCATTTTTAAAATGGATTCATCAATAATATAGAGGCTAGCAGACAATAGCCTTCTCATCAAAGAATAATTGGTAAACATAAAACATGCATTTCTCTTCATGGACTCAGATCATTCATTCCTAAGCAAGATTCGTGTTCATCTTTGCCCTCAATTTTTAGTAAATCATTTATGACTATTTTTTTAACGAGTTATTTATGGAAATATGCAGGGCCAAGATGATCAGGATACATTTTCAGGTTTAAAATATGTACTTCTATTATTATGCTCTAACTCTTATCTTTGTCACTAAGGTAGACAATGATTTTTATTAGGTCGATATTTTTAAAAAATAGAAACAATAGAGCCTAGTGAGCACCAAGCCACTCCTTTTAGTAAGTAATGTAGCTTAGCGGTCACTATGCATTTTATTTGATACAAACCGACATGAAAAATGACTTGCAACCACATTTTATCCATTCATATGATCTGTTTTCCAAGTGCTATGTTCTGTAAGTATTCAAGCTTAGTGGTCGCTAAGCATTTTCTATAATACAAACATTTTTTGATCTCTATTTTCATAATTAAGAAACAATTTAGCCTAGAGGCCGCTAATCTATTCCTTTCTCAATAAACAATAAATGATAAGCATAGAACGCTATGTTCTGTAAGTATTCAAGCTTAGCGGTTGCTAGGCATTTTATTTAATACGAACTATTTTTTGATCTCTATTTTCAAAATTAATAAACAATTTAGCCTTGAGGCCACTAATCTATTACTTTCTCAAAGACCTCCATAGCTTTTGACAGTAAACAATTTTCATATCTCACATATTTATCATCTAAATATTTTATGAAAAATGCCTAGTGACCAATAATATCTATTACTATGATTTATTATTAGAGTGCTATGTTCAAAATAATATATTGTTAAGTCTAGTTGCCTTCAAATCATTCCTTTATGAAATTATTCGAGATTAGCGGTCGCTAAGAATTTTATTCAACACAAAATTTTGTTTGATCTCTATATTCAAAATTAAAAATTAGTTGAGCCTAGCGGCTGCTAATCTACTCCTAATAAGTAGTGGAGCTTAGCGGTTGCTAAGATTTTTCATTGATGCCCACCGATGTGTAAAAAAAGAAAAGATGCAAAGGTGTGTGCCTAGCAGTCCCTATGATGTTATATGAGCACCCTGAAAACATTTTTAATAACCATCTTTCTTCCTGACTATGCAAAGACCTCCATAGCTTTCGACAATAAAAATTGTCCATATCTCACATATCTGTCATCAAAATATATTATGGAAAATGCCTAGCGACCACTAATATCTATTACTATGATTTGTTATTCTAGTGCTATGTTAAAATTAAGAAATTGTTTAGCCTATTTTCCGCACAATCATTCCTTTCTATAAGTATTTGAGCTTAGCGGTCGCTAAGCATTTTATTTCATATGAACTGTTTGATTTATCTTGTTCAAGTAATGGAGCTTAGCAATTCACTAAGTATTTTTCTTGATACGAACCGATATAAATTATGTGTTAGACACAAAAAAACTTATGAGTAATATAGAAGTTGTGATATCTTTCAAGGGTATGTAGTGCTGCACTTGGCTGTGCAAGGATTGTATAGCCAATAAGATATGATTATAGTTAATGAAAAATACTAGTGATCCAAAACTGTAGAGATATTTATTTACATTGCTGGAAAGGAAACCTAGGAGTTTTAGAGGCTAGCAATTGCTAGGCTTCTTCTCAACAAATAAATTGACCACATATGACATGCAAAGTTGTTCATTAACTTGTACTGAAAAGAATAGCTTGGTCCCCTATAAAATCTAAGTATTTATTATTTTGAATTCGGTGTTGTAAAAATATCATTCTAATGGAGCTTAGTGGTCGCTATTTTCTTTCCTATCTATAAGGTACTCTCAAATTCTGGTGAAGCGTAAAATTATGTTTTAGTTTTTCTAGAGTAAAGTGTAAATAACTCCAAAATATTGACAATCACAAGATATATTAGAAATTTCATGCCACGTGTCAACATTTTAATGGATTATGGTTACAACTTAATAATGCAGATTTTAATGGTAAAAAGTATTTATTAATTATTTCGCTAATTAAAAATTTCTTAATAAATGTGTCAATTATATAATTGTGTAATTAACTGGTTAAAACTTGCAAGATGCTACATTTTACTGAATTTTTTTAAAATTAGCGCGCACGATATTTAAAAAATATTGAATTCACATTCGATAAAAAATAATAATAAACGAGGCGTATATCGCTCTCTTAAAATTTAAATTCTTGTTTACAAATGTTCACTTCTATTTTCTAAATGGTTTTTTATTATGCTTAAGTTAATATTTGTCATTTTCCCGCGAGTTCACAAAGAAAAAATTGTCGTTGTCCCATTGGTTTCCAAAATAAAATTAATAAATTTGATTTCCCTATATCCCATGCTATCCCCCAAATTAATGTGCATTATATTTAAAAAACATCGAATTCAATTTTGATTAAAATTATTAATAAATGTGTGTATATTGCTCTCTTAAAATTTAATTTTTTGTTTACAAATGTTCACTTCTATTTTCTAAATGATTTTTTATTATGCTTAAATTAATATTTGTCGTTTTCCCGCAAGTTCACAAAGAAACAATTGACGTTGTCCCACATGTTTCTAAAGTAAATTTAATAAATTTGATTTCCCTGTATCCCAAGCTATCCTTCGAATTAATGCGCATTACATTTGAAAAATATCGAATTTGATTTTGATTAAAATTAATAATAAATGTGCGTATATCGCTCTCTTAAAATTTAAATTTTTGTTTATAAATGTTCACTTCTATTTTCTAAATTGTTTTTTATAATGCTTAAATTAATATTTGTCATTTTCCAACAAGTTTACAAAGAAACATTTGTCGCTGTCCCACTTGTTTCTAAAGTAGATAAAATTAATAAATTTGATTTCCCCATATCCCACGATATCCCTTGAATTAAATGAAAATATTAATGATGGGTGAATTCAAAGTTTGATATGTGAAATCCCTCACATTAAATGAAAATATTTGAAATATCAAAATCCCACACTTACTCTTTAAGAAGGGGAAATTCAAAATTTGAAATTTTCCTATTCCCATTTTTTTAAGTTTTCAAAATTTCTTTCGTTGAATGTATTGGGAAAAAACTAAATACACCAGAGAATATATATTAGGGTTTATTTTTTATTTTGAAATCACAGAAAAATAGCGCTTGAAATAGACATACAACACTACTAAGACACTAATTTACTCGCCCGAGGGCTCGATTCCTGGGTTCCTTTTTTAATTCACGGAATTACAACAGGAAGTGATTATAATATCATTGGGTTTACTTTCTTTCTTTGGTGCAAAAACAATTAAAAAAATAGTGATTGTGGATAGATCATAGGTACAAGTGCAGATCAAGAGGCCCACAAAGAACAGAATCAAAAGAGACAAGTAAAACTGGTTGCAGATAGAATCTCACAGATAACTTTGTTTAAGAGAGATTACTGAGCTTTAATAGACATTACCAAACATAAAGATTTCAACTGAATATCTTAATTTTAAAGCGGCCGTTGATTTCAATATGATATTCTAAATCATCAACCTCCGTAACCTATTTGCCTAAATAAGGTCAAAAATTATTTTAGCCACTGGTAGTTCTGGATCAAAAGATGCTCTTGAGGTTAGTAGTTGCAACATCACAGAGACAAAGACAATTAATAAGACTCATGACCTTGTCGAAAAATGAACTAAGCTCCATTATTCCTATTTAGTGGAGTAGACATACAATGTTCAAACAAGTAGCGACCTACTAGGGTGATGTCTTACCATTTCTTGGATTTCCAATACACAACAATACAAAAAATATTTAAAGACAAGAAAAATATTGTACAATTTTCCAGAGTAAAAATGGCCACATAAGATCAAACCTTATTATCTGTTTATAGTTAAAATCAGAATTGAGATTAGTGGCCACTAGGGCAGTTGTTGCCTTACATACAAAATTAGTAACGATCGGACTCAAAATCTAACTAAGCTCCATTACTATATTTCTATTTTACAATACAACCTTCTAAGACTAGCAACAACTAGGTTGCATCTTTAAATTCCAATATTTACTTGATGTTGATAAGACAAACGAATATTGACATGACAACTTCTACATTCATTTTAACGAATTTCTTGAGAAATATACACATATTAAAAAACTCCCTCAATAGAAATTAAGTTCTGAGTTCAATTGTTATTCAAAGTCTACCAATGGATATTCAAAGGATAGCAGGCATCAAGGTTGGTATTTATTCCCATTTCATGTAACCGATAAAAAGTTTGAGATTAACAGGAAAGGATAATTCTTGTCATGCATTCAAACCCCTCTAACCTTAAAGCTATAAAGATTGTTTTTTACATTGATGAAAATAAGATATCTTAGAATATATAGATGCTAGTGAATGCTGGTCTTCACTGCTACCAATTAATTGACAACTTGAGCACAAACCAAATTTAATAGTCTTTAATTGTTTAAATTGCTTAGTCTGCATAACATATTTATTAATGATTTCTTATTTTTATCACATTAATGCTTAAGTTAGTACCTGACAGATTTTCTACAAAGCACTCATATTTTTTGATTAGATGATCTTCCGTAACCTGATTTAACGGTTTTGAATTTAGATTCTGGGAACAAGATGCTTTTTTCTACAACAAATTGAATTTTTTCACACAAATTTACGACTTTTTCCTGACAAGAAGATCCTACTTGTGCCAGTTCTTGGTTGGAGCATTATCCAGGTAAGCAATGGGAGTGACCTAAAATAATTAATCTCATTGCCCCATTTGAAAATTCATTAGCCACGGAAACATTAGCATGTCCAATAGCTTGTATAACTCTGAAAAAATTATACATTTAATCCATTTACTAACCTTCTATTTATTAATGAAGTAATTAATTATGAAAGGGACATGACGCCTCTAGAAGAGGCTTTTGTCCATTAATTGCTTCATGCCAACCCTACAATAAAATATTTGATCCTTTGACTATTATCTACTTAATATGATTTAATCCTTCGCCAGATGTACGTGGCTAATGTTACGAAAAACAAAGGTTGAAGCAACTTCTGCATTTACTCTTGGATGTCCCTCAAAGAGAAAACTAATCGATGCTTAGAATTTCCAAGAATAACCATTTATTTATTTGATTAAATCCAAAAAATTACGTTTCAAACGTACGACGTGAAATTTCAAAATCCCATTTCACACACCGAAGGCAATTGCATGAAAGAAGGTTGGTCCGACCATCAAGGAATAAATAAAATCTTTGAAAGAAACCCGAAAGGATAGTGAAAATAACATAAGATAATTACTAAATAAATATATGGAGTGAAATTCCATTGAGATTGTTTTTACAACATAAGTTTGCTAGTGGATTTAATATTAATTTAGAGGAAAACGGTGCTAGCCTTCAAATAATCAAAGAATAATTCATTAAAAATCTTTTCAAAAATGACTTGCTCAGTCCATCTCATTTTCTATGAATCATTTATTTATTAGCTACCTTAATAGATATGATTTAAGTCTAAAATGGAGTTCGATAGAGCATAGAGCATATAAAGGGAACTTTTATTCACACAAGATTGATTTTCCTTAACAAGGTCTTATTTTTTATGGTCGGCTTTAGCAATAATATGGAGTCTCCTGCAATAATTAATTCATTACTATTTGAGTCATTAGCTAGGGATCAACAATCTTCCAATGCTTAATTTTACTTATTTATATATTTAATACTTTACTAAATTTCTAGCCATTAGTCAAGTTATTAATTTATAACCTTTGGAAGAGGCTCACCCATTATTTTTCCGCGGCTATCTTTCCATACAAGCTTCGAGGAAACTTTTGCTACTATGATCTACTTCTTCTACTATGATCTAACCTTGCTTAACTATGTGGAAATGTTTATTACCAAAACCTGTTTATCTTAGTGCAATAGCAAAACCTTCCCTTTCATTAACTAACGGTGCTTACCAGTTACAAAGCATTTTTGTTTCTATGAATGATATGAATTACATTTTATGCACAATCTATCAAATGAGAACTACATAAGGTGTCAGCCTTATCGAAGGTATGTATTCAAGGAATTGGTTCTGTCAGGGATATTCCAACAAATATAATATAATTACAAATAATGACAACAATGTTATTGAGATATTTTTTTGCATTGTTAAAATGGATTCCTCAACAATGTAGAGGCTATTGGCCACTAGCCTTCTCATCAATGAATAATTGGTAAACATAAAACGAAATTTATCTTCACGGCCTCTGATCATTTATTCCTGAGCAATGTTCGTGTTCATCTTCACCCTCAATTTTTAGTAAATTGTTTAGGACTATTTTTTAACGGGTATTTTATGGAAATATGTAGGGCCAAGGTGATTAGGATACGTCTTTAGGTTTAAAATGTGTAATTATATTATTATTCTCTAATTATTATATTTGTCACTAAGGTAGACAACGAATTTTTTTTAGGTCGATATTTTTGAGTAAAAATAGTAGAGCCTAGTGAGAGCCAAACCACTCCTTTCAATAAGTAATGTAGCTTAGTGGTCACTAAGCATTTTACTCAATACGAATCGACATGAATTACGTGATCTGACAATATATCCAACTAGTAATACCTAAGGCTTCATTCGTCCAATTGTTATTCTCTAAGTTAAAAAGGATTATGATAAAAAATAGAGGAAACTACGTAAGGGAAGTTAGGTACAATTAGCGATCGCTAAGGATTTTCTTTTCTTTGATGTTCTAAGAAAAGAGAAGACAACAAATATTCCAAGATAATAATATTTTTAATGGATTTCTGAATAGATGTAATTAAAAACAAAATTTTAAGCCTAGTGATTGCTGAGTTCAATATGATATTTTACATTTTATTGCATGTTAGTGGCCGCTAGGATATTTAGTGACAAGTCTCCATCATGCTCCATTATTGTATTTATATTTTTCAAGACTAGAGACTGTTAGGGTGGATTATTACTACATTTATTTGATGTTAAAAGATAATAGAACACAAAAAATACTCCAAGAAAAGAATATTTATGATTTTTCTGGATAGATGTAATTTAAAAAAGTAATTTCAAGAGAATACAATACACGTAGTCAAACACGTAATATTAAGCCTAGTGTCTGCTAAGTATATTAGCCTCCTTTGAGGATCCTAGAAGATGCCAGGGTTTTCCATGTTTTGTTTTTTATTCGATCATTGATTTTAAAATAAGAAACTATTGATGCTTGATACCGGGAAACCATTACTTTCAATTACTAATTGAACCTAGCGGATGCTAGGTGTTTTCATTTTTACTAACCAATTTAAATTATGTGATATACATGATATATATTATGAGAACAATAAAAAGGTACCTAATTACAACACCTAATCACATCATGACATGTAAGATTTTTTATTATTAAATATTCAATTCTCAACCATTATCACTCATGTTGGATTCCATGTTTCCACAATCAAGTAGTGTAACTCAAATATGTTTTTACAGTGGTGGGAAGATAGCCATAAATCCACTAGTATCTCCTCTATCCTAAAACTATGCAGATTATTTATTACATTAACGACAAGATATCATGGAATATATAGATGTTATTGGTCGCTAATATTCACTTCTAGCAAAAAATTGATAACTCAAAACAAACCAAATTTAAAATTGATTAATTGTTTAAATTGCTTACTGAAAATGATAACAAAAAGTTATAGTAATGATTTATTGTTATTTTATAACTAAAGGAGGGTTGAAGTATTCTTGGTGACTGCTAACCTATGAATATCTATTCTTATTGAATTTTACTCAATGAAAATAAAGACATTAATATACAACATCTCCTTTCTTTTGCAATATTAAGAAATAGTATTAATCCTTTCCAATTACTTACGAATTATTAATTTGTTTAATTCATTTTTTTAGGAAATATGTATTCCATTGGTCACACTCTGTTCCTATAAATTAATTTCATTGAAGGAGTAGAGGATATGAAAAATATAGACGATGAATGGTTTGTAGAAATGCATTCCCCAAAAAATTACCATGGTGATCTATGGTTATTTTTTTATGAATACATTATCAAAGAAGTCAATATGGTACTAACTTCAAAGGTTATTGATAAGAAAACATTGCTTATTTAGGTTGAATTATTGATGTTGTAATGAATAAGTGCCTTATTCTTTACATGGAGTTGGAAGTTTCATTGTTCAAGAATGCTAGAAATGAAGACTTCTAGAGATAATAAAACATGTTCTTATTTAAAATATGGTTGGAATTTGGGGTTGTTCATACAGTAAGACAAAACAGGTTGTGAAAATTACCTTGAAATTCATAATAACATGAATTTGGTATTCAAAAAATTGTATAGAACTGAGAATACCTCTTTTATTTTTCATTATTTGAATAGGAAATGTTTTCTTTCTCCACTGAAACATGTAAATCTATTTACAACATTGAGGTGATCTTATTTGTTTAAATTAAATATATATCCCTCTAAGTCAAATTTGCAAGGACTTAAAAAGAATAACAAACTGGCTGTGTTGTTGAAGAAAGTGACCAATATATTTGAGCAAACATAAATTAGAAATGATGAACAATTAATTTTTTTTGTTTCAATGGTGATGTTTTTCCAGTTGAAGTTTCTAGGTACCATGTGCCACCTCTACAATATCAATTCTATCATGTGCATGAAGACAATGTTTACCTTCTTGTCCATTCAATGTTTATTAATGTTATTCCTACACTGAGGGATGCAATTGTTCTTCCCTTTTTACCATCTACAAAGGAAATTGTGCAACTCAAGGATCCAGATGACCTAAAAAGGGATGAGGTGCATTTCTACATTCTAGACGACCAACATACCATTTGTTACCCAATAAAAAAATTTTGGCTAAAAGAAAATAAAAGTCATTACATACTAAGATGTAGTTTAGAAAGGATCACATTATTTCTTCAAATGTGCCAAGTGGAGACATTGTTAATATTTTCAAGCAGCAAAACGAGGTAAAAAAATTGGATTGATAAATTTTTTATTGATATACTGTACAAGGATCGAATGATTTGGATATCCCTAGGATACCCTCGGAGGCCCAAAGTGGGAAACACAAAGACAAATGAGTTGAAGGTAATGAAACTTAATTTTAACACATTTGTTCTTAAAATTTAATTTTGTAATATGCAGAAAGTAAATATATTATTTCCTCTTTCAATGCAGAGTTTTGAGAAGCAATTTCTTGCTATTTTAAAAGTGGTTAGGGAAGAGAGTCTTTCTGAAAAAATGACATTTCTATTTTTACTCAAGGACATATGGAAAAAATGGAAAACAAACCTTTGAGTTATTTAAATTAGGTGGGCTTACTTGTTCTCCTTTTAAGGATAACCAACCTAACTTTCAAGAAAATTCATTGGCAAGGTTCACGACGAATTCCTTCAGGCTTGCAAGAGGAATGACTGATGAGGAGCTATCAATTCTAGTAGATAAAGTGTAATCAGGGAAATTATGGCCAACTGGCTCTATTGAAGTAGGCATCATAGCAGAGAATTTTGATTCTTACTACCAAAGAGTAAAAGATGACAGAAGAATGAGAGGAAAATTTCTAAAATATATGAAAAGTAAATATCCAGGTAATATTGTATTGGTAGAATGCACTAAAAATAATATTGTTGAAAAATTTGGTTTGCATGACTCTTACTACTGCTAATTGTGTGTAAGCTTGGGAGAAGAGAATAAAGGAAAAAGAAAAGATGATTATGGAGGAAGTGAAAAATCAACAAAAATAAAAATTGATATTGAAGTGGCAGAGGTTCTCCGAGTAGAAACTCAAACAATTATATACAACTATGTGATTTAGATGGAAGAAAATATTCCAACAAGGATGGAAGACACCGAAGAATTTACCTGTCAATGTGCATATCCCTTCCATCTCTAGTCAATAATATCTTTTATTCCGTATCAACTAATCCATTCAATGCAGAATGTGTGATCGCAGATTTCTATGTAATTTGTCTAGTGTACTAACTTCCAATGCAATAATGGACCTGCTTACCGTTGTCATATCTAGTCTGCTAAATTTTATTATTATTGTGCTCTTGCCTATTGCTTCTTCAAAAATGCTAAGAGAGACAGTGAAAAAAATACATACAAAAAGTTTAAAGACAAGGGGGAATTAGTTGTGGAAGGTTGTTATAGATTTTATGATAGCAGTGGAAAATTTAAGAGCTTGTGTCTTATGTACACAATAACTGATGTGCACAATTGTGATGTTGATGATGGGGATAGAAGCAGAAATCACCATGGATTGGATGGATAAACTTACACTACAATTTGTGACTACAAGTAAAATTATCCTACGAGGAAAGACACACCCTTTTCTTTACAAGAGATCTTATGGGTTTTGGTTTCAAATGTTCACTTGACTCGCTTCCAAAAATTCTTCGGTTATAATGTTGTACAGTGGTAGTGTTGTAGTGCATGCTTTAGTTGAATCAGGTCTATCTGTAGTTTTTATTTTTGAATCACATGATCAAGAATTTTTTTTAAAACATTACTATTCTCATTTGAAAAAAGGTGCGTTGATTAAGATCACTTTAAATAATTATATTTGTTTAATGGATTTGAATTGATACATACAATATTTATGCAGACAACCAACCAGTAGAGGAAGACACCATCTCTTCCTCTCCACATACAAATAAAGGAGATGATTTCATTCTTAATATGTCACAACCAATTCAACTTATTGCCTTAGATGTCTTTGATCATCCATCTAATGAATCTATAAAAGGGGAGTTGGAAATACTCGTATTATAAATTTATCATTACAAGAAATTTTCGATTGTCATTGTTTACATGTTTTTAATAAAAATTCAATTTTTCCATATTTGATGCCAAATGGGGAGGCTATTGGGACGTCATGCATGAACTCACAGACAGAAAATGGTAAGATAGTAGTGTACAATTATAAACAAAATTATTTATAAGCCCCTCATAATTGTAGGAACCTATAACGAAGTAGTTTATTGGTTATATGTATTACCCTAGCGGCCCCTAACATACATATTTTAATTAGATTTATTTTTAATTGAGTAAATTTTTGGTTTACTGGTTAATATTAAATTGCGGATAATTGGAAAAAATTACTTTTAAGTTTTGCACAGTTGGCTATTTGCAGCTGCTAAGATAATCAAAGAATGTCATACCAACCATATTCCAGGCAATAATGGGCTAGCCTATTTGTCATGAATATACATCAATATCTATGTAATATTGTCCATCAAAGGTTTTTTTCATTGAATAGAAGAAAGTTATATCATGAATTTAATTACGCAGGCATGATATTTACTTTCAATTGATTAATGTTTTTTAATTGGTTAACAATAAATTGTCGAGAATTGAAAAAACAAATACTTCTGTGCAGTTGGATATTACCAGTCGCTAAGCCCATCAAAGACTGTCAACCCAAACATAGCCTAGACATTAATGGCTTACACCTAGTGGTCACTAATATACAACTACATCTATGCAATATTATATAAAAACAAGTTGCATCACGTATTTTTTTGCATCGACTTAAAATTTATTTTGAATTGATTACTAATTTTTAAATAGAATGTGCATCACAAGATCATGTAGAGGGGGAGTGCAAGGGAATCCAAGCCAGAGTCTCAACCAGTAAGTGTTAACATACTGAAATTTTGATTATTTGAATTGGTTAAAATCAAATTGCGAATAATTGAGAAAAAATCACTTCTGTGTATTTGGACAAAATGATTATTTAATTATTTTATAATTAGAGGGTTTTCTCTAAGATAAAAACTAATCCCTTAAGGAGTTGGAAATAGATTTCGGTAAAGAGAGTCCTATAAACTTGCAAGGTGGGCTCAAGGATTTTTTAAAGATACTAGTAACAAAATGTGAAGTGGGATTTTGGTCTAGCTATCTCTCTTCCGCTAAAGTTGAAAAGATGATTAAAGGATTTGAAAAAAAATTAGCGGTTGAATTCAAAGAAATTATTATTTTTGGG
Organism: Taxus chinensis; assembly: GCA_019776745.2. Taxonomy (NCBI): domain Eukaryota; kingdom Viridiplantae; phylum Streptophyta; class Pinopsida; order Cupressales; family Taxaceae; genus Taxus; species Taxus chinensis. The sequence continues at coordinate 508,161,113 of CM034156.1, read as the reverse complement.
TAAAGAGCAATGCTGTGTAGAAGACGAAATTGCAGTAAAAGATCTAAAAGATTTGGAGTAGAGAGGATATTGTTTTCGGCCCTACAGAAACATTGTGTATTACAATGGGCCCAAAGGGAAACCCTTCGGAAAATTTTATGGTGGGGAGGAAATCCAATGAAGAAAATTGTTTCAAAGATAAGTGGTTGATGACCAATTTGTACACAAATGTGTCATAAATAATGTTTCAAGGTTTGAGTGTTGTAGAGGGCATCCAAAAAATGTAACAAACATAAAATATATAACTATTAATTATTTCAAAAGGTTTTTTACAATGATATTCATTTGTATAGTCATATGGTCACTCATTATTTTATATGTTAATATTACAAATTTAAAATTTGGCAGTATTTATATCTTCATTTTGATTGAGTTGATATTGTAGTTTTGTAATTTGTTTGTGTGAATTACCCAAATAAAATATTATCACAATAATATGTTGACTTGTTTTAAATCACTTTCGGAAGCTTATATTAATTCTGAGTTTTTATAGATCCTATTGGGAAGCCTAAAAAATTAATAGTTTTGGGATTTGAAGGTTTGTTGTTTGGAATTTCTGGTATTGGCGAGAAAATACCTTGTAATATGGTTCCATATTTTAGATCTAGGAATACTGAATATTTTGAACAAGAATTAGTGCTGAATTGATAAGCACTACATCAAAATATTTTGACACTACCTTATGGTATTCATTTATGGATTTAAAAATGGTGAAGTACATGCTCATCAAAACATTTAGTTGGCTGCGAGATACCCACTTCAAGTTCATTTGGAGATGCCACCAAGTTCAAAACAAATACTAGTTAAATATTAGACATTTATGGTAATGCCTATGGTGAAAAAAATATAATTTTGATCGATGACGCAAGATTCTTGTCTCATGAAGTCAAAGAATAAATTATTCTCAAAACCCCAACATACTGGAGATTTGATGGAAACTATAAGAATGATTCGAAAATTTACACCAAATTATGTACATGGTTGAAACATGCAGGAGAATATAAGAACATGTGTAGATAATTGAAAACTTTCAAATAAACCATTGGAATTTGAATTGTATACTTTTATTCCAAATCCAACAATGTAGTGTGCATTTTTATGGAATAAAATAACTACCTTAAGGTTCTTAAAAATTCACAGTGCGCAATCATTTTTTTGATTTTTTTTTTGAAAGAAAAACATTTTTTTATAACTTAGGTGAAGAGACAATCGTGGATCATGGAAAAATAAAAGAACAAGTTTTCCCAGATCTACATAGTTTAAATTTAAATTTTTTTTATAACTGGTAAGATCCTTATTCCCAATAAAAAATTAAGCCTAGTGGCTGCTAGCACGTAAAAAATGGAAACATGTAATGGTTATTGTTTCACAGATCGATGTTGGCTTCTTTGAAATCAAATGTTTTACTCCCTAGTTATGCATGGTTTAATCTTGAAGAAATTTTGAAAATGATAAGAACCTTATTCCAAAGAAAAAAATAATCCTAGCAGCCACTAGACTGTATAAAACAGAAACATGTTATGTTTATTGATTTTTAGATCCATGTTGGCTTCCCTGAAATCATAAAATGTTTTTACTAGATCTCCATATGTTAATCTTAATGAAAATGATAAAACCTTGTTCCAAAGAAAAAATAAATATTAGCGGCTGCTAGCACATATAGAATATAAACATTTTCTATTTAATGTTTTACAAATTGTTATTTTAAAGATTTTTTGTTTATTGTTTTGTGGAAGATTGCATCATGATCATACAGGAAGATATCATCATGATCATACAGGGAGATATCATCATGATCAAACATACCATTTATCGAGGAACTAGGAATCAAAACATATTTCTCAAAAAACTTAGAACCGTTTAGAGAAAGTGTAATGCATATTACCATTGTAAAAATATACCTATTGAAGGATGAATTGTGGCCTATAATTCATATTACAATTGTACTTGATAGATGAATTATGGCCTATATTGTAACTACTGAAGGATGTGGAAGGCAATATGGAGACGTACAAGGATGTCATTAAATCAATAACCCAATTACAATTATGTAATTTATCCCTAGATTTAATTGATAACACCTTTCTGTATAATGTGTGTGACTATCTTTAGTAATGTTATTTTGTATAATATGTGTTTATCAATCAACGAAAGACTTTATTCATAATCTATCCAATGCATGGGAAAATACTGATGATGTCATCCATTTTTTTATTGCGTCGAACTACCTCACATGAGTCGAGGGACTACTTAATTGGGTTATTATTTCACCTTCCCTCACTCATTTTATCACGTTTCTATCTGTTGTTTTCCCCTTCCCTCTCATGGCATCTACATATGTTCCCTTCATCCTCTTGCGTGGAAAGAATCCAGAAATGGATTTTCTCTCTCCAATTTCTTCCACTAATCTTCACAATGTCTTCCACATAGGATCCACACTTGTTATGAATGCGATTGAGAAATTCCTGGGCGTGGATTATCTCTAGAGCACCGGGAGAGCTCGTGTCAACTCTGAGATTGCATGCATCTTTGTGTTTGATTTCCTGGTGCTGTGTGCATATAAGGAAGTGGTCACGACATTAATGTCCCATTTAATTTACCCATGTCAGTGTGTGGGTTTGATCGAAGCTCTGAAAGAAGTGTGCCTTCCTATTCTCTTTTCCAAGTTGTATCCTTGTTTGTCTCCTTTCTGGGTTGACAACATGATTTGTAATGCCATGGAATTGAAAATTCAGGTCCTCCATCAACGTTTTGAGTTTGTTCAAAGAATATGTCGATCCGATGGGGATTCTATCTCCAGTGTGTAATCCTTGGACCTTGTCATACTTGTAAAACTTACCCCGCCCCTTCTTGATCTCATGGTGCAGTTGAAGACTATTATTGGCTTGTCCTTTTCCTTTCTTAGGAAGATTACAACACTCGACTCAATCAACCAGTTAGAGGTGAAACCCTAGGGTTTCTCTATCATTCCCCCTCTATTTTTTGTGTTCACCGCTCTATGTTTTTTGTAGGCTTGGTTATTCATGTTACATTTTGGCCTCGCTATTTACAATCTTTCCTAATGGTTTTTGGTTTTTATATGTTGTTCTTCATCAATCAAATATTTTGATACTTTTAGGGTGGGGACCCATCAACCCTTCGGTCCATAGCTCCGGTCAAAAGTGTTTAACCATTTAAAAAATAAAATTATGTAGTTTGTCCCTATATTTATTTGAGAACAAGTTATTGTATAATGTGTGTGACTATCTTAATAATATTAATATGTATAATATGTGTGACTACTTTTAGTAATTTTATAATAAAATAAAGGTGTTAAACAATAATATATAAAAAAGTGTACATAGTATTTTTATTTCTGTTGAATTCTTATTTGATTAATGTTAATTTACCTAGATAATCTACATTGACATTACCTAGTGAGTGTTAAGTTTTAACTCTCTTAATTTTATTTTTTAAAGTCATATTATCCTCTCGACTTCAAACTGTCTGCTACAAAAATTGTTCACATTGGTTTAAGGAATTGAAAAATTCTTAGCCACTTCAACAATCAATGTCTTCATAGATATTGTGAATTTTTTTTTAATTTTCCATGATTTTTCTATGAATTTGGGATACCAGTGTGACGAATACTTTTACAATGAAATTAAAATAATTATTAAAACGATTTACCATAATTCTACCTTTAGAAAAGGAGTTTTAATTTATTTCATATCTATATTTAATTACAAAAAGATATCCTCCTAACAAGGGGAGTAAAGATAATTTTAATTGTCATTTAAAGTCTCAAGTGTGGGAGGAAATTTTCCGCTGTGATTTCATGTCCCTTCTTTAGAGGCATAGAAGGTGATGCAGGGGTTAATGATGAATTCCTTTGCTCATTTATAACTATTAAGGGGATGCTAATGTTTTTGTAATACATGTCTATTCCTCTCTTGGAATCCAGGTTTATAACTATTAAGGGGATGTTAATACACATTTATTCCTCTCTTAGAATCCAAGTTTTAGCTCATGCCCTTACAAGTGTAGTCTTTACTACCACGAGTGGCGTATGTTCAGTGTCGCTGCCAATAAGGAACCCTACTAGAGCGACCATGCCCAATAGGATCCAAGGTTGACGATTCCAAGTCTAGCAGAGATGTGTTGTCCACCCTCTCTCACTTTAAGGGCAATGCAATGCTCATAGTTTTTCATATCTTCAGTAAGAAGGGTGATCACTACACATGGAAATTACCTTACAAGGATCTCGCCTTAGCTGGTGCCACATAAACCTTAACAATGGATAAGACTGTCGAGGGAATCACCTCTAGTGGAAGCATTACTGACGGGGTGTTGCTTCCTCTATTGTTGGGAACCTTCCAGTCTTTGGAGTGGCGTGGACTACTCCAGCGAATGCATGCACCATAGAAACAATGAATATTATGTTTGAGTTACCAGTCTATCTGAGGACCACGAAGGATGTCAATCTGCTTGAGATTTTCAAGTTTTTTGTACACATCACACGTGTCTACGTGCACATGGATTAGAAGACAGATTAGCAGTGGATTTGGTTTTGTTAATTTGGTTAGTAGAGAAGGATGCTCAAAGAGATATCTGTTATCCAAATAATTCTCTTAGTTATTTGGATAACTGATATCAATTTTCTGTCTCTTAGTTATTTATTACAATGTCACGTGCGCTCAAGCTCACTCGATGCATTAACTTGGTTGCAGTTTCCCCTTGCACCCAACTTCTACACATTCACCATCTTCCTAAGTAGCTTCTTCACCATGCGCACATCTCACACTTGCTTCAATTAGCTCTCTAACCCCCTCGTGCACCGCACCCATTACCTTGTAATAGTTTCACCTTCAGCATACGTTCTCTGCTGGCCAATTTGCATCATCATGTGCGCCTCCCTCTGTGCATCCCTCTATTTTCTCTGTGTGCCCTTCCCTCACGCCCTTTTGTGTCAGGTCATCTTTTGAAATTCTTGAGTGTGTCGCACGCAATCAGTTAAAGCGTGCCAATAGGGCACCAAGTCCTTGAAACAAATCACTAAGTGACACATGGTAGAAATGATAAATATTTACACAGTTGGCTACCATTTCAGAAAATCTACACATCCCACATGTTTTACATGCACCGATGACTCTGACATCTTCTAACAGCTGTATATTTTGCTACAGAGCTCATATCAGAACATGCCTAGACTTGTCAAGAAGCTGCTGACATCAGCTATAGTGCCAGAAATTCAAAATCAATTTTTGGCAGATCTGGTAGATGAGAAATGGGAAAATGTATTTCTGAGAATTGATGAGTAGATATGATTGCTCCAACCACCCAATTTGATATGATCTGCCCTCCTTTCTTCTTCAACATGCCAAACATTCTTGGGGAAGCATATTTCATAGATTGCCAAGTGGATTTACAGGCATTGAATGCTTCTTGTTCATGGTTTTGTTTCAAATTCAGGTTTTTCCTCCTTCTTCCTTCTTCCTCCATGAATTCATCTATAAATGTAAGAGATAGAATCATTTGTTATGTTGGACACTATGGATCCTTATGTGTTTTTCTAAGGACTCCATACTTTCTATATTTTGAGTTACAGACCTCTAGACTTGGCTCTTGCATGCAAATATCGGCCTCCTTCATCATTGTAAGAGTTCTATGCCTTTCTGGAAGTAATGCAAGCATGGTTTTGTGACTATTCTCTATCCTAACATGTTTTCATTCCTTCTTCTTGCCTTTTCTTTTGTGCTGTATGCTGGTTGTGCCATTTCAGGTCCCTTGCAATTCCATTTTAGTTGTGTTCCATGAGAACGATATGGTAAATAGGTGTTTCACTGTGCTACTCATGCCTAGCCTCCTTTCACGTATTTTCTTTCATTCTCACTCAGAGAATATAGTGTTCATCCCTCTTTTCTAGTGCTATCTCCTTTCAGTGTAGTTTCTTTTCATGTTATCCTTCTATCCCTGTTCCCTTGGCATAATTAGCCTAGTTTTCCCTTCCAACACTAGGAGTAACAGTAGCATTATAAATAGATAGAGGAACCAACCTTCTCTAGAGATCCTTCCCAAGCATGCAAGGTCCCAAAACTTGGAGACGGTTCCATTGTGGTCTCAAACACCTCTTCCCTTCTGAATATCTGAGACGTGAGTGCAAATTTGAGTAACCAACAGTTTTTGGCAAGCTTGGTGGGACCAACATTGAAAGCTCAAATTTCGTAATAAGTGCCCCAATGATGATACAGGCCTCTTCGCAAGGTGTTCGGGATCCAGAAAAGCTTTACAGATATGCGTTAACATCCCGCATACCCCGATTAGCCCCCGCGTGCTTTGTTTTCCCTATTTTTCCCTCTTTTCTTGGCTTTTGGTCTTCAGTGACGAAACCGCCGCCCTGAACAGGGCGGCGGTCCTGTAACCGCCGCCCTGAGCAGGGCGGCGGTCCTGTGCGCGTTTTCCAGAACGCTCTTTTGACGCGACCCGCATGAAATATCACGACTCACCAGCTTTTCTTGCCGACTTGAGCATGCATTAATGTTTTTGGTCCCCTGGAATAGTGTTTTTCTTTTGTTTAATGTTTAAGAGTTCAGTTTGGATTTGATTTTTGGATGTTTGGATTCCTATAAATGCATGGTTTGTGCACATGCAAATTTCCCCTCATTCTTGTTTAGAAACTCATCACTTTCAGTAGTTCAGTCTTCTAGTTTGCTTAGGATTGGTAGTATAGTTTGTTGTAGGTTTGTTTTAGCTTTGTGTTGCTGTTGGTAAGCCACAGATCCAACTTGTGCAAATAGTATTATTGTTTTGGAGTAAAATAGTCTAGGCAGCCATTAAAGTTGCAGGTTTTGCTCTTCATACAGACTAGTCTCAGGTTCTGGACGCTTTTTGTTGCATGATTCGCAGTAGACCCCGCTAGGAATTGCATAGGCCAAGCTCTGTACTCTTGCGCTATCCCTCTCCTATCCGCATTCTATTCTGTCTGCATTCTGAAGGCTGTCCATCGATCCAAATATCTATTCCTGTTGATGCAAGCATTCCATGCTTTTCTGGATTCACGTGAGCACAAAGAACGAAGAGATCATACTGAGGGGACAAGAACACACACACCGTCGGATTCGCCACTGTTCTGCGAAATCCAGGTTCCATCTTTCAAAAGTTTTAGTTAGAATTTATCAAATAACGTAGTTAATCATTTTATTTCAGTTATTTCTATTCTCGATATTGCCAGGGAGGTTGTGGGGATTGATAGTTTCTGAGAAACTATGATTCATTCCTCACTTCTGAGGTAGGATCGAGAATCTTGCAGATAGATTAGTTATTTCGTTGTTTAGAATAGATATACAAAATTGCACAGACAAATAGCTACAATCGGCTATTTTGTTTGTTTTACGTTGTTAGTTTAGTTGTCAATTCTAAATATTTTAAATAGCTGCTTTCCTATAAATTGCCAGAAAATACAAAAAAGAAATTATATATGCTAGAAGTGCACTTAGATTTTACTTTATTATAGTTTGTTTCATTACTGCTTTTGCATGACAATTACGGGACCTAGGGAGCCCAGGGAATACATTTTCGAGCCAATTGTGCCCCAGCCCAATACCGTAGTGGCAATAACTGATATTGACCAAAACCTTAGGATACAAGTCTTCCAAACAACAACAGACTTCCAACAGATCAGGGCACAGTTGAGAGGGTTAAACATCGAAGACGACCAAGCACATCTGTTTTGGTCAAATCAGCCAAACTACAGATTACCCTAGAAAATACCCACATGACTGTAGAAGGGCTCGAAAGAGAACAAACATTTGGGTGTGATCCTTTAGTTCCACAGCCAAACGCTGGAGACACCCTAGTAGATATAGATACCAGCTTAAGAATCCAAGTTGCGATAACACCTGTAAGGTATTCTGAGAAGATCGCACAACTGTTGGTTCTAAACATAGAAGCTGAAAAAGCTTACGACTACTGGATACTAGGAATCAGAACTTGATCTCCCGTATGACCATAACGGGACCGCAACAACCCAGAGTCTATGGTTGTGATCCACAGATCCCACAGCCTAACGAGTCCATAAGAGAATTAGACATAGACACTGGCCTACGTAAATTAGTATTTCAGTCTACTCCGATTCCACCTCTCATCATTCAACAGTTATCCCTACTAGACACAATAACCAACGAAACTAGAGAATTTTGGACTAGGCCAGAGAACCGTCCATAGAGTTGACTATATCCACCATATGACCCTATCAGGAGAAATACACGAAACCATCCCGGGTCATTTTCCACGCATCCCACAACCCATAGATCGAATCACGCCAGAGCTCGATATTGATTGGAGCCTTCGAGCAGTCATCCTCGCTGATCGATCTATCACACCAGTCCAAGTTAGAAGGGCCTTCTTTGCTTTAGATTCGCAAATACCATTAGTGCGTGTCGAAGACATTAGACTGCCTAACTAGTTTGCCTGCGCATTCTACCCACACCGGCTGTCTCGGCACGACCTCGGGAGGTCGGGTACGCAGAAGAGTTACTTGTTGATTCTCAAGCTCACCTGTCACTTTTCCGACGTACAAAATTGGTGAACCCGACGTGAACCAAACAATTCTTTCACCTTCTCTTTGAGAAGTTTCATCTTCTCCAAATCATCTTCGCTCCTTCCCATTATTCTGCGGGTATTCATATACCCCCCGAATATGTCGGGATTCGATGCATACGGCAGACCCCTCTTGGGTCTTGAGGCATACTACGCCCAACAGAATAGGCAGTCATCACCCTCACTCTCAATGTGGGGCGACAACTATTCAACTAATCAGTTGTCAACACAAACACCAAGGACTAGATATAACTCATCCTTCCAAACAGAGGGGTTGGAGCAACTTGCTCAAACACAAACAGAGCCTTCAGGCTCGAACAATATGACACTAACTGGAGAGTCTGCTTCATCTCCTCAGGTATTACTCAGACCGCCTATTAGTAGACAGTCAGATCCATACTCAGTTCTAGATGACGAATACTCAATACGTTATCCTAGGAGTGAACAACGCTCTCAAGGCATGTACCCACCTGTAGGAACTTTGCAGATACAGCCCGAGTTCTCTCCTCAAGAAAATTCCCCTATGCCATCACGTATGGAAAATACTCTCAGAGAAACTTGGCAAGATAGCAATCAGTTCATGACAGGCTATCACATGCCTATACAACACCAGGATATACAACAAACGCCACCAAGGCACAATATCGTGGCTTCGCCGAACGAAGTCATTTCAACTCTAATAGAAAAGGTTAGAGGATTAGAACTTGCCCAAGCAAGTCAAAATTCGAGAATCATACAAACAGGGAGTTCCAATCCTCCGCACCATCCTAGCCAAGTAGATCTCCTCACAGGAGTAGGCACGTTAGGTATGACTCCTCAATATTCGCAACAAGTGCCAACTAGACCCACTATCGCTAGCACTGTTCCTCCTGGTCCAGTACAAAGCAATCCATTCCTGGATAGTACACCTTCGTACTTAAACATGTACTCCAAATCGCCACAAGGAGATATGTACTCATCCCCGGGCATGTTTGCTCCAACGCAGGGACCTCCTTATGCCCCTGCCAACGCGTATGTTATGCCATATCAACAACCCGTTCCGCCACCACCTCCTCAACAGGCACCATCAATGGTTGAGACGTATGCAATAGGGACTTATTCAGAATATTTAAAGGAGCCCTTAGATTTCGCCATACGAAGCGTTATGCTTCCAAGGCCTCTTCCCGATTTGCCCAAATACAAAGGAGAAGGAGATCCGAATGCGCATATCAAAGCTTACGCTACAGCCATTCGAGAATTACTCCCTTGGGACGGGGTTGTTGCTAAAATATTTCCCAAAACCTTGGAAGGCATCGCTCTCGATTGGTATTACAGAATACCCGAGGCTTCCATACATTCATTCAAACAACTCGTGTCTGAGTTCATCAAAGCCTTCGACATGAACAAACTACTAAGGACAGGAATCAGGGAGTTCTTGCACATCAAGCAAGAACATAACGAGTCTGTCGCCCATTTCATCCAAAGGTGGCGCACAGTCCTTTATTCCTCGGCAAGCGCTCCAAACATGGATCAGATGGAGCTATGTGATTTATTCCTTCATTCTCTTAGCAGAGAAGTGAAGGAAGAAGTCCAGAAGTTCCCACTAAGGACTTATGACGAGGTACTTGAGAGTGCTCTGCGAATTGATCAGGCAGCGATAGATAGTGGCCGTAAGACGTATGGAGCAAACGGGAGGTTAATCACCTCTACTCAAAACACTACAACCACTACAAGCGTCAATCAAGGACCCAAAATCCTTAACAAAAATCGTGGGGTAACAACAGATGGGGTAACTGACCAGCCCAAGAGGGTAAATGTCGTTAATGCTCCGTCACAAACAAGCAACCAAAGAAACAACAATTTTACCCCGACGATCAATACGGTGGATTTTAATAATCCACAACAACAACAACGGCGAAATCCCATACAAGGACCAAGCCAAAACTCCTTTGGTTATCAAAACCAAAGTCAAAACCAGAAACAACAATTCCAAAACTTTGGTCCTAATAGGCAACAGTTTGATCGGAATTTTAGGCCACAATACACACCAAACCAACAAAACGGGAATTACAACCCCAATTCTTATTGTGGTTTCCATAAAATTCAAGGGCATGACACTAGAACGTGTCGTGATTACAACAAATTCATGCAACGCTTGCCAAATGAGCAAAAACAATTCTTTATGGATATGTTCTTAACAGATCCTACGTCACCAACGGCAAATACCTTCGCAGGGGCAGTTTCCCCTCAGAATGCCCCTCTCAAGATCTTTAATGATCCACTCCCAAATCATGATAACGATAGGTTGAAACCAGCTGGAACAAACAAAGGTGCAATAACAGGAAACAACGATCACGAGGCCTCAACCTCGCTAAATCCGTTAGTCGCGCCACAACTAGGAAGTCAACCACGACCTAAGGTAGTTGGATTAGTAGAGTTAGACTCCGAATTACCCGTTGAAGCAATTACGAGAACACGAGAGTATTTCTCTCAACCAAGTCCAAGCCACCTGCCGGAAACAGATAACATCCAGCAAACCGTAGCAAAACCTATGGGTGCTTACGATCTAATTAATGATCTAACAAAAACCTTCTCGCATATTTCATTCCTTGATTTACTAAAGAATTCCCCTGCTCACAGGGCTGCTCTTTTAGAGGCGTTAGGTTTGGGTCATTTAGTTAGTATCACTCCACCACCAGAAGCGCAAGTAAATCATATAGACTTTGATGTTTATCCACCGGGACAGGCGGATAGGGATGTTGAATTCATATTCGAAATAAGTAAAATGCCTACAGATGCTGAGATCGCACGCCGAGGCGATCCAGCCCTACACTTGCAAGTACAAGTTTATAATAACTATGTAAAACGGGCAATGGTTGATGACGGGGCTGCAGTTAACATAGTCCCTTTCTCTTTTCTCCAAAAATTGGGATATGGAGAAACAAACTGTTCTACTACACGAAATACCTTAAGAGGCTATGATAGCCTTAAAGCCACGTCGATAGGAACCATAATACTACCGGTCACTTTGGGACCTAAAACAATCCTGACTGAGTTTTATATTATAGATCGGGAAACTAACTATAATATGATCCTCGGCCGGCCATGGATACATCGAATGAAGGCAATCCCTTCCACGCTATTTCAAGAAGTAAGGTTCTTACATCTGGGAAAGGTATTTGTAGCCAAAGGTGATCCAAAGCCGTTTGACGTACACCTAGCTGATTTAAAGAAAAGACCAGGTATACACTCAGAATTCGAACTTCCAACAAACCAACTTAACAAACCCTCTGACCCAAAGCCAGAGGAAAAGTTGATACCTACGACAGATCTTGAAACTACCAACATAGCCAAAACAATTCCAACCCCTAAAGGTAAAACTAAAGAGATAGTATCATTAGGGACTACTGCGAAGATCGTTGAGTTGATAGAACAAGATTCACCAATGTTCTTACCATTCGATTCAGTAGGTATCGGATTTTCCCTAGGTGTCGGTTCCTTGCCAGCAGAAGATCTCTGTATGGTAGAAGTAGAGTGTGCAAACACAGCAGATACACCTACATCCATACTCCCGGCTAAGTATTGGACTCTCCATTTCGATGGAGCTAAATGCCGTTATGGAGCGGGGGCAGGTATAATTCTTACCTCGCCCGAAGAGAAGGTCCTCCCATTCTCTTTTAAATTAAACTTTGAATGCACAAACAACAGCGCTGAATACGAAGCCCTCCTCCTTGGCCTTACCTTAGCCAAAAGAATTGGTATTGATAATATCAGAGTTTTAGGAGACTCGCAGTTAGTGGCAAACCAAGTTACAGAGGTATATGAAACTAAAGCCGAACACTTGCAACTTTACAAAAACGCTGTATTAGATTTAAGCAAGGCGTTCAACTTCATATCCATTGAAGCAATCCCGCGAGAAAAAAATCTTCTCGCCGATTCAATAGCAACCTCAGCATCACGTTTTACTCCAAACAATGAGCTAGAAGATACTCATTTCACGGTATCCATTCGTAACGAACCATTAATAAAAACAATGATGGATCCTCTTTCAAACGGAAGTAAATCTACCGTCCTAGACCATGTTGGAAATGATGCGGCTACTTTGGATTACTTAAATGCCTTTGCAGCACTACATCTCTCCTATCACACGCTAGATTTATCTCTGATCCCGCATTCATCTTCCTACTTCGGAAATCCTGTAATGAATCTTCCCTCACAAAAAGAACCTAATATATACGTGGTGGAAAACGGGGATGATATAGATCTACCTCCGGCACCACCTGAGTTCGAAGAGGGTAATGCCTCTTTAATTGAAGAAACAATCGATGTCAATATCGGAACGGAAGATGAACCAAGAATTTTAAAGTTAGGTTCTTCGTTAACCCCAGAGGAAGTGGAAATACATACTCAGGTTCTCAAAGAACATCAAAAGGCATTTGCATTTAATTACAAAGAGATGACAGGAGTCGCACCCCACATTGCGGTACACAACCTCGTCACTAGATCAGATGCAAAGCCAATTAAACAAAAATCAAGACCCATGAAGCCCAAAGTAGCCCTCATGGTAAAAGAGGAGGTAATAAAACTCCTTCAGGTAGGATTCATCAAGCCAGTTGACTACTCCCAATGGGTATCTAACATCGTTCCCATTCTCAAGAAGAATGGAAAGATACGCATTTGCATAGACTTCCGAGACATCAACAAAGCGTGTCCTAAGGACGACTTCCCATTACCATCCATGGATGAAGACGCTTACAGAGAAGCACGTCTTTCTCAATTAGAAAGCCTGGATGAAACTAGGTTAGATGCTGAACAACGACATAGAGTCTATGCCGACCGGATGTGCCGGCAGTACAACAAGAAGGTCTATGAACGTGACATATACGAAGGTGACCTAGTTCTAAGGTTAGACAGCCGGATCGACAAGAAGACCGGCGAGGGAAGGAAATTCCGGCCCAAATGGTTGGGCCCATACCGAGTCATGAAGGACTACGGAAATGGTGCATACCTCTTATGCACGCTAGAAGGTGAGGAGTTTGGCGAAACAGTCAATTCTCTCCACCTCAAGCGTTTCTACGCGTAAGCAGCTAACGCTACCTATATAACTATCTACATCGCATTTTCATATAAATTAGGATCATTTTGTCCACTTGTTCTTACACAAATTGTGATCAGGGAATCTATTCTCAAAGCAACTTATTTCAAACTCGTGATGTTTCTTGCATAAAGTTCTTTAGTCATACTTCTCCGTCTTCGATATCATCAATCAACTCATAATCTTTTATCAAACAAAATCAGACATGACGAAGTCCTAACGGTAACCATACCAAGATCTGCAAGTTTGTTCTCACTTTAATTTCTTCTTAGGATAGGTGTCTTGCCCATGGTCTGTTCTAGAAGCTTCATGGTGTCACATCTATCCCATATACACATCTCTTTGGAAAATAAGCATATACTGACATTTTACTCAAATAGACAAGTCAAGAAGTGATTAAAAAGAAAATTTTATTTTTACACATTTCCTTGCCCCACCAACCTTCGGTGATGAGCTTGCGTCTCTTACTAGTGACGTAGGGTTGGGAAAGGATGGAAATGCCCTTACTCGCCTATGCCTTGCCCACGGTGATAAACCCATGTTTCTTACAGGTAGCATGGGGCAAAGTGTAGGGGGTCCTCTAAACAAAGTAAATGTTAAAAGGTCATAAACAATCAATTCAAACTTTGAGTCAATAACGAATGAATCAGATGTTCAAAAATTCCAAGAGAGTTAAAAATCCTAAAAACCCAGATTTTGTCTACTATGTGGCCATCTACGGGTCTAAGTCTGGATAAACCGCAAAGCAAGTTGCATCCAAAACTATGAAGTCATTCAGGTAGAATAAGCTTGTAGTTTTTATTTGGTTCCACCAAAGCTTCGTCTGTCTTTCATCACTATCACTTCACCATATTCCATAACTTGCGCCCTTCTTGGCTCTTGGTGATGAGCCCTCGCATCCTACTAGTTGCGTGGAGTTAGGAGTGGGGCAAGTTAATCTGTTCATCATACTGATTATTTTCATCACTTTGCCAAAACAAATCATGAGGTATCCAAATTGCTCACAGAAACTAAGATTTAAGATCACAATATATCTACAAAATCATGTATCAGCATCATGAAACACAAAAAGAAAGCAAACATTTGCATCATCTGTTTTCCATTGCATACATTCTAGAAAGCATATAATACATACATCATAGTATACACGAAGCAGTTGGAAATAAAGAAAGTAGAATACAAATGACAAGTTTTGATCCAAAACCGACGCATATATATAAATAATCAAAGTTTATATACAATGCCATCATGCACTAGGCATGGTCAAAACGCTCAAAGAGCCCGTAATACACAAAAGAATCTAAATACAAATACAGAAAGCCAAGTGGCCTCTCAACCCCTGCGCGATCCCGCTGAAGGTGCGCGCCCTCGCCTAGGACTCCGGCTACGCTGGCGCTCTGAATGGACAGAAGGCTCGGGGTCCCTAGGGGCAGTCGTAGTCTCGCCATGAGAGCGGCTCCTCATAAGACGCTCGGCTGTCCTATAGCCTGCCAACTCTGTACGGAGAGTTGACACCATCTTGGCCACATGCCAAATGGGAGCAAAGACGTCAGTGTGCCTGCCGGCTGCTGAGGGCTCTCCGGCATCCACAGATAACTCCGCACGGGTCTTATCCATAGGGATCATCAGAGAATCGACGCAAACCCTACGGATTAGATCCCGCCACTCATCAACAGTCTCTGCAAAGCAAAGAAAGAAAAACGAATTAGGAACTAGGCAAGAGGTTAAAGTGTACACAATACAAATATAAGGAGAGTTAACATTCAAAGACAAATCCTAAAACAAACAAGCATTGAAAGGAGGAGAGGATAACTTACTCGGATCACCAGGCCTCCAAGATGGGTCGCCAGGGCCAGGACCCGCTGCAGATGCCGCTGCCGACTGAGGAGCTGCTCCTGTAGTTGGGGCAACATGGCGCCCCGCAACGGACTCATCATCTCCACCATGGCCTCGGGAGAGTGGCTCCTCAGATGCCACGGTCTCTCTCTCTGCACTCTCCTCCTCCCTCTCTGCCCGCAGAATGTCCTGAGTATCATGCCACTCAGGATCGCTCTCGTCCGTCTGCTCCTCTGACCCTCCCTCTGTGTGCTCCTCAGAATCGGAGTCAATATCTATGGGGTCGTCACTGCTATGAGCAGGACCTGCAGCAATCTGAAGTAATGGTGCCTGAGGCGCACCAGCTCTCCCTCTGGCCCGAACTATCCCCCTGGCTGCAATAGGAATGCCAGGGGTAACCACTGTCCAACCACGGCCTCTAGGCCCCCCTCTAGCCTCTCGGACTGATCTATAAACAGGTGCTACTGGAGGAAGCATAGCCGCGTATGGAAGGCCAAACTGCTGAGGAACCCTGCTGAAGGGATGTACCTCTACCCGTCCCACACGGTCGATAAGCTGCCCTGTGATGGAGCAGGAGACCAATGTCGTGGTCTCCTCTCCCCATATACCGGCCATAAGCTGGTACGGTGTAGCCTCCATGTCTGCCGTGGTAAGGGTGGCTACTGGCTGGTGAGGTGCTCTGAGCACTGACATATCTGACCATCGGGCTGCCCTCACCGCCCCGGGATCTGCCACCTCCACGCCTCTGCCATACGGAATGAAGCGCTCATACACCCAACTCATGACTAGAGTGGGGTGGCTCAAGGACTGTCCCTGCAATCGGACCACCCTGTATAAGTCATGGTAGGTGGTCCCCAAAATATCCGCGCCCCAGGCGTATTTCCGGCCATGTCCCTCTATCTGTGCAATGATGGGGCCCCAACAGTATAATAAGGTGTCCCCTCCCTTGTCCCCGATGAGTCTCGAGGCAAGGATCCCCATAATAGCCTGTCGAAAGATAGGGATGGGCAAAGAAGGAATGGATCTGACTCGCACTCCCTTCTTCGGCCCCGTGGAAATAGCTGCATCTCCCATATAACCAGCCCACTGAGCTATCTGTGCCCTGGAACCAGCTGTCTCTAGTGTGAGTCTCCTCCCAATAATCGGGACCCCCAGGATGCGGTAAACATCCTCCAAAGTGATGGTCCACTCACCACGGACCCCTGGCAGTCGGAAGGTGTTCCGATCTGCATCCCAATATGAAAATAGGTCACAAAGAATGTGACTGGATGGAGCAACGTGGGGCACACGCGATATACACAATATGTCGGCCCTCTGCAATGTGTCCTCCTCATCTGCTGAGAGGGCATCCAATACCCCGGGCAGCCAGTCACACTCTCTGTCCCGGCTCCATCTAATATACTCCTCTTTCACCTACATACACCCAAAAACACACAAGGAAGAGTAAGTTAGTATCTAAACAATATCAAGAGAAGCATAAAAACACGTACAAATGCTAAAAATGCAAGTACAAGCTTTCAAAATAGGTTCTTTTGCATTCTGTTCAGAACCGCTGCCCTGAGCAGGGGGGCGGTTTTGTAACCGCCGCCTTAAAGGCGGCGGTCTCGTGACCGCCGCCCTGTACAGGGCGGCGGTCGTGTAACCGCCGCCCTGTCCAGGGCGGCGGTCGCGGTCCGAAAACCCGCACGGGTTTTTAGGCTTAAAAAGCCCAAAAAATGCAAAAAATGACCATTTTTATCAAAAATGGGGCCTACCCAGTAGGCGCCCCCCCTAGATGGACCCTTTAAACCAAACATTTTCGAAAATAACCCCCCCATTGCAAAGAATTTAACATTTCAAATCAGAAGGGGGAAAAACACAAGATTGAAGAAAACCAACCTGTGATCTCGCAGGGTGGCGTTCCGCACGTGGAGGCATGATCTCTATCTCACTGCGGACGTTTTGACTCTACTCGTGTGAGAAACCGTCACCGTGGGTCCCAGAGCTCGAAATCAACCAAATCGACTCGCGCAAATGAATAGGAAAATGGGCCCACTTTCATATATATAACGCCCCGATTCGTTTTAAAATATCTTTTTCACAGGTTCGGAGCACCGACGGAGGTAAGTTTCTATCCTCGCACAAATGGTACGTCCTCTTTCTCTATTATTTTAACGTTTATTTTCCAAATTATTGTATCTATCTGCATTTGAGTTCTCTTTTCATTTCGCAGGTAGCGGGAATTTTGGACGGCGACATTTCAACACACGGGCGTGTAAGGTATAACTTCTAACTTCCCATTTCGGGACGGCCATACTCGGACCCACCGTTTTACGCCTCTTCATGGCTAAAATGCTTCTCCGAGGGGGCAATATGTACGTACCCAAAATTGTAAGGTACTGTACTGCGGAACGATGTAATAAGTGCCCCAATGATGATACAGGCCTCTTCGCAAGGTGTTCGGGATCCAGAAAAGCTTTACAGATATGCGTTAACATCCTGCATACCCCGATTAGCCCCCGCGTGCTTTGTTTTCCCTATTTTTCCCTCTTTTCTTGGCTTTTTGGTCTTCAGTGACGAAACCGCCGCCCTGAAGGGCGGCGGTCCTGTAACCGCCGCCCTGAGCAGGGCGGCGGTCCTGTGCGCGTTTTCCAGAACGCTCTTTTGACGCGACCCGCGTGAAATATCATGACTCACCAGCTTTTCTTGCCGACTTGAGCATGCATTAATGTTTTTGGTCCCCTGGAATAGTGTTTTTCTTTTGTTTAATGTTTAAGAGTTCAGTTTGGATTTGATTTTTGGGTGTTTGAATTCCTATAAATGCATGGTTTGTGCACATGCAAATGGCCCCTCATTCTTGTTTAGAAACTCATCACTTTCAGTAGTTCAGTCTTCTAGTTTGCTTAAGTTTGATAGCATAGCTCATTTCATACTTCATTAGTATTGTGTTGCAGCTGGTAAGCCACATATCCAACTTGTGCAAGTGCAGACATTATTTGGGCCACCATTTTCACTCCAACTTTCATGTTTTCAGTGCTATGTCCCTTTAGTTTGCTTAGGATTGGTAGTATAGTTTGTTGCAGGTTTGTTTTAGCTTTGTGTTGCTGTTGGTAAGCCACAGATCCAACTTGTGCAAACAGTATTATTGTTTTGGAGTAAAATAGTCTAGGCAGCCATTAAAGTTGCAGGTTTTGCTCTTCATACAGACTAGTCTCAGGTTCTGGACACTTTTTGTTGCATGATTCGCAGTAGACCCCGCTAGGAATTGCATAGGCCAAGCTCTGTACTCTTGCGCTATCCCTCTCCTATCCGCATTCTATTCTGTCTGCATTCTGAAGGCTGTCCATCGATCCAAATATCTATTCCTGTTGATGCAAGCATTCCATGCTTTTCTGGATTCACGTGAGCACAAAGAACGAAGAGATCATACTGAGGGGACAAGAACACACACACCGTCGGATTCGCCACTGTTCTGCGAAATCCAGGTTCCATCTTTCAAAAGTTTTAGTTAGAATTTATCAAATAACGTAGTTAATCATTTTATTTCAGTTATTTCTATTCTCGATATTGCCAGGGAGGTTGTGGGGATTGATAGTTTCTGAGAAACTATGATTCATTCCTCACTTCTGAGGTAGGATCGAGAATCTTGCAGATAGATTAGTTATTTCGTTGTTTAGAATAGATATACAAAATTGCACAGACAAATAGCTACAATCGGCTATTTTGTTTGTTTTACGTTGTTAGTTTAGTTGTCAATTCTAAATATTTTAAATAGCTGCTTTCCTATAAATTGCCAGAAAATACAAAAAAGAAATTATATATGCTAGAAGTGCACTTAGATTTTACTTTATTATAGTTTGTTTCATTACTGCTTTTGCATGACAATTACGGGACCTAGGGAGCCCAGGGAATACATTTTCGAGCCAATTGTGCCCCAGCCCAATACCGTAGTGGCAATAACTGATATTGACCAAAACCTTAGGATACAAGTCTTCCAAACAACAACAGACTTCCAACAGATCAGGGCACAGTTGAGAGGGTTAAACATCGAAGACGACCAAGCACATCTGTTTTGGTCAAATCAGCCAAACTACAGATTACCCTAGAAAATACCCACATGACTGTAGAAGGGCTCGAAAGAGAACAAACATTCGGGTGTGATCCTTTAGTTCCACAGCCAGACGCTGGAGACACCCTAGTAGATATAGATACCAGCTTAAGAATCCAAGTTGCGATAACACCTGTAAGGTATTCTGAGAAGATCGCACAACTGTTGGTTCTAAACATAGAAGCTGAAAAAGCTTACGACTACTGGATACTAGGAATCAGAACTTGATCTCCCGTATGACCATAACGGGACCGCAACAACCCAGAGTCTATGGTTGTGATCCACAGATCCCACAGCCTAACGAGTCCATAAGAGAATTAGACATAGACACTGGCCTACGTAAATTAGTATTTCAGTCTACTCCGATTCCACCTCTCATCATTCAACAGTTATCCCTACTAGACACAATAACCAACAAAACTAGAGAATTTTGGACTAGGCCAGAGAACCGTCCACAGAGTTGACTATATCCACCATATGACCCTATCAGGAGAAATACACGAAACCATCCCGGGTCATTTTCCACGCATCCCACAACCCATAGATCGAATCACGCCAGAGCTCGATATTGATTGGAGCCTTCGAGCAGTCATCCTCGCTGATCGATCTATCACACCAGTCCAAGTTAGAAGGGCCTTCTTTGCTTTAGATTCGCAAATACCATTAGTGCGTGTCGAAGACATTAGACTGCCTAACTAGTTTGCCTGCGCATTCTACCCACACCGGCTGTCTCGGCACGACCTCGGGAGGTCGGGTACGCAGAAGAGTTACTTGTTGATTCTCAAGCTCACCTGTCACTTTTCCGACGTTCAGGAAAGTAAATGCACTTCAATAGCATGGAGGCTTGTAATTTTTCTTTTTCTGTTGGCTTAGTTACATGCATCTAATGATATGCATGACTGCGGAACTACTCTCTGCAATGACTCTCTGTAGATGAATTCATATGACCTATAATGAGGTGGACCTATTGATAACATAGAAGATGGATATCCCAATGAGTTTTAGATGCACATTGATTCTGAACATATGAGTTCTCTTTCCTTTCATGACTATGTATGAAATGCCTCTCGTGGTAATTATTTACATGTCATACATGCATGTTCTGGTATTCTATGTAAAGGCGCTCAGTAATGATAGTGTTACTGATCAAAGATCTATGAGGCCGTTCTGAGTCCTATGGTTCCAATTGCTTATAGTCTTACACTTCCCTCCTAAAAACTATTACACTAATTCATAGCCGGATACTTCCCTCCTAAACTCACACGATACCCTTGTTCCAAGAGAGACTCGGTACCCATGCATGCCTACGGGTGAGTGGCTCCTATACCTATCTGCTGGGTGATAGGTCGTGTATGCAGTGGGGTTCAACTTCCTACTTTATAATGGGGTAAAAGGATTACTGAAGATTTTGGTTACCTGGTTCTGGGACCTCTTTTCAAACAAGTTGTCAGTGGGATCATTAGACATACATCATGACAGGTGTAATGCAGGTAATGACAGAGCGATCCTGATCATTGGAAAATGGCTAAAGCAATCAACCTTGGTTCAAGAGCATCAGTATGGATGAATTTTCTCAGAGATAAAACACTGGACCTAAGTTTAATACATGATAGATGGCATAGAAGATGAACCTCTACCATTGCAAGTCTGTACTCCCGCACCTTCTTCTGTCTGCTTCCCAGTAGTAACTCATATGACTTGGCTTTCAGCCTATAACAATCTAGATGAAGTTGAGTCATTATGGATTGCATGTATGGACCTTATAAGAATGACTACCAAAGGTTGAATATCATTGTGCCATATGACTATGGACGCCCATGAATTGTATGATCCATTGGTGGATTCCATTTGCGAGTAATGAACTAGTTACACTCTAAAGAAGATATGCCAAGAAAATCCTACGTATTCTTGTCTAGAGGTTACTGAATTTGAATGTTATGCAAGAACGCTAGAGGAACATTTCTACATGTTATTCAAACTAGATGCAGAAGATATTGATGGTTACCATGAGTTTTAGAGGCTTTCCCAAGTGGCTGGTTACAACACATTCCGAGTGCTAAGAAGAGTAAGGTTAGACTCATGCGCGTATGAGGAAGATGGTAGCATACTCACAACAGATCCAAAGGAGAGGGAATACGCAGACAAGGCATCAAGTATGCAGTGAAAGTGTGCTGAAAGCCCTAGATTGTTAGGCCCTGACATGAGGTTGCTAGTGAAGCAACACATGCGCATCCTATGGTAGGTCAAGACGTTATACGATGGAGTTGAATCTTCATGTGGAGGATGTTAGAACCTGAGCAGTAACTTTTCCACCCCATCTTGGCAAAATGCATGAATTGTGAGACCCCTATCCAGCCTTCTGGTGAGATTCTCGAGCGTCATGAGAGAAAGGAGAGTCGTTGGCACATATCTACCAACTAGGAACCCTACTGGAATGCAACTCCCTGGCATGGGATCCAAGGAAGAAGTGTTATTCCAAGTCTGATATTAGTGAGATGAGTCATCTGACCTCTCTCACTCCAAGGGCAGTACAATTTTTTTGGTCATAGTTTTTTACATATATTCCAGTAACAAATGGAGGATCACTGGACACATCAAAATATACCTTATAAGGGATCTCATCATCAGATGAGTGGCCATACAAAACCTTAACAATGGAATAAGGACCATTGAGGGCCTCAGCTTCAGTGGGACCATGGGGGTGCTTCCGCTACCTCCTACTGCCCTATTGGAACCCTCCCAGTCTTAGGGGTGGTGTCATAGTGGCTCTGGTTGATAGGACATGCTCCGTAGAAACAATGAAGAATTATATTCAAGTTACCAGTCTATACAGGACCACTGAGGGATGTCAATCTGCATGATATTTTCAAATTCAGCTTGGACAAATGCCATCACGTGTATTCTATGTGCTCCATGGATTCCAGAAGACAGATTAGAAGGGGATTTGGTTTTGTCAATTTTGTTAACAGGGAGGACGTTCAAAGAGCTATCAATAAGCTCAATGCCTATGGTTATGATAATATTATTATTAAAATCGAATGGGACACTCCAAGGTAGACTCTTTTTAAAAATTAAAGCAAGGTAAATATTAAAAGAAGACATCTTTTAAAGTTCTTTCCATGGAGTCTTTTACGTATTTCCACTTTATGTTTTGTAGGGTTTTTAGTGTTGATAGGATCAGTTGTTTTTTACTTGAATGGAATGATTCTCCTTTTATTTTTACTTTCCTCGTTTAGTATAATGATTTATTTGTTTTCACCAAAGAAAACCTATCAAATCTTAATTTTTAAAATTCATTTTGACATTTTTTCTCATGGTGACGTTGGTTTATTTTTATTTGTAGGGTGATTTGAGTGTCTATAAACCCTAAAGATTTAATCCGGATATGTGAGGATTTCCTGAATTTTACCATTTCTTCAGTTAGGGATGACAGTGATGGCATCCCAACAGAGTGAGATGTAGGGAGCTTGAATAGGAGGATAATGAAGATCTAGAATTTCTTCTGCCACTGCCAAATATCATCGAGTTGGATGAAGAAGATCATCAAATATAAGTTCAACGAGTAAGGACCAGAAGGTGGTTCAAATCACTACCATGCACATCTACAAAGTGGAAAAAGTGTGCCTTAACAAGTGCATCTTGAGCACCACTGAGTGGCGCAAGTTCAACATCTGCTGCCAACTAGGAACCATACTAGAATGACCTCACCCTAAGGATCCAATGCCATGATGAGTCCAAGTCCAACAATGATAAGGTCGTTGAGATGCGGTGTCTGACCTTTCTCACTCCAAGGGGTTGTGTAATGCTCATAGTTTGAAAATCATATCTACAGTAAGAAGGGTGATCACTGTAGATATAAATTCCCTTACAAGGATCTCTCTACAACTGGTGCCACAAAAACCTTAACAATGGATAAGGCCGTTGAGGGCCTCACCTCTAGCAGAAGCATCTTCTCAAGTAGGGCTGTCAGCTACCTCTTAAAGGAAGCTGTTGGGAAACTCCCAGTCTTTCTAGGGGTGGCGTGGACCACTGCAAATGATAGGGTTTTTATGCACTACATAAATGATGAAAATTATGATTCGAGTTACCATTCTATCTGAGGACCACAAGGGATTGTCAATCTACATCTTAATTTTTATGTCATTTGTACACATGCGATGTCTACGTGGTAACATGGATCAGAACCCTAAGGATTAGACTCTGGAGATTTGGTTTTGTTAATTTTCATCAACAAGGGTAGGACAGTGAGGTATCAATAAGAGTCAATGCCTATGGTTATGATAATATTATTCTTAGAATTCGAATGGAATATCACTCCAGGATGAGAGATGTAAGGCATAAGGTAAAATCAGGACATCTTTCCTTCTTTCTATGGAGTATTTTAACTTAGTGCTTCTTGAGCACTTTATGTTTTGTAGGAAGTTTTTAGTGTCTGATAGGATCAACTAGCAACGATAACCTCACCCGAAATTTCAAGGAATGATTTATTTTCGCTAAAAGGTAGCTCAGCTCCCAAGGGCCTCAATGAAATTACAACGATTTTTTTCATTTCTACTAGTAGAAGAACATCATGCTATTTGGCGACATTTTTTCTCATGGATGACGTTGAGGGCCTTTATTTTTAGAAGCATTGTAGAGAGCTTTGCTAATGTCATAAACCCTTCATTTTACAGAAGCGATACCAGACTACATAAATGGATTTCTTGAATTTTCATTCTCTTGAGTTAGAATGGATGGTGTTTCACAGAGTGAACATGTCTACGAGGAGCTTGAATAGAAGAGGATAATGAAGATTTTTTTTGTTAATTTCGTCAACTTGGAGGACTGCAAATATCATCAATGTTGGACAAAGAAGATCTCAATTGACAAGTTCAAGGTAGAATTAAAAAGGTTAGAATTGCAAACAATATTTTCTTCTTTCTATGGAGTCTTTTACTTATTTCCAATTTATGTTTTGTACGGTTTTTTAGTGTTGATAGGATCAGTTGTGTTTTACTTGAACGTAATGATTCTCCTTTTATTTTGACTTGTCTCATTTATTATAATGATTTATTTGTTTTCACAAAATAAAACCTATCAAATCTTAAATTTTTAAATTCATTTTGACATTTTTTCTCATGGTGACGTTTGTTTATTTTTATTTGTAGGTCGATTTGAGTGTCTTGAAACCCTTAAGATTTACTCTGGATGCATGAGGATTTCATGACTTTGCCCATTTCTTGAGTTAGGGATGAAAGTGATGGTGTTTGACAGAGTGAGATACAAGGAGATTAAATAGGAGGATAATGAAGATATGGAATTTCTTTTTCCACTGCCAAATATCATCGAGCTGGGTGAAGAATATCATCAAATACAAGTCCAATGAGTAGAGATAGAAGGTGGTTTTCACCACTACCATTCACATCTTCAAAGTGGCCAAAGTGTGCTTTAAAAAGTGTGCTATCAAACATTACGATTGGTGGAAGTTCGGAGTCATTGCCAACTAGGAACCCTACTGGAGTGACCCTTCCCACTGGGATCCAAGAATGATAATTCCAAGTCTGGCAGAGATGTGCTCTCCATCCTTTCTCAATCTAAGGGTAGTGTGGTGCTCATAGTTTGTTGTATCTGTAGTAAGAAGGGTCATCACTACACATCAAAATGACCTTACAAGGATCCCACCTCTGCCCTTGCCACATAAACCTTAACAAGGGATAAGGCTGTTGAGGGCCTAACCTCTGGCGGAAGCATTGCTGGCAAGGCTACCACTACCTCCATTGTTGGGAACTTCCCAGTCTCAAGGGTGACATGGACAACTCTAGAAACAACATGCACTGCAAAAATGATGAAAATTCTATTCGAGTTACCAGTATTTTCAAGGAACACGAGGGATGTCAATATGCATGAGATTTTCAAGTCGTTTGGACACATCACACATGTCTACGTGGCCATGGATCAAAAGATAGATTAGAAGGGGATTTTTTTTGTTAATTTCATCAATAGGGAGGACGATCAGATATCTCTCAATAAGTTCAATGTGTATGGTTATGATAATATTATTCTTAGAGTTGAATGGGTTAACCTAGGGTTATGATCCTATGTCTAACGCCTTCGATGTAAAAATCCCATTTTATGAAAGACCGTAGTTTAATGAATATTTGGAATTTTTTCTGCCACCACCAAATATCATTGGGATCGATGAAGAAGATATTTGAATACAATTTCAAAGAACATGGCTAGATGGTGGTTTGCACTAGTACCATGTACATTAGAAGACAAATTACATTTATTTATATTCTCATATTCTGAATTGACGCCCTCTGCTAGTTTCTTCAGAATATATTCATTAATTCTCTAGTTAAATTGAGGTTCAATCACATCATAGTAAATGAACTTGGAAGTGTCTCCCATATCTTGAAATTCATTAGCCTAGCGGCTGCTAGCCTGTATAAAAAGGAAACATGACTGCTTTGTTGTTTTGTAGACAAATGCTGACTTCCATGAAATCATTAAAATATTCTCCCAGGATCTGCATTGTTTAATGTTAATGACATTTTAAACCTAATTAGAACTTTATTCCAAAGAAAAATTAAAGCCTAGTGGCCTCTAGTCTGTTTAAATTAGAAACCTGTTATATTTATGGTTTTACAGATCAATGTTGGATTCCTTGAAATCATTAAACGATTTTTTAACAACTACATAGTTTAATCTTAAATAAATTTTAAAGCTGATAAGAACCTTTATTCCAAAGGAATAATTAAATCCATGTAGCCACTAGCCCATATAGAAAAGAGAATGTTTTGTATATTATTTTGTAGATCAATGTTGGATTCCAATATTTTGATTTTCAGATTCTAGTATGTGACTTTGGAGTGTTGTAAATTCCAATATATGTGATTTTGGATCCCAATATATGTGAATTTGGATTCCAATATATGCAATATTGGAATCCAATATGTGTGATTTTAGAGTCCAGATAATTCCAATATTTAACATTTTGGAATCCAAAACTAGTAATTTTGGATTCCAATAATGGTGGTATTGTTTTACTTTTCAGACTGGAATAAGTCCAGATTTAGTGAAATAAGTATTTTTTGGTAATTCTTCTTTATCTATCGCATGGGTTCATCCTTCCCACTTGGGTTTATATGACCATGGCTTCCCATTTTGGATAATATGATCACCATTTTCTTCTCATATCATGATTGGGTTTATCTTTCATTTCTTGGGTTTTCCCTATCATTGGTCCCCATCATATCCTATCTTATATACAATTCCTACTCTATCAATCCCAAAAACCTTTTATCCTTTCATTTATCTTAATCATAATTGTCCACATATTTTTGGATACATTAGAAAATGGAATCATAAAAGTAATCATACATCAACATCTACACATAATATCAAAAAAATTATATCTTATATATATGTATATATGAATCATTTTATACATCATCACATATCTCAAAAAATTATACAATCAACCATCCCTGAAATGGTGGTCATCCAATGCTTTGAGATGATGGTACCTAACTATTAACATGTATGGATCTTGCCAAAGATGTGGCTTTAGATCAAACCCCTGCATCCTCTCCCTCTACTCTAGCCACCTAAACCTCCCATGTTGTCACGTGTTCCACATCTATCACATAGTGTGATGCCACCCATAATGTATTTGGTTTAGATCTACACAATAACAAATATAATGAAAACACCGAATAATGATGTATAAAATTAAAACATTCGGGATATTATTCAATAAGACAAGGTTACATATATAGAGTGGAGTTCTCCTATGAAAGAGGAGTCAACTCTAGTCTTCAACAAACTCTCACTTATCTCTCCCAATCCCTATTTTCACTCAACAAACCTAGAATCTCTCTAAGAGATCTCTACGAGTTGTCACCAACTCATTATTTACATAATAATAATGTTCACAATATTAAACTATTCCTAACATTCACTCCCCTATTGTTCACATTATTAATTCCTAATATACACTCCCCTAATGTGAACAAGGTAGAAAAATGTTTACACATCTCAGTAGAATTCCAACCCCTGTGGCACACCTGTAGCTCATGACCTCGATATAAATGAAGGGAGCAACATAGTTAAACCTTCTATGGTTTTACAACAAGTTTACCACCAACCTGGACATGAACAATTCTCCACTCTATTGTTCACCTCATGTGGTTTTCTGGATCTCCACGAACCATTTCAAGATCCATGTCTGCATGTGTTTTTATTACTTCCCCACTATATTTTTCATCAGAAGGTTACATATAGGAATTTATCATACATTACAATAACATGAATGTATCATTTGTTTTTATTATCTACCACGCAGCCGAAAGTAAACACATAACTAAAAATACTTGGCCACTAAATTAGTACTGCAGCCTCGTCGATGGTGCCTGACGAGAGGTCACTGATCAATCTCCTTCCTCCGTTGCCTCTAGCCTCCAAGAATGTCCTTGCTAACTCAGCAGAAAGTATAGTCAAGGATGATACGTGTTTCCTGTCGTGATATAGGGTGGGGTTGAGGGGCGGAGCCCTTGAATCCAGGAATGATTTTCGTTTGCATTTTCCCTTAAAAATTGAGTGTTGGATTACACCGAAAATGCACTCATTTGTCCTTTTTTAGGGAGTCGAATATAATCGAGAATGTACCCTTTACAATATAGATTTAAAAAGTAATAACAAAAAATTACTTTTTAAATTTACATATATATTTCTATATTATAAATCAAATAATTGATCTAACACAAGTAATATGTGAAGAACAAAAATTCAAAATAACATTCATAAAAATAGACATTTAGATTATGATCACCATATCCTAAAGTATCATAAACCTCGTTTTATTCAAATCTCATTGAATGAGATTCATGAAGGGAGGATGTCGCCATGTCAGAGAAACATGCATGAGGGGATCACGGTCTGGCAGATGTGTCAGAACCCTTTCAAACTCATGGTCGTGAGCAGGTCTCATAGAGCTAATAACAAATTTTGATTTGAACAACTAGAAAGCAGATAATTTGATCATTCCAGCCCGTAATCATGGGCAATGAATCTGAGCATGTGGATAACCTGCATACATTTAAGGCCGTAGACTGATCCTGTCGGATCTGAATAAATTTAATGACCGAGAAAGGATAGTGAGGGCATATGATGTATGCTAGAGTCAAAGAAGGCCGTATGTAGGTTACAGGATGTTCTGGGATCCGTGCTTGTTTCCGCTAGGATTTTCAAACCTCCATGGTCGCCAATGCCATTGAAACATTAAAAAATGCACTAACAAGAATACATGGCCATCTATCTGATGCCAAATAATGTATTTGGTTCAGATCTACACAATAACAAATATAATGAAAACATCGAATAATGATGTATAAAATCAAAACATTTGGGATATTATTCAATAAGACAAGGTTAGATATATAGAGTGGAGTTCTCCTATGAAAGAGGAGTCAACTCTAATCTTCAACAAAATCTCACTTATCTCTCCCAATCCCTATTCTCACTCAACAAACCTAGAATCTCTCTAAGAGATCTCTACGAGTTGTCACCAACTCATTATTTGCACAATAATAATGTTCACAATATTAAACTATTCCTAACAGCCCACTGTGCATATGACAATATCACTTCCTGATCCCACATCAGTTTCGTCTATGCCTATGGAATTCCTTACAGCAAGGGAGTCATGTATCCCACACTCTCATATGCTAGTTTATATTTATACTTCTATAACTCATGAATTACCTCTCCCATGGACCTAAATATGCCCACCGAATCTTGAACTATTATTGACACTAGATCTACCATCATGGTCATATCTATCAACTCCAAGAAAACATCTGAAATCTCATGGTACGATACCTCAATAGTCACATATCACTCATCTATGGTGCACTCTATAAAACAAACAACCAAAATCCTATCCTACATATATTCAAAATCTTTCCAAATCACAACTCTTATGCTATAAAACAAAATTAACATTAAGGAGCCCTGAACTGGCTCATCGAGCTATTCCACCATAACAACTTCATCTTCTTGGCCTCCTAAAATAGAACTTTCCTCCTCATATCTCAGGTGGAAAACACCAACCAACTGTTCCTGCCTATCTCGAGGCACTAATTTCATTGGTTCCCTCCTCAGTGCCCCCATTTTCTACCTTGGCCATACCATCATGTAGGCCACTATATCTGCACCACCTTGGCGGCTATATCTAACAAATATCCTCTTCTAGGCCTTTGTATTCACCACTCATGGCAGCATCCCCAAAGCTTCTCTACTCTTTCATCCTCTCTGGTATCCTGTCTCTTAGGGATTTCCTTAATATCTAGTACCTTAGGTCCCTTTGCACCTATTGATCCCCTCCGTATTTGCCACCTATTACCTAGCTATGGGGAATACATCACTTGGCATGGACACAATGGTGGTATGCCTACCAGCTATTCTCATCCCCCTCCTCTCTTTGGCATGTATCTGTCGATAATTTGGGAGAGGTGTGGTCTCCACATGAGAAAAAACCCAAACTGTAATGGTACTCTATCGACTGGGTGATTCTCCACCCACCATACATAGTGACCTGTAATCTCCAAGGTCACATCTTCCACTACTATAGTCGATTAGCTGGGCCACTTTTCGATTGTCCCTCTGTAAGGATCCCACACTACCTACTCTTATCTCACCTAGAATAATCTCTTGAATCCTATCACTAGCCTCATTGTTGGGCCTCTCTCTTGCTGTAAAATCCTCAGGGCATCTCCTGCTACTTGTAGCGGTGTCTTTATAGGCTTATACATTAGGAATCACTCATATATATATATGGTATATATATATGTATACGTATATATATGTATACATACATACATACATATACATACACACACACACACATAAAGGTATGATGGGCCCTACCACCCTTTATTTCTATTGTATATATCTTCCCCCCAGGTAGATATAGACAAACAGAAGAATATAGAAATCAAAGAAACTCAAACCCCTAACATTTATTGCGTTGCCAATCGGAAGGGCGCAGATCAACATAGAGTGTCGACATGACAAAATTTGCAGCCTTGGCGCAGGTAAAGGGCACACGACATAAGGTGTCGACATGAAAAAATTCATGCCTTGTCGCATGAAGAAATTCAGGTAAAGGGCGCACGAAATAAAGTGTCGATCATGAAGAAATTCACGCCTTGGCACAGGAAAAGGGGCTTGGCATAGGTAAAGGGCGCACGACATAAGGTGTCGACATGAAGAAATTCGCGCCTTGGCACAGGTAAAGGGCACATGACATAAGGTGTCGACATGAAGAAATTTGCACCTTGGTGCACGTAAGAGTATGTCAACATAAGGATGGATGTGCCAGGGCACATCTTCAGGAGGCACAACATTTTGAGCATTGACAAGAAGTAGACCCTAACCCAGATATTCAAATGGCAATAAATTTTCATAGGGAGCTCGGATTCAGGCAAGGTTGGAATTTTTGGAAAGCTTACGAGGTCCTCTATCCAAATACGACTAGATATATTTAATTAGGTTAGAAAAATTTCTTAAAAATGCAAAATATAGTTTGCCACTTTTTTGGGTTTGCTAGGGTTCTCACCTACCGCCATAATGAGATAAATTAAATGTAACCTAGAGGTGGTTGGGGTAGATTTGGATTTCCTCTCTCTTCCCTCTCTCATTCTTCCTATAAATTGTAAGGAGGGGCTTCTTTCTAAAGGTTGGACAATCTTGTTTTTCCCCTCCCTTCTTCTCTTTGGCAGGTGAAATTGTGGAGTTCAAATCTCCCATCTAAAACTGTAATGCAACTTTGCCTCTTGGTATTTTGTAGTGTATTGTGCCAATCTTTGGAGTAGATAATGTATGTATGTGGATGATTCTCAACCATCTCTATGTTCATTTGCATCCTCCTGATCTTTCACTACAATTTTGGTTATCTGTACATGATCTTGCATTACATTATAATGGTTTGTGTTTATTGGCAAGATAGGTGTTATTCATTCCTTGGTGCATCACCTTTATTAGTTTAGGTTTATTTTTATGCATATTCTTACCCTGTATCCTTGGAAAGTTAGATTATGTTTTTGAGTAAACCCTCTGCATTTTTATGTGTGCATCTAAGCAGAGGAATAGGAAACCAGCCTTCATTCGAAGAGCTTTCCCGTTTCACAAGGTCCCACACTTGGGAAAAGCTCCATATTATGCAATTGCACTGAGAGTCTCAACCCATTGAGTTGCAGAATTTCAGGGGTGCTGTGATTCACCATCAACAATTTCCTAACTTGAATCTTCTACAATTCATGCACTATCTGCAGCCATGTGGTTGTGCCCAAACTGAATTGAAAAGTAGGCTTTAAAGAATCTATACATGCAAATAACACAAAAAGTGGTGTTAATCAATCAACCATGTGACACAAGACTCATTCCACAACCTTACAAAATGATATCCCTATGGATATATGGAATTTTTACACAACATATACGATACTCAATCTAATCATTAGTGGGCTTGG
Source organism: Taxus chinensis (assembly GCA_019776745.2). Taxonomy (NCBI): domain Eukaryota; kingdom Viridiplantae; phylum Streptophyta; class Pinopsida; order Cupressales; family Taxaceae; genus Taxus; species Taxus chinensis. The sequence continues at coordinate 508,128,988 of CM034156.1, read as the reverse complement.
GTGATACTCATCACTTCCCGTGGCCCATCAAGACAATTCTCTCCTCTCTCCTGTAGCTATAGGTACATCATAATACATGCACACTCTCTAAATCGATAGACACAGAATAGAGTGAACATCCTACACTTTCATTGGAACCTTTATAGTATTTCTACTAGCCCTCCACTTGAAGGTGTTGGACCTAAACTCACAGCGTATCAAAAAACCTAAATCAATTCCACATATAATGGGATATCCATCATCTATATAATGCCTCCAAAAATAAGTCCTTGTATCTATACAATGTCATGCGTGTATAACGTCCTCACTAAATCTTTTAACCATGCCGCATCTACAAATATCTATAGTCAGATCCTCCAAGGCATCTGTAAAATAGAAAACAACAAAAAACCATTAAATCTTGATATTAATCCATCATCAAAGTAAAGAAAATACATCCAAAATCATGAAACACATTAAATTATCATCTTTCCTACCACATCGGCCAAGATAGCAAGACATCATCAACCCCTGAGTAAAATATCACATTTACTATGCCATTGGATATGGTAGTAGTATGACATTATCCATGGTCGAAATTCCCCCCTAGGAAGATTCCATCAGCCCTATTGTGTTGGGTCATCTTAGAATGGACGATCCAATTCATTTTAGGTTCCTCCAAAAACTTTTGCATTAATTATAAAAACTTAACCTAATGACTTATAAATTCAAAATTCTTCCAAATCCACCTAGAATTTAACACAATATATTTGGGGGAAATTTCACTAGCTAAATTTTCCCCAACATGCATTTTCACCTTTTCTTTGAGCTACCCATCCCCAATTCAAAAAACAACCTACCTTAGGGTTCACACATCTTCATGCCCTGTCTCATCCATCTCGTATTCTCACCATCATCACTAAAATTTCTAAATTTAGGTTTTCTCAGAGCTCAATTTATCTTAATCTCAAATTAGCAAAGTGAAAAATCAATTGCGCCCTTCACTATTGTTATGGAAAAATAACAACACCCCCGAATGGCCAAGTTGTGGATGGGGCATTTGGTGTAATTTACCAAACATGGAGCAATCCTACAGTGTGGGAGCTTGTAAAATGGGATATCTCTCTGGAGAAGGCCAGTTCCTTATCCTAATCCTACCTCCCACAACTACTTCTAATGTAAGAAAATGACTAATCTAAACCTATTCTAACCTTCCAAGGAGACATGGAGAGATTCCTGAAATAAAACCTACACTAAGAGCAATGATACACCAATAAAACGAGTGTCAATCAATTTCCCATCCTGCAAAATAGTGAAAGAAATGAACCTAGAGAGGGTGGTCAAACACCACAGACTAGATTACATTGAACCACCATTCCTGATAAACACAAAAACACTGAATCTATAATTTACATTATAAGTATGCACAAGCACTTGTTTAACAATGAGAGGAAAGAAGAGATCTAATAAACCATGAAAGGTTAGAAATTTGACACAAGCATGATTTTATTTCTCCATGAAATTTTCCCAATACATTATCCAATAAGGGAAGGCATGAATCCCATTACAATTTACAGTGTGAAGGCTTAAAGCCCCAGATATGAGAAGAAGAGGGGTGCATGGGGGAGGAAAAAAACCAACCCTTTCCAATATGCAACTCCTTTTACATTTATATAAAAAAATGATGAGAGGGAAAGAAATACGAAACCATCATTCCACCACTCCCAAAAATAATCATTACACCTGCAAGAGTTATGGGAAAGTTTGCAAGGTCAACACTTCATTCTACCCTACCTTGTGGAAGAAGGAATGACCTCCATACCTTCAATCATCTCATCCCCGTACCTGGGTATGGCCTCCTTGGTCCTATAAATTCACCCTTAATTGTCTTTCACATAATGCATTAATTTCCCATTTTAAAGCATTCCATGCTATGCGGATTGAAAATAAATTTCCATTGACTATAAGTTTTCTTAAATCTGATAAGCAGAGTGAAATTTATCATGGTTTAAGTAAGGGTTAGTTTTTATGCCTTGGGACTCAACTGCCCCACCTACTACTTCAACTCCCCACCTACCATCTCGCCACCTCCTTGGGAAACTTTCCATTCATGTCAGGTTGGGGTTTGACGTTGCAATGCATGGCAAGTCATCTTGCATTGTGTTATTGAACTCTTGCCTCCGCTTCCGTATTGCCTCCCTTAACTCAGTGACCAAGTTGTTAACATGTCTGGGTGGGATTTTAGTTATCATTTCATCGGGGATTCAGGGTGCATTTTTATTGTGTTTCTCCAACATTTTTTCTCGACTCTAATTTCCTGATACACCCCAAACGCATCATCTCCATGTCTCTTGGCCCCCTAACTCCAGACACATGGTGCATATCCTGCGAGTTGGGTTTAGAACCCGACTCACATCTCACACTGCTCACCATTGATATGCAACATGTTGTTGTATTCCCCACCCCGCAGTCGACATGTTTACCTCACTGACGTGCCCACTGCAACTGAGTCCCCGAAACATCCACTGAGCAAACTATTCCCCGCGACACACACACTAGATATTGCTCGCTAAGATCCAACATAGCTTTCCTGACCCGTAAGTAAGTTCCATCGCCATGGCCAATCCTTAGCTCATATGAGCTATGCATAAGACCTCACCGATCTCTTCATACACCCCAGACCTTCTTGCAATGCAATGAGCTCGACGAGCCATTTTTGGCTCGATCCTTCTCATGCCCCCTTCTTAGGCATTTTAACCCATGTTTTTGTAATTTTTGGGGATTTTTTGATTTCACTCGACCGAGGGAGGGAAATGGGCACCTGAAACATGAAATTTTAGATTTTCCCTAAAATGGCCATTTTCTCCTATCATGAGCCGGAAGTGGGCCCGGGAGGCATGTTTTCACCCTGAAACAAATTTTTGACCCTGAATGACTCGAAATGTGTTCAATTGACCTGGATGGCCCCAAATTCTTCCTAAATTCCCTGTAAGTCCTCCTTAGACCATGAATTTTCTTGTAACCCATATTTTACATGTGGGGGCTATATCAGGTGCTTGGGCTCAGCTCTTCCCAGTTTTCTATTTTACTTGGGGGTAAAATAGATAACAATTTTGGTGACTCACAGGGCCATCTACCTGCTAGATGGGTTGACCAATTTCCTTGAAGCCTCCATTGGGCACAAAGTCACTGTTAAAGCTTGAAACTGATCTGAACCCTTCAAATTTTTCTCTTGAGTCTACTTGAATATTCTTGATCCTGGGATGACCTGCATTGACCACTTCACTTACAAGTTTTCTGAATTAAGATCTTGTGAGAGTGGAAAATTGTCTTGATTATGGATTTGTTTCCTTTCTTTCTACAATTTTGAGTTGTTGGAGTTGTATGATGGATACCTGAGACTATCCTGACATCTGATCTTTGGAAAAGTATGAAGCACACTAAACTAATGATTGCTTAGCATGCATTGAACATTACAGAGCTGTGGGTAGAACATTTACAGAATTGGGAAATCATGGAACTCTATTAATTTATGATTTTCCCCTCTGAATGATTGCTTTGAAACACTACTATGAGGGCCAAAACCCCTGTTACATGGATAACTTCCTCTAAAACTGAATTTCTGTTCTCTTTGCAAGGGACATGAAATGAGAAACTCAATCTGTAAATGAACTAGAGGGACAAGAGGATGTAAACACTAAAAAATGTCCCTTGAATGATTTTAGTTTCTTTTCATTTGGATTTTCTTGAAAACTGCAACCATTTCATGCACCTCTGAGTTCTTCCAACATGGCTTATGGGAGACATACTGAAATATGGTGCACTATGCTGGAGCAACACGAACAAAAACTATGTACAAAGAAGCAAATCATACATGCTCAAGTGAGACATGTAAAGTGTGCAAAAGGCACTTCTTGTACTAAAATCAAACCAACAAACCCTACGCTAACCAGAGAAATGAGAAAATCAAACAAACCCTGACACTAGTAAGGTGAAGTAGTTTCCCTTCCTCACAATCTTTGACCATGCAATTGATTTGGAAATGAACATGATCATGTATATGAGTGAAAAACTGATTGGGAAGAAAATTTCCACCCATCTCACCTAGGTATCAACATCAAACAAATAAAATACCTCCTCAAGCTATTCACTATTTTGGTCTTAGAGGCTTTGGTGTTGAAACTTGACACTTTGAGACACATCCTCATGTCCTGGGATGGGGGTGACTGGCTGTGGAAACTCTGAACTTAGCCCTAATGAAGCCTAGTACCTGATGGGACAAGGTATGACCTACTTAATTTGCCCCCTGCTCTGAATTATAACTTAAAGAATGAAGTCACTTTGCAAGACTTCCTGGGAAAGGTGACTGTTCGCATGCTCATGTTGAATTTTTGGGGCATCTAAAAATAGTTGGCTCCCTACCTTGATGAATGATTTGGAAATGATGTCATCCTTGTTTTCCCATTTTCATCCAATGTGGAACTTAGAAGATTCAATTTCCCCAATCCCGATTCAAGAGGACTGTTTGAAGAAGTAGGTTGTTGTTCTTGAATGTTCTCCTCCATGGCAGTTGGATCTTGTGCTTGGGGAATGAATGATGGAGGAGAAAATGTTGTAATTTCTATGGGTTGGGTTCTTCCCCATCAAGGCAATCCTCCAAGTCAAACAGATAATATGTCTCCTCGTTGTCCTGTTGTGCCAACTTAACCTCCTCCATGGTGTCCTCTGGATCTGTAATTTTTTCACTGTGGTTCCCCTCATCCTTAAACATGAATTTTGAGAGATCAAACTTCTCTTCAGCATTGGAACTCAAAGAGGGTGAAGTGGGAGGAAGGGCTGAAATCTCTTGTGTGGCCTGATCTATGCTCGAGACCTTTGAAGCTATATGATTCTCCTCTGTAACATGAATATGCTCCTATTCTTTTGAATTTGGAGCTGCTGCCTTAGATGTGAATCCCATGATGCAAATGAAGCCATGATTTCATGAATTTATGGAATGGAAAAAAATGAAAGAGATGGAAAGGAAAATTGGATGGAAATGGGTGGAAAAGAGATGAAATTCTTCTACTTAGAGAGTAGGTTTTTGACTAGATGGATTTGCCAATTGTTCTTTGTTTGTGCCTTTGAAGGCTGAGATTCTATCAAGAGAACAAAAAATTAATAAAACTGGAAATGCTTCACTTTGATGGGAAACATGCCTTATTTCAGGTTTTGGACCTTGTTGTGCAACTACCAGCCCCCGAAATACACTGGGAGGAACTTAGGTCATGCAATACAACCTACAAAACCTGAATTCTCTTATGTCAAAACTTTGGGCATATTCTGAACCTATGCAAACCTGAAATTATCTTGTCGGGAATATGCCCATATAATGTAATCTTCAAAACATGAAATAAAAGCTTCAAGGATTTGGGACATTTTCTTCAACCTCCCAAACCTGAAACACTAGGATTCAGGAGTTGGCACTTGTTTTGTATGCATGAAATTCTGAAATGAAAGGATTTGGTCCTTTTGATGTTTTCACCTCTTGAACTCCTGAATTCTTATAGATGCCTTCAAATATGATAACATGTGGTAGAACACCTGAAATATAGAAATTTGACTTCTGTGATGTCCCATTGGATGTGCCAAAACTGTTATGACAAAATCACAACACCCCTAAATGGCCAAGTTTTGGATGGGGAATTTAGTGTAATTTTCCAAACATGGAGCTATCCTAAAGTTTGGGACCTTGCAAAATAGGATAGATCTCTAGAGAAGGCCAGTTCCTCATTCTAATCTTACCTTCTAACACTACTCCTAATGCAATAAAATGACTAATCTAAACCTATTCTAACCTTCCAAGGAGACAGGGAGAGAGATGCATGAAATAAAACCTACACTAAAAGCGGTGATACACCAATAAAAGGAGTGTCAATAACTTTCCTATCCTATAAAACAATGAAAGAAATGAACCTAGAGAGGGTGGTCAAGCACTATAGACTATATTACATTCAACCACCATTCCTAATAAACAAAACAACACCAAATTTTCAATGAACATTAAAAGTATGCATAACCACCTGTTTAACAATGATAGGAAAGAAGAAATAATAAACCATGAAAGGTTAGAAATTTGAAACAAGCATGATTTTATTGCTCCATGAAATTTGCACAAAACATTATCCATTAGGGGAAGGTATGAAGCCCATTGAATCCCTTGATCTGAGAAGAAGAGGGGTACATGGGGGAGAAAAAATGACCAACACTTTGCAATATGCAACCCCTTTTACATTTATAGAAGAAAATGATGAGAGAGAGGGAAAGAAATCCAAAACCATGCTTCCACCACTCCAAAAATTCATCATTACACCTGTAAGAGTGATGGGAAAGTCTGTAAATCCCACACTTCATTGTACCCTACCTTGTGGAAGAAGGAATGTCCTCCACACCTTCAATCATCTCATCCTTGCACATGGGTATGGCCTCCTTGGTCCTGTAACTTCACCCTTAAATTTATCTCACATAATGCATTAATTTCCCATTTTAAAGGATTCCATGCTATGGGGCTTGAAAATACCTTTCCATCGATTATCAGTTTTCTTAAATCTGATAATCAGAGTGAAAGTTATCATGGTTTAAGGGTTAGTTTTTATGCATTGGAAATGAACCATTCCACCTAACACTTCAACTCCCCACCTACCAGCTCGCCACCTCCTTGGGAAAATTTCCATTCAAGTTGGTTCGGGGTTTGACGTTACAATGCATGGATATTCAGCTTGCATTGTGTTATTGAAACCTTGCCTCTGCTTCCGTATTTCATCCCTTAAATCGGTGAGCGATTTGTTAGCAATTATTTTCTGTAGTGGTTATTGATGCATTCTCCTTCTGGGAGGGTTCCTTAAGGGACCTATAAATATTAGGGTATAATAAAAATCTCTCATGTGGAATAAACCCTAGTATTTGAGATATGTCATTATAATCCTTAGTCACTTTATACATGCATTGTCTCTTCCCTTTGTTTTCACATTGCACTCATTATGTCTACCTACTTCATCTTATTACACACTATCATCCTTGCTCTTGATCACCTTTGACCTTCGTCATTTATCCCCACTTATCCTCTAGCATCTACTCATCATGTTTTTCAACTTTTGATAGGAGAGCTTCACCTAAGGCCAACACATCATCCATGGGTGATTGTGTCTGGTATATATGCTTTCCCTTTCTCCAATTAGTAACACCACTTCACAACTACTTTCTTACATACAAATTATGCATTATCTTCTCTTACTCACACTATTTCACCCTTGTTAGTTGATTTTTGAGTCTTGGATCTTGCCTCTTTTGCACTTGGGCCACCATAGGAGTTAGGACTGGAGATCTTCTTAATGAGCTTTCCCCTTTTGCACCCATAGTGATTTTCTCTCAGTGTTGTCTCTGGGGAGGATTATGCATCAACAATCACACACACACTATAGATAATTATTTCTAAGGTCCTCTTTAGTCTCTTATTTTGTATGTATATTATTGTTGATGGCCATTGATTTTTATATGGTAGAGTAGATGCATGTTTACTTTGGTTTATTACATTTCCTTATTATTACTAGGCCCCTTGGATGCATCCACCTCTTGGTTATTTCCCTCCTTATTTCATAATCATAGTAATATACTTATCTTTATCTTAGTTATAGGATTTACAAACCTATATATATCCTAGGGCTAGGGATATTATCCTCTAGATTTATGAATTTAACTCTCCCTGAGAACCTTTGTGTCTATACGATGTGGCCGATATTATATTGGATCCCTATATTTGGGATATCAGTTAGGAACCACTCTTTTATCCATCATATATAACCCACCAATGTCAATAGAAGAATTCTACCTAATGTCAAGCCTCAATGTTAGGCTAACATCCTAAGAAATGTTAGTTTAATGTCCCAAATAAAGTAAGGCCAACCTCTCCTCCAAATTCAACGTAACATATGTACCAAATTTAACCTAGCATTGCATAACAATTATTTCCACCCTAACATCACCCTAAAGTTATCCCGACTGCAAAATGTTATTAAAACTACCTCATTCAACCTAAACAAGCTTGAAAACTATAGGATTAGTAAAGAGTGACTATGGGATAAATCAATAATTGATCCAAATGTTGTAGTGAAATTTTCGGGTATTGTTATTTTTTGATATTACACTTATTATATCTTTCCCATCTTGGGGAATAGTCCTAGTTTTCTTAAATTGATTACATTTTCCCAATTATTGTGTGACTCTACTATTGTGCTTACATTTCTTTTGCAGGGATACCTAAGAGGAATTTCCTTATAACAAATTTTTTGGAATGATAATATCTTATTATTTTTGCACCATAATATATTTTTTCTATCATGAACATGGTCCACATAATGCATTTTTTGATTTATGTGATTTGTAGGTTCATTCCAAGCCTAAAAAAGGGGAATGCTATTGAATTTATCTATATTTGATCTCTAGGTATCATAATGTAATTCAATTACTCATATAGAAGCAATCACAATATGTAACACAACACATTTTCTTGTTTTCTTGTGTTGTTTGACCTTCAACTTATTTATTTTTTTCTTTTTACACTTTCTACATCATATTGATCATTTCCAATGGTGTTTTCCTCTTATCCACTCCAGATTCTTTTCATCCATGTTTCCCATGTCCAATTCCTTTACCTTTGATTCCTCTCATTCTCCTAGTTTTTTATGTTTTTATCATATTTAAATTTTCTTACCATAGGAAATTGGTAAAGTGAGTTTCATTCATAAAGAACTATTCATTTTTAGTTTGGTGGTCTTATGAGATCTTTTTACCCATGATCTTGGTGCCTTAATATTTTAGCCCTTATTGGTTAGCCTTTTTTACCTGTTGTGTGTTGGGTTTGTGCTAATATGGTCTTAATTTAAATTCAATAAGTCTATAAATACCACATAAATATAGAGGTGAACTAGCATTTTTAGGACATGCATGTATGGAAACATGAGCACACATAGAGGAATGGTATTGAAGTTGTAAGGAAAGATCCTATGTTTAAAGCATCTCCATGAACTGAAAGTAGATTTCAAGCATGTAGGTCTATTTAGTTGTTTTTATTCATTAAAAAGATGTGCGTTGGGACACTTGCATTAAAAAATATTGCTTGTTGAATACATGTTATATTTGTATGTTGATTGTCACTTTATTATCTAGTTAAGTCATTAGATAAGTATTTCAGTAGCTAAGGTTTATTTTGGTTTAGAACAAGTCCCAAAAGATGTGTTTCCCTTAAATGTTTTGTAGAGTTGCAAATCAAATTGGAGTTTTTATAGGAGGAACATTTACCAACGACTCATAGAAAATCTAAGAAAAACATTCAAAGTTTTTTAAGCTCTAGAATGAAGAAACATATTTACATATTTTAATTTGGAAATCTAATGTAGATATCATTTCCTTAATATACAAAACTGATTATGCTATTGTCATTTTCATACTTATAAATAAAATCATATAGATGGTATAGTTCAAAGTTTTTAGGTTCAATCCACCTTACATTCAAGTCTTATCATATAAATTATAATTACCTCGAACATATTAATTATTTATTATTTTCCTATAATCTAAATATTCATCCTCCAACTGAATCTATATTAGAGTTAGATACATCTAGTATTATAAACCCACTTTCACATCATAAGATGTCTCTTTTCTTAGCCACATCATGGGATGTATTTTTGAAGTCATACTTTATCTTTGTTTGAACCATAGTACAACCATAAAGGAAAAATGGAAGTGATGAAGAACAATGGAGAAAATAACAAGGCATATGAACATGAATGACTTATTACCCTTTGATTGAGCAATTTGAAATGATTGCTCAATGTTATAAAGTTTGGGATTTATAAATGGTGATGTTTTCTTGGCTTTAGTGTTATATTTATGTTTGACAATTTGTAAACAGTTGTTTTTAGTGTTAGACTTATGTTTGAAAGTGCTCATGGTTATAAAATTTGAGCTTTGTTAAACGGTTGTATTTATTTTAAAACTTATGACATTTATGTAAAAATGTTCAATTTAAAAAAAAATGGGATTTATGAAAATAGTAGGTTTAATTTTTTCTTCAAACTCATTTTGACATTCTCCTATTATTGAAAAGAGTGAGATTTATAGGGCATATTTATTTAAATTGACTTTTATTGGCATACCAAAATGGTGGTATAAAATGAATGATTTTGGTATAAAATTATATATATTGTGTTGAAAGTTCTATTTTAAAAACATCTCCATGTTGAAAGTAGAGTTCAAGCATGTAGGTCTTTTTAGTAGTTTTTATTCATTGAAAAGATAAGCGTTGGGACACTTATTACAAAAGATTTCTTATTGAATACATGTTATACTTGTATGCTGATTTTAACTTTATTCTCTAGTTAAGTTGTTATATAAATATTCAAGTAGCTTAGGTTTATTCTGGTTTAGCACAAGTCCCAAAACATGTGTTTCCGTTAAAATTTTTGTAGAGTTACAAATCAAATTGGAGTTTTTACAGGAGGAAAATTTACCAACGACTCTTAGAAAATCCAAGAAAAGCATTCAATTTTTTTGAAGCTCTAGAATGAAGAAACATATTTGCATATTTTAATTTGGCAATATTTAAGTTTGATACTTTATAAACGGTTGTTTTTAGTGTTAGACTTATGTTTGAAAGTGCCCGTGGTTGGAAAATGTGAGCTTTGTTAAATGGTTGTGTTTATTTTAAGATTTATGCAAGCATTCATATAAAAGTGCTCAATTTGAAAAAAATGGGATTTATAAAAATGTTAGGTTTAATTTTACACTTGCATTGACATTTTTGTAATTAAGGTGCTACACTAATTTAAAAAATGACCATATTTGTTTAAATTTACGAGTTTGACATTCTCCTATTATTAAAAAGAGTGAGATTTATAGGTCATATTTATTTAGATTGGCTTTTATTGTCATACTAAGTTTGTGGTGTAAAATTAATCTATTTTTTTGATGAAAATAATCTTATATTATATTAATTCAATACGATACAAGATGACTTTCAACAAAAAAACAGATAGTATGAGAGCACGCCCAATAACCACAAACAGAACTAGGTTGAGCCTATAACAATGAAAGTCAAACTAGGCCGAGCCTAAGAGAATAAAAAAAATACATAAAATTAATTTTATATTTATATATAGATAGAATGGAGGTGCCCAAACTTCACTTGCGATGATGCCAAGTTTCCAACTAAGTGTGACCCATTTCATCATTGTGTTTATGATAGGCCATAAATCTCAAATAACAATAAAAATTCCTTTCCCACCGAAAAGGTCAACTATTTTTGCCGCCTCATTTGTTTCATCACATTTAATTTTGTAATTTTCCCCACACGTCCATTTAGGGGATGCAAATTTGTTTTACTTATAAACTTTTCCGTTCTTCGTTCTTTAAACGATAAGGTGGCAGACCATGAGAATTCTGTGTCCTACATGCTTACGATCACGTGGGTAAGTCGTACGGAATTCTTTACACCCCGTTACCGAAACCAAAAATGCCGTGAAGAAAACGAATTTGAAGCACTAAATTTAAAAGATCTTTTGGAATCCTGATCTCTTTGGTGCCAAAACCTACTTTTAATTTTAAAAAAAAAAAATTCTGATCATGTCGGTGCCCAATCAACGTAAAACAAAATTAAATAGTTAAAGAAAACGTTAAAAACAATGTTGCGGAAGATGCCTACACAATGATGATAAACAGCAATTTCTTCCATTAAAATATAAGACAGACACCGTGTAAATACACCATTAAGTTCAGTATACAAAGCTCTATTTACACCATAGCTATAGGAGAAACTAAGTTACAAAATCAGGCCATAACAGATAATGACAACACATTCATTGCGGAAGAAGCGACAGAATGAAAATCAGACATTGTTGTCGCTATGTTTGGTGGGAGGCGAGCCATTCGTTGAAAGAAGCGAGAGTATTGGAATCTGATCTGTAATGTTTCTGTGTGAACTCCAGAAGCTTCCCCCACGTGAAATCACAGTATTTTCTGGGCTGATCTAAAAGCTGCTGGGGAGGGAAAATGAGTCTGTCAATACTAGGATTAAGAAAAAACGTCAGAGATCTTCTTGGTGTGTATTGATTCACCACCGCCCTGTGAAGGCAGCTCTTGTATTTTCCGTTGGATAATGCCTGCACAAAAGTTAACGAAAACATCAAAATTGAATATTTGCAGACGAGCGTACTACTGGAAATTATATCTGACATGGTATTTTTTTATACCATGAAAGTGTCGCCTATGTTACAGACGAAGGCGTTGGCATTTGGGCGCACAGAGAGCCATTTATTGTGTACAAAGACCTCCAGTCCGCCCACCTGGTCCTGATGAAGGAGTGTTAATGAAGTAGGATCGCAGTGAGGTCCTGTTCCAAACGTCAGAGAAGGCTGCCGGCATGGGGGATAATAGTTCAGTCTCAGGATCGAACTGTTGTCTTCGAAAAACTGCCTGAAATATGTGCCTCCTATCCCCAGGCTCACTCCCAGGAGCTCCAGAATACGTAGCGACAGACACTCCATTGCTTCCGCATACTTCTGATACACATCCCTGAAACAAAAGCGCCAATGACAACAAACAATGATCATCCCTGAAACAAAAGCTTCAATAACAACAAACAATGGTTATGGTTATGTGAGTGGTGATTTCTGGGATTAACTGTGTCAAGTTTTTGATCCACGTTTAGAAGTTTCAAATGATAATTTATTGATTATCATTTGAAAGGTGTTAATCAAAAATTTGATACAGTCATCAAGTTTTTAATTATGGAATGACAGTCCAAAAGGCAGTGATAAAAAACTTGATATGGTCATCAAGTTTTTAACTAAGGAATGACAGTTCTTAATTATGGAATGACAGTCCAAAAGGCAGTGATCAAAAACTTGATACGGTCATCAAGTTTTTAACTAAGGAATGACAGTCCTTAATTATGGAATGACAGTCCAAATGGTAGTGATCAAAAACTTAATATGGTCATCAAATTTTTAACTAAGGAATGAATCAAACATTTATACAGAGAAATGGGCGGACGAGCTGATCTGTCGAGCTTGACGAGCGAGTTCCATGGCATGTTTTTAATTAAGGCATGGACTGTCATTTAAAACGCGCGGAATCAAAAACTTATACAGAGAAATAGACGGGCGAGCCGGGGAGCTAGGGGCTTTATGGACTGGAAACATCAAAACTCTCGAGAATTCTGTAACTAAATTAATAATTATCCTGCATTTTCTTACCCTGTTTCCGAGAAACGGCAACCCATGACGCTCTCGAAATAGTGTTGCACGCGAGAACCCGGGCTGTACTCTAGCGACAACGTCTCCTTCCATGGCAGCCTCGAAGCAAACCGCCCAGTAAAACTGCTGGAAAATCCAAAGCTCTCGCCCAGTTTGCGCTGGGCTTTCTGCTTCTCTTCCAGTTTGAGCCCGAAAAACTGCTGCATGTGACTGTGCGCGGCATTCACAAGCTCGGGAGCAATGCCATGGTTTACAACTTGGAAAAATCCATGGTCGCTGCAAGCTTCTCTTACAGTGCGCAACGCAGCCGCATCGCCTGTGGAGAATGCAGATAAGTCGACGGTGGGAATATCCAGCCATTCTTCTTCGCAAACGCTGTTACTCTCCTCCGGCCATTGATACGCGGCCGGGATGTGATCCTGCTGCTGCAAAACAGCCGCGTCGAAGACCGGGCACCCCATTCCGGGGATCGGAAATGCTGTGCTCGGATTCAAAGCCCGAGACATCACTCGATCTCGGGAAAAAAAAATCAAAATTCAGCCAAAAAAAACCTATGAATTGCGAGATGATTTTTTCCTTCTAATTAACTGATGTTTTTATAAGATTTCTCTATCGATGATTTCAAGAAGGCACTCGAGTATCGGAATCCAAAGCGATCACAGAGCAAATCATGAAAAATTTGCTCAGAAAATTACAAATAAATTGTATGTGATAAATGTACATGCATGTCAGAGACAAATCTAATACGTTGATGAAACAAATGAAATCTAATGGACCTAAAATTTGGCAGCCGTATGGACTTATTTAAGTTTTTTAATGGTAAAACTTTAACCCTTTAATGGTGATGTTGGTAGGCATTCAACTAGTCTATTGGGGATCAAGTTTTACTGAGTGCAAGGTATGGAGATACCCCACACTAAAAGTACTTTGGTTGAGGTCAGGTTCGTACCCTGCACGGGTTAAATTTGATGTCCATTTAGACGTTTTTCGTGATTTTAGACGTAAAATACTTGTAAATATCTTATCTAACCGTCACACGCGACTTGCACATTTAAAACGCGACCGTCAATTTTTATATAGGTTTGTATATAAATTACAAATATATATCAAAAAAGATATAATAAATATAGAATAATTAGTAAAAAATAACATTATTTTGTGTTTTTGAAGGGTAGTATTGAAAAGTTACCGTCACCTGAAAATTGTTTGACAGGAATAGGTGGCTGTCAAATTTAACTCCTGGTACTACTATCCTGGGTGACTTTGATGACGTGGATGAGGTGATCAGTAATTTAGTTATACTACTTACTCGTAATTGTAAATCCACTATATTCTTCTTCGAAAGTATGAACAGGGATGCCCACAATTTATGTAATCTAGTGCCCAATAAGTGTGCACTACTCATCCCCACCAAAGAAAAGAAAACCGATAACCGTTTGGAAACATGTGAAATTAAATGCATGGAACAGTATGGCCATATAAGATAAGAGAAACAAGCAATAAGACATGGAGCACCTGTCACTCACGCACTTAGATTCCGTTCGCTGGGGAAGGATGACGATAAAAGAAAAAACTGATAAGGGCGGTTGAACCGAGGTGGGTTTCATTTTTGGTAAACTGGGCAGACAAGATTAGATCAATTTTGGTGTCTTAACATCAACTTTTTATTGTTCTGCATGTGGTTTGGGCAATGAGTCGATGATACTGATTTTGATCTCTGCATTGCTCCCCACTCCTGTTTTTTTTTTCTTCTCCTCCATAATAAACATCCATCATCAGAGACAACACCTGCTTACCTTTACAGTGGGAAAGTGGGAGTGGGCATCCCATAAACATGGTCACTTTTAACGTTTGTTTTAGATTAACTTGCAAGTCATAATCAGAAAATGATAAGAGTGGTGATTATCTGTATCATCATTAGAATTCAGATTTGACGCCCTAATGCCTTAATGGCCCTTATTTTATATATGATTTTACACTCCACGACAAAGATTTTACATCCACAACTTGTTATTAAATCTTGTTTATGCCATACAATACAAATAAAAACAACATTTTCTCTTTATAATAATGGTAAACTTTATCATATGAAAATGGCATTACATTTAATACACATAAATTCAACACTGTTTTTTTTCCATGATGGCACACTATATTATATAAAAAATGCCATAAATTGGCGTTACATGGAAAGTTAAGTCCTATGAGGAATGAACACAAAAAAAGACGCACCGAATGTGCCAAAAGAAAAAAAAAATGAAAATGTACTTTAACAAACATAGAAAACAGGAGATGCAAACAAAATCAGAGATGACAGATGCAGCCAAAAGCTACGGAACCATGTCAAATGGTTTTGAGATTAAACCTCCAGCGCTACGTGGAGGAGGGGACTCACTATCACAAAACAAGACAACCGAGTGGGCATAGGGAGAGTAAGCCACTCTATTTAGGAGATAGCCGTCTTATGATGGAATCAAGGAGGGAGGGTGGGGTAGCAATATTTGTGGATAAAAATTTAATTGAAGAATTTAAATTTCACGTGGAGTGTGTATCCTATTTTTTTTAAAAAATATTTTTTGGAATTCAATGTAGTGGTTTAGATAAATTGAGACCATCTCTTATTAATTAATAATAAAATTATAAAAAATGATGGAATGTTATCCAAATAGATTATTAAGATATATATACTAATATATTAATATCGTAAAAAACTAACCACAACACATTGAAATAAAGTTTTTAGATATATATGACTCAATAAACTAGATTTTGTTTGATTAATTAATATATTCTAAGGGATTTTATATAATTAGCACAAAGGGTGTTTTAGAATAATATTGAGGTTTGTTACAATTTTGGAGAGTTATTATTGAGAATAAACAATATAGCACAAACTTAAATAGTGAAGCAAAAAAAACACAGAAAAACTAATGAAATCAAAACAACTATGCAAGAATTATAATACATTTCTAGAATATATCCATAAATGCCAAATCTAGGTTGATAAACTCGCTCACCTAATCTTAAGATCCACAAAAATATCAATAAAGAATTTATTGTATTCAAATTATGTATATCCAGGGTATGTGGGCCAAAATGTGTCTCAACAACGTGCACTCTTACTCATTCGTTCAACTAGGGTATTCGAGGCAACGAGTAGGAGACACACAAGTACCGACATACAAGGGGATAAACTTAAAGGGGCTACAATGAGCACTAGGGTCGCATATCTAGAGGGAAGTAACCCTTACAGTAAGTCAACCAAGGGTTTCCAAGGCCTACAGTCGAGATAGAGGAAGGAACACTACTATAATATCAGTGGTTGGGTGTGGAGACACATGGATCAACAATAGAAAGAAACATGCAATAACTAAAATGAGATGATATTTTGATAAGAGTACTAAGTTAGCTAGCATCAACCATGTGCAATACTAGACTAAAATGGTACAATTAAGATGAGCTAAACTAATCTATGCAAAATGACAAAGAAGGGTTAAAGCACTCACCTTATACCTATAGGGTGGTTGTTGATGCATATATCTCCCATGCGAAGCAACATAGAGAGAGAGAGAGAGAGAGAGAGAGAGAGAGAGAGAGAGAGAGAGAGAGAGAGAGAGAGAGAGAGAGGTGTCCAATCTAATCCAAGAAAAATGCATGATGAACTAAAAGATCATAGAAAATCAAAAGCAAAGAGAGAATCCAAGAAAAATGCATGATGAACCAAAAGCAAAGAGATAAGATACAAATTTGGTGCAAAAGAGTAGAGAAAATGGAAGTTCGTATATCTTATCTTAATTTTTCTTATGAGTGTCAAGTGAAGTAAAGGAATCGCGGGCAATGGCGTCAACCATGAGAAAATATGACACCGACACAATCACCCACGGGCGATTATTTCATCCAAGGATGCAAAAATAAGGTGATGTGTAATGAGTCATGAAAGTGGATGAATAGGGTGCTAAATGGTAGAATGCAAGCAAGAAGTCATGAATATGATATGTGTGAGACCTAGGAGGACAAGGATAGCTGATGGTAAACTAAGGCTATGACTAAATAGCAAAACTCTCTCTATGTAATGTATCTAACCCATAATGTTTACATGAATAACCATTCCCCGTTCCCAACAGGCGCCTTAAGGCACACGCTCAGGAAATAGATGCATTAACTATCCTTATCTGCACAACTTGACAATTGTTAGTAACAAGTATGAAAGATGAAAAATGAAAAGTGAAAAATTAGGTGTATACATATGCCTTAGCTGTTGATCACCACATGTCGCAATAGTGAAAAATGAGTTGGTTAAGGGAAAAAGACAATCCGTAACATTGATACTGAAAGTAAGTACATAAAGAAGTGTTGAAATAACTAGCTAAAATGAAATATACCCACCAAGGCATATGTACTAGTGTCGCTCGTCCTACCACGTGTGGGTACAATCCATGCTGCAAGAACCCTGGAGAAGCAAAATTGAAAGGAAATATTAGAGGAACATCACTAGAATAAGACATAAATTACCTAGCTAGGGGCGCATGGGATGTATGTTGTGATATTGTGATAGTTAAAAAAATATGTCAAAATCAAAGATCGTTAAAAGGAGGCGTGTAATAGGTAAAAATAAATGGCATGTGATCACTATCAGGTGCAACAATTGATGCAAACTACGGAGATCGAGAATGAAAAATGAAGGGAATTTGAAGATTGAGGCCGATCGTGACCGATTTTGAACATAAATTTGAGATTTATATAATGATTTTGATTGTTATTCGTTTATTACTATTTCTAAAATTGAGAGAACGGAGCTCTGGAATTCCAAATTTTGGAGAATTGTAGATGATATGCCACACATATAATGTGGTTATGGAGGAGGAAGAGGAGGAGCATGTGGCGATGCTCGACCATGGGTAAGTCGTTGCAATTAATTTCATTGGGTAGACTATGTGCATTTTAATTATTTAGATTTTTTAGAGTCGATAGAGTGTCAAACTTAGTAAAACTTGCATCATTGGGTAGGTTAGGTTAAAATACATGTGGGTTTGGGAGGGATTTGATTTTTTCATTTTTCTTTTTGTTATATTTAAAAAGTCAATTTTTGGGAGGTTGCTGCCAAGATTTGGCTAGACACCATCAACCCCCCTACAACAACAAGGTTGATGCCATCAATATGAGAAAAAGGTGATCCGAAGGGCCAATTCCGTCTTTCAAAAGGAAGATGGTGTCAGGGAATACTGCTAGGGGACGATGGTGTTTTCCATTGGGACCGATGATGCAGTAAATAAATTAAGAAAAATACAAATTTGGACTTTTGATTATGGATTTATGATGTAGATGTGTAATGCATATTTTTTGTGATTTCATGGATGCATATCGAGTGCATGATCTTCCTATGGTAGAGCACAAATGTATTATGGCTTAGTGGTATGATTATGGGATTGTCACAGGTAGTTATAGCCTAGTTGCAGGGTTGGGGTTTTGGGGGTATCATGTAGATGCCCAGGATACCACTGGATATGGATTTAATGTAGAATTTTTTGGTTGCATGGGAGACCAGGTCCAACACCTTTCGGTGCTGGACAAGATGAGAGACAATAGAGATGGATTTGAAATTGGAGGATATACATAGGATTTTGGGGTTTCCAATTGGAGGCACCCACATGTACTACGATTTGAAATGTGATGATGCATATCAGAGAGCCTTGGCTATATGTGCTAAAGGGAGAAGTGCATATGTGGAGCACATGTTTTACGTTCGACTCACCAGAGTGCAGGTAACATGGATTATGGATATCCTGAAGGTAGTTATGGGGATTGCAGTGGCATACATAGTGTGTCACAAGGCTATTAGAGCTATCCTATTATTCCTGCTAACAATATGCCGTGATGTTGTGGATTAGGGTGTATTATTCAACTGGGGCACCATCATATGGGTGTAGTTAGTTTATGATCTTTACAGGGTTCAATGTAGAGGACAGAGGTTCGTGGGACCCATAGTATTATGGACAACATGGATATATATGATTGGTTCCCAATGTATAGGACAATTTGGATGCCACATGTATTAGCACGAGATGTCCTGAGAGTACTTCAATGGGTGGGGGGGCTGAAAATGAGAGTACTTCGGGTATACAGGTGATTAGCATAGGTGGGTCTAAATGATGTAATATGGCATTCTTACATAGGGAACAAATCTCAGTGGCCCAATTGGCCTAGAGTAGAGTACCTAGAGGCCATGAAAAAGGTGATACGACACTATTTGTATTAGATGGAGAGATATATGATAGATAGAGTACTGCGATAGTTTGGATGAAAAGAACCAATAGTGATACCACCATTTCCACCCTATCTATGTCATCATGCCAGAAAGGCTACAAGAGTAGAGGTATGGGTTATGACATTACGACCTTGTAGGGTACGAGGAATGGGTGCACTAGGGTGGTTACAACATAAATGATGCGGAGATACCTAGGGTTTACCAAAGATTATAGTGGATATTGGTTCAAAGGAGGGATTTGATGGTGAATCCGATGATATAGGGCCATAGGATGAGGGAGGTCCTAACACCATGGGAGAGAGAGCCGAATATCCAACACCATGGTTAAGAAGCACAAGATGTGACAACCAAGAGAAGGGTTTTTGACACATTTTGGAGTTGATATGGTTGTGCATCTGAGACAGGGGCCAGACCACATTAGATGGAGGGGATGTTATTAATACCCTAGAATAGTTGGGCGCAATTTATAGGATCCTAACATCATTGTAATGACAAGGCGGAGGAGGTATTGAACGGTTGAGGAGATGGAAAGAACATCGCAGAGAGACCCGAGTAGTTAGGTATGAGTGATATTATGTTAGTTAGCTGATTTTTTATAGACATATGTGAGATTGCTTGTGATGTATGTCAATTTTTGGTTTTGTAGAGTAGACTACGGAGGAGTGAAACTCGATGATCAAGAGTGCCCACCATGAGATCCTCAAATTTTTCTTAGATGTTCAAAATACTATAGTGATGGTGGATCCAACAACATTGTCAGTCGGAGATTCAGTGCGATCATTCCGTCTAGTGGGTGATGCATCCAGGACACTGCAGTGATATAGATATCCATAGGCACATATTACTATCGAAAACATAGATTTGATGTTACATAGTTTATTAAAGGCACACTAATCCCTGATATAGGAGTAGGTAACTTGCTTAGCAGATGCCAAGAGATGTATAAAGAAAATTACTTGATTAGAGACTTAATTGGAAAGGTCATAGGGGGAGGCCTTTGGAGCTCAATCTAGGGCGGTTTCCCTAGCTCATAAAATGAGAGTAGATAATATGACATCATCAACCCAAAACATCCAATACCCCTCATAGGGGGCGAGTGTTCTTGAGTTGTCTTGTGGATGGTCCATTTTTTATGCTTTTTGTGAATGTATGAAAATGATTCCACACACACACACACACACACATGTATATAGATGATGTTTTTTCAAATATATTTGGGTATTTGGTGATGTGATCATTTATATAACAATTTCTTGCATTTCAGATGTATATATGTGATAATACCATGGTACTTAGGAATAAGGATAATGAGATAGATATGTAATGCCGATGAGAAGGGGATTGATAAGATACCAAAACTCATGTGATGTGAAGAAGCCAAGAGCTGGAAAAAGACCAAGACATCCAGTAGTAGGATATCAAGGTGCAGATGGTGATAAATCCAAGCGAAGAAAACAACCTAAGGAAGGATGATATTTTTGAGATATTGGCAATAGTGTGATAAACCCAAGGGGGATCGAGATCCCGAGAAAAGATAGAATATGTTTGTGTAAAACCCAAGTGGGGGATAGAGAGCCCAAGTGAAGGTGAGGCATTAGGCCAAATAAATAAAGTAATATGTAACCATGGTACCTATTGACGGACCTTAGACTACATGGGAAATAAGGTGTCATCTATTTGGCCCTCTAATTGAGTGAGGATGTTGTACCGAATATCATCAAGAGTGGGGCAAGGATTAGGGTGAGGGGGAGGGCCATATGTAGGCTATAGTCTAGGTGGTCTAGGGGAAGGTTGGTAGTTTTGAGGAGAATTTTCCTTACACTTCCAAGTGGGTGGAGGAGTTTTGGGGATGTGTTGCTTACTATGTAGAACCTGACAGTCGGTGTCAGTATGTACACAATGCCAATGATGAGAGTAGAAGGAAATGAATCAAAAGGTTGTGTAGCCATTTTAGGTTGGTCACATTTGTCCTTGGATTAAATATTCTTCATGCGGCATCTATAGGCTCTACAATTATAAACACCATGCCCCACAACCTCATGCCATGTGTAATACATCTCAACAGTAAAAAACCGAGGATCCATAAGGGAAAGAGGTATTGAAAGGTGTCACATAGGTTGTATAGGGCCAATGGTAGTGTAAGACAGGGGTACTAATGTAATGGGTGAGGATGATTATGATAGAGAAGTGTGTCACCCAATCATCAAGGAATGATAAATAGGATCGTCATCCATGAGATCATTGGCTTCATAGTCAAATTTACAAACCGTTCATCTAATTTTGTTAAAGATAATGAGTTGGCTAAGTCAATGTTGGTATGTGAGAGCGTATCCATTCAATAAATCCAAGGCTTAGGTACCCTTGAGGAAGTGTCATTTGTGTTATGGGGTTCTTCTTGTACTAAAATGAAATTCACATCTAGATTTATTTTAGTATGTAGGGTTTCTTCATAGCGTAGGACTTCCCTATCTTGAATATGGGCATAACTGGTCAGATGAGGGTCATATAGAGTGTAACCATCATCCTAATATGACATGGAAGAATCCACCATGCAATATTCAACCATGGTATCGAGTTGAACCATGTGATCTCATGGGGGTTATGGTGTTTGTGAGATAACTACAAGAATTAAAGGATCCTTTTTGTGAGGCCATAGAGATGGAGGAAGGTGTGATATGACAAGTTAAGGAAGGTCAAAGGTATTTATTCAAAGGGTGAAATCAACGGACTTGTCGTCATCCAATTATAAGAGATTGGTAGGCATGCACCTGATCAACTTAGGATGATCGACATTATTGTAAAGAGTATCTATGGGATAGTTAAAGCACTGATATTCCCAAAAGGGGATTGGAGATAATTCCTTAAGCGTGGGGAGCTTGTATGTACCCTTTTGCTAAAGTGTGTCATAATTCCAAGGGTTAGTATCCCCTTGAATCTTATAAATATTTCCCTAGTGAGAAATCTTCACACATTGACATGCTAAAGAGGTGATGGCATGCATACATTGAGTCCAAGGCCACCCTAGGAGAATGTTATGAGAAAATGGAAAGTGAACACCATAACTTTGACATGGAAAATCCTAGGGGAATGGTGATCAGTAACCAAATACACCCCATCAGAGGAATTTGTCAGTAGTCATATCCTTGACAAGTAGTTCATTGCGGATTTTAGGTTGTCGATGGAATAACCAAGGGATTTGATGAAATCTAGTGAAGCCACACATGTTACTCCTCCCTTATTAATGAGAGAACACTTAACTAAAGTTTGACTAATTATAATTGAAATTAAAAGTGGTGAATCGACTACACGAAGAAAAAGATCATCTAGGATAATAAAAGTGATGGGAAAATGAGAATCTATGGTAAGATCAGTACAAATAGAGAGTTCCTCACATTTCTGACTGGTACTTTATTCTAAGCCATGTAATGTAGGAATTTTCCCCAAAGGAGGGAAAGGGATATTCATGTTAAACAACAAAGTCATGAGATTCTCACGATGGTGATGCACTGTGTGTATGAGCTCCAAGAAGGGTATTGGACCAAGAATTTAGGAAATTTCTTCAAGAGGAACCCACTCTTTATGATTGGACTATACAGTAAGGCTAATAGTGTTGGTAATCCTTAGAAACATGGTCAAAAGGAGTGGGGGTATCTTCTGAAATTGATTTTTTTCTTATTCTTAGATAGATTTTCATAGATGGTGTCAGACAGAGATATCAGATCAGACACAATCTAACCATGTAGTAGGATTTCCATAGGGGCTGATGGCATCTGGAGGAGGCAGGTTTTAGAATTAAGTAGCATGATTTTGAGGTACAGAAAGGTAAAAGACCCTCTGAGTCCTAGGTTGGAATGCTACAAGATATTCTAGCTTGACATAAGTGATAACACATTTTACATCGTTGATTGCAATTGTGTTCTTAGGAAGGTAATCCGTGTCAACCATATTGGTTGTAGCATTCTCTTGTTGTTTAGAACTTTCAGCAACATCATGATTAGGCATATGATGAAAGAAGATATTTAAATTCTCATTAGCCTAATTGATGGCTTCATGATTATATTTATTTTGAGCCACATCACGAATCTTGACTGCTTAGGTCAAATGCTCACAAATGATGTTGTCGTAGTCCAAATTAGTCCCTAAAAAAAGTTGATAGCAACCATACAGAGTGAAAGACAACTATTAGGTAAGTGACCCCAATTAACATGCCACTAACATAACTTACTCTCATCATGTTAATGATGAATAAGTTGAGAAGGATCTAGAATCATGGTAAATGGTTTAGGATACCAATGCTTTAACTCTTCCTTACTCAGTGGTTGATGATAGTTAGGCCGAATCTTTTTGTTAGTAGGTTGTTGGTCAATGTTCAAAATAGTTATATTTGAAGAAGCAATAAGAGGAAGAGTTTATGAGACTCTATTATCCATCGCGTTATTGTTCTTAGAACATTGTAAGATTTAGACCTACTTGTTAGCTTATGTCTTGGGAGGATCCTTCTCAAATTCCCTCATGAGATAATATTTTCTTTGGGCTTGTTCAAAAGCTTCTTATAGGGAAGTAGGAAAAAATGACCTCACCTTGTATTGAAGGTGATGATAAAGGGTTCGTAGGAAAATTTGAAATATGATATCGTTGGGAAGGTTATGTTCCACCCACATGGATAAGGTCTTCCAAAGCTTGATAAATTCTTGCACTGATTCATTTTTAGCTTGCTAAAAGTTGATAAAAGCATTGATGTTTTTTTGGTAAATCATGATATTGGAACTCATTTACTAGGGCTATCACTAGGGACTCTAGCTCAACTATATCATTAGGAGGAAAAGTGTGGTACTAATCCAAATCATCTCCAATAAGGGTATTAGAAAAGAGTTTAGTGGTATCATATGAGCGTTTTCTAATTCATTCTTTGTAAAGATTACCAAAGGCCTTAATGTGAAGAGTGGGATCAGTAGATCTGTTATAAGAGATAGATAGAGATACCACCAATGTCTATACTAGTAATATAAGGTGATAATGGCTCATGTTAGACTTCTTGAAAGTATTTATTTTGAATGGAGGGTTGAGTTCTAGGCACCCCATTAGGTCTATTTGGTAGAGGAGTAGGCATGGTGCCCCAAGATACCGTTGGAGGGTGGTTGACTAACTAAGCCATATTGGCTTGGATTTGGAGGAGTTGAGCAGTAGTGGAAGATTGTTATTGATTTATTTTTTCAATAATATGAAGGATAAGATTGGTAGGATCAAAATTGAAGGGAATTTTAGATGATCCTATTTCAGTGGCTTTCCCCTTTTCTTCCCTATGGTCAAGTTTTTTAGAGACAAAATAAAGAATACACTTGCTAAACATCTCTTATGAATCCCCCTTGTATTGAGGAAATTGAGATAAAAATTTATAGATCTCAAAAGGATGGTCAAAAGAATCATCATTCTGAATTTACTCCTCATCCTCAGGGGGGAAATTGTGACGGGTAAAATGATTCTTCCTAGGTGCTCCTATGATGCAACAATCGATATAAAAAGGAAGCTTAGTTTTAAGATGGTATGTCTCAGAAAAAATGTCACAATAGAGCCACAGTACCCTTGGCCCAAATAATCCACGATGGAGTGTTGATCTGGTTGAGAAAAGGTTCAGAGATAAAGGATACATATAAAATAAGCCCTGTAGAAAAGCACACATATGGGTTGAAGTTTTATAGGAGCAGGTATGATCAAGAAGAAAGGATAAACCATGCAAACGAGTCTACACAGGGTTGAAGGTGTCTGAAAATAGATGAAACATGAATAAATAGGCTCTCCCATGGGCGATGGTTTCTGTGTAGGTAGGGTTTTTAGGTTTTTTTGATGTTTAGAAGAAGTCAAATTAAAAGATGGGTACTTTTAACTATCTATGCTCGATCATGAGGTCTGTATGATTCATGTTGAGTTCATGAGAGAATTTATGCTGCCCAAAATGTGTCTCAACAACATGCATCGTTACTCATTTGTTCAACTAGGGTATTTGAGTCAATCAGTAGGAGACACACAAGTACCAACATACATGGGGATAAACTTAAAGGGTCTATAGTGAGTAGTAGGGTCACATATCTAGAGGGAAGTAACTATTATACTAGGTGAAGCTAGGGTTTACAAGGCCGCGATCAAGATAAATGAAGGAACCCTACTAGTATATCAGTGGTTGGGTGTGGAGAGATATGGATCAATAAAAGAAATAAACATGAAATAACTAAAATGAGATGATATTATGATAAGAGTACTAAGATAGCTAGCGTACACCATGTGTAATACTATTAAATTAATATAGCAAAAATGAAGAGGATTTGAACTAATCTATGAAAAATGACAAGAGAGAGAGGAATAAGGGTAGTCCACTCCCCTATCCATATATAGGTCGACGGTATATCATTGTTTTTATTTTAGGCGGATATGATATTTAGAAGGTTGAGGAGATTTATGATATTTTTTCATCCTAGGCTCTTCAATTTTGTTGGGTTTTTTCTTACTGAGTCATGGTAAAGTTTTTAGATGCAAACAAAATCCCAATAAAAAAAAGAACGGATCTGCTGCAATGGATGGCAGAGGGCCCATAGAATCGGCCGGGAAGGGTCCTGAGAAGTGCCTATGAACATTTTCTACTTTGAGAACAAAAATAAAACTTTCTTTATTTTTGAAAAATCATTCGGAACCCCATAGGAGAGGAAATTCTATCTAGTTAGATAGGGCGATAGGCGTGAAATAAATGGCCATCGCTGTTAAGAACCACCGGAATCTGAGGATTTATGTGTAGCTCCTGGAAATCGGGGAGACGGAGAAGGAAGGTTGTAATAACAAGACGAAAGTGTGGTTTTTTTACGAGAATCTCTCTCTTCTCCTGTACTTATTTTCTTGCTCTGCCCCCTTATATCTATTCTCAATCAAAGAACCAAGAAAAAAATAAGGGAGGGAGGATAATTCTCTCTAGCTATATATATATATATATATATATATATATATATATATATATATATATATATATATATAGAGAGAGAGAGAGAGAGAGAGAGAGAGAGATTTTAGAGAGAGAGAGAGAGAGAGAGAGAGGAAATCCAAATCGTTTAGTTGAAGATATTCATCCCTTCCCCGGTCCCTCTGGAGTTATCCCCTTCTCTTCTATATAGAGGAGATCCGATCTCCCCCCTAGAATAGATAGAGGGTGCCCCTATCCCCTATCAGATGTGGGGGGTGGGGGACTAGGGACTATATAGACTATATGCTCTATGGGCTCCCCTATATATGGTCGAAGCTAGGATAGGTGGGTTTGGCTCTATAGGGTATGGCAGTTATAGAGAGAGGCGGCCCTGAACTATCTATCTCTATCTGGGCACCTATATATCTATAATATTATGTATAAAATGGATGGATCACATGCATTGCACCAACATTACTATTTAGATCTAAAAGAAAATACATAATCTTTTAAAAAGCTCATAATTTATTAAAATTTAAATTGGTATAGTTTTTGGTTGATATTCGTCGATTTCATCGATTAGGCGTCGAATCATGATGATGTAGGATTAATTCCAATATTGGAAATTTCTTTTCATAGTATGAAAAATGCATGAATTTCCCTTGCATTTAAATAGGGGATTTTTGAAGTGGATCTATCAATTATTTGAAGTTGTTCAAATGATTTAATATTTGGTTGTTGATTGGATGTTGTGTTGAATGAAAAATTATCTGTCAAAGAGATATTGGAATTTCTACTAAATATTGGAATTGATTCACCCAATTTTTGTAGAAAGAGAGAGAGAGAGATGTGAAGTTAGCACAATTTAGAAGAGCAGAGTAGTTTGGATGTCTTACCTTCCTTTTTCTTATGAGTGTCAAGTGAAGTGAAGGCATCACAGGTGATAACATCATCCATAAATATGACAATGGCACAATTGCCAACAAGCGATTGTGTCAGTCAAGGATGCAAAAATAAGATGACGTGTCATGAAAAGTAAAAATTTTGTGTCATGAGTCATGAAATTGGATGAAAAAGGTGCAAAATGGTAGAATGCAAGCCAAAAATTATGAATATGATATGCATGATACCTATGAGGATAAGGATACCTAATGTTAAACTATCGCTAAGACCAAATAGAAAAACTCTCTCTATTTACTGTCTTCAACCCATAATAGTTACGTGAATAATCATTCCCCATTCCCAGAAGGCCTCTTAAGACACCTGCTAAGGAAACAGATGCATCAAAAACCCTTATCTGCACAAGGAATATTGTTAGTAACAAGTAAGAAAGATGAAAAGTGAAAAATTTGGTGTAGACAATTACTCTCCTTCATTGGAACCCTCTAATGTGAATTTAAAAATTTCCAAAACCATAACAACTAGATGGATTTATTAGAGGCTTGTGTTATCTCTCTATGACTATTAAACTCCTAAGACTTTAAAATACCTTGAAAAAAACTACTACTACATGAAGTTTAATTTGAATTTCAATTCAAATGGGTCGAATTTGTGCTACAAATTGACACTTTTTTGTGTTTTTAGATGCAATATTATGAAATACCCCTTAAAATATTGTGTAACTGATGGTTGTTCTCGAATTTAAAAATTAAATTCTCTTCATAATTTTATCTTCATTCTATCTCAAAAGTTTAATTACTTTTGAATCTATGGTAAACATCTAAAAAAATACCTAATAAAAGGGAAAAAAATACAGAGTTCTATTGAACTATTCAAGATTATGCAAAAAATAAATTTTTATGTTGAAAAGGGTAATCCTACTTCAATATCTATGATAATAAAAACCACTCAAGTCCAATTACTAGATTGGAAAATTACAATACTTTTCTCAATTGGTTAGGCCACGATGTCTATTTTGAAGAAATAAAGTTTAGCTATTCGTGAGAATTTATTTTTGATTCTTTTGATTCCTTTTTCATCTAAAAAACCATCCTCTTGATAATTTTTCTAATCTTCATGATCTCTTAGAATATACTCTAGCTTGAGTGAGTGATTGGTTAATTTTCAAGATCCAAATTCTCCTCATGCTCTGATGTAAGCATGACATTGGATTTTCCATGTTGGATTGCACTTCTTGTCATGGTAAACTACCAATTATTGTGGATTCTAAAAGAGATTGAAACCTTTTAGTGAAACATTCTTTTAGATAGAGGCATTTTATTTCTTCACAAATAATATGTTCTTCTTCATTATTGCAAATAAAGCCTACACGTAAATTCTTCTACTCAATTGTTGTTGTAGAATCAACATCCTCCTCCTTGAAAGTATTAAAATACCTAAAAAAATATCAATTCATAATGATCAACATAATTTTGATCTTCATTTTTTCGTTTCCCAGAATTTCTCACTCATGCTAAACAATAGAGGGTGTCTTCTCCTTATTGGTCTTGATTTTTTATTTTAACATTATAATTATTTTCTTTCACAAAATCTACCATTTTTTCTCACATAGAACCCAAAACTTACACCAATGGAAAGTGGAAATAATAATTTTTAATTTATTCTAGCTTATCCCCTTATATATTTAATTGACATTCCTACATGAACTTTACTCAGTTTAGTACTCTATATCCACTAGGTCACACTTTTTTCTTAAGTTTGGATCATAAAGAAGATTCATGATATATACAAAACACGTCCTCAGACTTTTGATTTTTTTTTTGCCAT
The DNA here is from genome assembly GCA_019776745.2 of Taxus chinensis. Taxonomy (NCBI): domain Eukaryota; kingdom Viridiplantae; phylum Streptophyta; class Pinopsida; order Cupressales; family Taxaceae; genus Taxus; species Taxus chinensis. The sequence goes on along the minus strand of CM034156.1, from coordinate 508,099,779 downwards.
TTTCATATTATCTCCTTAACCAATATTGGGAAGAAACACTCAACAACATAAAAAATGACCAACATTTCTTTCCCTAACGCAAACGTTTCCATAAACATTCATAATGGTAAATTTTTTATTTGTAATTTTTTCCTATGTTGGCTAAGGGTTAAATTAAAGGGAAAACCTTTCTCATAAGTTAGATATAAAATCACAATCACCCCACCCATTTGAAGGACCTTGTCTCTCACATCTTTAGATATCCAGGGTATCACATAAAAGCACCCAAGTGAAGGACTATGATTGCAATATCACTCCTTAAAGTACATTGGCAAGATACTAATTTGGAATACATCTTACATTACTTCCATAGATCACTATAATTTCCAAGTTATTATAGGTCCTATTTCAGTCTTCTTTTCCAAACACATTGTTACTGGAAAGTTGGTACACATTCACTAGATGGGAGAACTCCATTAGTCTAAGGCCTCTTCAGTATAGTTATATGTAGGAAACTCTTAACTTATCAAGGGGTTAAGGAATCTCAACCACTACAGACTAACCTATTTTTAGATCCTTTAAGCATCAAAAAAGAGATAGCGTTTGCAAGAGGATTTAATAAACCTTTACAGAAGTGAGGTCATGAATATTCAAACATAGATCAATAACCCTAAGAAAAATATCTTTTAGGTTTAAAAGTTCAAATTCAAATCAGAACATAAGAGGTCAAAATTGGCCAAAGAGAGAAGAAACACCCTGATGTTTTTGCCCTATTATGATGTTTCTACCCTGCAATCATCTTCCAAATCCTAAATTGTACATGTGGCTCAACAACACTTTGTATACATGATATTTATACATTCACATTTATATAGTAAAATTCAAGATCTTGTGTAATGGTGTGATCATGGTTAAACCCCAACATGTAGTTTCATCTATAAACTTTCTATAGTTTTTAAAATCTAAATGTAATCATTAGATATTTATAGGATCTTCTTATTTTTGTTATCTTTGTACATCTAATTTTAGATTCATAATTAACACAACTATTTTTATTAATTATAATGGAACCCTAGTTTTATATTACATTTTGGTGAACCCGCTTCATTTATCAAACATGTTAGCCTAAGGTTTTGTTCCTCGTCATTATGGTTTTATTTTATTTACCTTACGATTATAGTTTCATATTTGGTTTCATGATAACACTCATTATATTAATATTTTTACTATTCACATATATCTCAAAAATCATGCTTCCATAACTCAGTAGGAACTTCCACCCATGAGTAACTTCTATGATGCAACTATAGATGAAATTCATGCCAAAAGTGAATCCCTGCAAAAGGAAATATTGTATGAATAACACCCACATACATTATATGAGTAGTGTTTTGATGAGTATAACAAACCTTTTACTTGGAACATGAAATGTACTAATGGTTTCCATCTCAACATAGAGATAAGACGCCTTATTGTTTTAAATACAAAAAAATGTAATAATGATGCACATATATGGATATAAATGTACTTTATGGTAATGTTTTATCCTAGAGATGAAAGTAAAGCCTCGTTTACTAATGGTAATATTGATTTATTTAAAAATCAGTAGCATTATACCTCCTTCCAAGCCTACCTCACATATAAAAGATCCTTCATATAATAGAGTCACATGTTGTGATCCAATAATGAAAAAACTCTATCAAAGATCTAAACAATCAAGTCACCTAGATTGATTCCCAATTAAGTGAGATATATTAATTCATGAAAAATGAGAAAAATTCTTTATATGATACCAGTTGGTCTTGTAAAGATAACTGTGTATGTGCAACCATCATAATCATAACTCCAAAGGACATAATATCCTACCCCTGCATCTATTAACTATAAGCATAGTCAGATATTATCACATTTCCTCAACAAGGGTCTTATCACATCACCTCCCATATACTTATCCCTACTTATAGATTACAATGAGAATTCACCAGACTATTTTTTATTACTATATCATTGATGATAATGAAACATATGAGTGTTATAATCTACAATAAAAAATTGTAGTAGTTACTATATAAACCTCATTTTTCACTCTTATGAATATTTATTTTCACATACACTATTGAAGCATTGGATTCCTTAAAGAGATATCCTTAGGGATATTGTTGGGAATGGGGGCAACAAAAAATGGTTACATCAGGATGATTCATAGTGGTACTTATGAGAGAGCCTTGATGTGTAATCCATGTTATGATTCCTCAGATACCATTCTTACCCTTAGAATCATCCTTTATAGGATGTGATTATCTAGTGATGTTAAGTTATTATGGACTATCTCAATTGTGCCATTAGATTTAATATTTCATATTTGAGAAATTAATACTTTAAAATCATTAGCATCATGGCTTGTGCCATGATGGTAATTACAAAAGGGACCATTTTATTATCATGCTAGTTAGGTAGTTTTATGATGCCACCTTTAAGGTAAGACTAATAGGAAATGATCCAGTAATTGTGGTAATGTATCATGTACAATTTCATATTTCTTTGATAGCCTTGGAGGGATGTTAATTTCAACAACATTAATTGTGTTTATAGAATAATTTTCTATTGATATGTTTGAAGTTGATTGCATTTAATATTTGTCCTTTTGTTAAGCTTGATATTCATCATCTATACACTTAGAAACTATTTTTTCCTCTACTGAAATAACATTTATGATAGGTATATATGTTTTCTTTGCTTCCTTGTTGAGGAACCCCTAATTGAAAATGGATTTTTTCACATATTACACTGAGAATTCTTTGAATTTATTACTATGCTCCATATTGGGAGAGGGTTTTGAAACCTAAATATTATGATACTTGGATTAATATTTTCCTAGACCAATGGAGGTAAATAAAGAATGGAAAATATTTAGGGATGATTAGTGAAATTTTTCTTAAGAATTGATAAGCATTTTCTAGATGAGATCTTGATAATGTTAGATGATTAAATGAGAGTTATAAATTTATTTTATGCCATTCCGCAGGATGTGATTTCACACTAAGTTTGGATAGAAATTGTAAATAAGATAAACATAATAAAATCTAATTATTTTTCCCATTGTAAACAAAACTGTTAAATAGGGACAAAATTATATGACAATTATCTATAACTTGGACTATAATGTCCAGGGAGGTAGAATGTTGGAAGTGGAAATGTGGAGAAGTGTGAAAATGGGTCTAAGGTACGTATGAGTAATGATATTAGACTTGTAGGTGTCTAAGCATCAAATTAGGAGAATAGGAAGAATTTGTAAGAAATATGAGAGTGGAATAATGTTTTTAAGTTATATTTTTTCACGTAAGTCATGATTAAGGGATATAATCCAAATCAATAATTTCCTAGTTACCAAACTTAGTTTTTAACACTACCAATGACACACCTTAACCAAACACACTGTAAAAATAAATACTTCTAGAAGTAGCATTTCTCAAATAAGACCATTAAGTACAAATATTACCTAAACATAATGGATTGACCCACTATACATACATTAAAAAACTAATCACGAACCCCAAAAGAATAACATTATGGATAAAAAAGAAGTTCACAACACATGTTTTATATAATTCATTTATCATATTCGATTCAATAAAGAAGGCTCCAAACACGATCTAAAATATGAGAATTTTTAAGCACATGTTAATATGCTTGTGACAATAGGTCCAATAAGCATCAAAATAATATTCTATACTATGCCTATAACAGAGCAATTCGATACAATCCTAAGACAACAATGGATCACTTAAATGGGAATAACAATTGATGACTATGAATATGGAATTGTGATCCCATTATGTAAGAAATAAAAAAAAATACTAGGGGATAACATAATATTGGATGCTCTAATTCATAAATGGGAAGTTATCACAACCATTTAATGATTAATTCACATGACAAAGCACAAACCAATATAACATACAAATGAGAACACTATGTGTCTTACTTCTCCTTGTATGCAAAATGTGCTATATATTCATGTGTAACACATAGTAGTTAGACAATGTAGATACCTAAATTTAGTAATTTAACAATTTATAATTTGTTAGTGCTAGCTTAATCCCTTTAACCATGGCTTGTGCACATACTCTGATCCTAATTATTATATCCTAGGACATCCTTAATCATGTAGAAATACTTGCAAGAGCCTTATTACATTACACATCCACTTATAAATATTCTCATATTAGTCAATTTTTTTAATTTATTCCTTGTTATCACGCACACAACTCCATAACACCATCTCATTCTACTGGACGAAACCACTAAACAATATAGTCCTAGGGAAAATGGTCATGTATTGGGCCACCTAATGGCCAATTTTCCAATTTTTATATCTTTTATGGGTAAAAACCTCCACTATCATTTATCATTAATGTGAAATTATATCCACAAAATCCTATATAAGAAAGTTTAAGGAACTCATTTACTCACCTATCACTCATCTTGAATTTTTTAGTACAAATACCTCAAAATGAAAAAAAAAATCTCCTAATATTCCCCAAAGGAATATAAGACATTAGGAGCATCCCCTACATATGTTTTAAGCTCTACAAACCAATTCAAATAGTTATAATTCCAAATCAAGAGGCCACAAAGCCAAGTCAAGCACAAGTAATCCACGGTAATACAAAGCAATTAGTAAGTGCGCAATTTATCAAATTTAATTACCTCTTTACATTATTATATCACATTTATAGGTGGAGAACTACATGCAGTTTGAGGCCTCTGTATAGTAGTGCCAACGTAGGTGGCACATAAATTACACTTCAAGCAAGCCACCAATATTTTTATAGGGTTTTACCAAAGATTAGGGTTTTGGGTCAAAACAGATAATTTTTGAGGGATTTACACATTAGTGAAACCTAATATTTAATGTAAAGGAATTTAATAGTTATTCATAAAGGTTATAAGAGTAATGAAATTTCATTTACAACCTATAACAAACCTTTCAACATGACTAAAGCATTAAATGGATTGGTCTTGTGCAAAATGGTTTCATCCCTGAGCACAATTCAATTTCATAATTAGGGATGAAGAATCTATAAAATATTTCCAACTAGTTCATCATCCTTTCACACCCATATTAGTTTCTATACCAGTACAAAATCTAAGGGAAATTATCTTTTATGTTTTATTTTATTTAACATATGACCTAATTTAATGTAACTTTTAAATACCATTTTACGTGTACTGTCATGTTTGAATTTTAAAACATTTATCTATTAATATAATTACTCATTAGTCTCTAAGATATTGATCCTAATTAGGGTTTCCAAATTCTAATTCTAGTGTACTCATTTGTTAAAACACCTTATTGATCTAATCCTTAACTTATCCGGCTTAGGTAACCTTACTCTGAGTAGGCATTCTACTAAAAGCCCTATGTGACCTATGTTTTCCACTTCTATAAGGGATAGTACTTATATGCATTAATTTATCATCCCACTTCTTCCCCTACTTATATTTCTAATTACAGCTGCCATCTCATGTTCTTTTTTTACTACAGACTTACATTTAACTCCATGGTCCATGTTATTTAAATCCAAAGATGTATGGATAGAAATAAAAAATTTTTAAATCATATATATTCCTATGAATCTCTTAGACAATTAAAAACTACTAATTATAAATTATCCTTTGATTTAACTCAAATTTCCCCTCTATATAAAGATATTGTGCATGGGGTATTACAAAAAATAATAATCCCTATTGATGTGAAACCACAATATGTATCATCCATTATTAATACTTTTTATTTGAAAAATAATAATAATATAATACGATATAAATTTCCTCCCTATCCAACATATGTCATATATCATAGATCCTTGTATCCCTTTATATAATTAAGTTAGGTACAAAAAAATTGGTCAAGAGAGTTCTTGTTGATATTGGATAATCAGGTATTAGTAATTGTAATATCTCTTTCCATAACATTTTGGGTATATTAGTAGATGACCTCACCCCCTCGGATATGAACATCCATGGATTTTATAATATAGTTCCCAAAGGTTCTTAGGAAAATCACAGTACATATTACCTTGGGTAAACAAAAACTTTCCACCATCTATCAAGTTATTCCTATTGATGTCAATTACAATATTATTTTAGTATGGCTATGGATACATTTCATGCATGTTGTGTCCTCCACTCTACACATGTGATTATTTAAAAATCAACTATAAAGGCTCGATATACACTTCCCATATGGATCTTGTTCCTTTTAAGTATTATGTGATTGTTGGTGGTCAAACTTGCACCCGTGTCTTAGATCTGGGAGAACCAAGTTGTTTGAGACAACAATGGAACCATCTCCAAGTTGTGGGACCTTGTGCATTTGAGATGGATCTCTAGAGAAGGCCGGTTCCTCTATCTATTTCTATTACTACTATTACTACTAATGCTGAAAGGGAAAACTAAGCTAACAATGCCAAGGGACCAGGGATAGAAGGATAAAAAATGGAAAACTAATCTAAGGATGGTGATAACACCAGAAAAATAGGGATGAACACTATTTGTTGTGAGAGAAAATAAAGGGAAAGGCACCAAGGGAGGATAGGCATGCATAACACAAACCAACCCGCATTTACAATGATCCCAACTCTTACATTTATAGATGAATCGATGAAAGAAGAAGAGAAGGATGGAAAAACTGAATTTGAAACATAACCACCAACAAGAAGCATTCAATGACTACAAATCCACCTGTAAATCCATCAAGTGCACTTCCCCAAGTTTGTTTGACATGTTGGAGAAGGAAAGAGGGTGAATTAGATCAAATCAGGTGGTTAGAGCAATCCGATCTGCTCATTAATGCCTAGAAAGATGTTTTACCATTTCTCACCTACCAGATATGGCAAGAATTTGAATTTAAATATCTAACACTATAGCCTACATCAACAACTATCGATTGAGATTAAGCACATGCCGATCAGATCTCTATAGCAAAAGATATGGCTATCAAAATATTGTCAGGGCTTTCTGCACACACAAGACACTTAGTGTGCAATGATTGACTAAAAATATGGTGAACTATGCAAAAGTGTTTCATCATTTCTGCCATGTGTCACTCACTCATTTGTTGCAAGGATTCAACGCCCTGTTGGTGCACTTTGATAGGTTGTGTGTGGCACATTCAAGCATGTAAAATAATGACGTGGCACAGAATGGTGTAGAGGAGGGTACAAAGGTATGTATGTGAAAGAATGAGGTGCAGGAAGAAGACATAAGGAAGGTGGACACAATCGCAATGCGTGTAGAAGAAATGGGGCAAACTGGTGAGCAGAAAAATGTATGGTCAAGGCGCAACTATTATAAAGTATTATGTGGGCTGCATGAGAGGGCCATGGAATTAGCTGATTGAAGAAAGTGCAAGGTGCACGCGATGGATGAATACCTTATAGCAAGAAGACAAATACACAAAAGATGCACGCAAGGTAAGAGTGGAACAAAGAGGAAAAGGAAAATGGAAAGGGGAGAAGGGGAAGAACGCAAGGGCGTGCAAGGAAACAATGACTAAGTGAATGTACTAAGGATACAACTGAGGTGTGTGCCACTTGCAATGAAGATCTCTGAGCCAGAATATGTATATAAGCTATACAGATAACTATGAGAGTTATTTGGATAACAATTTTGGTAACTTTCGGGGCCATTTGCCTACTAGATGAAGGAGATTAGTAGCCTGTAGCATTCATTGGCCACGAAGTCTGCTATGTAATCATAAAATTCAGATCTTCAACTTTGAAGAAATTCCCTTTAGAGTCACTTGAGTCATTTCATAGCTCTGCTTTGAATCCTACAAAACTGCTGAAAGAAGACCGACACCCTAGAAGTAAAAGAAGAGTGCATGAAAGAAGCACACAAGAAGAAAGAACTTATGTACAAACAAAAAATGTACGCGCAATGCACTTGGAAGAATTGAAACTACTCTAATATATAGAAAATGATGTAGCATACTTAATGGAAGGGTTTGACATAGATCCTATTTATTGGGATTCGTAGCATGCCTCCATGAAGATGAGTTAACTCAAAAGAGTTAGCCTCCTTGCATGAACTGATGATATATGGGCCACTCCAAAGTGCATCAAACTTTGAATGGAGTCTTGGTTTAGCTCTGTTAGCATCCCATTTCAAAGCCAAGTCCCCAACTTTGAAAGCTTGAGGCCTAAAATTTATGTCAAACCATCTCTCTTTTACTTTTTGATGATGTTCTAGTTTGATCATGGAAGAGTTTCTTGATTCTTCAAGACTAACCAAGTCTGCTATCCTGGCTTCTCTCTATTCCACGCCTTCAAATTCTATCTACTAGGAAAGTGACAAAGAGTTCAAATCAAGTGTCAAAGGAAGTGTAGCCTCCTTTCCATAGAAAATATTGTAAGGAGAAGTACCTATTACCTTTTTAACTATGATTATATTTTCCTAGAGCGCGCATGAGACTTTTTTATTCCATTGTCTTTGGTTGATGTTCATTGTGCGCTTCATGATCCTGATTAGGTTCTTGTTTGTTGACTTTGGAAGACCATTGCTTTGAGGGTAATAGTTGAAAGAAATATTCAGATAGATGCCCAAATTTAGATCCCAATCAGTGATTTTAGTGCCAAGGAAGGATTTTGCATTATCAGAGATAATGGTTTGAGGAATGCCAAACCTTTTGACTATACCCTCAAGAAAGTCAAGGATGGCTGACTCAGTTGATTCCTTCAGAACGACAACTTTTGTCCATCTAGAGAAGTAGTCCATAACTGTCACCACCCATTTGTGTCCAACGGTTGAAGGTGGATTGATAATGCCTATGAAGTCAAGACCCCATTGTGCAAAAGGATGATCTGATTAGATTGGTCGGATGGGTAGCACTACATATTTATTCTTTCCTACAAAGAAAGAACATTCTTTACATTTTTTGACCCACTTGTGTGCATCCCCAAATAAGGTAGGCCAAAATATATATGCCATTACGATTTTTATCACTATAGTATTGGAAAAGAAGTGTCCTCTAGAGAATCCATCGTGAAATTATACTAACACCTTTTTAGTCTACGTGTCATTGATACACCTTAACAACATGCAATCAAAATTATTCTTGAAGAGAATTCCATCAATCAAAACATAAGGGATATATTGTAACCTCATATGTATTCTCTTTTCCTTGTTTAAGGCAAGAGGGTATTTACCCTCATAAAGGAATGTGATCATGTCCTTCATCTAGTCGTGCGTGTTAGGATCTGTATTCTACTCAAGTTCTACGCGTGGGAGAGCTTCATCAAGGAATAATGAAGTCTCAGATTAACTGTGTGTATATGAAGCAAGTTTCTTATAGAGTGTGTTACCTCTTACCAAATTTGTGGCTTTGATAGTCACATCATAATCCATGAGTTTGGTCACCCATCTTGCTCTCTTCTCACTAATTTCTACTCCCATGATGAATTCTCTAATAGAAAAGTGGGAGACTAACACATTGATATGACTTGTGGCAAGAATACTATTGAGTGTCTTGAGCACGCATATGATAGCAAAGACCTACTTCTCCATGTGACTGCATTTTATTTCATAATCCTTCAGCGTCTGGCTGAAGAAAGCCACTGGTTGTTAAAGCCCTTGTTCATTTTCTTATGTTAGGATAATAACAACACTTACATAAGTGCCATAAGCATAAAGGATAAAATCCTTTGAATAATTTAGGTTGATGAGTGTTGGCACGCAAGAAATCTCTTGTTTGATTTTGTTGAAGCTTTCCTTTCCTTTGGCTATCCATCTGAAAGTTATGTCCTTCTTGAGCATCAGGGTGATGGGTCGAACCAGTCCTGCAAAGTTAGGAATAAAACACCTAACAAAAGTGATCTTATTGAGGAAGGACTACAAGGAATTTTTGTGCACCGGTAGGGAAAGAGCTACGATGACTGAAACACATTCAGGATCAATTACGATGCCATCCTTTAAAACCACATGGCCCAAGAGCTTGCCCTGCGCCACTAAAAAATTACACTTCTTGGGGTTAAGGGATACCCCAAAAATTTTGCATCTTCAAAGACTTTCTCTAGGTGTGTTATATGATCTGTGCTTTTCTTTGAGAAGAAAGTGATGTCATCAAGGTAGACCAAGATGAAATCAATGATATATCCTTTGAATGCAATATCCATGGCACATTGAAACATTGTGCCTGGGTTTGATAGACCAAAGGGCATCTTATGATATGCATATGTTCCCAACTTGGTTGTAAATTTTGTTTTGAATTGACCCTCTTTCTTGACCAGGATCTGATTGAAACTTGAATACCCATCCAACATTGATAATCTTTGCACACTAGCCACAATGTGCATAATTTTCTCTGTTGAAGGAAAAAGATAATGATCCTTTAGAGTTGCCTTGTTCAAATCTCTGAAATCAACACAAAGTCTAATTTTACCATTCTTCTTTTGTACCAGAACTAGATTCATGACCTAGGTAGAGTACTTGATGGGAAAAATAATCTTTTCCTAAATGAGTCTGGATATCTCCTTCCTCATGAGGGGATCTATCTGTGGATTGACTGGTCACTAATTTTGTCTGACAGGTTTGATACCAGGATCAAGGTCAATGGAGTGTTGAGCAACACTTCGATCAAAAAATTTTGTGTCTTCATACTCCCATGAAAAGATATAACTGTATTTTTGATAGAAAGAGATGAAGGCCTTCTTTTCATTGTGTGCACAATATTTAATGAGCAGTAATTCCTTTCCACATGCAATAGTGAATGGGGAGAAGTCTTCTTGTGCGATGTGCATATACATTTCTTCACCCTTGAACTCATCATCAGGGCTGAACATTTTTCTCTAAGGTGACCAGCCCTTTAGGCATCTCATTTTTCTTCATCTGTATTACTTGGTCACCATAGCTATCATGCAAATCAACTTGCATACTTGATGAGAAATCAACTTCATTCTGGATGAACTGGATGATCTATGCATTGCTTTCAAACACTTGCTAGCTGATGTTGTTATTAGGAATGGATTTTCTAATCACCATCTTAATGTGCTGAGTGTTTCCTTTGACAAAGTCATCAGCAGGAGATAACTGTTAACTAAGTGCGACCATTTTATCAGCTTCCTTATTCATTTTGTGTGGTACCACCTATAGATTTAGAGAATCAAATCTCTCAAGGAGGTCCCAATCTCTGTGTCTATAAGCTTTTAGAAGCTTATTCTTCACCGCACACTTGTTGGTAACCTGGTGAATAATCGATTTTGTTTCCTCAAAGAGTTAAAACGCCTTAATCTTCTTCTTTTCAGCAATAAGCAGATCATGCACCAACACCTCATATTCTACCACATTTTTATAGCATGTAAACTGTAACTTGTGCATGAAGAATAATTTCTCATCCTTAGGGGAAATTAGAACAACTCCTTTTCATGCACCATTTCTACTTCTGGATCCATCAAAGTATAATTTCCATAGACCAGGGTTCTCTTCACTTTTCTTGAGCGTGTGTGGAAACACAACTTCTTCTTCAAGAATGTAGTAAGTCCCAAGCCCAATTTCAAAAGCTTCTAACTCTTCAGCATATGGGTCAAATTTATGGTGCCTCTTTTCCCACTCATTAAGTACTAGATTAGGAATAGAAGGTGGAAGAGGCTTCTCTTCATAAACTAAATCTTTTTCTTCTTGGATTAAATAGTTACCTTGGAGAGGGGATGTGACATATGACTCTACATGATAGGAAAAAATTGGCTCAACTTGTATGGTAAATTGGGTACTATTAGTGTGAAACCACAACACCCCCAAATGAGTTATAAGGTCTACTTTTCCAAGGCAGGGTCATTTGGTGTGATTTTCATAACATTGGATCATTCCCCAAGCTGTGGGACTTACAAATGGGAATGATCCTCTAAAGAAGGCTGGTTTCTTCTTCCTAATCTACCTACCACAAGCTATTCCATTGCATGTAAGCTAATATAATCCTAATATAACTTCCAAAGAGATGAGGAGAGAAAGAAAACAAGAAAAAAAAGAGCCTACACTAAAACGGTGATACACTAGAGAAGGAAAGTGTTGATCATCTACCAAAATTGTCATGGAACAAGGAGAGGTGAGAAATGGAAAGGATGGACAAGTGCGTCACAAACTAGAGATGGATTTCACACAGAATTTTTTTCCAAACTCCATGAACATAGCTCCCAGATCTATAAATAAAAATTCAAAACATACATAGATACCCTACAAATGAAGAAAGGAAAGAAGATGCAATAAAAACGAGCAAAGGATGGAAAAATGCATCGCAGAAACATGTTTTATTGCTTCATAAATTTGCACAAAAAAACATTCACAAGCAAGAGGAAAAAAACACCATTTACAGAGCATGGGAAGAGTTTTGAACTACATTTCGACCTTGAGGCAAGAAAATAAGTGAGAGGCAAAGAATAAAAATGAACAACCTCTTGAAGAATGATGCCTCTATTACATTACATAAAAAAATGTGAGAAGGAAAGGGAAAAAATGCAGGATTTTCTCCAACCAATTTTCAAAATGCATTTTAATTCTTCATCTGTTGATGGGCTTGATGCAAAAGCTAATATTTCCATGTATTTACTTTGTAGACCAAATAAAATAACCCATACTTCATTAAATATGGTGGTTGGAACTAGTTTTTTGTCTTTTCCATGCCAAAACACATTTTGTAAATTTCTCCACCAAATCTTCACCAAAATCCAAAATTGAAGACTCCATGATAAAGAGACTATACAACTATTTCCATTGGTACTAAGAACGTAAAAAATGGAGCTCTGGATAAAAAGATATGGCCTTCTGAGTTTTTCCTTACCATTTTCGACAAAAAATAACTCGGGTAAAATTTGAACTTTTCTCCTGTAAATCCACTGATGACGTGGCATCCATTGGGGTCAGCAGAGGCAAGGGCTCCTTTTTTTCCATTTTACACTTTTTGACAAAAATTCAAAAAATCTCATTTGCCTCTGAAGGTCCGCTGGCCCGCATTAACTTTTTGATGTGCTAGCTCAGCACTTAATTTTCACCTTTTTGACAAAAGGGATTTTTTTTCACTTTTTCCTCCGATTCACCACCGGTCCGAGATTCCTTGGCAAAAATCTTTCCCAAGCCCCACAAGTCCATCTTGGGCAAAGTTTCCCTTCTAACTATGCCGAGCCGTAACTCAAAAAATACAAGGAGTTAGAAAGAGATCTTTACCTTTCTGGAAAGGGGAAGAAATTCTCTATCTGATGGAGTATTTTCTAGAAATCCTTGAGTGCCTAAACTTTGTGAAATTTGGATTGAGGCCAAAAAAGGGAGTAAGTTAACACAAAATAAGAGGGAGATTATTTTGGTTAATAGGTACCATACCTTGTCTTGAGTAACATATGAGACAAATCAGAAGACAAGTAACCACCCACTTTAGTGGTGAAATATCTTGAAAAACATAAGGCAAACAAAGAGGGCAGATCAATGATTGACACATATTGAGTTATTGTAAGAATTGGACATGCATGGAGAGTTACCTCAAGATCCTTGATGATTCCTAGAGTAGTGACAGTTGAACCATCATGTTGTAGGGCTCATTTTGTTAGGGGGCTATACTTAAGACCTAAGACATCAAAAATCTTCTTAAGCATGACAAAAGTACTAACACTTGATTCAATCATACAGTTATGGACATGATGTTTTCCTATGGTAAAAAACATATAGAAGTGTGGGGTTTTAATAACATTACTTACTTACTTCTCCTCTTATTGGCAGATATTGACAGAGAAGGGTAGCTTCTGGATGGCTGGATCAGTGCGTAGAAGTTAGGCCAGAGCTTCATGCAATAAGTCACGTTGAGATGGAATGGTCAGGGGATCCTACATTGTAACATTTATGTTTTTCTTCTTCATCTGGTCCACAATGCTGAATGGAAAACCCACTAAAGTATACATTTGAGGAACAATAACATCCTTTCTTGGTTGCTTGGGTATAGAGGTAGGAACCTTAGTTGGAGTAGAGGCTTGACCTACTAAAGGAGGGGAGTGCGCTACTTCTGGAGGAGATTTTCATGGAACCTCACATACTTTCACTTATATAATTTTACTATAGGATGCCTTAGCTGCATCTTTCTACTTCTGAGGGTCAGCCTGTGTTGCTGAAATTGTGACCTATGCGCTAGGCTCTAGCATTCTCCTTTTGTATCTTGTGTTTTCTACAATTTGGGAACATGCAGTTTGTTTGCATCCTCTACAGCTTGGTTGATTGCACATAAGTCCTTAGTGCCAAAGAACATCAAATTTACCTCTGGAGGAGATTCTAGCTTTTCTTGGTTATCTACTTCAGGTGCACTTGTTGAAGGCTCATAGCTGGAAGCATTCAGGATCATATAAGCTTATACGCACACAACATTGGTGTAATGATATTGACTATGAGGAATATTTCAAGGAAAGTACCATTCAGACTCCTGTGCCACATTGTTCTGGACTAAGAAATGTTCTTGAATTGTGCTGGGCACTGGAAGGGGTGGTCAGGAGGAATAACTTGCAAAGGCAAGTGTGTATTAGCCTCATATCTATCATTTTGCTAGTTCTACATGTACTTTTGATTTCTATAATTATTTCTCCAAGGTTGATTGCTTTGGCTTTGTGCCTGAGTAGAAATTCCTTTGTAGGCTTGTGCCTGCTGCTTCTCCAGTGATATGATCTTGTTGGACAAGTTTGTGATCAGGGCCTTTAACTCATCATTTTCTTTTTTCTTTACAGGAGATTAAGATGTAGATGTAACTGGTTGTGTGCTTTGCACTAGAACTGGAGTAATAGAAGGCTGGGACACTAGAGACATCTCTGGGAACAAGGGTGGAAGATTCCTAGGTTCCAACTTACCAGCCTGAATGAGACTGTTTTCTGCCCTTACTGCTATGTTGTATGCAACAGGTAAAGTTCTACCTCCCATAGATTAAATCATGACTTAAATGTCTACTATTCAAAGCCCTTAGATAGTACAAGAAAGCATGTTGGGCTGTTGGCCTTACCACTTGAGGAATTCTATCCCAAGTCTTCTGGAATTTGATGTTGAAATCATTCATCTATTTGTTGGGCGCACACTTTGTTGTAGTCAACTGCTCCACTAGTGATAGATGATATGATTTATCTTCAAATTAATTACATAGAGCCATTCCAAGTTCATCCCATGTAGCAATAGATGCGAGTCTCAGGCCTCGGTACCATTGGAGTCCTTTACCCTTGAAAGAGGCTACAAAAAACCAAAAAACAACATCATCAAGTGTAATTAGATAGACAGATCATACATTAGCTACATCTTGAATGTGTTCAAAAAGGGTAACTTGATTCTCTCTCATGAAGTAGGGAATTCTCTTGAGCGCGACTACTGACATATCATGTTGTGTGTTGAGATTAAGCGGGCTTCCACCAGTGAAGCTAGAAAAGTTCCTTGGAGGAGGAAGTTAAAGTGCCATGGTATGACATGCTTATCTGTTTATAGGATGAGTAGAATGTGCATGCGGTGCTAGAGATGGGGATATGTGCATGAAATATTTGTTATGTGTGTTTCTCGGTGAAAGCTGGAGGTGTTCAAAGGATCCTTCAGCTGCAACACTCTATCTGGTATGCACTCTTCTCACAAAAGGTGCTCAGTACTGCCAAAATTGATTAGGGGATCATTTTTGAAAGTTCCCTAAACATCCCTAATTGATGTTAGTTCTGAAGATCATCTCGAGAGATTTCAAACAACTGTGAGAACGTGGCAAACGGACATCGGGAGATCTAGATATGTTTGGTCAAAGTTTAGATAGCGAGAAAGTCAACTCTGGTCAACTGGTCAATATTGGACCAAAGGCACTGCGACACGTGGAAAAAGGAGAAAAAGCACAAAATTAAGGTTGTTTGAGTTGTTTTCAACCTCTGGTCTTCGACACACGTAAAAGCGATCCAGAACAAGAGGCTCAACTTTACGGAAGGGAGCCCGGCTGCCGTGAGGATGATTATATCATCGCCGACGTGGTGGGTCCTCAAACCACCACATGGCTTGCCACCACAAGTTTGATTTTCCTATCGAGGGTCGACAAGTGTATTTATTGCCATATTTCATTTGGAATGTCATTATATTACTTGGGTCAAATATCATATATTACATTTGTAATTATTTGGCATTTTAACGTCCATATCATTTTTTTATGTGTTTGGGATTTTGGGCTAGTCAACGTTGCCACATTATCCCCCAACATATCCAAATATTTCCTAGCAACTCGGAGTGTCAACAAAAACTCACCACAACCAACGCAAACCATTTGGGGCCAACTAGCAATGCACCGGTTTCCACTTAACTCGGCGGTCAAACCTTACCATATTGCCACACACGTGGATAAACAACCCTACTGCATAGCTCGGATTATGCCTTATCAACTCATTGCATACGCAACTTGCTACATGGTGGTCAAACAAAACAAATATAGGTGTGACTGAAATCATGTGGTTCGGGTGGTTTGGCCTACAATAAACATTAATCCCACCATTCACGCGGTAAATGTGGGATCTTTTACCCACTTTAGAACAAAACCTTGGCAAAACTGTAGGAGGCGGGATTGGAACCCCCGACCTCATCACCCCAAGACACATCCGCAAACCAACTCGCTTAGAGGCTTGGGTGGATTACAAAATGGGGTGCTTCAACTTATACAAGGGTGGCAGGTCTGTGCAAAGTAGCATAAGGACCAGTTTTCAGAAAACACCATTTTTGAAGGCCTTGCACTCAGAATGAAAACTCAAAGTAAAAAGATGAAATGAAGGAAATTATGAGAAAATTCCAACGATGTAAGATTTGATATTTTTTTTAGAGTTTTAACCTATTTTTGGAAGCTTTGAATGCAGATTTTAACAGGGATCTACAAGACAACTAGTTGGAAAACACGAATTTCAATGCACTTCTGGTCCAAAATGTGACTTGGTGTAAACATGAAAAGTGTTTAGAATTCAGAGATGATTTCAGATATATGATTTGTTTTCATAGAATATTTTTAAATCTCCACTTGTAGGTGTTTTTCTAACACAGTTGTAGGGAGATCACATTGTGAAAACACTGTAGGAGCCACAGATCGTTCTTGGGACAGTTTCTACTATTTTTCAGAGTTCTTGGGACATTGATCAGCTCATTTTCAGGTTGTGATTCATTATTGGTTGTTTGTAAGAGTTATTGTACTTACATTTCAATATTATTAATGGATCAGTTCAATTTGAACTCGGGGACGTAGGAATTTCCGAACCCCGGTAAACAATCTTGTTTGTTATTTGAATGTTTTCAGTTTTCTGATTATTTATTTGCTACACAAGTTTTCCACACTTCTATGGATGCATAATAATCAGAATTTAATCAATTTGTGGAGTTTAGAATACTTAAAATTGGTTAAGAAAATCACGATCTTTGGAAACTTTTAAAAGTAAAAAAAAAATACAACACAGGTTTTTCAGATCAAGTTTGGTATCAGAGCAGTTAGATTGTCAGATTAGCTTCTAATTGTGTTTGGAAATTTGGCTTTAGTTTCAATATTGATTTTAGTCTTCAGTGTGTAGACATTTTGGGGCTTGTTAATCTTCTTTTGCAATGTGCAGTTTTGGAAGTACAGGTTGTGTTTGCAGGAACCGGGAATCATGGGCAAGTCATCCAAACAGGGGCAACTGGATGAGCTTGAAGCCATAAACCGCCAAATCCAAGAATAAAACTCTTTCTTGAGAGATAATTTTTATTCCTTGGAAGAGGAAATAGTGCGGTTAAAATCTGAGCCACAATCCTCTATAACTAAGAAAGAGGAGTATGTCAACAAGATGCTTCAAGAGAGAAAGAAGTTAATGGGCTTTGTTAAAGAGTTACCAGAAGAAATACGGACCAAGGATGCCCTCTTGGAAAGCTGCAACAAGGTGAACAAAAGAAGGAAATGCCTTCCAAAGCAGATGCAGGTACTATGACAGAAGAATGCACTGTAAGTTGTTCACATTTTAATTCTTGCTCTCATTCAGTTTCAGATATTCCTTTGGGTCAGTTTGAAAAACACACTAAGGGAATTGGGTCTAAGCTAATGGTTAAGATGGGATTTAATGGAAAGGGCCTCAGTAAAAATGGATGAGGTGATGCTAACCCAATACAGATAGAGGATCAGCCTCGGTTTGTAGGTTTGGGTTATTCTAGTGGGAAAATGGAAATTGGAGAAAGTTCCAAAGCAGCTGAAGGAAGACAAAGCTTCTAACAGCCAAGGATCTATGCCACTAGAATTGCAGGATTCCGCCATCAGGAGGAACAATGAAAGGTGTAAGAAAACAAGTAAAAGAGGTAATCAGATTCCACCTCCTTCCACTTACACTAAAAATAACACTAAGGGAAAATCAAATCCTAAAACTTCTAATACACTCTTTCAGTTGGAACAATATAGCTTTGGTAGGTAGATATATGCTTTTCCTTGCACATTTTGTGAAGGTACTAATCATTCTGTTGCATATTGTTGGAAGAGGAAAAATTTGATTAAGTAGTTAATGCCTTTTGTGAATGATAAGGTAGGTGCTAAAGACTAATCTCACCAAGGAAAGGAGAGAAATGGCAAGAATGTTACCTCTCCTACACAGGGGAATCATTCTCGTAGACAAAGTTATAAGAATGGTAAAATGGGTAAGACTCCTAAAAACAGGGAAGTTAAATTTTGTTCCCATTGTAATAGGAATGGTCATGATGTTAAGGTTTGTTGGCTTGTTTCTAAACAACAAAATTGGAAAGTTGTTAAAAAGAACAATATTGTAAAACCAACAGTGCTAAACCTAACTAAAACTCATTTTGGTATTGAGAAGGTAAAACAACCAAAACGGAAAAACCCAAGTGATTGGTTGGGAAAAACACTCCTCAACTTTATATTTACACTACAGTAAATTGTTGATAGTAGGCAAGCAAAAATTTTCAGAGCTTTATTTTAGGGATTCCTATTGATTGATAAGGATTTGTTCCTAAGTTGATATTTAAGCTTTGAAAATGAATGGAAACAACTAAAGAGAAGATTTGAGTGATAGGTTTATCATACTCATGTTTTGTTTTCTCATATTGGTTCGTAGTTCCATTGTTGAAAATAGTATGCAGGGATAGGCATCAGTAGCATGTCTAAATTTGAAACTACAGTTGTAATCAGCATAACACAAAGTGTCAGTTGAACACTAGCTTCTGTTATAGATGGGTGTTATTATCTGAGTTATTATTTGTGATGGCGATACAATGTTTTGGCAGCTTCATGTGGATTCAGTTGTTGACTATAGCTACTTTTGGGTGTTGATAGTCTATTATATTCTGATAGTGAATACTTGCAGTTGTTACAGTTTTAGATGGGCAGTGGGCACTAGCCTAATTGTGGGCAGTTTAGATGTCTTGTATACTGATCTGTGTTATGGAATTGTAATTTTTGGTAATCGACCGTATCAAAAAGTGACAGTTGAACACTAGCTTTCCATAATAGAATGGGTGTTATTATCTGGCCAGTTAATTGTGATGGCATTACAATGGGGTATGACAGATCACAGTTGTGTGCAGAGTTGACAGGGTTACAATGTTTCAGTTGAACACTATCTTAATTGGGTGTTATTATCTGATTGGTTATGTAATTAGCTAATCAACTATTTACATTTTTACTAACCTATAATGTTATTTCAAGTTATTGTATGTGTTTGTGCAATGCAGGAAGAGATAACATTATTTTTGGGTTGATACACAACTTTTTGGGACAAAAAGCCTTTCTCAGTGGGGAGGTGTGATCAGGGGATCATTTTTGAAAGTTCCCTAAACATCCCTAAATGATGTAAGTGTAGAATATCATCTCGAGAGCTTTCCAAGGACTATGAGAATGTGGCAAACAGACATTGGGAGCTCTAGATATGTTCGGTCAAAGTTCAGACAACGAGAAAGTCAACTCTGGTCAACTGGTCAATATTGGACCAAATGCACTGTGACATGTGGCAAAAGGAGAAAAAGCACAAAATTAAGGTTGTTTGAGTTGTTTTCAACCTCCAGTCTTCGACACACGTAAAAGCGGTCCAAAACAAGAGGCTCAACTTTTATAACAGAAGGGAGCCTGGCTGTCGTGAGGACGGTTATATCATCGCCGACGTGGTGGGTCCTCAAACCACCATGTGGATTGCCACCACAAGTTTGATTTGCCTATCGAGGGTTGACAAGTGGTATTTATTGCCATATTTCATTTGGAATGTCATTATATTACTTGGGTCGAATATCATATATTACCTTTGTAATTATTTGGCATTTTAACATCCATATCATTTTTTTATGTGTTTAGGATTTTGGGCTAGTCAACATTGCCACATTATCCCCCAACATATCTGAATATTTCCTAGCAACTCGGAGTGTCAACAGAAACTCACCACAACCAACACAAACCGTTTGGGGCCAACCAACAATGCACCGGTTTCCACTTAACTCGGCGGTCAAACCTTACCATATTGCCACCCACGTGGATAAACAACCCTACTGCATAGCTCGGCTTATGCCTTATCAACTCATTGCATACGCAGCTTGCTACATGGTGGTCAAACAAAAAAAATATAGGTGTGACCGAAATCACATGTGGTTCGGGCGGTTTGGCCTACAATAAGCATTAATCCCACCATTCACGCGGTAAATGTGGGATCTTTTACCCACTTTAGAACAAAACCTTGGCAAAATAGTAGGAGGTAGGATTGGAAGCCCCGACCTCATCGCCCCAAGACACATCCACCAACCAAATTTCTTAGAGGCTTGGGCGGATTATAAAATGGGGCGCTTCAACTTATACAAGGGTGGCAGGTCTGTGCAAAGTAGCATAAGGACCAGTTTTTAGAAAACGCCATTTTTGAAGGCCTTGCACTCAGAATGAGAACTTGGAGTAAAAAGATGAAACAAAGTAAATTCTAAGAAAATTCCAACGATGTAAGATTTGATATTTTTTGTAGAGTTTTAACTTGTTTTTGGAAGCTTTGAATGCAGATTTTAATAGGGATCTACAAGACATCTAGTTGGAAAACATGAATTTCAATGCACTTCTGGTCCAAAATGTGACTTGGTGTAAACATGAAAAGTGTTCATAATTCAGAGATGATCTCAGATATATATATTTTTTTAATATAATATTTTTAAATTTCCACTTGTAGGTGTTTTTATAACACAGTTGCAGGGAGATCACATTGTGAAAACACTTTAGGAGCCACGGATCGTTCTTGGGACAGTTTCTACTATTTTTCAGAGTTCTTGGGACATTGATCAACTCATTTTCAGGTTGCGATTCATTATTGGTTATTTGTAAGAGTTATTGTACTTACATTTCAATATTATTAATGGATCGGTTCAATCCGAACCCGGGGACGTAGGAATTTCCGAACCCGGTAAACAATCTCGTTTGTTATCTGAGTGTTTTCAGTTTTCTGATTATTTATTTGCTACAAAAGTTTTCCACACTTCTATGGATGTATAATAATAAGAATTTAATCAATTTGTGGAGTTTATAATACTTAAAATTGGTTAAGAAAATCACGATCTTTGGAAACTTTTAAAAGTGAAAAAAATACAACACAATTTTTTCAGATCAAAAATAGAGATCTAGAAATGTTGGGAGTCGTTAGATGTGTTGACAAAATCCTCCTAATGATGGAAATACTAAGTTCACACACCATAACTTAGTAATATGAAATTTAAGCTTTCATTGCTTGTCCCACCAGGTGTGCTAGAAACTGTTGGTTGTTAAACTTGTACCCATGTCTCGTATTTGGAAGAACCAAGTCATTTGAGACAACAATGGAATCGTCTCCAAGTTGTGGGACCTTACACGCTTGAGATGGATCTCCAAATAAGGCTAGTTCCTCTATCTATTTCTATTGTTATTGTTACTCCTAATGTTGAAAGGGAAAACTAAGCTAACAATGCCAATGGACTAGGCATAGAAGGATAACAGAATGGAAAATCCAAGGAAGGAAATAACACAAGAAAAAGAGGGATGAACACTATCTTTTTTGAGTGAAAATGAAGGGAAAGGTGTCAAGGGAGACTAAAAACATGTAGCATAGACCAACCCACATTTACACGATCAGTTTTCATGAAACACAACTAGAAAAATGGCAATATGAGGAATGTAAAATGACACAACAAGAAAAAAAAGTAAAAGAAAGGAAATAAGAAGGAATGCAAACACGCTAGGACAAAGAATAACTACAAAAAGATGCTTCCATTACTTCCAGACATACAAATACTGTTACAATGGTGATTGAAGGTCGATATTCACATGCATGAGTCAAATCTAGAGGTTTTAAAATCAAAGTAAAAAGATATGAAGTCCTTAGCAAAGTGGATAAGGATCCCAAATGTCGAACATTAACAATGAGCCCAACTCTTACATTTATAGATGAATCAATGGAAGAAGAAGAGAAGAAAGAGGGAAAACCTGAATTTGAAATATAACCACCAATAAGAAGCATTCAATGCCTATAAATCCACCTACAAATATGTCAAATGTGCTTCCCCAAGTCTGTTTGGCATGTTGGAGAAGGAAAGATGATGGATCAGATCAAATCAAGTGGTTGGAACAATCAAATCTGCTCATTAATGCCTGAAAATACATTTTCCCATTTCTCACCTACCATATCTACCAAGAATTTGAATTTGAATATCTAACATTGTGGCCTACATCAAGAACTATTGATTGAGACTAGGCACATGCCGATCAAAGATCTATAGCAAAAGATATGGTTTTCAAAATATTGTCAAGGCCACCTATGCATGCAAGACATGTGGCATGCACTGATTGACTGAAAAGATGGTCAACAGTCTAAAAGTGTTTCATCATTTCTACCACGTGTCACTCACTGATTTGTTACAATGATTTTGTGCCCTGTTGGCGTGCTTTGACAGGTTATGTGTGAAACACTCAAGCATGTCAGAGAATATCGTGGCACATAATTATGTAGAGGAGGGTGCAAAGGTATGCACGTAGAATAATGAGGTGTGAGAAGAAGGAAGAAGGGAGGCATGTGCAATCATAATGTGCGCGGAAGAAATGGGGAAAAATGGTGAGTGGAAAAAGGTATGGTTAAGGCACAACTATTACAAAGTAATGTGTGGGACGCACAAGAGGGCTAGGGACTTAGCTAATTAAAGCAAGTGCAAGGTGCACACACAAGATGAATAACTTCTAGGAAGAAGGTGAATGCGTAAAAGATGCGTGTAAGGTAAGAGTGGAAAAAAGAGGAAAAGGAAATTGGAAAGGGAAAAAGGGGAAGCATGTAAGGGTGTGCAAGGAAAAAATGACCAAGTGAATGTGCCAAGGAGACAACTGAGGTGCATACCACTTGATATGAAGATCTCTAAGCCAGAATATGTATGTAAGTTGTCCAGATAACTAGGAGAGTTATTTGGATAATAGTGATAATATATGTTGAGGATAAGTACACCTTCTTTTAATGGTAAGTAGTAATCCATACAAGATACTAAACCTTTTTCTTTCCATAAATATGGGTTTGGTTAAAATGTTTACAACAAATGGGATTCATCAGAAAAAACATGGTAATAATGAGAAATGTATCCATGATCCCATCAATCTACATACCATTATTACATGATAATTTCTTGGCTACACACCACATACAACATATAATGATCCTTATACTCTTATCTTCATATGTGATTTAGGAGCACATTTTTAAATTTTTGATGATAATATGAATATGGTGATATGTCAAGTTCCTTAGCAAATAATTTCCAATCAAATAATTCCTACATATATGTGGCTAACATAAGTGTCACATGCCTAACTCATATCTCAATTTGGAAAATCTATCTAAATATGCCAACAACATCACTGTTCCAAATGAAACGATCATTTTTAATAATATCTATAATTTATGAGATGATGATATGACACATGAATCCTTACACGTATATCATGACATTAATTTCATAAATCAAGTGAAAGTAAGATTCAACAAAAATTAAGAACTCCTTTCATTTGCATGCCTTATCTATGCTTTCTTGTTTTATTTATTTCTACAATTTTGGAACAACTCAATAGTGTGGTTTTTATGGATCCTCCACATAAAAAATTGTGTTCAATATTTAAACTAAATGGCCCCAAAAAATATTTCTTAAGATGTGTGTTTTGGATTCCTAACCTCGCCACCCGAAATATGTATCATTTTCACCTAATTTTTTTAAAGGATTTGTTTTATGACATAACTAGACAAAATGTCTCCAGTCTTTTTCTCTTTTCAATTATTTTTTTACCACATTCATCTCCCATAAAAACCAAATTTTAATGGAAGGCCTTAAAGAGTCATGGGAAAAACAAAATCCTACAGTTAATGTTTGTGAATCCTAAGAGGCCTTTTACTACTTCTCCCCTTCCTCGGTTGCATTTACCCTTCCTATTTTTATTCCTCTAATAATGTCATTATGAGTTCTCTTTTTCTTTATGCCCCTTCTATCCCAACTATTTAATCTCTTTATTCTAAGTTGCTCAATCTCAAATTGTAAGTGAAATCCCTACAGGCCAAACCCAATTCTTGAAATAATCTTTAAAAAATTAAAATTGATAAATCTACATATCTAGGGTAAGACAATCCAATCTAGTTCAATAAAGGGGAAAATAACCATTTGTTTGAGGGGGATAAATCATAGAGGAATATATTATTTCATCAGATAGAAAGGTTCAATTAAATACAATCATACACGGCCCAATGAAAATAATGGCAGAGCTACCAGAGATAGGTATGTCTTGGTCACTAGTTAGTGACATTACATTTTTTTAATGCTAGGGATATAAAATAATTCCTTATTCATAATGAAATTCTTCTCTCAACTTCTCTAAAATTCTTCCAATAAATTGGGATTGACTATAGTCCTCTTCTAATATACTTATGTTTCCCACAAACATTGGTTTAATTCCTTATACTCTTAGTGTCATATAGTTATTCTCCTATTGTACTACTAGATATGATTTTTTTTAAATATCTCTTTATTCTCTTTTATTATTGGATGTATTAACCATGACCTTGACTAATGGTGGATTTTGTATATATATAATACTATAGAACTACAAGTGAGGAACCCAATAGAACCATCAAATCACCTGTAAAAAGGGATACATTGTGCTTCTGTAGACACCTAAATTTGATAATTTATCACCTGATAATGTCACTATTGGCTTAAATCCCTAAATTATGACTTGTGCATGCATATATTCCAAGCTCAATTATTATACCCTTTATTCATATTGCAATGATTTATCTCATCATTACATTATTTATTCACTCATATAAGAACTCGCATGAATCCAAATTATTATATTCATCCTAATTATTTTGCATAGAAATTTATAGCATTGCATTTCTCCTTTAGATAAGACTACCAAACAGGGACCAAACCACCCAATGATTGGGTCTAAAAACAAAAATTGTGTATACATCCACCCAATGGTTAGTTTCTCAATTTGATATCTTTATGGGTCATCACTTTCCCTATAGGTTGGTCTTGATGTGAAATTATACTATGGAACCATCTATAAGAAAGTTAAATTCATCCATTTAATAACTTGGTAATGACCTAGCACTTTGTAGAGATGCACTAGAAGTTATCATGTAAATGACATACAAATCTCTCTTGAATATTCATAAAGTAATATCACACATTACTAGTATCCCCACATAGGTCTAAAACACTCCAAACTAGGTTATAAAGTCAATATTCCCAAGCCAAATGTCCTTAGAGCCAATTCAAGCACAATCAAATAAATTCACCACAGAACATTATCAAGTGATCGATTTATCAAATGTAGTTTCATCCATACAAATATAACATCTCTAGGTGGAGAGCTATGTGTGGTTTTAGGCCTCTTTGGATTAGTTCTAATGTATGTGGTATACGGATTTCAATTCAACCTAAACACTAAATTTTTTAGGTGCTTCACACATTTATAATGTCTGATAGATTATCTTCCAAATATGAGAAATGGCCAAGTAAACTCATCCTATCATGATTTATTCTATTTAACATGTGTTTTAGTTGATCTATCTTGTAAATTTTTATATATATTTTGATCTAAATATTTAATTAATAATCTGAATATACATATATTTTATAACCTTAGTTTAAAAAATAAATAAATAAGAAGGAATAACCTATCTGTCATTCATATTTAATTATATTTTGGGTTAAAGCATTTGGTAAAACTGATTTTGATCTAATCATTAACCTTTTCCAAATAGGCCTTCTCTTACAAACTCTTGATGTCATGAGATTTTAATTTATTTTCTTCTAGGGTGTGCATTCATATCTAATTCTAAATTCTATCTAATTCATTACCTAAACCTGATTTCCATACTTTTCCCTAGGGTTTCATGCTTGGTCCTCATACTAGGGCCAACTTCTAGGATTATCTATTGGCCAAAGCATATTTCGAGGAACATACTTAAAATAATGAATCTATTTCTAAAAATATTGAATATTCTTTACTTATTTCAACAAGTGCAAAACAGAACCTCTTTTTATTTTTCACAATATTTAGCATAATTTTTGGAAATTTAAAAATATTTATTTTCCTTCACAAGGGCATAATAAGAAATATATATATATTAATTTCAAAATCACTTGGAGGTTTCCTTCCATGATATAGAGGTCCTAAAAACCAAATTTTCTCATAAAAATCACTATCAAATATTAGAAATGTCCATTTTATTTATTTGAAATATACAAAAGTTTCTACAAAGTGCTTTTGGGCATACTCATCACCTTGTCTTTTGGATTACTCTCACACATATTGAAACCTCCCATTTTTGGATATATAATATATGGTATATTGAATTTCAACCTTACATTATTCTCTATGGCCATATCATGTTTGAATCAATTTGTAAGGGATAATAACTCAAAAAGCCCCTTTTAGGTCATCTCATACAGATTCCTCATCTATGAATGGTCATGGAAATGACATCCATTATAAGGTGATCATAGTATCTATTCAAGCATTAATAATCTATTTTCAAATGAATATTCAAGCTATGAGCATTGAAATTAAATCACTCAATAATTAGATTGCAATCTAATGAACCCACAACATTCCCATGTCAACCAGATTTCTACACACAATCTTAGGCCTCAAAAAGGTTCATCTCAATGATGGTTTTAAAATAAAAATCAATCCATGCATGAGTCTAAAGAACCTCTTAAATTCAACAAGATAAAGACAACATGGTATTATATATAATATACTCCATATGGGATTAATCAATTTATTAAATAATTATTACTATCCCCTTCATAGGATTGATAAGGTCAAGGGAAAACCAATTTGTATTTATCATAGAGTCAATGGATATTATGGTGATAAATGTTGTGATTTAAAACAAAATATAAAGTAGCTTGAAGCTAAGGGTATAAATTTTTATATACATTCCACTCTATCTACACCTTTGATGCATTCCTCTATAAAGTCTAGGATCTTCCATGATACCCCTTTACAAGAGCCATTGTTTTCCTAGCCTCTTATGAGTGATATTACTAGCAAAGGATATCTCCTATACGGTTGTCTCAATATCCTAGATAAAGACGAGTTATTAAAGCTAATACATATATATCAGATGATCATTATATAATAATAATTATACAGAATTAACTATATTGTAAATACAATCTACTCATGAAAAGGTGACGAGTCCATAAATTGAACCATTAAATCACTAAATAATGAAACTTTTTCTCATGAAAAAATTAATCAATGCATTGTATGGTTCAATTGATTAAGTCCAAAGTAGGGGAATAATGCATATTTTCTTTGTTAAATTATGTGGACTAATGATTAAGGTATTTTTCATACTAACTACTTTGAAAAGATGTATGGTGATGTGTGAAAGTTAATAAATTCATGAAAACTTCCAATGTAAGACGTCACACCCAATATTGGATGTGGTCTACTCCATCATGAGGATTAGTTTAAGGGAATTTAATGAATACTGAAAATAAGGAACTCAATTCCTAATTCTTTTATGAGTTCTAACCAACTCTCAAACTATTCTCAATACTAGCCGCCTATATTCTTGGGTGTGTGTTAGGAGACATTAGCTATAAAGTACTTATCTTGACTGATTTGAACATATGTATATATATGTATGAGTATGTAGAATGCAATAGGATAGGGGAGAACCAATAGTAGTTATAGTTATTTCTAATTTGTGTTGCAAGAAAATCCTTTTTGCTAAATAAAAAACATGTTGTTTTGAGGAAAACCATGTCATCAAACTAATTCGAGGGAGCACAAGGGCCAAATCAATTAAGGAATTGGATATTGTGGTATTTAGATTATATTTTTCTCACATTCTTGAATTATGTAGTGTGATTAAAACAACAACTTATAAATTTTTTGATATTCGAATAAAATTAGCATTACTCTTTTCATAATTTGTTTCAATTTCTTGTTTTCAATTTCATAAAGTTTCATTTCAATGTACCTTTAATTCAAGAAAGTTTCATTTAAGAGAAATTTCATTCTGTAAAGAATTTCCTTTCTATATGTTGGCTTCAATAGATTATATGTTATTTATTTTTGTTTAATTATGAATATTTTAAAGTTATTTTCTTTCAGTAGTCTTAGAAGTTGATTGATTTTCAAAAGTTAGTTTAGTGAATGGAAAAAACTCAAACAAATAGAAAACCCCCTAAAAATAGAACCAGTCCCACTAGTTATATATATGTTATCTTCATTTCATACTTCCTTGGACATATCCTTGGAAAAAATGACATCAACTACATAATGGTTGATTAAATGATTGAAAATCACAATGACCCATAACTTTGGCATCCTTTATGGGGAAAAATTTGTTATTGAAGAAAAATATGTAAATAATAGAGATCCTAACCTTCTCCAAAGCTAAAAATTGATGTATAAGCTGTGGGATGCTAGGGGAAGATACATACTCAGGAAATCTCAACCAATAACAACATGGGAATATACCATAGAAGAGTTCCATAAAAACACTTAGGGAATTGAAATAGAAACTGAATCTACTTTTCTTCTTGAGGAACTAACATCCTTTGATACTCTTGAGTTACACACTCTCTTCAAATACATGGGTGAATGAGTGGAAGATACTCTCCTAGGGAAAAAACCCATGGGATTAACCTTTATTTATCCCATTCTCCTAAATAATGAGGAAGAAGCCCATATGAAGAAAAATTCTCCATATGCATTTCCTACCTTTAGAGGGATGCCTGAAGAAGACCCAAACTAGTTTTTGTTTGAGTTTAAAGTCTTATGTCATACATATGACTATAAAATAGATAATCATAAACTTAAACTCTTTCCCTCCACTCTAAAGTTTTTTTCCATGAGATGGCATATATGATTGGAACCTAATTCCATTCAATCTTAGGAAGGATTAGAAAACTATTTTCTAGACAAATACTAGGATTGTTGTAGAGGAAGGCATAAGACAGAATAATTATTCCAAATAAGATAGAAATAAAATGAGAACTTGGAAGATTACTTAGATTCCTTTTTTCCATAAAAGGAGTGAATATCAATTAAATGAAGAATTCAAAAAATTTGTCTCTCTTAAAGGACTTGATGAAGAAAATATGGAACCTCTCAACCTAATGGGAAGAGGATATGTGAATAAGCTTACCATCCAATAGATTGTTGAGTTGTGTAAAATTTATTCTAAAACAAGGGAAAGTATTAGGAAAAATACTTCTAGCACTTCACAGCTCATGGAAGAAATTTCCAATATGAAAATGGACATTTTAACACAACTAACTTCTACTTTAGATGAGTTAGAAGCTAGAAGTAAGGAAACCAGATAACATTTTAATATGCATTGTCCTAGGTGTAGGAAAATTCACCCTTTAAAGGACTTTTGTTTAGACCACAAAGACATGTGCCTGATTTTTTATGTCAATGAGCATGTTACTAATAATTGTACCTTTCTCAAATTTTTGAAAGAAAAATTAAACAAAGTTGCTCAACCAATAGGAGAATTACATTATGTCCAGATATAAACCAATCAACATGTCTTTCCTCCAATACCCATTCCAAATACTTGGTGAATGCAATGTTTAAATTAGACTCCTCCATCGACTTGGGGAAAACCTAATTGGACATAGAAAAATGGGATGATTTTTCAAAATCAACATGCATAGATACCTCAATTTAATTACCAGAACTAGATGCCACTAGTTAATCCACAACCATGGCCAAATAAACAATGGTCTCAATAGTAACACTCTAATAAACTAAGAAAATATAAACCACAACAAGCTTTAATGCCACCACCTCAATCAAACTTACAAGGAGGATAAGTAACTTAGATCCAACTACCGGATCAACCTGTTCCAAATCCAAAAAATCAGTAGATAACTTCAGTTAATGAATATGGATAAGAAGGGACAATGCGAGTAAAATTTATTAAAAAACCTATAGTTGAGGTATTGAAAAATAGTGAACAAACCTCCAATTGTTATCAAGGATATGCTTGAGGAACAGGTAGAAGTTGACCTTGCTACACCAAAACAAAATGAGGAAAGTACTAAAGTAGAGCACAAGAGTGTTGACATAGTCTCCTTTCTAAAGAGATGAAAAGAAACACTTTTCCAAGGAAGAATTTGCATTAGTGTAGGAAATGAAAAAATTACATATTGAGATTCCAATTTTGAGAGTAATAAGGGATATCCTAGAAATTAATGAAACTATTAGAGGCCTTTACATAATGACACCAGACATAAAGAAATGGTACCCAAAAATAGTTAAATTTGATGGAAAGTTAGTTGATATATTGGAAGGAAAGTTTCTCTTACCAAAGTATCGAGATCCAGGAATTCCATTCATCACTATTCCCATAGATGGAAAAACAATATCTAATGTCTTGGTAGATATTGGAGTTGTTATTAATGTAATGACCATAGACACATTGAATCTATTATCTTTAATAGGATTACAATTAACCAACACTATCCTTCAAATGGAAGATTAGTCCATTGTCATACCAGATGGATTCATAGGAGATGTAATGGTTACAATAAAATCATGGGAATATCTAGTAGACTTTATGATCTTACAGTCCAAAAATCAGAACACTTGCTACCCAATTATTTTAGGAAGACCTTTGCTTGATATTGTTTTTGCATATATTTATTGTAGATATTGAAATATGACTATTTCAAATGGAACTAAATTAAATAACATTTATCTTTATCCTCCTTCTCAAGCATGTTTGGGAACTTACGAAGATATGTGGTTGATGGACCATATCGGAATTATATGATCCCTTTTTATTTAGCCATGATTACAATTAAAAAATATGTAGATGAAATAGAGGAAACATATATGAACCTAGATGAGAATCTTAGTCTGGCTCTAGAAAGAACCATTCTGTCTCCATACAGAACCATTCAAGCTCTAAAAGAACAATTCTGGCTCTAGAAATAACCATTTTGGCTTTGGAAAGAACTAATCTAACTCCGGAACTGTCTACTTTGGCTCTTGAAAAGGATAGTACGATTATAGAGGCTGAATATTATAAAGAATGTCATGTTAAAATGTATGATTATACTCCTTCTCAACCACATGTTTATCATAAGAAGAAAATATTAAATGATTTTCATTGTCATTTGAATAGAATCACTTCTTTTGAAAGCATATGAAATATTTCATAAGTTACAATGTCATTTATGTCCTTTAAATTATCGGGTGAATAAAAACAAGAAAGAAAATATGGGAAAGGAACTGAACATTGGGATAAATTTAAATGATGAATGAGAAGCTAAGGTCATTAATGTTTTGAGAAATCATTATAAATATTTTGCATGGGATTATACTGATATGAAAGGAATACACCCCAACATATATACTCATCATATTTATATTAATGATGTTAAACTAGTTAGACAACCACAATGAAAGATCAACCCAACACT
Source organism: Taxus chinensis (assembly GCA_019776745.2). Classification (NCBI taxonomy): domain Eukaryota; kingdom Viridiplantae; phylum Streptophyta; class Pinopsida; order Cupressales; family Taxaceae; genus Taxus; species Taxus chinensis. The sequence goes on along the minus strand of CM034156.1, from coordinate 508,067,829 downwards.
TAGAGATATTGTTAAAGATGAAATTGAGAATCTTCTAAGTGTAGGATTTATTTATCCTATATCTGATAATTAGTGGGTCTCCACACTTGTTACAATTCCCAAAAATAATTGTAAATGGAAAATATGTATAGAATATAGGGAATTTAACAAGGCTACAAAGAAATATTATTTCCCTCTACCTTTTATAGATCAAATTTGGGATAATTTAGCAGGTAAGAATTGTTTTTCCTTTTGGATGGATTCGACGGCTATAATCATATTTCTATAGCTCCATAAGATCAAGATAAAACAAACTTTACATGTCCTTAGGAAACATTTGCATACAAAGTTTTACCATTTGGTTTATGTAATGCAAATACTACTTTTCAAAGGGTAGTCTTGGCTATTTTTGTAGATCTCACTAATGACTGTGTTGAGGTATACATGGATAATTTTCCATCCATGGGGCTACTTTTCAAGAATCTTTGAGTAATTTAAAAAAGTGTTAGCAAGGTGTGAACAACACCAAGTCTCTTTATATTCATGAATTTTTTTTAATTATGGTTGATCAAGGTATTATATTAGATCATCATATATTTGCTAAATGTATTTAGGTTCATCCTAAGAAAATAGAAATTATTACTAACTTTCTTTTACCAACAACCCAGACTGATGTTAAGAGATTTCTAGGATATGCATGTTACTACAGAAGGTTTATCAAATATTTCAAAAAAATTGTTGCACCTATGTTTTCTATACTTACAAAGGATTATGATTTTTAATGGAACTCTCAATGCCAAAAAGACTTTACAGTTTTACAAGATAAATTGAATACTTCTCTCATTTTGAGAGGACTTAATTGGGCGAAACCTTTTCATATTCACACTAATGCATACAATATTGAAATGGTCACAATGATTCTTCATAAGGATGGAGAAGAATAAATGTATGTAATTTATTTTATTAGCAAAAATTTAACCCCTACAAAGAAAAATCTGAAAAAGAATTTTTAACTATTGTTTTCTCCCTAAACAAATTTAAACATTATGTTACTGGATATAAAATATTTTTATACATAGACCATTAAACAATAATATACTTGATGAATAAGCAAATAATAGGGAAAAATGATTATTAAATGGTTACTCCTTTTACAAGAATATAATTTGACGATCATTGATAAACAAGGAAAGAATAATGGTGTTTCTTACTTTATCTCAAGATTGAATGTTTTAGGTTAAGGAGAACCTATTGAAGACCATTTTATATATGAACAACTATTTGTAATTTTAGCACACTTTCCGTGGTTTTCTGATATTGCTAATTATCTAACCACAGGGAAGTTTCCAATTTATTTTACAAGAAAAGAAAGAAAAAGATTGGTTAGAATAATGCTACTTATACATGGTGTAATGGAATTTTATTTAAATTGTGGTCTGATATGGTTCTTCAGTAGGTGCATGTTAGGGAAGATGAGGTGTATGATATCATAAGATCTTTCCATGATGAACCAGGAGGAGGAAATTATTTAGTTAAGAGGAAAATCAACAAAATCCTTGGAGTTGGGTACTACTGGCCTTCACTACACAAGAATGCAAAAAGAATACATCTGACAATGTGATGCATGTCGAAAAATGGGGAAGCCTAATTTTCCCATTGAAATTCCCCTTAATCCTCAATTGGTTTTAGGACCTTTTGAGAAATGGGGAATTGATTTTTTTTTTGACCAATAGACCACCCATATTATGAAAAGTAATACTTGTTGGTGTGCATTGATTATTTCACAAAATGGGAAAAAGTTCACGAAGAAGTTCATGCCCTCCCTTATGCTAATGAATAATATTGTAGTATGATTTCGTGTACCTTAAAATCATGCATAGATATTTGGAGCACCTAGAGCCATATTGTCTGAACAAGGACTTCAGTTCATACATCCAACATGATTGAGGCATTTATAAGACTCTACTAGATCAAAAAATGCAATTCATCACCATATCATCCTCAAATCAATGGGAAATTTGAAGTCACATACAAGGAATTAGAAAACATCTTGACATAGGCTGTGGATACAACCAAGAAAGATTAGGAATTAAAAATACTTGAAGTAGTTTGGGCATATAATATAACATGGAAAACCACCACTGTCTTCTCTCCATATGAGCTTGTATATGGGAAGAAACCATTTCTTCCTATCAATTTTGAGTTACAAACCTTAAGAACAACATTGGAGGAGTGAATTGAGATTGATACAACCTAGAAAGAAAAGATGCTTCAACTGAATGAGTTATATGAGATGAGAACGAAGGCTAAATAGTAGTATGAACTCCTCCAACATCAAATAAAAATTTAGCATGATTCTCGTATCAAAACTAGGAGATTTAAAGAAGGAGATTGGGTGCTTTTGTTTGAGTCAAGGTATTAGTAGTTTAAAGGAAAATTAAGGACTATATGGTTGGAGTATTGTTAGGGAAAAATTCTAGGATGAAAAATTGAAAAATTTGGCCATGAAAACCAAGCCCACTATTTGAAAACCTCTCTCCCAATCATTGTGAATCCTTCCTCTAGTCAAATTATCAACCCACATATTCCCTTTGGGTCTATTCAATCATCATTATGGTTGAAGATAAAGTTATAACATGGTTTTCAAGTGTGTTTCATGTGCATTCAAATGGATCCAAGTTGTTTCTATAGTAAGTGTAAGCTTTGAGGTGGAATAGTCCTATCTTAAGTACTAATTTGGCTATTTTTAGCCATATTGTAGGATAAGGACACCCTCCAAAAGCTGATAGGAAAGAATGAACTCATCCAAGAGTTGTGTAAGATAGAAATAAAGTGATCCAAGGTAGTATGGGGAAAATATATGGAGATAATTGATGTCGGGAATAACTTAAGTGAAACCAAGTCATTTTAGGCACATGGAATGAAGGATTCAACAAAGAAATCCACCTTAATATTAAGATTTTAGGAGTTACAGGAGGATTTTATATCTAATTTTTTTAAAATAAAATATCTTGTAATCCTCCACCTGATAGACACATCAATTTTTGTCTAAGTCTTCTAGATCTTCTATGATAGCTCAAGTCATTGATGTTGCTCCATGCTAAAAAAGTGAATGGTGTCATAACTCAAATTGTAAGTTGAATCATGTATTGAAAGTTGTTGTAATGAACTTAATATATTATTTGGTGCAAAATCATATAATATTTCACCCCCGAACTCCAAATTTCACTCCAAGGGAAGAAAAGGATAGCTATGTGTTCTAATTTTGTGTTGGGATGATGACATCAACATCACTTAAAGGTTGAGCACAATTTTAAAGGTGTTATCTACCCTTTCACCTATCCCAATGTGTAAAGGGACATGAGGGACTATACACACGCAAATTTGCATGTGCTACATTGACAAAAGACAATTATAATATCCCTAATGATGATTCATGTCCTTTCAGAAGGTGTTCAGGATCCTAAAACCTACATAAGTTTATATTTGTAGCCTAGTATGTCTTACTTAGCACTCTGGATGCTTTGTCCCCCAACTTCCCGTTTTATTTTCCTTTGTTTTTGGCATTTAAGTGTTGAAAATCGCCACCCTACTTGGGCAGCAGTTTTGTAACCTGCCATCCAAGCAGGGCGGTGGTCCTGTAATCGCCGCTCTGAATTAGGTGAGCGGTCATGTGTGATTTTTCCAGAATGTTTCACTCGTTACTTTGTACGCTGTGTAACTCAACTCGAGTTTAGTTTTTAGAGCGAGTTTCTTAGTCAAAGTTCGCTATATTTGAGGCTTGATATGTCTCATTCTTAACTCCTTCTTCTCACATGTGATTGTTGATTTTCATAGTTAACTGTCATCTTCATGTGATGATTTGACATCCCATTGTTTCCAAGTGTGCTTGTATACTCTACAACTAAATTTCTTTATAAATTGAATGCACTTGTTTTCAAGAAAATGGCCAGAGAATTATTTTATGCTATCTTTACAATTGTTAAGTATTCCTTCAAAAAATCATACTGGTAACTACATCGCCAATCTCAGACTCTATTGTGTTATATTTCTTCCACTTGTATTGTTACCAGAATCTGCCAATTCAAGTTGCCCATTTCTCCAGTCACTTCTCCTTCTATTGCTTTCACTCTACATTCCCAAATTCCTCTAGTCTCGCGTGGACACACAAAGAAATGAATAGGATAAATTAAGGGGACAAATTAGAAAACATAGCTAGATTTACCTCTGTTATGTGAATTCCAGGTTGGAGTTGTTTTATTTCTTTCATTTATGTAACTCATTACTGTTTTACATCATATCAAATAGAGTAGAAATCAATTTTCCTTTCATATGTAAAGTAGTTAATTAATTCCCAAAGAGGATTACAATCTTTCATAGCAGCTCCTGGTGACAGATCTTCTTCTTCTTATCCCTGTGGATTTGGAGGGAATAACTATCTGTAGGAAGTTGTCTATATATCATAGAGTAATTGAAAAAATTCTTGTTCTAAATTTTTGTTAGCATTACTTAGAATACACCCAACATAGGAAAAGAAAATGATCCACATCTGTGCTATTATTTCTTGTTTAGTTTTAGTGTAGAATTAGTTTAATTGTTTAGAATAAAAGTAATTTTTTTGTTTGTGATTATAATGTCTAAGTTTTGTTGATTTGTTTAGATTAGTTTCCCCTTTTAACATATTAGAATAGACTGTTAGTTTCAACTTAGTTTAAACAGACAGTTCGAACGTAGTTTAAACACTTAGATTTAACTCAAGTAGATTGAAGCCATATGGTATTTACGCTACCCGTTCATAGCCACTAAATCCTCCCCTTTTCCGACTTAAGCTACTAGGAATTCACACTACTAGCTCTTAGTCACTGATTCTCCTATAGTCTAGCCATCTACATTTCCACACTCGGTTGCCCCAACACGACCTTGAGGGGGTTGAGTGTAGATTGAAGGTCGCATGTATCAATTTTCATCTATATAAATTGGTGAACTTGATGTGAAGGATTAATTCCTTCTTGTTTCCTTTTCTTTCATTGATATTACTTCATCTTTCCATTTCTTCCCCTATTTTGGTAGGTATTTTATACTTTCTAAAATATGTATGGAAGAGAACTTGGTGGGCCATTTGGATTTGATAGATATTAAACCAACGTTCAACCACAATAGTCCCCTTCCCTTTCCATATGGGCTGAAAATTACACAAGTAACGTCCAGACCTCCCCTAGTTACACTTCAAACCCCATTAGCTATGTAAGTATGGAGGAGGTTGATCAATCGTTAAACATGTCATACGGTCAACCCAATGAAAACCATGTTGTTCTAAAAAAAAGAATAAGTTCTTATCGTAGAGTCTTTGCAATACCTCACATTGCCATGCAATAAGTAGAAGATGACATATTGGCACGAATAACTAATCCTCTTTGTCAAATAAACTAGTCTTTGGATAGAATGAAGGCTGTAGCCTTTGATATTTCAAATGCCTATCCTAAGATTCTTACTTCTGAGGAAGACAAGAATTATAACACTGAAAAATTCATGACAGGGTATTATGAGCGTGCTCAATCAAACCCTATGCCACAAGCACCCCAAAAAGGGACTAAATCCTCTCCCAACAATGTCATTTCTAATTTAGTAGGGAGGATTAGAGAACTAGAGAGTTCCCAACCATCACAGCCAACTGATGTAGTAGGGAAAAACATGGGATATCTAGTTGAAAACAAGGGATACATCCCTACCAATGAACAACCAAAGCAATATCATGTACAATAAGGTTATCTAGTTCATACGAATCTAAGTGATCTTCTTACAGGGTCTAAAACACTAGGGATGGGTCCTCATCCTTCTCAAGCTTTTCCTATGGAAGGGCTAGATGGAAGTGCGTTCTCGAATGTCACTCCATCAGGCAATGCGACGTTTCCTTGTTTTACGCCTGTTGGTCCATATCCTGGTATCATCCCACCTTACTTAGATATGTATTCGAAGTCCCCCCAGATGAACCCATATGTTATCCCTACTCCTTATGCACCATATCAAGGAGCTCCATACTTTCCAGTCAATGCTTATAATGCATCCTATCTGACTCCACCTCCCCCATCTCCTCATTTAGGATCTTCGATGGTGGAATATTACACAATGGGTACTTATGCTGAGTACTTAAAGGAACCTCTTGGCTTCACTATACATGGTGTCATGCTTCCACGCCCATTTCCAGATCTTCCTAAATTTAAGGTAGAAGGAGACCCGAATGCTCGTATCAAGGATTATGCTACTGCTATCAGGGAATTGCTTCCTTGGGATGCTTTGGTAGCTAAAATATTGTAAAAAAATCTTGAAGGAATGGCACTAGACTGGTACTATAAGATTGCAGAAGATTCTATACATTTCCTTAAACAACTTGTGTCAGAATTAATCAATGCATTTTATATGAAAAGGTTGTTGTATACAGGGATTAGGGTTTTTCTGCATATTATACAGGAGCAAAACAAGTCTGCCACCCATTTCATTCAGAGGTGGTGTCAAATTCTTTACTCTTCTACAAGTGCACCAAATATGGACCAAATGGAACTTTGTGATCTCTTCCTTCATTGACTCAATCGAGAGACTATGGAAGAATTATAGAAATTTACTTTCCATAGTTATAAGGATGTATTGGAAGGCACACTCCGAATTGACTAGGATGCAATTGATAGTGGTCAGAAGACTTATGGCTCGAATGGGAGACTGGTCACTCCTTCACAGGGTAATTACCCCAACAGTTCCAAAAACAATCAAGGGCCTAAGGTATTTAATAAGAACCATGGTGTTACAACTAATGGTGTTACTGATTAGGTCAAGACGCTGAATGTTGGTACTACTAACCAGGAAAATAATGGTAATGTCAATGGTAACTCGAAAGATCATGAAATCCCTAACTCGATCAATATGGTTGATGTGAACTATCCCTCTCAGAAGCAAAGTCCAACCCAAGGCCTGAATGAACATCATAACTCCAGCCAAGGGGCAATGAACCATGGTTATAACAACCAATTTAAAAACTACAATTGAGGTTATAATCAACAATAACAAGACACTTATCAAAGGCCAAAAAATTACGATCTTAAAAAATATTGTGCTTTCCATAAGGTTCGAGGTCATGATGACAGAACTTTCCGTGATTACAACAAGTTTCTACAAAGACTTCCCAAAAACTAAAGACAACTCTTTGTAGACATGTTATTAGAAAATATGGAAACAATCCTACAGTCTGACTATACAGGACCCATAGCTCCTCATAATGTGAATGCGAGCATATTTTGGGATTCACTCCCCACACATCCTAAAAATGTCAAGGTGAATCCTCAAAACATAAACAAAGGTATTCCTATAGGGAATAAAGACCATGAGGCCTCCACTTCCAATAACTCTCACGTTGCTCCTGACCTCAGTTTGAACAACAACACAAAGATTATGGGATTAATTAAGTTAGAATTTGAACAAAAAATTAATCCAACAACTTGGGTGAAGGAATAATTTCCTCAAACCTTACGTACACAACTAGATTTACCTTTGTTTTGTTAATTTCTGGTTGGAGTTGTTGTTTGATTTCCTTCATTGCTGCAATTTATTATTGTTACTTCACATAAATTAGAGTAGAGATCAATTTTCCTTCATTTGCAAGTAATTATTTAATTTCCAAAGGGTTTACATATTTCATAGCAGCTCCCATAATGGATCCTCTTCTTCTTATCCCTGTGTATTTGAAGAGAAGAACATGTGTAGGAAGTTTTCTACATATCATAGATTAATTGGAAAAGTTATTTCTTTATGTTAGCATTAATTAGAATACACTCATCAAAAGTGAATGACCATATCGGGTTATTTTTCCTTTTTAGTTTTAGTATAGAAGTAGTTTAATAGTCTAGAATAAAAGTAATTTGTTGTCTGTAATCATAATATTTAAGTTTTGTGATTTGTTTAGATTAGTTTCCCTTTCAACACTAGTTTAGATTGTTGATTTCATCTTTGTTTAAATGGACACTTTGAATTAGTTTAGCATTTAGAATCAACTAGATAATTGACCCATAAGGAATTTATGTTACTCGTTCATAGCCACTAAATCTCCTCTTTTCCGATTCAGCTACTAGGAAATCAAACTACCAACTCTTAGTCACTAATTCTCATATAGCAAGCCATCCATTTTTCCACACCACCTACCTCAACACGACCTCGGGGAGTCAAGTGCAGGTGAAGGTTGCATATCAATTTTCATCTATACATGAAATCAAAGTGCACTCCTCCCATGCATGTTTCTTTTTTGTAACTTAAAACTTTTGGCCACCCATGACACATTTATCAAGGTTTTATTCCCTTTCACCTGTCTCAACATTCAAAGGGACATGAGGAACACAACTTGTTTATCCCCTTATATTTTCAAGTTTTTGTCACCTAAAAAACATCAAATCCAAGTATTATGAGTGTTAGAGGTGCAAAATCAAGTTTTAATCAAATCCCCCCCTCATGATAGACTCATTAATGGAAAAAATTTCAAGGTTTGATTTTCCCTTATAATTTCCCAAAAGTTTAAATGGACATGAGGGATTAAAAATTGATCTCCCCCTCTCTTAGCTAGCCCCCAAACACATAGAAAACCTTTTTTAAGCCTTGAGTGCTAGTTTCCAACCCCTGCATCTCACTCTCATGAAACCATAGGCTGACACTTGGCATGATCTGATGAAAAGTGCATTTTGGATCCCCTCGGGTCCCCTTTACCCTGTTTTTAGGGTGCAACTCCACACCAACCCTCATTAAACCCCAGTTAAGCCTGTTTGAGTCAAGCATGAGTTAAGGTGTGAAAGTGAGATCTAAAATGCTTCATGTTCGAAAAATTCACCATTTTAAAGTTTCAAAGCTTCATTTTTAGCTCCCAAGCTCACTGCCCTTTTACTATGCTACTAAAAAATATGCCATAGGCCTCATTACTAAAAAAGGAAATTTTCTCATATCTCCCAAACCCCTTGTCTAATTTCTATAAGACTTTAACAACTCCTCAAAAACACCTTTCAAATGAATGCAACCTTGCATCCAATGGTATTATACATTATGCTTGATGGCCAAATGAGGTGTCACATTACAAAAAATCATTTTTCAGATATACAGAGTTCCGACAATTGAAATCCTCAACAAATTGGAGAAAAGCCTCCTTATGAAATATTTTTTTTTGAGAGAATTCTTGGTCCATTTTGACTCTAGGAAGATCCACTTATAAAAATAGTAAGCCTTCCTAAGATTCACAATACATAAATAGTAAGTAAAATAAATAGATCATTCTTTGAGTTTTTTGTTTCTCCTTGCACATCGGGAAAACTCAAAAGTGTCAAATTAAGTAGCTGGTAACTAAAAGTAAACTTCCTACATTAAGGCTTACTAAAAAAAGTAAGTGTTAGAACATTGGTCAAGAAAAAAGGATGACGAGTCACCTATGCTGATGAAAGAGCACCTAGTTGTGATTGAAACAATTATGGGACATCAAGGTGACTGAACAGACTCAAGGTTTCATAATGCACACTTTTAATTGAGAATGGGATTAATTCTTCTATTTGGAAAAGAATACCTTTTCCAATGAGTAAAAAATGACAAATAAGGTGTTCTTAGCATAGATTTAGATTCACAAATTGATCTTCCATCTCATTTACATTACAGAAACCATATATATATATATATATATATATATATATATAAACAACACTCTTATAAATAAGGAGGTTGATACAACAATAATATTCAAAGATATCACATAAACAACATATTGAACCATATACGTGAATTTGTTAAAACAACTTCACTTACATAACAACATTATATTACCCATGAAAAAATAATATTCCTAACATTCACCCCTTAATGTTTACATGGGAAGAAAGAACATCTGAAGAACTAGAAACAAAATCATATGCCTCCGCATACTTTTAGGTCTGCATATTACTGGCTTGGATCTTGATGCACATGACCAATCCGATTCACCATGGTAAATCCCATACCAGATGATCACACTTTCACTGATTCACCTACATACGTGAACTCAACAATTCCTACTTTCACTTCCAGTGAACACTCTTTCAATGGCCGATCGATGTTAAAAGTACGATAGTTGAAGAGTCTTAGGAGTCAGAGGATCACTCCAGTTTAGCTTCCATCCTATATAAATGTTATCAACACCCACTATGCACATGCTCCTCATTTTAAAATTTGGTAGGTAATGAAAACCATGTTTTATTTCTACACACGACACTAAAAGAAAACAACCGAAATAATATAAAAAGGTGTCACCAGTGTTTTATGTGACCTCATCATTGGTGACTAATGAGAGGCGATGATCGCCCTCCATCCTTTGATGCCTTTGACCTCCAGTTTGAAGCTGATAACTTAGTTGGATTTTATCATGGAGTTCAAATACATACCTTAAATAGACGCCGAATTCCACTGAAAAATATGTCTCTAAGGAAAATATGTCATGTGATTGACACTTGTCACCTAGGGGCTAGGGTGTAATTTTTTGTCCTGTTCATATATTTCCAAGGGGAAAATGGGGACACAAATATTCACCCCCTTCCCACACACACACACACTCTCTCAAAGCATAAATGCTAAGAGATAGCCATTATTTCACTCTCCCTCACTTTTCTCCATTTCTACTTGGAACTCTGGATTTTTTTTTCCAGAATCCTCCACCTCCATTTTTCCTCTTGAATTCATCCATCCATATTCCCTTGATCATGGTAAGAATATTTCCATAAAAAATTACAAATTTTTAAGGCTCCAGTTACATTTTTTTCCAGATTGACTCCATAGCCTACAAAGGAAAATGCACAGATTGAGGTGGGGCTTTTGTGTTCTTCATCATTTCTAGGAACCTTTAGAAAACAAGTGATAGTGATTTCATGCATGTACCATATTTTTTATGGTGAAAAAACCCAAACTTTGTGCCCTAGTTTTGTAATTTTTTGTTTCCTACCGTTCTGGAGATCGGATTGAGTTGAAAATTTATATGCGAGATTGAGAGAAGAAACCTATCCCTATGGATGTGGTTTTATAAAAATACAAGGTGTGGAAGGCCTTTTTAAGAAAATAGTAAGTCTCTATACGAGTACTTACTATAGATAGTAAATTCTCATAGTAGGAAAATTTCTTCAAGGCAATGTTCACAAGGGATAACCAGGGTAACTAGGAAGGTGGTCAAAAGTGGGAAAAAACAAAACGGGTAATTTTCTAAAAATAGCAAGTCTTCATTTAGTGTAATTTTTGTTTCTATTGGATCTCTCTTCATTCATCTTTCTTCTTCTCAACATCTTCACAAGGTTATATGATAGTTACACAACTTAAAAGAGGTAATCCATATCCACGGGGATACATGTACATCATTTTGGCCATAGTAGCAAGAGAAAACATCCCCTGACACAACGGGAAAAATCCAGGGATATTGTGTAGTCAAAGAAGAAGTGGAAAACTACAAAGGTATTAGTTAAATTTCTAGAAAAGTAGGTCATCATAATTCCCCTCACCTCCTCGGTGGGATGTGTGAGTTGAGTTAGTCAAGTAAGATAAGTGAAGTGTTCAAACTAATATGGTTGAAGTAAATCATCACAAGATAAAGGATAACAAACATAAAGTGAGGGTGATGAAAAAAGAACCCAAATTGATCCCATATTTTAGGAGATCCTATAAGAAGAAAAAATCTCATTGAAGAAATCACAAATTTTCACAAGTCAAGAAAAGAGTGGTTCAGTGGAGAGCATCCCAGTACCTAAGATGGATAATCATCCTCATGGTAATCAAGAATTGATTCCACAATAAGCTCTTGAAAATGTTACAATGAAAGACCCCATGTCAACATCCTATGATACATTCCCATGGATCTATGAAATGATCAACAGTGATCCAAGGGAAGGAAAATGAGAAATTGTTCAAGAAAATCATTGAGCAAGGCAAGGCATAGTTTCCAAATATCATGTCTCTCATCAAGTATGATTTTGAAACATTTCCTAAAGTGAAGAAAGTAGAGGAGGATTTTGTAAAAGAGGTCAATCATTTAGATGAGGTGTTCCCACTAGTGTTTGAGATAATCTCCTTTGATTTTCACAATCTCATGAGAAAAAAAGGTGTTTTCATTAACCATCAAGAACTTGTCTCAAGTTTAGATCCACATCATGGATGCGAGATGTTTAATTCTCAAGAATGAAATCTCCGAGTTGGACTCTTTTGGGAAACATGCTTTTGAGAGCTTTAACAATGTCTACAATTGTGTGCAGAGACTTGAGTTCACTCTGATCACTGAGGAATCATCATCAAAAGAGATCATAATTTCATTCCAGGGGTTGGTAAAGAAAAAGGAAGGTGAATATATTTCCTTCAATGATGAAAACTTAGAGTCCTTGGCTTATCAGAAGTTATATTTCTGAACTTGAAATAGATCATGAAGTATGGTTTAGTCAGTGTAAAAAGATCAGGGATGTACCAAGGACTTGGATCAAGGTTTTTGGGTGAGTGTACATTCTAGAGGGAGATAATTTTACGGTTACGATAACTCAATTTAACAAAGAAATTAATGAACAAGAGAAAGACACATGAATAACCAAGTTCTTCATCAAGAAATATTCTTCACCATAAATGTCAACTTCCCCCTTCTTCTCTACTTCTCCCTTTTTCTTCCTTCCCTCTTCAAAATCTTCATTGGGCATTGTAGAGCCCACATTTTACACACCCAAACACAACAGTAAAATACCAGGATATATATATTTTTGACTTACATTGCTCACTACACACAACACAACAAGGGCTCAAAGTATAGAAACTCAACTCACATACGACAATCAAATAACTCATTGACTCACATAGACACATGAAAATGACATAGGCATGTCGATGCCACACTTTTCCCAAAGAACGATTACTAGCAATGACCCAAACACAAGAAACATGACTTCAGGAACGACGAACCCACAACACATCATTTCTTTAAATGTATTTTAGTTACGATTAACATTCCAAGAACATTATTGAGCAAGGATAAATTTCTCATTTGTCCAACTACAGATTCTTAAGTTCATACCACGGTTAAATTATTGTTCACCCCTTTTAAGTTGGTTTCTTATTCTTTATAAAAGTTTCCATAACTTGCATACTTATTTGGCTTAGCTCAAATGCGTACAAACTACTTAATTATCTTGTTCTTATGTGAAGGATATTCTTCTCGAACATATATTCAATGACTACCTTTTTACTCTTACAACCCATGTGAATGTGACTTGGTGTCCATATAGTGATATTAGGTTTTAACAGAGATTTAGATACAAGATAACGTTTTACCACCAAACATTCCTCAATCATGGTAAGGTTATTTCCCTCCCATAGTTATTCTAATTCAATGACTTGTGAATTTCCATTTTGTTTTATATATGTATTTTTTTTTCTCCAAGGTTGAACACACCAAGGAAATTCATATTCTTTGAAGCAAATGCATATATTTTATTGAGTTATCAGGTATGCAAGAGTGGCATTATTCTGAACCTCCACTCTCATTTTTACTCTTCTATGCTTTATTTTCTACGTCACACTATGGTTCTATTACTAGCATTGTCTTGAAAAAGGAGTTACAAAGTGTTTGTCTAACCTCTTGAAGAAAAAATGATTAGGAGACTTGAAGCTACACATGAACCCTAAGTTAACATCCAAATCAATTGATTTTTATATTTATTCCAACTTCACGTAAGGGTTTACCCCTCAACTATAAATGAGTTTTAAACAAGAGGACAAATTTATACTAAGCCACCTTCCAGAAAGGACCAAGGTGTTATGTTGATAGGAACCAAGGTAGCACATTTAACTATGTGGAGCCAAGGGGGTTCATTAACAAGAGTGCAATACAAAGAACAACTATGTCCAGATCTCCATTTATGTCATTTGGATCCAACAGGGATTTCATTCGAAGAAGAAAATTTACTTTTAAATCTATCTTTGGAAAAACAATGTAATCCACTAGGATACGAAGGAAGGGTTAGTTCATCTTACTCCAAATGAATTTTTACTGTGTCGCTCCTATCTAATAGGTTTAAGACAATGTCACTAAACATACTAACTAAGACATAAGCCCATTCTCGAGTTCTCGTTTACTCAAACTAGGATATTTCTATCAAGCGCAGGGTTTAAGTTCACTATATGGTTTTCAATGTCTTCTACGGTAAGGAGAATCACACACGGAAACAATTTGTGCTTCGATATTGAACAAGGGTAGATTGTTTCGATTAAATCTTTTTATTACATTTACAAAGTATGAATGCACAAGATGACTCCTTAATCATTTAATGCACACTAAATATGCACTACAAGGTATTACTTCAAATTTATTTACCTTGTATAAATATCAAAACCTTCTTACCAGGTGTAATATAAATCAAAATTGAACTATGATTAAATTCACATTTCCTAGATGTCCTTGAAACTAGCATTTCATACATATCAAAAAATTATCAAATATAACCTTCTGTAGCATTTCATACATATCAACAAATTATACATTTATTCATTTAACAACAGACTATCTAAATTACAATGATAATTAATGAATTACACATCACCTTTTTGTCATCATTCTTTCATCTTGAAAAACCACGTGAGCATGACATTAGCGATAATTCACTGGCATGACATCCACCCTAATCTAACATAATTATCATTTTTCAGTATTCCCATTTACATATGATAATAAATTACAATTTACAAACGAAAGAAAAGGGTTTAGAGACATGAATTCAATACATTTCATTTTACTTCATTTTGTAACCTAAGAGAGAGAAAAAGAAGGGAAGAGAGAGAAAACACAATTTTGTCAAAAGTTATATTTCACAGAAGTTACACTATAGAGTTTTAAATAGTTATTTACATGTGTCAAAAGTATCCATGGTGGTTTGGCAACCCGACGAGGGTCTCGCAGTTTCCTATTTTTACATTTTCTTACTAGCTACAAACATTCAAAACGGGCTCGGAGGTTAAGAAACCACTTCCAAAAGTTATCTTCCAATGAGAATCACACACCACGATTAACTTTCTATGTGTCCCCAGATATACCAAGAATTCAAAGTAGCCTACGGAATCAGGAAAAAATGAACGTTTTGCGTTTGGCAGCTAGTTTTCCGAGGCCACTAGTCGTAGTTGACCCAGTGCAAAATGAACAAAAATTAGTTTGAGGGCTCATAAATCCATGTCCAAAAATCACATTTAAAGGATGAGCATGCAACGAGACACTTCCTACAAGTTCCCCTATTTAAGGAGAATTCATCAGAGTCGACGGGACTGAGAACTAGAAAACCATTTTTAAACGGAGACAATGTTTTTGGAGTGGCAAGTCGAAATTGGTCCAGTTTGACCTCGTCAAAATGTGACTGGAGGCCTACAAAATGGCTTTGCCAAACTATCCAGAAAATTTCTTTTCCCTAAATTGAATGTTCCATGCAATTGTCTAGTATAAACACTAGAGGTTTGCGAAGACGGGAAATAATTTCTCTATCTAGGTTTCAAATGGCGGTTCAAAACGAAAGTCAACTTTCTAGATTTAACAACTTTCTACTACTATAAAACAGTGTAACAAGGCTCCTATAAGAGCATCAAAAAGATCTCATATGTTCATTCAGGGTCAATCCAAAGGTCAAGGTGACTCCTTGCATACCAAGGTACATGAATGAAGTTTAACATCTCATTTTCAGGGTTACGAAGGGTACTTAATGAGTCTCTGAAAAATGCAAAAATTAACTATTTAAACATGGAGAAGACCAACATTATTACTGGGAAGTCAATCTCATCTTGTTGATAAACCAAGATTGAACTGATCTAGTTGGGTAGAAAGTTTTCTAAATCACCTCAGAATGAGGGTGGAAGTTCATGGTTTAATGCAGAAGAATTATTTTGATTTCGTGAGTTACAAGAAGACATTTCATTGTTTTTGCAATGAGTTGATATAAACATTTAACTGTATTAAAATCCCAATATTTTAAAATTCTATTAAGTTGCAAAAGAGAACTAAAACATGAGAATTATGAGAGGTAAGGGAAGATGAACCATGTCTGGGAGGAATGAAGTCGGTCGAACCCATAGGCTTCGGTTCAACATCTTTCTTAAGCATTCTGTCGAACAGATCATGAGTGTCAGTAATTTTTACTGTTTCACCTTTTCTCAAAATCCTCATGCTTTCGCAACGAACCCATTTTGCACCGAACCAACAATAAACTAACATGTTTAAATGGTTTTGGCCAATACACTTTTTAGCTCCCTCAAAATAGCCAACATGACTAAGAAATCCATACACATCCGCAAACAGTCTTATTGAAGGCATAATTCAATTCACGGCCCCGCACAGCTAGAAAATCTCATCCACACATCTCCAAATCGAATTACTATTTCTCAGAATAAAAGAGCGTTATCTCCCCCGTATCTGACATAAAATGGGGGGGGGTATTTAAATAAACATGAATATGAGATATGAATGGTAACTGAGAATGAAAGAAAATATACGCCAATCAACACTAAAAACATCTTGTTTTGATTTCAACAATAATGTCATCTAACCCCTGCACTACAAGTAGCCAAAATTCAGTCCTTTTGTCCTTTGTCTCTACTAATTATTATTTTCCACGGGTCATTGAAATAGCAGATGGAATAACTTCCTTGTCAAGCGCATGCCCTCCATTCTCTCAATGATAACTGCCATAATTCCTGGGTATCTTTCTCCATGTCTGGGCATAAATATCAATCTAAAATGTGTTTGATAATTTCTGTGGCTATAAATCTCAATCTCTTCTCCTCTGTGGTGAGTCGAACTCACATCAAGGCTAATATTATGCATTTTACATACCGCTGCACTGTTCAACACACGCTGTCCCACATGAGGCTCCACCAGAAAAATCCACACATCTAGACAATAAGATGAGGACATATTACAGTCAACACCAAGGCATATGCACCATCTACCACCAAGAAATCCTGAGCAATAAGGAGGAAAGGCTTTTGTCACAAGTTTAAGTAGCAAGCACCTAGGAAGCCAAGAAAACAGGCACATCAAGAAGAAAAGCCATGATCTAGCAAGATATACATGAAAGGGATCTAAAACATGATTTGCTTCACCACACGTAGCAAACAGGTCTCCAAATAGTATAGTTTGTTTCCTCCCTGAATAAACGAAGCCAATAGGTGTCAAGACTGATCAGTTTGCCTTTACCAACATTCATGCAACTAGTGCAAGAGGAGCTTTGACAAGGTAAGGATGTCCCAGCTAGTAAGGGCTACACACCCAAACTCTTCACACATCCAGAGAACCATTTTCAGTCTGAAATCATGTGCCAGGGAGGAAAAAATAAGGAGTTAGCGATCCCAAAATAAGCTGCATAATGCATTAAAAAGAAAATGTGTTTCAATCTTTACAAAACAAGACCCAATAAAATGAGAAAAAAGACTACCACCAGCCCAAAAAGTATGATGTAAAAATAAAAATCATGAGATAAACAGGTGGCCAATAAACTCCATGCATCTATTAACCAGGAGACAAAGAAATACAGAATCCAATGCTCGAAGGGATAAGACATGTGTGCCCAACAGTGATTAAGGGTAAGTGTCAGTGGCTGGGTGAAAGGAATTCATTATTAATTTTAAAAGTCCCCACAAAGATTGGTGCCACTCAAGACCTATCTCTTTCCTCCTAGCCTGCCCCACACATTACCCCCTTTTTTATTATTATTATTTTCATCCCGATTTTTGGGTCGGCACTACATTTCCCTACCCTTTAAAGAGCATTGTCCTCGATGTGACACAACACCAAAGCTCAGAGGATATGTAGGCAAGAAGATAATAATGACACATGTCGTGAATGAAAACAATCGTGTATGGAAACAACTAGTTGGTACAACGTGACCACGAGGAAGAAAACTAATTTTGGAAATATCTTAAATTATAATGTTATGTGAAGATTGGTAGTTAATTTTATTTTACTTTACTACTCATTTAGCATTTTCTTTTACCATATTTCTTAATCTCAAGCTCTTACTATTGTTTGTTTAGAATTTCAATTGTCTTATGTTCATGGGTACCCAACAGTAACTAACATCAAGATGGCACACCATACTTAACACAACTTAAACAACCCATGAGACATCTTGCTACATACTTTCATGATTGTATCACATCACGAGAACTTTAATTCCACCATGGAAATACAACAAGTAGTCCACATAGTAAATAATTTCTAACAATTATGTCATAGACATAGTTCTAGCACACACATGAGGCTAACAAACCAGGTCAACACGCTGATACATAAACAATAGGTATCACATGACCCAAAATAATCCATGACTGTACCAACATAGTGCCAAGAAAATATCCAATACTCCATACCAACCAAGGGAAGTGTCAAGCCTCAAACATAACAAGGCATCAAAAGACTCACAAGGGTACACATAACTCACTATACCAACTCCACACATCTCAAAATATCAAGAAATAACTCCATTTATCTCCCGAAGCATCATAAAATAACTCCATATACCTCCCAAACCATCACCAAATAATCTCCATATACCTCTCATAGAGAAAGAATCATAGTGTCAAAACCAAGCTGGGTCACTCAACCATAGAGCCCCACCAAGAGTATCAGGTCACTCAACCATAGAGTGTCATAAGGAATATTGGGTTTCTCAATCATAGAGGCCCGTCTCCTTTCTCCTTTTAAATGAGGCTGGGTCACCCTATGGCCCTAGGCATATAGAGCCCCATCACCTCCAAACCCAAGTGACATAATAACTCGTGGTTCAACAATCCACTAGTTATTTGTAACTCCTTGGGGCATACCCCCATACAACGAAGTGGGTCCATAGGTTCCACCACTCCATGGTGAATCCCATGACCCTATCCCAACACATTACGACATTAGAACCAGCATAACAATCCATTCAAATGCCAAGTGGAAAAATCAAAAGCCTTGGGCTAGGCTACAAAACTTTTAAATATGAACAGAAAGTTTTAAAACTAAGAAAAACAAATGGATAATTAGCCTTGGTTAGTGCAAAATACAAATGTTAAGGCAATAATCAAATAAATGCCCAAAATATAAGAACATGTCAATCAAGAAAATAGTTGGTTCTAGCTAAAAGAGATAATGATCAATTTACAAATAAAAAAAACATATTGAGAAAATAACACATTACAATCACTATGTGGCCTCATATCGCCACTAAAGGGGTACTCATCGAGTTGCTGGCACTCAGACATCGAGCCTCAGATTGTAAAATATACATGTAACCAAAAATGAGTATATCAAATAATGCAACTTTCATCATCTTTGCCTGAATCATCCCTCCATACTCCCACAAGGATCAACATAGTCCAAAATCACATAGGATTATTCAATGAACAATCCAATAGGAAAGAGCAGGGAACTCTAGTTGCATAAGTTGAGCCTAAGGTGGTGCACACCCGCAATATACTGAGCAAGCTTGAAGTATACTAAACAGATAAAAGTGGGTTTTCAATCTATATAAGACTCCAATTTCTCACTCATACTCGGCTCAAGATTATGAAAACTTGGTCCACGCCCCCTCTCTCCCCACATACACTCTTGACAGTTTATCCCCTTAGCATTATCTAGTGTAAGGTTCACAACATACACATAACTACATCACTAACACAATGGCGATTCATGCACATTAACCATAATGTCTCACGCATGGTATATATATACGGGGTATAACACAATCATTACTTTCATGAGTTACGATACATCACATTACCACATCCTACACCCAAAGTGTAATCACTGTACATAAGGGATCATACTCACCATATGCCCCTAAATCATGACATGAACCGTCACATATTAAATGAATTATATGTATGAGAAAAATAATGTCCAACCTTACAACATATAGTTAATTGTAATACAACACGACGATGCACACAACAAATCACAATACAGTGATGACATCATGATAAACTGTGATTCACTTTACATCAATTTTATCATGCAATACATCAATACACCCTCACATCACATAAATTCAAAATGTTTCAACAATCTGCAATTCATAATATCATTCCTTTCACACACAACAAGGCGGTACATCACACATAGATTCCTTATTTAGTCAACAACATAGAGAGTAAATACTCTCATCACAAGCACATCAATATGACAACAACCACCTACTAAGTGACATACACCACATGTGTGTTCACAAGTTCACAATTATGACATAGCTCACATAACAACATATATCACATTACTCTTCCAATATCCACCACCATCATGCAGAATAATCACAACTCCAATCCATCCCAGAGGTCTGAGAGCATGGACCTCTGCTCTGATACCATATGTAGTACCCACATTTTACACACCCAAACACAACAGTACAATACCAGGATAATTTTTTTTTACTTAAATTTCTCACAACACACAACACAGCAAGGGCTCCAGGTACAAAAACTCGATTCAACATACGATAATGACATAAGTCATTGACTCACATAGACACATGAAAATGACATAGGCATGTCAATGCCACACTTTTCCCCAAGAACGTTACTAGCAATGACCCAACCACAAGAAACATGAATTCAGGAATGGTGAACCCACAACACATCATTTCTTTAAATGTATTTTAGTTACGATTAACATTCCAAGAACATTATTGAGCAAGGATAAATTTCTCATTTGTCCACCTACAGATTCTTAAATTCATACCGCGGTTAAATTATCGTTCACCCCTTTTAAGTTGGTTTCTTATTCTTTACAAAAGTTTCCATAACTTGCATACTTATTTGGCTTAGCTCAAATGCGTACAAAATACTTAATTATCTTGTTCTTATGTGAAGGATATTCTTCTTGAACATATATTCAATGACTACCTTTTTACTCTTACAACCCATGTGAATGTGACTTGGTGTCCATATAGTGATATTAGGTTTTAACGGATATTTAGATACAAGATAGTGTTTTACCACCAAACATTCCTCGATCACAGTAAGGTTATTTCCCTACCATAGTTATTCTAATTCAATGAATTGTGAATTTCCATTTTGTTTTATAGATGTATTTTGTTTTCTCGAAGGTTGAACACACTAAGGCAATTCATATTCTTTGAAGCAAATGCATATATTTTATTGAGTTATCAGGTCTGCAAGAGTGGCATTATTCTAAACCTCCACTCTCGTTTTTACTCTTATATGCTTTATTTTCTACGTCACACTATGGTTCTATTACTAGCATTGTCTTGAAAAAGGAGTTACAAAGTGTTTGTCTAACCTCTTGAAGAAAAAATGATTAGGAGACTTGAAGCTACACATGAACCCTAAGTTAACATCCAAATCAATTGATTTTTATATTTATTCCAACTTCACGTAAGGGTTTACCCCTCAACTATAAATGAGTTTTAAACAAGAGGACAAATTTATACTAAGCCACCTTCTAGAAAGGACCAAGGTATTATGTTGATAGGAACCAAGGTAGCACATTTAGCTATGTGGAGCCAAGGGGGTTCATTAACAAGAGTGCAAGACAAAGAAAAACTATGTCCCGATCTCCATTTATGTCGTTTGGATCCAATAGGGATTTCATTCGAAGAAGAAAATTTACTTTTAAATCTATCTTCAGAAAAACAATGTAATCCACTAGGATACAAAGGAAGGGTTAGTTCATCTTACTCCAAATGAAGTTTGACTGTGTCGCTCCTATCCGACAGGTTGAAGACAATGTCACTAAACATACTGACTAAGACGATAAGCCCATTCTCGGGTTCTCGTTTACTCAAACTAGGAGATTTCCATCGAGTGCAAGGTTTAAGTTCACTCTAAGGTTTTCAATGTCTTCTACGGTAAGGAGAATCACACATGGAAACAATTTGTGCTTTGATATTGAACAAGGGTAGATTGTTTAGATTAAATCTCTTTATTACATTTACAAAGTATGAATGCACAAGATGACTCATTAATCATTTAATGCACACTAAATATGCACTATAAGATATTACTTTAAATTTATTTACCTTGTATAAATATCAAAACCTTCTTACCAAGTGTAATATAAATCAAAATTGAACTATGATTAAATGCACATTTCCTAGATGTCCTTGAAACTAGCATTTCATACATATCAACAAATTATCAAATATAATCTTCTGTAACATGAAACTATATTATACATCAAATTTATGAAACTATATGAAACTACAAGGTATTACTTCAAATTTATTTACCTTGTATACATTTATTCATTTAACAACGGACTATCTAAATTACAATGATAATTAATGAATTACACATCACCTTTTTGCCGTCATTCTTTCATCCTGTAAAACCACGTGAGCATGATATTAGTGATAATTCATTGGCATGGCATCCACCCTAATCTAACATAATTATCATTTTTCAATATTCCCATATACATATGATAATAAATTACAATTTGTAAATGAAAGAAAATGGTTTAGAGACATGAATTCATTACATTTCATTTTACTTCATTTTGTAACCTAGGAGAGAGAAAAAGAAGGGAAGAGAGAGAAAACACAATTTTGTCAAAAGTTATATTTCACACAACAAGTTACACTATAGAGTTTTAAACAGTTATTTACATGTGTCAAAAGTATCCATGGTGGTTTGGAAACCCGACGAGGGTCCCACAGCTTCCTATTTTTACATTTTCTTACTAGCTACAAACGTTCAAAACGGGCTCGGAGGCTAAGAAACCACTTCCAAAAGTTATCTTCTGATGAGAATCACACAACACAATTAAATTTGTACGTGTCCCCAGATATACCAAGAATTCAAAGCAACCGACGAAATCAGGAAAAAGCGAACGGTTTACGTTTGGCGGCTAGTTTTCTGGGGCCACTGGTTATAGTTGACCCAGTGCAAAATGAACAAAAATTAGTTCTAGGGCTCGGAAATCCATGTCCAAAAATGACATTCGAAGGATGAGCACGCAATGAGACACTTCTTACAAGTTCCCCTATTTAAGGAGAATTCATCAGAGTTGGCGGGACTGAGAACTAGAAAACCATTTTCAAACGACGACAAGTTTTTTGGAGCGGCAAGTCGAAATTGGTCCAGTTTGACCTTGTCAAACTGCGACCGGAGGCCTACAAAATGGCTTTGCCAAACTATCCAGAAAATTTCTTTTCCCTAAACTGAATGTTCCATGTAATTGTCTAGTATAAACACTAGAGGTTTATGAAGACGGGAAATAATTTCTCTATCTAGGTTTCAAATGGCGGTTCAAAACGAAAGTTAACTTTCTAGATTTAACAACTTTCTACTATTATAAAACAGTGTAACAAGGCTCCTATAAGAGCGTCAAAAAGATCTCAGATGTTCATTTGGGGTCAATCCAAAGGTCAAGGTGACTCCTCGCATACCAAGGTACACGAATAAAGGTTAACATCTCATTTTCAGGGTTACAAAGGGTACTTAATGAATCTCTAAAAAATGCAAAAATTAACTATTTAAATAGGGAGAAGACCAACATTATTACTAGGAAGTCAATCTCATCTTGTTGATAAACCAAGATTGAAGCGATCTAGTTGCATAGAAAGTTTTCTAAATCACCTCAGAATGAGGATGGAAGTTCATGGTTTAATGCAGAAGAGTTATTTTGATTGTGTGAGTTACGAGAAGACATTTCATTGTTTTTGCAATGAGTTGATATAAACATTTAACTGTATTAAATTCCCAATATTTTAAAATTATATTAAGTTGCAAAAGAGAACTAAAACATGAGAATTATGAGAGGTAAGGGAAGATGAACCATGCCTGGGAGGAACAGAGTCGGTCAAACCCATAGGCTTCGGTTCAACATCTTGCTTAAGCATTTTGTCGAACATATCATGAGCGTCCGTAATTTTTACCATTTCACCTTTGGTCAAAATCCTCACACTTTCCCAACGAACCCATTTTGCATCGAACCAATAATAAACTAACATGTTTAAATGGTGTTGGCCAATACAATTTTTATCTCCCTCAAGATAGCCGACATGAATAAGTAATCCATACACACCTGCAAATAGTCTTATTTCAGGCACAATTCAATTCATAGCCCCGCACAACCAGAAAATCTCATCCACACATCTCCAAATCGAATTACTATTTCTCAGAATAAAAGAGAGTCATCTCCCCCGTATCCGACATAAAATGGGGGGGGGGTATTTAAATAAACATGACCATGAGATCTGAATGGTAACTGAGAATGAAAGAAAATATACGCCAGTCAACACTAAAAACATCTTCTTTTGATTGCAACAATAATGTCATCTAACCCCTGCACTGCAAGTAGACAAAATTCAGTCCTTTTGTCCTTTGTCTGTACTAATTATTATTTTCCATAGGTCATTGAAATAGTAGATGGAATAACTTCCATGTCAAGCATGCCCTCCATTCTCTCAATGATAATTGCCACAATTCCTGGGTATCTTTCTCCACGTCTGGTCATAAATCTCAATCTCAAATGTGTTTGATAATTTATGTGGCTATAAATCTCAATCTCTTCTCCTTTGTGGTGAGTTGAACTCACATCAAGGCTAATATTATGCATTTTACATACCGCTGCACTATTCAAAAGAAGGCGGACATAGCATTAAAAAGAAAATGTGTTTCAGTATATACAAAACAAGACCCAATAAAATGCGGAAAAAGAATGCCACCAGCCCACGAAGTACGATGTAAAAAGAAAAACCATGAGATAAACAAGTGGCCAACAAACTCCATGCACCCATTAACTAGAAGACAAAGAAATAATGAATCCAATGCTGGAAGGGATAAGACATGTGCACCCAACAATGATTAAGGGTAAGTGTCAGTGGCTGGGTGAAAATATTTCATTATTAAATTTAAAAGTCCCCACAAAGATTGGTGCCACTCAAGACCTGTCTCTTTCCTCCCATCCTACCCCACGCATTACCCCTTTTTTTATTATTATTATTTTGATCCTGATTTTTGGCTCGACACTATAGGCATAATTAGTATATTTTGTCCTATTCATTTAAGTGACATATTTTGAAATTGTTTAAGTATTTTCTCAAAATTATAAGAGAAATAATTATTTTTTCTTTTTGAATGGAAAATTAAAGGTCAAAAG
This sequence comes from Taxus chinensis, assembly GCA_019776745.2. NCBI lineage: Eukaryota > Viridiplantae > Streptophyta > Pinopsida > Cupressales > Taxaceae > Taxus > Taxus chinensis. Next base: position 508,042,712 of record CM034156.1, on the reverse strand, counting down.
TGGAATATCAACATGAAGAGTCATGTGAGGGAGGTGAGAGGTCAATTCATATTGCTATAAATTGGGATGACTTCTCCATTTTAAAGGATATTTAAAGTTATTATTTTTTGGTAACAATTACGAATTGTCTTTATTGTTAGCCTTTGTGTCATAAATGCACATGAAATAAAATCTACATTTCTTTCATTTCCCTTTCCCATGTGTTCTTATATTTCCTCTCTTTTATGCACCTTGTAAGCATAGTGCTCAAGAAAGATCTTTGTATCTTTGATAGATGCATCTAAGAGATTTTTGCTTGGGTTTTTCCACATCACTAATAGATTCATTGTTTCTTTCCTCTATATTTAATGTTGAAATAATCCATTTATTGGGTGTGAACTCTTTAATTTCCCTAATTAAAGAAATAACTTTCCATTCCTAATTTCTTTCTGTTGGCATGTGGTCCTATTAGGTGTTGTCATTGATGCAAAACTAAATTAATGACAAAGTGGATGATAGATTAGGGTTATTTTATGTTGTATGTGATGTAGGTATGATGATTTAGATGTTATCTGAATGATAAATTTAGTTTAAGTGAGGAATTCTTACTCTTGCAAGCCCCTTTAGGTGTCTAGGTGATGTTGCATGATGATATGAGCTTCTTGGTTGCTTGAGAAGCATGTTGACATGATGGATAACAAGTTTGGAGAGTATTTAGGCATTCAGAGAATTTTCATGATGAAAATAAAGGTTTTTAGCTATCCTATAGGTGATTTTCTGGAGTAGGTATGGTAGTTTGGAGGTGTGAGATTGAGTTTTGGAGCTGTATGAGCTCATAGATGCATGCTTTCAGGAGTATCATGGTATATTAGTGAGAATACTTAAGGATATTTTATGAAAGTATCAATGTATGTAGATTTTGAAGTATAGTGTTGAAATTATGATTATTGGAGATATTATTTTGATGTTTCATGGTAGTTTGAGAAAATTCCAGGTTGCTAGGATGTGAATTTTGTAAGATATTATAGTCTATGTGAGATAGGATCAAGAACAAGTGAAAATACTGATGAATTTGGGACTTATGATGATCACCATGAAGTTTTTGATTTACATGGGACCTTGTGGATTTCAGGTATGTTTCTATGGTGAGTTTAGAAGGTTTCACAAAAAAATTAGGTCGTTTCATCTTCAGGTTTTTATGAACAAATGTTAAGAAAATAAAGTGGTCTAAAACCCTAGCTAGGAGCAGTTTTTAGAAAGAGAGGTATAATGACCCACTTTTGATTGGTTAATAAAATATGATTATTTCATGATGTATAGGAGTCTATTAGCTTTACAAAAATTTATGGTTGAGGTCATGGTGATGAGTGGGCCCCACTCAAATATGTCATTTTCTAAAGAAGAAGGTTTTGGAACAAGGTTGTCCAAAGGAGGTATATGAAAAAAGATGTTATGGAATGTTTGTGAGCTTATATTAATGTCCATGGAGGTTTTATAACATTTTCATGTAGGTACATGGTCAAATGAGGTCTATTCAGGTTGATTCATCTAAGGGCAATTTTGAGGCCTTAAAAAGTAAGGTTAAGTGAAATGGTCATATTTGGAGCTACAGGTGGAATTTTGAGGTGATTAAAAAAGTTTTGGAAAGAGAATTAAAATTTATTTTTAGTGATATAAGGTTTTATTCATTACGAGGTTGTATGAATTTTTTTTCTAAGTCATTCTTTACACAATAAGGGTTTTGCTAGTGCAAGACAAAATGTGTTTTATTGCAAGTTTTGAGTAGATTGAAGCATGAGACAAATTAGGTGTCAATTTATATCACCTAGAATGTGAATAGGGATTAATTTGGAAGGTAATTAGTCAATTTAGAGGTATCGAATGTTCATATAAATGTTTTTATGATCTAACCTTTGGAAATAGCTATTTTGGAAGGTTAGTTTGATGAAGACAAAAGTGGCTATGGTTCTACAAGGTGGTTGATTCAAGGCTTATAAATTTCTTAGAAGTTTTATACATGTTATGTAAATTACATAAAGTGGTAACATATTTTTTTTTGGTTGAGTAGAAGTTTTTTGGTGGCATAATGAAGTTTCTAGGGTGTTGAAGGGTGTAGGAAACAACATTTTTGAAATGAACAAAGAGTACTAGGCCCTTTAAATGAAACAATTTGATTGGTTGAGGTAAATTGAGACCATGCATGAATGTAAAATGATATTTTAATTATGTGTAATGTATTATGGGTCATGAATATGTATGATTTTGATGTAAGGACAATTTTAAATTTGTGTGCATGGGGTTTTGAGCCATTTTTGACACATGTAATGAGTTTTTTAGCTAGGCCGACATTCTTGGGTCACTTGAGACTATTTTAATTTAAATTTTGGATGTTTCCTTGATGTAGGGGTCGAGCCAAAGGAGGGAAAACTATTTTTTTGAATTTGAAATCATGTGGAGCATATAAAATCATAGTTTTGGGTACTTTCGCAAGCTAGTTCTGTGTGTGCAGGGTGTGTGACCTAGGTGAGAGATATTTTTAGGTATTGGAGCATGAATTGAGGTTGATAAAGTGTGTTTCAGGTTGAGGAAGATCAACAAAGATGTTTTCATGTGTTTGAAGGTTTGAGAGTTCAAGAAAGGGCTTTTTTGGAGGGTTTGTTCACCTAGGGTTTGAAGAGTTGAAGAAGTGTGAGTTGAATATTAGATCTCCATCAGTTGTGGCAGAAACATATCAGAGATCAGATCTACATAAGGTGGTTTAGTGAGTGATTTATCATCTTTTGGGGTTGTATCCTCCTTTTGGAGTTGGTGCTTCACAAAATAAGGGGTTGGTGCTCCTTGTAGGGTTGGTGCTATACTAAACTAGGGGTTGATGCTCCTTGTGGGGTTGGTGCCTCACTAAATTTTAAAATTTTATGTAATTAAAGAGGCAAAGGAATTATCTCCCTTAAAATTGGATCAGTTGCCTGATAATTTTATTACTTATGAAATGAGAATAGGTGACTCCAAACAAACGAAGAAGGAGATTGCATTCAAATCTTAAATGGAGGATAAAGGTAGAAAATTAAAGGTTGATGATGCCACTCTTGAGATTTAAGATGAAGAGCTCTTTGCTATAGTGGCTAGAATATTGAAGTCAGGATCTGGTAAGTATAGTGGTAAAATTCCATTCAAGTGTTTTAATTGTGGTGAAGTAGGACATTTTTCTGCCAAGTGTCCACATAGGCATGAGAAGGGAAATGATGATGTTGAAGATCATGAGGATGAAGATAAAAATAAAAATACAAGTTTGGTAGAGGTAAGAAGAAATTTAAGAGGTTTAATCATAAGAAGGATAAAATAAGTTTTTATACAAACCAAAATGACGAGTTTTCTGATGCAAGTAGTGGTGTATTAGCTTCTAAATCATAATTTGATTACGAAAACTATGGAAATGAGGCCTTATTCATGACTAAAGAAACTATGATGTCATCTAATGATGGATCTTCTTTGTTAGGAGATTTTATTTTAGGTTATTGTAATTATTCTGATTAAGATGATGAGGATGAGAAAGATGATTTTGAGAGCATCAAAAGAGAGCTAAAGAATGCTGAAATAGAAAACCAAAAGATGAATTTTCAGATCAAAGAATATGAAAATCAGTTTCATAAGTTAAAGGAACAATATGTGGTTGAATCTACAAAAAAAAGTGATTCAATCAAGTTGTCAGAGGAGAAGGTAAAGTATCTTTTTTCAAATATGTAGGATAAAGAAATTTTGTGCTCAAAATATGAAGAAGATATAAATTCTTAAGGGATGAGTTATTAGATATTAGAAAGAAGACTATGTCCCTACAAAATTTTGAGAAAAGTGCTAAATACCTAGATGATCTACTTGAAAAACAAAGAGCAACAGATGATAGGACTGGTTTGGGATTGAAAGAGGAGTCTAAAGACAAGTAAATAAAGCAAGTATGTGTCATGTTTTAATCAAGGAATCAGGGGTGAACCTATCATTAAGGAAGAAAATAAGGTGACACCCATCAAGGAAAATGTGAAATCAAGATCTATTAGGTAGCCCAATGCCTAAAGGTATGAGATAACCTTGAATGGTCATTGTGTTGTACTTGTAATGAATTTGTTCATTAGGGATATTGGGTGTAGAATGCTATTCTAGAGATGATCATACTTGGAGGGAAAATAGAAGTGAGTTTTACAAGAGGACAATATGCTACAAGTGTAATGAACAAGGTCACACAACTAGGTATTGTTTGTATGATTCACCTAGTCGAGAAAGAGGCTTCAAAAGAAAGAATTTAGTAGTATGATAAAACTTGTAACAAGATTTTTCATGTGGCAAGAGTTTGTTTTCACGCTTATTCAAGACAAAAATAGATGACTCAAGGTCATAGAGTGCATGGAAACAACTTTCAAGGAGCTGATAATACAATGATAATGGTCCTAAAAGGACTTGGGAACCTAGGGGAGACCACAATGTCTCATCAAGAGCAGATGTAATAATGGAAGAAGAAATGTGTTTCTCAAAGTTCAAATTAGAATAAAGTAGGATGAAGGTGTTCTTTTAGGTGCCCAAGAAGGCGTGGGGACCTCTTCAAAACCTTCTTCTAGGTCATCAATGGCACGATCTATACCTTCACTATGACTTCTTAAAGGTATATTAGTGTATATGAAGTATTCATGTGAGGAGGAGTGGTATGTGAATTAATTTATGCCTCCTCCATAAGGTCAAGGTATGTAATGTTCTATGCTCTTGTTTATGGTCATTGTTAGCTACATGATGGTTGTTCTTGTGTAAGAAGTCTTGTTCATCAGTTCTATAGGTCACTGAATGTAGTACATGTATGAAGTCCTTCATGATCTGTGTGTGTACATCATCATGGTATGTGATCAATCTGAGTTGTTTATGTTCTTTCACGTATCTCTTTTCATAGGTAATAATATGTGTGTACAGTGATCTTAGAAACTCATAAAGCAGTGTTTTCATATGTCCTGGGATCATTTATGTTTGGAATGTATTGAAGTGTATATGTAGTTATGTGAAGAATCCTGGAGACAATGTCTGAGTGGTTGATGGTAGCATGATGGATTAGTCATAAAGTTGTAATGGCATTGTGTCAAGTGTGTATAGTATTCAATGATGTGTATGAATTTTTGAAGGTGTCTCAGAGGTTGTAAAATTTCATCATGAGTCCATGTGTACTCATTATCCCTAAGAGGTGTTGTAAGAGGTATCTAAACATCAGTATTGTGTCTGTGTAATTCTTTGGGACTTGGTGTCATGAACTTAACACAGTGTATTAGATTGACTCCTTGAGTGTGTATGAAGATTGCCTAATTTGATCAAGTGAAAGACTTGATTATTTCAACGCTATTAAAAGCGTGAACTATGGCCAAGATATAATCAAAGTCAGGTGTGGTACTAGAGAAAATTTAAGGAAGGCTTTCAGGTATGTTTTGAGTATGTCATACAAGGTTATCCATATCAGGTACATAGGTGTCTCACATGTTCTTGGAGAATGTTATGATACTTAGATTGTTGAGTGAATTTTGTATGGACATTGGAAGATAATTTTGATGAGTTTGCTAGGTTCTCTACCTTTGATTGAGTGCACTCTCGGTGAACTCAAAATGAGTGGAACTGATGGAAACTAGTTTTTGGAGGATCCCTAATGATGGATTTTAAAGACCTAAAATTTACTACATATTATATCCTGACTAAGAAGGAGATAAAGGATGTCAAGTAGGTTTTAGAGTCATAATGAATGTGTAATATTTTCAAGAATTTCTGACATAGTGTTCAAATGTTGATAGTCTTAGTATCAAAAGGCCCAATCTGATGTTATGGTATACTTCTTGACTAGTTGAGCATGTGCTCATTTTAGGATAAGTGCTCACAAGGCTATCCTAGAGGAATGTATTTTAAGTAAAATAGATGTATTCACATCAGGTTTTACAGTATTCATGGGGGTATGATACATCAAAACTTATGAGTTCATTCCTAGCAGGTACCTAGGGCTAGTTGACTGTGAATAAGACAACTTGATGGTGATTAGGAAAACTCTAGTGACCTTCCTATTGATTCTAAGTATTATCCATGTCACGTGAAAGGTGTATTAAATACTCTAATACTATGGACCTTTAGTGGTGAAACCCATTCATGTAAATGTACTCTATTTAGACTTCCTGGGGCTATTGGTTCATATGACTAAGCTAGAAGGTAATGTTGAATACACCTACATGCATGATCTTTAGTATGCATTGTTGTTGACTAATCTATAGCCCTTATGAGAATGTTCATACATGTAAAATAGTAGTATATACTTTCCCATGTTTAGGTATCTTAGGAGTGAAGAAGCACGTCACTCTGAATTTAGTATGGCTCCTTTAGGTAAGAAGGTTGATCTCATGCATGTGATATGTAGAACTGGTGCTAATGTGACTCAGTTAAAGGATTAACTATGCACATGAGGAGCTAGATATGTATACAGGTTCATCAGACTTGTGAGTCCATATTCACAGTTGAACCCAATGATGCTACCATGACATGTTTACTATAGTAATTATATTGATGACAATAATATCAAATTATTGTATGAAAAGTTTGGTTATAGTGAGTCATCAGACTGAAGAGTTGAGTGTGCATTCATAGGTATGAAGCATTAATTTTTGTATTTTTGGTGAAGTTTGAGGAATCTTGGTAGACAGATGATATTATACCTACATTAATGTCTGCCTCTAGATGTCATGAATTCATGAAAAGTGTTTTCAAGTGTGTATAAGTGTTGCTCCATGAGTAGTACTAGATCAGCTATAGGAATAATCGATGCAAGAGTGCATTAGGTGATCATCTAGTAGTTACATTAGTGTTTGTCAGGTGTTTAATAGACGTATAATGGAGTATGGGTATGTATGTGTCTTACAGTGAAAATTGTAACTACCTTTCAAGGTCAAAATACATTAGTAAAAATGAATGAAATAGATTGAAAATCTTTCTTAGTTCTTGAGATCAATCACGATTGAGATGCTTTCTATCTAAGATAGCTAGGGGATAGAACCAAAAATATCATTGGTATTGTGCTACAGTGGTATAGAGATGGATTTCATCCTACAGGTGTAAGAAGATATGCTATAGGTATATTCATGATAGGGGCATGAGTATGAGTCTCTATCACTTATTAAAGGTTATGAGTGTTGAATGCACTAAGAAGACTATTTAGAGCATGATTATTGACAATATGGTGAGATGAAGTTTGAGACACCCAAAAAAGAAGATGATAAAAATATGAAATACAAGAAATGGGAGGAGAAGTAGCTGCTGAACAAACAAAAGAAGAAAAGAAGGAAACTGAACAAGAAGAAGAGAGTGAGGAGGAAGGAAGTGAAAAGAAATAGGATGAAAAGGAACAAGAAGAAGAAAGTGATGTGGTGGAATTAGTAGCTCTAGATCTTGAGAAAGTCATTACTTCTAGACCCAATTTGGATGTGAGAAGACCCTCTTTCTCTCCTGTGCCAACTACTGTTTGTCTCTCACAATCCCTTCCTCCACAACTTGCACTCAATTTTAATCCTTTAGGAACATCATAAGGTGATTCATTTATTTGGGTACAACCTATGGTTGAGAGAAAGAAAGGAAAGCTTAATCCAATGTTGAAGTTCCTAAATATGATGTTGTTATTGCACTCCTAAGCACCACTCTTCCAAAACATGACAAGTTTGTTTCTCGTCTTATTTCATATGCCACAGGGAAATGAAATTGGTAAAGCCAAAGGGAGATAAAAATGAACATGAGATATCTGCAACAAGTTTTGAACTAATAAGAATTTCTATGGGAGAATCAACCCCTCAACCAGAATGAGGGTAACACAGTTTGAAATGCTGGTCGGAGGAAAGGTTTACATTGAATGAGAAATAAAATTTTAAGAGTGGGGTTGGTTTTCATGACCAAAATTTAAAATTTTTCATGCTAGGCATTTAGCATGATAAAACATGCAAAATTGAAAATTTTGGCCATTATAACTAAACCCACATTTGAAAATTTCCTCTCTTAGTCATTTAAACCCTTCGTCTAGCCATTCTGTACTCAGTATCACCCTCATTCTGGTTCAGAGGAACACGATAACAATAATTCCAAGTGTGTATCATGTGCAGGGGTGAATTTTTAAGGTGATTGAATAAATCACAGAGTTTAAAAGAGAAACAACTAACTTCAGAGGTCTAGAAAGGGCCATTCTTGGCCATTTTGCAACTGGTGAAGACCCTCCTGAAGATGAAAGGGAAGATTCAAGCCATATAAAAGTTGTACAGGAGAGAAACGAAGTTGTCCAAGGAATTATAGGAAAAATTTGTGGAAAAAATTGAATCTAGGAACACCTTGAGCAAGATTGGGTAATTTTGGGTATAGGGAATGAAGGCTCCAATGGTGAGAGCTGACTTGTTTGGATGATATTTAGAGTTCCGGAAGAAGTTTGAAGGAAACTAATTAATAAATGGAAAAATATTAGAACCATCTACATGATAGACACACCAAATTTGTTCCAAAACCTAAAAATGTTTTATGATATAACAGGGCACTGCAACTTCCCCTTCAAGTCAAGAATGTAAATACTTGCTAAAAATTAAATTACATTCATAATTGGATCCTTATAATGGATGGGATTATCTCAATAGGTGATTTGGAGTCAAAATCACACAAGTTTTGACCCCAAAACATCCTTCCACGCTCAAAGGGAAGAAAAAGACTCCCAGTGTCTTAATTTACACTTGGCGGGTGACATAAACATTCTAAAACAACAATGGTGTAGTTTTGAACATAAATTTTTCTCTTGTCTTATCCCTAGGGACATTAAAGTGTGCTCTCCCATCCATTTTGAAGTTTCATCACTTAAAAACTTGACTTGAGGTGTTAGGCAGGATGTGTGAGTTAGTTAAGTTGCCAAGACCACTTTTCATGGTAAGTTAACCCCTTGGCACATTTTAAAGCATCTTCTATCCCCTCGGATTTTCCCCGAGGTGTAATGTGGATAAGGGGGACACCAAAGTGCGCTCCCCCATCCTGGAAAAATTCTTGCAACTTGAGGCTCACCACTTTTGCACCTAGGTTTCAAAAAATTTCTTTCTAACTTGTCTCCCTCTCATGTACTTGGACCCATGGAAAATTTTCACTCCTTTTTTGTCCCATTTAATTGAACCATGTGTAAAGGGGATAAATGGGACACAAAATTGCGCCCCCTATTCAACCACTCATCCCTAGTCACATCAAAAACCAAATTTTAGCTCCCAATGACCACTTTTAGTTCCCTACATCTCATCCATAAGGAACTAGAAACTTCCACTTGTAACCATCTTATGAAAAACATACTTATGTGTCACTTATGTCCCCCTTGCACCAGTGTAACTCCATTTCAACCATCTCCTAACCATGGTTAAGCTGTCGGGTTAAGCGGTGAGTTAAAATTTGTAAGTGAAATGACTAACTCCTCTTAAACACTTGGTCATTTCAAACATTGTTGGTGATGTTATTTTCCCTCCAAACCTCCATTTTCACTAGATATGCTATTGCATTTCTTCCAGGCATCCATACTTCCAAAATTTATAATTGCTCATAGCTCACAAACTGCGCACCCAATTTCCATCAAACTTTGCCAGTGCATTCCTCACAAAAACGCCTTCAAGATGGTTATAAGAGCATTTCCATTAATGCTCTATGTAATTTGTAGCTTCCATTTGAAATTTTCAGCTCGGGAAGTTTCCTTTTCATATCTATGGAGTTTTTGCAAAAGAAAAATCTCAAAAAATGGAGAAAAAGGTCCTAAAGCAAAACTTAAACTTTTGAGACTAATTTCATTGCAATCTAACACCTAGAAGACATCCATCTAAAAATAGCAAGTGTGCAAGGCTTCACATGTCAAAATATAGTAATTTTCCAAAAAAAACAAATTCTCAGCATCCACGATACTCCAAACAATGAAAAACCATCACAAGCTGAAAATTATGAAAACTTACTAAAAATAGCTCTCCTAGATATGACCTGCTAAAAAGAGTAAGTCTTGCAATTGAATGCAAGTCACTTCCATAAGCTCAGATTCTACCTATCTCATGAATTTTTCCCACAATTTCAAATCCAAGAAGTTGTCTCATGGTTCAAACAAGAGAGAAAGCCCTCATAGGTTCCCTAAACATTAATCTCGAGGTGAACTCTATATGGCACACTTTGATGTAAAAAATCTTGGATGATTTAAATAATCCTAATTGTCACAGAAGGGAATTACATGGTTGAATAATTTGGGAAGTTTTCACAGAGGAAAACTATGAAGTTCAAGAGAGTCACAAAGAGAAAGGCTACCAAGGTACCTAAGGCCATCAAGAAGTCATCACAGGTCCACTTGATGCAAATTTCACATTAGTGTTCAAAAACACTTATTTGATGCTTTGGAGTGTGTCCACATCTCACAGAAGAAGGAGATTATACCACAATTTTTCTTTCTAATAAGAGGTTAGAAGAAAAGGGTTTCATTCAAAGGGTATTTCTTGTATTTGGAAAATGACCTATTTGTAGACACAAAATCATGCATTTTAGGCATTATTTAGCCCGGTCTTATACTACTATTTAGAAGGTTCTCAAGTGAATAAAGTACTAATTAATCCCACCTTTTGGCCATCCTTTTCTTATATTTTATTTCATCATTCTCATGTATTTTTCTATACTTATCCATTTGTTTTGCAACTACCCTGTTGTTGGCGAGAAAATTTGCATGAAAAGGTGGATTTCTATGGTGTCCTTTCGACTGGGGATCCAACAGGGACACTCCACTGACCCTGCGACAAAGGTTGTAGATACCTGTAAGAGAGGACTTTGTCTATAGAGAGGGAAAGGGGAGTGAGAAATTAGATAGGAGAACTAATGTTGCAGGTAGAAAATCAGATTCCTGCATACATCAATTAGAATTTTTATCACATGCATTAAAATTAGGAGGAAACAACTCTACGCATAGCAACAAGACCAAATGGAATTTATGATTACAAAGTATCAATAAACCCCTTAGTCAAAAAAGGCTCGAAACTCCTTCTTGTATTGATTGCTTAAACCAAGTTGTACATAGTATGAGAATGGAGGAAAAATAGAGAGTGGGGGAAAGGAAGAATTTGGCTATCTCCTTTGTTCTCTCAAGGTAGAATGCACTCTTGAGCTTACAAAATTAATGACCAACCCTTTGAAATGGGAATGGCATTACAATTTATAGAATGAGAGGTGACTTATCGTCTACCCCCCAATGGCTTTTCATATGTCCTTGTGCAACTTAAAAAATTTTCAACTTCCTAGGAGAATATTAAGTCCCTTTTTATAACATAAAGGTGACTTATTACATTAGGAACATTAGGACATATGAAAAAGTGCAACCCCAATGAAATTAGAATATTGGAAAGTGAGAGAAAGTTGGGGGGAAGAGGAGAGAGAAAGAGAGAGAGAAGAAGAAGAGGAGATGTTCCCGATGAATTCCATTGGTCCTCATTGATGGAAAGCTCCAAATGCAGAAACTCTGAATCTTCGAACTCCTTGACACTATGAAACTCCTTCAAATTAGCTCACGGAACACTTGCCAAGTTGAGTGAATTGGTCTGTTGATGACCGCAACTCCTAGCCTGCGTATGATATACCTGTGACCCAAACTATGTAGTGAGTGTCGAAAAACATTTTCCAGTTCCCTGAGATGATCACCCCTCTATGTCTCATTGTGTCAAACTTGCCCTTTGAGAACAACCTGCTATTAATAGTAAGTGTCCAGATGGAAGGCTTACTATTTTTAGTGAGAGGTGATTTTTGCCTCTTCTCAACCATTGTGATGTGATGAACTCCCTCATTCGATCTTGTGCACACTACCTTTGCTTTGACCACTTCTTGGGGTGACTTACTATTTTTAGTAAGCACCTATATAAGGGACTTACTAGTTTTATTAAGTGATCATTTTTCATTTTTTTCTACTCCAGATAATCATTTTGGATTCTTGGAGGTCTTTAGTGCACACTGCCTTTTCCACAACTGCTTTTGATGTTGACTTTCCAAACATAACAAGTCTGTATAGGAAAACTTACTATTTTTAGAAAGTGTGTTTCTAGTGCCCAATTTGTAATGAAACATATTTTTTTAGACTCGTCTCGTTATCATGACCACATCATCTAAATTTCACATAATCTTTCCCACTAGAATGCCAGGAAATAAAATTTAAAATTTTCACCTGGCAGTGGCTTCAAGCACGGAGCTGCCATGGCAGCCATTAATGGAGCTCAAAATTTATAGGTCTGGTTTTTGTCTCTATTTGTGATGAAAAAAAACTCCATTGCAATAGGTTTTTCATTTGGAGCTTGTGTGCAAGTTTTTAGCTCGTTTCCATTTCTGGAATGATGGGAAATCCGATGAATGTGAGCCGGTGCACGAAGTGAGGATTTTGTTGGAACAAATAATTCATGGGCACCATTTGACCTCTAGTTTATTGCATCATGATCATCTTGAAAAATGTGGAATTCTGTAGAAGATGGAACCTCGATCCGACTTGTATCTTGTGAGATATGAAGATTTCTCGATTGGGTGACTTCACGGTTATCTGTAAAAAAAACCTTCATTTTCTTCCCGTTCTTCATTTCTTCGATCCAATTTTTTATGATATTTTTTTTTTCATGAATTACAATATTTTTGGGTCATGGTGGAGCTAGTTTGGATCAGCAATGGTGGACTGGGTGTCTGGATAAGCTTGAGCAAAGCCATGGCATGGTGAGGAGCTGTGGAGGAGAAATGAGAGGAAGAAAATGGCTAAGTGCCGGATTTGAATTTTCAAAAAATGCACATGGAGGGGCTGGGCAATTTTTTCATGTCTAATGTCCCTAACCTTAGGGATGTGAGGGACATAAAATTCCATAGTGAGCAAGAGGACGACACGTGTCCTCGATTCGACGACAGGGGATTTGCTTGAAAAAACACTAGAAGCACTGGGGGCTGAAAGCCAGTCACGTGGATGACCAAAGGACTCCCCATAGGGGCTGGGAAAATTTTTCCATGTCTTCTATCCCTGACCTTAGGGACATGAGGGACATAAAATTCCATAGGTGGTCCTAGAGCTGACACATGTCCTCACCGATGACAGGGAATTTGAGCTCCAAAAATGCACCTAGGGGCTGAACTGTCAAGTCTGAAGGTCACATGAGGGTCCCAGAGGTCACATGGGGGTTGGGAAAATTTTTCCAAGGTTGGTGTACCTTACCTTAGGGACTTAGGGGACATAAAATCCCACCAGGCTCCTGGTGCTGACACGTGTTCTCCCGAAAATTGACTAACTCTTGAACTATCTCCAAGAGGGTAACTTGGAACGATGATAACTTGAGCTCCCGGTGGAATTTATTGGTGAAATTTTATATGATCCTGACTGGAAATTTCCTTTTGAATCCAATGGTGTGGGTCTCATGTCTTGATTCATCCATTTTATCCCTAAAAAATTGGAATTGTGATTTGGTACTCCACCTGTGCCTGAGAAAAACTACCTGCAGACCTGATGCGCCAAAGTGTTGTGAAAAATATGATTTCACCATAATTTAGGGATTGGAATTATATTTCTATTGATGTTTTTTTTTACTCCTAACTCCATCTGGAGCTCCCAAAATCTTCTTCTGAAGCTCAACAACTGTTTTAGGCCTGTGTACTGCCTAGGCTTGTGAACCCTGCTTTTCATTCAGACTGCTCCAAGTCTTTCAAAACTTCCCCAAACCTTCCAAAATAATTTCCATGATGTTCTAAGGACTTCAATTCACCTCCATGTTGAATTTTTCCCTTTCGTTCTACTCCAGGGGGGTTGATCCAGTCCTAGGAAGGCCAGCGATAGCCCTTCCCAATACTGCCAGAAGATAACATCTTTTTAGAACTTCCTAAAATCACCTGGGGGATTAAATTGAATTTCCTAAATCACCTAGGGGACCAATTTGACATCAAATAGGGGGTGACCAGACTGACAGGATTTGACCTGGGGTGCCTAGGAATGATAAAACATGAAAATTTTGGCACAAGGGTATAGTTGTCGTGCTTGGAAATTGTCAATTTCCCTGTTGCACATTTACACGACAACAGTTGGCTCTAGCTTGGGGACATGGCATGGAATGATCATAGTGAATACATGCCATGGGAATCTAGAATCTCAATTTTAGACCATATAGTTTTACCAGTGCCTTATCCATTGGGCCATGTGGATTCATTTACAACTTACAACAAGAGAGAAAGAGAGAAGAAGGAAACACACACACAAAATGACAGAAAGGAAACACACACACACACAATAAAAGGGAAACCACACACGCAACAAAAAGGGAAACACACCTAGAAATCACCTATGGTACAAGGTGGTGGACAACCCACTTTCACTGAAGCTCTTTTCATTCTTTAAAAGTTACCCCTGAGTGAGCAACACTAAGTGATGTTGTTCTACGAAGCCATTGACTGGTTCCAGAAAGTAACCTCCTTTCCTTAATTGTTTATGAAAGCCAGGTACTTCCATGATTGTATTTTTACTTTGTAGGAATGAGTCCATCTGAGCTTCTTGATGCTCAAGGTCCTTCTTGGAAATTCCATTGCCTTCATCCTCTTTGAAATTGGTTTCATAGTGTTAGTTGCCTTCCATGTTTATCCATATAGTTGATTCTCCATCAAGCATCTCATCACTGCCCCAAAGCTGATTTTCATTCCAATTCCTTGAATATTCTGAGTTACTTTCTTTCCTGGGTCTATGCTCATTGACATCTTCTCCATGAGAAACATTTGATTCATCCTTTATCTCTACTCCACTGTGAGGCATTTGAGTACTGATGGGAGGATTGGAGGAAAACTCATACTTGTCTTGTATGTCCATGGCACAAGTGAAGAGATCAAGAATCAGCTCGGGGTCTTCCACAACTTCTACTGCATCCAAGATTTCTTGCACGAAGTTATGCTTCATCATTTCCTACAGCTCCTCTTTGTATTCCTTTGAAGAATCTTTATTTTACAACTCAAGGAAACTATCTAGAGGGATTACCTCATCATCTTGGGAATCACTACACTCTACCAATCCTTCATCAAAAAGAGCTTCATATTCAAATGCCTCAAAACTTCTTGCTCCTATTTCTTCATCATGGAAAGAATATTCTTCTGTCAAATGGGAAAGAAAATATCTCCATTTCATTATTGTATCCATCAACCATTAGCTCAAGAGTGGAATCATATTTTTCATCTTTCCTTATCTCAATATGGCCAACCTTCACATTGGTTAAGGCTTCCAAATCAGCTTCACGTTTGTCTTGCATATTCATGGCTTGCATCAGGAGTTCAAGACCGAGCTCGGGGTCCTTTGTTTCTTTCGCGGCTCTCAGTAGTTCTTGTACAAATATTTCTTTCAAGCATTTCATGGGCTCATCACAAGATGATTTTGTCTCTCCATAGATGGCCTGACTGAGATCATCTTCATCCCCAAATGGGAATGAGAATAACTCCTCATCTTGGATAAGCATATAAGCTGATTTTTCTTCTTGAAAATCATCAAGAACCATCTCCTCTTACTCATGGTTTTCATCATCCAGAAATTTAGGGCTGCCCTCTTGTAACTCAAATCTCCTCAATGCTTCTTCAAAATCCAAATCTCTCTGGAAAGCATGTCTGGACCTATCAAGATGGGGATATCCTCTTCCTCCTCGATTGCCACAAAGTGATTCATCTGCTTGCTACCTTGATACAAGATGTTAGCTTCCAGGCTTCCAGAATTTCATACCATGTACCTCATCTTCTTCTCAGGAAGCAATTTTTCCATGTCTCCCTTCACTGGTATGGTTGTAGAAGACCAATTCATCTAAATTTTACCTCCCAAGTCTTGGTAGAAACTTCTACTCAGCAACATTCCAAATGAGGTTGGGACGTCTACTACCAAAATCATCGCTGAAACTTTCTTGTCTGGAAATCTGGCGAGAGCCACCTGTGCATCTTTGACCTTCCCTACAAGTGGGACCTCTTTTGACTCCAAAGAGTAACAAGAGCCATCGAGTGGAGCCATGGTGAGTTTGAAAGATTTGGAAACCTTCACAAGGCATAACATTATCTGAGGCACCTGAATCTATTATGAAATTGTTCAATACATATTCTCCAACAAGAAGGGAGACATAGAAAGGTTCAACTTTATCAATCTTTGATGCACTCAGAGAAAGCATGTTCTTGTGAGGGAGGTGTAGGTGGGTTTGGTAGTATTCCTTTAGGATGAGGAAGCTTACATCATTGGGTGTTAGACTACCATTCCTGATATATTGAACAAACCTCTCAAACTGTTCAGGATGGGTCTATAAATATTCAGTTTTGGTAATTTGGACTTTGGATTTTGTTTGCGTATTCTATGAAGTCAAAAGGAGAAGATGCTGATAAGGGGGGTGAAGGGACTGATTTTTTAGTTTGGATGGTCTTAGGAGCATGACTTGATGTTTGAGGAATGGAGGGTATTTTGAATGGCACACTAGGAGCTTTCAAAGTACTAGATTTTATAGGAGCAGATTTAGACATAGAATTGGAAGAGGACATCGGAAAAACTTACTTGGGATAGATGCAGGAGCCTTCTTACTTGATATGGGATCAAGCTCCAACAATGCAGACTTCATGGAAGATGGAAGTGGGGATCCTCGACTAATTATTTTGTTTTGCAGAGTCACCACAGGAGGATCATCAACCTTCTTTTCTTTTGTAGTAGTGGAGGGAGATGCTCTTTTCTCATGACTGAGAATGAGTGAATACTGCACATGAGAAACCTAGGTGCATCCTCTTCATCTTCTTCATCACCTCTAGAATACTCACAAAATCTGATTTGTCTATCATTCTCAAGTTCATCAATCTCTAGGAAGTTTCCACCTTCACTTTCTTATTCAAGCTCTTCTTCACTTTCTTGAAATCTGAAATTTACATTCACGGGTGGGGCCTCCAAGGCGAGCCTTTGGGGTGCTCCTGCAATCTAATTTCTATTGCTTCTTTGAGAAGATACTCATTCAAATAATTCCCTCTTCAAAGATGTCCATCTCATTCACAAAATTTTGCAGCGATGGATTGGTTCTCTCATCTCCAAGGATGTTGGGCCTTTCCCTTTGATGGATTCTTGATCTTTCTAGAGAGGATGATATCATCATCAAGTTTAATGGCCAAACTTTGTGCTTCTACAATGTTCCTTGGTTGGGATCTTCATAGAAAAAATCCTACTTCTGATGATTGAGCATTGATGAAGAATCTCTTGATATTGTTTTCAAATGGTGAATCTTCTTTCGGTATCCTGCGAAGCAAATCATTCAAAGTGAGCCATGAAGTCTCTCATAGTTTCATTTTCTCCTTTCTTCATTTTAACCAACTACACTATGAGGTCCTAACAATCTTTAGTTGATTTAAATCTCTCTGTGAAGGCATCCTTGATGTCATTCCAACCCATGATGGACTGGGAAGGCAAGAGGTAAAACCATTGTGATACTTTTTCTTGGAGGGACTCCATGAACAATCTTATAGCAACATCTTCATGTTGGACACCAAGAATTCCACATGATGTGGTGAAAGAGGTGATGTGTTCTTCAGGATGTTGTTTGTTGTCTCCTTTGAACTTTGGAAAGTTCTTACAGGAACTTGTTGGTAGATCATGGAGAGGTGGTTCAAGAGCAAGTGGGCATGTATTCCTTCCCCATGGAACAATGGGTTGAGGTCTTTCTACTTCATCAGCCATCATTGTTTCTGCTTCTGCTTCAGCCCTTTCTTCTACAAATTCTTCTTCAAACTCTTCTTCTTCTGGGACTCAATGCTTAATGGTGATGAAAAAATTGGATAATTTGAAGGGGGAGTATCAATAGGAGTCTTGATAGGATTTCCAGTTGAACTATTTGAAGATTTGGATGGAGAGGAGGCTTGAGAGAAGAAGTATGGATTATCTCTAATTCATTCTTGCTAATTTTGCAAAGCCTCGAAATTGGAATCAACACCACCTCTCGACCTACTCAACCTGGTGTATCTTCCTTCAGCTAGCTATTGGAAACTTCTTGACAGTGGGAATATGAAAGGACACTGTGGAATATGAAAGGTCACGTGCAGGAATGACAGTTTATCTTTTAGCAATGGATTTTCATGAATTCTCCTTTTTTTTGTTTTCAATATTTGATTTTAAAAAAAATTATTTTTGGACCTTACGGTCATATTTTTGGTGCAGATGCTGCTAAATCTGCCCCATGGTGGGCACCAAAAACTATTGGCAAGAAAATTTTTGGGTGGAAAAACTTGTGGATTTCTTGCCAACTCTCTGGGAATCTAAGTCCCTCTACTTAACCAATGCAACTACCATATATGCATGCGCATGAAAAGGTGGATTTCTATGGTGGCCTTTTGAATGGGGATCCAACAAGGACACTCCACTGACCCTACGACAAAGCTTGCAGATACTTGCAAGAGAGGAATTTATCTATAGAGAGGGAAAGGGGAGTGAGAAATTAGATAGGAGAACTAATGTTGCAGGTAGAAAATTAGATTCCTACATACATCAATTAGAAGTTTTATCACATGCATTAAAATTAGGAGGAAACAACTCTATGCATAGTAAACAAGGCCAAATGGAATTTATGATTACAAAGTATCAATAAACCCCTTAGTCAAAAAAGGCTCAAAATCCTCCTTGTATTGATTTCTTAAACCAAGTTGTACATAGTATGAGAATGGAGGAAAAATAGAGAGTGGGGAAAGGAATAATTTGGCTATCTCCTTTGTTCTCTCAAGGTAGAATGCACTCTTGAGCTTACAAAATTAATGACCAACCCTTTGAAATGGGAATGGTGTTACAATTTATAGAATGAGAGGTGACTTATCGTCTACCCCCTAATGGATTTTCATATGTCCTTGTGCAACTTAAAACTTTTTGACTTCCTAGGAGAATATTAAGTCCCTTTTTATAACATAAAGGTGACTTATTACATTAGGAACATTAGGACATATGAAAAAATTCAACCCCAATGTGAAATTAGAATATTGGAAAGTGAGAGAAAGTTGGGGGGAAGAGGAGAGAGAAAGAGAGAGAGAGAGAAGAAGAAGAGGATATGTTGTTCCCGATGAATTCCATTGGTCCTCATTGATGGAAATCTCCAACTGTGATGAAACTCTGAATCTTCAACTCCTTACACACTGTGAAACTCATTCAAATTAGCTCATGAACACTCGCCAAGTTGAGTGAATTGTTCCGCTGATGACCGCAACTCCTAGCCTACGTATGATATGCCTGTGACCCGAACTATGTAGTGAGCTTTGAAAAAAAAAATCATGTTCCCTAAGAGGATCACCCCTCTATGTATCATTGTGCCAAAATTTCCATTTGAGAACAACCTGGTATTAATAGTAAGTTTCCAAATGGAAGGCTTACTATTTTTAGTGAGAGGTGATTTTTGCCTCATCTCGACCATCGTGAGGTGATGAACTCCCTCATTGGGTCTTTTTCACACTGCCTTTTCTTTGATCACTTCTTGGGGTGACTTACTATTTTTAGTAAGCACTTATACAAGGGACTTACTATTTTTAGTAAGTGATCATTTTCACTATTTTCTGCTCCGGATAATGATTTTGTCTTCTTGGAGGTCTTCAATGCACATTTTCTTTTGCCACAACTGCTTTTGATTATGACTTTCCAAACATAGCAAGTTTGTATAGGAAAACTTACTATTTTTAGAAAGTTTGTTTACTCGATGGAACATATGTCGTGACTCATCTCGTTGTCACAACCACATCCTATGAATTTCAAATAATTTTTCCCACTAGAATGTCAATAAATAAAATTTAAAATTTTCACCTGGTTGTGTCTTTGAGCACGAAGTTACCATGGTGGCCATTAATGGAGCTCAAAATTTATAGGTCTGGTTTATGTATCCGTTTGCAATGAAAACAAATTGATTGTGATAGGATTTTCATTTGGAGCTCATGTACACATTTTTAGCTCATTTTCATTGCGAGAATGATGGGAAATATGATGAATTTGAGTCAGTGCACGAAGTAAGGATTTTTTTGGAACAAAATAATTCTATGGGAACCATTTGAATTATAGTCTTTCATTACATCATTATCTTGACTTGAAAAAATGTGGAAGTCTTCAGAATATGACATCTGAACCCGATTTTTATCTTGTGAGATATGAATATTTCTCGATCAGGTGACTTCATGGTTATCTGTCGAAAGAAACCTTCATTTTCTTCCCATTCTTCATTTCTTTGATCAAAATTTCTATGATATTGATATTTTTTCATGAAGTAGAGTATTTTTTGGGTTATGGAAGAGATGGTTTGGATCAGAAATCATGGATTGAGTGTCTATATAAGCTTGAGAAAATCCATGGCATGGTGAGGAGCTATGGAGGAGAAATGAGAGGAAGAAAATGACTAAGTGCCAGATTTAAATTTTCAAAAAATGCACATGGTGTTATGTTTGTGGAGCCTATTTTTATGTTAGAGTGTGGTACACCTTCCATGTGTTACACTCGGGTATTTTTACGGCGGTCCCGCTCGCCGGTGAGCAGGTCAGGGGGGTTTGGGGGGTTGAAGCCCCCCTGATTGAAGGGGGTTTGGGGGCGAAGCCCCTGAAGAAAATTTTCATGGGTGGTTTATTAACCCATGGGTAATGGGTAACTGTTATGGGTTGTTTTTGGGCCCATGGTTTTTTAGCACCCATTGTTTTGTAAAACCGCCCTCTTCAAGTGACCCATAGGTTTATGGGATGGTTTTGTTTTTTCCCATTGTTTGATACCCATGGTTTTGTAAAACTTCTTAAGAAGTTGTCTATTTATATGGTCTTATGCATATGATAGAATGACAAGCAAATGTATTGCAGATGTGTTTTGAATTTGGGTGTGAATTCTGTAGAGTTTGTTGAGCATAGCTCCAAACAGATCTGGGTATTGTATTGAGAGAGTGGAGGCTTGTAATAAAATCTGAGCAAGTGATTCTTGGTGGACGTAGCCCAAATTGGGTGAACCACGTTAAATCTTGTCTCTCTGTGTTGTGTTATTTATTCTGCACTTTTATTTGAGATTTGTAATATTTTCTGCATATTAGTTTCTATTGTTGCGATTCTATAAGGGATTATTCCACATATTTTATCTCTTATTTCCTAACAATTGGTTATTAGAGCTTGGTTTGGTTTGCTGAAGTGTTGAATCGCAGGGAAAGTTTTTAACTTGAGTGGGAGCTATAGCAGATGATGGAAGATATAGGGTTGATAAATTCAATGGGCAGAATTTCAGTCTTTGGAAGATGCAGATGGAAGATTACCTTTATCAGAAGGATCTTTATACTCCACTGTCTGAGAAGGTGAACAAACCCTCGAGTATGACAAATGCAGAATGGGATTTGTTGGATCGGAAGGCACTTGGAATGATCTGACTGTGTCTTACATCTTCGGTATTATTTAATGTTTCAAAGGAAAAGACTACAAAAGATCTAATGGATGCATTAGGGAAGTTGTATGAAAAACCCTCTGCCTCTAACAAGATATTTTTAATGAAAAAGTTGTTTAATATGAAGATGTCTAAGAATAGTTCAGTAGCAGATCATTTAAATGATTTCAATACGGTTGTGAATATGCTAGCTTCGGTTACAATAGAATTTGATGAAGAAGTTAGGGCTTTATTAATTCTATGCTCTTTACCTGAAAGTTGGAATAGCCTGGTAATGGCGGTAAGCAACTCGGTTCCAGCTAACTCGAAGTTGAAGTTTGAGGATGTTGTAGGAGGTGATTCTAAGTGAGGAAATGTGAAGAAAAAAGCTCCACGGGAATCTTCTACTTCAGGGAATGCTTTGATAGTGGAAACTAGAGGGAGACAGAAGAATAGAGGAAACCGTGGAAAATCGAAAGATCGGGAAAGGTCAAAATCTAAGAGCAAGATTGTATGTTGGAACTGTGGAAAGTCTGGGCATGCAAAGAAGGATTGTTGGGAGCTTTGGGACAAGAAGAAAACAATAGGAAGAAAACAAGGAGACAAATGTGGCATCGGGTAATGTATGTCAGGATGCTTTGATTCTTTCTTTGCATAATATTACTGAATCTTGGGTTTTAGATTTAGGGGCTTCTTTTCATGCTACTCCACATAGGCATTATTTTGTTGATTATGTTCAAGGGGATTTTGGGCATGTTTTTCTTGGTGATGATGAGCCTTGCAGTATAGTTGGAAAATGTTCTGTTCAGGTTAAGATGTAGAATGGGAATACATGGCTATTAAAGGATGTCAGACATGTGCCTACATTAAGGAGAAATTTGATATCGGTGGGGTAATTGGGAAGTGATGGTTGTACTGTGATATTTACAGCTAACTCTTGGAAGGTTACCAAGGGTGCTCTTGTGGTGGCAAGAGGTAAGAAGGTTGGAACCTTGTATTTAACCACTGATAGGTACTAATGATTGTAATCTTGTGGCTTCAGATGTAGATACAACATTATGGCACTATAGGCTCGGTCATATGAGCCATAAGGGCATGAACATCATAAAGAAGAATTTTTCCTGGATATACAGAAACAGGTTTGGATTTATGTGAGAACTGCATATATGGGAAAATAGAAGCGAGTAAGGTTTCTCAAGGTTGGACCTACGAAGAAAGAGAGTAAGTTAGAACTGGTACATTCTGATGTGTGGGGGCCGGCTCAGGTATCATCTCTTGGGGGTTCAAGTTATTATGTTACTTTTATTGATGATGCAATAAGGAAAGTTTGAGTTTATTGTATTAGAAACAAATCTGATGTATTTGACACTTTTGTTAAATGGAAAGCCTTGGTAGAGAATGAAACAGGTCTTAAGCTAAAATGTCTCAGGTCAGAATAATGGAGGGGAGTATTGCAGCAATGAATTTAATGATTACTGTTCTAAGAATGGAATCCGATAGGCAAAAGACAGTTCTAGGAACTCCACAGCAGAATGGGGTATCAGAAAGGATGAACAAAACAATAATGGAACGTGCTAGGAGCATGAGGTTACATGCAGGACTGCCTCTTTCTTTTTGGGCAGAAGCGGTGAGCACAGCTGTGTACTTGATAAATAGAGGACCCTCAAGTGCCTTGGATGGAGGCATACCTGAGGAGGCATGGTATGGTAAGAAAGTTGATTATTCATTTCTTAGAGTCTTTGGATGTGAGGTGTTTGTTCATATAGACAAGGATGATAGGACCAAGCTAGAGGCTAAATCAGAAAAATGTACTTTCATTGGTTATGGTGGTGATGACTTTGGGTTTAAATGTTGGAGTATTAAGGACAAGAAAATCATTCGGTCTAGGGATGTGGTCTTTAATGAGAAAGTCATGTATAAGCAACAGTTGCAGGAAAACAGGGAAGAATCCAAGAAAGAATATGCAGTGGTAGAGGATCTTCCAGATGGGAAAGTGACCCATGAATCAGTTTAGGAACCTACTCAACAGGAACCCCAAACTCCTACAGTGAGGAGGTCTTCTAGGGTAAGAAAAGAACCTGAACATTTTTCTCCTTCTCTTTATAATTTATTACTCACTGATAGTGGAGAGCCAGAGAGCTTTGATGAAGCAATGCAGGTAGATGCCAGTAAGAAGTGGGAGCAAGCCATGGATGAGGAGCATAAGTCTCTCATGGAGAACCAGACTTGGGATTTGGTGAAGCTACTAGAAGGTAAAAGAGCATTGCAGAACAAGTGGGTGTACAGAGTTAAAGATGAAGAAGGAGGGAAAGAAAAGATATAAGGCCCGGTTGGTGGTCAAGGGGTTTGCACAGAAACAAGGTATAGATTTTGATGAGATATTTTCTCCTTGTAGTAAAAATGACTTCTATTAAAACTGTTCTTGGAATAGTGGCAGCAGAAGACTTGCACTTAGAACAGTTAGATGTAAAGACTGCATTTCTCCATGGTGATTTGGAGGAGGAACTATATATGCAGCAACCAGAGGGCTATGAGGTCAAAGGTAAAGAGGAGATGGTGTGTAAACTGAAGAAGAGCTTTTATGGCTTGAAACAAGCTCCACGTCAATGGTATAAGAAGTTTGATAGCTTCATGATGGAGCAAGGTTATATTAGATGTCATTCTGACCATTGCGTGTATACAAAGAAATTTTGAGGATGAAAGTTATATTATCCTGTGTTTGTATGTTGATGACATGTTGGTTGCAGGTAAAAACATGCAGGAAATAAAAGTACTCAAGAAACAACTAAGTGAATCCTTTGATATGAAGGATTTGGGGGCAGCCAGACAAATCCTTGGTATGAGGATAACTCAGGATAGGAAGGAATGGAAGTTGAATTTATCTCAGGAAGAGTTACATTAAGAAGGTATTGGAGAGGTTTAACATGCCAGGATAGCTAAACCGGTTGGGACTCCTTTGGCAGGCCATTTTAAGTTATCAAAGGAGCAGTGTCCCAAGACAGAGCAGGAAAGAAACCAGATGTCCAAGGTACCTTACTCATCAGCAGTTGGTAGTTTGATGTATGCTATGGTGTGCACTAGGCCTGATATTTCCCATGTAGTGGGAGCTGTGAGTAGATTTATGAGTGATCCAGGTAAAGAGCATTGGCAAGCAGTAAAGTGGATCCTTCGGTATTTGAGAGGAACCATGGGGATAGTTTTGTGCTACAGTGGATCAGACACCACTTTACGTGGTTATGTAGATTCAGACATGGCTGGAGATGTAGACAGCAGGAGGAGCACGACAGGTTATATTTATACTGTAGGTGGGACAACAGTGAGCTAGATTTCATGACTACAGAAGCTGGTGGCTTTGTCAACCATGGAGGCTGAGTATTGTTGCTGCCACAGAGGCAAGCCAAAGAGATGATTTGGTTACAACAATTGCTTGAGGAGTTGGGGCATAAGCAGGAGGAATGTAAGCTACATAGTGATAGTCAGAGTGCTATACACCTAGCTAAGAACTCTACTTTCCACTCCAGGACTCAAAGCATATACAGTTGAGATATCACTTCATCAGGACAACTTTGGAGGAAGATAAGTTGAAGTTGGAGAAGATTCATACCAGTCAGAATCCTGCAGACATGATGACCAAGGTGGTCACAAGGGATAAACTAAAGCTATGTTCAGCTTTGGTTGGCCTTCGTGGATGACAGTGAAGGGTTGAGAAGCTTGCTCAGTGGAAATCAGTCTCCAAGTGGGAGATTGTTATGTTTGTGGAGCCTATTTTCATGTTAGAGTGTGGTACACCTTCTATGTGTTACACTCGGGTATTTTTACGGTGGTCCCGCTCGCACGGTGAGCGGTGTCAGGGGGTTCAGGGGTGAAGCCCCCAAAGCAAATTTTCATGGGTGGTTTATTAACCCATGGGTAATGTTGTAACCGTTATGGGCTGTTTTTGGGCCCAAGGTTTTTCAGTACCCATTGTTTTGTAAAACCGCCTCTTCAGCGACCCATAGGTTTATGGGATGGTTTTATTTTTGCCCATTGTTTGATACCCATGGTTTTGTAAAACTACTTAAGCAGTTGTCTATTTATATGGTCTTATGCATATGATAGAATGACAAGAAAATGTATTGCAGATGTGTTTTGAATTTGGGTGTGAATTCTGTAGAGTTTGTTGAGCATAGCTCCAAATGGATCTGGGTATTATATTGAGAGAGTGGAGGCTTGTAATAAAATATGAGCAAGTGATTCTTGGTGGACGTAGCCCAAATTGGGTGAACCACGTTAAATCTTGTCTCTCTGTGTTGTGTTATTTATTATGCACTTTTATTTGAGATCTGTAATATTTTCTGCATATTAGTTTCTACTGTTGCAATTTTGTAAGGGATTATTCCGCATATTTTATCTCTTATTTCCTAACACATGGAGAGGCTAGGTGAATTTTTTCATGTCTGATATCCCTAACCTCAGGGACATGAGGGATATTAAATTCCATGGTGAGCAAGAGGATGACATGTTTCCTCGATCCGATGGCAGGGGATTTGCTTGAAAAAGCACTATAAGCACTAGGGGCTGACATTCGGTCACATGGATGACCAAACAACTCCCCATATGAGATGGGTGAATTTTTACATGGCTTATATATCTAACATAATGTACATGAGGGACATCAAATTATACAATTCTCCTAGAGCTGACATGTGTCCTCGATCTGACTAGATTGAATTTGAGTTCCAAAAATGAACTTGGAGGCTGAACTGTCAATTCTGAAGGTCATATGAGGGGACCAGAGGTCAGATGGGGGCTGGGAACATTTTTCCAAGGTTTGTGTACCTCACCTTAGGGACATTAGGGAGATAAAATCCCTCCAGGCTCCCGGTGATGACACGTGTCCTCCCGAAAATTAACTAACTCTTGAACTGTCTCTAAGAAGGTAACTTGGAAGGATGATAACTTGAGCTACCGATGGAATTTATTGGTGAAATTTTATATGATCATGACTATAAATTTCATTTAAAATCCAATGGCTATGGTCTTATATCTTGATTCATCCATTTGATCCTTGAAAAATTGGAATTGTGATTAAGTACTCCACTTGTGCCTGAGAAAAATTACCTGTAGACCTGATGCGCAAAAGTGTTGTGAAAAATATGATTTCACATTCATTTAGGGATTGGAATTATATTTCTATTGATGTTTCCATTTACTCTTAACTCCATCTGAAGCTCCCAAAATCTTCTTCTGAAGCTTAGTAGTGGTTTTAGGCCTGTGTACTGCCTAGGCTTGTGAACCCTGCTTTTCAATCAGACTAATCAAAGTATTTTAAAACTTCCCTAAACCTTCCAAAATAATTTCCATGATGTTATAAGATATTCAATTTACCTCCATGTTGAATGTATCCCTTTTGTTCTATTCCAGGGGGGTTGATCCAGTCCTGAGAAGGCTAGCGATAACCCTTCCCAATACTGCCATAAGATAACATCTTTTGAGAACTTCCTAAAATCACCTAGGGGATTAAATTGAATTTCCTAAATCACCTAGGGAACCAATTTGACATCAAATAGTGGGTGACCAGACTAATGGTGATTCAACCTATAATTTAACATTAAAATCCCAGGTGCGTTGACACATCACTCAGTTTAGACCGAGCACTCACCCGAAGCACACAAAAGTACTAGGCCCCTCTTTAGGGTTGTTATTGCAAGTTGTTAACATGATGAATACTTAAATATTTCAGATCTATGACTAATATATCATTATATAGTACATATTAATATCTAGATCTAGTGAATAACAAACTTAAGAGATAACCATGATGAAATCAAGCATGCATGCACCAATTATACTCAGGATTTGACACTCTGATTCAGCTAACACATTCCATTGCATTAAACATGATAAATAAATAGAATATTATTACAATTAATAGTACCATAGTCAATGCATGCATCAAATTTGATAGAATAACCTCACAATAATTCAGTTCTTAAATGCCACACTATACCACATGGTTCTTTCATATTTATAAGGGTGGGGAATTTCCCTTCACTACTTATCTAACCCCAAAAATAGGTCGCATGCTATTATTAGCCACACATCATTACAATAATAGCCACACATGCAAGTACACTAACAATAGACTTCTTCTAGTTAACTGTTAGTAATAAATCTATTCTCAACCTGTATCCATGTAAAGCAATTCATAGCTGATCCTCCAAAAATAGCCAATGCATTTCGCGCAAGTTTTTAATTGGTTTGTGTGTTTCGCACGCTATCTCCAAAAATATCTCATCATTGTGAAAACATCTAATTCCCAAATCTATCTCTTTCCTCAACATGTGATTCCTTTTTGATCCTTCCGCACTTTTGAATGTGCTCTACTATTCCGCACGAACCTTCTATATGTTCTTTTCTTACTGCCATATTTTATTTGATGACCATTACCACACACTAATTACATTACCACCCTGGAAATGGTTTGCATCCAAATCAAATCAAAGAATGTGAATAAGAAGATAGAAAGAATTTTGATGAATAAAAGAATGTCTTTACCCTGCAGTATCTTCTGCTTCAACCCGAGGAATCAATTTTGGATATTCTTCTTTTATTTCCGCCTCCAAAGTATACCAATCATTGAGCGCGACCTCTGCCTTTTCTAGGATATCTAATATAATTAAATCTAACTCATCTTTGGAAATATCTCATTTCTCATTCTGTAATACCAACACAATTAAGGACATGGTAGTAATTCTTCATTCTAATAAGTCCATATTTTGTGTGATGAGTTTCCCAAGCTCATCCAGCCTTTCCTTGTGTGGTTATTGAGTTGTTATAAGGGCCTTGTGCTTCTAATCAACAAGAGATAATCATTCTGCATGGCCCAAGGTCTCATCTTTCATGTCCTTCAGGACTTCATTATCCTCTATAATGATTCTGGTTCTTATAACTACTTTTGGGGATATACAAATGTTGAACGCTTGATATGATTTCTTCAGTTCCTCCTGTAAGCTTTGAAGAAACCCCTCATATGATGCAATATTTCTCATCACTGAATCCTTTTCTCGCTCTTCTTCCTGTGCTGGATCCTTTGGTTCTAGCATGCATAGAGGTTCATCTTCAAGCACTAAGTCCACCAAGGTACTTACATAGTGCATTGCCGAAGGAAATTTTTTGGGTACCTTTAACTCTAAGTGTGGCTTTGCTTTCATGATATTGTCCCCAACTTCCTATGCCATACTGATGAAAATAATTTTCTTCTTTTTGTAAAATATTTTTATCTATTTAGGCATTTTATTTCTGCATCCTTAGTTTTGAGCTCTTCTCTTAGCGCCCTAATTGTTGTAGCCTTATCCATATTTCACCGTGCCACCTCTTGATGAGAATTCTACCAAAGAATTGCTCACTTGTTCATCTGACATACTAGTAGGCTTTACTGTTATGTGTTTGGCCTAAGGTGTCTTCTTCAACCTCCTTGATACACATGAATCTTCACATACATCAAAGTCTAGTTCATCCATGTGCACGTGCATCGAACATGACAATTGCTTCCTTATGCGCATGGTTTCCATATCTTCATCCATCAACTCCTAGCCATACAACTCTTTTTGTGTCATTGTGCTATGAAAACAGGCGTGAAAAATTTTACCTGTGTCCTTGGCATAGCTCATGATTGGTGGAGTATATTCTCCACTTGTTCTCTTCGATCTCGGCCCCTTAAGAACTTAGGCTTCAAGATTTGGAGCTTGTTCTACTGTACCCTGAGTAGTCTTGGTCAATGTATCATCTGCCACCTTTTCTCCCTCTTCTCCATCCTTCATTTATTTTCCTTTGGTTTTTCCACATTCTCTGGAGGTGCAAGAGAATTGGGCGCACTTTACTCATAATCTTCTGCCTCCTCATTCAACTCCAACTTCCTTCTTTTTTTCTTAGTTGTCTCATTCTATGGAGAGAGTAGAGGTGATCTACTCACTGATTTTGGAGTAGAACCTTGGGTGTTTGTTCTCTTGAATACTCTTTTGAAGCAGTGTTCTCCTTGTACTACACCCAAATCCTCATCTTATCCTTCCTGTGGCTAGGGTGGAGTAGTCGTATGCTCAGCTTCTTCCTTATTTGGAGGCTACCTCCTACCTCTGTGCTCCAAACCACCACTATCTTCATGCTCCTCTTCTTCATCATCTACTTGTATTTTCTTTGTGGGCTTAGGCTCTGGAACATTTTCCATTGTATGCTTACCTTTTGGTGGCCCTGGGAGCATGAACTCATTCTCCACATACTTAGTGTTCTCCATCTTGGGCTTGAGTTAAAGGTACACAATCGCTACTCCAGTGTCCCCAACTGCCAAGCTTATAGGCTTCATGCTTATATTATCTTAGATAATCCTCTCTATGTAGGCATTCCACTCTGAATATACATATTTCTTTCTCAGAGTGTGGTAGTCACAATCTACCTTTTCTCCATTGAAGGTTAGGCGGCACACATCTGAAAACCATTGAACTGATGCCTGGAAATATTTTTCTATGAAGGAATATGGAAGTTTACACCATGGTCTCCAAGCCCCGTCCTTCATCACAAATCGCATGATGAAAAAATGTTGGTAGACTACAAACTGTACAACCTTACCCACCACCAAAGGAAACTCCTTGGGTATGCACCACTATTATTCTAACGTTGCGTGAAGTATATCATCTCTGACCTCTTCTTGAATGGTCCGCTCATTAATCCTTCACACAAGTATTTTTGAAATATTTTTGCTAGAGATTTGTGTTCTGCGGGGTACTCACAAATCTTATCCTTTGGCCCATCAGGCACTCCAATCTCCATAAACACCAAAGACAATAAAATAACACCAAAAATTATTTTGTCACCTGTCTGTACTTCTTCAATGATTTTATTTTCTATGTGATCTATGATATTGTAAACCACTCCTTGAGACATCTTCTTTGTAATGTGCAACCACATTGTAATTACCTGTGACCACCTTTCTTGGTCATTCAACTTTATTACAAGATGTGTAGTTGCCTGCACTATTGGGTACTTCTTTAAGTTGTCAATGTCCATGCCACACAGAACTTTGGTATACCCTATTTACTTCCTTATCTCCAGGATTGTGGCCTTATTAGTTAAATCACTTTCCAGATCCACTCCTGTGTCCCTTAGTCCTGTCACTGTTGAAATCAAGGTAGTTGTGATTCTAACCCTCCATCCGACGAAGTAGAAGAATTCCTCATGGACTCTGCTCATCAACCATCAATACAATGGTTCATAATTCCCAAATTATGGCAGCTTGTACAACTGGCAGATTCCAATCTACTTAAGTAACTTCTCATTAGTGTCATCGTACACTAGCATATCTTCTGCTATGCACTTGTTCATTTTTATGCTCAATAACACATCGAGCTCCTTCTTAATATCTTGTACGATGGTTGTAATCACTTATTTTAGGTTGACAGATGTGGGAATCCCATTCTTGTCCCATGATCATGCCCTTTGGATACTACATTTTTGAGAAACTACTCTTGAGAGAAATTTCTTCTTCCACTTCGTGTAATACGCTGCCTCGGGAAGGGAATTCAACAAGAAATTACTAACTATTTGGGATAATTTTTATTTTTTTTGAAAGTAACTAAAGTTTCTACTTTACCCCATTGATTTTAATTTTAAGTCATATTAATTTTTTTATTTTATTTCCCGAGTTTGCCTAAAATAATTAATTTTAATTATCTAGCCTCTATAAAACTTACACATTTTTAAATCTATATCTTATCTAATTAGGATTCACCCCAAAGAGACATAAATACTCATCCTTAAATAAAAAATCATTTCCCACAAAGTTACTCATGACTTAATGTGTGTAGGGTTGAATATGGACCCTAAGAATTAATCCATCTTGGCCCTTGATTTTGAAAAATCCCTAAAGGATGCCCTAACTTCTTTATTCCCTATCTTTTCTTTTCTTTTTCCTATTATTATCTCTCATTTTGTTTTACTCTCCTATTTGTAGGTTGGAGGATGAACTATGGGGTTTGATTGAATTTTACAATGTATTGTTGAAGATCCACACCACAACAATAAACCCCCTTTTTAAAAAAAAAACCATATTGAAATTGTATAGAAACTTCATACAAAAACCAGAATGGTTTCCTATTATTATTATTATTATTGTTTTTTGTTAAATGCACATATTTATTTATTTATTTATTTTTATTGTTGGAAGGGAATGGAGAGGGCGGATTGGAAGGAGGGGGGGTGTGCTGTGCGTGGTGGAGGGAGGTACATAGGTGGTGTGGGGGTCGGCAGGGGCAGGTGGCAAAACAGAGTCGTAGGGGCGGCGGAATAGCGCAGGCGAGGGGGCGGCAGGCTAGGGCCGTAGGGGCGGCGAAATAGTGCAGGCGGGGGACGGCGGGACATTGCCATAAGGGGGCGATGCAAGGTTTTGTGGGGGGGGGTAGCGCCCCCCCTTAGGACAGGGCAGGGATGGGGGGACCGAAGCCCCCCCACCCATATGTTTTTTTTGTTTGTTTTTTTTTGTTTTGTTTAAAAAAAAAAATGACCCGAATTTAGTTTTTTTCTTTTTTTTAATACATAACATATATGTATAATATATAAAGTAATATATATATATATCTCTATATATATATAATTACTATACATTTCTCTTTTTTTATATATATTTTATTTTTCTACAAATATAAATATAAATTATTTATATATATGTAAATTTCATAACACATACGTGTATATATATTATATGTATATATCTTGTTTATATATATATATATATATTTGTGTATTTTATTTATTAGTTTAATATATGTATGTCTATTTAATATATATATATATATATATATATATATATATATATATATATATAAAGTCAAGAGAATGTGAAAAGAAAATAGTCAAATTAATAATAGTTTTCTACCAATGTAAAAAAAAACAAAAACAAGCTTCACAAAATCAAGTAGATTTCGTTTCAAATGTAATGCAAGGATTATTTCAGATTTACATACATATAGAATTCTTCAACAAATGATATATCCTCTTGTAAATAAAATATAAGAGATACATCAAGCTACAAATAAATGAAACATTTGATACAATACTTCTCTTCCACAAGCTTAGACTACCTGGGTGATGTATAAATATTCCCAAATGTGCAATAACCAAGAATTTCTATTACAAGTCTCTTGTAAGTTGGGAGAGAGATTTCTCATTGCAACATCATGTCTCAAGCTACAAGTAATTGCTGTATATACAAAATGGAGGTTTTTACAAGGAGAGGGAAAAACTTCCACATAACTACACACATAAGGTATACAATGCAAGAATGTCTCATAAGGAAAGGAATAACAATGAGAGTCCCAGATGCCACTAACTCCAACTTGAGAGCCAACTTCCATGTTTTCCTGAAATCCATGAAAGGAGAAAAGAGTTTGTTTACCACCCAACCATAGGCATCATGACATGCCTTTCCCAAGGTTGGGATGCATGCTAGCCTCCCCCAAGCCCATGGGAAAGAGGACTATCATCCACAAATTACACAAGAAAGGGGGGGTGGAACAACCAAAACACATTCACATGGAAAACAAAACAAGTGTAAATCAAGACTCCAAGTTTCACAAAGAGGAGAATCCCGCGATTTACCTCCAAAGTGGGGAAGAGAGGAGAAAGTTCTCCAAAAATTATATTCCAAAATGCTTGCACAAAGAAAAAATCTCCCTACCCTCCTTATTGCTCCTAAATTCCAACAACATCCTCCTTATTCCTCCACCCTTTCTCCAAGTTCTTCTTGGAAGGATTTTCAAACCCCAAAGGGGTTTCCTTACCAAGAATGGGGAAGGAGATTCAAGCCAAATGAATCAACTTCCCCAGCTCAACCATTGAGGGGAAACACTAAGACCCTACAAGGCTTGTCCATTGAACCTTGAGGATTGAGAGGGAAAATTCCCTCTCTCTTCCCCCACACTCCAAAACTCCATCATGCCATATGATGGAGGGAGTAAAAACAAGCAAGCAACCAAAATATACATACAACAAATAACAATTTCAAGCAACCAATCTAACTACTAAAAAGAAAGCAACACAACAATAAGACATAAGAGCCTACCTCAAGGAAAGCTCTCTAAAAAGCTCTCCAACTTCAAGTTTCTCCACTCTTGAATCAAGCAAATCACAAGCTACAAATCACCCAAGCATCCAAGCAAGAAGTTCCAAAAAAAAAGTCCCTCTCTCTTCCCATGAATGAGAATTTGAAGAGGAGCAAGCAAGTATCCTCATCAATGAGGGGGTGACATGTGTCACCCCTCTCCTTCTTCAAGGTCAAAGATTCCAAAACAAAAGAGAGAAAGGGTAAAATTGTCTTTTTGCCCTCTTCTCCCAAATTCCCCTAAATGCTAGCAAGACAAAATTAGTGAAACTTTTAATAAGCACTCCAATCCACACCCCTTACATGGATGTGACCAAATAAGAGGCAAAAAGGGGGGGGGGGAGAAACTCCCTCTAGCCTTGGAAATAATCCCCCCTACCCATTAGGTAGGGTACAAGGGCTCATTTTAATGTTAGGGAAACCCCCAAGCTAAAAAGAGGTCCCCAAAAATGCCCCAAATAACCTAATTTTGGGTTTTACATTTTTGGCACAAGGGTAGAGGGTGTGGGGACCACCCAAGGGTTTCACATGTGACCCTAAACCCTTGTGATTAAGTGACTCATTAAAAAAAATTTAAATTTTAATGAAAGTGGAATTCACTCCCAAAACAAGTTTACAACATAAGTAATTACCCTAAAAAAAATTAATAATTCAAGCTACAATACATTACAAAAATTAGGGTCACTCATGGTTCCCAAAATAATAATCTCCTGCACTAAGGATTCACACAATGAACATGGCTAGGACTTAGCCCGTGGGATGCTTGTGCAAGATTGTGTAGCTGGCCTGAATCCCACGTTCTCTTGTAAACCTGTCACCTGCACACTCAGTGCACACATTAACCGTACCTATTCGATAAAATATAAAACAGCTACACAGTAAGATATCAATGAAGTTCTAAACTAGCCTAACATCCTACTGAAATCAAAATGCGATAAGGTGCACAATTATACTCAATGTTCCAAAAGTTAGAACAAGATGATAGAGTGACATATAACCATATGAATCTTAAACATGCAACAACTAAGTATTCCATCGAATAACATCATATCCATTAGTATCCACGACATCATATGAGGATAGTGCAACAACATTGAAATCAAGCTAAATTGGTGCGCTATATGCATAAATGTCCCCACATGTATAAAAAGATCCAATCTTTAATATAATGTCCACGATATAACCAATCTCTTTTTCAAAACATTTCTATAAACAAAGAAATAAGAAGCTAACTAAGCTATAAAAAGTGTGGGAACTACATCCCCCTCTACTAAAATTAGACCTCCTCCTGGAAGTCACTGAAAGATATAGGGATATCTAGCCCTCAAAAGGTGTCGTATCCTCCTAGGTAGCTGTTATCTTTTCATATCGGTCCCACTGTACTCTAACCTGGTCCAAGTCTCGACCCTGAAGGGGCCAACCTCCAGTGCTCTAGTATGCATATGTGCTCCAGTCTCCACTATCCTTTATCCTCTACCTATAATTCCAACCAATCCAAAACATGAGAAACATCTGGTACATATCTACGTAGTACATAAACATGAAACACGTCATGGGCTTGTGTAAGGCGTGGTGGCAAAGTTAGGTCATAGGCAACTGGACTGATGACCTCGAAAATATCAAAAGGCCCCAAAAAATGAGGTGATAGCTTAGAACCCTTTCCATAATGGATCAGGACTCTTATGTGGTTGAACTCTCAAGAAGACTTTGTCACCCCATTGAGAAGTGATGATCAATCCTCTTGGTGTCTGCATATGCCTTCTAGTGTGCTTTGGCCTGCTTAAGAACGTTGTCTAATCATCACAACCTTCTGCTCTAAATCTTGAAGATAGGCTAGTCCCAAAATAATCTTGTCATCTAGTCTATCCCAACTCAAAGGTGTCCTGCAAGGTTGTCCATACAAAGCCTGGTAAGGAGCTATACCAATGGAACTATGATAGTTGTTGTTGTAGGCAAACTCAACTAAATGTAAATAATCTTCCCATTTATTCTGCCAGTCCATCACATACATCCTCAACATTTCCTCCAACACTTGATTAACCCTCTTCATCTAGCCATCTATCTCTAGATGATAAGCTGAACTGAAATTAATCTAAGTACCCAGAGCAGTCTGAAAATAAGTCCAGAAAACTTAAGTGTATATGGTATCCCCTATCATTTATGATGGTCTTTGGAATCCCATGCAACCTAACAATGTTCTACATAAATACTTGGGCAATGGCCTGTGCATTATAGGTGAACTTGGTTGGCGAGAAGTGCGCAACCTTGGTCAAATTATCCATGGTAACCATAATGGCATCATGATGATAAGAAGACATTGGAAGTCTGACTATGAAATCCATGGAAATCACATCCCATTTCCACTCAGGAATATAAAGAGGATGTAAAAGTCCTGCGGGATGATAATGCTCTACCTTAACCCTTTGAAACTCAAGGCATCATGCAACAAAATCTGCTATGTCTCGTCAAATACCTGGCCAATTATATAACTCTCTCATATCAGCATGCATCTTCTTCACTCCTGGATGTGACACATATGGGGCTCGATGAGCCTCTTAGAGGATGAAGTTACGCAGATCACCTATCTTAGGCACATAGATGTGCTTATGGAACCGACATCAATACCATTTGTCTCTAAAACACACCCATAATATCTTCCCTCTATTGAACCTTGTGACTCCAAAATCTATTTGGCTCCCTTAAAAAATATGTCCTCTGAAAGGTGCTCAAGAATCCTGCCTCTCAAATCTGACTAAAGTTTCAAGGAGGCAAGCACATTTCGTCATCTACTAAGTGCATCTACAACAACATTTTCCTTTCCTTTGATATACTGCACCTCCATGTCATACTCACATAGGAACTCCATCCAACGCCTTTGATGAGCGTTGAGGTTCAGCTATGAGAATATATGTTGCAAACTACGATGATCTATCTTCAAAATGAAAGTTCTACCCAAAAGGAAATGTTGCCAATGTACCAGAGTATGAACAACTACTGCAAGCTCTAAATGATGAGTAGGATAATTAAGCTCGTAGTCCTTGACCGTACGAGACTCAAAGGCAATAACCCGACACTCCTGTATAAGAACTGCTCCCAAACCCTCTAGTGATGCATCAGTACAAACAACAAAATCCTCTGTCGAGTCTGGAACATCTAAAATCGGTGCCGTGGTTAACCTTTCCTTAAGCATCTGAAAGGCCTGCTCACATTTCTCTGACAAATAAAAATTCTTCCCTTTCCTCTGAAGAGAAGTGATAGGGTGAGAAATCCTAGAAAAGTCCTGTACAAACCTGCGGTAATACCCTATTAAACCCATGAAACTCCTCACCTTAGTAATTGATGTGGGTGTGGGAAAATCCAAGATATCCTATATCTTAGAGGGATCTATGGAGATACCCTCGCCTAAAATGATATGACTCAAGTACTGAATCTCTGTCTGAAAGAAGCTACATTTTTATAAGTTCCCATATAACTTCTGCTCCTCCTCAAAACCTGAAGTACCTGTCCTCAAATTCTCCTTGTGTTCCTCCTCGGAAACGAGAATAATTCAATATGTCATTAAAGAACACTAAAAACAAAACAATCCAGAAATGTCTTGAAATACTCCACTCATGAGGCTTATGAAAACAACTAGGGCATTAGTCAAACCAAATCGAACCATTGTGAAATCATTATGCCCATAAACGTGTGTGAAACACTGTCTTATGAATTTCTGCATCTGAAATGCGCAATTGATGATATCCTAACTTGAGATCGATTTTTGAGAACACTCTCGCTCCCCACATCTGATCAAACAAGTCATCAATCCTAAGAAACAGATAACGGTTCTTTTTTGTTACCTTATTGAGCTGTCTGAAGTCTACACAGATCCTGAGAGAACCATCCTTCTTCTTCACAAATATGATTGGCACTCCCCAAGGAGATACACTAGGGTGAATGAGACCCTTATCTAATAACTCCTCTAACTAAATATTGAGCTCATGAAGCTCTAGAGTCGTCATCCGATAAGGTGCTCTAGAAACTGGTGCAGATCTAGGTCCTAAATCAATGGTGAAATCTACCTCTCTGTGGGGTGGTAACCCTGGTAGCTCACCTGGAAATACATCTGCATACTCCCTTAAAACTGCATGGTCATCTAAGGGTGAGTGCTCTAGAATGCTCTTTGATCAATCACTGATGGTGATAGCAAACAAATGACATCCCTTATGCATGCTCTGCTTGAGTTTCTTAGCTGATATCATGCACAAGGAGATATGCCTCTATATTCCAGATATCACAACTACACTCCCAAGATCATCCTGACACTCAATAACCTTATTTCTGCAATCCACCTTAGCTCGATGGGCCTCAAGCCAATCCATACC
Source organism: Taxus chinensis (assembly GCA_019776745.2). Classification (NCBI taxonomy): domain Eukaryota; kingdom Viridiplantae; phylum Streptophyta; class Pinopsida; order Cupressales; family Taxaceae; genus Taxus; species Taxus chinensis. The sequence continues at coordinate 508,004,821 of CM034156.1, read as the reverse complement.
CAATACTACCTGATAGGATCCTAAAGGGATAACTTGGAGGTCAAGTGTAGTGGAGAAAGCTCCTAAATCAAGTACGTAACTCTCCACATACGAGTCCACACTAAGTTTGGCCCCAAAGGCCAACTCAATCTACCAACTATCTGGTTTCCTAGCCACCACAAGCCCACACTGGTCCACTATAGAAGGTGATATAAATGAATATGAAGCACCTGAATCAAAAAGTACTGAGACAAAAATACCCCTGATAGTACCTGTCGTCTTACTAACTGTGGCCTGATGCTCAGCCTGGCGGTTGTCAACCACTGCATATACATGATGAGCATGTCCTACATCTCCCACCATATTCTTGCATCTAGAAGCTCTCTATGTATCCATGGTATTGGGTTTGTGTGGTCACATGCACACATAGTGATCAGGAGATCCACAAATAAAACATCCTCGTGTGCCCCTCTGAGATGGGGTCCCTCTTATGCTCTCGTGTACTAATCCTACTGTTCCAACCCTACCAGACTGCTGTGTGTGAGCTATGGCTGTGTGCCTGCAGCGTGCCCTGCCTCTTATCCTTGGCTCCAGCCAAAACCTCCCCTAGAAACACCTCTTTGAAATTCCTGTGTCTATCTAGCACCCTGGTGCGGGTGGCCCTACTGTTGTGTCTGTCGTTGCGGGTGTGGTGGAGCCCTCATGGCTACTTGCGGAGGCCAAAAGTATCCTCTAGGGGGTGGTACAGTACCTTGTGACCTCTGACTTTGAAAGGCATGTATCCTCTCCTTAAACTTTCTCTTGTTTCTATCACGGTGCTCCTATGTCTTGGTCCTGTTCTCCTCGGCTAAGTAAAACCTTCTCGACAGCCTTCTCAAGTGTGGGAGTAGATAACATCATAACTACTCTTGCTTATATCTACATTGAGGGCCTCGTATAAACCTATTAACCTATGCAATTTCTCATTTTACAGGTAGTCTACATACTGTAGGAGATCCAGGAACCTGCTCTCATAATGTGCTACTATGCCAGATCCTTGTTGTAAAGTCATGAAATTCATCGATCCTTTTATGCAAATGAAATTCTTTGATATATAACAAGCCCTGAACCGCTCTTTGAACATCTCCTAGGTCATTATCTCTCGAGTCAAATGGAGTTTCCATTCCTCATTCCTCCACCAAACACCTGCTATGCTTCTCGAGAGGAGGTGTATAGCAAACCTTTCATCTTGGTGTTACTCTTGTAAGAGTGCAAGCCAAAGCAACTATCCAAACTAAAGAGCCATGACTTAACCCCAAAGCCATCTATAGAGCTGATGTAATTGGGCGGATGCATAAGTGAAGAAGATCCCTAATCACGTTTCTTGTATCTTGATCCTGACGATGTAGTCCAACAGGCGAAGGGAGTCACTTATCCTCAAATGGTCCCTTGAGACTATGTGAGTAGCTATGATGGAATGAGGCTACCCTCTCATGATGAACAGAAGGGCAATATGACCTTTCTCGTCTCATTGTAATTGTGCTCTGTGTAGCTCAGAATGTGTGTCCTCACCTATCAGCTCCTTGTCTCCCAATGGTGTCTCCACTCTCGCTTCCTACAGTGGGGGTAGACGCTGCTCCACAACACCTATTAGCTAGTACAAGGCCTCTAATATCTGAGGCCCCAATTTGGGTACTGGTGGCTCCTGTGTAGGTGCACTATGCCCCATGCCTCTAGTTGATCGTTCGCTCTTGGGTGGGATCTTGTGCACGAGGTGAGTGAAAAAGTTATTCATTTAAAATTTTCTGGTTGCGGATGGTGTTTAATTATTATTATTATTTATTTGTTTTTTATTTTTTAATCCATTTATTAAATTAAATGTTATTAAAATTACCACTAACTATTTTAATTTATTTTCCTAGAGTGTCCACGTGTGCGAACCTTCGCTCTGATACCAAATGTCAAGCCCGTCCTCGAACACCATAAAACTACTTAAAAAGTTGGTAAATTTTTTTTTTGAAGTGCGAACTAATGTTTCACCTAAACATTCTCATTAAGTAATTATATTCTTAACGATATAATTTTAACAAAATTACGAAAACATTTGTTTTTAATTAATTTTATTTATTTAGCTTCTATATTAATGTTCTCACTCATTTTAAAAATAATGATATATACATATCATTGACTAAAACAACCTACAAGAGAAAAATAACTATCCATTTTTTATTAAAATTTCCTCCCCCATTCAAAAATGTTTAATCCCACAATATTACTCATTTTCAAAAGTATGTAGGGATTTACTTGAGCCCTAGGATCAAACAAATCTGGGCCCTAGATTTTGGAGTAACCCTAAAGTTTTCACTAACTCATCTAATATCCATTTTCTTATCTTTCTCTTTATTCTTTTGCCTTCTCATTTTGCTTTTGGGTTTGGCTCTTGAATGTGCAGGTTTTTTAATTCATGGAGATTTCCAAGAATGGAATTACCATATTGTTTTTTTTGTTAAGTTCATCTTCCTTGTAAAAACCAATACATTTGTATATATATACTATAATTGTTTGTGTTATAATATGTGTGTGCGGCTGTGTGTGTGTTGTGTGTGTGTGTGTGTGTTGTGTGTAATTATTTTTGAGAGGTTTTAGGCCGCATGAAGGGAGTCGTGGAGTGGGAATAACAGGGCAACATGTCAGGGAGATGTGGAAGAGCGTGCGGAGATGAGTGTGTGGTGATACATGCGGCAGGGGTAGCAGTGCTCAGGAGATGTGGCAGGGTTCGCAGGTGCGGGGACACTGCAGTGAGCAGGCTATAGTGTGGATGAGGAGAGGCGCGGTGAGAGGTGGAGTGTAACATGAGCAGAGGGGGGCAGTAGCCAATCCACATGTGGCTTTGTGGAGGCCAATAGGTATGCCGTGGGTGCGGAGGAGGGCCGAATTCAGCCCCCCTCCCCTCCATAGTTTTTTTTTTGTGCAGGGGTTTATTATAAGTTTCAGCCCCCCAACCAATGTTATTTTGTTTTTAAATGTATTTTGCAGGCATGGGGGGGGGGGGAGGGGCATAACCCACTATATGCACCCCCCCCCCCCATATAGCGGATTTATTATATATATCTTGTTTATAAATACTTATTTACGTAAATATTATGTATACATATTATATGTATGGTAAATTTTGTTTATATATATATATATATATATATATATAAATATATATATATATATCAACACACGTAGAATATTATATATAAATGATATTATTTTAATATGAAATATATACTATATATAAAATTATACATGTATGTATATTCATTACTTGGGACAATTTTAAATCTGTACTGATTGTCAGTTTTATTGACACACACACACACTCACACATGACTTGACACACACACTACACACATGCACACACACACATTTACACACGGAGAGAATATATCTCAATAGGTACATGCTGAATCCATACTTCTTTTTGTACTTTCATGATATTTATAAAATGAAGTACAGAGTTAATACTTTTTCCAACTCCTCATGGAAATAAAACAGCTTCTAAAGTTTCAACTCATAGTTCAAGAATTAACATTATCAATGTTTACAAGAAGAGAAGAACATATTGCCTGGAGGAGAGTGTATTTCAATCAAAATAGTAGTCCATGAGATCCCATAACCAAAAATTTCTACTTCAACTCCAGATGTTCTTAAATAACATCTTTTCTTCAAGTTTTTTTATTTTTTTTATAAATGAGATTCTTAGAAAGAGCAAGAAAACCTTCCTTTCAAGACAAAAGAAAATTAGATTCCTTTTCTTGACACCAATACCACCAACGTTTGCAAGAAACAAAGGGCTAAGGCAAACAACACCTCCAACAAACTATGTTTCTACCAATATGAAAAAAATAAATACAAGAGTTACATCATATTCAAATAGATTTCATTTCAAATGTAATGCCAACAATATCATTTCAGTTTTCCACACATGCTTAGAATTATTCAACAGAGTAATATTTTCTCAAATTTGTACATACCAATACCAGAGCATTTCTATTACAAGTTTCTTGTAAGTTGAGGAGAGATTTCTCATTTCAACACTTCTCTGTCCATCAAGTTTACAAGTAAATGGGTAAAATATTCAAAACATACACCAAATGTACAAACCACCACTCAATTTCTAGTACATAGACTTATTTTAAGCTCTAAAAGAGAGATTTGCTCAAGAATAGGTTACACTTGTTTAAAGGATTTTACAATTACAAAGAACAGGTTTTTTTTTTTTACAACAAGATTCCACTACACCATTCTTGCAAAAGACAAGAGGTGATGTCCTCAATAGATTGAAGGAGATTAAAAGCTCCAATCCAACAACCCACTTCCAACATGAGATCCCAATGTACATTGCCTTCAATAAAACCCAACAAGGAGAAAGAGTTTGTTTGACACCCAACCATAAGCATCATTACACGTCTCTCCCAAGGTTGAGATGCATGCTAGCCTCCCCCAAGCCCATGGGAAAGAGGAATACCATCCATAACTTACACAAGAAAAATGGTGAAGCAACCAAGAACACTTCAACATGGAAACAAAACAAGTGTAAATCAAGACTCCAAGTTTCACAAAGAGGAGAATCCCACGATTTTCCTCCAAGGTGGGGAAGAGTGGATAAATTTCTCCAAAAATTATATTCCAAAATGCTTTCACAAGGCAAAAATATCCCTACCCTCCTTATTGCTCCTAAATTCCAACAACATCCTCCTTATTCCTCCACCCTTTCTCCAAGTCCTTCTTGGAAGGATTTTCAAACCCCAAAGGGGTTTCCTTACCAAGAATGGGGAAGGAGATTCAAGCCAAATGAATCAACTTCCCCACCTCAACCATTGAGGGGAAACACTAAGACCCTACAAGGCTTGTCCATCAAGCCTTGAGGATTGAGAGGGAAAATTCCCTCTCTTTCCCCCACACTCCAAAACTCCATCATGCCATATGATGGAGGGAGTAAAAACAAGCAAGCAACCAAAATCTACATACAACAAATAACAATTTCAAGCAACCAATCTAACTACTAAAAAGAAAGCAACACAACAATAAGACATAAGAGCATACCTCAAGGAAATCTCTCCAAAAAACTTTCCAACTTCAAGTTTCTCCACTCTTGACTCAAGCAAATCACAAGCTCAAAATCACCCAAGCATCCAAGCAAGAAGTTACAAGAAAAAAGTCCCTCTCTCTTCCCATGAATGGGAATTTTAAGAGGAGCAAGAAAGCATCCTCACCAATGAGGGGGTGACATGTGTCACCCCTCTCCTTCTTCAAGGTCAAAGATGCCAAAACAAAAGAGAGAAAGGGTAAAATTGTCTTTTTACCCTCTTCTCCCAAATTCCCCTAAATGCTAGCAAGAAAAAATTAGTGAAACTTTTAATAAGCACTCCAATCCACACCCCTTACATGGATGTGACCATACAAGAGGTAAAAAGGGAGGGAAAACTCCCTCTATCCTTGAAAATAAGCCCCCATACCCATTAGGTAGGGTCCAAGGGCTCATTTTTATGTTAGGGGAATTCCCAAGCTACAAAGGGGTCCCCAAAAATGCCCAAAATAACCTAATTTCGGGTTTTGCATTTTTTGGCACAAGGGTAGAGGGTGTGGGGACTACCCAACGGTCTCACATGTGACCCTAAACCCTTGTGATTAAGTGACTCATTAAAAAAAATCAAAAATTTAAATGAAAGTGGGATTATTGACTCCCAAAACAAGTTTACATCAAAATCAACTACCCTAAACAAAATTAATAATTCAAAGCACAATACGTTACAACAATTGGGGTCACTCATAGTGCCCAAAATAATAATCTCCTATACTAAGGCTTCACACAATGAATATGGCTAGGAATCAGCCCGTGGGCTGCTTGTACAAGATTGTGTAGCTGGCCCGAGTCCCACGTCCTCCTGTAAACTTGTCACCTGCACACTCATTGCACACATTAACTATACCTGTCCGATAAAATATAAAACAACGACACAGTACGATATCATTAAGTTCTAAACTAGCCTAACATCCTACTGAAATCAAAATGTGACAACATGCATGATTATACTCAATATTCCAAAAGTTAGACAAGATGATAAAGTGACATATGACCATGGAATTCCACATGCAACAACTATTCATCAATATAATTGTGTTCCAAACACAACGTCATATCCATTAGTATCCATGACATCATAAAATAAAATGTGATAACATAGAAATTAAGCTAAATTGGTGCTATTCGCCTAAATGTCCACACATGTCTAATAAGAAAAAATCTCTAAATATAAAGTCCAAGATAAAACCAATCACTGTCAAAACATGTCTATGAGAAAAGAAACAACAAGCTATTGAGCTATAAAAGTGTGGGCACTACACTTCGACCTTTCTCTTCCCATTTACTCCTGATGCGGGTCCTTTCTTTGGTGCCATCTGAAAAATCTCTCTTTTGTTCCCTCTATAATTGAGAAATTTGAAACCCTAGTTAAAATCTCCATGCCCTAGTGGAATTTACACGCCCTAGCTCATTTGTAATGCATATGATTTGCTCAGACCCTTCACATGTGGGAATACAAGCTTTTGCTACGCACAAAAATTCTCTCCACGTCTAATTTCACACTCTTCACACCTCATCAGGATTGCTCAGCTCGTTTCCACTTAGCTCTTTTCAAATTCTCTCGATCGCAACGGTAAAAATGAACTTGCATCTTGTCATTATATAGATTTTCAAAAAGTTAGTGCATTTATTTCTCCTCCACCTACCAACAATCCTCTCATTAAACAACCATTTTCATTCCTTCCGCATGGTACATCTTCACGTCCAAGCTATAACCTTCTAGCGTGCCTTCCTACCTTCTAGCCGCAAACTTCTCTTCAGCGCACTTCCGTGCACCTGAGTACCTCATCACTGTGCCTTCCAATGGTAGTCTTCATGACCTCTACTTACCTCATGTTATACTTGTTTCTTCATCTACCTCCACATATGGTTCTTATTTCCAGAAGTAATCTTTTTTTATTTCAATTTTCTAACTTGAGTAACACTCATAATAGATAGTTCCTTTCATGTTTACTTATTTTCATCAATCCTATACCTAGATATCAATAACCACCCCACACTAAGGGTATGTGTAGTCCTCTGTGCATAAAAATTCTCCAAATAGTAATTAGCTTCTGGTGCATAAACACGCTTATTACACAAACACACCAACTAAATTGACAAAGCATAGTGACAAAGAAGGAAACACATTAAGGAAATGCATAGAATTGAAAACCTAATCTAAATGGAAACACTTCCTTATTACAAACACCAAGAAGAGTTATTTATAGTAGGGCTTTAGCCTACTCCCGTTGAAGTATCTAGGTAACCGTATTCCATCAAGCACTTCTAATTGACAAGCACCTGTTTCAAGTATGTGAGTGATAACATATGACCCCAACCAATGTACTTTGAGTTTACCTAGATGACACAAAAATTTAGAATCATAAAGGAGCACAATTTGTCCTATCTCAAGCTTTTTATCCCTGATGTGCCTTGTCATGCCATGCTTTCTACCTGGACTTCACTTTTTATTTTTACTCCAACGTGCTATTGCTTGTCACTCATCCAAATTGATTAAGTTTTCAATCCATTCTTCTAATGCTTTCTCATTAGATAGACCTCCAGCGCATGTGTTATACACAAAGATGGTAACATGAATTCCATAGGAAGAACTGCTTCTACTGCCAAACACTAACTGAAATGGTGCGGCTTTGTTCAACCTTTTATATATTGTTTTATATGCCTAAATTACTACAAATACTTTATCATCCCAATCCTTTCTTCCAACGTTGCATATTTTTGTCAATGTCTGGCTCAAAATTTTGTTGAAAGCCTCAACAGTCCCATTTTCTTGAGGATGATATGGTGTAGTCTTATGGTGTGTAATCATGAATTCATCCAATAAAATTCTGATTGTCTCATTCAGAAAGTGTGTGCCCCTATCACTGGTCAAACTTAAAGGACATTTATACCATGTAATAAAATTTTCCCATAGAAACCTAGCTGTTGTAGCCACTGTGTAATACTATGTAGGTGATTGATTCTGCCCACCTTGTCAGATAGTCTGTGTAACTTATGATATAGCGTGATCCAATTCTATGCACAACTGTGGAAATAGGACCCAAAAAATCTATATCCAATTTCTCAAATGGCTCTGCACTAGGAATAAGACCTTAATGGACATCTCATCTCGTTGTCCTAGTTTTCCAAGACGTTGACAATGATTAACAAGCTTTGCAATAATCCTTACAATCTTTGTACAGGGTCTCCCACCATAGTCCAATGAGTAGAATATTTTAGTAGAGGTGTCACCTGCATAGTGGCCACTTACAATACCACCATGAGATTCCTCAATTATATCTATGTGTTCATGTTCCAGTACGCAACAATGTAATACTTCATCCCAGACCTAGCTTTTACAGGTCACTGTTAATTAACATATAGGGTGTTGCATGTATAGAAAGTTGTTTATTTTCTAAGGATTTCATTCCTTCTGGTGCCACACCTGTTCGTAGAAAGACATACAACATCCTATAATTCTGATGGCGCTTGATTGTAACCTATATAACTATGCATCTGGCATGGTATCTTCAATTACTTGTGCTTCTTATCCTGACTATATTTTGGATAAATGGTTTAGTCCAAAATTACTTTTCCCTAGTTTTACCATAACTGTGAAATCAAATTCTTGAAATAAGAGTACCCATCTACATATGCGCCCTTGTAAAATGGGTATGTTTACCAAATAATTTAATGCCATGTGATTTATATAGAAGAAAAATGGTGTAGCCAATAGGTACTATCAGAATTTATGTAGTGCATAGATCATTGATAAAGCTTTACGCTCTGTAGTTGTGTAGTTCTTTTCTGTAGGAGTCAAATTTCTACTAGCAAAATAGATAGGATGATCTATAATACCTTCTCTGGGCTGAGCCAATACTATGCCAATGGTCGTACAAGAGGCATCCACATGTACAAGAAATGGTTGGTCCCACAAAGGAAAACACAAAATAGGCGTGGTAGTAAGTTTCTCCTTTAATGTCTCAAATGCACGCTACTGCGGTTCTCCCCAGTAGAACGTACCTTTCCCTTTTAGTAACTCCTCTAATGGTGCGACAACTTTGGCATATCCTTTAATAAAATTTTGGTAATATCCAATATGACCCAAAAATCCACGCACCCCACTCTGGCTGGTAGGATCTTTTAAGCCTATAATGACTGCAACCTTAGCTGGATCAACTAACAAACCTTCCTTGCAGATTATGTGTCCTAACAATATTCTAAATGGTGTAGAAAATATGCACTTCTTGATGTTCAAATAGATACTCAATTATCTACATCTTTCAAACATTAAGCGCAGATTGGCACAATGATCCTTAACTGGTCCATACATTTTCCAATCATCTAAATAAACCTGTAAGAAGTTGTGAATAAACTCCTTGAATGCTTGAACAACTATGCGTGAAAATACAGCAGGCACATTTTTCAAACCAAAAGGCATCACAATATAGATGAAGCTACCCCATTTAGTAGTAAAAGTAGTATTTTCCTGATCCTCCTGGGAAATCCTAACCTGATGATACCGATAGAACCCATCTATAAATGAATAGATTTCACACCCTGCAACATCTTCTATTATTTCCTTAGTGAATGACGTAGGAAAGGGATCAGTCACACATGCAACATTCAGCTCCTTGTAGTCCACACAGATCCTAATCCATCCATCCTTCTTGATAGTGATCACCATTAGACTAACCCATTCTGACTAGTCAAGGGGCTTGATAATCCTAGACTTCAATATTTTATTAATATATTTTTTGAACTTTTTATGCAAGTTGGGGTTCATTCTGTAGGGTCTCTTTTGAACTGGGTGTGCACCCTCTTTAAGATTTATCTTCATCTCCCCTAATGATTCATGCATGCCTTTAAGTTCATGGTACCCTCGAGGGAATAAGTCCTGATAATCCCATAGTAGCTCTATGATTTTTACCACTTTAGAGTCTAACCAATAGTCTCCAATTATGGCTTCCTTAGGCTCAACATCTGATCTAATATTCACCTTATTTTTCTTCATAGGTTCATGATAGGAATGTGTGGTCTTATTTGCACTGTCAAACACCTCATGCCTACCTGTTGAATGGTTTATATCCAGATATTCTACTTCTTCATCATCCACTAAGTAGACCATTTTTCCTTTTTATTTCTCAAGGAAAGTGCACTAAAGTAGTGTGGCATTAGCCTTTGTCTCTTCAACAAGACACACTCCTGAGTTTCCTTCATCCAATAACTCCTGAAGGAGTTCTTCAGCCTTGGCACTATCTCCCATAGTTAAGCACTTTATGACTTTTAATGCTTCTTTCCATCGGAGGCTTGGTAGAGAAGAAGTCAAACATCTGGGCCATTCCTATAATTAAATCATGTCAGTTTCCAGTCTTCCTATGGAGTTATACATATACACACCAAACATGTGCATAACCTTGTAAAGTGGAATAAAACTTGTGCACCCAGAGTGAAGGAGGTAGAGCTTCCTGCCCCTCTATCCAAAGTCTCTCACACTTATGAATAGGTTGATTACCATGATAAGTACATATTTGAGTAGGTACATTTCTCCTATAGAACCTAGTGGAAAGAACAATCCTAATTTCATTCCATCCTACAAGATTATCCTTGTGGACCACCCACCAACGTGCTACTATCCCACGTAGGGTATATGCTAGCATATTCCTTCTTTCTAGTGGGTCTATCCACCGTTCTTCCATGGCACACATGAATACCATAGGATATCCTTCTTTGGTGTAACAAGGTACCGAGTTGTTACTTATTCTCCTGATATAACATGGTTTGTTGTCCTTAGGAAATATGCTCTTTACTTCGCACGCCTACCAAATCATAAGTGCTATGAGCCCAATTATCACAAGCAACACTTGTAGTATCACTAATAGATTGTGCATCCTCCCACTGAAGGATTCCTTCTTTACATGGCTCAAGCACCTCTGGATCTCAGATGGCACACACATAAATCCTATTCAGGTCTTCTTCACTCAAGGGCTCAACATAGGGTGTACAGATTTTCCATCTGTTAAAGGGATAATAACTCTTTCCTCCTTACTTTTCAAAGCCATGATATAACCCTTATTGAACTGAAAGATATCAAGATTATTTTCATAGCACCAAGGATGCCCCAATAGAGTATAGGAAGCTATCTGACTTTGGCAGCACTAAAACCTCAAAATCTCTAGTGAACTTGGCTCCTTATATGGTAATGGATGCATCTTTTAAAACTCCGATGGGAGTGGCCTTAGTCCAATTAGCCATGAACAATACATTAGAGGATGGCTAAAATGGGGGTCTACCCATTTGTTCACATGCATCTAAGGTAAGGACATTGACTTCCGTGCTTATATCAATCAATATATTACTCAATAGCCACCCATCCACAAAAAAATTCAGAGTTATTTCCTTATCATAATCTAGGCTATGAGGGGAAAGATTTGCATGCATGATCTTCTATCTAGTATCAGTACTTACACGCAGAGTATTTCATTTTAACCAATTCCCCAATATTAGAATGATATTCTCCTGACACAACACTTTGCACACTTCTCTTAAGTCATCTATATTAGTTTGGACCGTCTCTGATGCTTTATTTTTCTCCATTTTCTATGATTACTCTTTTAAATACTGTATTTCACCCTGAAGATTCCTAAGAACCTCCCTGGTTTCCTAGTGAAACTCCTCTTGATGGGTAGTTTCTGGGTAGCATGCATGTAGAACTTCCTCCTTAGTGATGGTAGGCTTCTGCTGTAATTCTTCCCTCGTGCACGCTGCTTCAGTGTGGGTCGTGATCTTTACTTGTAATGCCTTAGATTTTGGTTCTAACTTGGGCATCCACTGATTCTCCATAGCGCGTCGTATCGTAAACATCCTTGCGCCTTTGTTTTCTTGATTATGCTGCTTGCTAAGATGCTCATACAAGTCCAGGCACTCCTCATAACTATGATTATTTCCACAGAAAGAACATGTAATATTCTGAGTACATTCATCCATGTATTGGTTAGGATATCTGCATGTATAACATGTTTCTTGATGGAACTCTCTTCTTCCACCACCACGACCACATCCTAAAAATCCACCATGGTATCCTCGACCTTGGCCACGACTGGCTTCAAAACGCCCTTCATTCTAATCATAGCGTGCCTGATTGTGATCCCGATCCTGATGCTCATTCTTGCCTTTAGAGTTATCTGAGACTCCTATCTATCATACACCAATATCTATAGCATCATGGATTTGACTAATCAGCCAGAAGTCTTCCGTGTCATGAGTCATGGACCTACATATTTTTCAGTAACAAGAAATGTTATTCCTTATCACATGTTGTAGTAATGGGTAGTGGATAACATCATGGTTTAGATGGCATATCTCACAGTCCAACAAAAACAAGAGCATTGATATGTGGGGATAACTATCCTTTGTGTGACCTTCCACTTCAAAATATGTGCACCAAATCCCTGTGCGCATCTCATGTGCTGAATTTGCCAATAGTTTCTCCAACTGCTTTGCCATAGCTGCAATATTTGCTTCTAAAAATGGGCTTACCCCAGTGTCTATACTTCTAACTACCTTAGCGTGTAACGCGGTAATTCACAGTTATTGGTGTGGATCAAGTATGTTTTATGTGATAGCGACCTTCTAAAAGGTGTAGTCATGCCTCCGAAAAACCATTGTGCATGTTGGATTGCATGAATATCATAAGAAATCTTAGATAATAATGTTTTAAAATGGGCATCATACTCTCTGACACTCTCAGTAGTGCCTTGCTTGATATCCTTGAGTGCACTTATACTCTTCTGGTCAAACTTAGGGATGTGAAAATCTTTAAGGAAAACATACTTTAAGGCTGCATAGTCTACACAAGTCTGATTAGGGTCAAAATTTCTGTACCAACTATGTGCATACCCTTGTAATGTAGTAGTGAATTGACTTGCCATATGATTAGAAGCTATGATTCATTTTACATGCCAAAGTATTTCACACATGTGTACATGTTCAACACCATCTTCTATGCCCATATACTATGGGAGATGAAGAGACATCTCCATGTAAATATTCTGGGGTTGGTGTGGACCTTTCCCACCTGAACCAGAACCTCCCATGTTTCCTCTGCCTCCAGAACCACAAGATCCACTAGGGCTAGAGCCACATATACCTCTTGATCCTGAACCTGTAGTTGTGGTTGGACCAGAATATGTACTTCCCTGTGTCCTAATAGTAGTACTGAACTGTACCCTAATAGTCTGCGAAGTGTTACTACTCCCAGAAGATAATCCAAAAATCTACGCACCTGGATTATGTGTGGATGATACACCTAAAAAGGTACTTCCATATAACAATGAAGACATTTATCGCATGTCCATCGTTGTGCCTCTTATAAGACTTGATCCTTCTCTCCCACTACTTGAATTATCTTGTTGATTGTTTGTTTGTACTAGATGTTGGAAAACCAAGCGTAAGGGCAAGGTTTCCAGGTGGATTTAGATGCATGCCCATGGTCCAGGTTGTCTATTCTAGTGCTCTTCTTCATGAGGCTGAGAAGGGTTCCCTATTATGGTTTCCCAAATGGGGGAGTTCTTGATGCTTGGGTTCCATGTCTTCTATGTGAGCTTCAACTCCTTCCCAAACTATGTTTCTCCACAACTTTATTTACTCCACAACCTCCCACTACTTCTCTACAGCCAACTTGCACACCTCATTATACTTAAGCCTCCTTTCCTCTCTTTTCCTTTCTATTGCTATGTATTCCATCTTTCACCAACCCTTCTCCTACCCCTGTGCATGGTGGGGTTTAGTTTTCCATTAGTTTTCTCTCCAAATTCAAATTTACCATCAAAATTTTGATCGCTAGTGGAATGCTCTGTACGTAAGTTCCCCTGGGATATCATAAAAATTAGAATTCAACTACCTCTAGGCATGAATAAGTGGAAATTGAGTACTCCAAGATATAACTATTAAGAACACCACAGAGCGACGTATCCACAACGTGAGTCCAAATTAGATCAACATCATAAAGGGTCTAAAATTCTTCTTGCATCCAAACAAGTGTGTGATACCTCCAATTCCATTTAGATGTATAAGCAATCAACCACTCATACAATTATATAAAAAATATAGTGAAGAAACCCTCATAATAATAGTCATACAAATTTTGATCCACCCACATGCGTATGTTAAACTCAGATTCAGTGCTGAACCACTGTGCATATTATTCTTCTAGGTGGTGTATCCAATCTTCAACACTTGCTAGGGTCAACCGATATGTATTCATCGTGAACCATCCTGGAAACAATTGAAAAAGAAGTCTCGACAACGAAACTACTGATGCAACCTAGAATTTACCAGTAAAATCCCACGCGTGTTGGAACATCACTCAAGCCTAGATTGATCACTCTCCCGAAGCATGTAAAGGTACTATGCTCCTCTTTAGGGTTGTTTTTGCAGGATGTTAGCATGATGAAGACTTGAAGATACTTTATATCTATGGTTATTATATCATTCTATAATACATATTTTGATCTAGATCTAGTGAATAAAAAACTTAAGAGATAACCATGATGAAATCAATCATGCATGAACCAATTATACCTAGGATTTGACACTCTAATTCAGCCAACACATTCAATTGCATTAAACATGATAAAAAAATAGAAGCTTATTATAATAAATAGTACCATAGTCGTTGCATGCATCAGATTTGGCAGCATAACCTCACAATATTTCAGTTCTTACATGTCACACTATACCACACATTTATTTCATATTTATAATGGTGGGGACTTTCCCTTCATTTCTTATGTAACCCCAAAAATAGGTCGCATGATATAATTAGCCACACATGCAAGTACACTAACAATAGAATTTTTCTAGTTAATTGTTAGTAGTAAATATATTCTCAGCTTGTATCCATGTAAAGTGCTTCATAGCCTATCCTCAAAAAATAGCCAATGCTAGTCGCACAAGTTTTCAATTGGTTTGTGTGTTGTGCACACTATCCCCAAAAATAGCTCCCCATCATGAATATGGCTAAGTTCCGAATCTATATTTGTCCTCAGCCCGTGATTCCTTTCCAATCCTTCTACAATTTTGAATGTACTCTTCTCTTCCCGCGTGAACCTTCTGTATGTTCTTTGCTAAGTGCCAGATTTTGTCTGATCAATAGATGGATTTGACCCGGGGTGCCTAGGAATGATAAAACATGAAAATTTCAGCACATGGGTATAGTTGTCGTGCTTAGAAATTGTCAATTTCCTTGTTGCACATTTGCATGAAAATGATGGGAAAAGTGATGCATTGCAAGACTGCAAAGGAAGCATGGGAAAATTTGCAAGTTCTTTATGAAGGTGACACAAACATGAAAATTGAAAAACTCCAAACCTTTAGAAATCAGTTTGAAAGTCTTAAAATGAATGATAGTGAATCAATTGCTACATACCTTCTTAGAGTTGATAAATTTTTCATCAGCATGAAAGGGCTTGGAGATGTGGTAAAATAAGTTGCATTTCAAAAGGTTTTGAGATACTTAACTCCTAGGTTTGATTCAAAAGTTTTTGCTATTGAAGAGGAAAAGGATTTAACTACCTTGAAATTGGATGAGTTGCATGGTACTTTTAATTCTTATGAAATGAGAATAGGTGACTCTAAACCAACCAAGAAGAGGTTGCATTCAAATATGAAATTAAGGATAAAGAAAAGAAAGTAAAGGATGATGATGTCACTCTTGAGATTGAAGATGAAGAGTATCTTTGTCTATGGTGGCTAGAATTATTTAAGCAATGGATCTAGTAATTATAGTGGTAAACTTCAATTCAAATGTTTTGATTTGTGGTGAAGTAGGACATTTTTCTACCAAGGTTTCCTCATAGGCATGGAAGAGGAAAATGATGATGTTGAAGATCATGAAGCTAAACCTAAACAGATAAGAATTACAAGTTTGGAAAAGGTAAGAATAACTTCAAGAGGTTCAATCATAAGAATGACAAAAGAAGCTTCTATAAAAATCAAGATAATGAGTTATCTTATGCAAGTAGTAGTGTTTCAGACTCTGAATCTGAATCAGATTGTGAGAATATTGGAAATGAGACCTTATTCATGACTAAAGAAGCTATGAGGTCTTCTAGGTGATGGATATTTTTTGTTAGGAGATTTTATTTTAGGTTATTGTAGTTACTCTGATGAAGATGATGAGGATGAAAAATATGATTTTAAGACCATCAAAAGAGAAATAAAGTATGCTGAAAAAGAGAACCAAAATCTACGACTTTGCAAATCAAGGAATATGAAAATCAGTTTCATAAGCTAGAGGAACAATATGTGGTTGAATCTACAAAGAAAATTGAATCAAATCAGGTTGCTATAGGATAAGGTGAAAGTATCTTATTTCAAATATGCAAGGTAAATAAATTTTGTGCTCTAAATATGAAGAAGATATAGAGTTATTAAGGGCTGAGTTATTAGAGATTACCAAGAAGACTATGTCCTTACAAACATTTGATAAAAGTGCTAAATACCTAGATGATCTACTTAGTAAAACAAAGAGCAACAGATGATAGGATTGGTTTGGGGTTCAAAGAGGAGTCTAAAGACAAGGAATTAAAGCAAGAAGTTATTGTCTTAAGAAAAGAATCATGATGAACCTGCTATTAAGGAATAAAAGAAGGTGACACTCATCAAGTACAATGTGAAATCAAGGTCTATTCACGACAACCCAATGCTTCGATGAATGAGAGAACCTTCAATGGTCATTGTTTTACTTGTAATGTTTTTGGTCATAGGGCTAGTGAGTGTAGAATATATTCTAGAGGTGATCATCCTTGGAGGGACAATAGAAGTGAGTTTTCTAAGAGGGTAGTACGCTACAATTGCAATGAACAAGGTCACACAGAGTAGGTATTTCTTGTATTATTCACCTAGTCAAGATGAAGGCTTTAAAAAGAAAGAATTCAGTTGTATTAGCTACAACTATAATGATATTGGTCATGTGGAAAGAGTGTTTTTTCATGCTTATTCAAGACAAAATATAGATGGCTTAAGGACCTAGAGTACATGGAAATAAATTTCAATGGGATAGAATGCAAGATAGTGGTCCTATAAGGGCATGGGAACCAACGAGAGCTAATGGTGTCTCATCAAGAGCAGAGGTTAGTGGAAGAATTGTTTCTTAGATTTTAGATCAAAAGAAAGAGGATGAAGATGTTTTGCAGGTGCCCAAGAAGGCTTGGGATCTTTTCCATACCTTTTTTTAGGTCATCATGGAGCATATATACCTTCACTATGCTTCTTGAGAGGTATATCAATGTCATATGAAGCATTTAAGAGAGGGGGAGTTATCTGAGTCAATGTGTGTCTCCTCCATAAGGTCAAGGTATGTGTGTTCATACTTTTGTTCATAGTCTTGATGGATCATGATATTTGTTCTTATGTAAGTTGTCTTGATCTCAGTCTTGAGTCACTAAGTAGTACATATATTGTGTTCTTTATGGTTATGTGTTCTACATCATCTTGGTGATGTAATTGGTCTAATATGTCTCAGTTTGTTATAGAGTCATGCATCTCCTTAACATGTCTGATAATGGTATGAGTAATTGTCCTTATCAACTTCATGAAGTATGTGCTCTTACAATCTTTGAGTGCTAATGTAGTAGCATTATAGATTAATTATGTATGTTGTCTGTGAAAAGTGATTAGAGACTAAAGTCTTAGCTCTTAGTTGATGTTATTATGGAAATTCATGTGTTGTATAAGGGTCAATTATCATAGTGTCTATTGTGGTCCATGATGTAAGTTGGGTTAGGCTCATTTCTCATGAAGTTGTGTCCAAGTCCTACTTCAAGATGTCTCAGATAGTCTACTCAATCTCATGGGGGTTGTGTGTCTTGGTCATCTTGAAGAGGGTCTAAATTGAGTCTCATTGGTCTGAAATGTCATTATGAGCATGAGTCATGAGCCCTACTAGTGTAAATATCACTCTGAGTATGTTGGATAAGCTCTTGAAATAAGGATAGAGTGATCAAGTCATGAGTTGATCAATCTAATGCTTTTATTGAGGAGTTAAGGACTTGTGTAGTGTTCATATGCAGGTGTAAACAAGACAAAATCAAGATGAAATCCAGGTGTGAAATTGTCCATACAGAGTTCTAAATCAAGTGTAATTCAAGAGCTAAAAAAGTGTAAGTGATGCTATGAACCTAGTGATGTATGATGTATTTTTTAGATATTGAAGTGCAAGTTTTTTGCTCATCTTTGAGTCTCTCTCTTCCTTTGACTGTGTTCTTTATAGTACTATTAAGTAATATGTATCGAATGTTACTTTTGGAGGCTCTAATGATGGAATTTTGGTCTAAAAATTTGAACATATCATCTTGATTATGATAAACTAAGGGATGTAAGTGGTTTTGAACTCATAAGAATGTATATAAATTCCAAGAATTCCATGATAGTGTTGAAAGTTTGACTTTTGAGGTTACTAGAGACCTAATATGATGTTAGGTGCTTATTGCAAATCAAAAAGCATAATCTCCTCTGGGTCAGTGGCCTCTCAAGGCTTATTGGAGTGGAATTTTTCCAGCTCAAAAGCATGTCTACATCAATGTAAGGAAGCCACCATAACTTCAATTGAATGCATCAAAAAATTGAATGTATGCATTCTTGAAAAAATCCTGGGATAAAAGTCTGTGAAATGAGGTATAGTTTAAAGAGTGAAGTTGGTCGTGAGGTATCTTCATGGTGTCTTAGCATATAGTATGTCTTTCAAAAGACTATGCAACTCTTGACTCTAATGCATATTTTGATGGTATAAGGTCTGGTGCTTGATCATTATGCCCTCTTAGTATATCTAGCTTGCATGCAAGTTTTTGGATGGTTCATCTCAAGTATTTCAATGTCTCATCTATGTTCTCTGAGTCCTTCAAATTGATGAAAGTAAGTATAGATAGTATGCTACACTAATTTGATGAGTAGCTCTGATCATGGTTACTCTTCTACAATATTGGTTCTTAGTGCTTAAGTATCTTTGATTATGTTGAAGAAATTAGTATGAAGGCTACATGTTCAGTGGACTCAGATCAAGGGGTAATATCCTACAGGTAAGAGCATTAACATTTTGAATCTTTGTCAAGTCTGAGACCTTATAAGAGATGAGATATGCATAAGTAAAGGTGTTGAGAGTTCTAAAGTGTGAGTAAATAAGGTAACCTCAGTCTCTGTTGATTTTTGTTGGCCCGCATATGACTCTATGTGCAAGAATGATTTGTTACAGTTACCTGATGTACTCTCATAAGATGCTTGAAGTATGCTTGTTGCTACAAGGTAAGAGGTGATGTTTTGAGTTCTTTTTGACCAATTTTGATGTTGCATATGGTATGACATCCTCCATGGATTGAATATGGGGATCAGTGTAACTGTGACAATGCTACGAAACTACTGAAACTTTGCCTCAAATATTTTACCTACAATGCTTGTAGTGTATGAGCTCTAAATTACAAATATGAGTGGTGGTGCAGTATTGTGTTTTGAAGGTGATCTTAAAGGTTGTGCAAGGAGATGTGGTTATAGAATCAAATGATTTGATTGACAATATTGAACATGTCAAGGCTAAAAGTTGCATGATTTCAATCAGTTAGGACCGTCAAGACTGAAAAAGATGTTTAGGACCTTGCAAAAGTTGCTCAAGGGTTTTTCATTCCACGAATCCAAGGTAAGATGCTTAAGATTGAGGTTGATTACTTGATACAATGGTCTTATGTCCAAGGGGAGCTGTAAGTTTCATGATCAAGGTATGTATGAGTGCTTATATGAACTTGTTAAAGTTGGTATCTCAAATACTACTAAGAATGTCTTTTTAGGGCTCTACCGTCTACAAGTGTGATGTGGAGATCAAAAATATGCAATTGTAGAGCTTGTCTTAGGCCTAGACAAGATGGATAATATTGGCCCTAAGAATGAAGGATATGATGGCTTGGCATAGGCTTAGTTATGGCATTTTTGGCATGTTTTCAAGATGTGATTGACTCAGGTTATAGTTATCTACATTGGTTCACATGAGAGCTAAAACTAGGGGTTAAGGATAAATAACTTGTTTTTGCATGCGTAGAAGGTTTAGTATAATGATTTTTTTAGCTCTTAAAATGGTATGATAATGCTTCTCTCATGCTTTATTAATGAAGTTCAGATGTTGGTAGATGCTCAGATTCTAGGGGGGGGGCATGGTGATTGCATGTTTGAAAGAGAGCATAAAAAATCAAGTTTTGAGTGATTTTTCAAGATATTGTTGAACTAAGATGAGATCTATGGTTGATGTTTCTAACCAAAAATGATTCTTTGAAGCTATGGAAGTTGAAGAATATGCGAGTACAATATGCCTTTGTCATTAATGTAAAAAGGGGGAGAACTTCAGGGTGTTTTCCATCAATGACAAAGGGGGAGATTTTTGGCATGTGGTCCTATTAGGTGTTGTCATTGATGAAAAACCACATTAATGACAAATTGGATGTTGGATTAGGGTCAGATTAATGATGTATGTGATGCTAAAATGATGATTCATATGTGTACTTGATGATACAATGAGATTCAATGAGGATTTCTTACTCTTGCAAGCCCATTCAGGTGCCTAGGTGATGTTGCATGTTGATGGTATGAGCATTCTTGGATGCTTGAGAAGCATTTTTGGCATGATGGATAGAAGGTTTGGAGAGTTTTTAAGCATTCAAAATAGTTTCATGATGCAAATACATGTGTTTTTCTATGCTATAGGTGCTTTTTTCAGAGTAGGTATGGTAGCTTGGAGGTATGAGATTGAGTTTTGGAGCTATATGAGCTCATTGATTCATTTCATTCAGGTATATCATGGTGTATGAGTGTATGTTTGGGTCATTTTCAGTGGTTTCATGATGAGTTATTATAGCAGTTATTTCAGTTGACCCTAGCTTTATAGTGAGAAATCCTATTGTTATGCAAAGGTAAGTTTTAATGTCTGGAGAGTTTTAGGTATGGTGTTGAAATTATGATGATTTGATATGTTAGTGTGATGTGTCATGGTGCTTTGAGAAAACTTTCAGGTTGCTATGATGTGAATTTTTCAAGATATGACAATTTATGTGAGACAGGGTCAAGAACAAGTGAAAATCAAGCTCGAATTTGATCTTCTAATGCTCACCCTAAAGTTGTGTGCTTTATATGTGACATGTTTTTTATTTCAAGTATGTTTCTATTCAGTGATTATATAAGTTTTTACATAGAAATAATGAGGTCATTTCATTTTCAAGTTTTTTTATGAACGAATGTTAAGAAGATAAAGTGGTCTAAAACCCTAGTTAAACCCTTGCTAGGAGCAGCTTGTAGAATGAAGAGGTATAGTGAGCCAATGTTTTGATTTATTCATCAAAAGTGATGATTTGATGATGTATATGACTCTCCTAGATTTCCAAAAATGTATGGTAGAGGTCATGGTGATGAGTAGGCCCCTACTCAAACAGGTAAAGTTTTTGAAGAAGAAGTGTTTTGGGAAAAGGTTAGTCCAAATGAAGTAACATACTAAAATTAATGGTGCATGGAATGTATGTCATTTGATATCTTGATGTCCAATGGAGGTTTCAGGAAATTTTCGATCCAGGTACATGGTCAAATGAGGTCCATTCAAGTTGACTAGTCAAAGGGTAGTTTTGAGGCCTTAAAAATAAAGGTTCAATGAAATGGTCATATATAGAGTTACAAGTGGAATTTTTAAGTGATTAAAAATGTGATGGAAATAGGATTCATAGGGATTTCCATTTATATAAGGTTTTATTCATGATGAGATCATTTGATATTGTTTCTAAGTCAATATTTGGAAAATAAGGTTTTTGCAAGTGTAGGACATAATGTTTTTTGCTACATGTTTTGAGTTTACTGATTCATTATATGGATTAGATGATGCTTTATATCACATGGAATGTGAATATGTATGAATTTTACATCCAATTAATCCATTTTCAGGTATTGAATGTTCATGTAAATGTTTTTATAATCTAACATTTGGAAACAACTATTTTGGTAGGTTTATTCGGTGACGAAAAAAGTGGTTGTGGTTTTAGCAGGTGGTTTATTTAATGATTATTAATTTCTTATAAGTTTTCTAAACTTTCTTGAAATTTCTTAAATTTTTCACATGGCATGGTTTAGTTGAGTAGAAGTGATTTGGTGGCATAATGAAGTTTCTAGGGTGTTGAAGGGTGTAGGAAACAACAATTTTGACATGAACAAAGAGTATTGAGCCCATTAAATGAAATAATTTGATTGGTTTCAGATAAATTACAACCATGTATGAATCTAAAATTATATTTTAATCATGTGTAATTTAGTATGGGTCATGAATATGTATTTTTTTGATTTGCTGACCTAATTGGGTCACTTGTGACTGTTGTAATTTGAATTTTGGATTTTCCATTGATTTATGGGTCTAGCAATAGTAGGTAAACATTTTTGTTTGAATTTGAAATCATGAGGAGCTTATAAAAGCCTAGTTTCTAGTGCTTTTGCAAGATATTTGTGTGTGTGCAATGTGCGTGACCTAGGTGAGAGATATTTGAAGGTTTTGGAGCATGAATTGAGATTTAATAATGTGTATTTTGGGTTGAGGAATATCAACAAGGATGTTTGTAAGTGTTTGAAGGTTTGAGAGTTGAAGAAAGAGCTTATTTAGAGGGTTTGTTCACCTAGGGTTTGAAGAGTTGAAGAAGTGAAAGCTGAATATTAGATCTCCATCAGTTGTGGTAGAAAAATATCAGAGATCATATATGTTAGTGTAGGTTATTATTTATCCCTTTATTTATTTATTAGGATAATTCTTACACTTGTGTTAGCCCTACACTTGTTGGGTTAGCTTGCTTAGGTGTACTAGTTGTGTGGAGTTAGCTTACTAGTTGTGTTGAGTCAGCTTCTCAGTTATGTGGAGTTAGCTTACTAGTCTTCTGGAGTTAACTTAACTACCAATATCAGTTAGTGGGAGTTCGTCACTACTGATTTAGGTAGTAGTTGCACTTATTTCCTCCTATATGTACATCTTTCTTATTGACTAATTAAAGTCATTGTATTGTAATGTATTGAGTATTATGGATTATGATGGATTTCTATATATGATATTTTAACTCTTCTACTTTGCAAATCTAATGTGGTGTGTTATTATCATCTGAGATGGGGGCTTGAAACAATCTTCTTATCGTTCCTTTCATGGTATCAGAGCGATAGATGATGTAGACATCCATATGTAAGTTTTTCTTTGCAAGCAAGGGTTTATTATTTTCATGTATTTGGAATTTGTTAGCACTTTTCTGTAACATGCATTTTTATGCAAACAGAGTGCGCCATTAGATTTGGAAGGTGTAAAAACGCTAGAATCGACTGTAAACTCGACCATGTTTTGAGATAGTCAAATCTGAGATCGCGGCTAGGAACAATCTTTTTATCGTTCCTTTCATGGTATCAGAGCCAGGCAATTAAGCGCGCTCGTCCTGGAGTAGTACTAGGATGGGCGACCTCCCGAGAAATCCCAGTGTGGTTGTCTCGTAATGCCGTTGGACCTAATTGGGTGTATACGTGGTGGGCCTAGAGCTCACGTGGTTGCATCCGGCTCCATCCTGATGCATTCTTTTACCTTATGAATATTTTTGTTTTGGATGCAGTCTTTTATCCACTGGACACAGATCTGTACCCTCTGGTTGCAATCTTTTATCCATTGAATATAAGCGTGTACCTTCCGGATGCATTTTTTTATCCTCTGGATATTTTTGTTTTGGATGCAGTCTTTTATCCACTAGATGTAGATCTGTACCCTTTGGGTGCATTCTTTTATCCTCTGGATATTTTTGTTTTGGATGCAGTCTTTATCCACTAGACGTAGATCTGTACCCTCTGGGTGCATTCTTTTATCCTCTGGATATTTTTGTTTTGGATTCAGTCTTTTATCCACTAGACGCAGATCTGTACCCTATGGGTGCATTCTTTTATGCATTGGATATAAACGTGTACCCTATGGATCCAATGATTTATCCTCTAGACATTTAGGTTTTGGGTGCAGGCTTTTATCCTTTGGTCGCAAGCCTGTATCATGTGGATGCACTCTTTTACCCTTTGGACATTTGGGTGTCACGTGTACCTTTTAAAAAAAATATCAGCATTAAAATATTATTTTAATAGCAAAACCTTCTAGAGCTCGTAACTTTTGATCCGTAGCTCAGATTAAGGTGATCTTTTCGTTGAAATTGTGTATTTTTTCGAGATCTACACATTGGTGAAATTTTTATACACATATTTCAAAGGTAAAAGGTACATTGACTCATTGTAATATTTACATGCACTCAATTATAAAGTGCCAAATTTGGGAGGGTGTTATAATCACTTGTGGGCGCAATTTTGGTTGAGCCCGACGTCTTAAACTTTTGGGCGTTGCATTCTTGTATCTATGGGTGTATACATTTATATCTCTCTTATTTGTTGAGATATTTTGGATCTGTATTTTTGACACTTTGTTTTGGCATGTTGACAGTCTCTCTTGTGGGGGAGCTATTTTGATGAAGTCTATTATTAGTTTGTCAGTGTTCGAGTAGTTGATTTTGGCAACACATACAGATTTATGGTGTCACTCTACCCAGTGAACAATATGGGAGAGTGTGGTGTTGATACCGATTCATTGGGTTTCATGTCCTTGTCTTGATACATGTTGATACTACTTCCTCGAGTTTCATGTCCTTGCCTTGTTACCTTGGATTTTCTTGGATCGTGGCACTCCTATTTATTATCTCGTGTCCTTGTCTTGTTGCCTTGGTTATTGTTCTTGGATCGTGACACACCTATTTGTAGCAGTTGATCTTGCTTCTTCAGATTTTGTGTCCTTACCTTGTTACCTTGGCTTTTCTTAGATAGTGGCACTCTTATTTATTTGGATCTTATGTCCTTGCCTTATTGCCTTGGTTGTTCTTGGATCATGACACACCTATTTGTAGCAGTTGATCAAATTATGTTTGGTATTTTTTTGAATTTTCAACATTACACCATTGATAGTCTCTTTGCATGGAGCTATTCTGGTGAAGCCCAGTGTTAGCTGTTTTTGAGTTCTATGATCGAGCAGTGGATTCAGACCACAGTGCGCACCAAACGTCTTTAGCATTGTATGAGTTTTTGGAATCGAGCTTCTTAGGATATCTTACAGCGGGATTTTTCTCTCTACTTTGTTATTACTGGTTTTGGGTACCTTGCGGTTTCCAATTTTCTCAGTTATTGTACGTGGGTACCTCATCAGGCCTTGTTGCCGGGACCCACATTCTTTTAAGCCCACCTAAGCTATATTTACGGGAGTGTGTTATTGTAGGTTATTATTTATCCTTTTATTTATTTATTAGGATAATTTTTACACTTGGGTTATCCCTACACTTGTTGGGTTAATTTGTTTAGGTGTACTAGTTGTGTGGAGTTAGCTTACTAGTTGTGTTGAGTTAGATTTTCAGTTATGTGGAGTTAGCTTACTAGTTTTCTGGAGTTAACTCAACTACTAATATCAGTT
The DNA here is from genome assembly GCA_019776745.2 of Taxus chinensis. Lineage (NCBI taxonomy): Eukaryota > Viridiplantae > Streptophyta > Pinopsida > Cupressales > Taxaceae > Taxus > Taxus chinensis. The sequence goes on along the minus strand of CM034156.1, from coordinate 507,979,220 downwards.
AGTGGGAGTTCTTCACCACTGATTTAGGTAGTAGTTGCACTTCCCTCCTATATGTACATCTTTCTTATTGAATAATTAAAGTCATTGCATTGTAATGTATTGAGCATTATGGATTATGATGGATTTCCACATATGGTATTTTAACCCTTCTGCTTTGCAAATCTAATGTGGTGTGCTATTATCATCTGAGATCGCGGCTTGGAACAATCTTCTTATCGTTCCTTTCATCCATCATATATACATAAGGTTGTTGATCATCATAGGGGGTTGTAGCCTCCTTATGGAGTTGGAGATTCACAATATTAGGGGTTGGTGCTATACTAAATTAGGGGTTGTTGCTCCTTTTAGGGTTGGTGCCTCACTAAATTATAAACATATCAAGAACAAGATTGTGTTTCATTGGGTTTTATTCCCCTTGAGGATTTCCCAATTACATCTTGTGTTCATGTGTTGATTCTATGTTTCATGGTTTCTTACATCTTTGATATTTGATAGTGTGCACACATTAATTATTGGATAAGTGGATTTGTGCTTGTTTGAATAACATAAAATGTGATTTACAAGTTTCATAAGGACTGATTTAACCCCCTATCAGTCTATTGTGCTTCTAAATCTCTCCTTCACCTCTCGTTTTTGTAATTTTATCCCTTATACCCCATACAAGCACTTTAGCATAGGTTTAGTTGGGTGTTCCTGTGTGATCCCCAACATATTTGGCCAGCCCACAACATTTAGGTAGGATTATATTAGTTATTATTAAATAATGAGAGTTTCACTATTCAATGAAGAAGGACATAACACCATGAACATTATTAGAGACACCTAATTGTCCCAATTGACAGATTTTTTCACCAACATGTAGATAATCAGAAGACGTTCTTCATGAATGTTCAGTTTCATAATGTTGGGTTCATACCACTTTGGAAAACACTCAATAAATTTCCATTGAAGTTTATGATGACCTTAACATGATAAGGAAGATCAAGAACTATTTAATGAACAATAAAGTCCAACGTTTCAACAATGAAAGTGGTGATCCATTGCTACAAAAATAGGTCAATGATTTGACTACATTAAAGAAGAAAATTGTTCAAAATGCTTCATATAAAAATAAAAACAAGAATCAAGTTGTTAGAGAACCCTGAAGGTTTTCCTTGGAGGCTCCACACTTTAATGTGATATGTGAAACCCATGAAGAAGAAGGAGAATAAATTATTAAATCAGAAATTAAAAGAGAAGTAGAAGATAATTATGTGAGAATTGGGTATTTTGAATATTCACCTAATGAAAATCATGAAGAATACATGGTTAATATGAAAAATCACTCTTGTGTTGTGTTCACTCAATCAAAAGCACTAAAAAACATCTTCCCTTGTTGCAATCCAAAAGAAGAAACCTAAAGACCCTTAAATGATTACTCTACCAAAAATAAAAAAAGAGAGGATCATTGTAGCTCACTTCCATGGATTCTGTAATTAAATAAAATTGAAACTACCTCAACTAAGGCTGAATATACTTCTTAAATTAACTCTCTTTCATCCCCTTTTGTCAAACAAATCTCTACTTCTATTGATCTTAAGAATGCAAATCATACACCTGCTAAGGCATCTGTCATTGTTTATAATGTTCCCACTACTTCTTCAACTTTTGACATCATCGACCATGTCTAGAAAGCTAAAATTCTAATTTTTGAGTTTGAGAACTTGAGAACTCATCGTGAGAAATTTGATAATTTCTTCTATTTTTTCTAAGGAAGTAAAAATTCATGTTCCAAAGATTTCATTTCTAAAGAACTACCTCCCACTCCTCAATTTTTTTTCCTTCCACGCCCTCCTCTTATGAGAAGGTAGAACCCTTCTATATCTCTTGGTTGATAAATGGGTATAAATTAAGTAGTTGCATCATTGATTCTGATGCCTCTAAAAATGTCACGTCTAAATTTTTTTCTAAATCCCTAGGTCTCAATCTCACTCATATTACTAGCGATTGTTAATCCATGGAAAGTAAATAAGTTTCTCTCACTGGCCAAGTAAAATTTGCTAAAGTAGAATTGGTGGACTTTACAGATAAGAAAATCATGATGAAAATACTTTGGGCAGACATGCCAACTTTGTATAGTATGTTGTTGATTTTATGTTTCTATCAAGATGTTTCTTGAAATGTACAGATGGATTGGTCATATACCACCATACATATCAGTGGTAAGATGAATAACCTCCTTCTTATAAAGAAAATGAAATACACAACTTAAAAACTAGACGAATGAAGAGCGGACATCCTATACCAAGATTCAAGTCACGGTAATTTTTTCTTAAATTTAGAGGAAGATATCAAACAACCCATATTCATGGAGGAATATCTAGGTTTTATTGAGCTAGTCAAAAAGCATTATGATGCTTTAATTGAGCATGAATTTTATAGTGTGTAATTCTCTTTGGATATGGATACATTCTCTCTTTTAGTGATGATGAGGATAATTGGTATCTTGACTTGTAATAAATCAGTCTTTAGATGATAAAAATGCAAGTCAAGAAGGAAAAATTATATCAAATGAATCCTTGACATATGAGCCCCATGTTTCTAATCTTGTTTTCAAGACCAAGCATGCATATTTTTTAATGACTATGATTGTGAATATGAATCCTTATGTTTCCAATTCAAATATAAATACCTTCTCAATGAGGAATGTATAAATAATAAGATAACCATGTCTCTTAAATTTCACTCTACTCAAGAAAAGGATGTCTCCATCATGTAGATGAGCTTCTAAGATCAAGATGGTTAAGATGGGGGAATGATGATTTTCATATTTCATTCCCAATCTTGTGCTCATTATTATACCAAGAGGATTAAGCACCATGAACATCACACCATAATAATAAATTAGTAAAAAATAAGCCAAAATGTGTGAAGGATGATCGTTTAGTGAAATTAAGAAACATGGAGTACTAAGAAGCTTGTGATGAGGTTCAAAATCTTAAAATATCTACTAAAAAATAGTCCATAGAGACTAGGGTCATGAAGAAGATAAAAAATAAAGGAAAAATTCCCATCAAATATCACAAGTATTTATTTGAAAATGATGAGATTGATATGGTGAAGAATCATTCTTCTAGTAGTCACAAAATGAAAAATGAGAAATCAGAAACATGGTTAAATTTGATAATGGATTAACAGTCTGATTTTTTTTGAGAGAAACATAAGCAATGAGCTATACAAGTAGATTCTTACTTATAATAACAATCATAAAAACTTTCCCAAGGAATTTAGAAAGGGTTCATATTTTATTGAGCAAGTCAATGGGTGTTTCTAACAAAGGCATTTGGCACTACCCATGTACAGGTAAACATTCAATGAAGAATCACTGCTACAATGAAAATGGGTTGTCCCCTACATGTACCATAAATGATGTACGCTTTCATCATAGTTTACCATTTCTAGTGTGTTTCCTTTTCTACTAAGTGGTTTTTCCTTTTCAGTTGTGTGTTTTTTCTTGCATTTTCTTGGTTGTTTTTGTAGCTTTGTTAGTTATTTAGTGTGACGAATTTATGGACCAATCGATAAGGCATTGGTCTACTTCCCCATGAGATACATGATATTATTCATTACCCCTTATGGTATAATCTCCCCAAGTTAGAACCAAATTTTTTATTGTAAAATGTATAGCATGAAAAATTGAAAATTTTGGCCATGAAAACCAAGCCCACCATTTGAAAACCTCTCTCCTGGTCATTGTGACTCCTTCCTTTGGTCAACTTCTTAATCCACATAGTCCCTCTAGGTCATTCCATCCTCATTCTGGCCAAGGAGAAAGTATTAACATGGTTTTCAAGTGTGTTTCATGTGCAGGGGAGTGTATCTAAGTTGTTTTCATGGTAAGAGTAAGTTCTGAGGTGGAATAGTGCTATCCGACGCACTAAATTGGCTATTTTTAGCCATATTGCAACATAAGGACATCCTATATAAGTTGATGGGAAAGACTCAACTCATCCAAGAGTTGTGTAAGAGATAAATTAAGTGATCCAAGGTAGTTTGGGGAAAATACATGGTGACAATTGATGTCGGTAACAACTTAAGTGAAACTGGGTCATTTTGGGTATAGGAAATGAAGGCTTCAATAGAGAATCCAATTTATTCTGAATATTCAGGGAGTTCCAGGAGGATTTGGGAGCTATAAAAATAGTCAATGGAAATATCTTGGAATCCTCCACATGATGGATACATAAATTTTTGTATAAATCTTCAATATCTTCCATGATACCTCAAATCATTGTTTTTTTTTTCGTGATAAAAGAGTAAATGGTGACATAAATCAAATTGAAATATGAATCAAGTATTTAAAGTGGTGGTAATGAAATAAATATACTCTTTAGATTCAAAATCATATAATATTTCACCTTTGAACTCCAAATTTCACTCCCATGGCAGAAAAGGCAAGTTGTGTGTTCTAATTTTACGTTGGGATGATGACATCAACATCTCATACACAATTAAGAACAATTTTCATGGTGGTGTGTCCACCTTAAATTTTACCAAGGTGAAAATGGATATGAGGTACACCAAATTTTTCTCCTCTATACATGTTTCTTTTTGGTGACTTAAAACTTGTGACTTGAGTGGTTAGGTGAAATTAATGCAAAACATGCCCCCTCCTCATGTTTTGGCCACCCATGAAACTTTTTTCAAGGTGTGTTGTCCCCTTGAAATTTATATAATGCAAAAATGGACATGAGGGAAACAAAATTTCACATTCCCTTCCATTTTCAAGTTTTCATCACTTAAAAACATCAGCTTCAAGTGTAATGAGTGTCAAAGGTACAAACTCAAATTCTAGTCAAATCTGGTCCCCCTCCTCATGACAGGCTTACCCATGGCCCATTTTTCAAGTTGTGACATTTCCTTGTAGTTTTACCAAGGTGTAAAGGGACATGATGGATATAAAATTATGCTTACCCTCTCTTAGCTAGCCCCAGACTCATGAAAAACCTCACTTATGCCCTAAGTGCTAGTTTCCATCCCATTGCATCTCACTCTCATGAAACCACAAGTCAACACTTGGCATGATTTGATGCAACATAAATTTAGGATCCGTTGTTGTCCCCCTTATCGCTATCCACCCTATTTTTAGGGTGTAACTCCACATCAACCCTCATTCTACCTCAATTAATCCTGTTTGAGTCGAGCACGAGTTAAGGTGTGTAAGTGAGATAAAAAAGGCTTCATGTTCAAACACTTAACCATTTTTTAGTTTTAAATCTTCATTTTACCCTCCCAAGCTAACTCCACTTACTGTTAGACTGCTAAAAATATGCCAGAGACCCCATATAATAAAAATGGAAAGTTTCTCATATCTCCTAAATCCCTTATCTACTTTTTATAAGATTTTAACAACCTCTTCATCTCATAAACACCTTTCAAATGAATCTAACCTTGCATCAAATGGTGGTATACATTATTTCTGATGGTTACACAATTTTTCCTATTATAAAAACTCTTTTTTTAGGTGTATAGAGTTCTGACAATTGAAATCCTCTAAAAATTGGAGAATAGCCTCCTTATGAAATATATTTTTAGACCATTCTCATTCCATTCTGACACTGGGTTGAACCACTTCTAAAAATAGTAAGCCTTCCTAAGATTCATAATATATAAATAGTAAGTACCATAAAAATTTCATTCTCTGAGTTTTCCTTGTTCCTTGCGCATTCAAAAGACTCAATAGTGTCAAATTGAGTAATTGGTAACTAAAAATAAACTTCCTACATTAATTATTACTAAAAATAGTAATTTTTAGAACATTGGTTAAGAAATGAGGATGCTCAGTCACATACGCCGATGAAAGAACTCTTGGATGTGATTGAGATAGCTATGGGATATCATAATGACTAGACAGACTCAATGTTTCAAAATACACACTTTCAGTTGAGAATGGGAGTAATTCTTATATTTGAAAAAGAATACCTTTTCTAGTGAGTAATTGATGAAATAGAAGATGTTTGAGCATCTTGAGGTTGATTCCATTCAAAATGGAGACATTTTTGTCATGGAGGTGAATCTTGAAGTCAAGAGGAGTAAGGTGAAGATCTTCATATCCTAACTCTGACCTTATGTTCAAATATGATCATCATGTTGTTGATGGGGTGGGAGTGTTGTAGTCAAGTCACATGGTTATGTGCTTGCCCACCCATGTTCAAATCCCCCCCCGAGGCATGATCATCTCTGAGGTGGTTTTGCTGCTATATGTGTCTTCTTTTTTCGCTATATTTACATATGTTGGTTTCTTCTCTCACTACTATTATAGCATGCAAGTTCTTGCTTCACTCACTGTGGTCACTGCATTCTTGTTAACTTCACTCTATATAATTATTCACTTTCTGCAGATTCTACATCATTGTTGATTCACTTGGGATACTGCTTCACTTGTTACAGTCACCACATTCTTGTTCTGGCTTCACTCTGGAGATTTTTTCAATGGCTAGGGATGTTGCGTCACCATTTTCAGTTACAAGACTGATTCATTCAGGTTCCTTGTGTCGGTTCCCATCATTGTGAAAAGTTCATGGATCCTCTAAAAATTCCTCATTGATGTATAAGGATGTGGGTCCTTTCAAAACCATCAAATTTACCCTTTATAAAAAAGAGAGGATCATCATGTTTGTAAGAATGGGAAATCATCTCAATTTCACGAGGTGCAAGTCACTTAATAATATTTTCTAACACTCATTCAATGCTTTGGACTGAGTCTACATCTCACAAAAGAAGGATATTGTAACAAAAGTTTAGAGGAAAAGAATTTCATTCAGGGAGAATTTTCTCAAAGTACATTGGAAATAGATTTTTCATCAACAAAGGCTTCCACGTCTTCATATTTTCACTTCTCTCTCCCCATCCCTTTCTCTAATGTTCCATTTATTCATTGGGAATATATATTTTCATTATTTTTTCTTATTCACTAAAGTGACCTTTTAAATGTTGCATTGTAGAAGTTATTTTTCATAACATAAGAAAAGAACTTAATTTCTATTCCTATATGGAATATGAAAGGTCACAAGTGGTAGGTAATATGAAAATTCACTACGGGGGAGAGGAAGAGACATATTTGTAAGCTATAAATTGGAATGATCTCTCTATTCTAAGGGGTTAGTATTTGTTGGTTGTTAGTAGTTGTTGGATTTCACTACTACTACTACAAGCAATAAGCTACATTATTCGATCTCCTTTTCTATGTTCTACTTCCTACTTTCCAACTATGCAAGCTTTGTAACCTTGAACAACCAAGAAATAAATGTGTAGTCTTTGAGGAATAAATCAATAGATCTTTGTGTCTTTGGGGAATAAATCAATAGAAATTTGTGTCTTTGATTTGTTAATCTTGTTGTTGCTTACACAATTGATTTTTCCTTCCTATTGAATGTGGACCTACTTTGGTTAATGTTTGTGAGACTTCACAAGTGCCTACTCACAATATAAACCCCCTCTTTATTATCCTACTTCATTTACCTCTTTCCACTAAAATTCCTTCCTTGTACACTATACAAGGACTTTACTATAGGTTTGGTGGAGTATTCATGTGTGATCCTTGGTCTAATGGACACCCACAATTTTATTTAGTGCTTTCATTCAATAAATGGGAGCCTCCCCATACCCAAGAAGGAGGGGCCTAACCCCATGACCATTGGTTAAAAAGATAACATTCCCATGAAAAATTATTTCAATAACATGGAGATAAGAGAAATTTGTTAACAAATGGACATAGATTGAGACTGTATTAGTAGTCTCAGAGAAAAAATTGAGTTCATTAAGGAAATTCAATCATGTGCTTAATTTGGTTTCATGGAAGAATGTTCTTCCACCCTGATGAAATAAAGAAGTTAAATCTCCAATAAAGGGAGAAAACTAGAATAAAAAATTACACTATTATCCTCTCTTATTCCAAATATACCAAATACACACACACACACACACAAATAAAAAAACAAAGCGCACACACACACACACACAAACAAAAAAAAAAAAAAACACACACACACACACACACACACACACACACACATTATATGTGCATTTAACAAAAATGTAAAGCATGTAGGAAATAAAAAGTGGGAACAAATGAATATCATAATGAGAAGACTAATTGTAAGTGTTTTTAAAATGCATGAATGGAGGACTAATGCTCATAGGAATACATGTTTCAGTAAGGTAAGGTGCATTTATTTTTCCTACCTAAAACTTCTCTTTCCAACCATTCTAATAAATTTGATTTAATGTAATTAAATAGGAAAAGGCTGAAAAATCAAGAACAATGTCAGTAAATTTATGTACGATGTTTGGCATGAGGGAAGGAAGACTATGAAATCATTTTAATGCATGCTGAAATGATGTTAAGTTACAATCATTAATTCTGGTGCCTCATAAAAGTGTTGAATAACTATAGGGATTAATTATTGGTGGGATATCATCATTTCTATAGTTAATATTGTTAGGTACTTAGTTAAGTGAAGGAAGTGATAGTTAAAGAGATGATTGTTTTGGAAGATAAGTGTTTATTGTTGTTTTGAAGACCTTAATTTGTATATTTATAGGAAATGGGTCAAAAAAAGAAATCAAAACCTGAATCAGTAACACCACTCCTACAAAATGTTGTAGTTGTGTAAGTCTTCTATGATGTAGGTTGGTTGGAATTCATTAAAAATTTGAAGGGTTTGATGCTCAATTAGTAGAAGAGTTTGTTTTGAACTTTGAAAAAACTCACACAGATGCCAAAGGGATGAGAATTGAGGTTAGTATAACTGTCATAAGTTCCATATGTGGCCTCCTTTACTTTTGCATCAAATTCATAGGGAACTCTTCAATTCAATACCTCATTAAAATATTTCCTAAAGAAGATGAACCTCTTCCTGAAATCATACTCAACCCCTAATGTATTAAAAAAGGTATAAATAGAGAAAGCTTTCTAGAGCCTTGAAAGACTATAACTTCTTGGGTTATGAAATATTTTACATGTGATGGGAAATAATATATGTTGGGTGGGTATGATATAAGGCTTTTAATCCACTTAAAATAGTGGAGGAGAAACACTAAACTCATATTTAACTTTCCATGTTTCTTATTTGATGCCATCATTAGCATGCTAGCAAAATATATTAAGGGAAAAACCTCACTAAAACAACATGGAATAATTCAATGATATGCAAACATCATTTCTTGAAGAAAGCTAGAGAGGAGAAGGCATAGGAAACCTTATTAGGAAAAAAATTGAAATACATAGAAATCAAAAGGACCTTATTTGATACTTCTACCACCCCTAGGTCTACTTATAACACTATTGTTACCCACTGCTAAACCAATCCTAAGATTTTAAGACCTATAATAGATAAACCTAGTCAAAGTTATGGAAAAACCACACAATAGGAACCTCATCATGAGTCAATTATTATAACATATTTAGAAGGAGAAGAAATAGGGGACCCTAGTCTAAATATTTTAAAGAAAAGAACCAAAACAACAACATCTTCGCAGACCCTAGTACGGAAGAGAAGAAGACTTGTCCTAATTTATGAAGGAGATAATTTTTTTAGAAGATTTTTCTCAAGTTTAAATACCCGCAACTACTAAAAATGACACTAAAGCTCTGGTGTAAAGGTATAAATCTTCAGAAATAGAAGAGTGTGCTTGAGAAATGACATAATAAGCACCAAAAATAGACTACCAAGCTCAAGAAATGGAATATTAAGCTCCATAAATAGAGGGGAAAGTTCCAAAAATAGAAGAAAAATATCTACAAATTAGGGAAGAACAATATTCCATCTCTTCCCCTTATATACCCAAACTTATTGTCTCAAAAGGTTAAAAACCACTTTTTCCTGAAGAGGAGACCAACCCCTCCTCTCATGAAGAATATTAGGAAGAAGAATAAATAGAAATTCAACAAATATTCATGATAGTATAAAAATTAAAAGCACCATTCGCTAATAACAACACAAGGAAATATGAACTTGCTATATGCCTTAATATGCTCACAAGGTATGGAATAAGCCAATTTCTTCTTTTTCAAAATCAGGCTATAATACAACTTTTGATCTCTTTTATTGGAGATAAAGTTAAGGATCATTTATGAATTCAAATCTAAAAAATTATGTCAGGTTCAATAGATTTCATAATGTAATATTGGGCTCCAAGGTTGGAATGAGCTAACTATATAATGTGTCCACCATATGTTAACATCCTAAATAATAGAGTTTTTAGAGCCGAATACATCCCAAGTGTAATCCCATTAATTTTAGAATACAGTAAAGCCTCCTAGAATAAATTAGCAGTCCACATTTGGTTGAACTCATGTCTGACATAGCTTCTAATAAAACTTCTAGTTTGAAGAAAGTAGACTTCTTTGTATACTATGTAAGGGAGAGGAGCTAGTTGTTGTGCACCCTAAGTTGAGGGTTGTACAAGACCCACATAAATAGCATAAAATTTGAAAAAAAAATGTTTAATAGATTTTTTTTCCTTATTATATGTACATATTCACTTTTAAGCATATTAAAATAATGTACGGAAAGTGGTATTTTTTAAGGTATTTAAATTTGGTTAGTTTTAAATACAAAGAAATTTAAAGGTGGAACCATTACTGTATGGGCATTAAGTCATGCATATTTGTTTCCACCTATTTGTCAATCATCATGATTGGCTAATTGGGGTGAAATGATTTGACGTGACTCATTTTATTGGCTACTTTTGATTCAAAATGTAAGTGATAAATGTGACATGTACTAACTCCCTGAATTTACATCTACCCTCACCACTATTGGTCCATGCTCCACTATTGGCTCCTCTCCCTTATCTTCAAGAACAACTCTATTATTGGAAGCTCACAAAACTCTTCTATGGCCTACCTCATGAAGCATGTGATGATAAGAGTTTTATGGATTCTTACAAGAACTTTGTCAAGGAACACAAAATTTTCTCTATATATTATTTTTGTGTAACATGGTTGTTCCTTAGAATTTCTACACAATTTTAATGTGGGAGAATTTTAGTTAAAATATTTTCATTTTTTTCTACAAAATCAAATTTTATGGATTAAAAATACTTATGATTTCAAAAATAGGGAAAGTACCATTGGGTTCTTCATAAGGCCTCAATATTCAAGTGTAGACGATGATATGAGAAGAAATTTCAGAGCTTACTATTACCATCCTAAGTTTTGAAGTATCCAACCACATATTACAGAGGATGCATTGAAATTTTCAACTCTTACGTTTGGGAACATTATGAGGAATCTATTGCTGCATGAATCATATGATGGGAAAATTTAAACATTCCATTAAAAATAAAGGAGGTAATCTCTCCCCAAAATCTCAAATGGAGCACAAGGAGAGAAAGAACAAGCATAAAAATCATTTAGCATTGGTATATGATGAAAATGATGAATGGATGGAAATGAGGACTATACCACCTTTGGTTAACATTACTATGAAATCATGGCATAATAATTCATTGCAACATGAATATCATTTTAAAGAATGGACATATTCTAATATAGAAATAAATTCAATGGACAAAGTTTCCCTAAATCTCCCAAAATTATGACAGTATGGTAAACAAATTTGAGAGATTTTCCATCACCTATTTGAACACAAAAAATGAAATATTTTTGATCAAGATACCATTTGAAAAATTTAATTGTTGAAGGAGAAAAAATAGAGGTAGTAGACTAATTAGGCTGCGACACATGGAAAGTGACAAAATTTTAAAAAATTGGTAAAATGGTGTTTACAGTTTTTCATCTTCATTCTTCGACACTCAATTTTAGACAAGTGAGCCCCATGTTTTATGGATGGGGGCCCTTATCCATGTTTGAAACACTCTTTTTTCAGAGGGTCTCCTTTTCCTCTGTGACTTCATATTGCCATATTGACAATTTTTTATATAAGTGCAATAGATCACCATTGTATGGTGAATGTGGGATTACTCTCAATATTTTGTAAATTATATTTACTATGAAATTTTTACTTGTATCAACATGCCACATCATTGAGCCTTATTTAAAAACTTGTCTGACCATTTTATAAGTTGGGTGCTAACCTCTCCACACTTCTTAGTGGCCAACTCAACTCTCCACACCACTTGGTGGCTAGCTCAACCAACTCATTGGGCCAGTTCAACAGAAAAACCTACTAGCTCACAAAATCAAGCCAAACAACACCCAAAATCACCTAATCAAGTCAACATTCCACTGACCACCTCAACATGGAAACCATGCAAAATGTCTCTTTACCACCTCATACAACGACTGAGCCAAATATAAACAACACCGCCAAACTTAGCATGAGTGATGTGGGATTATTATCCCAAGTGGGAAACAATGTGGTTGGTGGAGGTTAAGGGGGTTCAAACCCCTAAAATTTTGGTTAGTTAAAAAATAACCCAACCATTAGGCCAAATGGTGGAGCTAAAACTATATATACATGAGTTGGCTCTTATATAAGTGAATGCTCAGGAATGTGTTTTTTGATAACATAGTAGTTTTGGGAAATCGATTGTTTGAGTATCTTAGGGGTTGTTTTGGGTCTTGGTGTAAAATAGAAAGTTGTCTAGAATTATGAGACACTCCTATTGAATATATCATTTAATTTTTTTGGAGTTCTTTTGATGTCATTTGAAGGCACGAAAGTATATATTTTATAGAGAACAAAGGAAAGAGGTTCCATAAGTGCTTCAATAATGAGGATGTTGAACACTGAGCATCGCCAGAGTATTATGAAGGTCTAAAAGCACAAAATTATAGTTTTTATATTTATTATTATTTATTGTAAGTTTTATTGTACTTATATTTGGGAAATTTTTAATAGATTAGTTCAAATGAACCCAGAGACGTAGGAAATTGAAGAACTCCATAAACAATTTTGGTGCCATCCTTATTCTGATTTTACATTATGATGTATTTTCCACATTTAATCGGTAAAAATTTAAATGAAGACAAGCATATTTTATAAGTTTATGAAATTTACATAAAATCAATAAAAGTGAAATATGGATTGATTAATTGAAAAAATGATTAAGTTGAATTTTGTGAATTCTAAAATCAATTTTAGATCAATTCATATTAGTTAAAATTTATATTTTTATCATATTTAGATTCATTTTAAATCATGAAATTTGATAGTTAATTGATCATGTTGTAAACAATCAAAACAATAGGGGGTCTATTGTCATTTACAGATCAAGTTTTGGTATCATAGCTGCTGGAATTCAGTAACTTTTTTTTTTCAGTTTGCATTTGATATCAGTTTTGGTTTTCTAACTCCATCATAATTATAGAATTTGTTAGTTTGATCTTCCATTTGCAGTGTGCATTTTTTGTGAAGTACAAGTTTATTTAGGTAGCCATGGGGAAAGCCTTGAAAAGAGAGAAAATGGAAGATATTGAAAGAATTAATAGAAAAAATCAATACAAGAATTATTTCTTGAGATGCAATCTCTGCTCCCTTGAAGAGAAGGCTGAATGATTTAAATCAGAGCTAGAATCCAAGGATAAGCTCTTGAGTAGATTGAAATGTGGTGAGAAGCATAAGGATTTAACTTAAATTTAGATGCCAAACCCATGACAAAAGAGCGCACTGTGATTTTTTCACTATGTTTTTATTCATCTCATTCAGTATCAAATTTGGATTAAGGTAACATTTTTGGTAATTTTGAAAAACATATTGAGGCCATTGGATCTAAGTTGTTTAAAATGGGATTTGATGGAAGATTCCTTAATAATAAAGTCCTAGGTATTTATAAATGAATATAGTTTGAGGATCATCCTTATTTTGTATGTTTTGGTTATCCTAGTGCAAGAATGGAAATTAGAGAGTGCTCCAAGAATGATGAAGGGAGACAAGCTTCAAAAAACCAAGAGACTACCCCACTAGTGCTACAAGAAGAATTGATCTAGGAAATTGTTAATTCATCATGATAGGATGAAAGGTGTGAGAAATCACAAATATGAGGTGATGAAACACCACCTCCTTCTTATACACCTCTTTGAGCACTAAAAAATCTAAATTGTAAAATTTCTAATCCTCTATTTTAGTATGAAAAATATGGCTATGACATTCAAAAATTTTTGCATGCTTTTCCCTGCACTTTTTGTGGGAAAAGTAATCATTTTGTTCTCTTTTGTTCAAAGTGAAAAAATTTCTTTCATATGAGCTTAGTGTGAAATATCAATCTTGTTGTCTAGAGAAATAAATGGAACACAAATTTCCTCTCCCAGGAAGAGGAATTTTTTCCCTCATTGTATTATGAGTGGACATCGGGCTAAAAAATGTTTGAAATTTCATCCATCACACCATCATAGTTATGGTAAGAAAAAAATGGTTTACATTCTTGTTCATAGGATAGGAAATAATGAAGTTGTTGAGAAAAAAATGATCCAGTTAACAACCCAAGAACAATTAACTGAGGAAATAAAATAAATTGAAAAGGAAAGTACATTAAAATTGTTTGGTAAACAATTCCTTATTTTTATGTTTTTATAACTGATGATTGTTAATAACATGCAAATAATAAAAATATTCTGATTATATGAGATTCCTGTTGTATGTTGAAAGGAAATATTTTCCCATGTTATGTAGCTTTCAATATTTTTGGAGTTCAAATTTATAAGAGGAATTGAGAGACATGCTTTCCATGCTCAATGATCTTATTATATTTAAACATTTGAAATAAAATCCATTTGAATCTCTTGTCTAACATTTGAGTTTTTGATACTATTTAGGAATTAAACTCATATTTTCAGCTTTGGATATTTTGACAACAGTTTATGTAGGTTGTTGGGCACATTGGTAGTGTTCAATTTTTCCATACTTACATTTCAAAGTAAATGTTGTTTTTGGGAAAGCATCTATTTTTGACATGTATATGTGGGATGGATTTTAAGACCAATATTTTGGGAAGTGTCTGTAATTTTACTAACAATGAAAAATCTCATTTTTCCATACTTTTAAATCACATCCATGTGGGAAATAAATGTGATTTCTAAATATGGTTACAAAATTTGAATGAATTTTGATCACACTATCAAACATATTTGTAGTTGTAGTGTTTTGGCAGTTTCATAGGGTTTGTAGACATTATCCTAACTGTTGAATTTTGGTGTCTATATTTGGGTGAAATTTTTATTTTTAGAGATTGGTCATGGCATAGGGAATCAGTTTGAAAAGTTTCCATTTTTGGAATTTTATTTTCTATTTTTAAAATGATCAATTTTTCGATGGTATTTACAATCACCGTGGTTTTCTAGTTCTACAGGGATCCAATCAGATATTCACCTATTATTGACATTGGTTTGTCTTTGCAAAATGATCTAATATATTTGTAGAGATTGGTAGATTAACAGGAAAATAAATTGGACTCTAGCCTCTTGTTGGCATGTAGATTGTCCATTTTAAAATTGATCAGTTTTGTGATATGATTTTCAAAAATCTGTAGTAAAATTTTAATTGCAATGTTATTTCTATGGATTTTGTGTGTTTGTGAGATGTAGGAAGATGATTTGTAGTTTTAGTGGGTGAAAAAAAAATTGTGGAAAAAAATCCTTCTCAATGGGGAGGTGTGATACGAAGTTCAATTTAATGGATAGAGTTTCCCTAAATCTCCCAAAATCATGACAGTATGGTAGAAGAATCCAAGATATTTTCTATCACCTATTTGAATGTGAGAAACAAACTCTATTTGACTAATATATTGTTTGCAAAAGTTACCAATTGAAGGAGAAAAAATAAGGGAAACATACCAATTAGGCTGTGACATGTGGCAAGTGAAAACAATAAATAATGGTAAAAGGGTGTTTATAGTTTTTTGTCTCCGGTATTTGACACTCGAGTTTGGATAGGTGGGCCCTACTATTTTCTAGCCGAGGGCCCTCAACTAGGTTCGACACACTCTTTTTGCAGTGGGGTTCCTTTTCCTCAATGATTTCATATTACCATAGTCATAATTTTGTATATAAGTGCCATAGATTGTCAGTGTGTGGTGCATGTGGGATTATTCCCAATGTTTTATAAATTATATTTACTATGCATTTTGACCTTGCACTAACATGCTACCTCACCAATCCATATTTACCAACTCGGCCGACCATGTTCTAAGTTGGGTGTTCAAATATCCACACTACTCAGTGGCTAGCTCAACTCTCCACACCACTCGATGGCCAACTCAACCAACTCACTGGTCCATTTCAATGACACAACCTAACATCTCACCAAATTGATCCCATCAACATTCTGAATCAAAAAATTGAGTCCATAGTCCACTGTCCACCTCAACATGGAAACCATAAAAAATGTCATGTAACCACCTTATATAACGATCAAACTAAATATAAACAACATCATCAACTCTAGCGTGGGTGATGTAAGATCATTATCGCAAGTGGGAAAAATATGATCAATGGAGGTTAAGGGGGGTCAAACCCCTAACCTTTCAGTTAGTTAAAAATATCCCAAATGTTAGGCCAAGTGGTGGAGCTAAAACTATATATACACGAGTTGGCTATTATACAAGCAAATGCTCATGATTGTGTTTTTTGCTAACAAGGTAGTTTTGGAAAATTTAATTTGTGAGCATCTTAGGGGCATTTCAGGGTCTTGATGTAAACTGGACAGTTGTCCAAAATTCCAAGACACTCCTATTTCATATATCATTTTTGAAATTTTGAGTTCTTTTTATATCATTTCAAGGCGTGAAAGTGGTTGTTTGACAAAGAATGAAAGAAAGAGGTTCTACAAGTGCTTCAAGAAGGTGGAGGGAAAACACCGTGCATCGCCAGAGTCTTTTGACCATATGAAATCATGAAACTTAATGTTTTGTAAATATTATTATTTATTGTAAGTTTTATTGTACTTACAGTTGGGAAATGTTTAATTGATCAGTTCGAAAGAACCCAGAGACGTAGGAAATTACAAGAAACCATAAACAATTCTAGTGTCATCTTTATTCTAATTTTGTATTATAATATCTAATTTATTTTCCACATTTAATAAATCAAAAATTAAATTCAGAAAAACATATTGTATAAGTTTATGACATTTACAGAAAATAGGAAAAAGTGAAATCTGGATTGATTGATCAAACAAATGATTAATTTGAATTTTATAAATTCTTAAATCAGTTCTAGATCAGTTCATATCAGTTAAAATTTATATTTTTGAATAGTTTTAGATTATTTAGAAATCAAGAAAGATGATAGTTAATTGATCGTGTTGTAAACAATAAAAATAATAGGGGTTCTATTATCATTTATAGATCATATTCATTCTTTGAACATGTGGGATTCATGAGTACAAATTCAAAAAGGTATTCACATTAGTAAAAGGAATTAAATATGGCACAAATACTTGAGCAAATGTTAATACAACAGTAGTTTGCAAGAGGAAGTGCAAAAGGTAAAGTGCATGGATGATGATGAGTGCATAAATTGACCCATTAAATCAATAAATACTGATACTTTTACTCATAAAAAAATTGATGAGTGTATTGGATGGTTCAATTGATCAAATATAAAGTAGAGGAATAATGCATCTTATCCTTTTTGATTTATGTGAAATAACGATTAAGGTTATTTTCCAACTACCTGCTTTGAAAATATACACAATGATGTGTGCAGGTTAATAATTTCATGACAACAGCCAGTACAAGGTGTCATATCAAAGAATGGATGTGGTCTACTCCATCATGAATATCGTTATAAGGAAAGTTAATGAAGACTGAAAAAAAGAAACTCATTTCCTAATTCTTTTATGAGTTGTAACCAACTCCCAAAGTGGTCTCATATCTAGACACCTAGATTCTTGGGCATGTATTGGGAGACATTAGCTATAAAGTACCTTTCTTGACTGATTTAAAGATATATTTATTCATGTATGAGCATGTAGAATGTAATAGGATAGAGGAGAGAAAATAGTAGTTACATGTTATTTCTAGTTTATGTTTTATGAAACTCCTTTTAAATTAAAAAATCATGTTGTTCTAAGGAAAACCATGTCATCAAACAATCTGAGGGAGATAAAGACCCCACTCAATTGAGGAATTGAATATAGTGGTATTTACATTTTTGTTTTTCTCTCATTTTTAATTATGTAGCATTCTTAAAACAACCATCTATAGAATTCGTAATATTCCAATAAAATTAGCATTACTCTTTCAACAATTTATTTCAATGTGTCTTGTTTTCAATTTTAGCAAGTTTCACTTTAAGGTACCTTCAATTTAAGAAATTTCCATTTCAAAGTAATTTTATTCTGAAAAGCATTTCCTTTCTATACGTTGGGTTAAGTACATTAGATATTATTTATTGTTGTTTAATTTTCAATAGTTTAACTTTATTTTCTTTAAATAGTCTTAGAAGTTCATTTATTATGAGTAGTTAGTTTGGTGAATAGAAAATAATCAAACATATAGAAAACCCCCCTGAAACCATAACCACTACCGCTAGTATAATTTTTGTCTTCATTACATAATGCATTAAACACATCCTTTGTCAAAATGACATAAAATATAGAATGGTTGATTAAATTAT
The DNA here is from genome assembly GCA_019776745.2 of Taxus chinensis. Lineage (NCBI taxonomy): Eukaryota > Viridiplantae > Streptophyta > Pinopsida > Cupressales > Taxaceae > Taxus > Taxus chinensis. The sequence continues at coordinate 507,960,658 of CM034156.1, read as the reverse complement.
TGGACATCACAATGACCCATCAAAAGGATATGTAAGAAATACATCATTTTAAATTTTTTTATCTTGGTGAAAGAACCTCATGATACTATTGTGCAAAAATAAAGGAAAACAATACAAATGTAACAAGAGAAAATTTAAAAGGAAACAATATAAAGGGAGTATGCCTAACAAAAAATACTAGAACATGATTAATTAGGCATATCTATATAAAATAATCAAGCATAAACAAACACAATAAGGGGGAACATAGAGAAGTATTATCAGGTTAACCCTGGTTTTCCATTACTACTCAATTTAGAGTAGCAAAACACTAGTATGGTATTTAATTAGTATGACAATGAAAATGAGTGAAATGATATATCAGATGAGAATTTGAGAAAGTAAAATTTCAATCCCATTGATAAATATGAATCTATATAGTATAATTCTTCATTAGAATCATTACTCATTTCTCAACATCTAGTTAACGAACACAAAGATGCAAAAAGAGCCAAATTTTACATGCAACCAGGTAGAAAGCATAATACAAGAAATAAATAATATAATTGCACCATTAATACAAGAGAAATATAATGTAAAAATAAATCAACATTAAAAAAATATCATATAATTATAACACATTATCATGGCCTAGGATGACCATATGTCCATTATCATACTATCTCATCTATCCTTTAAGCTAAAAACGTTTCAAGGAAATTTACATGCTTGCTCTCGTCTCCATATTTTATCTTCCAAAATTTTCTTGAGTGTAACATTCTATCTCTACCTCCATCTATTAAGCTCAATATGATAAAGTCTCAAGCCACATTATTCAATTCTAATGCCCATTTTGGCCACCATACATGTATAGGGAACTCTACCTACAAATGCATCAAGATTTTACATTTTATACAAGATCTTATTGATACCAATGCCATCAAATTTGATTCTACTACCTAAAAATATAATCCCCAAGTCAATGAAAATCCTATGTTTAATATATTTAATGACCCACTTGCTAATCATAACACTTATAAATATAATAGTAACTTTGAATATCATCATACATATCGGGCACAACCTCATATGGATACATATAATAATCCACTTGATTCTGTTATTGGTATAATTGTTTCTACTACATTTTCTAGGTGATGATAACATTCTTGACGATGATGTTATTTCTCATGCATTTAATATTCAATATTTGGTCATTTAATAACTTATCCATAGAGTGTTAGTTGATATCAGTTGTAGGCACAACATGGGTACTCTTATATTTATTTATTCTTTGGGATATATATCCAATTTAATGCACAATATCTTAATCAATCTATTTGACACATTGTTTTTCAACTTCAAATGGGGGCAACTAGTTTATTGACACATAATTTGGTAACTAATACTCTTTTTACATGTGACATGCTTCTAGGATACACATGGATTAAATAGCTTAATACCATTCCTTATAATATCTATAAATTCAAACAATACACATATGGAAATCAATTTTTTTATAGTCTAAACTATATTTTATGAGGATCCTCTACTTATTCCACCTTCTTAAATGATATTGATCTCAATATACATGCCTATTTAGCCTACTCATTGAAATAAATGAGAGTGGAAAGGGAACTTTTAGCGAAATAATTTATCGTAAGGGAAAAATATGGGATTTATCCAACTCTTTGGGACTAGGTCCCTATACTTAAAAGGGGCATATCCATTTATTTAAAATAGGAAATATTATGTAAACTATTCTATCAGCTAGGGGTAGTATTTCGACTGAGGATCACACAGGGGTACTTCCCTGCACCTGTGGAAAAGTGTTTGTATAAATTACAAGGGAGGAAAATGCTTTAGAGAGAGGTGTGAGGAGAATAGTAAGGAGGGTTTTTCATAATAAATAGTACAAAAAAATTTATTATTTCAAAATTATAATATTATCCATGAATTAATTGAGAAGACACTGCGAGAATCAACTAGGAACAAAACACACAAAACACAAAGTATCAATGTATAATATTCAAAAAGTACACACTCATGGAGTGTAGTTGAGATGGAGAGAAAACATAGGAAAATAAGTTAGAAGAAATTTTATCTCTTGTTCCTAGAGAGAGTATGAGATCTATTAAACAAGAATAAACATCCTTTGAAATGAGGAGGCACTCCCAATTTATAGATTTGTAATGCAAGTCTTCGTCTAGCCCACACATGACCCTTCCTTTCTTTATTCCACTTATGAATATTCATTTTCCTATGAAGTGAGAAAACAAGTCCCATTTTCTCTAAATTAAAATGAACTTTTACATTTTAACATTATATTCAATTAAGTGAATAAGACAAATTACAATGATTCCTTACAATGAAGCATTAGAAAAGGGTGGGAGAAAAAAGGAGGAAGAATGAGGAGAAGAGAGAAGAAACACTCTAAAACATGAATGAAGATGCCTATTAATTCAACGAATATCAGATCCAAATAAATTTGAAGATGAAAATTTGAACCATGATGAGCCTTCATAATGATGCACTGACGAAAAGCTCCTATAAATACCTTTTGAACACTTTGCTCCATTTTTTAAGATTCTTGAAATGATGCACTTCTATACAGTGCCTAGATACACTAAGAATGGTAGTGATGAACCATTGGAGATCGCTGAGAACACTAGAAGATGAATTCCCTCATTGATAAAATCCTTCAGATCCTTCAGACGTTGTCACATCTTTATGATCAATCATTCACATGGGAGAAATTGATGCACTTTTCTCACACAAACATGATTATGACGTTGGCATGTTGAGTTCTAGGTGTTGTCATTGATGTAAAATCCCATTAATGACAAAGAGGATGATGGATTATTGTTATAATATGCTCATTAGGATGATGACATGTAATTTTATGTGGTTTCATGATTGCAAGAGTGTATTCAGTGAGATTGGATTGGTTTAGCAAACCTAGTCAAGTGACCTAGCTAGTCTACGTGATGGAGCATGGTGAGTAGAGCTACATGGTAAATTAAGAAAAATTGTAGTGACATGGGGATAATGTTAGGAGAGTGTTTAGGCAATCATATGAGTTTAAAATTGTAGGTACAAGTGGAAGACTCAGTTGCAGATGCTCATCTAGACCTAGTATAGGTTCTTAGAGCCCAAATGAGGAGGTATAGAGCCATGTGAGCTCATGGAGACATGTAAGAGAGTGATATATGTTATCTCATATGTGATAGGCAATTTTGGAGATATATTAATTAGATTCATGAGGTTTTTCTACTTGGTCATGGTGCATACTACACTTAATCCTAGTTTTTGGAGGCCTAATTAGGCATGATAATAACTTGTAGGTATGTGTGAGCTCTTGAGACAACTCATGAAGGTGTTTTATGTTGTTTTCATCATGTCGAGGCATTTTTTAAAGGTTTCATGATGATTTATAGTGTTGATTCAGTTGATATTGTCCTAGAAGATGAAAAACCCTAAGGGCTACTCATACAAATAACATGGATTATGAATATAAAGATATATTTGAGATATGATGATTATCGGAGATGGTGCATAGGGATGTATTAGAGGTGTGAGAAATTTTTTATGTCAAAGTGAAGAATATTTTGCAAGACATGAATCTTTTGGTAAAATCAGGTTTACTAGAGTGTGATTTTGAGGTAAAATTTGACCTTTTGATGCTCGTTGTGGATTTTATGATTTGAATGGGAACCATATATTTTGGGGGATATTTTACATGGAACTAAGAAGGTTTAGAAAAAATAATGAGGTGGTTTAATTATCACATTTTATTGAACGGTCGTTAAGAAGATAAGTTGCTTTGAAACCCTAACTAAACCCTAGCTAAAAGCAACTTGGAGAAAAAGGAGTGTACTATGTCTATTTTGATTTATTTTGTAAAATTGATGATTTGAGGTTGTAGAGGAGTTCTCCATATTTCCATAAAGGTAATATAGTTCTTGTGACATTATCTGGGTCCCACTCAAAAATGCAAGTTTTTGAAGATGTTAGTTTATGGAAAAGTTATCCAAAGAAGATATGGAATAATATGAATTATTTTTAGCTAAGGATTTGTTTCTAGAATTTCATGATAGTTAAAATCATGGTTGATGTCCTAACTGGAAAAGTGTGCCCTATTGATGAAGATTGGTTTTTGGGGTAGTTTGGAGCAGTCTGTAGTAAAAGTGGAATTATAGGAGCTACAGGTGGAGTTAGGACTTGGTTCAAGTTTTATCATGATCCTAGTTTAGAGAGATTTTGAATTATAAGACTGTTTTCATATATTTTTTCAAGGGAAAAATTAAAACTTGAAGTATGACAACTTTACCCTATTATTATTATTTTTTTATTGTGAGTCCTCTCGAGCCCTCCTCCAAATCAACTCACCCCCTATGTAAGTCTTATCATACCCTTTAAATTGGTCTTGTGTGTTGTGTAAACCTATTACATAGGTGATTAAGAAAAAAAAGTTCATTCAAGTGCTTTCAAAAAAATACCTTTCAAAGTAGACTTTTCAAGAAGCTTAGGAATGGCTATTTTTAGCCTTTATACTACAAGTGAACACAACTCGGAGTGGAGTTGAAGGCCCAAATTCATAAAAGAGTAGAATTGAGGAGAGAAAAAAATTTTGTAACTAATTTTGGAAAATTATGGAAAGTTTTAGAGGTTTTGGGATAAGTTCAAAAAAACTAGGTTTTGAAGGTGAAGGATCTTGTAGTTCAAAACAACACGTGAGCTACGAGAAGTGATTCCAGGAGTTATAGGATGAGTTTGAGGTCAAGAAAATATAATTGGAAATTTATTTTAGTGCTGTAAATTATGGTGGTTTTATATTCTTCACTAGACAAAAACATTTCTTCCCACAATTTTTTTTTCTGCATGCATAACCCGTAATCACGAGAAACAAGGATATTTTTGAGGGAGTTGCAAGTATAATCAGAACATAATACCCATCTAATAGTTCTCAAAATTCCATTTCTAGTAAAAATAATATAAATAATTTCTCCAAAATAGCTCGAATGCTCCAGATATGTCTTCGTGAAGCTTCTCTCTAAGGTACGCTTTGGGACTTAACCAATTTTCTTGGTGGACACATGTCATCACTAGGTGAGGGCACAATTTATTGCACCAAATCTCCCACCCCCTTTAGAAATTTTGGACACAAAATTGTTCTGAAGCCTAAGATATACCCTTGGACCATCATATGATCCCAATGATTCTCAAATTAGCCAATTAAGCCCCTTTGCACCCTTCCTCAACACTCTCCATCATCAAATCCCAGTGTACCACTTGTCATCACCAGATGAGGGCCCATTTTCTTATACCTTGTGTCCCTTGTCGTTGGGATAGTTGGAAAAAAAAAATGCACCCCATGTAAAACTTGGCCCTTGATTCCTCATATGACATGGAGAAGTGCTTTGTAGGACATTTTTCAGCCCCCTCTTCTCTTTGCCTCCACAAATAAAAAAGTGTCACTTGTAATCCCTAGAATGAGGCACATTTTCTTGCACCAATTTTTTCATCCCCTTGGGACAGTTGGGAAACCAAAAATTCTCCTAATCTTATCCCTTTCTATAGTCCTCCATATGACCCAATTTTAGCCCTTGGGTTTTTTAAGTGTTTTATCTCCCTCCACCGACCAATCCTCATCCACCACTTGTAGAGATAAGAGTGAGGTACATTTTATTATACCAACTGTACTATCCCCTTGGGATAGTTGGGACACAAAATGTTTACCAAGCCCAAGGTAATTTAAAAAAAAAAGTTTTACAAAATGTTTAATTATCGTGTTGTTTCTCTATATGTGTCTTAGAAAATACTACCGAAAAGTAAATATTAACAAATCATTTCCCCTATCCATTTCTCCATTTATACTTCATCTTTACAATTCCATTTCTATAAAAATGACCAAAATATTTCTTTTTCTACAGACACCATACCCGTTTTTCACCAGATTGCCTCCATAGTAAAAAACCTTGAATAACTTAGAACTCACAAACGGGTACTTAGATTCCGCTAAATATTTCACCATCTCTCCCTCTCCCAGGATCCTACAAGAATAAATAAATAGAAAAAATAGAGGTTACTCTAATTTTTAATCATATCAAACCCTATATTTCTACCCTAACTTCTTCTTCTACAATTTTCCATCAATTTGGTATATGGTTTGATTCAATTTATTTTAGCACAACATCCAGATGAAAAACATATTGCAGAAAAGTTAATTTTTCGTCAATCCAAAATTTGGAAGACAATTTTCTAAAAAGTAGTATGTATTGTTCACACTTACTATAAATAGAAAAATTCTAAAAATAACAAAACCCTTCAAAGCAGAAAACTCAGAAAATCACTGAAATGGAAAACTAGGAGATTTAGGCCAAAAAAGAAAAAAAGCGCGAAGAAGAAAAAAACATTCTAAAAATAGAAATTGATTAAAATTACAATGATACTTCTATAATATTTTTCCAAGAATGATGATGATCCCAAAAAACTTATTCTGAGATAAAGAAACAACCTTTCTCAAAATAACAGCTCTTGGATCCCATTGGCTGAAAATAGAGAGTTATAATTTTGAGTGCAAAATGTTGCTACCATCTTCATTTTGACTCATATTGTTTCTTTTTATCAATATGAAGTTCAAATTCTCTATCCTCGAGCATGTTTTGAATCTTTCATTTGAGTACTCTAGAGTAGGTGACTATGATGTCACCCACATCGACCTAGAGGACCTCAAAAGAAGAATGGTGGGTGGACCAAGAGATCCTATGGAGGAAAATGTCTTTGTGATTGGATTGTATGTAGCAAGAGGCCACCATGTGTTAGTGAAAATTATAGAGTTGGTGTTGGATTAGCCCCATAACTATGAGCCAGACACCAAAACTATAAGAGTTGATGAACATTTGGTCATGATAGTGCTTACCCCAAAGGAAATATCTCAAGGCATGAAAATTACCGTCGTGAAAAACATGGTGTTCATCACCAAGGAGGTTACATCAGGAGAGTTTTATAATAATGAATCATACCTACAAGGCCTTTCTTTTGGCACATGGGTGAAACAAGGAAGGAATCCCTCCCATGTACGGAAGGATATCTCTCGGAATGAATCCCATGAGGGCTTCTTAGATGTCATAATTCTCCTGATCCAAGTAATGGGGACATAAAACGTAAGATATTTTAATGACTAGATGTCATTGTTCATTCTTACAATATTAGATGAAAAAAAAACAATTGATAGGCAAAAAATCATCAGTGATAACTTGCATAACAAATTTATTCAGGTGCCAACTTCCAAGAAGTTCTTTATGAATTTATATCTAGTCTATGCCTTGGAAAACACAAGACCATTGAGGGACCTCAAATTCAACAAAAATATTTCTCAGAAGGATCCTGCATAAAATAAATATCCACTCCTAGTCTCGAAAGAAATAAATCAAAACTTTATAAGAGTGAATGATGCTTTCACAATGTATGTTGTCAGACTGTTGGAAGAGAACCCACATTCAAGGATGTATCCACATGTCGCTACCCTAGGAAAAAGACATGGATCATATTTCATACAATTTTCAAACTTTTTATATATATGAGTTTTAGGTTTTGAATTTACTCCATTAAGATTTCTACACTACCAAAGAGACAAAATCATGATGATAAAATTTTGTAGACAATTGGTTTGCATAAATGGTAAGTTGAGGAATAGAAAGAAGAATTTGATTGCTTTCCCTATATCTCTAGGGATTTTATTTTTAAAGAGTGCTCATGAGGCTGCCAACATGGAGGATTCCCTCTCTCTTATAAATATGCACTCGTACACTCCAAGGGCATTTTTTGACATCTGAGGTGATCCAAACACTTTTCACCTTATTGATTTGTATCATTCCCCACAAGTTGAATACTACTTGGTTAATTGTGATGATGTTTTAATTCCTGAGAGCATGATAAAAAAAGGATGACAATCAAGAAAATGAGATAGTTTAGTTCTAAATTGTACGAGGATTGTGTTTAAGAAAATGACACATAAATTTATGATCTTGAATACCCGGCGATAAAATGTTCTCCCCTCCTTCAATTTGTTTAGAGCATTCACAAGTTAGGGGATATCAAAAATTCACTGAGGTGATCATCAAAAGGTCTAAGTAATGGTTAAAGAGAAAGAGGGATACTCTCATCATATTTGACAAAATCCCTACCCTTTAGAGGAAGTAATATCACCATTCCTCTCCCAAAGACAAAGAAAAATCTCCCAGCTCAACTCATTTGGGAGAAATATCAATGTGGAAAGCATTGGAACTAGAAGTCCCTCACTAGATAAGGTTTCATAAGAAGGTGATAACTACATAGGACACTATAGTTGATTTGGAACAAGGGGAGATTTATCTGGTCTATTTCTTATCCCCTCAGTAATCCCCAAGTTTCTCATCTTCTACTGCCACATTGGCCTAGTCTACATAGGAAGTTACTTCCTATTTTGAGAAAGAAGTTGCAATATTACTAGATGATGAGACAAAAAAATGAGCTCTTTCCTTGGGTACATGATATTACCAAGATGGAAGCTTGCATAGGGTAACAAGTGAAAGTTATCGATTTATCGATTTTCACCTCAATGGTCAAAGGAAAGAAAAGAAAATTGGCTCAAGAGGTGTCTCACTTTTTCAATAGCACATTGGGTAATTAGTATGTGGAGGTATTTAGGATAAAAGTAATCAATCCCATTGAAGAAATGACCCTGGTCATTTATGATATGAACATAATTTCCCTAGGCCCGACAAGACATGAGGGTGATGTTCATTTATTTATGGATTCTTCCACTTGAATTCTCAAAAGAAATCAAGAGTATAATGATAAGATGGATTAAGTGGAAGACCATATCAGGACACTCACTTCATCTGTGAAAATGTTCTTCGATCAAAATTCTGCCACTTATCTCCCACCTGAACAAGTTACTCCTATAAGTATCTTTGATCATAATTCTATCAGAAGAACACAAGGGTTCACCATGCATGGCATAGTGAATGAAAATTTAGCGAACATGATCCTGGAAAAATGGAATGTTTTGATTTTAGAAATGTTGACATTGTTCAAGTACATGAATAACACTACCATGAAAATAATCACAACACGAGAAGGGATTGAAGTAGAGAAAGATAACTTGGATCAGGTGTATCCGCTGGTCATTGAGATGGGAAAGGTCAAATCATCCCTTCTGATAAAAAAGGTGTATTCTCTTTAGCATTAGATGAATTGCCTTAATTCTGGGCTCAAAATTTAAATTTTTGCTATGAAATGATGAATTGTACTATTTTAAATCTTGATTCATATGAGGAATATGTTGAAAAGATGCAAAAAGATGCCAATGTTTAAGTACAAAATCTTGGAGTACCAAAAATAAATGATTTTTTTTTTGGATGACAAGTATCGCCTAAGTTTTGTAAGTGCATAAGGTTTAGGCACACAAAAATAGGGCACATGAGGGTGTGTAGAAATGTAGTAAGACAGAATGTGCTTAGGAATGAGACTTAGCCATTTTCAGCCTAAGGCTATTTTTGGACTTGGAGTACTAAGCACACAATGATATGAAGACTTATAGACCATGTAAGGTTATTCCAGGGCTAGCAGAGGTTCAAGTGCCATGCAAAGTTTTGGGCTAATAATAGGATCTGTATTAGGAGTTAAATTTAAGAAGATCTATTATTAGAACTTGCATGCTTTTGTATTCTCTTATAAAGGTGCATGGCTATTATTAGCATGCATCTTGTTTTTGGAAGGTGAATAGGTAGTGAAGGGAAAGTCACCACTCATATATATATGTATTGATTTTCATAGTTTGGATATACCGTTTTATTGTAGAGTTATATTATGGAATTGTTAACACTCATGACTACAGAAACTAGATCATGATGTATGAATATTCTATGTTTTATGGTATTAATATAATGGATCTTATTGGCTGGATATTGGTGTTAGATGTGATTGAATATGGTTCTTGCATGGTAAATCTCATTATAGTTATTTTTAGTCAATCTTTCATATGGTAAGCTCTAGATCTAGTTTATGCATTTTGGAATGCCTTATTTCCTGTTATGAATCTGAATATATATATATATATATATATATATATATATATATATATATACACATATATATATTACTCAATCATGCTAACATTCTGGATAAACATCTCTAAAGAGGGACCTCATACCCTTGTGTGCTTCGGGTGAGTGCTCAATTCAGTTTGAGTGATGTGCCAATGTGCCTTGGGATTTGTGGGTATATTCTAGGCTACATCATTATTTCCATTTCCAGGACCTCTTTCTTATCTATTTTTTAGGATCTTGCATGATGAAGATGTACTAGTTGACCTTGGCTAGTATTGAAGAGTGGTTGGGCAATCTAGAAGAAGAGTATGCTCACAAATTTAGCACTTGAATCGAGTTTAACGTATGCACATGGGTTGAGCAGAATCTATATGATGCATTGTATGAGATGTTCTTTGATATCTTTCCCATAGAATTGTATGAGTGGTAGGTTTCTTATGCATCTAAGAGGAATTAGAGGTTCCACATGCTTGTTTGGATGCAGGAAGAATTCTAGCACTTATATGATGCAGATCTAATTTGGATGTACTTTGTGGATGTTTGGTTCCGTGGTGTTTTGAACAACTATATCCTTGAGTACATAGTTTTCATTTACTCTTGCCCAGAAGTTCCTGAGTTCTAGTTTTTGTGGAAGCCTAGAGGATCTTACTTATGTGGTATTCTATTGGCAATCAAGATCTTGATCCTAACCCTATATTAGAAAAATAAGCCTATGACTAGTTAAACCCCACCACACGTGGGGCAGGAGAAGGTTTGGTAAACATGGAAGACCTAGCAACATAGATACAAAGAGAAAAAAGGAGAATTAAGTTTAATGAAGTGTGTAAGAGGGATCTAATGAAATGGTGAGATATCATGGAAATAATGGTGTTATGGAGGGAGATGGATCGTGAAGGATCTGGAGCTCACATAGAGGATGTGGAGTCATAACATCTCGAACTCCCCCATTTGGGAAAGCATGGTAGAGAAACCTCATTGAATTTGGATGAAGGTGCATTGGAAGAGATATTATGGACCACGGATGTGCATCTAAACCTACCTAGCAACCTAGCCTCTGTGTTTGGTTTTACAAATTCTACGGTAGTTAACACTATGAAAGCTAGTGTGAGCAGTAGAGTTGCAATAGACATAGTCAATTTGTAGTCAAGTTTAGGAGTTTATTAGGGATCTTATTCATCTATGGTGGCACAATCATCATTTATGTTACTTGGAGGTCTAGATGGAGGTATTAAAATTGACATGTCATCATCACAGAACATGGGTGTGCAGAACGTTGGTATAATGTTTGGAAGTAGCACAAATTTGAAGACTGTGGGAGTCTATTTTAGCACAACAGTTGGGAAAAAAGGTACTGCATCCTTTTGTTTGTTTCCTACTTCAGAAGGGGGATCAAGAAGGTCAGGTGGCTCAGGAGGTGGCAGATTTTTTGGTTCTGGAGGTGGAGGAAAAATAGGTATTGGATCTAGTGGGCAAGGTCCGCACAAACCTTAGTAGATTTATATGGAAATGTCTCTTCGTATTTTAGAATATAGAGGCATTTAGGATGCAGCCAAACACGTTCATATGTGTGAGATACTATGGTGCGCAAAGGGGATCACTACTCCAAAGTGCAAGGTGAGTCAATTTATAACTACATTACAGGGCACGTGCATAGTTGGTACACAAAGTTTGACCTTGACCAGAATTGTGCAGATTAAACTGTGTTGTGGGATGCTTTCTTCAATTTTTTTATATCCCTTAGTTTGAGTAGAAGAGCATCAACACATTGAAGGATATTAAGTAGAGAACTACCAAGAGTGTTCGAGAGTATGATGCTAGGTTCAAAACCCTTTTGTCTAAATTATCTTATGAAATCCATGTAAGCCAGCATGCATAGTGATTCTTTGGAGGTCTGATCATGCCTTTCAGGAGGGGAATTTCACATAAGAATATACAGATTCACATGAGGCACTTGAAGTAGCTCTGCACATTGAGGTGGTAGGAAGTGTAGAAACAGGATTGAGTCTGATTTTGGAAGCTAAAATTACAGGAATGGCTAAATAGTTAGAGAAATTATCTACTAATTTGGTGCATGAGACGCACACTGGAATTCGGTATAGAAAAATGTGAGGTAGAGGGGCATACTAAGGATAGTCTCCCTCATGAATCGGTGTGCACCTTGTTGATGGATTGTAAGATCTATCACTTGACCACAATTCAAGTCGGTGCCCATTATTTCAGTGCGTGATAAGAAAGAACATGTCCTATTACTGCAAGATTTGTAGGTCTTCCACTCTTGATACTGAGGATTGCAGGTTGATTAATCATATACATGATGCCATTTATATTGGCATACAACAAATTGGTGTTACAAATAATTCTAAGGAGAAAGGTGAGCATATAAGGATATTACTTGTATAAATTAGAACATATACAACAGAATAACATGAGAGAACACCAAAATATAGATAAATGATGACAATATGCTAATATAATAACTTTTCCACTTCGAGGGGGCAACCTCCAATACCATTTCGAGGGGGTAACCTCCAAACCATACAATAACACTCCAATACTTAATATGATGATTAACTACAACCTTCTAACCCCTATATATACCATTCTAACCTATGGCCAATACTGAGGCCAACCCTAAGCATAATAAATCATAAATGAATGATATAATAAGATAAGGGGATGTGTGCCACATGTTGGCATCTCCATCAACCCATATATATTATATTATCATATCCCATGTGAACCCATACATATAACTAAGGGGATGTGTGCCACATGTTAGCATCTCCATCAACCCATATATATTATATTATCATATCCCAAGGTACATAGCATTGCCTCCCTCTTTGACATGTTTCGTCCCCAAAACATAAGAAGAAGCCATATAATGAGTGTTCTTTAAATTATTGCCACACTTGTCACCCAAGCTCGATCATCCAACCACCCCATATGAAATCCTATTCCTGTGTAGCAGCTTCATCAACAACATCTTCTTCTTCTTCTTCTGATGTTGCTTCTGCTTCTGATTCTTCTTCTTCTACTTCTTTTTCTTTTTCTTTTTCTTTTTCTTCTTCTTCTTCTACTTCATCATCTTCTTCTTTTGTTGCCCATCTGTCCATGAATTTTTTTTCCAGTTCATGTAAAGACCAATTAGAATTTTCCACTTTGAGGGGGTAACCTCTAATACCACTTTGAGGGGGTAATCTCCAAACCATACAATAACACTCCAATACTCAATATGATGATTAACTACAACCTTCTAACCCCTATATATACCATTCTAACCTATGGCCAATAAAGAGGCTGACCCTAAGCATAATAAATCATAAATGAATGATATAATAAGATAAGGGGATGTGTGCCACATGTCGGCATCTCCATCAACCCATATATATTATATTATCATATCCCATGTGAACCCATACATATAACTAAGGGGATGTGTGCCACATGTCGGCATCTCCATCAACCCCTATATATTATATTATCATATCCCAAGGTACATAGTAGAGCATGACCATGATCATAATGAAGGGAAATTTGTTAGAGGCCATGGTAGAGGTCAAGGTTATTGAGGAAGATTCAAAGGATGAGGTTAGGATGGTGGAAGAGGTGATTTCCCTCGTGGAAATTTCTATACATGTGGATTTTCTGAGCATTATAGGAACAAGCATTTACAAAATTAATTGTTCTTTCTATGGAAATAATCATAACTATGAAGAATGCCCAAACTTGTATGAACATTTGAGTAAGAAGCACAAATAGGAGAACAAGGGCACAAAAATGGTTAGAGTTTAGCGCACCATGGAAGATCAATGGAAGATGAAGTTAGTGCTAGATCTTGTGTTAGTACATGGAAATATTACTACATTCACAGAGGCTGCGTGTGCTAGAGAAGTTCCAAAACCAAAACCTGTTATTACTAAAGATGAGGTTCTACATGAAAAGTATTCAGACCCTATGCATTAGAAGTAGGCATATCAAGAAACCATGGAGTTAATTTGGAATTTACAAGGTGAGATACAATGTTTGAAAGAGTATTCATGTAAATTGGAACAAAAGAAAGCATCTGAGCTCCATCAGATAGATGTAGATGATTTAATGGAGGTTTACGAGATACTGTGCTAGGAAAATATTATTCATTTATTGGGGAATGGATTAACAGGAGTCACTCTACGAGATGGTATTGAGAATGAAATAAAATTTTTGCATGCTGACCTCCCCCCTCATAGCCTGTATTATAACAAGGAGATCACTCTAAATGCTATTGTGGATGGTTGGCTTTTGAGTAATATCTTGATTGACAAAAAAAAAAGTGAATGTGTTTAGTTTGAATGCATGGGTTCAGATGGGAAGACCTCCATTACAACCATCTTCTAATGTGTTGTTTATGGAAAACTAGATGAAGGCCATGATAATTAGGGTATTGAAAGATGCATCAATTAATAAACAGAGGGTCTAGTTTACTAGGGACTTTGAGGTCTTGGCACTCGCAGAGGCATATAGTTTTCCAGCATTTCTTGGGCACCATTGGTCTTATACAAACAACAATAATTTTCATTTGAAAAAGGATTATATAAGTTTTGAAAACAAGGAATAACATGTCATTATCCCCTTGACAGATGGGAAATCTACACCTTATGTAGAGCCCTTAAGTGAAGAAGACTTGAACATTATTTATGTGCACACCATTCGAGATCCAGAATTTCTTGAGCCATCAAAGGAAGGAGTTCTACAATGAGATGATGTGCAGTCCATGAGTGATACTACAAGTGTTGCATGTGACAACTAGGCACATGACACTTATGAAATTGTTGGGTGTGAAGTAAGAAGTACAACTGCATGTATTAGCAGACCACATAGTGTCAGGTGTTTAGGAAACAACCAGGTACCGAGGTACATTGGTGAAGAAAATCAAGAAGTATTCCTACTTGTTATGGAAGTTTAGTGGGAATGTCAGGTGGAAAGAAGGAATATGATGGTTTGTACTCTACATGAGATGACAACGCATTGGTGGATGGTTCACAGGGATAATATTTCAGAATGGAGAGAAGTGAGGATTGCTTTATCTGCTAGATTTTTAAGGAGAAATGTGCCTACTCAAATATGTGCATTTCATGGTAATGATCCTGTTTAGCACCATATTCAACAGTGTGAGAGAATATGGATAGAGGGGAAGGAAGCTTTACCACCTTCACACTTGTGCATAATCTTTATTTCACCCTATGAGGCTGCGCACACGCATGGTACATAGATGCAAAATTGAATAGAGAGATTAGAAATTGGGAAGAACTTATTGCAGGTATTATTCAGACCTTTGACTATTTTTCTACTAAACCTCTGGTGAATGAGAAATTATAGGTTATGAAGTGCTTAAATATGGGAGATAGTGCAAAGGATGAGGAGCTACTTCAAGAGATGTCAGGTGAGTTAGACTTGGGGGCACATTTTGAAGAGGAAGAAACAAATGGTGAAGAGCTTGGGTGTACCTACCTAGAAAGAGAAAAGGGTAAGATGGTCTATATAGTTGATGATGAAGAGGTTGAGAGTTTGGATATTGGGCACACAGAGGGTATGCGTGAGGTTTTGGATAGTGTATATGATAAGGTGCATGCGTTCCATGTGCATATGAATACTAAGAAGGTAAACATTGGAATGGATGTTGAACCTAAAGAGGTCATAATTGGAGATTATTGGTCTAAATATGAAGTTGCTAAGATAATTGATCTTTTGCATGGCTTCTAGGATTTGTTCCCTAGAGGCTATCATGAATTGAAAGGATTATATGAATCTTTGGGTGAGATGAGAATCAAGATGAAGGAAAGAGTGTACCAAATTTAGAAGAGGCCTTACATGATGAATCAAAACTTACATGTCAAGGTGAAAGAAGAAATTGAAAAAATGTTAATTTCTTGGATCATTGTGCCCATCGAGGAGTCAAAGTGGGTGAATCCTATAGTGACCAACATCAAGAAAGATGGGAGAATTAGAATTTGTGTGGATTACAGGGAGTTAAATTTTTTGTGTGTAATTGATCCCTTTCCCACACCGTTTACTGAGGAAATGTTGGAGGGTGTTAAAGGGTGTGAAATATACTCCTTCAATGATGGATTTTCAGGGTATTATCAGGTAAGGATAGAAAAAGAGGACCAAGAGAAGAAAACTTTCACCATTGAATGGGGAAGTTTTGCATAAATGGTTATGCCATTTGGACTAAAGAATTATCTTGCAGTCTTCTTGCACATAGTGGGACAAACATTTCAGGATTTTATTCACAAGTTCTTGCAGGTATATCTTGATTATTGGACAATCTATGGGCTTCTAAAGGATAATTGTGATAATTTGAGGCTGATATTTGAGAGGTACTCATAGTTGAACATATCTTTAAATATTAAGAAGTGAATATTTTCCACACCCTTTGGAATACTGGGACATATAATCTGTAAAGAGGGATTGCTAGTGGATCCTCCTAAGGTTGCTATGATTTTGGCCTTGGAGGAACCTGCTAGCCAAAGTGAGGTGCGTAGATTCTTGGGGCACATAGGGTATTACAAATTTTTTATCAAAGGTTATGCCAAGATCTCCGTGCCCTTAAAGGAAATGTTTAACGGAAAAGGAATTTTTTATTAGGGTGAGGAAAATCAACACACGTTTGAGACTCTGAAAGAAAGGCTTACTAAAACACCTATTTTGTGCTTTCCTTCATGATCTAAATCTTTTCATGTTCATGTAGACACCTCTAGCATGGCCATAGGTGCGATACTAGCCCAACCTAAAGAATGGATTGATGATCATCCTATTTTCTTTGTGAGTAGAAAGTTGACTCCAACAAAATAGAATTACATGACTACAGAGCGCGAGGCATTTTCTATGATTTACATGCTCCATAAGTTTTGACGAGTATTTAATCTTACTACACCTTTCATATTTTATAAAGACCACGTGGAATTGAATTATTTGGTGAGTAAGCCCATTTTACAGGGGCACATATGTCTTTGGGCTATTGTTATTTTAGGAGTTTAAACTTTACCGTGTGATGGTTAAGTTAGGTAAGAGAAATTTTGGTCTAGACCATTTATCAAGGATTCAATCAAGAGAGGAGGTGTAGAGAACTTTGAGGATACCATGCGAGATGCACAACTATTTAGGTTAAACTACATGCACCCTCGGAATTAGAGGAGATTATTTTCTTTTTACTTACCCAAGTGTGACACCTAAAGGAATGAAGGCTTTGGAGAAGAAACAAACTTTCCATTTGCATGTCGCCACCTTACATGTTGATCAGTGGATACTTATACAAGTTATGTCATGACTGAAGTTTTACGCTGGTGTGTACTTGAGCATGAGCGTGAAGCAAGTCATAGAGGAGGATCATGGATGGTATTATAGGTGGACACTATACAGGGGATTTCAGCTTGCACACAAGATTGTACTAGTTGGTCTATGGTGGAAAATATTATACAAGGATTGTAAATGAGTATTGTAAGGCATATGACCATTGTTCAGCACCTTGGAAATCCTAGACATAGAGATGAGATACCTTTGACAGGCCTATTTCCAGAGTAGAACCTTTTTGATATGTGGGAAAATTGACTTTGTGGGACCTATTTCCCCATCTGTGTAGGTAGGATAGGATCATGCTATATTATAACTTGTACAGATTATCTTACATGGTGGGAAGAAGGTGGCAACATATAAAGGATTGGACGACAATAGCTATGGTAGCAAGGTTTCCAGTGGGAAAACTATTATCAGTAGGTATGGATGACAAATTTAAGTTTAATAAGTGATAGGGGTAATCATTTCCTTAATGAGACTATCAGGATATTATTGGATGAATTTGTGGTTGCACACCATAGAACAACACCTTATCACCCTCAAGAAATTGGAACTACTATGGCCTTCAACAAAATACTGAGCCATACCTTGACTAAAAAAAAATTGATGATTGGAAGTAGACCGATTGGGATGATAAAGTCTCTACTGTAATTTGGGTGGATACAAGACAACCTATAAGAGGTTGAATAAATAAACACCCTTTTAGTTGGTGTTTGGCACAGAGGCAGTTCTACCAATGGAATTCATTTTACCTTCTTTACATATTACATGCACAAGAGATCTAGTTGATGAGAAAGCATTGGAAAAACGTATTGAAAAATTGATGCAGGTAGATGAGAGGCATTCCATTGCAAGATGGATTCATAAGCAAGAAAAAT
Organism: Taxus chinensis; assembly: GCA_019776745.2. Classification (NCBI taxonomy): domain Eukaryota; kingdom Viridiplantae; phylum Streptophyta; class Pinopsida; order Cupressales; family Taxaceae; genus Taxus; species Taxus chinensis. The sequence goes on along the minus strand of CM034156.1, from coordinate 507,942,372 downwards.
CTAGAGAGAAGGCATGGAATGATAGGCATATGAAGGATAAGAAACTTGAGGTTGGGAAAATGGTACTTTTGTATGATTCAAATTTTTTTACACCACCCCTAGAAAGTTTAATGTGCATTGGTTGGGACAATATGTTATTACTTACATACTTGATTCTAGTGTTTTCTAGCGAGAGGCACTGGATGGAACACAGTTTCTTGGTTACTTCAACGGGAGTAGGCTGAAGCCCTACGATAAATAATTATTCTTTATTTTTTTAAGAAGGAAATATTTCCACTTAGATTATATTTCATTTCTGCATTCCCTTTCTATGTGTTTCCTTTCATTGTTGTAATGCTTTGTCAATTTAGTTCAGTGTTTTGTGTAATAAGGGATATTTCACGCCAGAAGTTGATTATCATCTAAGTATTTTCATGTGTGGAGGATCGTGCATACCCTTAGTGTGGGGTGGATAAAAAATAAGGATTGATGGGTTCCCTATTTCAGATTGTGGTGCATGATAAAACAAACTCACCAGTGATTAGGAAAGGGGACAAGTTCTTAGACAAGGAAAATTCAAAAATATTGCTCAAAGTTAAGACCACAGGTGGGAGGATGGATGCTCAGTATAACACAAAGTAGGCCACAGCATTGGAGACTACTTAGGAAGAGTCACATTGGATAGGTACTTCAGTGCAAGGAAGCATGGGGAGAAGATCTTTGTGACAGATAAGTAGTGGGTGTTCCAGAAGGTTATGACTGAGGCACAAAAATAGAAGGTGTGGAAGAAATAGCATAATGAGTGGGGAAGCTGTGGATGTGGAATTGATGCCACATACAATGGTAGATGGGAGAAATTAATATGAAGGTTTTTTGAAATTTGCTATAAAGTTGGCATTTGTAATGTCATTGTTACCTTGTGATTGTTAAAGCTAACGAGTGTGAAGTGCGAAGGAGAGACTAAAGACGAAGAGAAATATGTATAGATCATCAAGCCAAGTGGGATCGAAGCACGGTGTTTAGAAGTATTCGGTGAATAATTGAGATATGGGTTGTGGTGTGCATTCTTGAAGGAGGTTTCGTGAGATTAGGGTTTTGAGGAGGTAGAGTGTAGTTAGGGTTTGAAAGATCAAAGGATATGGTTTGTACTCGTGGAAAAAAGAGTTTCAAGGTGACAATTTGGAAGACAAACAACATTCCAGATGGGTGAGAAAGGAATTATGGCCCCATGATGAGCTCTAGTTGTTATGGTATAGGTAGATAAAGTGGTAGAGGAATGGTTGGTGGAAATGTTGTATCCAAAGGGAGTAATTAAGGGGAGACCATGGAAAAATAAGATAAAACAGTGTAATATTTATTATACTAACCATAGAAAGGACAAGTGCATGAAGGATATCGCCACTGAGGTTATTAGAAAGACTAATCAAAGGATGACATATGGAGATAGGGTTTTGGATGAATCCATGAGGAAATTGCTTGAGAATGTAGGGGTCATGTATATTCTTGAGTAACCTTACTTCAGGAAGCGCGAGTAATTGTATTAGTGGCTCATGTCACTAGTACATGTAGATTTATTTTACTTCACGGGAAGAAGAATGTCGGATTATTGCAAAAAACTAATTAGAAAGGTAACAGGGTTACGCATGACTGCAGACATGAGATATTTCCATGACTTTATCAGATGATGAGGGAATTATGTAATGGGCAGTTGCACTTAAGTACAACAAGGGGGGGACAAGCATTTAAGGTAACCAATATTGAAGATATGGCCATAAGGGTTAGAACACAGTTGGTGGGCTATAAGTTGGGTGCCTCCAAAATATGGAATGAGGTAAATACACGTTGGGTGCACATAGTGCACAAAATGGCTAACAAAACATAATATAACATCACTGGATACATTGCAGAAAGCTTAGTAGCTGAGGTGCACACATATAGGAAGGAAAAAGGTGAGAAGATTACTTTGGGAACCATTATTCTATTGCTTGTTTTTAGTGAGGTTGGTGTACCTGATGGACCAAAGGAAAATGTCTGGGAATTTCCCTTGGAAAATAAGTCTTCAAAAAAATAATTTTTCAAAGTATATATTAAGTGGCTCTATTTCCAACAAATAAAAGGAATGCTAACAAAAGTGGTTTAGGAGGCTGCGTCGGGCATTTGAAGGGGAGTGGCACATGCATCCTGTGCAAACTTCCAAAAGTCTTAGATGGCTAGGCATAGTTTTTCCATTTACCAACATTTCAGTTTGGGGAAATTTTTTATGAAGATGGGTGAGAAGAGCCCTTGTTGTAAGTTACCTTTCATGTTTACTACATGGTATTTTAAGGATTATGTCAACAAGTTACATAACAGAAGAAAAAATTAGTTTAACGTGGATAAGGTAGATGCAGATATTCATATCCTGTGAAAATCCTATGTATGGCCAAACCAGGAAGTGTATGTAGAAACAATTAAATTAGATAACATTTACATAACCCCTGAGACCATGGCCATAGGGAAAACAGAACCAATAAGTGTTAATGTGTATTTAAGGTTGCACTTCAAGGATGGGAAAGTAATCAAAGGAGAGGACATGGCTCTGCTGAGTCCTCCAAAGAAGAAGCAGATAGTGGGCAGCTCAAGACCAATTGCACCTATGCCAAACACTCAAGAAGAACCCGTGCCTATGGGCTTGGAGAATGTTTTAGAGAAACAAGAAGAGGAACCAATTGACAACACTAGATTGGACCACACATCGAGATTTTTGTGCAAGAGGCATACATCTAGTGATACTGGCACTGGGACTTCACAACCAGTGAGGAGGTCACCATGGGTCACTCCAGTAAATAATGTCGAAGAGAAAAGGAAGAATCTCTGAAAATATATACCACTAAGAGATAACAAGGAGGAGAATTCTACCCAGTAAAACACAGAACAAGATGAGGCCTCTCCAATTCTAGAAATTCAAGAGGATGAGGAGATAGGTGAAAGAGTAATCTATGAGGAATTTGGTCCTAACATAAGTGACCAGGACCATGATAGAGACAAAAGTAGCGCTCTCAGTGGATACAAAGATCATAACACATCTAGCACATGAAGGAGAGGGGAATAAGGAAGAAGAATAAGCACAACAAAGTGTTGGTGTTGATGCAAACCAATATGCAGGCACTTATGTAGAAGAACACATCGGAAAGAACTCCAGTGGAAAAAATAAATATGATGTAGTAAGGACTTGGAACATGGGATACATTGATGACGAAACTAACATTTTTCGTGCCCATTTTCAGAGTGCCTTGCCTAGGGGACAATTATATGGATGGAATTGGATGGACCTAGAAATGGTGACAACACACACTCACAAAACATTGTTGTGGAGTATGTAGAATCACATGGATGAGCCTGAAATTTTATGTCTGCATAAGAGAGTTTGTGTGTCACACAAGATGAGAAGGGCACCACATACCCACCATATTACCATAAATTGCCCACACAGTTATCCGATGAGTAGGTAAGAAATGTGCTTCTTAAAGTATCTACAGAAGTCATGCGTTGTAACATTGATAAAGTGAAGAATATAAAGATGCTTGTGGATGATAAGAGGGAAAAAGATAAAAAATTCAAGAGACGCATTAATGAGTGGGATAAGGCCATGGAAGAAACCCAAAATGTCTGTAAGTTGGCTAAGAATATAGCTGATGAGATTATGGAAAAGAGGCCCAACTTTCAGGAGAAGGTGCCAAAATATTTTCCATTCACCCTTCATTATTTTACTCACCATGGTAAGACTAATTTAAGAAGAGGGAAAAGTGCGCTTGTCGAAACCAAAAGATGTTACAAAAGAGGCAACAAGGGCCAATGCCACGGTTAGAAGGAAAATTGATAGTTATGAGTCCATTATGCAGGCTTTGAAAGATGAACTAAAGAAAGAAGATCTGGTATTGACTATGTGTGCAATGCCAAATGTAATCATTAAGACAAGGACTCTGGCAGAAGAAGATGAGGTTCTTCAGGTGGCCAAGAATGAAACAGTTGGGTGCATCAAAAGAATTATACTGGTGGAAACTAAGCATGATGCACTTAAGGCTGCTAGGATCCTGCAAAAGGAAAGAATAAAGGACATTGGGAAGGTCATCGTGGAAAAGATGGACGTAATGGAAGGAATGGTCTCAAGTATGGCCAATATTCTCAGAATTCTATAGAATGAAGGTGGTAAGATGACCCTTGATGAATTAGATGTCGTAGTTGTAGACATTCTAGATAAAACAAATAAAGTGCTAAGTGATTGGTATGCATTCAAAACAGAGGTCCAAAATGAGTATCTAGAATTGATCCTACCAGCAGAAGAGAAAGATACCAAGTAGGTTGATTTCCTTTTAGCGCCGAATAGTCCATTCTTTTTGCTCAAGTAATCAAGCATTCTTTCATTCATCATTATTTTGGAGGGATAATTTGATTACCCATTACCGGGGGAGGCAATCTATTTAGTGTGGGGTAATGTTGGGCTGACAAGTATAGCCTAAGTTTTGTAAGCACATAAGGTTTTGGGTGTGCAAACATAGGGTGCATGAGGGCACACAGAAATGTAATAAGGCATGGCATGCCCAGGAATGATACTTATCCGTTTTCAACATAAGGATATTTTTAGATTTGGAGTACTAAGCACATAATGATATGAAGACTTGCAGACCACACAAGGTTATTTTTCAGGCTAACAGAGGTTTGAGTGCCATGCAGAGTTTTGGGCTAATAAAAAAAATGTATTAGGAGTTAACTTTAAGAAGATCTATTATTAGCACTTGCATACTTTTTTATTCTCTTTTAAAGGTGCATGGCTATTATTAGTATGTAGTCTATTTTTGGAAGGTGTATAGGAGGTGAAGGGAAAGTCCCCATTCTCATATATATGTATTGATTCACACGGTTTGGATATACCGTTTTATTGTAGAGTTATGTTGCGGAATTGTTAGCGCACATGACTATGGAAACTGGATCATGATGTATGAAGCTTCTATGTTTTATGGTATTAATATAATGGATCATATTAGCTAGATATTGGTGTTAGATGTGACTGAATATGGTTATTGCATGATAAATCTCATTATATTAATTGTTTAGTCAATATTTCATATGGTGAAGCTCTAGATTTGGTTTATGCACTGTGGAATGCCTTATTTTTTGTTATGAATATATATATATATATATATATATATATATATATACACTCAATCATGCTAACATTCTGGATAAGCATCTCTAAAGAGGGACTTGGTATTCTTACACACTTCAGGTGAGTGCTCAGTTTAGTCTGAGTGATGTGCCAGTGCGCCTTGGGATTTGTGGGTATATTCTAGGCTACATCACACTTCAATATATGAGTTGCTGAATACTTTTGAATATCTAGTGAAGAAGGAGGCCAAAGATCCATTCTCATTCAATGAAGACACATTAGAGTCTCTGGCAGAGATAAGGGTGATAATTTCCAACACTGTAAAATATAATAGATCTTGGTACTCAGAATGCAAGAACATCAACTCTCTCATGGAAATTTGGATAATGTCACTAATTTTTGTTCACATTCCATAAGCTGAGAAAGAAACACCTATGGTGGCAAGGCAGGGAAAATTTTAGTGGCTAATTTTTGTAAACTTGTGAATATTAGGTATTTTGGAAATTGGAAATGGTGAATTTTCAGTAGTCGGCTGTCGCCTAGTTTGCTAAAAATTTCATCTGACAAGTCATATTTGTTGGTGTGAGTTATCCTATTTGTCCTCCACTCACATATGGAGGGTCATCTCACATGGGTTAGGTTAAGGGTCAGGTTTAGGGTTTGATATTGAGTCATGCACTAGGGTTACTCAACACCCTATATGTTCCCTTTCACTATTCATTTATGAGCATGCCAAGACACTCCGTTGTCTTTTCTCTACATGTGTAAGCTTTGTTCTGTTATGCAAGATTATTCAGTTATTGATTGATTCTTCCTTGTGATTACGTTAGAGCCATTACGATTCAACCAGAGTGCAACTTGATCGTGGTGCATAGTTTCAGATACGATCCGTCAACTCTTTCATGGTATTAGAGCTGAGATCAGGTAAACGTACACTCGTTTTTTGAGTTGTGATTACTCTTGTTTTTCATATTTTTAACTCCTCATGCAAGTTTTTCGATCATTATATTCTAGTTTTTTCTTGCTAACGTATTTAAAGAGTTGCTCATAGAAATTTTTCGATTTTTCTGTGTTCTTCGTGCATGTGTAGACCTCCTTGAGTTTTTCAGGGGTTTTGCAGCTACATTTAGCTAGCTGCAGCTAAATCTAGTAGATCAGCTAAAATAAAGGTTGTTTCTTTGTTGGTTTTTTAATTTTTTTTATTAAACTGAAAATTTGTTTAGATCTCTATTTTTTTTGTCTCTCTGTGTTTTTTGCATGGTGGTTTTACATAATACACATTCTTTAAAAAAAATTGTGGACGTGTTGAACCACTGCCCTGTGGTTGTTTGGTGTGTGGTGTGGTTGTTTGGTGTGTGGTGTTCTTTTCTTAGACTGATTTCTTCCAACCTGGCCAAGTTTATTGGTTACCTCCAACTCACATTTTATTACTCATGTTATCAGTTTCTCTGCTCAGCCCCGTGCTCTGTCCCTGGCTCCCACCTCACACCTGCGTTTTTTAAATATCCCGCACCTGCATTTTTTTGAATATCCCGCACCTGTGTTTTTTTAATATCCCACACCTCCCTTCATGGTTGTGTGCTCGTCCCAACCACTTGCTACACTAGCCGTGGCCTCTACTCTGCTCCTGTGCGCGACCGGAGCCCTTTCCCTTTGTTGTTTTTTGCTTTCCACGGTGGTCTGTACACTTCAAACGATAAGTCTTTTTCCTTATTTTTGGTAAGTTTCTTTATAGTATGCTTTTATCCCTTTGGTAAGTATTTTCAAATAATTTCTATTTTTAAAAAAATCTTACAACAAAAAGTATTAATACGTGGGCTTCTTTTTAAACTTACAGTAAAGTGAAGGAATTTTTAAAATTAAACTAAGCCTTTAAATCCTACGTGGTTTTAAAACTAAGGTGAGCTTAAATATTATAAAGGTAAGACCTTTAATAAAGGTGTTTAATTTTTAGTTTTTTTTAAAGGTTAGAATTAATTAAAATTTAGTTCTAATTATTTTTTAAAAAAGTGCTTAATTTTTATTGATTTTTTTAAGGAGCCTTTATATTTAATTGATCATTTATTTAAATATTATATGCTCTTTTAATTTTAGATTAGTAGAAATTTAAAATAGTCAATTATCTAATGTTATTATTGATTTTGTCCCTTTATCTTCTAAAATTAAGTTAATTGGACGTTTCCAAAAGATCGATTTATTTACGTTATTGGCTATTTTTTTTACTAATCGTGTGCTCAAGTGTGCAGTGACACTCTGAGCACCTATTTACCTTTCGAGCACTTTTTTGACGTTTTGAAGATCATCATAACTCATTCTGAGTTCATCTAAAACATTGTATTTTACCCTTTTTGTTGCTTGCGACTAGTGAGCGCGTTCGCCATAGTCTACAACAAGGGGGTACTCTTTGCGACGTGAGACACTTTTTCTCACAACCAGGATTTGCTTTCGCCTCCTTCCTTGTCTTTTTCTTTGTGCTTGTTTATGGTGCCCTTTTTTTGTTGCGCTCCACGAAACACTATTGTGGTCTCCTCTCTTGTACGTTATTATGCTGATTGCAAGTCGAGTTACCAAGTTTTTCCAACTACACGCATGGACTCGATTATAATCAATGCACTAAACTATAAAGTGTCAAAAGTAGGGGGTTATTATATTGTCCTAGGTGGTTGTGTTTCTTTTCTGCATGTCTTCTCTCTCTCTCTCTCTCTTTACTATGGATGCACTTTCAATTCCTTTTCTTGTGCCGTTTAAATTCTTCGAATGGAGATCGAAAATGATTATGAAACTAAGGGGTAAAGGGTTATATCGCATCACCATGGGAACTGAGACTAAACCATATGACAATCCTGAAAAATCTAAGTGGTTAAACCATAGTGATGAAGCTTTAGGTCTTCTTTGCATGTCTGTTTCTCCTGACTTGCTCTTCCACATTGAGGCGTTCAAAACACCTAAATCTGTGTGGAAAATGCTAGATGCAATGTTTAGACAACAAGATGATATGAGAGCGCATGAATTGGAAAACAAACTACTAGGATTAAATCCTAGTGAATTTGAAAACCTACAAGCTTTCTTCTCAAAATTTGTCCACATTAGATTATTGTTAAAGGGATATCAAGTAGAGAAGAAAGATTCTCAATCGATCTTGTAGATTCTCTCTAAGCTAGGACTTGAATATTCTATCTTCATGTCAACTTTCTACGCTACAAAAGCTACTTTGGGAGATGCTTAGACTATGCCCTCCTTTGACTATTTTTTGTCCCAACTCATTCGAGAACAGGACAAACTCATTCAAATGGGGTCTCTCAAGTCCAAGTCACATGCCCTTGTAGCAAGTATTAGCAAGGGAAATAAGACTAAAAAGAAGAAAGAAACAAAGGATCAACCTAAGAAAGAAACCAAGACCAAACCTAAAAATGACACAAACACTTTGACTTCTGAGCCTAAGGCACAAAAAAGCAAGTTTTTGTGTTCCTATTGCAAGAAGTCTAGTCATGATGAGCACCACTATTTTCAGAAACATATTGATCACTTATCTCATTCACTTGAGAAGAATAAAATAAGTGTTCCTGAATCCATAAAACAAAGTGCTTCGAAGGCCGAGTCTTCTGCTGTAAAAGGTTCTAAAATTGATAAGAAGAAAGGAAAGACCCTTATAGCTAGAGTTTCTACTTCATCAACGTGGATTATAGATTCCGGTGCCTCGTACCACATGGGTTCTTTGCATGTTGAGTTCTCCAACATCAAACCTTGTGGAATGTCCTAGATCACAATGGGTAATGACATGAAAGTGTTAGTTTCTGGTAGTGGATCAATAGAGATGGATGGGGGAACATTCAACCAAGTGTTGAGTGTTCCTAATCTCTCTACCAATCTCCTATTGGTTTACCAAATTAATCACCTTGGTGAAGAAATTTGAGTGGAATTTGGTCCTAACTCGGTGATTATTCATGAGCTTAACAATGACACTACAGTGGCTGAGGGAAAGGTGGATCACCATTCACGGTTATATACCTTTTCCCACATTACTTCTGATTATACGCCCACTTACTTTCTCACTCATGCAAATGAGGTTAGTAAGCTATGGCATGAGCATTTCTGACATCTAAATTATCACTACCTTGAACAATTAAGCCAAAATGAAATGGTCAACGGGTTACCCCGCGTCAAGTTTTCTAAGGGTCTTTATGAGGGTTGTACCCTTGGAAAGCATCCTAAAAATAACTTTGACAAAGAAAAATCCTGGAGAGGTACTCGTCCCTTGGATCTTGTTCACAGCGATATTTCTAGTCCATTTCCTTCTCCTTCATTTACTAGAGCTCTTTATGTGCTAACCTTCATTGATGAATTTTCATGATATACTTGGGTATATTTTCTTAAGCGTAAGTCTGAAGTCTTTGAACATTTTTAGGAATTTAGGGCTCTTGTTGAGAAATAGGTGGAATGGTCTATCAAGTTTCTTTGAACTGATAATGGAGGTGAATATGTAAACAATAGGTTCAAGGATTTCTATACTTCTTAAGGGATCTCTTTACAACATATAGTTTCTTATAGCCCTTCGTAGAATGGAGTTGCAGAAAGAAAGAACTATACTCAGAAGGAGATGGTCACTTGTATGATTCACTCGAAGTCTCCTCCTCCACAGTATTGGGACGAAGCAGTGACTTGTGCAAATTACATTTAGAACCATGTTCCACGTAAGGTAGTAAGAGGGATGACACCCTTTGAAGCTTGGTTTGGATGTAAGCTTAATGTTGAGCACTTTTGAGTCTTCAGATTTAAAGCTATGGCTCGGATTCCCAAAAAGAAACGTAAGGCTTTGGAGCCACAATCCAAACCTTTTATTTTTGTAAGGTATCCTAATGGCATGAAGGGATATCAATTGATGAATCCTACTTCTCATGAGCTGTATATTAAGATAAGTGTTACTTTCGATGAGTATTCTTCGACTTCTACTTCTCCACCTATTGAGGTTCTTCAACTTGCTGATTCAGATTCTGACTCATCAGATGATGATGCTATTGAGCGTGCTCCTCTTCCTAATCCTCTTAACCATCAGACCTATAAGTATTTTGATTCTGATAGTAGTGATGATGAGGACTATGTTCCTTCTCACTCAAGTGAAGAATCTTTTGACTCTGAGCCTGATCCTCCTAGTCATCTTTGGGCTAGGAAAAATTTGTAAAGTGCTAGAGATTTAGTTGGAGATACTTCAGATATGAGACGTACTCGCTCAGATTTTGTTGGACTGCACTCTTTCTTCACCTCTGCTTCTGATCCACAGTCTTTCTGGGAGGCTTCTGGTATTCTTGAGTGGGATTCTGCCATGGATGAGGAGTATTCCTCTCTCATGAAGAACAATACTTGGGATCTCACCACTCTTTTGAAAGGAAGAAAAATCATTTGGTGTAAGTGGGTGTTCTGAACAAAGTATGGAGTAGATGGAGACGTCAAAAATTTTAAAGCATGATTCGTAGCTAAGGGTTTCTCCCAGATAGCTGGGGTTGATTATATAGAAACCTTTGTCTCCGGTTGCGAAGATGGACTTCTATTCGACTGACCCTAGCCATTTCTGGAGCGAACAGATGGAAAGTCCATCAAATGGATGTTAAGAGTTCCTTCCTTCATGGTGACCTAGAGGAAGAGATATATATGGAACAACCTCTGGGTTATGTCCAAGATTCCTCCCTCGTTTTTAAGTTAAAGAAGTCTCTTTATGACCTTAAAAAAGCCCCTCAGGCTTGGCATGCCAAGATGGAATCCGTCTTACTTACATTAGGGTTTACTAGGTGTCACTCTGATCCAAATGTTTATATTCTATGGAAAGATGACTCCATACTCATTCTTGTTCTCTATGTTGATGAATTTTTGATCACAAGCAGCTCTTCCTCTATTATTGATTCTCTGAAGATTGCCTTGGCCAACAAGTTTTCCATGACTGACTTAGGTATGCTTCATTACTTCCTTGGGATCCAGATTTCACAATCTGACTCAGAGAATCTTGATTTCGCAACCTAAGTATGCTCTTGATTTTCTAGCTCGTTTTCAGATGAACGATTGCAATTCTTCTCCTAATACTTTTCTTTCTGGGGTAAAGTTGGTTTCATATTGCTCTACTCCTTGGTTGATGGTACTCTTTATCGATAGTTGGTAGGGAGCTTGATTTACTTGACTCACACTCGACTGGATTTATTTTATGTTGTTGGGATCATGTCCAGATTCATGCAAGAGCCACATGAGCTACATTGGAAAGTAGATAAATGGATCCTTCATTATGTTCATGAAACCTATGCTGATGGAATTCACTATCATGGAGGTGTTGATACTGACTTGTTTGGATTCACAGATTCTAATTGAGCCGGTGACTTAGAACATCATGGAAATCTACTTCTGGCTATAGTTTCTCTCTTGGTTCGGGTCCTATTAGTTGGTCTAGCAAGAAGCAGAATGCAATTGTGATATCATCTACAAAGGAGTAGTTAACGCTGCCACAGAAGCTATTTGGATATAGGGTATTCTGACAGAGTTTGGCATCCACTTTCGGCGGCCTACCATTATCTACTATGATAACACGAGAACAACCTCTATTTCTAGAAATCCAATTCATCATTAGAAAACGAAGCACATTGAGATCCATATGCACTTCATATGGGAGCTTATTCATGATGGTATCATTGACATTCAGTACATTCAGACAACTGATCAAATTATAGATTTATTCACCAAGCCCTTCACTGAGATGAAGTTTCTTCACTTACGGTCTCTTCTTGGGGTGAGGTCTTCTACAGCTTCTCATCTCCTTTGGGCTGTGTAGTCCTTATTTTCTTCTTCTTCTTCTAGGAAGATTGTGTTTGTATATGGGCACCTTATCAGGCCTTTAGTTGTCGGGCCCCATTGACACATCTTTCTTAGTTGTTTAGGAGTGTCTTCCTCTTCCGTCTGACTCATCACAGCCACTACCCTAGCTTCGATGAAGGGGGGTGTTAGTGTCAGTTATCCTATGTGTCCTCCTCTCATATTAGAGGGTCATATCACATAAGTTAGGTTTAGGGTTTGCTATGTGTGTCCTGTACTAGGGTTACTCAACACCATATATGTACCCATTTACTATTCATTTATGAGCATGCTAAGACACCCCGTTGTCTTTCCTCTATGAAAGCTTTGTTCTGTTGAGGCAAGTTCTTCCATTATTGATCAATTCTTTCTTGCTATCGCTGGATCTATCACGATTCCGTTAGAGTTCAACTACTTTGTGGTGCCTCAGTTTATGATTCGATTCTTGCAAACTCTTTTCAGAGTCTTGTATTCAATTCTAACAGTGTCATTCTACATCAAGGAGAGCACAACATTATCTAGTATTCTCATTCACAATAATCAAGTACCTTGGATCTATTTGGAATCTTGTTCGTCATTCAGTTGTAATCCATATCAACTTCCCGTCCCTCATCATCAACCAAGGTTTGTTATCATCTTATAACCCTATCTTTATTTCATCTTAGTAACCTTATCTATTTTTTTCTTAATTCACGTTTTCATTCGCAAATACCATAGTTTCGTATTAGTTAGATAAATATTTTCATTTTATTAGTTTGTTAAAATTCTTCTTGAATCATCTACTATTCCTGTGCATTCTATTTTTTCTGAGAGTCATATTTCATTCTATAATTCCTTTCAATCATTTTGTATCTCTTATGTTTCCAACATTTTGTCAATAATGGCTTCTATTAGATGGCCAAGTGAGGACCCAATCATCCAATTACAAGCATCAACTCCTTACCATCATCCACTTCATTGGGAGTAGTATGATATTTTGCATGTGTTCGAGTTGTGCGCTATTCATTCAGCTCCCTTAGATAGGCTAGGGAGCATTTTTAAATTCACCCAAAAAATCCATGAACCTATTGAAAAAATTTGGGAGCTTTACTACAAGGTGTAATGAATCTGAGCTAACCTCCCTTTATTTGAGAATTGTTATGAGGCTGGATTAGACATTCTTGAAGGCATCCAACAATGAATCTAGAGCATAATTGGAAAGTGAGGCTAGTTTTGAAGACTCCAACCCATAATTTGCACAACAATACAACACCGATGAAGAATATTAAATATTCTTCAAGGATGACTATATCAAGGAGCTTGATTTATAATTCTCTGAGGAGGATGGCCCAAACTAATTTATGAGTTCAAAATTCTCTAAAATTTTTGACACCGATATTGATTCTGAATTCAATCCTTAGTCATATTTCTTTTAATGTTATCATCATCAGTTGTGTGTCTGTAATAATCTAAATAAATCATAAACATTTTATCATAAATTTCATATATCATATGTTGCATTTTGTCTCCATAAATAAACTTAAAGTGTTCTAAAGTGGGTTGACATCCATACAAGGAAGTACATTGACTTTTGGGTTCTGGCATTTTCCAGGAAACCCGCCTATCTATATTACTAATTCTCCTCTGTTTAGTGTTTGTTACATGTTGGTCTTCTCGCGGTAGAGGAGATAGTTTCATTTATTCCATGGAGCACAACAATCCCATTGTCTTCCATCACATCTCGCAGGTATCATTGAAACCCTGTCATGGATTGAGGTCCCACACAGTCTTATTGTCTTACTTATGAAGTTAGGTTGAAGGAGTAAGATTTATTTTAAACAACTGTATGTGGAGATGAGACCTAAGCATATGGAAAAAATTAAACGTTATGTGACGCCACTATTATCTTTCCCTATTCCGGATCAACAATTGGTGTCAGATGGTCTAGTGCATGTGTCACAGGTGGACGAATCCTCTTCGGATGTGTAGAGTGTGGATGTATCTATTGATGGTTCCCTTACCCTCACGTGGTTTTCTTCCCATTTTCCTGCTGCATGATTTGAATATATTGGACTCTGTTTCAATAAAGAATATTCTCCTTTGGTGAAATACATAAAATCACTCAATTGCAGTGGTCATGAGTCTTTTATGGAGAAGGAAGACATGATTAATCATATGGTTGTGAAGACATTTTTGGATGTATCGTTTGAAGAATTGATGATTTAAATTGGATGAAGAGTATTTCTTAGAAGGTAAACTTGAAGTTGTTTTGAATTTTGAATCTCTTGTTTTACCTAGCCTTCTCTCCAATCGCAACATTGACATTTGGCTTCGCCCCCTATTCCTATTGACCATGGCTCCCTGAAAATAATCAAGTTTTAGGAGGGCCCTAAATATAAATATTACCTGAGAATGATGTTTTTCACATAGAAGGATCTTGATGATCTGATTGAGGAAAATGGTTGGAATATTGTGTGCCATTGGAAGTCCAATTTTTATAACTGATTGTTTTGTTTTTTTTTTCTTCATTTTCGCAGTTGCGCTACTGATTTTTGTGTTTTTTCTCTTGTTCCTCAATGCTCTATCCCGACATTTGGCCTTTTTTACTTGGTTAGGGTCTTAGTCAAAAAACCTTTATGCTTAATAAAAAAACATACTCAAATGTTATTCCATAAAATAAAACTAAGAGAGAAATGGAAGTTAGAGAACTAAATATAATGAATAATAATACATTCTTTTAAATACAATTTATCTACACATTAACATGTATTCACAAAAATCAATGAAAATAATGAATAAAACATTCTTCTAAACATGAAAATGTTCAAAATATATTTGGGAAATATAGATGTTTACACTCCATACTCCCAAAAGAAATATTACATAAAACATATTTTATTTTTTGAAAACTTTGAAATAATATTAAATTCAATATAAATATAAAGAATACAAATACATACATGTATCTAATTTTAAAAACAATTCTAATTAATAAAAAAATTATACATAAATATTTAATAATTATCTTGATAAATAAAACATATTACTATTAATTAAAATTAGAAACGTAAATTATTTTACAATCAATCAATTCATATTTTGTGTAACTTCCACACTACAAATATAATATTCAATTTTTAAAAAATATTAATTCTTTAAAAAAAAAATAATAATAATATTAAGACTATAATAATAAATCCATATGAAATTATTTTTAAATTGTATAAATTTTTGTAATTTTTTTTTTATAATGATAAGTTTTTGTATTGTTATTGTTCCCTCTCTTCTTGAAATGTTCAAAAAAATGGTGTGTTTTTCAACATGTGGAAATTCCATTTTTTTTTGACATGTTGAAAAATAAACTGTGTTTTTCAACATATTGAAAAATAGTGTGTTCAATTTACATGTAGAGAACTAAATTCAAAATAATTATAATTAATAAAAAATTCAAGGTTATCCCTTCATCCTGAAATTACTCTTGCTGGTGGTCTAAGTGATTTCAATCCATTAGACATAGAGTTTCCAAATATCACTCAAGATTTTGAAAACTATACTATTTTCAAAATTGAAGTAGAAGTTGACAAAATATTAGAAGCCAAAGTAAGATCTGAAATAGAATAAATAGAAACATTGAAGTAGAAACAAGAGCTAGAGCGAGAGAAGAAGTGAGATCTATAGCTAGAGTAGAAGTAAGAGAAATGTTCAAAGAAGAAGTTGAAGCCATAATTGGTGACGAAGAGATACCTCAACAAATTGTGCCATAAGGTAAGAACACAAGCCTATTTTCACTACCACAACCTCTTTATGAACTGCCATGAGGTTTAAGAAAAATCTTTCCCAAGTTCAAGGGAGATGGTTTTCCATTCCCAGAAAAAAATGTGGCCACATTCATCACCACCTATGGTGTGCTTGGAGTTAAAAATGAAGATGCATCCTTTATATTGTTTTTAAAATATCTATAGGACAAGCTGGCCAAATGGTTCTACCTCCTATAGGGTAGATATTTTACCTACTAGGATGATATCAAAAGTCACTTCAAAGAAAAATTCAAGTATAATGAAGACTGCTAAGAACTCTTGATGCAATTAGTGCATATGAAGAAATATTCCAATGAAATAACAAGTGATTTTATAGCTAGATACAATATATTCATCAAGAGGATAACTATTGAACCTATTCCCTCAGACAACATTATCAAAATATTTTTCATAAATTCTTAGTGGCCTAAGGTTGAGTTCATTCTTAGAAGGTCCTAGCCTAGAACTCTGAAGGAAACACATGACTATGCCATCAAGATAGAGGATGATCTGATTCTTTCTGGTAATGTGAAGAATCCTAATGGAAAGAAAAAGGGTCAAAGTTCTAGCTCCATTCTCACAGATCCCATGATTCAAAATTTGGCTGATAAAATTATTTCAATCAAGAAGTAACTCAAAAAACCATGAGAAATGTGCCAAAGAAGAAAAATCCACACAATAGGAAAATTATTTCACCACCTCCCCATAGGCTTGCTCTTGAGGCACCACCTATTAATGCAACCTACAATGCAGATGAAGAAGAAAAATAAGTAGAAGTGGAGGATCCAAAAGAAGAATAAAATGAAGATGGTAATTTCCTTGATATTAAGGAGGTTGAAAATGATACTCAAAATGGTCCCATTGAATACCACTCAAGAGGTGAAGAAGATGATGATGAAGAGGCACCAAGATTCTTGTGTGCCATATTCACCCATTCCCAGTATCAAAAGGGAGATTCCTCCTTGGAAAATATGGAAAAGAAGAAAACAAAGGAGGATCTTTCGATGGTAGTCCTATAAAATAAGATAATCAGTAGAGGATCTCCACTTCCGCCATCGATGAATTCAGTAAAGGTGAAACCAAACCCAATAGCAAATAATAAGAAAGCTACAATGAAAAGTAAGTCCTCTGGCTTTTCCCTTAGCTCTAGTTCTACACCTAAAGCTAATCCTTCACCCAAAAATAGTCCTACAAAATCCCCAAATGATACTCTTAAGTCAACCTCTCCTTTCAAAATCACTACCTCATCCACTAAAGGTTATGAATCTTCCAAGGTAGAAGCCTCCACAATGTAAAGTTTCTACCATACTTGAAACATAAAATTCACTTCCCTCAACTCCATTTGGTTACATTGAACATGCAAACAAGACCAAAGTTCATATTTTTGAAACTAAATTCTTGCAAAAACACCTGGAGTAATTTGAGAGGTTTGTTAATTTTATCAAGGGTGGTAGCCTGAAACCCAACACTTCAAACCCCATTCCTAAAGGCCAACACTGACACCACCCACGTATAAAAAAACATGTTGACACTAATTTCACCTCAAACCAATAAGGTGGAACCCTTCTACCTATCCCTTCTAATCAAAGGCTAACTGTTAAATAATTACATCATAGATTTGTGAGCCTCTAATAACGTCATGTCCATCAAAGTTTACAATTTCTTAGGACTTAATATGACATGATAAAATGGTTCTTGTTACTTTATGGATTCTAAAGAAGTTTCATTGGTGGGAAGGATCAAATATGCACAAGTAGCCTTGGTGGAATTCCCAGACAAGAAGGTGTTACTCACAATCTTGGTGGAGAAAAACCCCACATCCTTTGGTATGCTTTTGAGTAAAATTTTCTACATATACCTGAGTGGTGAAATTCAAATGGATTGGTCCTCCCTGATCATTCTAGTAAAGGTAGAAATTAATAATTTTATCCCTATGTGGAAATTAAGTACACAGTCCATAAATCGAAGGACCCAAGAGCTAACATCCTATTCCAAGACAATGGGATGGGGAATTACTTTCTCATGTATAAGAGAGATGAAATTTTTCCTCTCCTCACTAAATATGAAGAGAGAAATTGTGGACCATGGAATTTGATGGAATTCATTCAAGTAAAGGGTCCAGAGCTGGCATTTTTTGACCTCTCCCTTAGGTTAACTCTTCCCATTTGCATATAAGTTACAATTTGAAAATACAAACAACATTACAGAGTATGAGGTTCTTGTCATTGGAATGGATACCACCAAGTCTATGGGCATAAAAAATATCAAATGTCTTGGAGATGTTGAAGTGATTGTAAAATAGGTAAGAGACTAGTATCAAGTCAGAAACCCAATACACAATCACTATAGGGATAGAGTTTGGGACTGTATTGAATCTTTCAATTCTTTCTCCATTCAAGCCATTCTTCACAAGAAGGATGAAAGGAAGACTCTCTTGTAGTCTCAACTTCAATGGTGACTCTCCACCCATCTTTTGATTAAGATAAGGTGACTATCAAAATGATTTTCAGACCAAGTGTGTCAGATAATGTAGACCATTGGAAATTATTAAATGATGACATTCAACTCCTCACTTTCTTGGAAAAAAGAGAAAATTTCAGTAGTATCTTCTATGAAGGAAGTGAAAATAAACATTGAGAGTTAGTGGTGGAGGAAAAATAAGGAATAGAAGGGATTGACTTGGAGGGACTAATCATTCTCATAGAGAAAGAGATCCCAAAATTTCTTATGTCATTGGAGGATTTTTTTTACAAGCATAACAAATTCATCAAAGAAAGAACAAAAGAGTCATCATGGTGCACACCTGATTTTGAAAAGGAAAATATTAGCACCCTAGAGAAACCCAGGATGGTGAATATTTGTAAGTAGTGCTCACTTGAAGAAAAAATAAGGTTTGCCTCACTGTTGAAGAATAATTATGATGTCTAGGAATATTCTTATGACAAAATCAAAATTTTCCAACCTATGGAAATGCACCAGTCTATTTCACTAAATCTTGAAGCCAAACCATTTAGGAAAAAGAAAAGGCCATATAATCCAAATATTATAGATACCATCAAGTAAGAAGTCTTGAAGATGCTAAATTCCAGAATCACATTTCCTATCCACCACTCCATGTGGGTAGTGAACATTGTCCTAGTGTGAAAGAAAAATTGGGAGATAAGGATTTGTGTGGAATTTCATAACTTTAATTAGGCATCCTTGAAAGACAACTACCTGCTCCCAATCATGGAACATATCCTACAAGCAGTCACAAGATGGGATATTATTTCCTTTCTTGATGGATTCAAGGGGTATAATAAGATTGAGGTGGCGGAGGAAGACATAACAAAGACAACCTTCACAACACCTTGGGGAAATTTTGCATAAAAAAAATTCCTTTTGGTTTGATCAATGCGGGAGCAACCTTTCAAAGAGAAATGGAATTGGCATTCAATGATACCAAGAATTACATTGTAATATATGTTGATGACCTTATAATATTTTCAAAGAAGTGAGGAGACAACATACAACATCTTGAAAAATTTATCATCAGATGTCGGCATCACGAAAGATCCCTGAACCCGAAGAAGTGCATCTTTGGGGTCACTGAAGAAAAAATCCTTGGGCACATTGTGAGAAAGGAGGAGGAAAATATTTATCCATAATTAAGAAAATCCATTCAATAACTATCATTGCCAACAAGAAAAAAGGGAGTCCATTCCTTCTTTGGAAAATTCATCTTTCTCTGGTGCTTTGTACACGAATTTACCAAGTTGACAAAGTATATCACCATCATGATGAAACCTCAAGAAAACTTCAAATGGAACAAGGAGGGAAATAAGGAATTTTAGGAAATCAAAGAAGTGATAAAAAAATATCCTACATTGATGCATCGTAATTTGGACAAAGAATTCATTTTGTACTAACACACTTTAGAGTACATGATATCGGCCATCTTGGTGCAAAAAAATGAAGAAGGACTACAAGCTCCCATTGCATTCATGACATATCCTCTAAAGAATCATGATCTAAAGTATAATCAATTGGAGAAACATGTGTATGCCATAGTCAAGGTGGTAAATTTTTTTTAGTTCTATATCCTCAACTCCCACATGGTGGTAATGGTCCCAGGTTCTGCCATCAAGTCAATCCAAACCAAACAGGATCCAAGAACAAAAAGGGGTAATTGGGTAGTGAGAATTCAAGAATATGACTTGGAGATCAAACCTTCAAATTTGGTTAGAAGAAATGGGTTGTGCATGTTGATTTCAGAAGATGAAGAATTATTGACAAAGAATGATATAAGATATTACTTGTGGTGTGAGTTTATAATCAAGGACTTACCTCAAGTCCTTTTCATGTACACAAAGAGTGAGTGGTATGTGAATATTGTCTACTTCTTGATTTATGGTGAGTGCCATCCCTACCTTGATAAAAAATAAGGAATAATCCTCAAGATAAGTTCAACCAAGTATATCATATGGAATCAGGTGCTCTACAAGAGGGGATTTGATGAATGATTCTTGAATTGCGTGGATAAAGAGAAACATGTAATCAAGCGCAGGTCATACCCATGTGCTCACAACGATAAAATATTTCACAAAGTGGGTAGAAACCATCCTAGCCAAGCAAGACAATACCAAAAGAGTGTGAAAATTTATCAAAGAAAACATCAATGTTCATTTCTTTATCTCCCAAAAGATCGTGGTGGAAAATGCCACATATTTTTCTTCCAAGGAGCTGACTGAATTTTTCTATAGCTATGGAATATATCTATCACATCCATTGGACTATTACGTACAAGGGAATGGTTAGACATAATCAAACAACAAGAACATTGTTTTCATAGTCCATAAGTTGGTGGATGAAAATAAGATGAATTGGCACAAAAAGATATATGATGCGTTGTGTGTGGATAAAATAATTTCAAAGAAAGAAATTGGTATGTCACCATTACAATTACTCGATGGGACCAAGGTAGAGATTCCAGTCACTGTACAAATTCTGACACTCAAATTTCTCCAAGCAGTGGAAGATAAGAAATACCATGATTATATTGACAAAATAATTTTGTTTCTTGAGAAACTTGAAGAATATAGGCTCAAGGGTGTGGACTGTATCAAAGCACATAAATTGAAGGTCAAGAAGTTGTTTAAAAAGAAAGAAAAGAAAGAGACTTGAAATTTGGTGATCTTGTCTTGATTTTGGACAAGAAAAGAGATTCGAAGGGAAGCCATGGGAATTTTTATTATTTGTGACTTGGTCCATTCTAGATTCATAATACTTTTAAAGAAAATTATATCTATCTATCATCTCTAGATGGAACACTATTGGAGTTTCCCCATAGCGGGAAATATTTGAAATTATATAAACAATAAAAATAGGTTATCCCCCACAGTTTACCATAGGTTATTTAGGTGGGTGTTTTCCTTTCCTTATTGTGTGTGTTTTTCCTTTTCAATGTGATGTATTTCCCTTTTTTTTGAGTGTGCATATCTCATATTGATCAAAGTCACTTTATAAAGCCCAATGGATAAGGTAGTGGTCATAGTTATGCACTGAGATTATGGTATTCATTCTGATCACTTCCTCACTTTTTTTATATAAAATGAGTCCCTGTTGTCTATTTTTGCACCCCTTGAAAAATTTGAACAACTTGAAATATTTGGACTTGGCGAGCTTAGTGGAACTTCAGTGATGAATCTAGAGTAATCACATAGTTTTCATGTTCTTGGACACTTGTGATCATTTTGATGCAATCCTCTTATTCATCTAAGCTTCAGAGCTTTGAACTTGGACAAAAGTTTATTAAAAATGGTAAAATGGGAAAAAATAGCTTTGGGGCACTTTAACCTACTTTTCCTAACTCCTCAGATCTCCACTTAGCCAAATGACTTAGATATATTTTAAAAATAATGAGAAAATGGCCTATTTTAGTGTAATGCAGGAAAACTGGATGTTGGGGGTACAAGTGGAAAAAGTTCCTTTGGGCCTCGAGTTCCCCAAAGGCTTAAAAAGGCCGATTTACAAGGCTTTGGGGTGAGTTCTTTATATTGCAGATAAGGTAGAATTTCGAGACCCAGAAGGTACGTATTCTCATGAGGCTCAAGTTCCTTGTGGGACCAAATTACCTGATTCAAAAATGAGACCAAAGAATTTTTTATATTGTGGGTGCAACGTGTGTTACATGATTGCCAAGCCTAGATGGAACAAGTTCCGTGGGGCTCCAGTGCCACACAGAACCGATTCACCCATAGATAAAACAGGTGTGGAATGGGGAGATTGCTATGGAGATACGGTCCAGTGAGGCTTGGCCATCCTATTTCCACATGTTCCCATAAACCTTGATATTCCCACAAAGTGCAAGGATGCGCAAAATAAAGAAGTGCTAGGAGGAATATAGTGCGATGAATGCAGAGTTTTTAAACCTTAGAATCCCTCAAGACCTATGAACCCCAAGTTCCCCCAGGACCCTCATGACCCGATCCATCTGATTTCTAAAGGAAAAAGGGGGGAAATGATTATAACTATGGATTGTAATGATGAATTTGGAACCTGTGTTCCACATGACATGCAAAAATTCACATGGCCATATCTTTCACTCAGGTGCTCGGTATTTTGTTGAAATTGAACCTTTTGGAAACGTCTCTCAGTGTCATTCATCATGTAACCATCAGATCTTGAGTAATGTGAGAGTATGTGGGTGAAAATGGCATCATTGTAACTACTGCACAAGTGTTCTAGAGATGCACGCCTTGGAATATGACTTTGTGAATGATTTCACACCTCCTTCCTTCATTATAATGATCTGTGCATCACATTGGAGAAATTCAATTATTGGTTTTATGGTACTTTTTTGCCATAGTTAACGATTTATTTTATCTCTTTTCCTCTTCGTTTATTTTTAGGTATGCTATGTGTGTTTCCTCATGTTATAGGGTTTATTTCCATTGTGCATTATTTGAAAATGGGAATATAGATACTATTTTGGAATGTGGTTATCATATCTTCCCTTTCCATCATTGTTCTGTCCCCATTTTCTCTCTTTCAGAAGTATCTTTCCCCTTATTTTTGGTTCTATCACCTTGTGTAGTGTAGGATTTCAATTTATGGAGCTTCTTCTAACCTTTGTCCCTTGGAAAGCTAGTTTAGGATTAGATAATTTTATTTCCCACATTAGGAGTATTTTAGCAGTAGGAATAAGTTGAGGATCTGATCTTCTCTAGAGGTCTGTCTCATTTCATAGGTCCGACAACTGAGAGATAGTCCCATGTTTCCTTAAATTCATATATTCTTTTGATTTAAGACAGGTGTAAGTTTGAGGTCCAACAATTTTGGCACACCCAGTGGGACTCTTAGAAACTAATATTTCAAGTTTTACCAAGCTTAGATGTGTATCTTGGTAAAATTATATCCTTTGGAGGCTTTTTGGAAACATATCTAATGACTCTAAGTAGAAAATCTACTGGTTTTAGCAGTCCAAGTGTTTTAGATTTATGAGAAGGATCCAAACAAGGTCTAGGATAAGAGAAGAAAGAGTCTTTGAGTACTTATAAATTTCACCAAGAAGAGGAATAAGGGGAAGAATAGTTCAAATATCAGCATTTACACCTAATAGAAATATTTAAAGACCACTTCCTAGTAGGCGCTTCTTGCAATCCACTAGAGTTCTCAGAACTACCATAATGGAAGTACAACAAAATCTAGGGATTTTCAATTTTGCTGACAACAGTTCACTTGCTCTCAATGCTCAAAATCCTATTTGAGTGGTAGCTTTGAAGAATATTCCATTCTTTATTGGGGAGAATCACACCACTCCAACTGATCATATCCAAGACATTGAAAATGTTTGTGCTATCCATGAAATTGTTGACATATATGTAGCTATAAAACTTCTAGCTTCCTCTTTCAAAAGAAAGGCTCTAGAATGGTTCAGGAGTTTGACAACAAGATCAATTCATAATTATAATGTACTATGTATATCCCTTTACAATAAGTTTGGACAGAGGGGATTAATCTATCTTTGTTAGAAAAGATTACCACCATAAAAAAGGATCGAAATGAACTCATGTAAAACTTCAACTTTAGGTTTCAGAGAACGTGGGAAATAATTCTAGTTCTTGTAAGACCAATGGTTGAAGGTGCATTTCTTTACTTTCTAAACTCTCTTAACTCTGAATTTCTATTATGGTGTAATGTATGGGAGGTATAAATTTTTCAAGAGCTTATACATTAGCTATTATAGTTGAGAATTGCTTAATACAAGATGGAAAATTAGCCCATAGGCCACTACTACGCTTATATCTTGAATTTCCTCAAGCTGTTGTTTCACCTCAAATTAATGCGATAAAATAGATAAGGGTAACATAAATAGGAGGAATACCTATGATTATGTCGACATTGTGCATGTGTAGAATTTTGACCAAGCTAATTTTAGAGAGCTTCCTTTTGGCTAGGAGTAACTACCTATAAGAAACACAACAAAACCAAAAAGTAACATTAATAATATAGGTTGGTGGACTGCCTAACAAGAGCTAGATATGGGAAGCGAGGGGCTTCCTAGAAGGTTGGGAATCCACTTTCAGATATAATTTAATGCAAAAAATAAAATGAAATAAGTAAATCCTATTGTAATGGTATGATTTAGGTGCCTTGTGCTAATACAATAAGTAAATTTAATCTAACAGAAAAAGTTACGATTAAATCCATAGGGGTGGTAGATTTTTTTTTCTTTACAGGTCTGAAAGAGGCTATAGGTGAGGTCTAGGTGAATTTTAGTAAGGTTTTTGGTGGTTTAGGAGAAGTTATGAGATTTATGTTATAATAAAAGTTACCAGCCACAGAGATTGGTATCAATTAGGTGACCGATGCCGGTACTGGAAAATGACCGATGCTTGTTGGGTGACCGGTGTCAGTAGGGGAAATATACTAGAAATATAAAAAGTGGGTGTTTTGGGTCTCTCTATAATTACATAGAGAGTTGAGGGTGTTTAGGAAGGATGATGCAATTTTTTTTGGGGATTAACAAGAGTGGTAGAGGTGCTAGGATGGGTGAAATGGTTTAGGTTAATGGAATAGGTGGTAAATAGGTGAAAGGTGGTATTTAAGACAAAGAGGGATCAAATGGAAAAAGTAAATGAAAGACTTAGGATCAAAACAAAATCTTAACAAATAAGAATGGATTACTTATCTGGTAATCTATAGATTTGAAGGTGGTTGTTGGTTGATGAGTGTTTGTGGGAGATACATGAATGTGTCCAATGCTGCGACAATGGAGCATGTGTTCTCTATTGTGACGATCCAAAGATGTGGTTGAGATGAGTGGATGCTGGTGAAGACCTAGTGTGCTCTAGTTCATCGTCTGGTATCTTAAATGCTCGAGAGTTAGAGTGTTAAAGCTTAGGTGAATGAATGAATTGGAGAACCCATGAAAAGTGTTTGAAACTCTTATTTAAGGGTAACTGACGAAGGTTAGGGAACCAATGTTGGTAGAAATAAAATTGATGTTGGTTAGGGAGAAATGGTCAAATTGGCTAAAAATGTCTTGATTACTCCCAGATTTGGCATGAGTCAAGTTTTAATCCCAGGTTAGAAGTGGGAGATAATGCTAAATATAGCAGGAGAGAGGTTTGGAAGATAATAGGTCATAAGGGTTAAGGTTGGAAAGAGTCCTATTTGGTTAGGATAAATGGGGACTTAGTCTAAGGAAATTAATGAGTTTAGAATGGGTCTAGGGTGAGGTAGATATTAATCTAATTAAAGTAATGAAATTAATAATAATTTTAGGATTAATTTAACTATAGGTGATTAAATTAATACCAATGTGGGGAAAGGGGCCATGGTTAGGTATATGTGTCGAATTGATGAATAAAAGTGGTTGAAGGGATTACAACCTAAATTTAGTGTCTATAGTTGCTTAATGTTCTATTACTGTTATTCATGAGAAAATATCTCAACCCACTGCCTCCACATCTCACTCTCTTGCACAAAAAGGAGCATGAATACATGAAATCCTTAATAATTTTTTTTACCAAAAAAGTCATATCCTTGAAAAAATAGCAAGCCAAATCTTATAGAAAAATTCAAAACCAAGGAAATATTCAAACTAGGGATATTATTCATATAGAAATTAACAATCTAATCAGAGATATGCACAAAATCAACAGAATAATAGATAGAAGGGACAAAATTCTCCTCTCCCATTAGAAATAATTCCTCCTCCACAAGTACTTCCTACTCCTAGTTCAATCCAAGCATTAGTTCTAATATAAAAGAATCTGGTTCAAGAATCTGAATGGTGTTTTCCAATAATTTTGCCACATAACAACCTTAGTTATAAAATGGAAATGCATCTTCAATCGTACATGGTTAAAGGTCCTTCCACTCAGCAAGATCCACTTCTTGAAGAACCAAGCCAAGCATTGGTTTCTATATAAAACAATCTAGTTCAAGAATATGAATGGTGTTTTCCATGCAATCTACCACATACCAACCTTATTTGTGAAAGGGAATGCATCTTCAATCATACATAGTTCAAGTTCCTTCCAGTTAGCAAGAGAAACTTCTTGAAGAACCCAACTCTAAATAAAAATTGGTCTAGGAGGTCAATACTAATGTCAATCTAATGCTCTTTAGAGTTGATGATTTATGTTTGTTCAACCAAGTGGTGGGTAGCTCTAGAAGACCTAAAATTAGTGTTGCTGATAATACAATATATAATAAAAGGATGATGGAATCATATCCTTCATCTTCCTCTTATCAAGAAAATATTGTTAACAAAGAGAAAGAGTTTAATGCAAGAAAAAACAAATTGCTTTGGATTCTTGACAATCCTATTTTAGACAAGGAGGTTACTCCCCAATCAAAATCACATATCCCATCATTGAAGCAACACAAGAGGGAGAATAGTGTGCCACAAATGCATAAATCCATGGGTATTCCATTTGAAATTATTTAGAAAATGAAGTGGACCAATGTTAATGTGACAATGTGGGATGTGTTGGATATTTCATCATAAAGAGACCTCCTATGTGAAGCCCTCAAGCATCTTCCCCAAGCTCATCCAATGATGTAGTAGGCTCATGCTGCCTTGAATATGTGTTAAACAAAGGAAGAACAAGTAAGTAAATTTGTCAAGACCCCACCTTTTTACATGTCATTGATTATGGTAAAAAATTTGGTCCATAACTATATGATTGATTATGGGGCTAGTACCTCTTTAATTCCTAAGAAAATTGCTTCTATCTCGGGTCTCAAATACAGTCTTGTTTCTAAGGGAGTTTTATAACTTGATGGGTCAACCATTGGTGTACTGGGGGTAAATAAATATCTTGAGTTAACCCTTCATACTTTCCCATGTCTCACCATAAATCATGACATATCAATAATTGACTTACCTCCACTGTTTTCCATTTGTTTGTCCAGAGATTTCACTACCAAGGTGGGTGGTTATTTGTCTACAAATTGGACCCATAGGATTTTGAGAACTAGATGTGGTAAAATATTTACCATATGAGTCAAACCCATCTTTTCCTATCACATTGAGTCATATGATTGCACCCTTGTCCAATCAAATTGCCTAATATAGGAAGAACATGAATAAAATTAAGTTTTTGAAGAGCAAGCTTTTCCTCCTCATATGCCCGATCTATTGCTAGATGAATGGGATGAGAGAGAGCATAAATTTTATCCTTATGCCGAAGAGCTTAAATAATTTAAGACTGGTCTTGGTACTTATTGTATTCTCTAATAAGGATCTATTATACCTGCACCATTTAAGAAAGAAAAAGAAAATGTAGTGCCCCTCTAGTTCTCACTTGCTTACTTAACGATTGAGTTGATAAGTGGCTCATGTTGGAGAAAATTAAGAGAATATTATCATGAATTATTTAAATTAAATCATAGTGACTTGGTTGTTTCCATTTGTCACACCTTGGCATTGGTATGAAGGTGCACGAGAATCATAAAACTAGTTTACCATGTGTACCCTCACCACTTTGTGTTCCATGCCTAAAATCTTTCCTTTACATGTAGGCTTATCTTCTAAGATAAGATAAACCTTATCATCTCACATGGGTTACATCTTTTCAGAATTTTCTACAAATAAAATACACAAAATATTAATGATATCACTCCTTGTCCTTATTACAAATATAATATTTCTAATTCCTAATCATGTAGACCCTACTTCTCTATTTACCCCAACTTTGACATTTTAACATTATCGGACCACTTACGATAAATATTTACTTTTTACCACAACATTCCTTTTGTAATTTGACTATTACCATACTCTACTTTATTGGCGGCACCGTACTGATGGTGTCGTTATCTTCTATTGGACACCACTACTAATTATACTTAACAACATCTTATTCCTAATACATACATTAATAAAATAGAAATTACGGAGGAAACTTTTAATGTCGACATTTTCCCCCTTCCTAGCTTCTACTCTGTCCTCGGAGTAGACTCTTATGGACATTCTGAAGCTGGGGCCTGGAAAATATTTAACTTGTAATGGGTGACCCATTTCATAATGGGAGTACCATATAATTTCTCCAGTCGATATGTACCATTTTCATGCACAACTGCTATTTTGTAGGGCCCCATCCATTTGGGAAGAAATTTTCTCTGCATTCTTTTTTTGTATCTGGAATCATATACTAGAACCAATTCATTCACATGAAATGGAGACCAATAGATCTTTTGATCAAAGTATTTCTTCTGCTTCATTTTATTCTTATAGCTTGTATCGTTCGCTATTTCCCTCATTTCCTATAGCAAATGAAGATACACCAACCTTTCTTTTACTGAATCACTTTCATCCATCCTTTCATTTTTCATAACTCTCATAGTGGGAATATCAAACTCAATAGGAAGAACTGGATCAATGCCATAAGACAATTGAAATGGGGAGTATCCTATTGTTGACTTTGATGTTGCCCTATATGCCCAAAATGCTGTATGAATCCTTTTATCCCACTTATGTACCTGCAAGGCTGCATATTTTGCTAGAATTTGCCATAACACAAAATTTGTTTGTTCCACCTGTCCATTTGTGCTTAGATTGTATGTTGTTGCCTTCCTGTGCTTAATAGAAAACTTGTTGACTAGGGATTCTACCACCGCATTAATGAAGTGGCTTCCTTGATCTGTTACAATTTCTAATGGGAAACCAAATCTAGTGACAATGCATTCATATATGAACCTTGCCACTTCATCCATGGAAGCTGTTTTCAATGGCCTAGCTTCAACCCACTTGGTTAAATAATCTGTGGCAACTACAATATAATTATTTTGGCATGGGGTAGTTGGAAGTGGACCTAAAATATCTATTCCCCACTTTTCAAAGGGACCAAGTGGAAGAATAGGGCATAATGGAGCTGATGAATTCTTACGGTTACCATGTGTTTGACAAATATCACATGTATTACAATAATTATAACAATATTTAAAAAGAGTGGGCCAATGATAACCTGCATCCAAGATCCTTCTTGCTGTAAGTTGTCCAGAGAAGTGTCCTCCACATGTACCATTGTGGAATTATTTTATTAGCTCCTTCCCTTGATCACATCCAATTGCCCTCTTGTACTTTCCATCAGGTCCTATCCGAAATAATACTCCATGCATAATAGAATATGGATGACTGGCTTGAGTAATCTTCCTTTTAGTCTTTGCATTGGCACCATCAGGAAACTTGAATTCATTCAGATAATTCCAAATATATATGTATTCACTAGGGATTGTGTTAAGGGATAACAATGTTGCATCTGGGAAATCATCATCATCACAAGATGAACCTAAACCATCACAGGATTGAGAGAGCGCATCTGCATTAACATGCTTCTTTCTTGGCCTATCTATAATATCAAATTTAAATTCTTGTAGCAAAATTATCCATCTTGCTATCCCCCCTGATGGGTTAGGCTTATTTACAATATGTTTTAGAGTCTGATGATCTATTACAACTATAAATTTCTACCCTAGCAAGTAATTTCTAAACTTCTTTACAACAAAAATGATAGCTAAAGCCTCTTTTTCAGTTATAGTATAATTTACCTCAGCACTGCTCATTTGTCTGCTCCCAAAGTAAACTAGATGATCATTCCCATTTTCATCCTTTTGGCTCAGAGTACTTCCTAGTGCTGCATCTAAGGCATCAGTATACACAATGAATGGCTTGCTCCAATCTAGATTCTTTAAGACAGGTGAAGACACTAGGGCTTCTTTAAGTTGTTCAAAAGCTTCATGTGCCTTATTTTCTGGTTCATAAGTAACATCCTTCTTCAAGAATTGGGTTAGTGGCTGTGAAATATTTGAGAAATTTTTGATGAACCTTCTATAGTAACCCACATAACAACCATAACATACGACTTCAAAAATATTTCTTTTTAGACCTCTATCTCCACCCTAATAATTAAATTATTTTTCTTGAAGAAGATTAATAGTTAACTAGCCCATCTTCCTGAGAAGATCTTCATACTTAGTAGATGTACTAGGAGAAATATTTGTGCTCACCGACAGTGGTTGTGGATTCTGGACCAAAGGTGCTGGTGTAGGCTCTACTTTAGCAACAATTTCTTTGGGCTCCTCTTCCATGCTTTCTTCTTGCCTTCTTGCAATCTCGTTTGCTTGTTCAATGGTAGCTGGGCGGTCATACTTCACTTGTTTTCTGATCTATGGCTTCATCCCAAGAATGAAGTGCTTACAGAGGAGATTATCCATGCCATTCATCAACCCATCCGCTAATCCTTCCTTCCGGATTTGGGCATCGAGCTTCCTCCTTAGCTCTAGAACACGAGCATGATAATCCCTTATCTTATCCTTCTCTCTTTGGGATAGCTTTTTGATATCGATCATGAGATCTACATATTTCTGTTGTTCACCAAAAATTTCAGTTAATAAATCCCATGAGTTTTTCACATTATCACCTAGTGTTTCAAACCACATAAGGGTTGAACCATCCAAAAAGGTAGGAAAAAATTCAGTCCATTGTTCCATTCTTATGATGCCATTACAAATGCAAGATCGTTTAAACTCTTGAATGAAAGAGGAAGCATCTTCATTAGATTGGGCTGAAAAAATAGGAATCTTCCCCATTTTTAAATGTAACCACAGTGAAATACCAACTCACAAGTACAATCAGTAAGGCTTATGTGCATAAATAATTGGACTCACTTCAATAGAAATTGACTTTACACCTTTCTACAGTAAAATAGGAACAACCACGGTAATCTTGACTTACTAGGGTAAAAATTGACTTTACTGTGGTAAACACTATTTATGATAAAAATGAAGTTACTGGGGTAAATACTATTCACGGTAAAAAATGAAGTTACTGTGGTAAATAATATTCACAGTAAAAAGTAAAGTTACAGTGGTAAATACTATGCATGGTAAAAAGTGACTTTACCATGGTAACTACTAGGCACAATAAACACAAGGTTACCCTCCTATTGATTTATGACTAAGTGCGAATATCTCTCCAAAAAATCCACCGAGGAATGGTCCTGGTAATGAACCAAAATGTCATCACCAATCCGGCACTCTGATAATATTTCACCGGGAACTACTCATGCTATGATTATTTTAGAAATGCACAACTTTTGGTTTGGTGGTCGTAATCTGGAAACACAACAACAAACATAACACAAGAATACCACAGACTATGACAAAAAAAGAATGATGAAAAATATGAAATACAACTGTAAAATATATTATTAACATGGAATTATTACAATCTCACCCATGAATTAATCCAAGTGTTACCAACTCCACTTGATTCCAACAATGGTTATGGGAGAAACTTCACAGTTACTCCTCTTGATGACGTCCTTAACACACCTTCACAAAGAATCCTTTATTCATAAAATAACTATTACAACTTTGCTCTATGATAAATGAGAGGGGATGGCCTCTCTATTTTTAGGAATTTTGGCTTATCCATCTTATCTCTAAGATAGGATAGGAAATATCTTCTGGCCAATCATATTCCATGCCTAAACTCTTTCCTTTACATGCAGGATTATCTTCTAAGATAAGATAAACCTTATCATCTCACATGGGCTCCACTTTTTTAGAAATTTCTACAAATAAAATACACAAAATATTTATGACATCACTCCTTGTCCTTATTACAAATATAATATTTCTAATTCCTAATCATGTAGACCCTACTTCTCTACTTACCCCAAATTTGACATTTTAATATTACTGGACCACTTATGACAAATATTTACTTTTTACCACAACATTTTTTTTGTACTTTGACTATTACTGTACTCTACTTTATTGGCGGCACCGTATTGACGGTGCCATTATCTTCTATTAGATGCCACTACTAATTATACTTAACATCTTATTCGTAATACAGACATTAATAAAATAGAAATTATGGAAGAAAATTTTAATGTCGAGAACACCCTCCCATTGGTAATTGGTTTTGTACCTTTCTTACTTAACCCTCCATTTTGGAGAGGAGGGGGTCTTCTTGGAGAATTTTAATTTTGGGGATTTATACTTGGAGAGGATGGGAGCTTGGGAAGGGAGAAGTCTTTGGTGAAATGTGTTTTCTAATGGATTATTGTATGTTTTGATTTTGAGGTAAGGCTCACAACCTCTTTGTTGATGTATTTTGGAAGCTATGTTTTATCTCTTAATTTTGTTTCAAATGTTGAATGGATGTGAAGAAATTTCTTTTCTAATTGTTAGTTTTCATTGGTTTCTTTATCTTATTTCCTTAATGGATAATAAGAGAGTTAGGGTCTTTGGGGATTTAAGAGGAAACATGGTGGCTTGTAGAGTTAGATACCCATTTGGATTGGATATTATGGATTTTACCTACTCCATTATTCCTTTCGAAAAACTATGGAGCTTATTGGGTATGTGTGGAAATGACTTTGAGTTACTATGGTTGGGTGTATGCTTTGGTGTTTATCTTCCTAACTTTACTTGTGCAACTTGGATGCATGATTCCTCTCTCTCCCATGGGCTTGGAGGGATGCTTACATGTTATCCTTATGGGAAGTGGCATGTAATGATGCACATGTAGGTTTGAAGGCATATCAGGCCCTTGTTTGGTGGTGATTGGAGCTTGTTGATAGGGAATATTGGAGCTTCTTGTAGATTTATTTAGAGGGATGGATAGAACATTTGAAACTCTCAACATGTTGTTCCATTCTTGCATTTTTATGTTTTAATCTCATTATATATATATATATATATATATATATATATATATATATATATATATATGCTAGGAAATTAGTGTTCATAGTGTGAACATATGGTTGAATATTAATACTATTTAATATTTAAATAATATGTGAGTGTGCACAATTAGTTGTCATGCACAACTCATAGAGATAGGAATGTTTGAGAATATCTTGGAATTGGGAGTAAGACTAGGAAATCAAGGAGAGATATGTGGATAAAATGATAAGACTTGACTCTATGATTTTAGGAGCAAGAAATTATATAAAATTTCCTCTCATATTCAATAGAAATCACTCCATTCTACTTCCATATTGTCTGTAGTTTTTGTACATTCCATTTCATGAGTTAATTTGATTTATTGTTGTTGAGTTTAGTTATAAAAAACTAGAGATTTAGCATCATCCAGTATTAGAGAAGCTTAGGAATATTTATGAGAGTGATTGCAAGATAAAACCGCAGCCTCAAGGATGCAGATCTGAGATTTTTAAAGCTTTCGTCGCCATTTTTTGGATTCTGATCTCCGAAAAAGTGACTGGTAATTCATGTTTTGCTTAAAAACCCAGATTAATAATTTTCTGAATTTATTTGGGTTTGTTTATCTATATTATGGGAAAATTCTGTCAAAATAATATAGAAACCCATTTCGTATTTTAAGATAAATTGTGGAAACAATTCTGGCATTTTTGATTATTATGTAAAAAATATAGTGAGTGATTTCCAATGATAAAACTTTGATATGCTTTATTATTTTGGTTAAATATAAATTTGATTATTATTGTAAGGGTGTATTATTGGTTGAAACTGACACCCAATAGAATTGTAAAATGAGCCTCAAATAAAAATTTGACTGAGTTAACAACATCACTCGATGGAGGAAGGAGGTTAATCAGTGACCTCTCGCCAGCCACAAGTGAAGGGGCCACACAATGCATTTATGGCATTTATTTTCAGTTGTGTTCTATGTGTTTAATTTCAACATGTGTGGTATTAAATAAATAACATATGGATAATTCTGTTCATAGTAAGGAAAATATTTTCCTATATTTTGTTCTCTTTTGTAAATTGTCGATGAGGAAACGTGTACGTTGCTATGAAAGTGGTTGGTGGTCCACTAGAATTTTTTTTTGAGAGTTTGTTAATCTCTTCAAAAATCACATACAGAGTGGTTAATGGTTCCACTAGAAAACCTGTTGGAGTTGATGGTACTCTTTGAAAACAATTGGATTGTAGAACATGAGCATGTACTAGAGAAAACTTACCCATGTTCACACTAAGGGGGTGAATATTAGGAAATTAGTGTTCATAGTGTGAACATATGGTTGACTATTAGTATTATTTAATATTTAAATAATATGTGAGTGTGCACAATTAGTTGTCATGCACAACTCATAGAGATAGGAATGTGTGAAAATATCTTGGGATTGAGAGTAAGACTAGGGAATCAAGGAGAGATATGTGGATAAAATGATAAGACTTGACTCCATGATTTTAGGAGCAAGTAATTGTATAAAATTCCCTCTCATATTCAATAGAATTCACTCCATTCTACTTTCATATTGTCTGTATTTTTGGTACTTTCCATTTCACGAGTTAATTTTATTTATAGCTGTTGAGTTTAGTTATGAAAATCTAGAGATTTAACACACACACACACACACACACACACACACACACACACACACACACACACACACACACACACACACACACATATAATGTAAGTGTTTGTATTGATGTAGGGATTGCATTTTTAATGCCCTTGGAAAATCCTTATTTTGTAAGCAAGAAAAATTGTGTGTATGTACAAAAACAAAAAACTATCTATTCTAGTATATCTACGAACAAGGTAACCATTTTGCTAGCTCATTTAGTAAAAAAATTTGTAAGAAAAAAAATTAGAACAAGAATTTGAATTTTTGTGTGTTGAAATGAATGGAAACATGTTTTGGGTATTATTATCTCATGCTTATGTGAATGAATTCTCTCTTTAAAACTAGAGTGAATATTGTGTTTTCTTTATCCATTTAGAAACACATTTTTTACTTGTTTCTAGAAAATTAAATTTCTTATGTCAACATTGAGTTTGAGTAACTTACCCCGTATTAGCCCTTTTCTCTTTCTTGGGTTGTAAACAAATTATGCATCCCTTTATTTTGTAGCAAATAGGAAAGGTAAATACATTAATAAAAATTTCTTCCTCACATGTTCGTATGTAAATATAATACTGAATAAATTTGTGCATGAACATATACAAATATGTTTATATATTGGGTTGTTTATAAAATGTTTATATTGGGATAAAAGTAAGTTAAAAAAAACAAAAAAAAAACATAAAAAACATGTGGTTGAGAAGGGGATGTAGTCTGGCTACGACCACATCCTTCTCAAACCCCCAAAGTCATGATCTTGCCACATTAGGAATAGACACTAACCATTGGCTTCAAACACAGTTCGCATAGGCCCATGGCCTAACAAAACCACAACCTAATCTTGGCAGACCCATTTATGGGCATATGGGTGCATGTATGAGCCTCCACTTCAAGGCATAACAACTATAATTGTAGCTCTGATTTTCACTATATATATATATAACCTCAAATAAAAATATTAAAAAAAAGAATGGATAAGAAAAAACACATGAGTGGAAAGCATTAAATAATATTCATTATGGATCCATGAGGACTTCGAGAAAACCTACAAATAAACCAAATAGGAAAAAAATAAAAGGGTGGGAAAAGGATATGTAATGGAGATAAATGAAGAATTAGGGCTTTAAAGGAAACTATGGTTGATATAGATTTTATCCAAAGGCCCCTAGTTACTATAGATTTCTCCACTTGCTTTTTTTTACCATTTAATTTAATGATTTTATTATTTAATTCATTCCCCCCTCTCTTGGCATAGGATTTACCTACGTGAGTTAATTGAAGTAATGAAGGCTACAATTTGGAAAATTAGAGAGCTCTTTTGCTTTTATTTTTTGAAAGATTTTTTTTAGGTAGAAGTATTAAGAATTTATTATTAACTCATTTTCGGAAAATTGTTGTATTGGGTCAAAGGTATCAAATAATAATAGTAATAACAATAAAACCCTTATAAAACTATTCCTTAGGTAAAGGAGTCACAAGAAGAATAATTAATTATAAAGTGGGATTAATAGAACTTTGTTTGCAATTTTAGTTCACAGGGATAAATTTTACTGTTTAAGGTTGGCTACGAGATCGCAAATTGGAGATGGAGATCGTTTAGCTTAACCTCAATTAGTACATATTAATCATGGAGTGATGTAACTATTTTTTGATTTAGTTGAGTTAGAGGTAATAATATTAGGGGCATGCAGTAGTAAACCTAATAGTACCCTGGACACAATACTATAGTGGCGTTACCTATATTAGCCTAATTTTGTGCAAATGGTATTAGGGATGAACTTTGTTAACTTGATTGTAATTTTTTTTGTGACTAAGTTCATAAGTTGGAATTTTATAACCTAATTTTCTTGGTAACTTGGAACCATTGTTTTCTAACTTTATAGTACTTAATAAATTGTAAACAACCCTCTTCTCATGAGTTAACAAGGATGAATTATTTTCTACCTATGGGTGTATGGTGTCACATGTCCAAGCTAAATTCTACCTAATGATATAACTAGAATTATGATTGTTGGATTATTGGGACATGATACTTATTGAAAACACGATATAGCTTGACATTAATTAGTTATCCTCATGATGACAGATATCATGGTAAGTGTAACTAGTTTTACCCACACAAACATTGGAAATGGAATGGTATAGGTTTCAAATTATTTAAATGTTGGGTCGAACCATGATTAAATCAATAAATGCTTACCAAACAAATTTTTATTTTATTTTATTTATAGGATAATTAAATGAGTATATTTGAGCCAATGTTCTTTGATGGTTCTAGAAGTATAAATGGAGTCGGGCAGGCGTTGTGTTGGTTTCTCCAATGAACAAGAATTTCTTCTTTGCTCACCAATTACAGTTTGCATGCTCTAACAACGTAGCATATTATGAGGCATTAGTGCATGGTATTTGAATTGCTAAAAATAGAAACATCAAAGAATTGAAAATCTTTGGGGATATTGAACTAGTCATTCACCAAGTCAAAGGGAAGTGTGCCATGAAGAGCAAGCTATTAAAGGCTTACAAACATAGAGTCTGGTATCTTCTTGATATTTTTGATGCTTTGGATCTGCAAGTGGTGCCTAAGAGATTGAACAAGGAAAAAGATAAAATGACAGATCTTGGTTCTCAATGTTCACCTACTGAAGATATTATAAAAGGAAATGTGAACATATCAAGGTAGTGGTCAGACCATCCATCCTAGACAATGGAACTAGCTGGCAAGTGTTTGAAAACGATGAAAAAATGTGTAGCTTATCTAGAATGAGGCTGAGTTATCCTCAAGAATGCAATCTGATTTGTCTGACAGCTACGGTGATCAAATTATTTAGCTGAAGAAAAAAAATTACCAAAAGGATTGGTCACCTTTGAACATATTTTCAGTTTGGATGACGAATTCAGAGGTGATGAGAAGAACATAGCAGCAAAGCAATAAAACTTCCAACCAATCAGAATTACACAAGGAAAGGAACTTTTTCTTGGGAAGGTATGTGATGAGGATGAGAAATAAGCTTTTATCTCCCTTGTGCCATAAGTTCAATGATGTATTTTCTTGGGATTATGAAAATATAAAAGGTTTTAATCCAGACAGTATTCAACAGTCTATTGATCTTGATCCCAATGTTAAGCCAATTATGTAGAAGCAAAGGCTGGTCAATCCTAGGATAGATCCCCTCATGAGAAAGGAGTTATCCAAAATCATTGAGGCCAAAATAATTTTTCCTATCAAATGCTCTTCCTGGGTGGAAAATATAATCCCAATGAGAAA
Organism: Taxus chinensis; assembly: GCA_019776745.2. Lineage (NCBI taxonomy): Eukaryota > Viridiplantae > Streptophyta > Pinopsida > Cupressales > Taxaceae > Taxus > Taxus chinensis. Next base: position 507,904,530 of record CM034156.1, on the reverse strand, counting down.
GAAAAGCGGAGAAATCAGACTCTGTGTTTATTTCAGGGACTTGAACAAAGCCTCTCTAAAGGATTGTTATCATATACCTTGCATGGAGCATATTCTAAAGACAGTAGCGGGGGTTGAAAGGTTTTTCATGCTTGATAGATACTCAGGTTTTAATCAAATCAAGGTTAAGGAAGAGGATTAGTATAAAATTGCATTCACCACCAAATGGGGAACGTATGCATACCAGAAAATGCCCTTCGGCTTGTCAAACGCAGGTGCCACATTCCAAAGAGTGATGGACATTGCCTTCAAGGGTTATATCAATGAATTCATTATTGTCTAGCTTGATGACATTACCCTTTTCTCAAAATAGAGCAAGGATCGCATCAGTCATCTTGAGAAGGTATTTGAGAGATGCAGGGAATTTGGGGTGTCCCTTAATCCCAAGAAATATAAATTTGCAATCCCGAGGTGTAAGCTATTGGGACACATTGTTTCTAAGAAAGGCATAATCATTGATTCGGAAAGAATCTCAGTCATCTTGGCACTTTCCTTTCTAGCTCACAAGAAGGCCTTATAGGAATTCCTTGGAAAAATAAATTTTGTTAGGCGTTTCATTCCCAAATTTATAGGTTTGGTAAGGCCTATTAGTCTCATGCTCAAGAAGGATTCAGTTTTCAAATGGACAGCTGAGGGGAAAGATAGCTTTACCAAGATAAAACAAGAAATTCCTCGAGCTCCTACACTAATCAACCCCAATTATTCCAAGGATTTATTTTTATATGCCTACAGAGCTAAATCTAGCATTGGTGGTTTTTTGAATCAACAAAATGATCAAGAAATGGAGCAGTCGGTGGCCTTCTTCAATCAAACGCTGAAGAAATATGAACTCAAGTACAATCACATTGAAAAGCAGGTGTTTGCCACCATGAGATCTTTGAATAAATTCAAGATTATGATTGTTATGAATCACATCAAAGTTTTAGTCTAACATTCCAGTGTTAGAGATTTCATCATGGGAATAAAATCAGCAAGAAACGAGTTGGATGGGTGACTAAGATCATAGAGTATGGTGTGACTATCAAGGCCACAAAGTTGGTTAGAGGTAGGTAACTTTGTGAGTAGTTAGCTTTAGATGCTCAAGATCATGAAGAGACCTCCTTCATGAATGAAGAGATTTCAAACAACATTGAATTGTAGGAGGATGAAGGAGATGTATTAAATTATCATGGTTGGATTGTTGATATGATAAGGTTCTTGTCTACTAGTACATACCCTCTTGGCCTAAACAAAGAAAAAAGAAGAAATCTTAGGCTGTAGTCCATCCCCTATGCACTAATTGATGGCATTTTGTTTAAAAGACATGTCGATGGAGTTCTTCTTAGATGTATTGAAGGAGAACAAGCGAATAAAATTTTAGCAGAGAAAGTTTTAGCATAATTTCATGGTGGCTTATGCAGTGATCATTTTTTAGCCAAATCCACAACGATCATTTTTTTATCCAAATCCGCAATGATGAAAATTCTAAAGGAAAGTTATTTCTAGCCCACATTGTTTGTCGATGCTCACAAGTGAGTTAGAAAATGTAAGGAATGCGCTCTCTTCATGGGTAAGAAAAGGTTAGCTTCCCTTCCAATTCATCCAATTCAAGTTGACCAACCATTTTCACAATGGGGTCTTGATTTCATTGGCATGATTAATCCTCCATCCAGTGTTTGTCATAAGTGGGTCATAACATCAACAAATTGCTTTACCAGGTGGACAGAAGTTGTGCCATTAAAGGAAGCCACCGAATCAGTTATCCTAGAATTTTTTGAGGAAATTTTTACAAGGTTTGGAATCCCTCATAACATTATTCAGATAATGCCAAAGATTTCTTGGGATCCAAAATTTTTGATTGGGATCTTAGGATAAGGATTTAACTTAAGACTTCTTCCAATTACTATCCCCAAGGTAACAGATTGGAAGAGTCCACTAACAAGAACCTGATTAGAATCATGAAGAGAACAATGGATATCAATCACATGAAGTGGCACACAAAGGTGAGAAATTCTCTTTGGGCAGACATGATAACAATGAAGAAGGAAATTGGCACTTCTCCTTACAAGCCTGTATACAGAAAAGAGGCTACGCTTCCTTTGTCACTTGAGTTTCCGTCACTTGAATTGGCTTAGTAGCTAGAATTTGAAGATGCAAACCAAAGAGAGATCCGGATGGTAGAATTGGTTGAGCTTGAGGAGTTAATAAATTCCTCGATGGTCAAATTAGAACAACATCAGAAATCAACTAAACAGTGGTTTGACAAGAAGGCTGGAAATCAGACATTCAAGGTTGGGGATCTAGTTTGAAATGGGATGTAAACAGAGCTAAAATGGGAAGATACACTAAGTTTGATGTAATATGGAGTGGACCATATATTATTACTGATTGCAAAGAAGCCAACTTGTTTGAGTTTTCATACCTTAATGGAGATGCATTACAAATCTCATTCAATGGGATTTATCTCAAACACTCTCATTAATTTGTTCACTTCATCTTGTACATATTAGCTTAGTTTTCTATTTCCTCCAAGTGGTTTCAGCACATTATTTTTTCGGTAGTGTAGTTTTCCTTTCCCTAAGTGCTTTGCACAGTTTTATTTCTCGTAGATGATCTTATTGTACAGTTTTCAGCGTGTTTCTGAAGAATTTACTATGTGAAGAAGTTCATGGTGTCAAGGATCAGCTGCAAACATCTTATAAAATCAAATGCAGAGAAACTAAAATCAGATTTTAGGAAAATATTCATGGTTCACTTATTCATCCCAAACAAAATAGATTTCAGGATCAAGGATAATATGCATTTAATATTGGGGCTGCTCAGTTTCAACATTGATTTAAAGGAAGAAGAGGGTGAAATTTCAGATTTAAAACAATTTTCCACTCGCATAAAACCTTGGTTTAGAAATTTTTTATTATGTGAATGGTCAATTGAGCAAAAAAAAAATATCAGCTTCAGATTGGTTTCAAGTTGAGGCCATATCTCAGAAGTATTTAAGGGGTTTGTTCTTCAAGACCAGATCAGATTTCATGATTTCCAAGATCACTGCATGCCTAATGGATGCTCTAAGGCAACTGATTAACTCATCTATCAGGAAGATGCTCTTGTGAGTTGCCAAAAACGTTGTCCATTTTACACCCCTTGTAAAAATTGAACAACTCAGAATATTTGGACTAGGAGAGCTTAGTGGAGCTTCAATGATGAATATGGAGTCAAAATGTAGTTTTCATGTTCTTGGACACTGGTGATCATTCTGATGCAATCCTCTTATTTTTTAAAGGCTTCAGAGCTTCACACTTGGCCAAAAGTTGATTAAAAATGGTAAAATGGGAAAATTTGGCTTTAGGGAAATTTACCCTACTTTTCCTAACTCCTTAGATCTCCACTTGGCCAAATAACTTAGATTAAATTAAACAATGAGAAAAATGGCCTATTTTAATGTAATATGGGAAAATCAGATTTTAGGTGTACAAGTGGAACAAGTTCCTTTGGGGCTCGAGTTCCCCAAAGGCCCAAAAAGTTTGATTTACAAGGAGTTGGGGAAGGTTATTTATATTACAAATAAGAAAGAATTTTGGGACCTAGGAGGTACGTGTTCTCATGCGGATCAAGTTCTCCAAGAGATTGAATTACCCAATTTGTAAAGAGACCAACGAATTATTTATATTATAGGTGAGACATGTATTGCAGGCTTGTGAGGCTCAGATGAAACACGTTTTGCTGGGCTCCAATTCTTTGCTTAAATGATTCACTCGTAGACCAAAGGGATGTGGAATGGGGAGATTATTGTGGAGATGCAGGCCCATGAGACCTGACCAGCATAGTTCCACCTATTCCTGGAAGCCCCGATATTCTTGTAAAGTGTCAGGAGGTGTAAAGAAAAGAAGTACATGGAGGAATAAAGTGTGATGAATGCAGAGTTTTTAGACCCCGGTAGCCCTCAAGACCCATGAATCCTGATTTCCTATAGGACCCACATGACATGATCCATCTGGTTTCTAAAGGGAAAATGGTGGAAATGATTATAACTATGGAATCTAATGATGCATTTAGAACTCGTGTTCCACACGAAATGAAAAAATCCGCATGGCCATAACTTTCACCCAGATGCTCCGTTTTTCATGAAATTAGAATTTTTGAAAATGTATCTCAGTGTAATTCTTCATGAAACCATCAAATCTTGAGTTATGTGAGAGTAGGTGTTTGAAAAAGGCATAACAATCTCCAACATTAAAGTACACAGTTCTAGGTAGTTGGAATCAGATTTTATGAAATATGGTGCCCATTTCTTCTTCTTGAAGTAATGTACCATGGGGAAATGGGTTTGTAAGGTTGTCCATGATGTTTTTCAAGAATTTATGGCATCTTGTTGGTGGGGGAATGAATGAATTCAAGTTTCTTTCTGTTTCTTCCTCTTCTTTCTTTCTCATCTTCTCTATATATTGTAATGGAAGGATAATTTGTAATGTTGGATACTTTGAGATTACATTGACATCATTTTAACTACTGCAAAAGTGTTCTAGAGTTGCATGCCATGAAATATGATTTTGAAAATGAGTTTACACCTTTTCCCTTCATTATAATGATCTTTGCATCACATTGGAGTAATAAAATTACTAGTTTTATGTTTCTCTTGTACCTTAGCTAGTAATCTATTGTATCTCTTTGCCTCTTCATTTATTTTCCAGTATGATGTGTGTGCTTCCTCATGTTACAGGGTTTTTTTTATATTGTGCATTGTTTTCAAATGGGAATATAGATGTTGTTTTGGACCACGGTTATCATCTCTTCCCTTTCCATTACTATTATGTCCCCATTTTCTCTCTTTTAGAAGTATCTTTCCCCTTATTTTTGGTGTTATCACCTTGTATAGTGTAGGTGTTGATGGCAAATCACAGCACCTCTGAATGTCTGCAACATGATGGGTTAAGACTCTCAGTGCGATTGCTTAACATGGAGCTTTTCCCAAGTGTGGGACCTTGCGAAATCGGAAAAACTCTCCGGATGAAGGCCGGTTCCTATTCCTCTGTTCAGATGCACAAATAAAATGCAGAGGGTTTACTACAAACCTAATCTAACTTGGCAAGGAGATAGGGTATAAAATGCATAAAAAATAAAAACCTAAACTACAAAGGTGATGCACCGAGGAATGTTAGACACTCATTTTGCAAATTTAACACAGACCACAGAGATGCAATACAAACACCATGCACAGGTAACCAAACTGCAATAAGAGATCAAAATGACAACAATGAATACATGAGAGGGTTGAGAATCAATCACAAACATATATATTATTTCTCAAGAGTCGATACAATACATTGCAGTGGCCAAGAGGCAGAAGAAAAATTGGCATTACAACCCGTATGGGAGGTTTGAAAGCTCCACAAATTCTCTTGCAAGCAAGGGATGAAGGGGGAATGCAAAAAAAAAATGTCCAACCCTTTACAAAGAGCCTCTCCTTACCATTTATAGGAGGAAAAAGAGAGGGAGAAGAGAGGAATTCGAAAACTGCCCCAACCACCTCCAAGACTGCACCTAACTCATTTCATTATGGCGGTAGGTGAGATCCCCAACAAACTCAAAATATGGCGAACTGTAATTTTGAATTTTTAAGAAATTTTTCCCACCCAATTAAAGATATCCAGTTGTAGTTGGGTAGAGGATGCCAAGAGCTTTCCGAAAATTCCAACCTTGTGTGAATCCGAGCTCCCTGTGAAAAGTTATGGCGATCTGAATATTTCCCGCGTCAGGGTCTTCTGCCTATCGGGTTCGGGGTTCTCCTCTACATTTGCATCGGGTTTGGAGGATGCCTTGACATGTGTTTGATGCTTATGTTTTCCCGAAACCCACTTCCGCAAGTATTTCCAAGATTTCCTTTGTTTCGGGTTTGGAAATCGGACTTGCATGTGCATCGGGTTTGGAAGGTGGCTCGACATGTTTTCGCCCCATGCTTTCCCGACTTGTTTTCCCGACTCCAAGACCCGATTGGGCTAGGAAGTGTTTTGGGTTTGCAGAACTCTCAAGCATCGAGACATCCCTTGCGATCTGCATGCTTCATGTCTCATGTTTCCCGAAACCTGAAACCCGAAACCCCCTTTTGTGTCGGGTTTTCTAACCCCTCCGACATGCTTTCTTTTGTGTCTCTATATTTACCCGGGGGTAAATATATACAACAATTTCGCGACTCAACGGGATTACCTACCTACTAGGTAGAAGATCAGTGGCCTTTTAACGATCCATTGGGCATGGAGTCATAAGCAATAACCTGAAACCAACCTGATATCTGATCCCGAGCCTGATACTGCAACTCCTTCTCCGAGAGCACGCTGAACTGTAGAAATCCAACCTAGGAGCAACAAAACTTGTGCCAAAGCACTTAGGGAAACTGAAACCTAACTACAACAAGATAATGTGCATACGCACTTAGAGGAATTGAAACCTAATCTAATATTTACAAGGGTAAAACTTTTTCTTTTCAGTAGCAATGTTTAAGATAGATTCCGTTGACCGGAATCGGGAGTTCTTCTCCGTCCAATGTAGACAATTGGAAGGCATTGCTATTCTTACATTCCATGACCATGTAGGGGCCACTCCAAATGGCATCAAACTTGGAATGCCTTCCTGGTTTTGCATGATCTGCATCCCATTACAGAACTAGGTCCCCTTCCTGGAAGGTCCTTGCCCTTGCTTTCTTATCAAACCATCTTTTTACTAAGGCCTGATCTTTCTCAATTGTTTGAACTACATGTTCTCTAATTTCTTCCAATTCCATCAACTCTGCATACCTAACCTCCATTGGTTCGAACTCAGCCAACTCCAACTGCTTCATGAACTCTAATGCAGGCAGTTCTAATGATATAGGCAATACTACCTCTTTTCCATAGACCAACTTGTAAGGGGAATTACCTGTAGACCTCTTTGGTGTTATTCTGTCAGCTTATAATGCTGATTTTATCTTGGTATGCCATGTTCTTTGATTTTCATCTAGAGTCGTCCTGATGATTCTTAGCAAATTTTTGTTCATGGACTCTACCTGTCCATTACCCTGTGGGTAATAATTAGAAGAGGTGCTCAAGTAGATTCCATTCTTGATATCTCATTTTGTGATCTTGGAACCTACGAATGCCAATGCATTGTCTGATATGATAGTGGCCGGCACACCAAACCTGGTCACTATTCCTTCATAAAATTCTAGTATATTAGACTCGTTTGCCTCTTTAAGCGCTACTGCTTCAGTCCACTTGGTGAAGTAGTCCGTTGCTATGAGAATCCACTTGTGGCCTTGGCTTGAGTTTGGGTTGATGACCCCGATGAAATCCAATCCCCATTGCAGAAATGGTTGGTCAACCAAGATTGGGTGCAATGGAAGCACTGCTAGTTTTTCTTTGCCTGTGAAGAGTGCACATTTCTTACACTTTCTTATCCATGTATAGCAGTCATTGAACACCGTGGGCCAATAATACCCTTCCTTCATTATCTTGAGAGCTGTTACTCGTGGGGAAAAATGTCCGCCAGAATCTCCATCATGAAAATCTTGTAACACCCTCTCAATTTGACCTATCCCAATGCACCTCAATAGAACTCCATTGATGTATTTCTTGAACAGAACACCATCAACAAGCACATATGGAATAGCTTGTAATCTAAAATATCTCCTCTTTTCTTTGCTCATTTTTGGAGGGCATAGTCCTATTTGTAGGAAGTGTATCATATTCTGAGTCCAACAAGGAGTAGGCACATCATCATTTTCATATTCTTGACCATCTTGTAGTACCAAGGTAGTCTCTTTTTCATCACCTACTTCAACCTGTTGACTCAAGGCTAGCTGTTCACATAGTCCCTTTCCACGTACTAGTTTGGTGACCTTGGTCTCGATGTCATATTCCATGACATGAGTGATCCACCCTGCACACTTCTCATTCATATCCTTGTTTAGAAGGAAGTCCTTGACTCCCGCATGAGAGACCAATAATTGGATCTTGTTGTTTGAGACCAGGTGCTTGAATTTCTTTAAACTCCTGATCACTGCAAGTACATGCTTTTTAATGAAAGAGTACCTAGTTTCGTATTCCTCCAAGCCTTGACTGAAGAAAGCAACTGGTTGTTCTAATCCTCCCTTGTTTTGTTGTACCAGGATTGCAAAAATTGTGTCTCCACCACCGAAGGAATATAGCACGAAGTCCTTGGAGAAGTCTTGATTGACGAGAGTTGGGGCTTGAGATATAGCCTCTTTTATTGCCTCAAAACTTTCCTTACCTTCAGATGTCCACTTAAATGCCATGCTCTTCTTTAACATCAACGTTATTGGCTTTACGAGAGCTGCAAAGTTTGGAACAAATCTGCGGACAAAATTGATCCTTCCTAAGAAGCTTTGAAGAGCCTTCTTGTGACTTGGCAATGGCAATGCTCGAATTGCTTCAACTCTTTCTAGGTCAATCGTCAACCCTTCCTTTGAAACAATATGGCCTAGAAGTTTTCCCTCATGAGCCAAAAATATGCATTTTTTGGGATTCAATGATACCCCAAATCTTCTACATCTCTGAAATACTTGCCTCAAATGTAAGAGGTGATCCGTTGCATTTTTTTAGAATACAGTGACGTCGTCAAGATATATCAGAACTATTTTATTGATCAATCCCTTAAATGCCATATCCATTGCCCTTTGGAAAGTGGCCCCAGCATTTGATAGCCCAAATGGCATCTTCTTGTAGGCATAGGTCCCCCATTTGGTGGTGAAAGCCGTCTTGAATTGGTCATCTTCTTTCACCATCACCTGATTATACCCTGAGTAGCCATCTAGGAGAGAGAATCTATCTGAACCGGATACTACTTGCAATATTTGTTCCATTGAAGGAAATGGGTAATGATCTTTGAGAGATGCCCTGTTGAGGTCTCAGAAATCTACACACAACCTGATTTCTCTGCTCTTCTTTCTGACCAGAACCAAGTTTGCAACCCAGCTTGAGTGCTTAGTTGGAAATATAATGCTTGCCTCTATTAGCTTGTTTAGCTCTTTCTTCATCAGAGGCTCAATGTGAGGGTTGACTGGTCTCTGCTTCTGCCTGATAGGCTTAGCATCTGGATCCAATTCTATGGTATGTTGTGCCAACTTCGGATCGAATCCCCTCAAGTCTTCATAGCTCCAATTGAAGACATCTGGAAATTCTTGGCAAAGTTGTATGAAATTTGATTTCTCTTGCTTAGCGGCCACTTTACCAATTTGAAGTATTTTGCCTTCCCCAACCAGAATTGGTCCTGAATCTTCTCTCTTGACCTGTATGTTAGCCTTTTCCTTACAAAACTGGTCGTTAGGGTTGAAGATAGACTCCAATGTTACTAAACCCTTAAGAAGCTTGTTTGTCCATAGCTACACTACTTGATCCCCATACTGCTGCTCTAGCCTATCCTAATTTCTGGCTAAGAATTCAGCTTCTTCTTGTAAGAAATTGACGATCTGTTGATTGTTCTCAAACACCTGCTAGCTTGTGTTATTATCTGGAACTGCTGACCTCACAATCACGTGGATATGTGGTTGTGTTTTTTCCCTTTTGATGTTGTCAACCACATCAAATGTTGCTCCAACTGCTGCAAGCCTATCTGCGGCTTCATTTTTCTTCCTGGGTATGGATAAAATGTTGAAAGCTTCGAAATCCTCAATGAGGTCCCATACCCTATTCTTGTAGCTCTTCAGCAAGTCGTTCTTTGTAGCATGTTGTCCCCTAACTTGGTTGACGATTAGCTCGCTATCTCTAAACACCTGCAAGTTCTTTATGCCCTTTTTCTTGGCCCAATGAAGTCCATGAATCAAGGCCTCATATTCAGCTGTGTTGTTTGAACAGGAAAAATGGAAACGAAAAGCTAAAAAATATTTGATGTCTTGCGGTGAAATCAACATTGCACCACCTTCAGCACCTTGTCTTCTTCTTGAACCATCGAAAAATAATTTCCAAACTTTTCTTTTATCCTTTTGTTTAGGCTGAATGATGTCGGGAATGGGTGAATTTTCTTCATGTACACAATACACACCCAATTCAGATTCTTCAATTTCCTTATATGGGTCGAATTCATGACTTTTGTTTTCCCATTCATCCAAAGTTAAATAAGGAATTCCCTCGACCTTAGTACCTGCTTCTAGATCACTTGAACACTCCTCCTGATAAAAAACTGAGCAATTTGCATTGATAGGACTTGGTACATGAGGCTCAATATGGAAATTGGCAATTGGTTCTGACCTGATTGTTGCTTTAGCTCCATACCTTGTCCTGAAAATCATGTGTGACCAATCTGCAGATAAATATCCACCGATTTTTACAGTGAAGTCTCTCAATAGAAACAATGCAAAGAGTGGCGGGAGGTCAATCACAGACACATCTTGCAGAACTGTAACATTAGGACATGAATGTAGTGTTAGGATTAACCTCTTGATGACCCTAACAGTTCCTATTGCCATTCCATCTAGCTGCACTACTCCTTTCTGCACTGGCTCATACTTCAAACCCAGTTGATCCGCTATTTGCTTCGGCATCACTGAACTACTTGCCCCTGAATCTATCATGCAATTGTGAACCAAGTGGTTTCCAACAATCAAAGAAACATAGAATGGTGGAGGCTTCAAATTTTTTCTTGTCTGGCCCCCATCATGTTGCACTGCATTAGTGAGGACTTTCTCATGTCCCTGGTTTGATACATTTGTGGTGGACCAATTAGCCATTGCAGCTTGTAATAAATCTTGTTTCCCTGGGATCGTAAGTGATTCCCACATGGAAATGTTCACATGTGTCCTCTTCATTTGATCGATGATGTTGAAAGGGGATGAATTATCCTTTTGTTGTCCCTTGTTTGGCACAGCCTTTTCTAGAGCTTGAACAAGTGCATGTGTTGCTACAACAGGTACCTTAGGTTGATTTTGCACATTTGGAGCTGCGTTTGGTCTACTGACCCCTTTTTGTGTAAGAGCAGGATGAGAAACAACTGGATTAGATGGTTGTCATTCTTCTATGTTTCTCTTCTTTGACTATGTGTTGGCAGCCACGCCTTGAAAAGGTTGTTGGTTAACTCCACAGAAGTCTTCGGTTTTCCAATTGGCCAATGTGGTTTCTATTGGAGGTCCCTCTTGTTACATTCCTTGCTGCTGATTCTCTTCCTGGCTTGGTTCTTGAGGCACACCAATGGTTTGCACCATCAAGGTCTGATTCAGTGCACCATTGAAACATGCTGACTGATTGTGGGGTAGATTGCAAGGGTAACACCAGTTGTACTCTTGTGCCATGTTATTTTGTGTCGAGACCAAGGCTCTTGAGGACGTCGTTGCATTTGGATCATACGGTCAAAATGGCCTGGCAGCTTGAGGTTGTCCCTGGTTTTGGTTTTGATTTGTAGCCTGAGGTGGTGGTCTATTTTGTTGGTATGAGGGCCTAGCTTGGTACTGTGCTTGAGGCTGATACGGTCTAGCACTTTGAGCTTGCTGTCTTTTGATAGTCACAAGCTCATTTCCAAGGTTCTGCAGTTGTTTCATAACCTCCTGCAATTCCTTTGAAGTATTTGAAGACGTCGATGCCTCATTATTGCTTTGATTTCTAGGAGTTGGAATGGGATTCAACTCTGGTGCTTGACTGGTTGTAGGATTTCCCATATCCAGATAGAGAGGCATTGGTGGCCTTGGTGCAAGCTTACCATCTTGGATCAAATAGTTCTCTACTTTGATCGCTGTGTCATAGGCCCCTGGCAACGTTGTTCCTCCCATTGATTGGATCATCATGGCTATGTTTGAATTTATAGCCTTTAAGAAATAAAGGAATGCTCCCTCGGCGGTTGGTCTAACAGCTATTGGAATCCTATCCCATGTCCGTTGGAATCTGAAGTTGAAATCTGTCATTTGTTCATTAGGATCCCTTTTGATTGTTGTCAGCTGTTCCAATAAAGATAAATTGTCCGCCCTCTCCCCGAATTGGTTGCAAAGAGCCGAACAAAGTTGGTTCCAATTCGTAATAGACCCTGCTACTAGGCTCCTAAACCATTTTAAGGCCTTACCTTTGAAAGATGAAGCCAACAACTTGACTGCAACATCCATTTCATTTATTTCGTGGATTGCACATGCATTAGCAATATCCTGGATGTGACCAATAGGAGTAGTATGATTTTCTCCTGTAAAATAGGGTATATTTTTTAGCGCTGCAACTGGAATTTGATTCTGAGCATTTAGGGCAAGTGGACTACTGCCCGTGAAATTGACAAAGGGATTCGGTGGTAGATGCACCATTATGATTGGCCTAAGAACCCTAGTTGATGCGAGAAAAGGTCTACCAGGTGGAGGTGTAGACAAAGTCCTGTTAGGTGGAGATGGTGATATTTGTGGTCTTCTTCCTCTCCTTCCTCTGCCTAGTGATAGTTGCAGGTAGACAAATAGCCCCTCTTCTCGAGTATTAGACCTGGTTCAAATTCTTCTCATGTGCCTGGGAAACTTGTGCTGCTACACCACTGAATTCTATCCCTTCGGAGTCGCCAGATGTGTTAGATAACAAGCCTCTAAAAGGCTGGATTTTGCCAAGTTACACACCAAACTTGACAATATTGAAAATATAATTTAAGATTTGAAGGGCCCAGAGGAGACAATCTTCAATTCAGAATTCGGGCCTTGTTGTGCAGCTGCAGATCCCCGAAAAGTACAGGTGGAACTCAGGTCATGAAATGCAACTCACAAAACCTGAATTGCCATGTGTCGGAACTTGGGACATTCTCGGAACCCCAGAAAACCTGAAATGACTGTTGGGTCTGCTTTGATGTTCTCGGACCTCGAAAACCCGAAACACTAAAAAGCATGAAATTTTGAAAATCAAAATCTAAAAAAACTAAGGATAGCCTTTTGAAGATTACCCTCATATCTACCAAATGGTGAAATTTTGACTTGTTTTGAGAAAGATAAGCCCTTGAAAATTTATTTCGGAGTTCAGCTTGGAAGGTGCAAAATCTGAAATTTTAAAACTTGCAATTTCTTTAGTCCAAATTTCACGAAAACTCCTTCAAATATTTATGGAATGACCTCTTGGTCCCACCGGGCATGCCAAAATTGTTGTTGGCGAATCACAACACCCCTGAATGTCTGCAACACGATGGGTTAAGACTCTCAGTGCGATTGCTTAACATGGAGCTTTTCCCAAGTGTGGGACCTTGTGAAATCGAAAAAGCTCTCCGGATGAAGGCCGGTTTCCATTCCTCTGTTCAGATGCACAAATAAAATGTAGAGGGTTTACTAAAAAACCTAATCTAACTTGCCAAGGAGACAGGGTAGAGAATGCATAAAAAATAAAAACATAAACTACGAAGGTGATGCACCGAGGAATGTTAGACACTCATTTTGCAAATTTAACACAGACCACAGAGATGCAATACAAACATCATGCACAGGTAACCAAACTGCAATAAGAGATCAAAATGCCAACAATGAATACATGAGAGGGTTGAAAATCAATCACAAACATATATATTATTGCTCAAGAGTCGATACAGTACATTGCAGTGGCCAAGAGGTAGAAGAAAAACTAGCATTACAACCCGTATGGGAGGTTTGAAAGCTCCATAAATTCTCTTGCAAGCAAGGGAAGAAGGGGGAATGCAAAAAAAAAATGTCCAACCCTTTACAAAGAGCCTCTCCTTACCATTTATAGGAGGAAAAAGAGAGGGAGAAGAGAGGAATTCGAAAACTGCCCCAACCACCTCCAAGACTGCACCTAACTCATTTCATTATGGCGGTAGGTGAGATCCCCAACAAACTCAAAATATGGCGAGCTATATTTTTTCATTTTTAAGAACTTTTTCCCACCCAATTAAATATATCCAGTCATAGTTGGGTAGAGGACGCCAAGAGCTTTCCAAAAAGTCCAACCTTGTGTGAATCCGAGCTCCCTGTGAAAAGTTATGGCGATCTGAATATTTCTCGAGTCAGGGTCTTCTGCCTGTCGGGTTCGGGGTTCTCCTCTGCATTTGCATCGGGTTTGGAGGATGCCTCGACATGTGTTTGATGCTTATGTTTTCCCAAAACCCGCTTCCGCCAGTATTTCCAAGATTTCCTTTGTTTCGGGTTTGGAAATCGGACTTGCATGTGCATCGGGTTTGGAAGGTGGCTCGACATGTTTTCGCCCCATGCTTTCCCGACTGTGTTTTCTCGACTCCAAGACCCGATTTTCCTAGGAAACCTTGTTTCGGTCTTTGCGGAACTCTCAAGCATCGGGACATCCCTTGTGATCCGCATGCTTCATGTCTCATGTTTCCCGAAACCCAAAACCCAAATTTCTTTGTGTGTCGACATGCTTTCCTTTATGTCGGGTTTTCTAACCCCTCCGACATGCTTTCTTTTCGTGTCGACACATTTTGTACATGCACCTAAATATACCTACGCCAACAGGCGCATTTCATTTTACATGTCGACACCTTCTATCGTGCGCCTCTTACCTTGCGCCAAGGGTTAGTTTAGGATGACACAATAAAAATTTTGGCATTAGGAGTAATTTAGTAGTAGGAATAAGCTGAGGAGTCGGCCCTCCCTAGAGTTGTGTCTTATATCTACCCGAGGTCCCAGATATTTACAACATAGTGACTATGGTGTGTGAACTTCAAGGGATCCCTAGAACATTTGAAATGTTCATTTAGGAAGTGTAGAATATTGATCAACAACATTCCCCAATGTGAGATCTTAGTATGTTCGAACATGAGTACTTTACAAGGAGAACAAATTCAAACATTGAATGCATGACAAATGTTAACGGATTGTAATCTATTTTTATTGGGAGTATTGACTAAAGCCATCCTCCAGATCAACTCATCCCCTATGTTGGACCTATCATGACCCTAGAAAGGGGTAGGTGATTGTATAAACCTAATGGGATATGGTGAATTAGTGACTTATAACAAGTAAGAATCAAGTGCTACTGAGTGCAATAGACTTTCGAAGAAGACTTTTCATGATGGGTTAGATAATGGAACTACGTTGATGCCTTGCGTAAGAAAAAGTGCAGACCAGTAAGAGAACTATTTTAAAGTGGAAATTAGATCAATGAGTGGAATTCACATTAGCTAGGAACATATAACAACATAACTTTGAAAAATCATCCATAGGTGTTTGGGACAGAGTTCAACAATAGCGAATGTTTGAAGGAGAAAGAGCTTGTAGTTAAAACCAATAAATTAGACTAAAAGAAGTGGTGTCTAGTAGCTCCAAGATGATTTGGTAGCCATCCAAAATCCAGGATTGAGTTACGGCATATCATTGGTCTACAATGTATGGTTGTTCTTAGATTCTTCATTGTGACACATTACATTTCTTCCCAAAGGAAAATTTTAATATATAAACAAGGTTATGGTCCCAAGTTCTTCATGCTCACTATTTTTGAGGGAGTTACAAGAAAAATAAAAACATGAGACATAATAATATTACCTTCTCTAATACGATTTGTTTTAATTGATAATCATATAAATAAGTATTCCTAAAGACCTATGGATGCTCACTAATATGTATTATTTCATCCTTCTCTCTAATTTGAAATAGCTATAATCGTGACTTAGGTAATGTTCTTGGTGGATCCAATGTCATGACTAGAAAAATGATGGTGTAAATGAGTTGCATCAATTATCTACATCCCCTATAAAAGCATCGGGACATAAATGTTTTCATAGAATCCTAAAATAGAATGCATGGACCATCATGTTCAAAAAAAATTGAGATTAATTTAGCTAATTAAGCTATTATAATGGGACCCTTTCTAAAAAGACAATAAAAACTCTGTAATATGAATCAAGATGGATTTCCTCTCATAACTAGATGAACTACACATATTCTAAGAACCTTGAAAGTCCGATCCCCTTAGGAAAGTTGGGATATGTAATTGTGCCATCACAATGCTAAACCTGATTTTTAAGAATTAACATTATTATAAATGACCCTAAGAAGAGCTCCGTAAGCCATGTTTCAAGTCCCTCCTCTTGAAACACTTGAGAACGAATTAATCCAAGTGTCACAAATGTACATCATTATTTTCAGGTGAATAATAGTCATGGACAAAAGTTGGTAAATTTGAAATACTAAAAAGAAGAATTATAATCAGTTTGGAAGAAACAATTAATACAAAAAATTTCTACTTCATCAAACTAGTTGAAGAAATTAGATATGGCGTTATGATGTACAGAGATTGCTGAAGGAGCATATTATACACGGGTAATTTCGTTGGGAAACCCAATAGATGCATGCGGATGAATATGGAAAGAAATCAAGGAACATATGAAATTGAAAGATTTTTAAAACATATTAAGAATTTTAGAAACAATAAAAGCAATATTGAGAAATAAGATAAGTTTTTTGAAAGAAAAAAATTATAAACAATTTAAAATCAATGCATTACATAAATGTCACATGCTGGAAGCATACATTGCAATTTGATAGGTATTTTATCTACATTATAAGTAATTACCTGTATCCAAGCTATTTACCTTGTAAGGAAGCAACAACTCCTTAGACTATAACTCTAGTATGCAATTTGGCCTCTTATATACAGTTTTTCGTACACTCTTCATTTCATATGATATTCATATGATTGTGACTCTAAAAATTGTCCTTAGAGTTTTCTATAACATAATTTATAAAAAAAATTAAGGCTTCCAACCCTTTCTTCTTTATCTAAGTAAGTTTGTTTTTTACATGCTATCTGATCCCATGAAGAATTCATTATCTATTTTGAATCATATGTGCACTAACTTTGTCTCTTGTTCAACACACATAATTACAATTTCAGTTCTCAAAACTCAACATTTGTTTTTATATTCTTAGACACCTTTTTCTCTCTTTTTTAAGATTACTCTCTACTAATATTCAGTCTCATGCCTATATGCTGCTACAACCCACAATAACACACATCTCCTGGTACACTATCATATTCTCTATTGTTTGGATATTCTCCTTTTCACATTAACAAGGATCATCATGTCACCTTAGTTTCTCATTATTTCTCAGTGTTGCATATTTGTAGTATTGTCAATTTCCTCTACATCTACAACATCTCAATGTCAAACAACATCCTCTTTTTACATGCGTAGAAACACTCTACATATCATTTACATTCAAACAATCTATTCTCAATTTCCTATCTCCACTCACTTATTCTAGACCATACTCTTTTCATATCATCACTTTATGGTATTTGTGCCCTATTATTCATTCTCTTTCAACTAATTCTTATGATTATATTTTCAAATTATTCATAGTAATAGAATAGTTTCCAACATTTTATCTTTTTTCTTCTCATTATCTCACCCAAAAACACAACTTACATTTTTAAATTCTTGGAATTTTTACTTTACTGTCTTTTGCACGTCCTTTCACTTCTTAAACTGATTATTCACATGCCTAGGTTGGGTTGGGAAATATCATCATGTCATTCTCACTAACCAAGATCTATTGGAATTCTCTTTGGACTCTCCTACTTCGAGTTGACATATTTTGTGACTCGAAGACTGATAATCCACTTAGTTTGTTTTTCTTCAACTCTACTTAGAAGCCTGATAATCCATTTGTCAAACACTAAAAATGAGAACAATACTATGTTTGTTCTTATTTACTGTTATGAAATGTTGTACTTTGAATTCAAGAAAACCATAAACACATGTTGTTATACCTCTCTCATAGCTTCTGCAACCTTTACATGAGGATTCAGGGTGTTTTCATCAAAGATTTTTACCAAACCATTTCGTTTTATAACTCAGCATTTGATTTAAATACCCTCCAAAAAAAATGTTATCAAATACTTATTCAATACTTGATGGATTCAAGAATTTAGTTTTATAACATGTTCTTGTAGACAAGATAGTGAAAAGAATAAAGTTTCATGAATTTTGGCTAGATAGAAACAAAGATATGAGAAAACATTTCTTTGAAACCCTAGGGGCAAGGTTTGTACCATTGTGATGACCCAAGACCCTTTAAAAATTCATTTCTCTCTCAAATATGGATGGAAATTAGGAATTTAAGTTGTTGAGTCTTCATGAGATGCTTCTCCACCTTCTACAATCAACCATCTTGTTTAAAAACTTCCAATTTACATCTTGATCTTGCAAGAACATAACACAATGTTGTTGAAGCCAAGAATGTGTTGTATGTGTTAAGAAAAATTACCTTTTGAATCTAGGATAATATTTCTAGATGAGTTTAGGGTAATAATTAACCAATGTAATCCTTTTCTTAGTTATCATAGCACACCACCTACTTCAACACATTCTAGTGCCAATATAAGTTTTCCACATAACCTACAGTCCACATAACATCAGCAAGGAGTTTTACCAATTTCATATGAACCTTTGTAATGATCAACCCATCTTGAGGACATGAAAGAGAACTTGAGAGACACCACCTCTTTTCAGATTCTCTAAGAATAACAAGAAAGTCTTTAAAAAAATAAATTTAGCCACTTAGGATACAACATGTGAGTGATGGACCAAAAAGGGAAGATTGGGAGAAGGAATAATTATTCAATAATTTTGATATTAGGACCATTATAAAATCAATTTTTTTAGAATTAACTGATAGATAGGTCTAACATTTCATTTCAACCTCAAATTTTGATGCAATCATGATCTCCATGTTTGTACAGTCATACTGTGCCTGGAGAGTGCAAACTTTTCCTTACTACAAGAGCTTGAAGACAGACTCAGAACCATGTTGTCAACATTAAATAGCTATTAAACATGATATAATATCTCAAACACATGAATTTAAGCAAAACAAACCACTTTTTCTTTTATTGGTTCAAGGAGGTTCTTGGAAGTGAGAAAAACATTTCAAGAAAAGTGATCATATTTTCTTTGATACTTGTCCAAATTACTTCAAACATTTTGTAGCATCTCAGGATAGGAATAATCTAAAAAAATTAATTATATAATTTATCCAAAGGATGCACTATAATTTTTCTCGAGTGCTAAGAATGTAGATACCTTATTATGCATTTCTCAAAAAAGCCTATTTTAGAAAAACTTGCATAACTTTCGCATACCTTCTCAGAACTTGATGAAATTTTTCCTACAACACTAAAAATCACCTCTCTTCATGATACATAAGCCCATTTACCATAATTATGCATGTATTATTATATGCCATCTCATTTACCTCAGTAACCACTATAAGTTTTCAAAGGCAACTTTGATGTACTTTTGGATTTTGCCTCTAGGAGCTAAAATAAGCCTGATTATTGCTCACACATGCCCTAGAAAACATTACTAGGCTACTTAAATGATTATTTTACCTTTCCATGATATGTATCAACCTCTCACACCTCATTAGGCTCTAAAAATAGGCATAAAAAGGGCCAATTTCAACTTCAGCTTCCACCAAATGACCTAATACACCTTGTAAGAGTTCTTCCTCATCCTTATAATAGAATAAATAACCTGTAGAACATCTAATCCAAACATACAAACCATGTCCATGCTTATAATGGGTTCCTACCTCACTAAAAAATCCTACAACACACTGAAACCATCCTGAATGCTCACTAAACCACTGAGAAGGAACTACTAATCAACCTTCATGCCTTTGACCGAGCTTCACTCCACCATTCACTACTTTGACATCAATTCCACTTAACATAAATGAAAACACCAATGACTAGGGTTCAAAAAGAAAAACTACCCCATCCACTTGGGACAGTTGGGAAAAAAAATGTGCCCAAGCGTAGCCCTTGCTTTGGTCCTCCATGTCACCCAGTTTCAGCCCTGGGATCTTTTTAAGTGCTTTTTATCCCTCCTCCACCGGCCAATCCTCATCCACCACTTATAAAGCTGAGAGTGAAGTTTTAAACGTCCCAAGTTTACCAAGAGAATTTTAAAAGCTTGGAAGATTTGCAAAAAGTTTAACTGTTGTGCTGCTTCTCCATGTGCATTCGAGAAACTACCGCGGGAAAGAAAATATTAACTCATTACCCCTTTCCATTTCCCCTTTTATCATTCATCCATAAAGTTCCATTGCTGCAACAATGACCAAAAGATTTCTTTTTCTATAGACACCATTCCCCTTTTTCACCAGATTTCCTCCATAGTCAAAAATCTTGAAAAGTTCATAACTCATAAATGGGTAGTCAGATTTTGATGTAATTTTCACCATCTCTCCCTCTCCCAGAATCCTGCAAGAAGAATTGAATAGAAAAACCAGATGTGACACTAATTTTTAATGGAATAAAACCCTATATTTTTACACTAGCTTCTTCTTTTGCAATTTCCCATCAATCCCATTGACGGTTTGAGCTAGATTTTTAAGCACAACATTCAGCTAAAAACATATTCCAGGGAAGCTAATTTTTAATCAATCCAACATGTGGAATGAAAGATCTCGATAGTCTAACACCAAGAATAATTTTCAATATTCTCTAGTATCTTCAACATAAAATAAATTGGCTATTATATAGTCATGGACATAGCTAAACAAATTCCTAGTAGATAGGAATGAATGTCCAGAATAGACACCGGTAACATATACAAAAAATTATATTGTTATAACGATATGATATCCAATAATGACTTATTAATTACTACGATAACACATTAATTACGTCAGCACTAGATTAGTTTCCTAACATTCCCCCCTTAGTGCGAACATGGGGAAAGCCTTCCTTGTACTGCAATGTGCCGCTACATAGCCTACTCATGATCTGGATGGTTTCAAGGACAATACCAACAACCCCTGGATGGTTTTACAAGTGGTTAACCAACAACCACACAACATATGGTTTTTTAGAACAGTACCAAAAACCTTTGGATAGTTTTTCCAGTGGATAACTAGCAACCACACAACAGATGGTTTTTTAGGACAGAACTAACAGCCTCTGGATAGTTTTTCTAGTGGATTACTAACAACCACAATATCATGATGTTGCAGTAGTATCATCGGCTCTCATCAATATCTCACTAAAGGGAATAACATAGGAAAATCTACTGAAATCTGTTGCTCATAAACACAAACTGAAAACTAGAAATGGAACATTGGATAATGTTCCCCCCCTCAACGTGAAATTTCCACTTATTAAAAACAGGAACACTGAAATCATAATGCACATAACTGAAACTAGAACTTTGAAAAAGAAGCACACTCGAAACCAAATATAGAAAGAAAACTCACACGACAAAATGCCACCACAGCTTCATGCGGCCCCCATCGTTACTGACTGACAAGAGGCCGTTGATTCATCTACAACCTCCGATGCCTCCGTCCTCTAGTAGACACTGCTAACTCAGCTTGATCTAACTTTGAGGCTCTTTGAACAATTTACCCCCATAAGATAGACGTTGCGTACAAGCGAAAATGCGTCTAATCATTGAAAAGCGAGGCAATTTTTTTTCATTTTTCAGACTTTTTATAATGACACAAATTTTATATTGACAACATGATCGACTCATTTGTAACTTACTATAAAATTAATGAGTCTTAATAAAATGACTTACAACTTTTAACTCTTTTGACAAATAACATTAACAATGACATGTTTTTTTTTTTGTTT
Organism: Taxus chinensis; assembly: GCA_019776745.2. Lineage (NCBI taxonomy): Eukaryota > Viridiplantae > Streptophyta > Pinopsida > Cupressales > Taxaceae > Taxus > Taxus chinensis. The sequence goes on along the minus strand of CM034156.1, from coordinate 507,882,982 downwards.
TTTTTTTTTTTTTTTAGTAAACTAACAATAAACCACACGTGAGACAAATATATACAGTAAACAAACTTGATGTGTTATTGAAACTCAAACTGGCTTTACTACTTAACATTTAACAAGGACGTGTAAGGACAAACATTAACAAAACTAACTTCTGGACTGAAAATACATCTACCTAGAACCATTAATTCTGAATCCACGACAAACGATGATGACATTACATGAAATAAGACCCACATATATTGTATATATGCACGCAGAACACAGTTTGATAGGTACGTACGATCATATTTACCAAGTAACCATTCGACGCTTTTACTTCGAGCATCCTAAAACCTAAAAACAAAATACACGTGATAAAACAAATAGCGTTGTGTTTTGAACAAAACCACTGACCTTTACAAAATGAAATGTGGATCATTGACTCTTAGACGGTGATTTGTGCATGTAATCAGGTTCGTGTAAGCATAGATATGATCTCATAGAGCTGGATGAGCCATTGTGTTGGGAGGAGAAGCTATTTCCTTTGAAAAAAATGTGTTGACTTGTCAAAACAATGGGCAACGTGTTGGAATCTGGGCTTGAATCCAATTCAGTTTTGCATAGAAGGCTCGATGCACAGATAGATGGTTGATGTTTTCCAACTGAAGATTACTTGGGAGATGTTGAATCAAGGTTCCAGATCTAGTGCGTATGGGAAACGTAGAGGCATTCAATATAAATCCTTTAAGCACAGTCCAAGAATATAAGATATGTGAAACTTTCCTCTTTGCTAAGAGAACCTCTAACGAGCATCCTTGGATGTCTTCAATATGCGAGAGATAATGATCAGGCACCGTCAAATTTGACTTTGTGTGATGGAGATAATTCTGATATGTGAGCAGTGAATGGGGTCGTTCCACACTAATTGACCTCGCCACGAGGTTTCAATAAACATAGAGATATACTGGTAGCAATTTCTCTCGAGTATGCCTCATATCAATCCTCCATGATACAATAATGAATAACTCACAAACAATGTCAAAGAGCGCATGGAAATCACGTGCAGCAGGTGAATGACAGAATTGAATATGGGGATTTATGAAATCAGCTCAGGTAGATATCAGTAGAAATGCATGGACCGAAATACTGAGGAATACAATCTAACAATTGCAACAAATGCTTCTCTCAACCCAAGAAAAAAAATCATTTCTTGGGCAAATCAATACACATTGAGACTGCCCTTCATCAATTCATCCTTCCATAGAAGCCTGTTCTGATGCCAAATGAAAGAGCTCGATAGTCTAACACAAAGAATAAATTTCAATATTCTCTGGTATCTTCAACATACAGTAGATTGGCTATTATATGGCCAGGAACATAGCTAAAAAACTTCCTAGTAAATAGGAATGAATGTCTGGAATAGACATCAGTAACATATACAACAAATTATATTGTTATAACAATATAATATTCAATAATGACTTATAATTACTATGACAAAACATTAACTACATGAGCACTAGATTAATTTCCTAACATGGAAGACAGGTTTCTAAAAATACAAAGTACGTATTGCTCACACTTACCATAAATAATTTTTTTATCAAAATAGAAAAACTCTTCAAAGTAGCTAACTCATAAAATCAATGAAATGGTAAACTAGGAGATTCAGGCCAAAGAAAAGCAAAAAAGTGTGAAAAACAAAAAAACAAAAAAGTAACATTCTAAAATAGAAAGTTCTTAAAATGGAAAAGAAAATTCTGTAAAAGTGTTCCAAGTATGATGAGGATCCCACAAAACTAATTCTGAGATAAAAATGTAACATTTCCCAAAATAACAACTCTTGGATCCCAGTGGCTAAAAATAGAAAGTTATAGTTTTGAGTGCAAAAAGATTCGACCACTTACATTATGACTCATATTTTTTCCTTGTATCAATATGAAGTTAAAATTATCCATCCTCAAGCCCATTTTGATTCTTTCATCTGAGTACTCCAATATAGGTAACAATGATTTCACCCACATGGACTTAGAGGACCTCAAAAGTAGAATGTTGGGTGGACCAAGAGATCCTCTAGAGGAAAAGGTATTCATGTGTGGACTGTATGCAACCGAAGGAAACCCCATGTTAGTGAAAATTATTGAGTTATTGTTGGATTTCTCCCATCACTATGATCCAGACACCTGAACTATAAGAGCTGACGAAAATTTGGTCTCGTTAGTGCTTAACCCCCAAAGGCAATATCTCAAGGCATGTAATTTCCCATCTGAAGCAACATGGTAGTGATCACCAAGGAGGTTGCATCAGGAGAGTGTTCAAAGAATAAATAATATATGTAAGTCCTTGATCTTATATTGTTTTTGAAAGGACAGAATCCCTCTTGTATGTCGAAGGATTTCTCTCAAAATGAATTCCAGTAGGGCTTCTCAGATTCCATAATTATCTTGAGACGAGTAATGGGAGAAGAAAACACTGGATATTTTCATGACCAGATTAGATTTTTCATTCTCACAATCCTAGATAGAAAGCATAAAATTGATTAGGGGAAAATAATCAGTAACAACTTGCATCACCAATTGCTTTAGGTGTGATGCTTCCAAGAAGCTCTTCATTTCATGTCTAGTTTACGCCTTGGAGAAAACAAGACCATTCAAGGGCCTGCCACTTGCCCAAAATATTTCTCAAAAAAATATTACATACGATAAATATCTTCAGGTAGTCCTGAAATAAAGCAATCATCACTTTACAAGAGAGAAATATTCTTTCACAATGTTGTCATAATGTTGGAGGGGAGCCCACATTCGATTCTGTCTCCACATGTCGCTGCCCTAGTAAAAATGTATGGATCATATTTCATAGAGTTTTCAAACTTTTCATATATGCGAGTGTTGGATTTTGAACTTTCTCCATGGAGATTTCCATGCTACCTAAATGACATGATCGTGCTGATTGAATTGTGTAAACAATTGGTTCACATCAATGGTAAGATGAGGAATAACAAGAAGAATTTGATTACTTTCCATATCTCTCTAGTAATTTTCTCTTTCAAAAGTGCTCATGAAGCTGCCAACATGGAGGCTTACCTCTCTCCTATAAAGATGAACTCATAAAATCCAAGGGCATATTTTGATATCCAAGGTGATCCAAACACTTTTCACCTTCCAGATATGTATTATGCCCCACAAGTTGAAGACTACTGGGTGAACTGTGATGATGATTTTGAAGTCTAAGAGTGTGATCATAAAAGGACGAGGATAAAAAAAATGATAAAGTTTAAGTTTGAATGGTATGCAGATGGTGTTCAAGAATATGGTACAGAAATGTATGATCCTAAATTCTTGACGGTAAAATATTCTCCACTCCCTCAATTTATTTGGAGTATTCGTAAGTTAGGGGATATAAAATAGTACACTGATGCAGTTATCAAAAGGTCTAAGGAATAGTTCAAGAGAAAGAGGACCAATCTCATCACATCTGGTAGCTTTCCTAGTCTTGAGAGGTAGGAATCTAACCATTCCTCTTCCAAAGATAAGAAAAATCTCCTAGCTCAACTCACTTGAGAGAGATCTCAAAGAGGAAAGTAGCCGAACCAAATGTCCCTCATTATAGAAGGTTACATACGAAGATGAGAACCATAGAGGACTGTATATTTTATTTTGAACAAGGGGAGATTGATCTGATCCACCTCTCAATCCTTCAATAATCACCAATTTTTTCATCTTCCATTGCCACACCAACCTCATTTGCATAGGATATTCCTTCCCATTTAGAGAAAGAAGCTACAATCTTGCCAAATTTGGAGCCCAAAACAAATGAGTATTTCTTTGGGTACATGAGATGATTACAATGGAATCTCACATAATGCAATAGGTGGAAGTTCCTTATTTCTTGACTTCTGCCTTGATCGTCAAAGGAAATAAAGGAAAATTGGCTACAATGGCTTCTCCCTTTTTTAGCGACACCTTGGGTAATTAGTATGTGTAGGTAGTCAAGAAAAATGTAATCAAGCCCACTAGATAAATGGCCCCAAACAACTACAAGATGAACAATATTTCTCAAGGCCCAACAACACAAGAGGGTGATGTTCATTTGTTTTAGAAGTGTTCCACTCATCTTATCACAAGAAATAAAGAGTATAAGGAGAAGATGGATCAAGAAAAATACCATATCAAGACCCTTACTTCATATGTGCAAGTTCTCTTGGATCCAAATGCTTCCACCTCTATCCTACCTGAAGAATTTACTCCTACCAATAGCTTTGATCCTGAGTCTATATGAAAAACAAAAGGGTAAACCATGTAGGGCAGAGTGAATGACAAGTGGGTGAACATGATCTTGGAAAAAGGGAAGGTGTGCCTTCTAAAAATGTTGACATTGTTCAAGTACATGGGTGTCACTGCCATGAAATAATCACAACACGAGAAGGGATTGAAGCAAAAAAGGATCACTTGGATCAGGTGTATTCACTGGTCATGGAGATGGGCAAGGTCAAATTATCCCTCATGAAAACCAAAGGTGTATTCTCTTCAACATCAAATGACTTGTCTCAAGTCTGGGATCAAACATTGGATTCTCCTTATGAAATGATGAACCGTGCTATCAATGAGATCGATTCATATGAGGATGATGTTGAAAAGATACATAAGGATGACAATGTTCAAGTAAAAAATATTGGAATACAATTAGTAAATGAAGACATAATAATAGATGATTTGTTGAAGCCTTTTGAAGTTCTAGTCAAGAAGAAGGCCAAAGATCCATTATCATTCAATGAAGACACATTGTAGTCTCTTGGGGAGATAAGGGTGGTCATTTTCAACACCATAAAATATAGGAACATAAACTCTCTCATGGAAAGTTGGATCTAGTAACTGAGTTTTATTCACATCCCATAAGATTTGAAAGTGGTACCTGTGGCGGCACGGTTAAACAAACAATTCAAAGGCATTGATATTTATACATAAGGTATTTCCAAGAGTCCATTGGCAGAAGGATATTTATCAAAATAGTTCTCTCTCTCTTTTTCTTTATCTCTCTCTCTCTCTTCCTTCTCCTCCCCTCCTTCCTTCACGTTATATTTATTCATTAGAGGGGTGCACTTTATGTTTTTTCTTATTCATTTTATTCCTATTCATTTAAATGTGATTATAGTTTCTAATGTAAAAAGTCACCCTTAATTTATAAAAGGGGATTTAATCTTATTCCTAGGAATATGAGAATTGACATGTTGTGAAGGAAAAATTAAGGGGCATGTGGGGGTAGGTGAAGAGTATTTTAAAAATATATAAATTGTAAGTACTTCCACATTCTTAAGGGTTGTAATTTTTTTATGATCAAAGAGATATTACTACTTGAAGTGAAGAAAAAGAGATAAAAAATTTATTCTATTGTTCCTCTCATATGTTCTTCCATCCCTCACAATGTATAACTTTTTCAAACTATCAATGAAGAAGAAAGGACTTTCTTACTTTTCTTGATGGGAGAATTACTGAAAAATGTGTGTTCCTAATTCTACCTTGTTTTGATGCTAGTAACAAAGTTATTTTCTTTCTAATTTTTGTGATGATGTACTCTGATTAATGTCTGCATGCATCTAATTTTATACCTGAGATATTAATCCCCCTTTATTTTTCCATCTCCTTTTTCCACCTAATCAAAAAATTTCTCTCTCGCAAGAAATTGCAATATTTTTTCGTAGGTTTAGTAGAGTTTTCCTCTTGGGTCCAAGGCCTATAGGCCACCCAAAGATTCTATTTTCATTCACATATATTAAATGGAGTTGCACCATTCAAGTAGAGGAACCTAGAGTCTCATAACATTGATGGATGCCTACCAATTTGTCTACTTTACATATTTTCTCACCAAAAATATCAAACTTGTGTTTTAGAGAAGGTATGACCAAGTTATGACATGTTCTTTGAAGTTAAAGTCTCAAAGATGCCTAGTTTAGCACGGTCTTGAGTAGCTTCATGAGGTTGGTGATTTTTTGGAGATTATTCATGATTTTTTAAGGTTTTTGATTGTTTAGAAAAAATTTCTAAGGGTGTTCCATGTGTTGGTTAAGTTTGGAAGCATTTTTTGAGGTGATGGAGCAAGTTGACCTCAAGACTAGTTGTTGAGTCCTAGAAGCCTAAATGAGAATTTGGAGAGATGCACATGGTTGATGAATTTCCACTAGGATTTTGAAGTAAATGTAAGATGTTCAGGAAAGAGGATTCATAAATATTTCCAATGGTATATGGTATGTTTCATGATGATGTGATTTTATAGGTCATCCAGCTCAGTTTGTGAATAAAAAGGTTGGTTATTTCACATGAGATGATTATTTTGGCTAGAAGATGGAGGTAGAAGATACACGAGATGGATTATTTAAGGATTTCCATCAGTTGTAGAGTGAAGAAGGATGAATTTTTCCCATTTAATTCCTTTGGAGGTCTTGAATTGACAGAAAGGGTGTAAACCAGTAGAGTTCCTAAAACAACTTTCTGGGCAGCTCACTTTGGTGAAAAGTAAAGTTGGTGTGGTTTGCAAATATAGATGTTTCATAAGATCTAGAAAACATGGATGTGATCTAAAGGTCAATGTCTATATAATTAGGGGCTAAATTTCATAGTTGAGATATTATTGGGTGATCTTAAGGCCCATAGGTGAAGACTGATTCCTGGAAACAATTGTTTTGACAAGGATATGTGCCTTCTTGATAGAGTTATGAATAATTTGATTGGTTCAAGTTATTATGAGACCATGGATGATATTTTTGTGTCATATTTGACATTTTTGATGCATTTATAAGCTTTAATAATCATGCTGATGAGGTTTTTGGTCTTTGATGAATCGGGTGATAGGGTTTTTATCCATTTAAGGCTTGTTTAGTGTTTTTGCACATGAACAACCTACATGTGTCCATTATGAATGTATTTTTATATTTTTAAGATGTATTGATCAAGATAAATTATATAGACCAGATTTAATATGTTTTTTGACATGAGAAGTGTATAAAGTGAATATTTTAGTTTATATTTGAACTTGCTCAGAGAGAGGGAAAAAGTGTGACGCAAGTGTGAGTGTGAAACAAGTATGAAGGCATAAAATCAGAGCATAGGAAATGTGTGAAAGTTTGGGGATATTTATAGAGCATGTGTACAAGGGTATGAAGAAAAAAAAAGTCCATGAAAGAAGGAAAAAGAGCGAGTTGAAGAAGAGAGGGTTTCAAGAGTTTTTCAAGGTGTGGTAACTGAAGTTCTAATATCCATCAGTTGTAATAAAAACAAGGCATCATATATCTTCATCAAAATTTGTTTGATGGGGTTCTTGATTATCTTAGGGGGTTGTAGCCTCCTTGTGGAGTTGGTGTTTCACTAAACTAGGGGTTGGTTCTCCTCGTAGGGTTAGTGCTCTACTAAACTAGCGGTTAGTGCTCCTTGTGAAGTTGAGGCTTCACTAATTTTTTTGATTTGTGTAATATAATTATGAGTTCAGTGGGGTTTATTCCCCTTGAGGGTTTCCCACTTATATCTTGTGTTATGGTTTTCTCTCTCATGTTATGGTTATTTGAATGAATGTTGTATGTTGTTGTGAAAACATTAATGGTTGAATGGTTTATGATTTAAGAAATATAATTTGAATTGATTAAAGGTTTTAAATTTTCACCTTCCCCCATATCAGTCCATTGTGCTTCCAACACATGATTCTACCATTACGGGAATAATGATGATGGATGAAACAAGAGACTAAATCCTTCTGATTCTGGAGAAATGGAAGAAGAATGAAACAAAAACCAATTTCATACACCTTTTGATTGTGTAATCCATGTGGGATGAAATGAAATATCTTTTGGGACAAAGATGACATTTTTCCCATTTTGGCACTTTATGCTCACCATATTAGGGAATGTGGGAATTTTTTTGAAAACTGAGGGAGAAGATCATGTGAGTTCCAGGAAAATTAAATAATGAGTGAAGGATGACATGTGATCATTTTTATCTCATTTCATCCATTTACTATTTTTGTAATATTAACTATTATTGTCCCATTTAAGCCAATTTTTGCCATTTTTGTCAATCTTACAAACTTTTTAGTATCTCGATCACAAGGGAATGAAATGAGGTGTATGAATGCACATTTTTCTCACACTTCATATATTTATTAAGTGATCCCATGAAGGCTTAATAAAAATATAAAGTGGATTTCTTGGTGTCTGATTCAAAGGAAACTACTTGCAAAAGTTTTTGTTTTTCATTTTAACCTTTTGCTCCAATTTTTAGAGCATTTCGATTGCTAGATTTGTGTAAATATGAGAAATGAGTATTTTTGGAATTAAATTTCAAGGGGATGTTTAAAATATCATGGTGAGTTAATGGAGGCATGAAAACATTCCCCTTAAAGGAGTTTTGTAAGGATCCTTTAGTTCAAATCTTATCAAAAATAGAGCAAGGGTTTGTGAGATATGAGGAAAAGTGTGTTCTTGAGCATTAGGGATTTTGGAAGAATTTTGGAAGTATGAAAGCAAGGGATAATGTAATGGAGGAGTAAAAATTACCAAAAATGAATTATAAACTACTAATTTCTTTCTTTACACCTTTCGTCACTCATAAATCTAGTTAAATCATCACTTGACTCACCTTGTTTGACCCTGGTTAAATGGAGAGTCATGGGTGGAGTAAAAAAATTATAAATGGGTCTAGGAATATATAATGTCCCTTACCAAATTTAATAAGGGGATATGTAGTGAAAATGTTTATAATTCTTGGAAAAATGTGCCAAGGGTAGGGTTTTGTTATCCAAAATTCACCCCCAAGGTAATTTTGATAACATGCAAGCAATTATATTGGTTCAGGGTGAAAATTCATGTTTATAGGGTCCCCTCATATTTGTCTAACTCCCCTGTCCAAGAGGAATAGAGTAAGTTCTGATAAAAATGTGAAAAAAAGGGTTCAAGAAGGCAAATAGGTCGGATCCAGGAAAAATCAGAAAAATTGGCTAAGTCCTGCTCAAGGTCACCTCTGGGACGTGTGGGACAAAAAAGCGCGAACCGGCCGATCCGGCCGAAATGAGCACAAGCAGTCAAAAAACGATTGGGACATCTGGGCCGAAAAGGCGCGAACCGGCCGAACCGGGCGAAAAAGGTCGAGTCAGTCCGAAGGCAAATGGGACAAGCGGGACAGATTGGACGCGAACACGGCCGAACCGGCCAAAATTAGTCAAGTCAGTCCGAAGGCAAAGCGGGCCAAGTGGAACAAAAATGCGCGAACCGGGCCGAACCGGCCGAAATGAGTCAACAGACAACACTAATCAAATGGGACATCCGGGACAAATGGAGGACAAAGTACGCGAAGGAGCCGAATCAGTCGAGGACCAATCAGACAGCTGCCAACGTGTCACAGGAGGAAAAGTCAACGTTTTGGTCCGGAAACTTCAAACGGCCATAACTTTTGACTCCGAGCTCCGATTTTGATAAAATTGGACTTTCTGGAACGAGCACGACGGTCCTCTACGCCACAGAAACTGGATTTCTTATTTTTAATGAGGGTAGATAGATTTAAATAAGGGAAACGTGTTCGGCTCCAGTCAGTTAATGCTCATTCCCGTCAAATGACAGAAAACGCCTGCCAGGCCCAAAATAGCTGCCTGCACTCAGAAGGCCATAACTTTTGCATTTCTCAACGAAATCGCACAAAATTGGTACCGTTGGAATCGTGGTTCCGAGCCCGATGCACAGAAATCAAGAAATTCCGGATTGGATCAGAAATTGATTGAGATTTTTAAGAAAACGTGGCCGGATTCAGAACAGTGTTTTTATTTGGTAGCTGGGAGTACAATTAAGAGGCGATGGTCATCATTCCTTCTCTGCTGCAGCACATGGGACATTATGGGGAGCCTTTTGCAAGTAATGTATGCCCATTCCACTCAATTTAATGCCTCTTACAGGTGGTTGAAGGACAGATTTCGGGATTTCCATTTTCCCTTCTCTTTTCCTTCTCATTTTTGCTATAAATTGGAGGTGTTGGGCTCATTGTAAGAGAGAGAGTTTTTGGGTAGCAAAGCTCTGCCAAAATTGCTTTTTGAAGCCAGTGTGTTGCGGGCCCTTGTAGTGGACTCCTTGCATGGTGATCCAGGCCCTTATCTTGTAATAGACTGAAGCTGTGCATACCAGTGAAGTAATAAAATACAAGTTTGTGGATGTGTCTTCCGCTGCTGTGTTTTCTTGCATTCTTCTGTGCCCCTTTTATCTTCCTACCAAGAATATTGTGTCTTTGTATTATGTTCCTGCAGGGATTCATTAACATTGTGTATGCTTGGAATATTGCTGTGAATGCATTTTGCTGGATTATGGTGAACCTGTCATCACCTCTCCTAGTGTGCATTTTGCCTCTGTATTTCACACATTTGGAGATTACTCTCCCATCCTCCTTTTCTGGTGTATCACCGCTTTAGTGTAGGCTTTCCTTTTTATGTATTTTCTCTCCCTGGTCCCTTGGAAATTTTAGATTAGAACAGTTAGCCTGCCTGCACTGGAGTAGATTGTGGCAGGTAGTTTAGGAGCAAGAACCAGCTTTCTCTGGGGGTCTATCTCAGAGTAGCAAGTCCCACATCTTGGAGATAGTACCCATGTTATCCAATCACACTGGATGCTTAGAGTGATCAAACTAGAAATCTGATCAAACATCTAGGGGTGCTGTGATTCGGTGATAACAGGTTTATCATGGAAAAGGGGGCAAGGTGTAAAGATGAGTTGAAAACATGAGCATAACACCCAAAAATGTGTTTTAAGTGATGAGAGTATGATCCTCCCTTGGCACAATTTTTTACATCTCATGCACTTTACATGAAGTGAAAAGCTGCAACATACCCTCCCAGGTGTGCCATGGGTCTTACTTGTCATGGGAAGGGGTCAAATTAACTTGTGAGTCCATAACACTCACCTAACTAACCAAGTGAGCTTTTAAGTGACACAAGCTCCAAAACACATAGTATCTCCTTAGTGGCACAAAATTTTGCACTTAATGCACCTTTTAACCGTGTGAAAAGGTGAAATATTTCATTAGGGGTGTGACAAGGGGCCACATACACTTTTGGAAGCCCTGCCTTCAGCAACAACTACTATAAATAGACATCAGAGAGTTATTTTTTCCCTTGAGAGGTACATAGGAAAAAAAAAATTGAATCCAAAATGGCTACAGATATCATTCCCAAAATTTTTAGGAGCCAATTATTCCAGAAATATGACATTTAGCCCCCTTTTTTATTATGCTCAATCATGTGAGTTGGTGAAAGGGACTACCACCAAAACATATGAGGATCAAAATGACAACCAACACATTTTAAGTGAAGTGGGAATTTCATAGGTAACCTTAGGATTTTAAATAGGACTCAAATATCCAAAAAAATCCTGGAATGCACATTTGAATCCCCATTGAGATCAAGGATCTTCATCTACACTATCGGGCCAATATTTCAAAATCTAGATAGTATAATATCCCAAAATAATTTGCAATGTGAATTATGCCTTTTTATCTTTCTGATGAGTATATTATAACTTCAAAAAATATCTCGAGTCTCCTGCAACATCCAGAACAAGTTGACTAACATTTTTACTATTTCCATTTCCCAACACTATGTTACAAGTAGCCTAATGTTACATCGTTTGTTACCAAAACTGATTTTTATTGTAAATTTTTAAAAATACCTCAAATTATTACATAGATCTACTGCACCCTTCCTATATGCTTTGTCACTTCCCAGTACATTCCCAAGGGTGCTTACCAAGTGGAAAAATCCTTAAAATAGGCCTTTTTGGGCCTTCGAGAGGAGTTCCTTCAAAGTAGATCAAAATGAATCCATGAATTTCTTCCCACTAGCTAACCTGTATAGGAAACAAACTTTGAAAATATAGTTAGCACATACCTCTTATCCATGATGGAGTTTACATAGTCAAAAATTGGTCAGAGGGAAGGTTTACATTACTCAGTTCAAGGATTTTTGAGTATGGGCTTAGTTGTTATGAAATTGTTTTTCAAATTTTCATACTAAACATTTTACATGATAACAAGAAAAAAGCCAACAAATTGAATTGTTTATCAATATATAATATAACATGTACAATAACCTAAAAATAATATCGATATCATCCAGATAAGTCTAAGATGAACTAATGATTAGGCTAGTGTAATTGTTTTTTTACTTGATCAAATTGTGCACTATATGTACCATTGAACTTGAAAATAATATTTGTAAGCTTGTTTTTTTATTAATTATGATTACCTACGATAAAAAATAGTAAAATTCACTTTCACTAATTTAAATAATAGAGTACTATGGCGCCATGTTCTTGGTTATTCTTTTATTAAATCAAAAGGATACAATTTCTAATCACAACTTAACTTACAAAGAAATTTAAACTCATAATAGAAACTCTAATAATATGAAAATAATTCTAAAATAATTTTTGAATTTCAATTAACTAAAAGATATACTCATGAAATATAATCCATGGAAAAATTCAACATGAAAGAAGTTTTTCCTAATAGAATTATGCAAGTTAAACATGCATTCAAAGTCTAATAGTGGATATCTTCTAGAGAATGCACCCTAGGGTCCCTAAAATATATGGATCACCATAAAATTTTCATATTTATATTCAGATAAATTTATAAAGTGTCTCTCACCTCTTTAGGGATGACAATACAAGAATTTTTACTCATCTGAAAACACTGGCAGTTCATAGTCTTTTTTTAGTTTCTAGCTTTTTTTAAGAAAATCACTGAAATAACATATTTGGTTGTACATGAATTAAAAACATATGAATGAAATAAATAAGTACTAAATCACCATAAAATTATATTTTTATGGTATTTATAAATATGGAAATAATCTAAATTTAGAATAATTTTAAATGCCAAATTTTGCATCATTCTTAACATTCCCCATTTGATGAAAAGGGCATAAATTCAAGTCATGTGCTTGAGTATTCCATGTGTTTTCTTTAGTAATAACTTTGTGAGTATACTATAAAATTGATTATATGTTCACACATACTCAATAAAAAAATAATTTTCATTGACTAATTCTCTAATAAAGTGATGTTTGAGCTCAACGTGTTTGGTTCTAGTGTGGAAAACTAGATTTGGATGATTGTATTTCCCTAATGACATCAAAAATATCTGTGTAGTATCATGTCCATATTATTTAAAATAAACTAAGAGTCTCTTCAACCACATTCGTTATGTGTAAGCTATTGTAAGGGATGCATACTTAGATTCAATAGAGGATAATGCAACAATAGCTTCTTTCTTTTAAGACCAAGAAACCAAACCACTTCCCAATGTGAAGCAATAACTTAAAGTAGACTTTATGTTATTAAGAGACCCTCCATAAATTAAATCGAAGTATCCAAAAATACATAATAAAATTTCTGGTCTGAATTGAATACCATGATCATTAGTCCCTTTCACATATATCTTGAAATTCTTTTCACAATTTTCCTGTGTTTGAATATAGGCGTGCCCATAAATCTAGAAACTAGTGAAACCCCATAATCAATATCAGACCTAGTAATAGTTATATTTATCAAGCCTTACACCATTATTATAAAAACATTCTCATAAGATAAAGGGTTTTCATCCTCTCTCGTTATTTTTTCTCCACTTAAAATTGGAGTATTTGTAGCCTTGGAATCTTCAAGATTAAACTTCAACAACATGACATTTAGGCCTATTTCTAGTGCCTGATGAGATGTGAGAAGTTGGTGTAGGTCATATAAAGGTCTTGTGAGCATGGGATATGCCTAGGAGTAGTGTTTAAAACACGTGTGAGAAAAAACAAGGCTTAGTTTATCTCTTGGAGGAAAATTTTAAAAGCTAGCCAAAGTTGACTTTGAGAATTGACTGTGTAGGTTGAGGTAAGTGGCATAGGTATGAAGATTATAATCATAGTTTTGGATAAATAGCTCACATATCTTGTATATGGATTTCTTTTGGTGCTTCATGCCAAATTACATCAAGCTCTGAGAAGGTATGTGGAAGTTATGATAGTTTTTATAAAACACAATTTTTGGAAAGTGCATAATGAGTTGTCTATCTTCTTAGCACCCAAGAAAAAATATGAGGAATCCCTTAGAAAAATCATCTAATAATTTTTTGGAGAGGAATCCAAGCTTAAAGTGTGGAATTTTTTTTGAAGAAAAATGGAAAAGTATCAGAGAAGTTATGAGAATGTTTTTGGCTATGTTTTTCTCTTCCCAAACACTTTCTTGAGTCAAAATTAGAAAAAATTGTCTTCCTAGTTTCAACTCACTAGTATGAGCGATTTCAATATTTTCAAGGATTCTTATTGGTGTCTCCAAGTAATGTGATATGATTAATTACCTTCAAGTATAGTAATCGCAGTTCAAGTCTCTTCAGAGTGTGCAAGTTGGGTATACAGGCTTGTTGTGAGTTTAGTCAATCATGAAATATGATTATGAATCAAATGGTGATAGTAAGGAGAGTGCAGTATATTTTTTCTCTGACTATAGTGCATACTCCAAACTCAAATATTTCTTAAAGTCCAATATTAAGGTGTTATAGACCTTATGGTTCTCAGAGTATCTTCTCCGATAAGTCATAAAGACCTGTGTCTATAATGGAGAAGAATTGTAGATATCTTTTATAACACATTTTCAATTAAGAATTCACCTCATAGCGATATACACAAAAATGTTGAATAGGATAAAGGTACTTTGAAAGTTAGTGAAGTGTACTATTAAACATAATATGGACTGGTTTTCACTTTACGGTGTGAAATTATCCTGTAAAGTTGTTCACCTGGTCCTTAGTGAAGAGAGATATGTTCAAATGAGTTTAGAAATTTTTTATGATATTGCATACTAACCCTAATGACCTTTACACCTCAACACTTGTCTTGAAGTCCAACAAGTTGAGGAATTTCAAACTGCTAAGCTAATTGTGCACTTTGTTTGTGACTGCTGGGAGCTAATGGGGAATATTCAAGGTTGTAAATTGATTAGGGTGGATGGAAGTTGGTCTCACAAAGACCTAGAAGCTTAAATTGTTTTTTTCATCATTCTTGGAGGGAGAATTCAAATTTTATGTGACCTCGGGATTTCTCAGTTGTTCATATCCTACTTCTAGGGTTTCAATTTTTTTTTAATCAGAACTCTTAGTGTACCCAACAAAAAATCAAGATTCTTTGAAGAAATTTCTATCTCCTTGACATGAAGGGTTTGTAAATTTTTTTTTTGGGTTTTATCAAATAATCTTCATGAATTTTGTAACAGTTGTTTCTCTAGGGTCGTGGAATTGTGGAAAGTAAGTTTTGTTGTTGTTACAATGAAAATTTCTTCATCCTCGGATCTTGAGAGAGTAATTCAAATTTTTAAGTGTTGAGAAGCTTCCTTGGGGTTCTCAGTTGTGTCTAATACTCAGTCGAAGGGAATAAAGCTTGTGACAGTGTGGTTTTAGAAGCGTTTATTACAATACCTTGTATCGGTTACATTCATTTTGCAAAATTCAAGTCTTGAAGGCCTCAAGTCAGCAAATGTTTTTTTGAAGCTTCTAAATCCTTTGGTACATGTCCTAGTAACTAATCACTTGAAGAAACTTCATAAATACCAATTATTCATCTTGAACAATGTTGATTTCTAGATCCCTGTCTGGTTTTCTTGTGTAGTTTGAGAATGATAATCAATCTTGATTCGAAGATATAAATTCACTTGAAGAAGGTTAAAGGTCTCAGTTAGTTATAGGCCTTTAAGATTTCATTCTTACATGAAGGTGTAGAATTGATGATAAAATGAAGGGTTCAGACCTTGCAAGAAGATGAAAAGCCACTTGGTGGGCTTGTTCAAGAAAAGTATACAAATTCCATAACTTAGTATCTCTCAAATGGGATCTGAAGAGTCAAGAGTGTATGAATATATCGAAGAGGTAATGAATAATTTGAAAAGGTAAAATGTGGTGAGTGTTTGAAGATTAAGAAAAAAGATGTGTTAGTGAAGAAAACAACTAAATGAGATATTAAACGAAAGTAGTGAAGTGTCAAGATGAATGGCAAGTGAATAATTGGGAGAAGGTGAAAATTAAAGAGATAGAGTGATGACATAATACAAAAGGGAATTTTTTATTTATTGATATATGAAAAAATCCTTTTCTCTTCTATTGAAGAAACCTTTACTGCAAAGAAAAATCCCTGGAATATTTTTCTAGATCAATAGCTTGTTATGGTTTCATGAGGAGGAGTTGAGTGAATAAAATATGGTGTAATGTCTATTGGTTTTAATTTGATTTGAAGAGTTGCAATATGATTTGAATAAAAATAAATAAGGTTTTTGAGTGTATCTTGTGTTCTTGATATGTATGCATTTTTTTGATGACATTTATGTAATCGTGATCAAGCATTAATTCATATGGTTCATGAGCATGTATGTGTGATATTTGAAATAGGAAAGTGAAAGGTTTCATTACAGGATTGAATCAACCCCCCTCTTAGTCCTTTTTCCTTTCATACATATTCATCATAGGGAGCTTATTCATCATATACAATAACTTCTTACCTCTCCTCTCTTTGTCCCTTTTCTTCTCTCCCCATTTCTAATTCTTCATTGTAAATAATCATGATATTTTGTATCATTTAATAATCTGCAGGATATTTTGAGTGTTAAAAGTTTCCTTAAACTCCCTAAACCATTACCACATGGTATATCTTTTTGATGGCTTTATGATGATGCTAAGAATATTGAAAATAGATTTCGGATGAAATTTTTATTGTGGGTCAAATATGTTTGAAAATGGGTCGAAAGACTGGAAAATAATGCGTTGACTGGTGGTCATTTGGAAAAAGGTGTAAAAGGTTAATTTTTGTGTTTTTGAGCCTCCGGTCTTTGACAGATAAAATATTTTGTATTCCATGATATTTTCTTGCTGGGGGCCCTCTCTCAAGTTTTACGCACTCTTTTGTAGGTAGGGTGCCTTTGCTGCCTTTTATTCACATTGCTATTATTGGGATTTATTGTATCGCTTATACCTTGGTGAGTTAACCGTGGTAGATATATCATATCGATGAAGTAGTTTTAAGATTTTGTGAAATGAGGGATCAAACATACCAACAAATGCCTTATTCCCTTATCTCTCCACATGGTTTGGCCACATTTCTAATAGTTTAGAAGGAAACAAACTCACAATGGATGACTTGACCCTATATTGGGTAGTCCATACAATGCACAGTCCACAATGTGGCCTTAATACAACCCATAACAACAAAATTGCAATACCAAGTCACCACACAGTACCCCAACATTAGGAAGTTTAATCAGTTGCATGGCCCAAAAAAGGGTAAATAGATGTGGTCACAATCATGAATATAGTGGTCAACCTTTCCACTTTTAAGTGCCAAACTTGACCTTTCCCCGACGAATGTGGGATTTCAACCCTAATTGTGCAAAGAAAAGGAAAAGGAATATGAGGTGGGATTTGAACCCTAGACCTCATGGAAAAACAACATGGTGCTCCAACCAAATTTCCCAAGGGCTTGGTCAAGCTATAAAAGGAGCTCTCTGCATTTTATAAAATAGTTTGTGCAGGTCTATGTAAACGCAGTGAAGGAGCAATTTTGGAAAAGTTGAATTTTGGAGCACTTCTGCTCACATCTAGGTCTCGAGTTACATATGAAATTTTCTTATAATTTTTAGACGATCGTGATAGTGTGATCATTTTATCATTTTAGAGCCTTTGTGATAGATTTATTTTCTGTTGAAGTCACATAAAGGTGTAGAACCTATGGGAGACACAATTGTAAGTTGATCAGGAAGGTAAAGGATAGGTGCTAAGCTTCATTAAAGTACTTTGAAGGTCTGATATAACATTTTTGCATATTTTTATTCATTATTAGTTCATTGTAAATCTTAAATTTATTTACAATTATAACATTATTAATGGATCAGATCACAACAAACCCGATGATGTAGGAATTCCTAACCCTATAAAAAATTTTGGTGTCATTTCTAATTTTTATTTTCAGTTTGTTGATATTTACAATTAATAAAATGCTTAATAAGAATTTCAGATGCAAGTTTTAATCAGTCTTGATAACTCTGAAAATCAATTGAAATTGAAATAATGATTTTTGGGCTTTGATCAAACATTGAAATTTTGAGTAAGATGCAAATTTAATTTCAGTTTTGAAATCAGTCCTAAATCATATTTTAATCAATATTTTGGATCTTTAAGGCCTTTAAATTTGATTAAAATTTAATATCCTTCGAAATGGTTTAAAGTGAAGAAGTTAAACACTTGTTTTCGGATCATTCACTTTAGTGACTTTTTAAGGTTGAATTGTAAAAGTCCATTTAATTTATAAAAAGGGAACTTAGTACTCATTTCCTAGGAATATGTAAAGTTACAAGTTGAATGAGATCACGAAGAGTCATTTGGGGGGTAGGTGAAAGGTCAATTCATAATGCTATAAATTGGGATGGATTCTTCATTCTAAAGGATCTAGATTTTTATAAATCCTATTTTGTAGTCATTTTGAATTGTGTTTTGGTTATTGAAATTTTTATCACTAATTAAAAATAAATAAAAGCTACATTTCTTCCATTTCCCTTTTCCTATGTGTTCCTCTATTTTATCTCTTTTATGCACTTTTTAAGTATAGTGATTAAGAAAGAGTTATGTATCCTTGATAAATGAATCCAAAGAACTATGTGTCTAGGTTTTCTAGTCTCACTAATATCTTTATTTTTCTTTCCTCTAATTGAATGTTGAACTACTTCTATTATTGGGTGTGAAATTTGTAATTCCCTAGCCTAATTTCTCTCCTTCACCCTTCATCACTATAAATTCCCCCCTTATACTCCATACAATCATTTTTCACGACTTTAGTGAAGTGTGCATATGTGATCCCCATCCTATTTTGGCCACCCCACAATAATAGATATGATTATATTAGTTTAATTTCAATAATGGGAGACTAACCATATAAAATGAGGGGCATAACCCATGAGCATTGGTGGAAAAACGTAACTTGTCATACGCCAAATTATTTCACAAAAAATACAAATGACCATATTGGTGATTTAATCATAGATTCGTGATAAGAAACTAACGTATAATTTGATATTGGAATAGTTGTAGTAATTCAAGTGCCTTAAATAATACCTAAAGTAAATTTTTGTATGCAAAAATATAATACTATTAATACAAATTATAGTTAGTGTCATCGTGATATTTTCTTTGTGACCACTTTTAGCCTTCCTTGCAAACTGGTGTATTCAATCGATTATTAGTTTTTCCAAATTAAGCATCTATTTATTGAATACACTGTGCGATTAAATCATAGAAAAAACCTAGTGGTGTCGTGTAGTGAAAACTAGCTCAAAAATAATATTTTAAACTCGAAACCTTATTTCCATTAATTATTTCTAAAACTAAACAAAAAAATATTCCGTAATTTTTACCTCTAACTTAGTTGTTTTGTGAGTAGATTTTTGGGCCAATGTAACACCCTTTTCTCAATTTCTTGGGAAATTTATCATGATTTTTATTACAGATGAGGGTCCATTCAAATGATGCATTACTTTCATTTCTTTGGCATTCCATTTATGGCTTCCAACACATTTTATGATTCATCCCTAATTTTGATTTATCATTTTCATCTTCCTACTACGACAAGAAAGATTCTTGATCATATTAAACTCATCATGTTCACAACTAGGCCTATGATCCCAAATGAAAATTTGAACTTTGTTTGTCATTCTTACTGTGACCATGGTTACCATGACTTGGTTACTAATAGAAATAATGATACTTTCAACACTATCACCAATTTATTAATATTCAATGTTGCCCTACTACTCCAAATGGTATTCCTTCACACACACACCAATTCATTTATGACATTTTTCTCATAATGGTGTGATTTTCACAGTAACTCATCCTCTTAAAAGGAAAATGAGCATAAGGTGGGGCATGAAATCATAACTTTCCTTCTTGTGACCATGTCGAGCTTCAAAAATCATCTTCATGATGGAGATATCCTCTTCTTGAACAAAGTCAACCTTGAGAGACCTAAGAACTATATAATTTATACATTCCTCATTATAAAGGTCCTATTTTTTAATGTAATAATACTTGGGACAATCAAACAACATTCCATCTATTAGTTATTCACTTGGAAGGTCTTCATCTTCTCCCAATGGGAAAAAGAAGGTTTCAAATTCATAATCATTTTCATAATTTCAAAACAAATATTCATGTTGGACCTCAGGAAGACGATTAGAAATTTGGGATTAACCTACTAAGAAGTAATTTTATATCACATATTCTTTATGATCCACATTTCTCATTATCTCAGGGTTAATTTTTTGTAATTCAAGATACCCATTATCCTCATCATCACCAAACAGAGATCGTGTAGGCATATCCAATGGTAAGTACACACTATAAAATTATGATTCCATCATATCCTCATGATTTTTCTTGACTCGATCCATTTCTCCTGGGTACTCCTATGTCAATATGGGAATCTTGGAATATTGTTCCGAAGTTATGAAAAAGTTATCATACCTTGAATATTGATATAAAATGTTTTCCCTTGGGTCATTCAGTTTTTGTACTATATACTTCATTTTCCTTATTAGAAGGAGCTTATTAATTTTTCCATTGACTGGAATCATCGCATATGACCAATCCATTTCTATATATCACCCATCCTAAAAAAATAAGCTCGAAATAAAAAACATACCATATGAAGATGGCATGTCAACTATTGTAAGTATTTTCATCGTGATTTTCTTGTTTACAAAATCCACCAATGCTACTTTAGCATATTTAACCTAGCCAAAAAGAGGTACTTATTTACTTTCTATAGAGTAAAAATGGATAGTAGTGGGAGAGAGTGATACTGAGTGTTTTGGAAACTTTGGCTGGCAAAAAAATGTCAAAGGCACTAGAATCAATGATGGAGTAACATATTTTATACTAATTGATCAACAAAGAGATATAGAAGGGATATAAATTCTTAGAAGAGGAGGATGTGGAAGAAAGAAGGTATTGAGAAGGTGGTATAAGGAGTAGGAGGTGGTTCTTTGGCAGTGACATTTTTGGAGAATGAATTTGAACTACTTCCTTTGATAAACTGGACAAGTTTATCAAATTGCTTGGGATGATTTCTCAAGTACTTAGACTCAAAAATTTGAATTTTGGATTTCTTGAAATTTTCAATGATGTAAAAATTCAAAGAAGTGGTAGGATCATTAAAATAATGAAAACATTTAAATGAGAAGGATTTTTGTTCTTGGAATCAATAGAAGCAGAAACTAATTTGACAGGTCGAAACAAAAGATACTTGCTCAAAGAGGTAGATTGAGACTTTGTTGAGGTAGTCTCAAGCTTCTTCTTAGATGATCTCATGGAAGTGGGATATGATGATTCTCTCTTTTTTTTTTAGAGTCACTATTGGAGGAATTAGATGCTTTGTTCGATAGTGGAAAAAGAGGCCTCTTTCTCTGTTTGTGAGTGGGTGAACACTACAAAAGTGTAATTATTCATATACTCCATGGATTCTTCAAGATATTTATTAGGTGAGTATTCAAAATAATCAATGTTTTTTTATCCATATTATTCTTCTCTTTCAATCTATGATTCAAAAAATGCATCTCTTTTATCTTTACAAGCTCTAAATATTACATTAAATGGTGGAGATTCCAAGGCAAACCTTTGGGATGCTTTAGAAATTTGGTTCCTAGTTTTATTTTGATGTGAGGCATGTTGAGAAATTTTCTTCTTTAATGAAGTTAGATCATAGACCAATTTTTTCCGTATTGGATCAACACCTTCATCTTTGGAGCTCTAGATTTTAATCTTTGTTGTGTATTTGTTGACATTCCCTAACATGATAAGATCATCTTTCAATTCAATGGAAATTTCTTGAGAATTTTCTCAAGTGTTTAGTTGAGATACATATAGTATGCACCCAACTTTAAAAAAATAAAAATTTATGAATACCCTCTTTTAATTATTCATAGTAGGACGAGCAGCAGTAGGAATTTTGTTAATCAACTTGTTAAAAATTTCCACAAATTCTCTCACGGTCTCTTATGGATTTTTCTTCATCTAAGCTAATTGAGTAAGGAGGGAATGACATCTTCTAAAGTCTTCAATCTTTATTCAATTTTTTTTTTTCATATCATCCTAGTTAGTAATTTAGTAAGGAGGAAATTAGTAAAACCATTATGCAGTGGCATCTTGCAATGACTCCACAAATAGTCCAATGAAAACATATTCATTTCCCATTGTAAAGAACGCCACAAAATGTTATAAAATATGTAATATGATCATCTAAACATTGTTTTCCATCTCCATAAAATTTGGGAAAGTTATTTATTGATCCTTTTGGTAATTCATGAAGTGGAGTAGCTAACTCTAGTGGACTAGTGTTTTTTCCCCAAGGTATAGGCGCAACCATTTCTTCTTATTATTCTAGTGAGATAATGTCCAATGGTTTTGCAACTAGTTATCCAATCGCATCTTCAAGAGGATAGTTAGGATCAGATTTAGAGGATTATTATGTCTTGAATTTTCTTGCTACATAGACAATAGGAAGTCTAAAATTAGCTTGTTGCTCTTCAAATGTAATATCAATAACACTGCTTTCATGATCAACTCAATTATACCTTCTTTCTGCCAGTTTTTCTCAAAATGTTAGATAAGAATGCGATCATAAATAGAGAATATTTTCAATAGGATTTCAAAAAATTCCTCAAACATTTAGTTAGTAATTTTGGTATTTTGGTATTTTTTTATTTTATGGGTTTTATATGTACATGATTTTTTTGGATTTGTAGAGATTGTTATAGGGTATAAAAGGTAAAAATGTTCCCCAGTGAAGTTTCAAAAAACTATTAGTGAAATAATTATTTTTAGGGAATATTAGTGATTTTGTCCAATGATTATGGGGCTAGGAATCTCATTTTAAGTATGGGGAGGATCCAATTTATTGAATGTGAGGACTAAATAAAATGGTGGGTGGCCGTTAGGTTGGGGATAACACATGAATAATCCATAAAACATGTGGAAAAGTTCTTATACAATGTAAACAGGAGTAATTCAATTGGATATAGGTATATGGAAGTAGGAATATAAAGGGGGGTTAAGATTTGTGAGTATGCACTTGAAAATTCTCACCAATATTAACTGGAGTAGATCCACATTCAATAGGAAGAAATCAACTGTGTAAGAAATATCAAGACTAATAAATCAGAGACACAATTTCTATAAATTCATTAGTCAAAGATAAAAATTTCCTTCTCTGTTGTACAAAATTACAATGCATTCAAAATTGGAAAGTAGAGAGAGTAGAATAACGTAAGAAATGAAATAGAAGAATATATCTTATTCCTTGAAGTAGTAGTGAAGCAAAGAACAAAAAATAATAAAAACCAACAACTACTAACTAATTGGAATGGAGAGGCCATCCGAATTTATAAATTATAAAAAGTTTCTCCATTTCACCTTCCATGTGAATTTTCACCTCACCACTTGTGGCCTTTCACATTCATTGGGAATGAAATTAAGTCCGTTTCTTATTTTTGAAAAGGGACTTTTACAATGCAAAATATGACCACTTAAGTGAATAAGACAAAACAATGAAAAAGTACTTTCCTAATGGAATAGAAGGTTAGAGAGAGGGAGGAAAGAGAAGAGAGAAGTGATGATCCAGAGTCAGGGAAGCTTCCATGGATGTAGAACCTTCTTATGATGTATCTTAAGAGAATGGTATGAGAATGAAGTTCTTTGACTTTGACCTCTTGTAAAATTGAAATAATTTACTTGCAGCCTTCTCCTTTTGTGAGATGAGGATACACTCCATAACATTAAGTAAGTGTTAACAAACACTACTATTAGATTTTCATTGTATGGACCGAAGATGAATTCTCGAATCACTTAAACATATTGACCCTTTTCTGTGACTACTAGGATGGATTGAAACATCTAGTCTCTTGTAAACATTATCCTCTTAACTCTAAACAAATTACTGATAATTTATTACCCTTTGCATCTCTCGGTGTTTAATCTATAACCTTATTTTCAAGTCTTCCAGTTACATACTTGGTACATCAATCTCACTCTTATTAGGATACTCAATGTTTGAAGTTAAAATTGGATCCAAACTTTAGTGTTTGAGCTCCATAGTGACAAATTCTAGTGAGATTAATGAGAGATGATTGAGTATCCCAAATTTTGCATAAATCTTAACACGATATTTTAAGTACGCCCGATTATAGAAATCCTATTATAACAAGTGTCTCAATTTAGCACTTTTAAGTGTTCGTAATATGCAAGGAGTAATGGAAAATCAGAGAATGAATTGATGTATAACTTATTATTTATAGACTTTGAAGCTTGGTAATACTTACTATTTTTATAATTAGGTCTTGTGGGTGTCGGTATGTTAAGAGAGTGGTCTCAAAAGTTTTTTTATTTTACAAGGATGTTGTGCTCCAAATTTTAAATGATTCTCTCATTGAAATTACTGGGAAAGTGAAAAATTCATCAAAGAGAGAATAATAATAATAGAAAAATAAGTCCTCCATATCTCGAAAAATATTCCACCTCATCATGCAAGTGATGGCTCAAATGAAATTTGATTTTATGAAGAATATTTACTCCAAATTTTAGGCATTTTAACTAAATGGATCATCAGGAAAATAAAATTTTATCGAGGATGGAGGAATAATGTAGTCCTTCATATCCATAAAACACTCAACTTCATCATGTGATAAATGGATCAAATGAAATCTAATTTTATATGGATCATCAATTCCAAATTTCAGGTAATTTGGCTTATTGAATCATCGGTAAAATGCAAATAAATTTTCAACTACTCTGAGAAAAAATGATTCCATGGATAAAAAATCTTTCATTAATAAAATTTTAATTATGGAATCTCATTTCATTCATCATAGATCATCAAAAATACGTTTTCAAGAGGATTTTATGGTTAAAAATTAAAATGATTTGGTCCACAGGATAATGAGATATGTGTAAAAATCTATTTTTCACGCATGTGAGATCTCACACACATTATAATAGCATGTCAGCATGGGAGAGAGATTTCGGAGGGGAAAATTGCATTTGAAATTCATAAAATGGTTACGTGTTTGGAAATGGATACTTTTCATGTCATTTGTACACCTAAACTCTTGTTTAACATATTTGAGTTCAATCATGGTCATATGGGGGTTGAAGTTGATATACACCCTAAAATTAGGGAATAAGAGGGGGAAAGGGACAATAGGGATACACGGATGTGCTTTTCATCATATCATTACACATGTCAAACTCCATATCAAGAGGAGGGTGGGGGATTTAAATAGATATGGAGTTTGCACATTTTCCATTGTGTAACACTTCAAGTTGCAACCTATAAGTGACAAAATAAAGCATGTGAAAGAGGAGGTAAATATTTTTTTCACCTAAATCCCCTTATACATTTTCAAAAAATAAAAAGGAGATTCAATTGTGAAAAATTTGCCAAGGTGGTCCACAACATGAGGGGGCTAGATTTCATGTTTTGCACTTACCGAACGCACATGTTGTGGTGTTTCAAGTGACAAACTTGAAACTTGAATAGGGGAGAAAAATTATTTTTCCCTCATCTTACCTTGCATCTTAGGAAAATGTGAAAGGGACACACAACCTTCAAAAGTGAGATCAAGATTGTTTTTTTTATGATGTCATCATCCTAATGTAAAATTAGAACACCAAATGTGTTTTTCGGCCCCTAGAGCATGACATGGATTTCAAGAGAAAAATATTATATGATTTTGAGTCTAAAAAAATTTATGAGATGATCTGAACAAATTTCAACAGCCAATTCTTCTTGAAATTTTATTTTTAGGGCATGTTACTATTTTGGCTCAAAGGTGCAATTGTAGTGTCTTATATCATCACAAAAGGGTTTTGAAGTCTTGAAAAAAAAAATCTTTATATCATGTGATTAGTTCCAAGATATTTCCATTTCATAATTTATTATCTTCTTATTCCTCCTAGAACTTCCAAAATCTTTAGAATAATGTGACTTTCTCTGTTGGAGCCTTCCTTCCCTATCCCTAAAATGACCTAGTTTTTCTTGAGATTTTCTTGACATCAATTATCTCCACATATTTTCCCTTAAACTTTCCTAGATAAATTTATTTCTATCCTTCATAAATCCTAAATGAGTTGAGACTTTATAGTCATTTTCCAGAGTATGTCCTCATGCTACGATATAGCTAAAAAATAGCCGACTTAGTGCTCCAGAGAGCGTTATTCCACCTCAAATCTTAGTATCATTGCAAAATCAACTTGGATCCATTCCCTTGCATATGAATCACACTTGAAAACCATGTTATCACGTTTCTATTAGACATAATGAGGATGGAATAGACACAAAGGGGATGCGTGAAATTATGAGTTGGCCAGAGGAAGGGTTCGCGATGACCGAGAGAGAGGTTTTAAAATGGTGGTATTAGTTTTCATGAACATAAATTCATATTTTACATGCTATAAATTTAGCATAAAAACATACCCATGTAAAAATTTAATGAGAAAATGTTGTATACAAGACTTAAAGGAATCCCCTATGTAATGAATAGGTTCCAAACAAATGCAAAAACTTAAAACCAATAGGTGGAGATGAAACTCAACTAGACCTTGCAATGATTTTCTTGTTAAACTATTATGACTAGCATCAGTAGGTATACAAAGCCTCTATTTTTTCCCTTAGAATACAATATAGTGTAAGTTTTTAAGTCATGGATTATTATGATTATGAAAAATATTGTATTCATTTCCAAAAAATATAAAAAAACAAATTAAATAAAAAAGAAACATCGTCACATAAAACACGTTGAACAACCAAGTCATAGATATGAATCTTAGATAATATATCGTGAGTACGCCACTAATTATTACTTTTATCGTAAAGTAAAAACCCTGAAAAAACCTCTATATGCCAACCATAAACTAATTAATCTTAAATAAGAATGTTTACTAATTGATCCCAAACAACATATTAAATCATAAACTATTTCCTTCTCATGATATTATTTCCATGTTGTTTGATACATAAGTTCCACATGACATGTTAATAATTGTAAGAAAAAACATCAAATGGAAAATACTCTACTTCCCCAATCACTTGAGTTTTTCTATTTTCATTTTGTCTCTATAACAATTCTATCAAAATAGTGGGTTAATTTTCACATTAATAATATTGAAACAAAAAAAATTGAAGTAAAATATTCATTTACATTTCATAAAAGGGTATGTGCATGAAGATGGCTTACAAAATGGGGTCTTAAGTTGACATGTTTTTCTTGAAAATTGAGAAACTTGTACTTTCAATGATTATTTGCGGTAAAAATTTGAGTTACATGAATCACACCACTGCCAATTAATTTTATTGTTCAGTGAAGAGAGAAATGGAAAAAGAAAATATGATTCCCATATAGGGGAAAAAAGGAAAAACATAAAAAGGATCCCGAGGTGGAAGAAGATCTTCTTGTTGAGGCTCAGAAAATATTAGAAAACTACGTGATGTCAATGGATGAAAATATACCAGCAAGGATGGAAGACACATAATATTTTACTTGTTAATGTGTATATCCATTCCATCTTCTTTTAAGTTTATCAACTATTATTTCGACTAATCCTTTTAATATTGAATGTGTGATTATTGATTTTTGTCATTTGTCTAACAATATTTCTTCTGCTGTGATAATGGAGTTGCTAACAGTTCTCGGAACCAACATAATGGATTTTATTATTATTGTACTCATACCAATTGATTATTCAAAAATGTTAAAAGACATGGTAAAAAAATATTATGTGGAAAATGTTAAAGACAACAAAGATTTTATAATGGATGGAATACTACAAAATCTATGAAAACAATGGGAAATTTGAAATTTTTGTCTTATGTACACAATAACTAGTATGCATAACTACACAAATAACGACGATGATAGAGAAGAATTCAAAATGAATTATATAGAGTAACTACTACAAACATTTGCTAATGAAAGTGAAATTGGCCTACAAGGAAACATTCATCCTTTTCCTTACGAACAATCTTATAATTTTTGGGATGATATGTTCACTCAATGTTGTTTTGAAAATTCTCTAGTACTAGTTGATTTATAGTAGCAATGTTGCACTACTGTGCATTGGTGGATTCCAATACTATCTGCTTTTTTTATTGTTGAAACACATAGTCAAGCAATGTTTCTAAAACATTACTATTCTCATATGAAGAAAGATCCTTCTCTGAAAACAACTTCAACAAGTGATTTTGTTTAATGGCTTTTAACCTAATATATGCTACTTATACAATTATTGTTTACGTACAGACAACCACAAATACTATAAAAGTTGATGTATAACCATTTCAACTATGACGCTACACAACCAATTCAACATGGTGATTTACTTTCAATCATTTTATAAATATATTTAATGAGCTTTAATCTTCAATTTCCATGGTTTTCATTTATCTAACAAAATTATGTTTTTTACAGTTCAAATTACAGATGTGGAGGACGTCGGCAACATCGGCCACGAATATGCAAAATCAGATCCAGGTATGTTAATCGTGTGAATTTATAAATAAACATGTTAATAATCCCAAAAATTTTTATATAAGATAATAATTGATTATGCGAGACAACCAACAACCAAACAACGTAACTGTGGTGAGCACAGACGTATCCAACATGAATAAACACTCATAGCTTGATATGATATCTAGGTGTGTTTTACAAATAAAATTATTTATAAGGTCCTACAAATTTATAGAAAATGATAACTAACAGACATTAGTTTATATGTTTGGCATAGGGTCGAAGAAAAATTTTCAGGAAATCCATTTGTAAGCTAATGATAACAATTTAAAACGAAGAATATAGAGCTTAGTGGACTCTATGCATCTACGTTCTAATACAGTAATGGTTTGACTAAAAATCCTTACATTCATCAATATCTCGTTGATTTACAACTGCATAATGTCTACAATGTTTCAATGATTCACTACTACATACTGACTATTTACATTGAATTAACATTGTTTTGGCTTCAACATCATCATTAACAAAACTCCATATATGACTTGATCCCAGCTCATACGTATGTAAAACAAGCACTTGGCTAGTCTCATCAAAGGTTGTCCAGCTAAGTGTAGTTTGGGACCAATGATGTCATAGCCTAGCGGTCGCAAATCCTCATCAATATTTGAGGAATGTTTTCTGCCAATGGGTGGTTTGACGAATATAAGTGTAGCCTAACAACCACTAAATTTGAATTATAAGACAGAGAATAATTGATATTGTACAAACCATATCACCACAGAAACCACTATGTTTATCCATTTAAGCTTTTCATTTTCCACATAGCATGAAATCAATTATGAATTGATTAATGTTTATTTCAAATACATTATGCTCACATTTTCAATAACAAAAAACATATTATGAATTCATGATTGTTTAGTTGAAATATCTCTTACATCAACGGACCTAGCAACAGCGTGTAAAGGTGGTGTAATCCAAGACGCAATCTCAATCGGTAATTATTAGTCGTAAGCTAAAATTTTGTTTATATCAATTGGTTGTAATTGATATGCGGCTGATGAAAATAAAATTTGTTTACTTCCTTGCAGGTAGCGATAAGAGTTATTTACTTATTTTGGATATGGAGGGACCTGCTATATGGGATAAACAAAAAATACAATAGGAAGATTTCACTTCAGGTTCAATATGAATATTTTTCAACCTACGAGGTGGTCTATTGAGAATTTATAAAATTATTATCACCATACTATGAACTGGGATTCTGGTCCGACAATCTCATTTCTGACTGATGTTAAAAAGATATCAGTGAGCTTCAATAAAAAAAATATCTACCGTATTGAATCCAAGACTCACTGTTGGGGAAAGGAACATTGCAATAAAATAGTAGACATAATCAGCAATGAGAGGCCTAGATAAGGTTTGGAGTAGAAATGATTTTTCCTACAGTTCTAAAAACAATTTTTGTATTACATTAGGTGCAAAAGGAAACCCTCCTGAAAATTTTTGTGGTTGGGATGAAAAGTAGATGACAAGATTGTACAAAAGATAAGTGGTTGATGGTTGATTTGTATAAAAAAAAATACTCACAAATAGTGTCTCAAGGATTGAATGTGGTAAAGGGCATTAAATCCTATGGAGCAAGAAAATGCTAAATAACTATTTATCTTTTCATAAATGTTGTTATGATGGTACTGCTTAACATTTTCAAAGTAATATATACATACATATGTTAATATGAAAGTACTACGTAACTCTATTATTATTATGACTGAGATTGTTGAAATATAAGTTAGAAGGATTTATACTTTCACCTGATTATAAGCTGACAGTATGATTGAATAACTTATGTGTATGAATTATCAATAAAAACTTACCCTTGAAAAATTGTAAAATAGTATTTTTTTTACAGTGTTCATAAAATAAATACAAAATTATATTGCATATACTTAATTTTTAAAAATATTTCTTAAATATAATTAATATATAAATTTATCTCTAGAAAAGATTGATGGTCATATTTATAATATGCAAGTCATATGTGACGGTTATTTCAAAGATTTGCAAATATTTTAAGGATTAAAACAATAAAGAATACGTCTAAGTCGGGCATCAAATTTAACACCTACGTTGTGGCCTTTGTTACAACCATTGAAGGACAACTGAAGAATGTTAAGGATGCTATCCTGATATAAAAATGAATTAGAGGGAGGATGTTCTTTGGAGCATAATTATGATTTATATTGTTAATTCCTAGCGATCCGCTAGATCTGTATAACATAGAATACATGTTTTGTATATAATTCAAAGCAATTCTTAATAATGCTTAGCAGCCACTAGTTCTGTCTTTAGTAAAGCAATTTAAATTTATTTCATAGCTATTATTGTATAGGAAAGCATAAATCTATGGTTGGTTTTACACTTAGCCCTTTTAAAACAAATTTCATGTTAATATTACAATAAGAAAATCATAAATGGAATGGTATTATAGTTAGATTACATAGTCCGTACTCTAAATAATCACCTATACTATGTTCTATTTAGTCCAATAGCATTAGACAATGCCTAGCGGTTACACTAATATTCAATCATATCATATTGAATGAACCTGAAAGTCTCTCACATCTCTTGAATTTCATTAACCTAGCGGGTGCTAGGCCACAAAGCATTTACATTATTCAAATCTACATATGTGATTCTTAAAGACATTCCAATAATGATATGAACCTTGGATTCCAATATGTAAATGATGCCTGGCGGTCACTAGCCCATATATTCCAATACTTAAATGATTTTGGATATAACAAAGCATAAACAATGCCTATTTTCCTCTAGCCCATATACAATATTGGCTATATTTTGTTTACTTCTTGGAGCATAGAAAAATGTCTAGCGATCTGCTAGTGAATATAAAACGTTATATACATGTTCTTTTTAGTCAAAAGCATAAATCCATTCCTAGCGGCCACTAGCAGTCTTATAAAACATAAACATGTTGATGTATTTATAACAAAGCTTAAATAATGCCTAGAAGTAACTAAAATCATTAGTCATATAGATACATGTTCTGTTTAGTCCAAATAATAGATAATTCCTAAGGGCCATTAGCCCGTATAACAGATTCCAATAATTGACTTTTTGGATTCCAATATTTTGATTTTCGGATTCCAATATATGGTACTTTGGAGTGCAGTAAATTCCAATATATGTGATTTTGAATTCCAATATATGTGATTTTGGATTCCAATATATGTAATTTTGGATTCCAATATATGTGATTTTGGATTCCAATATGTGTGATTTTGGAGTGCAGATAATTCCAATATTTAAAATTTTGAAATCCAAAACTAGTAATTTGGATTCCAATATTACCTATATTTTTTAAGTTTCTTGAACTGGAATAAGTCAAGATTTAGTGAAATAAGCATTATGATCAAATCATAAAACATATAACAACAATATCAAATAGTAGTCATTCATCCTCAATAATGAGAGATATAACATAAAACTAACAATGGTCATGTAGTGTGCCTATATATGCACCTATTAATGTTTATGAAAGAGTTCAAATGGTGGGATTCTACAACCATGTGGTGTGCGGTTTGTGTATCCTGATCTTTCAATCCTCTATATTCACTGAGATAAGTTACATGTTTTTTTGCCAAGTAGTGGAGTTTGGTTTTGATTGAAGTTGTCTAGTTTGTGGGTCCCTCCATTGAACTCAAATCTTGTGAACCTCCTTAAGTCAATAATTGAAATAATCTTATATAAGATGAATTACTTTGATCCTTCTGTAAGATTACGACATTGTTCTTTGGATGGATGGATCTATTTCTTGTGGTTTTCCCTTTGCAACTTGAGGTGTTTTAAGATTTTTATGTGTTCTTGATTCATAATCGTCTACTACTTAGTAGAGCACTAGTGTGTATTACATGGCCATTTAGTTGTGTAATCCATGATCTATAGATTTTTGATGACTTGTAGTGTGTATGTTGTCATTTGTCTTGAGATAGTTTTATGTAAAATAGTTGTTTGAGTCTTGTTTCATTTTGTGGTTTTGGACTTGTGTGCCTTAGGAATGACCATTAGGGAGGGATGAGATGATGGGATGGCATTTCTTCATTTATTTTTCTGATTTTTTGTGCACTTAATTACATATCTTTAATCTCTTTGGAATTGTATAAGGGAGAGGGTCCCTTTCAAAGCCATTTCTTTATCTGTTAATTAAAAAATTCATCTTTTAATAAAGTTATTGGATTTTTTACTCTTTTATATCAATTTTAAAGATTTTAAGATGACATTATAAGTATTAAATTATGCAATGATATTTTAAAATGTATTTACATATAGTCATAGTTAAAGTATCTAATTAATTAACAAGTAAAGTAATTGTTTGTCAGTATTCATTTGTTATTATCTCATAATTTGGTATGATATATTGTTTCAATAATATATTTTTTGTAAGTGCATGAAGATAGGTTATAATATTTCAAACACATTTTCGAAATAATAATAATGTGTATATGTTTTGGATAGTAACATGTAAACATTGTTTTACTAAGCTTACAAATGACCAAGCCTACAATGTGTATGAATTGTTGAATGCTATAAAATTATCCTTTATTGCATCCAATAGATAATGTCGATGTTTTATGACATGAGAATGTTACACTTCACTAGTTTCCCTAGCAATCCTTTCGATTTTGAGCCAAATGCATGCACATGTCATTTTACCACATATAGTGTTTTCAATTTTGAATTTCAAATTTCAACATGGAGGTGATTATAGATTTCATTGCCAAATTTCATTACATCATGAATAAGATGAAGATAAAATTTTCCTCTTTTTGATGATACAAGTTTTTTGAATTTTTGACAAATATAAGGATACTAAAATTAAATATTTGTGAATATGTCTTCATATACTACTATATTGAAAAAAATACATGTATAATTGTTTTATGTAACTTTGGATGCAAATTAAATTATACTGCCACATACTAGACATAATTCTATACACATTTTTAAAAATATCTAATTTTTAATTAATTTTGAGGTGGTTATGAGGCTCAAATGCTCACCTATCTATTTTTAAATCAAATTCACAACCTCTTTAATGATAAAATTAATTTAAAATTCTATTACATTAATTGTTTTAAAATGTAGCTTACTAGATAACCTTATCTAACTTACCACAAAACTATATGAAAAATTTTAAATGATGCAAAAAAATTGAGGTTCAGATGATCAGCTATCAACTATGCTTTATCTAAAATTAGGAGATATTCCTTTAATTTTAATAATTTCTACTATCTATACTTCGCGATTTTCAAAAAATAAATATTTGAAAACTAGACTTAAATGAAAAAAAACTTATTTTTATATTTTATTTAAATTTTGAGTAAGTATTACATTGGAATCCTTGTAGGCTATCAATACAATATTATTCGGATGTTTTTTTTCAAATAATTTAGAAATTTTACTCTCATCTCTTTGTCTCCTTTTATTCTCTCACAGTAAGAATCAAATGTCACTTCTATTACGTTTGCCTCAATAGATCCAGTTAACCAGACATCCCTTGATTGCACTTTATTTGCTAGTATTGATAGTTCATCATTGGTCATTCCTCTAGCATCTCTAAATGGATTAGATGTGAATCTTGTTAGTGAATTTGGCTTAAAATTAACCTGATTATCCTTAAAAGGTGAACAAGCAAGGCCACTTAATCTAAACAACTGAAATTTTATTTTCCATCTAGTCATATATCATCAAAAAATAATATAAAATTGCATTTTTCGTATAGACTCTCTATTTTTTGCACTTGGAAAATTAAAAGACATTGATTCTCAACATTCTGCATTTAAAGGAAAAATATTTTTTAATATTTTTATATGATGAAAGTAAATGTTAATAACCAATTCAATACAATTAAAATCCATATTAATTTCCACTCTTCTATCTTTTTTTGTTGATTTGGGAGATTGAAGACATCCTATCGATTGCTAAACTGATATAGCTTTGTACATCAAATCGATAAACTTGGTTTCTATCCAAGTGTTTTTTACTTAATTATGTTGGTTGCAAATATTAGCAATTGATTTGGTAGATTATTTTATGGATAGAATGAGATCCTTTGAAAAATGTAGCCTTGAATGTAAAGACTTGTAAGTCTTTGTGCCCAATTTTTTTTTACGCACATATTGTATGTTGGTGATCAAGTATATAAAATTTCACATCATCCCTTTCTAATTCATTCAGATATTACATCCCTCTATGTAGGAATAACATTTATCAACATGGAGAGGACAAGAAGGTCATTTTTTTGTCATCTATAGGATGATACTGATATTCTAGAGGTACTACATGAAACCTTAAAATATCAATTGAAAAAAAATCACTATTGAATAAAAACAAATGAAGCAGCTGAATAGTTGAAGGTTCTATTTTCTGGAATATAACAGTTTATTTCTTCAACAATGTAGTTGATTTAGTATTATTTTGAAACCTAAGAAAATTTGATTTATATGGGTCAATCTCCAATTCAAAAATATATGTTAGCTTCAACATAGTAAATAGATTGGCATGTTTTGGATTTGATAAGAAACCTTTTCTATTAAAGAAATGAAAAAAAGATGAGGTTTTTTCGTTTCTATACTATTTTCTAAATACTATAAAAATGTCATTATGAATTTCTTCTGCATTTGAATAACCTGTAATTCCATAATCTATAAACATCCCCAAGTTCTAACCATATTGGGAATAGGATTATGGTACATTATCTATCAAGGCTTGCATTTCCCTTTTTTTGAATAAAGAAACTTCCAAATTGATATACAAAGTAATAAAATTATTGTTGTCAAAGTTAATGCATTCGACTTGAACACAAAGTGTCCCAAAATCAATAAATTTTGAGGATAGAACTATACCAACTTCTTCTTTAGTGTCTTCTATTACAAAAATGCATAGGTCAATGTTATAGTTTTCAGTGGATTGGATTTCAATGAACCATTCCTCATCTTTTTTCTTCCAATAATTACCCCCTTCGATGAATGGAATTATCGAGAATGGAGCATAAACAATGGAAGACATTTTACTTGTAATTGGAGTATAATACATTAATAATAAGTTCAATTATGAAGTATAAAATGTTTTTTTTCACATTTTCTGATAAGGAATATAAGTATTACTATAGTGGTCACCAACCTCTAGAGTTCCTCAATTTGTATCACTAGAGAGTAATTAACTTAATGGTTATCGACCATTAGGATTCAAGTGGACATGAGTTATATCATTCCATTAGTTACAAGAAATATAGACATTTAATCCTCTTGATTAGTGTGTTCTTGATATAAAATTATTTCACATCACCTTTTATAAAATAAATTGCTTAGCGATCCCTAACTCTAGTAATGCGATTTGTTGCTCAAAAACTCTCTTCAAAATATAAAACATTCGATTTTAGTTTTATCTATGCTATTCCATTCAATAGGTGTAAATGACAAACAAGGAATGTTTTAAGTTTTCTATTTATATGTTGACCAGAAGCTTATCTTCCATTAGGATCTATATTTTTTACCGTTCTTGTCATTCCATCTATGTAATGTTATATATTGTTTGACTCAATGATAATCCTATCAAAATGTGCAAATGAATGCTTATCCTTTCAATGCGTCACAAATGGATATAATTTTTTTGGAAAATTGTTTTTACTATTGATTTGATCCACAAAATATTAATTATTGTCTATATTTTGAAGAGAGTGTTTGAACAAAAAATCACATTAACGGAGTTAACGGTCGCTAAGCATTTTTTGTTATACAAGATGATGTAAAATAAGTGAATACCAGACATACTGTAGTCACGAGGATTAAATGTATGTAAAAAATTTATGTAATATATTCAAAGCATAGTATTCCTTAGGTAATTCTAACACAAGCTATCAAATACAATCAAGAAGGATTACAAATTTACTAAACAAAAGTATGGCCCTAGAAACTCTAGACATTTTTCGTGGAAACATTGTAGTCTATAAGCCCATGATGGGATATACTTATTTGTTGAAATAATTTATTGTTAACAATGTTTATTGAGTGCCTCTATACCATTTTTTTATTGTATCTTACTCTAAATATAAGTTAGATTTAACAGATATAAACCAAGTAGAAACCAAAGTTCATATTTTATTGAATATATTTATTCATATACCTCATTCTCTGAATATTAACTATTGGATAAATATCAAAGGAGGTAGGAGGACCATATTTATGAAGACCACATGCTAGTATTCTATAATAGAATAGAGACCACTTTTAACAAGGTCCTTAGGTAATTCCACAGCAAGCTATCAATTATAACCAGGAAGGATTACACATTTCTTAAACAAAAGTATGGCCCTAGCAACTCTCGCCATTTTCATGGAAAAATTGTAGTCTAGAAGGTCATGATGGGTTATACTTATTTGTTAAAATATTTTATTATTAACAATGTTTATTGAGTGGCTCTACACTAAGGGTCTATTTTCTATTACTCCTATTATAAGTTAGATTTAACAAGTATAAACCAAAAGTAGAAACAAAGGTTCATATTTTCTTGAATATATTTATTCATATACCTTAAGGCCTGAATATTAAATTTTGGATAAATATCCAATGAGGTAGGAGGACCATCTTTATGAAGACAATAGAGTAGTCTTTTATACTAGAATATATATCAATTTGAACAAGGTCCTTAGGCAATTCCACAACAAGCTATCAAATACAGCTGGGAAGGATTACACATTTCTTAAACATAAGTATGGCCCCAATAACTCGAGCCTTTTTTGTGGAAACATTGTAGGCTATAATTTCATGATAGATTATACTTATTTGTTAAAATATTTGATTATTAACAATGTTTATTGAGTACCTTTACCCCAATGGTCTATTGTCTCTTACTCTATTTATAATTTAGATTTGAAAAACTAGATGAATAAATTCATTCCAAATTGTTCAAACTTGTGTTAAAACATTTATAGCATAATTATTCTTAGGATGCAAACATTTAATGTATGTAAAATTGGTTTAAAGAAGCATAAAAAGCACCAACAGTTTGAAAATATCGATAAAATAATAAATCATGGTCTAGCTTAGTGACCACTATGCTCCTTCAATTACTTCTTATCATTGTAAACACTATATGTACAAGTATGGAGCATTAGTAGGTTTCATTGATTGTAATTGTATCATATTGGTTTGATTATCCGTAGCGGAGCCATGTGCTTCACTACATTCCTTCAAGAGGGACAAAGCCTTATGTAGTTCTCATAATATATATTGTTTGTAACATATAATTCACAACAGTTTGTGTGGGATAAAATGCTTAGTGACTGCTAAGATTAATTAATTTTTGAAAGGAACGGTATAGGGGATGCTAGTCTCAATATTTTATTATTTTTAAAATAGAATGTAAATAATAAATCATGGTCTAGCTTAGCAACTACCAGGCTCCTGTCATTATCTCTTGTCATTGTGAACACTATTTATATAGCTTTTGGTAGCTAGTATTTTTCATTGATATCAATTGTATCATATTGGATGGACTATCACTGGTGTAGCCAAGTTTTTCACTACATACCCTCAACAGGGATCAAGCCTTATGTAGTTCTCATAAGATATATTGTGATGCGCCAAAATTGGCAGGAACTTGACAAGGTCATAACTTGAGTTCCGAGTGTCTATTTGAGTCCGTCTTTTTTGAAACCACATGTTTCAATGAGAAAAAAACAGCAACAATCTTCCCTACTAGTTGGGGAAAGTTTTGGCACATTTTCGGGCCCTAAATCCACCATCTTGAGGCCAAAAATTAGGATTTAAGTTGTAGTTCAGTTTTTTCCTATTTTTGGGCATTAGTTAATTTTAGTCTATTAGTTGCATTATGAGTTAGAAAGTTGGAAATTCCTCTAATTTAGGAATGTAGAAGATGTGTGGAAATTTCTGTGCCCATACGAATAAGCATGAGAACTTACTAAGAAAAACAGTTTCTAGTAAACTGCTAAAAATAGTAATTTCTGCCACCTAGAGTAGATTTAGTCAAGTTAGTTAGAGTTTTCTTGGAAAATCGAGTTGGGAGTTGTTTTCCTATTTAGGAAACATTGTAATTCATTATTCAATAACAAATAAGGAGATCTATTTTCTTTTGGAGTTCATATTATTTGCAGTATATCAAGTTTGTTCATAATTTGGCTACATTATATTATTTTTATCATATAATTCACAATGGTTCATATGGGAGAAAATAATTGGAAAATGTTAAGGTTCATTACTTAATGAAAGGAACCACATAGGGGATACTAGGTTCAATAGTTTCTTATTTTGAAATTAGCAATAAAATAATAAATCATGGTGTGGAGTCGTGGCTACTAGGATCCTACCATTACCTCTTGTCATTTTAAACATTGTCTGTTCAACTATGGAGCGTTATTAGGTTTCATTGATTATAATAGTATCATATTGGTTGAACTATCTCTGAAGGAACCATGTGCTGCACTACATACCGTAGAGATGGATCAAGCCTTATGTAGTTATAATAAGATATATTTTTTCTTGCATATAATTCACAATGTTTTGTATGGGATAAAATGCTTAGCAATTTCTAAGCTTCATTACTTATTGAAAGGAATGGAATAGGAGAAACTAGGCTCAACAATTTCCTATTTTGAAAATAGCAATGAAAAAATAAATCATGGTCTAGCTTAGAGGACACTAGGCTCCTACCATTACTCTTTTTCATTGCAAACACGGAATGTACATATTTTGGTCTCTAGTATTTTTCATTGATTTGAGTTATAGAATATTGGCTGAAATATCTCTAGTGTAGCCAATTGTTGTACTTGT
This sequence comes from Taxus chinensis, assembly GCA_019776745.2. Lineage (NCBI taxonomy): Eukaryota > Viridiplantae > Streptophyta > Pinopsida > Cupressales > Taxaceae > Taxus > Taxus chinensis. The sequence goes on along the minus strand of CM034156.1, from coordinate 507,843,535 downwards.
ACTACATACCCTTAAGAGGGATCAATCCTTATGTAGTTATCGTAATATATATTGTTTGTAACATATAGTTAACAACAATTCGTATGGGATAAAATTCTTAGTGACCACTAGATTCGTTACTTATTGAAAGGAACGACAAAGGGGATGCTAGGATACACAGTTTCTTATTTTGAAAATATAAATAAAATAATAAATATTGTTCTAGCTTAGTGAGTGCTAGGATCCTACCATTACCCTTTATCATTGTGAACAATGACTGTACAAATATTGGTTGCTAGTATTTTCCATTGATTTGAATTATATTATATTGGTTAGACTATCTCTAGCATAGCAAAGTACTACACTACATACCGTCTAGAGGAATTAAGCCTTGTGTAGTTCTAATAAGATATATTGTTTGTAACATATAATTCACAACGGTTCATATGGGATAAAATGATTAGCGACCACTAAGCTTCATTACTTATTGAAAGGAAGGCATAGGGGACACTAGGCTCAACAGTTTCTTATTTTGAAAATAGAAATAAAAAATAAATCATGGTCTAGGTTAGTGGTCGCTAGGATCCTACAATTTCCTCTTGTCATTGTAAACACTATCTATACAACTATGGAGCACTAGTAGGTTTCATTGATTATAATTGTATCATATTGGATCGACTATCCATGGTGGAGCCATGTGTTGCACAACATGTACTTGAGAGAAATCCAGCCTTTAGTTCTAATTAAATATATTGTTTGTAACATATAATTCAATTTGGTTTATATACGAAATATTTATTGGCCACAACTAAGGTTCATTACTTATTGAAAGGAATGGCATAAGGGACGCTAGGCTCAATAGATTCTTATTTTGAAATTATCTATTGAAATGAATGGCATACTGGATGCTAGGCTCAAAAATTTAGTTGGACAACTTGCAATGTGTCTTACATTGCTAGAAAGGAATCCTAGAAAATAGAGGTTATCGGCCGCTAGGCTTCTCCTTGAAAATAAATGGCCAACATAAAACATGCATAGTTGTTTGCTAACACCTATATAAATGAATATCTTAACATCAATTTATATGTAACACTTTGTTATTTTAAATCCTACATTGGAATAACAAATCATTGTAATTCGGTTCAACAATCGCTGTGTTGTTTCCTATATATAAGTCGACGTGAAATATCTGAAAATTATAATGCTTCTCAACTATCTGGTAAAAACTTTCCACATGGAACATTTTAATATGAGAATTATATTAAATTAGCACACATTATATTTAACAATGTTCATATCAAATTTGATAAAAAAATATAAATAAAGGTGCGCATAGTATTCTCTTTAACTTTAAAACTATGTTAAGGATTTATTTCAGTTGTTTTCTTATATTATATTTTTTTATTATGTTTATATTATTATATGCTATAGACAATAATAAATTATAAGGTTTTGAATTTATGTTATCTTTGTATTTAGTAAGGAGGTAAAAATTATAATTTTGAAATGTGAATTCCCCTTCTTTTACAAATATTTGAAATTTCAATATCTTGCACTTTTTTTTATGTTGGGGAAAGTCAAATTTTCAAAATTTGAATTCCCGCACTTTTTTAATTTTCAAAATTTCTATTGTGGAATGTGATAAAAAATTAATAAATACCTCGGAGAAATAATGTTGGGGTTTCTCATATTTTTAGCGTCACATAAAAGAAGCTCTCGAAATTGAAGAACAATACGCTCAGGTCATAGATTGTATGGTCGATTATACGAATACTAGATATTTTTAGACAAGAAAATATAATCTTGTTTGCAGAGTAGGAACACAAAGGAGAAACAAAAAGAAAATATATAAAGGAGGATAAAAGGAACGATAGCCAGATCATGCCAAGCCAAGAACATAGATGCTAATCAAACAACACGATCAATAAGATGAAAGCAATTCACCAGAATAACTTTACATAAACCTTTGCAAAAAAATGAGTAACAATATCATATATTATTATGGAACTCAATGAAATACAATGAGAATGGGCCTTGCTTATATAGGCAAGGAATAACAATCTAAGAACCAGTCAAGGTCGTAGATAAAGCCATAAATCAAGGAAATAACTAGTCAAGTCCATAGATTTAAAAAAGAACTAGACATCAAGGATCTAGTCAATACCATAGATCAAGGAAAGAACTAGTCAATACCATAGATCAAGGAAGGAACTATACCTAACAATTAGATATTGTCTCCTAATATCTAAATAAATAAAAAGAAATATCCACACACATAAGTAGGTGAGGATAAATACAATAAAGGTAAATAAAGTACCTAGGTGAACATGAGATAAGGTAAATACCTACTCTAAACACCCCCCCTTAAGTGAAGTTAGGGGCCAAAATAAAAGTGGCATGTCCATAGTATGAGTCCCAACAACTAGGCCTGATGAGGTACTCATGTACAATATATCCATGAAGAAATCTTGAACCAAAAGAAGGAAATAATCCTGTCCTATAAGGAAAGAGAGAGAAGAAAAAGAAGAAGAACGAAGAAGGAAGATGTTCTCACGAACACCCGCTAAGAACAAATTCTGAAACCCCAAGAATTCCACGTAACTCAAGGTAGCGAGGTGATGCAAAAGGCTTCGTAAATATTTCCGCAACCTATGCTGTTGAGTTGGAATGTACTCCAAGAAAAGAACTCCATCCTGAATGTGCTGACGAATGAAGTGGATGTGTATCTCAATATGATTGGTCCTGCTGGTGCTCAAATGGGTTACGAGAAATGTGAATTACACTTTACTTATCACACCAAAGTACACTTGGTGAATCCTATGGGAATCCAAACTTTATCAATAACTGTCGAAGCCAAATAATTTGCTGACTCGCTATGACTACTACCCTGTACTTTGCCTCTGAAGATGAAAGTGCAGTAGCCTGTTGCTTTTTACATGTGCAAGCAACTGCAGAAGAAGCAAAACATAAAAGATATCCAGAAGTGGAATACCTGTCATTAATAGAACCTTCCCAATCTGAATCTGTATACCCAACCAACTCAGTAGAACCCCTAGTGTAGTGTAGGCCAAAGTGGGAAGTGCCCTACAAATAACGCAAAATCCTTTTAGCAACCTACCAGTGACTACTATGAGGAGAATGTGAAAACTGAGATACAAGCCCTAATGTAAATGAAATATCAGGGTGAGTATGAGTCAAGTACATGAGACTCCTAACCAACTGCCTATATAAAGTAGGATCACAAAGTGTTGTGGTACATGTGGAAGTAAGAGTAACTCCTAGACCGGAAAGGAGATGGACTTGGCTTGCAATCAGCCATATCAAAGCGCCTGAAGAAGATCATGGGTGTAATTTTTCTGACTCAAATGAACCCCTGAATTTGTCTGAGAAATTGCAAACTAAGGAAATAATGCAATAACCAAAGATCTGTCATGTCAAACTGTGTAGAAAGAGCTCTCTGAATAGTTTGAATGTGGGAAGAAGAGTTGCCAGTAAGTAATAGATAATCAAAATACAAGAAAAGTATCACAACATCCTCACCAACATGATAGAGATACACTGTATGATCAGAGTGGCAACAAACAAAACTAGTAGATAGAAGAAAAAAATCCATCTTCTCATACCAAGCCTGAGGGGCTTGTTTGAGATCGTAGAGAGACCTTTGGAGCCTGACAAACAAGAGAAGAATCCTGAAAAAATCCAGCCAGGTTGCTCCATATATATTTCCTCTTATAGATCTCTATGTAAGAAGGTACACTTCACGTCCATCTGGTATACAGGCCACCCCTGTGATGCAACAATAACAAGTACAAGGCATACAAAATCCATCTTGGCAACAGGTGCAAAAGTCTCAGAGTAATAAATACCTTCAAATTGTAAAAAACCTTTTACAAAAAGACAAGCCTTATACTTATCAATGGACCCATCAGATACTTATTTGGTTCGGTATACCCCACTTACACCTAACCATATTTCTTCCTTTAGGACGAGATAACAAATCTCAAGTATGATTCTTAATCAAATAAAAATACTTAGTTGCCATTGCATCATCCCACTCCTGTATCCCATGAGCCTTTAAAAAAGACTGTGGATCATTAGAAACTACCTGACACAAAAGTATAGAACTGGTAAAATGTGTGTGATGATGCCTAGTGGGTGGAAGATCTTGTATGAAAGGTTTTTCCTCAGAAATTATAGTACGAGCCCACTTAGGAATAATGACAACATCAGTGGGAATAAGATCCTCAACGGACACCTATAACATCCTCATCAACCTCCTAAAAGAAAGGATCCTCAAGATGAGATGAAGAAGGAGGCATGGAAGAAGATGAAGAATCATGAGGAGTGAAGTGCTCATCAAATTGAACATGTGTTCGAAAAAGAATGTCATGAGTATCAAAATCTAGAAGGCGATAAGCTCTCATGTCCTCAAAATAACCTATAAAGATAAAAGGTTTACTCTTCTTATGTCCAAAGCTTTCATTTTATTTTGTGGCACAAAGGCCAAAGCATGGCTCCCAAAGACTCAAAAAAATGAGACATATGGCTTAGTATTGGACCAAGCTTCTTTTGGAGTCAAATTCTCAAGTTCTCTATGTGGTGTATGCAATTCTAAATGTAGTTAGCACAATTAACTACTTCTGCCCAAGTAGATAGGTGGTAAATCTCTAGAATGCATCATATCATGTTGAGACATTTCATTCAAATTTGTATTACTTCACACATGGAAACTAAGAATGGAAAAAATAATTAAGTGGAAAGGATTATGAGGATTTGAACTGTCTGGTCAAAACATGCCAATGTTTACCAAAGAATATGAGAAAACTCATTGCTGAAGTACTCAATGCAATTTGATGAGTGCATGGGTCTTGATAGCTTATGTAAGTGACAGTATTTTATTTCATTTGGACCAAAGCCTGTGACTCTCTTTCAAGTGTGAGAGAAATTGGAGGATTTATTTGGTAAGGTGGATCATATGAGACCCATGAACACTTGAAAATTGAGATCAATCTCTCCTAAGTCCTAAAGATTTTCTCAACAATTGAAAGATGGGGTATCTTAAACCATTCAAGTCACTTGTTGCACACAGTTGAAGTGGAGTGGAAGAAGATCTCTTAGACAAGATTCTTAGGAAAAGTGTGTTGGTACTTGATTCTATCCTAAGTTGGGGAGGACCATGACAAATATTTTTTTCTAGACAAGAAACTCTAGCATGGATGCCTTAGATGACACATTCAATGAGTGCCCAACTCCTAGAAATATCTATAATGTGAGATGTCTTAAATCTTTCATGCCAAGATCCAAATCTGTATAGATTCCAAATTGTCTCACCTTGATTCTTCCACCTATAAAAGGAATTAGTTGCATCTAATCCCTCAAAGTCATAGGGTCTAGACCTATGATTAAAACCAAATACCCCTGAGTAACAAGTCCATAAGGCTCAAAGATATAAGCTTCTTCAATATTATGCCCCACTATGGTGTAAAATTCACTAGTTGCCACTAAACCAAAATGAAAATGCTCTTGACCTATCACCAAACAAATAAAATTGAAAGGGGGTTGGATGTTAGAGAACCTAATAGTGCATCTTGGATATTGTCACCATCAAGCTTGTATAGCCCTCATATTACCATCACCATAAAGAAAATTCGAATGCTCGAACCTCAATCCTGGTACCTTGAACTCAAACCTAGAGAAAGATTCGACTCCTTGTCGAAAAAGGTCATCCTGCATGCAAACCACCAGAATCTATGTCGCAACAAAAAAAAAAGTGGTGTAAGATCTCCAACAAGCATTAAGTGCTTTTCCATGCTGAAAAATAAGGTTTTGAGTGGAGATAGAAATTTTTTGTTTCTTGACTACATCCTCTAATCCTTGTATCCTCTGCAATAACAAAAATTTTCTTCAAAAATCGACTACCTCTAGAAAAAGAGTATGAGTTTACAGTCGATCTTAGGGTTCTTGGCACCTTCCAAGACTCCAATGTTTTGAGCTGTCTATCTTTGGGTTTAGGAGCATTTTGAGATGGAGAAGGTGTGGATTTGGTTTTACTGTTTGGTTTTCCCTTGCCCTTAGGATTAGATGCAACTAGATCCTTTTGAGAGGTGGAAGAATCAACGTGAGATAATTTGGATTCTTTCCTAGTAATTCTTTCACAAAATGTTTCTAAGTTAGGCATTTTGAAGGTGTCACCTAAGGCATCCATGCTAGAGAAAAAGGTAGAAGTAAAAATTTGGAATGGTCCTCTCAACTTGGATAGAATCAAGTAAAAACACTCTTCATCTTTCTTATCTCTTCCACTTCCCTTCAACTGTGTCAATAAATGCTTGAACTTGGTAAGATAGTCTATAATTGTTGGAAAATCTTCAGGATTAAGAGAGGTGATCTCAATTTCAAGTTGCATGGCTCTCATATGATCCACCTTACCAAATAAATTCTCTAATTTCTCCCATATTTTGAAAGGAGAGTCACACTTTTTCAAATGAAATAATATACTATCACTTACATAAGTTCCTATCAAACCCATACACTCATCAAATTTGCACTGGTACTGAAATGTCTCATATTCTCTAGTGAAAACTGGTTGTTCTTTAGAAGTTAAAACCTACAATCCTTTCTAATTAATTATTGTTTGCATTCTTCATTTCCATGTGTGGTAATTATTTGTTGTTAATGGCTCAACATGATCTAATGTAGAAGTAGATGCCATCCTCAAAAAATCACCAAAAGAAATGCAAGAACCAAGCAATGCAACAAGAGCCCCCCAGATTTTGGCACTTTATAATGAGTGCGTGTTACAATATGACACTTTATAATTATAGTGCGATTCTCAAAATAAATATTTCCAGTGGAAAGAGCATGGAAAACAAGAACTTTTTCAAAAAAGGTACTCAAAACCAAGTTACCGATCAAAAGTTACAAGCTTTTCAATATTATGCTCTGCTATTTATTTTAGTTACCAGTAAAACAACATAAAATGATCTTACTTTCACCACACAAATAAAATGAAAGGGGGTTGAAGTTAAGTACCTACCAGTAGGAATCACAAGCTTTAAGCCCTCATATGACCATACCATATGACTAGGGGCAAATAATTTCAATGGGTGTGTGTAACTTACTATTTTGGGGTGTGTCATTGGTTTCTGAGAAAGTCACATCCAACTACTTCTTCTGGTAAAAACTACTATTTCTAGACTATGCTAAAAGTGACCTTTGCCACCCAAAATAGTAGTCTGCAGATTTTCTTGGAATAGCAATAGTCGTGCACAACATTCGTGGACCCTTGGCAAAAAAGGAAAGAAATGTCTTTTCGAAAAAAGACCTCCTGCCCGCAAAAAAAAAATGCTATGCTGCAAAAAAGAAATACCCAGATTTGATCTCAAGAAACCCAAAAAAATATTGAAAAATATTTATAGATTTCCTTTTCCGTATGGTATGAATCCCAAGGCAAATCCTGTATATTTCTCTGCACAACAAAAAAACATAAAAAACTGACTGCCCCCCGAAATGGTCAAGTTTACAGCTGATCTTAGGGTTTTGCTACCTTCTGGATCCAATGGAAGCATTTGTTTTGTATAAAAATGCAAGAAGCAAAAAAATACGAGCAAATCCCAAAATATATAAATATATAAAGAATTAATTTGCAAAATAAAACTTACAGACAAATGTCAATAGCAATCTCCTGCTCTGATACCATAAAAGGAACAATGACTAGATCGTGCCAAGCCAAGAACACAGATGCTAATCAAACATCATGATCAATAAGATGAAATCAATTTTCTATAATAACTTTACATAAACCTTTACAAACAAATTAGAAACAATATCATATATTATTATGGAACTCAATGAAATATAATGAGAATGAGCCTTGCTTATATAGGAGAGGAATAAAAATCTAAGAACTAGTCAAGGTTGTAGATCAATCCATAAATCATGGAAAGAACTAGTCATCAAAGAACTAGTCAAGTCCATAGATTTATGAGAGAAGTAGACATCAAGGATCTAGTCAATACCATAGATCAAGGAAAGAGCTATACCTAACAACTAGATAATATCTCCTAATATCTAAATAGATAAAAAGAAATATCCACACACATAAGTGGGTGAGGATAAATACAATAATGTACATAGGTGAAAATGAGCTAATGTAAATACCTACTCTAACAGAGGAAAGTAAAAGATCATGAGGATAAAATCACTCTGATAGTTTGTTTGAGGTAGAAAATGGAGATTTCAAAAATAAATGCTTATTTCACTAAATTGGGACATATTTTGGTGAATTGAGACACCAGTATTTCAAGTATTAGAAGAAATTGATTACTGGTTTTGCGTATATTGGATTCCAGTATTGTCATTATAGGAATTATTCTAGTTCCAATTTCACTATTATTGGATTCCAATATCGCTATTATTGGATTCTTATATCTCTATTATTGGATTCCAATTTAGCTATTATTGTATTCTAATTTCATTTTTTTTAGATTTATAATGTTGAGAGTATGTAAGGCTAAATGAACTGTTAACACTTATTTGCTGAGCCCATTGTATTAAGGTCAACGGTCACCAACTCTTATAAGTCATGAACCTCGATGTAAGTTGAGTGGTCGCTAACTCTTATAAGTCATGAGCATTGATCTAAGGTTAGCTGTTGCTAACTCTTATGCGTCATGAGCCTCAATGTAAGGGTGAGAAGAACTGTTAACTCTTATATAAGTCATAAGCATCGATCTAAGGTGAGTGGCCACTAACTCTTATAAGTCATAAGCTTGTTGTATTAAAATGAAAGTGAAAAATCCTCGATGTAAGGTTATTTGTTGGTAACTATTATAAGTCATGATCCCATTGTATTTAGGTATGATCACTGCACTCTGAAAGTGCAAGCCTCACATTCTCAAAGTGCGAGACTCACACTCTAAAAGTGGGTCTCGCACCTTGAAATTCTGAGAGTCTAGCAGTTTCGAAGTGTGAGCCACATGATCTTGAAAGTTTGATATCCCCACAACTTTGTAAGTGTGAGCCCCGTACTATGAAAATTCCAAGCCTCACACTTTCAAAGTGATATCCCCGTACTCTAAGGAATCCAAGCCTCACACTCTAAAAGTGTGAGCCTCACCCTCTAAAATTGCGATCCCTGCACTTTCAAAGTTTGAGATTCACACCTTGAAAGTGGAAAGTCTCATACTCACAATTTCAGAGTGGGAATATCAAACTTTGAAAGTGTGAGGCACACACTTTCAATGTTTAGTATGCACATATCATTAAATTTGACACTGGTCTTAAATTCTAGTGGTGTTATTTTGACTTCTGGTGGAACTCACAATAAAATTACATTCTCACTTTGAAATACCTTGTAACAACTCAAGTATTATTTTTTTAGATTGTATAAGTTCACTAGTGTTTATTATCATAAAATATATGGACGAGTAATCATTAAAATCAAACATAAAATTTGGGATTTTATGTATATCACAAATTCTATTACTTTGAAAGATAATATACTTTATGCTTGTAAATTGTTCCATTCTCCTTATAAACAATGATTCACTTCTATGAGCAAGAAAATGAAATAATCCTTGACATAATGCAAGATTTTTTTTTTTGATAAACACTCTCTTACCCCTTCAAAGATACATTTAACCATTATTTTATAGTTTACATAAATCAAAAAACTCATTGTGCCACAATTTTATTCTGTGTCAAGAAATAAATAAACTGAGCTGTCATCATCTTTAAATTGAAAGGTTATATATGTACATTTTAATTTTTTTACAAATTCATACATATATCGTTGTAAATCTTATATGAGGAGTCGTCGCCTGTTTTGGAAAATTTTATTTGCACAAAACATGAATACATTTCCTACCTCTAGAATGGGACTGTTGGTTTGGATTCAAGTAGTGTTGAGTAAAGTAATAGTGGAGGTGCTATCAAAGTAAAGACTAGTATTTAAGAGTAGGCAGTAATAGAAGTGTGTGCTACAAATTTATTATTCAGCCTTGATGTTCTTACATATTCTGGGTCGATGTAACAAATGGTACCCATAACATAGGTAGAGGTGTGGTGTTTTTATGAGGAAATGCAATTGGCAATGCCAAATTCTTACAAATTTGCATCGAAATTATAATCCCAAAGAATTTTAGAAGTCTTCACATCCCTGTAAACAATGCATGGTTTATAGTCATAATGAATATATGGTTATCCTTCTTCAGCACCATGAGCAATCTTTAGCCACTCATTCCAGTCTAGCATAATATTCTTTGATGATCCTATATGAAAATAAAAATTAATAAAACACTTGTTAGATTTTCCAAATATCCATTTTACTATGAAGGTTAGATGTTGATTGGATACTTATATTTCAAAAATTGAATCTAAAACGTACAGATTCATGTTTCTTCATAACATAATCATTTTACTCACCATGTAGGATGTTTGATAGACTTTTGTTTACTATGTAATCATAAAACATTAGGTTTCTTAGTGGATAAAGTCAACATCCATGAAGACTCTCAAGAATCTGATGCTTGATGCTTCCAACTATTACCGCATCAGTCTCAAATGCAAGAAAAATTAGTGGGTACTGACTGTACATTCTCTTTATAGAAATTGGATTAGAATTATTTAGATCACATTTATAAATATTACTTGTAGCATCATATCCAATTACATACTTCTCTTTAATATTTTTTGTGTTTTTCATTATGTCGTCGTTCATGTAAAGATTCATGTTCATGTGTAGTATGACCAACCATGGAGAACTTAAATACAACAAATAGATGTGTTAATAAAGAAAATTTAATATGATATTTCTTTCCGATTTGTCATCTGATAATCTATAGAATATGAAATCATGTCTTGCCATATTAGTTTTAACACCTAGCTCCATTTTGTTTATCGAAACATTTGTAAATAGCTTTGGATGATTTGAACGATACATAGCTATAATTATGCACAATAGTTGTACTAAACCATAACAGATGCAAATAATTTCTAGTTTTGAGATGGATGTTGTTCATTGCATTGGGCCACAATTTTGTTAGACAACATCAAACATATCCAAGTTTTACAAATTTTTGATAACAATAGAAGAATGTCTCTGGAACCCTAGCTATTTAAAATACAACTAATATTTCTTGCATCAGTTAATTGGTGATATCCAAAAACCATAAGAAACAACACTCAATTGTTACACAATTTTTTTTTTGTTTATATCTACAACTGTATGTAGGAAAACATGAAAATTTTTTAATGACATGAATTTCCCTAGACAGATTGTTGTAGGAAAAATTTCTATAAAAGAAACAGAGCCATTTACATTATGTTCTATTATTAGGGAAAGAGAATTAAATTTATTCCTTTCTCAAAGACCTCCATAGATTTCAAAATTAAAGACCTCCATGTTTCCACAATGATGTAGTGTAGCTCATTTTTTTTAAGTGATGGGAAGATAACCATCAATCCAATATTAGCTCATCTATCCTAAAGTTGTACAAATTATTTTTTACATTTAGAGAAATATATTCTATAATATACTGATATTAACAGCCGCTAGTCTTCACTTCTGGGAATGAATTAACATCTTTAAACAAACCAAATTTAATAACGATTAAGTTTTGAAATTATATAGTGCAACGCACAACAAAAATTTTTATTAATGATTTCTTGATTTTTATAAGTGAAGGAGGGTTGAAGGACCCCTTTCCCTTTACATCATAGATACAATAAGAGGATCAGTTTAAAAAACCTAAATTATCTAGAAATACTTTGGTGAAAAAATGCTTAAGGCCCTATGCTAAAAATACAAGTGATTGGGAATACAAAAAAACCCCATACTAGTAAGACAAACATGATGATTTGGTAACAATGCAACTGACAAGGATATATAACAACCAATTTTTTTTATAGCTTGATATATTTTAGAAGCACTTATTTGAATTAGATGACACCTCCATAACCTCCACTTTAACGGGGATGAAAACAGTTTCCGCAGGTGCTTTTGGAAAAATATGCTCTTTTCCAACAACCTAACTCTGTAACCAATGGTATGGCTTGCAAACTTCTTGGAAATGAATATCCCAACGTGTCGATTCCTCTTGTAGTAGAGAAAACATATAATATAGGTCAAGCAAGGGGGGAAAACTATCTCCCGCACTCAGTGTCTCACCCCATTTGGACATACCAGACGCAAATTACATTAGGATGTCAAACCATTTCTACAACTCTGAAAAAATGGTCATGTCCAAAAACCTTCCTATTTATAATGAGCCTCAGATAACAAGAGCCACGATGCACTCATGGTTTTTTCCATTTCCACTTCCATTCTAACCCTATATGCTGACTTGATCCAGTGACAACCCATCTCCAAAGCTCGATCCTTCGCCAAATGTATGACAAGAAGATGACAAATGAACATCGAAGAAACTTCTGAATTTACCCTCGAAAGTCCCTCTAGATAAATATAATCATCTCCAAGAACTCCCTCAATAAAAACCAAATCTTGATCTGTTTCAATTCGTAAAATGGATTTTAAATGATGACATGAAATTTTGGTATAAAATGTCATTTCATGCACCGACGTGGAAAATTACATGAAAGGAAACATTGGAAAGGCCATGAAAGATAAAATTAAATCCAGTGACATAAAGAAAAAAGGTGTGAAAATAAGGAGGAGAGGATTGGTAAATATGTGGAGTGATTATGCCATCACATGCTTGTAATTAATATAAGCTTTCTAGGGGCTTTAATATCTATCTTTATTAGAAAAGGTGATGAGTCTGGGTGATCAACATATTTATTTCCAATCTTATTACGTGATATTCTATAAAATTTTAATTTTTAATAGCCTCCCCATATATAACATGTGAGGTCCAATATGTAATTAATGGAAGAGTACAAAAGGATATTTATTCACATAAGTTTTTTGATGGCAACGTTAGCAATAATATGAGATTCACCTCTAATAATTAAGTTATTACTATTCAATTCAATATCAACAAACCAAGAATGTTCCAACACTTTAATTTATTGATTCATACATTTTATAATTTACATTTGGTGGAATCAGGGTCTATAATCCAAGTCGGGGACAACCTTGGTAATCAATATAAATATACTACACAATTTAATCTTTACACTATTAATAATCATTAAAAAATAAAAAAATTATATTTGGTCCTCTGAGTAATCTCAATAATTTTTACATATAATTTTAATTTACTAATTTGGGATTGATGGTGTGTTTTATTTATGAATAACATCTTATATTTTATTAAAAAATAAAATGATATAAGAATATTCACCAAAATATTCGGTGGTATGGAAGCACACCCAAAAGTCACAAGTTCAAACTTGACAGAAACAAATCCTAAGAGTTCATCCAATTACAAAACATCACAAGATAGAAAAGAAAAGAAATTAAGCCTCAACTATGAATTACTGACCAGCAGTGCATAGATCTTGATAATGCCATTAAGAGCTAGAAAAGTCTCAAGGATAAACAATTCCCTTCTATTGCTTTCCTTTGAAATAAAAAATATTGGTGTGGTCTTGAATAAAAAAAATCATTACTTAAAATTTAATGAAAATAGTCTAAAAATTCCATACTTCATCTTGTTTCATGATACAAATCATATAGCTGGGCAATACGAACCACTATATTGGGAAAAATTGATCGATTCAATGTCGTATTGACAAGGTTGGTTAAAGACAATTCCATCTACACAAATTATACACAACATGCTTTCCACTAACATTTTTTTCTCAATATCCTCTTCAGCATTCTTTGTAATAACACCTTCCGCATTTACGAATTAACTTCTCAAAATTTACTACATATCTACATAACCACACTAACTAATGACACATATCAGTTGCAAAAATTCTATTGGTCAGTCATCCTTCTCGAAGGTTTGTATTTAAGGACTTCTCTTTTCCAAGGATAGTTCATCGAATATAATATAATTTCAAATAATGAATTCAAACCTGTTGAGATTGTTTTTTTTTGCATTTGTTAAAATAGATTTGTCAAAAATATATAGGATAGTGACTAATAGCCTTGTCATCAATGAATAATAGGCAATCATAAAACATGCTTTGTTCTTCACGAGATCAGATCATTCATTCTTGAGCAAGACCCGTGTTCATCTTCTCCGTCCAATTTAGTACAAATTTTAGGACTATTTTGTTTAACGTGTTATTTCTTGAAATATGCAGGGCCAAGATGATCAGGATACATCTTCATGTTTAAAATATGTACTTTTATTATTATGCTCTAACTCTTATCTTTGTTGTAAAAAAAGATAGTGATTTTTATTTTGTCTATATTTTTTAAAAACAAAATAAATATAGCCAAGTGAGCACCAAGCCACTCCTTTCCATAAGTAATATAGTTAGCATTCGTTATGCATTTTCTTTGATACAAAATGACATAAAAATTTCCTTGTGACACCATTTCATCCATTCATATGATCTGTTATCTGAGCGCTATGTTCTCTAAGTATCATAGCTTAGTGGTTTCTAGGCATTTTTTGTAATACAAACACTTTTTTTATTTCTCTTTTTTTAATTAAGAAACAGTTTAGCCTAGAAGTCGCTAATCTATTCCTTTCTCATTTATCAATAAAAAATAATTGTAGAGCATTATGTTCTATAAGCATTCGAGCTTAGAGGTCACTAGGCATTTCTTTTATACGAACTATTTTTTATCTCTATTTTTGAAATTAATAAATAGTTTATCCTTGAGGCTGCTAATCTATTACTTTCTCAAAATACCTCCCTAGCTTTCGATAATAAACAATTTTTATAATTCACAAATTTTGCATCTAAAAATTTCACAAAAAATTCCTAGTGCCCAATAACATCTATTATTACAGTGCTATGTTTGAAATAAGATATTGTTTAGCCTAGCTTCTGAAAAATCATTCCTTTCTATAAGTAATTGAGCTTAGCAGTCTCTAAGCATCTTCTTTAATACGAATTGTTATTTGATCTGTATATTCAAAATAATTTTCTTTTTGATCCTAGTGGCCGCTAATCTACTCCTCCTGAAAAATAGTGGAGCTTAGCAGTTACTAATAATTTTCATTGATGCACATTAATGTGTAAAAAAGGAAAAGATGCAAATATGTGTCCCTAGGAGTCCCTATGGTGTTATATGAGCTCCCAATTTTTTTTATATTAATCATATTTATTCTTGACTATGTAAAAATCTCCATAGCTTTCTCGAATAAAAATTATCCATAGCTCACCTATTTTTCATCAAAATATATTATGGAAAATTCCTAACGATCGCTAGTATCTATTAATATGATTTGGTCATAAAGCATCTATGTTATCAAAAAAAAATTAGCCTATTTTCCGCATAATCATTCCTTCTAGTAAGTTTTGAAGCTTAGCGGTCACTAAGCATTTTCTTTCACAACCACTCTTTGAATGATCTTGTTCAAGTAATGGAGCTTAAGGGTCGCTAAGTATTTTACTTGATACGAATCAATATAAATGATTTGTTAGACATAAAAGAACTTATGAGTAATATAGAAGTTGAGACATATTTATATGGTATGTAGTGTCACACTTGGTTGTGGAAGGAATGTATAGTCAATAAGATAAGATTATAGTTGACGAAAAGTGATAAAAAACTATAAAGATATTTATTTACATTGCTGGAAATGAAACCTAGGAGTTATAGAGGATAGCGACCGCTAGGCTTATTTATTTGCTCATCAAATTTTTCGAAAGACAACATATGACATCATTAACACGTGATCTTTGAAAATAGTACCACTGATACCCTAACTACAATATGATTATTTTAAATTTAGTGTTGTAAAAAATATTCTAATGGAGCATAGCATTCGCTATTTTCTTTCCTATCAATAAGGTTTATTAATCATCTTTCTTCCCGACTACTCTCAAAGATTCCAAGCTTTCGTAGAATAAAATTATGCATCAAATCTCACCTATATAAATATATCTATGAAAATTCCTAACAACCGCTAATATCATTAATAACTTTGTTCATAAAACATCGATGTTATCAAGACAATATATTAGCAGCAATTTCATGATTAAAATTTTCAATGCACTGTTTGATATATTGCACCATAATAATGGGCTTAGGGGTTAAATATTTTACTTGGTTAAACCGAATACCCTGATAACCTATAAAATCTAAGGTTGTAGAATAATTTATTATTTTACTAATTTTATTTACATTGGTGTTACCTAAAAAATATATTCTAATGACATCAGCATAGCGTTTGCTATTTTTTTAGTTTCATGGAGCGTGTAGTTCGCTAAAATTATGTCCTATCTATAAGGTACTCTCAAATTCAAGTGTAGAGTAAAATTATGTTTTAATTTTCTAGAGTAATATGTAAATAACTCCAAAATATCGACGATCAAGAGATATATTAGAAATTTCATGCCACGTGGCAATATTTTAATGGATTATAGTTACACCATAATAATGTGGATTTTTATAGGTTAAAAATATTTGTTAATTCTATCGCTAATTAAAAATTTCTTAATGAATGTCAATTATATAATTTTGTGATTAATTGGTTCAAACTTTTAAGATGCCACATTTTATTGGATTTTTTTTGAATTAACACAAATGATAGCTAAAAAATATCAAATTCGCACTTGATAAAAAATAATTATAAATGAAGCGTATATCAATCTCTAAAATTTTTTTTTTTTTTTGTTTCGTAACGTTCACTTCTATTTTCTAAATGGTTTTTTATTATGCTTAAATTAATATTTTTCATTTTCTCGTTAGCTCACAAAGAAACTTTTGATGATGTCCCACCAGTTTCTAAAGTAGGTAGTATTAATAAATTTTAATTCCCCGTATCCCACGCTATTCCCTGAATTAACGCAAACTATATTTATAAAATAGCGAATTCACGCTAGATAAAAATTAATAATTAACGAGGCATATATTGCTCCTTAAAAATTTAATTTTTTTGTTTCCTAATGTTTAATTTTGCTTTCTAAATGGTTTTTTATTATGTCGAAATTAACAATTGTCATTTTGTCGTGAATCCACAAAGAAACTTTTGTCGATGTCCCACTTGTTTCTAAAGTAGGTAGTATTAATAAATTTTATTTCCCCGAATCCCACGCTATCCCCTGAATTAATGTGTAATATATTTTAAAAATATCGAAGTCACACTCGATAAAAATTAATAATTAACTAGACGTATATCACTCTATTAAAATTTTAATTTTTTTGTTTCCTAATGTTCACTTCTATTTTTTAAATGGTTTCTTATTATGCTTAAATTAATATTTGTGGTTTTCCCAAGTGTTCACAAAGAAATTTTTTTCGTTGTCCCACTTGTTTCTAAAGTAGGTAAAATTAATCAATTTGATTTCCTCGTATCCCACGATATGCCCTGAATTAAATGTAAAAATTAATGACGGGTTATTTTAAAGTAAGGTATGTGAAATACCCCACATTAAATGGACAATATTTGAAATATCAAAATCCTAAACTTTCACTTTAAGAAGTGGAAATTCAAATTTTGAGATTTCCTATTCCCACTTTTTTCAAGTTTTCTTAATTTCTTTCAAAACGTGAATGCATTTGGAAAAAATAAATAAACCAAAGAAATATATATTAGGGTTTCTTTTTTATTTTGTTAAGCATAGAAAAGGATCTCTTGAAATCACAATACAAGCATTCATATGGGCACTAAGAATCACTGGTCTGAGTGCTCGATTCCTGAAGGTTTTTTTGAATGGTAAGTTGTGGACATGATCGTAATCACGTTTGTGGGTGCACAAACAAGACAAAAAATAGTGATTGTGGATAGATCACAGGTTGGAGTGTAGATCAGGAGGCACATAAAGAACAAAATCAAAAGAGAAGTAAAACAAGTTGCAGATAGAATCTCGTTGATACTATGTTTTAAAGAGAATACAGAGCTTAAACAGACATTATCAAGCACTTCAAAATATCAGATACAACTAAAATAGGTATTTATTAAAAGCATCTATGTTATTGTATGTGTACCGTAGTTGATGGTGGGAACTTGCAGTTGCTTTGTATTCACCCAACTCCTCTATTTTGCATCGCAATCTGTCCCTTCCTTTCCTTTTGGTGCCTTTGTAGTTTCGTTCCATCTTCTTGTCAAAACCACATTTTTGCCCACATATGACAGAAGATTTTTTTCCACCCATGACTGAAGATTTTTTTCCACCCATGACCAAATATTTTTTTCCACCCATGACTGAAGATTTTTATCCACCCATGACTTAATATTTTTGTCTGCCCATGACTAAATATTTTTGTCTACCCATGATCAATTTTTTTTGTTCACCCATGATCAAAGATTTTGTAATCCCTTTTAAAATATGTACTCCTTCTGAAAACCCATTTTTTATGTTCAATAGTTACTCAAGCATTCGTGTCTGTTAAACAGGGTCCCTTTTCAGCCCTTATATCTATTTCTTTTTTTTTGTTTTTGATTTGTTTCTTCTTAATCCATTTTTTCCCATAAGCACTGACATCTATCTCTAGAAGAAAAAATGAATCGCATATTCTTTTTTTATAAATCATAATGGTTTTCTTTTGTATAGTATAGGTAATCATTTTGACTTCCTTTAATGACTTTTTAATATGAAATAAATAGTCATGACTAATTCTTTAATATTCGATTCTAAATTGATTGTGGCATTGATATACATAGTTTTTTTAATATTTTTTTTCCCAAGTAGAAATAATTAAATGCGTTGTCTTTACAATTTTTTTATGTTTAGAAAAAGGCAAGCACATTATATGTACTCATAAATATTATTAAATATAAATGTTAATCAATTTATTTACAAACATATATTCCATTTACAGTTAGTAATGACTTACTTGATAAATGAGCCAATCTAAAGTAAAAATTTAAAATTTTAAAATAACATATTCCAAGACTAGAGGCCGCTAAGCTCAATGTTTTTGAAATTTCCTAGGTATTACAAATCAATAAAAGGAAACAAATATTCCAAGACAAGACAAATATTGAAGATTTTCTTGAATACATTTTTCAAACAAGAAGGGAGACTAGTGGTCGCTAAGATTCTGGTTGACTTGTATACACTAAAACTAGGAAGAATCACCTAAAAAATGAGCTAAGAACCATTATTATATTTAGATTTCCATATTAATTTATCAGAATCCTACCATGATATTTGAAGCCTAGTGACTGCTAATGTTGAAGATTATTAAATAACATTGGTGCAACATAACAAAGACTTGAGATTAGCGGCCACTAGGATATTTGTTGCCTTACATACAAGACAATTAGTAACGACCCGAATGAAAAACTAACTAAGCTCCTTTATTATATTTGGATGTTACAATACTACCTTCTAAGACTAGCGACTACTAGGGTGGATGTTTACTTTTGTTCTTTGAATATTTGTTTTCTTCACATCATATTTTCTGCATTGCGGCCATTGAATTCAATATGTTATCCAAAGTCTATCACATGATATTGGAAGCCTAACTGCTTCTAAGTTCATAGATTATTCCATTGCGTTAGTGTAACATAATAAAGACTTAATATTAGTGGTTGCTAGGATAATTCTTATCTTGCGTTTAAGCTATTGATTAATGACCCGACTAAAAAATCAATACTAAACTAAACTCCAACACCAATAGTTTATCCAGAAGGCCTCTGAGTACAAAATAATATTCAAATGTTATTGCATGATATTCCTAGCATTCACTGTGGTCGAAGATAATTACATAATGCTCTAGGAAAATCACAAATACTTTAGGTTATCAGCCACTAGGATACTTTTTTCTTGCATTATGGACAATTTTTAACCACTCAATTGAAAATATAACTATGCTCCCCATTATTATTTTTAAATTTTAAAAGACTATTTTCAACAAATGGCAACCACTAGGGGGTTGCTCACTACATTTCTTTCTTGAATACTAGTGATTCTAAATGAAAATTTAAGCCTAGTGGCCGCTGAGCTTAATAGTATATTCGAATTCTATCACATGAATTATAAATTAAAATTTAAGTTTGGCATCCCCTAGGTTCAACATGTTACTAGAAAACACAACTAGACAACAAATATTCTAAGACATGATGAACTCAAGTTCTTAAACTATTGATGAGTTACAAATAGTTTGTAATCATCAACCCAAGTTCCATTCCCATTGAGTTCATTAGATGCTTTCAATAAGTGGCCATGGGGAGACCTTGAGGTAGGGGTCAAAATTCTATATATGGACCAAGTGAAACATAAGGAGGCACTTTGAATGTGGATCGCTCGGTGTACATTAAGGACCCAATGCCACCTCCATGTCCCGCTTATAGAAATTTCTACTACCATTATATTTAGATTTCCATATTAATTTATCAAAATCCTACAATGATATTTGAATCCTAGTGGTCGCTAATGTTGAAGATTATTAAAAACCATTGGTGCAACATAACAAATAATTGAGATTAACAGCTGCTAGGATATTTGTTTCCTTGCATACAAGACAATTAGTAACGACCCGATTGAAAAACTAACTAAGCTCCTTTATTATATTTAGATGTTACAATACTACCTTCTAAGACTAGCAACCACTATAGTGAATGTTTAATTTCTTTCTTTGATGTTTCAAGACAACAAATATTCAAAGACTAGATTAATTTAAACGGTTTTCCAGAATACACATTTTCTAAAATGTAATTTTTTTGCATTGTGGTCGCTTAGTTCAATATGTTTTTAATGATTTTGATCAGATCTTTGAACTAGAGGGTTATGGGACCCCACCCATATAAACAGAACAAAACTAAAACCAAACAAGATCGAAGAGCCCAAATCCCACAACAAAAAATGCTCTAAAAAAAGAAGCTAGATAAGAATTAACCAGAGAGCCAAAACGGACCCAAAAAAATAGAACGTAGACAAAAGCAATCTGAAAGGAAGGCTCAAATAGTTTCTTGAAAAAAATGATCCCTTACTAAATCCTTACGAGTGGAGTCATCCACCACTCCAAGCTCATCCTCCTCCTCTGCTCCCCGATCTTCCTCCCCAACCTAACCAGTGCCACCTACAGTGCCACCAACCCATGGAGAGACCTTGCCAAGAAGGAGGAAGGCTCCTTTTCCATGATCCCTAAGTGCATTGAGTTGATCAATTGTTGAATCAATAGGAAAATGAGCTTTGGGGAGCTCTGAAGGTGGAAATATGTTGGGATCTGGGCCACAATGCTAGAAGGAAGTATGCACATTCTCTACATGAAGAAGCAGCTCCCTATATTTCTCACCCAACCAATGAATCCCCCACCCAAATCCAATGGCCTGCTCATCAAATTCTTCCACCCAAAAAAGGGGGTTGGGAATCTAATAGCCATCCAATTCCTCATGCAAACCAACATGGTGAACCAGATAAATAAAATAATATTTTATATCTTTGACTTCTATCGAAATAGGATGAAGCAGAAGAAAGTTTGAAACAAAGTTCGCTGCTATATCGGAATTATCCTATGCCCTAAGATATTCTAGTAGAAAAATATTCTCCTAACACACATTCGATAACTTTGACCTTATGAACAGAGGCATAGCAGAATACTTCTTGGATGTGCCTCCAAGAAATGGCTGAGGAGTATGCCATTTCCTTCCTCTCGCCATGTAGAGAGAATGAAGGGGAAGCCAAGGAAACCCATGATTTAGAAACATGGAATATGAAAGGGGCAGAATGAGGGAAAATATTCCAACGTCCATCTAAAATTTGGGAAGACACTTCCATTTCCATTAATGTTGAGAGCTTAATCCATGTCTTCCTTCATGTGAAATGATATCTCCCAAGCCAATCAAATCTTCACAATGATTAGATATCAATGTAATGTCTAGAACATCGATAGCCGTGTTGGAAATAATTTTGGTGATGCTATTAGCTTCCCAAACAACATGAATGATACTCCAAGTTTGTTATTTTCCAAGCCAAAAAAAGAGTGTTGAAGATGAATATATTTAATTGCCAAGATATGGAAAAACCCTTAGAAATTACATGGACACTGTCTTGTGAATCTTCTTCTACCTGGAGATGATCGAAACCTTTGGAAAATACTAGCTTGATACCCTCCAAAAGTTTTTGGGCTTCAGTGAGGTTGCAAGTGCCATTTTACAATGGAAAGGATCCCACCACAATTATGTCCCCAACCTCATTTCTCACAATACACCCTGCCCCAGATTTACCTGGGTTATTCAAATTTTATCACATGATATTGGAAGCCTAGTGGCTGATAAGGTCATATATTATTCCATTGAATTTGTGTAAAATAATAAAGACTTAAGATTAGCGGCTGCTAGGATAATTCTTGTCTTACATTCAAGATATTGATTAACGACCCCACTAAAAACTCAATACTAAACTAAACTCCAACACCAATAGTTTAGCCCAAGGCGGCCTCTGAGTACAAAATGCTATTCAAATTTTATTGCATAATATTCCTAGTGCTCAGTACGGTTGAAGATAATTACATAGTGCTCCAAGAAAATCACAAATACTTTAGGTTAATGGCTGTTAGGATACTTATTGTTTGCATTCAGGACAACTTGTAACCACTCAATTAAAAATATAACTATGCACCTCGTTATTATATTGAAATTTTAAAAGACTATTTTCAATGAATGATGACCGCTAGGATGGTTTCTCACTACATTTATTTCTTGAATACCGGTGATTCTAAATGGAAACTTAAGCCTAGCGGTTGCTGAGTTCAATGGTATATTTGAAGTCTATCGCATGAATTCAAAATTAAAATTTAAGCCTAGCGGCTGATGGGTTCAACATTTTACTCAAATACACGAATAGAAAATAAATATTCGAAGACAGGATGAACTCAAGGTCTTTAGCTATTGAGTGAGTTACAAGTAGTTTGTACTCATCAACCCAAATTCCATTCTCATTGAGTTCATTGGATGCTTTCAATAAGTGGCCATGGGGACACCTTGAGATAGGGTCTAAAAATTCTCCATATGGACCAATAAGAAAATAGCAAGGTGCTTCAAATGTGGATCTCTCGATGGACATTAAGGACTCAAGCCCACCTCCATGTTTCACTTAGAGAAAGTTCTCCTTCACTACTCCATTTCATAGCTCTTGTATAATAAAAGTGTTTACCATCCAAAACTTACACATAATTTCTAATCATCAACCCAAGTTCCATTCCAATTGAGTTTATTGGATGCTTTCAATAAGTGGCCATGGGGACACCTTGAGGTAGGGGTCCAACTTCTCCATATGGAAAACTTAGTGGAACATAATAGGGCACTTCAAATTTGGATCATTTGGCAGAAATTAAGGAACCAATTCCACTTCCATGTCCCGCTTAGAGAAAGCACTCCTCCACCACTCCGGTTCATAACTCTTATATAATAAAAGAATTTACCATCCAAAATTTACAAGTAGTTTGTAATCATCAACCCAATTTCCATTCCCATTGAGTTCATTTGATGCTTTCAATATTTAGCCATGGGGACACCTTGAGGTAGGGGTCAAACTTCTCCATAATATGGACCAACCGGAACATAGCAGGGAACTTTGAATGCATATCGCTTGGTAAAAATTAAGGACCCAAGCCTACCTCTATCTCCCATTTAGAGAAAGTGCTCCTCCACCACTCTACTTCATATCTATTGTATAATAAAATTTTTTACCATCCAAAATTTACATGTAGTTTTTAATCATCAACCTAAGTTCCATTCCCATTGAGTTCATTGGATGCTTTCAATAAGTGGCCATGGGGACACCTTGAGGTCGGGGTTGAAATTATCCATATAGACTAAGCAGAACGTAGCCGGGAACTTTGAATGCAGATCACTCAGTGAAAATTAAGGACCCAAGCCCACCTCCATGTCCTTCTTAGAAAAGTGCTCCTCCACCACTCCAGTTCATAATGAGATGAAAGAATCTACCATGTATAATATCAAAAACCCCAAAGCGTTTACCCTCAAAATTTACACATAACAAAGTTTGAATTCAGATCAGAACCCAAGTTCCATTCCCATTGATTTCATTGGATTCTTTCAATAAGTGTATTAGTGGAAACTAAGTTCCAATAACAAAGAACATCCCAATGTATCAGTTCCTATTAATTGGAAATCTATCCACATAATATTCAAATCATAGCATTGGGTGCAAATAAGGATAGAGTCGTTGATTTCAATTCTAAGTACCACCAAACTTTGGTGTAACATAATAAAGACTTAATATTAGTGGCCAATAAGATAACTCTTGTCATGCAATCAAGATACTGATTAATTAATCGACTAAAAACTTAAAAATGAATTAATTTCCAACACCAAGATATTAAAGATAAGTTCATAGATTATTTTGTGGCATTGGTGTAACATAACACAGTTTTGAGATTAATGGCTTCTAGGATAATTCTTAACTTGCATTAAGGCCTTGCTTAAACCTAAATTCATAAAGATTTTTTTTTATATTAATGGAAAGATATCGTAGAATATATAGATTATAGCATCCGTTAGTCTTCACTTCTACCAACAAATTGAAAACTTGAAACAATTATTTTTAATACCAAGTAATTATTTAAATTACTTACTGCAATGCACAACATAAACTTCTACTAATGATTTCTTGTATTTTATAGTTAAAGGAGGGTTTAAGGGACCCTTTCCCTTTACATTATAGATATAATGAGATGCAAGGGAAAATTATCAAAAACACAAGTGGTTTGGAATACAAAAACCCCTATTTACCAGTAAGCCAGACAGTATGAATAGATAACAATGGAACTGATGAACACTATGTAACCACCAAAACAAAGATATAACATGATAGATTTTAGAGATACTTATTTATTTGAATCATATGACATCTCCATAACCTCAAACTTAATAGGCATGAAAAATGGTTTACTGTTGGCAGTTCTGGAAAAAGTATTCTATTTTCCAGCAGTAGCCCGACTCTTTAACCAATCATATGCCTCACGACCTTATATACGAAGAACATCCCAACATGTTAGTTCCTATTGCAACAAGATAGACATAGCATCCAGGTCAGGCAAGTGGAGTGACCTACTTCCCATCGATGAGTTAGTTGCCACATTTTTCCACTTCAAACAAGAAGTGATTTACGAAAATAAACCATTTGAACAACTCTCTAAAAACATTTATGTACACCAAACCTTAATGTTTATAGAGAGCATCGGAAATCAAGGACCATGATACACTCAAGGTTTTTGTCCACTTCCACTTCCGTTCCAACCCTATACAATGGCTTAATCTAGTGATGACCCATCTCCAAATCCCAATCCTTCACTAGATGAATGATAAGAAGATGAGAAATGAACATCACAGGAACTTTCGTATTTACCCTTGAAAATCCCTTTAGATAAAGATAATCATCTCCAATAACTCCCTCAATTACAATCTTGTATTTCTCATGGATTCAAAACAAAAAAATGGATTTCAAACGACGACGCGATATTTTGGTATAAAAAACCTATTTCACCCACAGTCGCAGAAAATTACATGAAAGGAAACATTGGTCCAAATCTGCCATGACAGAATAAATGAAATATTATGATAAAAACCTGAAAGGTGTAAAAATAAGGGGGAACGTTTAGATAAATATATGGAGTGAATATGCCATCCCATGTTTGAAATTAAGGCAAGATTTCATTGGCTTCAATATTAACCTTTTTTGGAAAAGGTGATGAGTCAGGCCAATCAACATATTTATTGAAAATATTATCATAAAATAGTTGGTGAGTCCCTCAATTTTTCAAAAAACCTACCTATTTAGTACTTATCTTAATAGATAAGATTTAAGGTCCAATATGTAGTTAATGAGAGCATACAAAGGGAATTTTAATCACACAAGATTGATTATCCCTGACAAGGTCTACTTTTAAATGTGCTTATTCTTTCAGGCATTAGAAATAATATGGGATTCACCTCTAATGTTTGTCTGAACTAATTCATTAGTATTCAAGTCATTAGATAGGGTATAAATAGCTTATTCTATAATGATATACTTGTATTAGGGTAAAGGAGCCAATGAACATTACTGGGTATGTGAAATAAAGTACCATTAGTTTTTTGAATGCAGGTTAAAAATTAAATAAAAAACTAGCCAATAAAGTAACCCACATCGAGTCTCATCATTAAATCATCCAATGAAATGGTGACACATAGACAACCCATAAAAGGTGATTTTATTCTCAAGTAATGGGTTTCCTTAAATTCCTTTATATTCAAAAGTACTTATTTTAAATCCCTTAAAAATATGTTCTCCATATAATTTAAATGTGTAAAATAAAATATAAAATTTCCTAACTAGGTGTCTACCTTTATTACCAACCTTAACTAACAACGCTTACCTTTCATTAAACAAAGGCACTTACAAGTTGTAAAGCATTTTTGTTTATATGAAAATATATGGATTACGTTTTATACACAAAATATCAAATGAGAACTACATAAGGCATCAACCTTCTTAAAGGTATGTATTTAAGAACTTGGCTCTGCAAGGGATCTAATATAAAATAATTACAAACAATGAAAAAAAAGTTATTGAGATTATTGTTTGCATCGTTAAAATGGATTCCCTGATATTGTAGAGGCTAGCGATAGCTACCCTTCTCATACAACCAATGATTGGCAAACATGTAAAAAAATCATTGCTCTTTATGGCCTCTGATCCCTTATTCCTATGTAAGGTTCGTGTACATCTTTGCCTTTGATGTTGAGTAAATTTTTACAAACTATTTTGTTTAATGGGTAATTTATGAAAATATGTAGGGCCAAGATGAACACGATATGTCTTTAGGTTTAAAATATGTACTTCTATTACTATGCTCTAACACTTATATTTTTCGATAATGTAGATAGTGAATTTTTCATTGATTAAATACTTAGCAGTCGCTAAAATTTTTCATTGATACCTTAACGGTTGCCAAGAATTTTCATTTCTTTGATGTTCCAAGACAAGAGAAGACAAAAAAAATATTCAAAGACAAGATAAATATTTAACACTTTCCTTGAATACATGTAATTAAAAATATTTACCACTTTTCTGAATACACATAATTAACATGAGAATATTCAAGAGAATACAATACACACATAGATTCAAGAGACTATGATACACATAGTCAAACGCATAATCTTAAGCCTAACACCCATTAGGTAGATTATTCACCATAAGGATCCTAACAGATGCTAGGGTTTTCCATGATTTTGTTTTTTATTCAATCACTAATTCTAAAATAAGAAACTATTAAGGCTTAATACACTAGGAAACCATAACTTTCGATTACTAATTGAAGCTAGTGGCTGCTATACATTTTCCTATATACTATTCAATTTCAATTATGTGATATACATGATATATCTTATGAGTAAATATGAAAGGAACCAAATTACAACACCCAAAAACATCACGACATGTATGATTTTATATTATTACATATTCAATTCTCGACCCTTATCACCCATGTTGGTTTCCAGGTTTTCACAATGATGTAGTGTAACTAAAATATGTTTTTTAAAATGATGCGGATTTATAGATGCTGGCGACCACTATTCTAAAAGTTTCTAGCAGAAAATTCACTACTTGAAACAAATGAAATTTAATAGCGACTAATTGTTTAAATTGCTTAGTGAAATCCATAACAATTTTTTTTATTAATGCTTTCTTGTTTTTTATAACTAAAGGAGGGTTGAAGTATGTTAGGTGTCCGCTATGTGATAAATGTTTATTCCTATTGAATTTTACTCTATGAAAATAATGACATTAAGATACGACATCTAGTTACTATTGCACCGTTGAGAAACAATATTTTTCCTTTCCAATTACTTACGAAATATTAATTTTTTTAATTCTTTTTTTTCAGGTAATATGTCTTCCATTGGCTATACTTCGTTCATGAAATTTCCTTTGATTGAAGGAGTGAAGGATATGAAAAAGAGAGATGATGACTGATTTGTAGAATTGCATTCCTTGGAAAATTACCACGGTGATCTATGGTTATTTTTTGTTGATGAGGTCGTTGTTAGTGAAGTCAGTATGGTACTAAATTCAAAATTTATTGATGAGAAAACATCACGTATTGAAGTTAAATGCATTGACATCGAAATGAATAAGTTCCTTATTCTTGACATGGAGTTTGAAGTTTCATCGTTAAAGAAACTAGAAATGAAGGCTTCTAGAGAAAATAAGGCATGTGATTTTGTCTTAAATATGGTTGGAAGTTGGGGAATTTCATGTAGTCATAAAAAACTAGTTGTGGAAATACCCTTGAATTTCATAACAACATGAATTTGGTATTCAAAAAATTCTATAGAACCGGGGATACCTCTTCTGTTTGTCATTATTTGAATAGAAAAGATTTTCTTTCTCCACCGAAATATGAAAAGCTATTTAGCTCGCTGAGGAGATCTTATTTTTTTAAGTTAGAGATAGATCCATTTAAGTCAAATTTACAAGGGCTTACAAATAATAAAAAATAGGCTTTGATGTTGAAGAAAGTGACCAATATATTTGAGCAAGCAGAAAATTTAAATGTTGAACAATTAAAATTATTTTTGTTCAATGGTGATACTTTTCCAATTGAAGTTTCTAGGTGCCATTTAGCACCTCCACAATATCAATTAAGTGTTGTGCATGATTAGAATGTTGATTAATGTTATTCCTACACTGAGGGATGTAATTCTTCTTCCCTTTTTACCTTTTATAAAGGAACTTGTGAAACTTGAGGATCAAGATGACCTAAAAAGGGATGAAGTGCAGTTCTACATTCTTGACGGTCAACATAGGATTTGTACCCAAAATTATTTTTTTGCTGAAAGCAAATACAAGTCATTGCATACTAAGATGTAGTTTAGAAAGGCGCACATTATGTCTTTACGCGCTCCTTACGAAGAAATTGTTAAAATTTTCCAACAACAAAATGATGTAAACAAAAATCGGGTTGATACTAATTTTATTGATGTAATATGCAAAGCTTGAATGATTTAGAGATCACTAGGATGTGCTCAGAGGCCCACAATGGGAAAATCAAAGTTAGATAATTTGAAGGTAACAAAACTTAATTTTAGCACATTTGTTCTTATAATTTAAATTTGTATTACACATGAAATAAATATACTATTTCATATTTCAATGCAGTGTTTCAAGATGCAATGTCTTGCTATTTTTAAAGTGTCTAAGAGAGAGACCCTTCATCACAAAATGACATTTCTATATTTACCTGAGGAAATATGGACACAATTGACAACCATTGAGTTATTTAAATATGGTGGACTGGCTTGTTCTCCTTTTAAGAATAACCAACCTAACTTTCAACCAAACTCATTAGCAAGGTTCACAAATAATTACTTCAGGCCTACAAGAGGAATGATTGATGAGGAGATATCAATTCTACTAGACGAAGTGCAAGAAAGGAGAGTATGGATAGCTCCCTCCATTTAAGTAGGCATCATAGAGGAGAGTTTAGATACTTATTGCAAAAGAGTAAAAGATAACAGAAAGATGAGAGAAAAATTTCTAAAATATATTATAAGTAAATATCCAAGAAATCGTGTATTGGCAACATACATTGACAAAAATATTATTGAAAAATATGGTGTGCATAATTCTCACTTCCACTAGTTGTGTGTACTCTTGGGAGAAGAGCCTAAAGGAAAAAGAAAAATTGATTCTAGAGGAAGTGAAAAATTGGCAAAAATAATATTTGATGATGAAGTGGCAGAGGTTCTCCCAGCACTAGCCCAAACAATTATAGACTACTACGTGAGTGCAATGGAAGAAAACATTTTAGCAAGGATGGAAGACACTGAAGAATTCACGTGTCAATGTGCATATCACTTCCAGTTGTAGTCAACAATATGTTCTATTTCATCAACTAATCCATTCAATATAGAATGTGCGGTCACAGATTTCTGTAATTTTTCTAGTGTACTCAATTCCGATGTTATAATGGAATTGCTTACAGATATCAGATCTAGTATGCTAAATTGTGTAATTATTGTCCTCATACCTGTTGTTTCTTCAAAAATGTTAACAGAGACATTAAAAAAATACATACAAAGGGAAATCGGTAGTGGAAGGCTGTTACAGATTCTATGACAGTAGTAGAAAATTTAAGAGCTTTTGTCTAATGTACAAAATAACTGACGTGCACAATTGTGATGTTCACGATGGGGATATAGCATAAATCACAATGGATTGGATGGATCATTTTCTACAAAAAATTGTGACTACAAGAGAAATTGGCATGTGAGGAAAGATACATCCTTTTATTTATGAGATATCTTATGGGTTTTGGTCTCATATGTTTTTGCAACTTGCTTCCGGTAATTATCTGGTTATAGTGTTGTATAGAGGTAGTGTTACAACACAATCTTTGGTTGACTTCGGTCTATCTGCAGCTTTTATTGTTGAATCACATGATCAAGAAATGTTTTTAAAATATTACTATTGTCATTTGAAAAAAAGTACATTGATTAAGATCACTTTAAACAATTTTATTAGTTTAATGCATTTGAACTGATATATACAATATTTATGCAGATAACCAAATAATAGAGGAAGACACTATCTCTTCCTCTCCACATACAAACAAATGAGAAGATGTCGATCTTAGTATGTCGAAACCAATTGAACTTGTTTCTCTAGATGTTGCTGACCATATATCCAATGAATCTATAAAAGGTGAGTGGGAAATACTCGTTGTATAAATTTATCACTACAAGATGTTTTTTGATTGTGATTGTTTACATATTTTGAATAAAAAATTCATTTTTTTTTTCAGATTTGATGCCAAATGGGGAGGTTTTTGGCATATCACGCATGAACTCGTAGACAAAAAAAAGTATGATAGTCATATATAATTATAAATAAAACCATTTATAAGACCCTCATAATTGAAGAAAACTATAACAAAGTAGTTTATTTGTAATATGTATTATCCTAGTGGTTGTTAACATGCATCTTTTAATTATATTTATTTTAAATCAAGTAAATTTCTGGTTTATTGGTAAATATTTATTTACCAAAAATTGAAAAATACTTACTTCTGTACAGTTGGCTTACACCTACTGGTCACTAATATATAACTAAATCTATGCAATATTGTATAAAAGTGAGTTGTTTCACGTATTTTTTACATCGACTTAAAATTTATTTTGAATTGATTACTATTTTTTTAAATAGAATGAGCATCACAAGAACCTGTAGAGGGGGAGTGTGAGGAAATCCAAGAAATAGTCTCAATCACTAAGTGTTAATGATTTGACATTTGGATTATTTGAATTGGTTAATATCAAATTGTGGACAAATGAGAAAAAAATACTTCTGTGCAGTTGGTCAAATGGATTATTTAATTATTTTAGATTTGAATGGTTTTCTCTACGATAAAAACCAATCCTAAAAATACTTAACAATCAAGTTTAGTAAGGAGACTCTCAACTTGCGAGTTGGGATCAATGAATTTTTAAAAATAATGGCAACAAAATGTGAAGTGGGATTTTGGTCTAGCTATCTCTCTTATGCCAAAGTTGAAAATATGATTAAGGCTTTGATAAAAAAACAACATTTGAAATCAAACCATTTATTATTTTTGATAAAGAACATTGTTGTGTAGAAGATGAAATTGTAGAAAAATATCTCCGAAAGATTTGGAGTAGAGATGGTATTGTTTTCGGCCTTAGAAACACATTGTGTATTACAATGGGCCTAATGGGAAACCCTCCAAAAAAATTTATGGTGGGGAAGAAATCCAATCAAGAAAATTGTTTCAAAGATATGTGGTTGATGACTGTACGTACCCAAATTTGTAAGGTACTGTACTGCGGAACGGTGTAATAAATGCCCCAATGATGATACAGGTCTCTTCCCAAGGTGTTCAGGATCCAGAGAAGCTTTACGGATATGCGTTAACATCCCGCATGCCCCGCTTAGCCCCTGTGTGCTTTGTTTTCCCTTTTTTTCCCCTCTTTTCTTGGCTTTTTGGTCTTCAGTGACGAAACCGCCGCCCTGAAGGGCGGCAGTCCTATAACCGCCGCCCTGAGCAGGGCAACGGTCCTTTACGCGTTTTCCAGAACATTCTTTTGATGGAACGCACGTAAATTTCAATGCTTCACCAACTTTTCTTGCCGACTTGAGCATGCATTTATGTTTTTGGTCCCCTGGAATAGTGTTTTTCCTTTGTTTATTGTTTAGGAGTTCAGTTTGGTTTTGATCTTTGGGTGTTTGAATTCCTATAAATGCATGGTTTGTGCACATGCAAATGGCCCCTCATTCTTGTTTCAAACTCACCATTTTCAGTAGTTCAGTCTTCTAGTTTGCTTAAGTTTGATAGTTTAAATCCTTTACATGCTTGGTTGCATTACTCAGCTGTTGGTAAGCCACAGATCCAACTTGTGCAAACAATATTATTGTTTTTGGAGTAGAATAGTTTAGGTAGCCATTAAAGTTGCAGGTTTTGCTCTTCATACAGACTAGTTTCAGGTTCTGGACGCTTTTTGTTGCATGATTCGTAGACCCCGCTAGGAATTGCATAGGCCAAGCTCTGTACTCTTGCGCTATCCCTCTCCTATACGCATTCTATTCTGTCTGCATTCTGAAGGCTGTCCATTGATCCAAATATCTATTCCTGTTGATGCAAGCATTACACACTTTTCTGGATTCACGTGAGCACAAAGAACGAAGAGATCATACTGAGGGGACAAGAACACACACACCATCGGATTCGCCACTGTTCTGCGAAATCCAGGTTCCATATTTCAAAGTTTTAGTTAGAACTTATCAAATAAAGTAGTTAATCGCTTTATTTCAGTTATTTCCATTCTCGATATTGCCAGGGAAGTTGTGGGGATTGATAGTTTCTGAGAAACTATGATTCATTCCTCACTTTTGAGGTAGTATCGAGAATCTTGCAAATAGATTAGTTATTTCGTTGTTTAGAATAGATATACAAAATTACACAGACAAATAGCTACACTCGGCCATTTTGTTTGTTTTACGTTATTAGTTTAGTTGTCAATTATAAATATTTTAAATAGCTGCTTTCTTATAAATTGCCAGAAAATACAAAAAGAAATTATATATGCTAGAAGTGTACTTAGGTTTTACTTTATTATAGTTTGTTTCATTACTGCTTTTGCATGACAATTACGGGACCTAGGGAGCCCAGGGAATACATTTTCTAGCCAATTGTGCCCCAGCCCAATATCGTAGTGGCAATAACTGACATTGACCAAAACCTTAGGATACAAGTCTTCCAAACAACAACAGACTTCCAACAGGTCAGGTCACAATTGAGAGGGTTAAACATAGAAGACGACCAAGCACACACATTTTGGTCAAATCAGCCAAACTACAGGTTATCCTAGAAAACATCTGTATGACTGTAGAAGGATTTCAAAGAGAACAATATTCGGGTGCGATCCTTTAGTTCCACATCCAGACGCTGGAGACACCCTCGTAGATATAGATACCAGCTTAAGAATTCAAGTTGCTAGAACACCTGTGAGGTATTCTGAGAAAATCACATAATTGCTGATTCTAAACGTAGAAGCTGAGAAAGCATACAATTACTGGATACTAGGGATTAGGACTTGATCTCGTGTATGACCATAACAGGACCGCAACAACCAAGAGTCTAAGGTTGTGATCCACAAATCCCACAGCCTAACGAATCCATAAGAGAATTAGACATAGACACTGGCCTATGCACATTAGTATTTCAGTCTACTCCGATTCCACCTATCATCATTCAATAGCTATCCCTACTAGACACAACAACTAACGAAGCTAGAGAATTTTGGACTAGGCCAGAGAATCGTCCATAGAGTTGACTATATTCACCATATGACCCTATTAGGAGAAATACACGAAACCATCCCAGGTCATTTTCCACGCATCCCACAACCCATAGATCGAATCACGCCAGAGCTCGATATTGATTGGAGCCTTCGAGTAGTCATCCTGGCTGATCGATCTATCACACCGGTCCAGGTTAGAAGGGCCTTCTTTGCCTTAGATTTGCAGATTCCATTAGTGCGTGTCGAAGATATTAGATTACCTAACTAGTCTATCCGTATACTACCCGTATTCCATCCCCACCGGCTGTCTCGGCACGACCTCGAGAGGTCGGGTACGCGAAAGAGTCACTTGTAGATTCCCATGCTCGCTTGTCACTTTTCTGGTGTACAAAATTGGTGAACCCAACGTGAACCTTACAATTGCTTCACCTTCTCTCTGAGAAGTTTCATCTTATCCAAATCACCTTCGCTCCTTCCCATTATTCTACGGGTATTCATATACCCCCCGAATATGTCGAGATTTGATGCATATGGCAGACCCCTCCTAGGTCTCGAGGCATACTATGCCCAACAGAATAGGCAGTCATCACCCTCACTCTCAATATGGGGTGACAACTATTCAACTAATCAGTTTTCAACGCAAATGCCAAGGACTCGATATAATTCGTCCTTCCAAGCAGAGGGGTTGGAGCAACTCGCTCAAACACAAACAGAGCCTTCAGGCTCAAACAATATGACATTGACTGGAGAATCTACTTCATCTCCTCAGGTGTTACTTAGACCACATATTAGCAGACAATTAGATCCATACTCAGTTCTAGATGATGAGTACTCAATACGTTATCCTAGGAGTGAACAACGCTCTCAAGGCATGTACCCACCTGTAGGAATTTTGCAAATACAACCCGAGTTCTCTCCTCAAGAAAATACCTCTATGCCATCACGTATAGAAAATAATCTTAGAGATGCTTGGCAGGATAGTGATCAGTTAATAGCAGGATATCACATACCTCCGCAAAGCCATGTTATACAACAAACACCACCAAGGCACGATATCGTGACTTCACCAAACGAAGTCATTTCAACTCTAATAGAAAAGGTTAGAGGATTAGAACTTGCCCAAGCAAGTCAAAATTCGAGATTCATACAAATAGGGAGTTCCAATCCTCTACACCATCCTAGCCAAGTAGATCTCCTCACAGGAGTAGGCACGTTAGGTATGACTCCTCAGTATTCACAACAAGTGCCAACTAGACCCACTATCGCTAGCACTGTTCCTCCTGGTCCAGTACAGAGCAATCCATTCCTGGATAGTACCCCTTCGTACTTAAACATGTACTCCAAATCGCCACAAGGGGATATGTACTCATCCCCCGG
Organism: Taxus chinensis; assembly: GCA_019776745.2. Lineage (NCBI taxonomy): Eukaryota > Viridiplantae > Streptophyta > Pinopsida > Cupressales > Taxaceae > Taxus > Taxus chinensis. Next base: position 507,808,373 of record CM034156.1, on the reverse strand, counting down.
CATGTTTACTCAAATGTAGGGATTGCCTTATGCCCCTGCCAATGTGTACGTTATGCCATATCAACAACCCGTTCCACCACCGCCTCCTCAACAGGAACCATCAATGGTTGAGACGTATGCGATAGGGACTTATTCAGAATATTTAAAGGAGCCCTTAGATTTCGCCATACCAAGCATTATGCTTCCAAGGCCTCTTCCCGATTTTCCCAAATACAAAGGAGAAGGAGATCCGAATGCGCATATCAAAGCTTACGCTACAGCCATTCGAGAATTACTCCCATGGGATGGGGTTGTTGCTAAAATATTCCCCAAAATGCTGGAAGGCATTGCCCTCGATTGGTATTACAGAATACCCGAGGCTTCCATACATTCATTCAAACAACTCGTGTCTGAGTTCATCAAAGCCTTCAACATGAACAAACTATTAAGGACAGGAATCAGGGAGTTCTTGCACATCAAGCAAGAACATAACGAGTCTGTCGCCCATTTCATCCAAAGGTGGCGCACAGTCCTTTATTCCTCGGCAAGCGCTCCAAACATGGATCAGATGGAGCTATGCGATTTATTCCTTCATTTTCTTAGCAGAGAAGTGAAGGAAGAAGTCCAGAAGTTCCCACTAAGGACTTATGACGAAGTACTTGAGAGCGCTCTACGAATAGACCAGGCAGCAATAGATAGTGGCCGTAAGACGTATGGAGCAAATGGGAGGTTAGTCACCTCTACTCAAAATACTACAACCACCACAAGCATCAATCAAGGACCCAAAATCCTTAACAAAAATCGTGGGGTAACAACAGATGGGGTAACTGACCAGCCCAAGAGGGTAAATGTCGTTAATACTCCGTCAAAAACAAACAACCAAAGAAACAACAATTTTTCCCCGACGGTCAATATGGTGGATTTTAATAATCCACAACAACAACAACGGCGAAATCCCATGCAAGGACCAAGCCAAAACTCCTTTGGTTATCAAAACCAAAGTCAAAACCAGAAACAACAAAACTTTAGTCCTAATAGGCAACAGTTTGATGGGAATTTTAGGCCACAATACACACCAAACCAACAAAACGGGAATTACAACCCCAATTCCTATTGTGGTTTCCATAAAATTTGGGGTCATGACACTAGAACGTGTCGTGACTACAAAAAATTCATGCAACGCTTGCCAAATGAACAAAAACAATTTTTTATGGATATGTTCTTAGCAGATCCTACGTCACCAACGGCAAGTACCTTCACAGGGGTAGTCTCCCCTCAGAATGCCCCTCTCAAGATCTTTAATGATCCACTCCCAAATCATGATAGCGATAGGTTGAAACCAACTGGAATAAACAAAGGTGCAATAACAGGAAACAACGATCACGAGGCCTCAACTTCGCTAAATCCATTAGTCGTGCCACAACTAGGAAGTCAACCACGACCTAAGGTAGTTGGATTAGTGGAGTTAGACTCCGAATTACCCGTTGAAGCAATTACGAGGACACGAGAGTATTTCTCTCAACCAAGTCCAAGCCATCTGCCGGAAACTGATAACATCCAGCAAACCGTAGCAAAACCTATGGGTGCTTACGATCTAATTAATGATCTAACAAAAACCTTCTCGCATATTTCATTCCTTGATTTACTAAAGAATTCCCCTGCTCACAGGGCTGCTCTTTTAGAGGCGTTAGGTTTGGGTCATTTAATTAGTATCACTCCACCACAGAAGTACAAGTAAATCATATAGACTTTGATGTTTATCCTCCGGGGCAGGCGGATAGGGATGTCGAATTCATATTTGAAATAAGTAAAATGCCTACAGATGCTGAGATCGCACGCGGAGGTGATCCAGCCCTACACTTGTAAGTACAGGTTTATAATGATTATGTAAAACAGGCAATGGTTGACGATGGAGCTGTGGTTAACGTAGTCCCTTTCTCTTTTCTCCAAAAATTGGGATATGGTGAAACAAACTGTTCTACTACTCGAAATACCTTGAGAGGCTACGATAGCCTTAAAGCCACGTCGATAGGAACCATAATACTACCGGTCACTTTGGGACCTAAAACAATCCTGATTGAGTTTTATATTATAGATCGGGAAACTAACTATAATATGATCCTCGGCCGACCGTGGATACACCGAATGAAGGCAATCCCTTCCACGCTATTTCAAGAAGTAATATTCTTGCATCTAGGAAAGGTATTTGTAGCCAAAGGTGATCCAAAGCCGTTTGACGTGCACCTAGCTGATTTAAAGAAGAGACTAGGTGTACACTCGGAGTTCGAACTTCCAACAAACCAACTTAATAAACCCACTGACTCAAAGTCAAAAGAAAAGTTGGTACCTACGATGGATCTTGAAACCATCAGCGTAGCCAAAACAACCCCAATTCCTAGCGGTAAAAATAAAGAAACTGTATCATTAGGGACTACTGCAAAAATCGTTGAATTAATAGAACAGGATTTACCAATGTTCTTTTCATTTGATTCTGTAGGTATAGGATATTCCTTAGGGGTTGGCTCTCTTCCAGCAGAAGATCTTTGCATGATCGAGGTAGAATGCGCAAACACAATGAATAACCCAACCTCCATATTCCTAGCTAAGTATTGGACACTCCATTTTGATGGGGCTAGATGTCGTTACGGAGCAAGAGTAGGTGTAATTCTTACCTCGCCAAAAGAAAAAGTCATGCCATTTGCCTTCAAGCTTAATTTCGAATGCACAAACAACAGCGCTGAGTACGAAGCCCTCCTCCTTGGTCTCACCTTAGCCAAAAGAATTGGTATTGATAATATCATAGTTTTAGGAGACTCGCAATTAGTGGCAAACCAAGTTTCAGAGGTATATGAAACTAAAGCCGAACACTTGCAACTTTACAAAAACGCTGTTTTAGATTTGAGTAAGGCATTTAACTTTATATCCATTGAGGCGGTCCCACGAGAGAAAAATCTTCTCGCCAATTCAATAGCAACTTCAGCATCACGTTTTACTCCAAGCAATGAATTAGAAGATACTCACTTCACAGTATCCATTCGTGACGAACCATTAATAAAAAAAATGACAAATCCTCCTTTTAGTGGAAGTAAATCTACCGTCCTAGACCATGTTGGAAACGATGCAGCTACCTTGGATTATTTAAATGCCTATGCAGCATTACATCTTTCTTATCACATGCTAGATTTATCCCTGATTCCACATTCGTCTTCCTACTTCGAAAATCCTCTAACGAATCTTCCCTCACAAAAAGAACCTAATATATACGCGGTGGAAAACGGGGATGATTTGGATTTACCCCCAGCACCGCCTTAGTTCGAAGAGGGTAACGCCTCTTTAATTGAAGAAACAATCGATGTCAATATCGAAACGGAAGATGAGCCAAGAATTTTAAAGCTAGGTTCTTCGTTAACCCCAGAGGAAGTAGAGATACATACTCAAGTTCTCAAAGAACATCAGAAGGCATTTGCATTTAATTACAAGGAGATGACGGGAGTCGCACCCCACATTGCGGTGCACAACCTTGTCACTAGATCAGATGCAAAGCCAATTAAACAGAAATCAAGACCCATGAAGCCCAAAGTAGCTCTCATGGTAAAAGAGGAGGTGATAAAACTCCTCCAAGTAGGATTCATCAAGCCAGTTGACTACTCCCAATGGGTATCAAACATCGTTCCTGTTCTCAAGAAGAATGGAAAGATACACATCTGCATAGATTTCCGGTACATTAACAAACCATGTCCTAAGGATGACTTCCCATTGCCATCTATCGATGTCATTGTTGATGCAACAACTGGGTTTGAGCTTTAGTCTCTCATGGATGGATTCTCGGGATACAACCAAATCAGAATATCCAAGAAAGATCAAGCTAAAACCACGTTTATAACTCCTTGGGGAACCTATTGCTACGTTGTTATGCCATTCGGTCTTAAGAATGCCGGTGCTACGTACCAGCGGGCCATGACATACATATTTCACGATCTAATTCATAAAATCATGGAATCTTACGTGGATGACTTATTGGCTAAGGCCAAAAAGCGCTGTGACCACCCTGAAGTAATCCGCATCATTCTTTCACGCCTAATAGAATACGGGGTTACCCTAAACCCAGAGAAATGCGTCTTTGGTGTAACAGGAGGAAAGATCCTAGGTTACATCATATCGTCACGAGGAATCGATGTTGATCCAACCAAAATTTGGGCTGTCCTCGAAATGGTCCCACCTTCCAGTGAATCCGGAATCAGATCATTTCTCGGAAAGCTGGGTGCAATCCGAAGATTCATCCCAGACCTGAGCTTCTCTATTCATCCAATCAACAACTTGCTCAAGAAAGACTATAGCATTGATTGGACTAAAGATTGTAATGAAGCTTTTGATGCGGTTAAGCGCTTTCTGTTGTCACCACCTACGCTAATGCCACCTAAACTAGATCGCCCTTTAATTTTGTACTCACGGGCTACCGATGTCTCGTTAGCTTGCATGCTAGCCCAAGAAGACGATGACAAAAGAGAACGCGCAATTTATTTCATTAGCCGAACATTGCTCGACTACGAAACGCGCTATACACAAGTAGAACGAGAATGCCTTGCCATAATTTTCGCAACCAAACGCCTAAGACACTACATGCTAAATCAAGAGACAAGGGTCATGGTAAAAACTGACCACTTACGAACCTTCCTCACACAAGGGTCCCTGTCTAAAAAGGTGGGACGCTTTATAACCTTAATGGGAGAGTTCGAATTAACTTTTGTAAACCAAAAGTCAGTTAAAGGGCAAATCATCGCAGATTGGTTAGCTGATAACCCGCTAGACGGAGGTGACTTAGTAGACTTAGACTTTCCAGATGAATGCGTGTACTACGTCGAAACCTGACCTGCTATATCTGAGTGCCCTTGGTACGCTAATATCATTAGTTATATCATGGACCATAGGTACCTAGAAGGAGCTACACCTCAACAAAGAAGGCGGTTACGCATTATCATAGCTAAATACGTCATTATAGAGCATGTGCTCTATCGGAAAGCATTCGATGGAATGCTCTTAAGGTTTGTTGACACAGAAGAGTCCAAGAAGATTCTCCATGAATCCCACAGTGGTATATGTGGAGGCCACTTCGGCGGCCACGCCACCACTCAAAAAATACATCGAATGGGCTATTTCTGGCCCACTCTAGAACATGACACAATAGAGTTTGTACGCAGGTGTCATAAATGTCAGCAGTTCTCTCATGAGATCCACATGCCGGCACAAGCTTTGCAACCGATCGCTACTCCGTGGCCCTTTTCTACATAGGGCTTGGACTTGATAGGGAAGTTCTCTCCCTCGTCCACAGACGGCCACAATTTTATAATCACGGCCACTGAATATTTCACTAAATGGGTAGAGGCCATGCCTCTTACAACTGTACCTGGTTCTGTAATCGCTAAGTTCATTTTGAACCAAATCAGTTGCAGGTACGGTATCCCGCAAATCATTATCTCAGATAATGGAACTTCTTTCAAGAATGAAGAAGTTCGTGATCTATGCAACAAATTTAAAATCAGCCATCATACGGCTTCCTTGTACTATCCCCAAGCCAATGGGCAGGCTGAAGCAACGAACAAAACACTGAAAGCCATTCTCCTTAAAATGGTAAAAGAAAACAAACGGGATTGGCATTTAAAGTTATTTCCGGCCTTGTGGGCCCATCGAACCTCAATAAGAACTCCAACAGGAGCAACTCCTTTCTCGCTGGTATTTGGGTCAGAAGCAGTTCTCCCACTTGAAGTTGAAATCCCCAGTCTCCGCATTTCACTACAAGGGATTCTGGATGAGGACGCTTACAGAGAAGCACGTCTTTCTCAATTAGAAAGATGTGATGAAGCTAGGTTAGATGCTGAACAACGACATAGAGTCTATGCCGACCGAATGTGCCGGCAGTATAACAAGAAAGTCTATGAACGTGACATATACGAAGGTGACCTAGTTCTAAGGTTAGACAACCGGATCGACAAGAAGACCGGTGAAGGAAGGAAATTCCGGCCCAAATGGTTGGGCCCGTACCGAGTCACAAAGGACTACGGAAATGGTTCATACCTCTTATGCACGCTAGAAGGTGAGGAGTTTGGCGAAATAGTCAATTCTCTCCACCTCAAACGTTTCTACGCGTAAGCAGCTAATGCTACTTATATAACTATCTACATTGCATTTTCATATAGATTAGGATCATTTTTTCCACTTGTTCTTACACAAATTGTGATCAAGGAATCTATTCTCAAAGCAATTTATTTCAAACTCGTGATGTTTCTGGCATGAAGTTCTTTAATCATACCTCTCCATCTTCGATATCATCAATCAATTCAAAATATTTTATCTAATAAAATCAGACATGACAAAGTCTTAACGGTAACCATACCGAGATCTGCAAGTTTGTTCTCACTTTGGTTTCTTCTTAGGGTAGGTGTCTTGCCTATGGTCTGTTCTAGAAGCTTCATGGTGTCACATCTATCCCATACGCACATCTCTTTGGAAATAAGAATAGACTGACATCTTACTCAAACAAACAAGTCAAGAAGTGATTAAACAGAAAATTTTATTTTTACACATTTCCTTGCCCCACCAACCTTCGGTGATGAGCTTGCGTCTCTTACTAGTGAGGTAGGGTTGGGAAAGGATGGAAATGCCCTTACTCGCCTATGCCTTTCCCATGGTGATAAACCCACGCTTCTTACTAGTAGCATGGGGCAAAGTGTAGGGGGTCCTCTAGACAGTGCAAATGTTAAAAGGTCATAAACAAACTATTCAAACTTTGAGTCAAAAACAAATGAGTCAGATGTTCAAAATTCCAAGAGAGTTAAAAATCCTAAAAACCAGATTTTGTCTACTATGTGGCCATCTACGGGTCTAAGTCTGGATAAACCGCAAAGCAAGTTGCACCCAAAACTATGAAGTCATTCAGGTCGAGTTGGCTTGTGGCTTTCAATTTGGTTCTGTCAAAGCTTTGTCTGTCTTTCATCACTATCATTTCATCACATTCATAACTTGCGCCCTTCTTGGCTCTTGGTGATGAGCCCTCGCATCTTACTAGTTGCGTGGAGTTAGGAGTGGGGCAAGTTTATCTGTTCATCATACTGGTTGTTTTCATCACTGTGCCAAAACAAATACAAGTTATCCAAATTGCTAATAAAAGTTAAGATTCAAGATCATAGTATATCTACAATATCATATATTAGCATCATGAAACACAAAAGGAAAGCAAACATTTGCATCATCTGTTTTCCATTGCATACATTCTAGAAAGCATATAAAACATACATCGTAGTATGCACAAAGCAGTTGGGAATAGAAAGGACGCGCATGAGTGACAAGCTTTTGACCCAAAAATCGACGCATATATATAAATAATCAATGTTTGTATACAATGGCATCATGCACTAGGCATGGTCAAAACACTCAAAGAGCCCATGATACACAAAAGAATCTATAATACAAAAATACATAGAGCCAAGTGGCCTCTCAACCCCTGGAAGACCCCGCCGAAGGTGCGCGCCCTCGCCTAGGACTATGGCTACGCTGGCGCTCTGAATGGATGGAAGGCTCAGGGTCTCGAGGGGCAGTCATGGTCTCACCATGAGAATGGCTCCTCATAAGGCGCTCGGCTGCCCTATAGCCTGCCAATTCTGTACGGAGAGTCGACACCATCTGGCCACATGCCAAATGGGAGGCAAAAGATGTCGGTAAGCCTACCAGCTGCTGAGGGCTCCCCGGCACTATATGGATAGCTCCACATGAGTCTTCTCCATAGGGATCATCATAGAATCAGTGCATACCCTACGGATTAGATCACGCCAACTCGTCGACAGTTCCTCTGCAAAATAAAGAAGAAAGACGAATTAGAAACTAGGCAAAAGGCTAAATAATACAAGATACAAATATAATGAGAGATAGCAGTTAAAAACAAGTCCTAAATCAAAATAACACTGAAAGGGAGAGAGGATAACTAATCGGATCACCGGGCCTCCAAGATGGGTCATAGGGCCAGCACCCGCTGCAGATGCACGCCGCCGACTGAGGAGCTGCTCCTGTAGTTGGGGCAACATGATGCCCCGCAACGGACTCATCATCTCCCCATGGCCCCGGGAGAGTGGCTCCTCGGAAACCAGAGTCTCTCTTCTGTGCTCTGCTCCACCCTCTCCGCCTGCATGATATCCTGAGTGTCATTGCAACTCAGATACTCCGTCCGTTGATCCTACGACCTCCCTCGTGGACTCATCAGGAAATCAGGGAGTCAATATCTATGGGTCATTTACTTTGAGCATGGGACCCTCGTGTAATCCGAAGTAAAGGTGACCGAGGCGCACCAGCATCTCCTCTGGCCCGAAACTATTCCCCCTGGATGCAATAGGAATGTCAGGGGTGTAACCACTGGTCCAACCACGGCCTATAGGCACCCTCTAGCCTCCGACGAATGATCTGTAAATGGGGCTACTGGAGGAAGATGACCACATTATGGGAGGCCGAACTGCTGAGGAACCCTGCTGAAAGGATTGTTTTACCTCCCCGCCCACACGGTCAATAAAGTGGCCCTGTGTGATGGACAGGAGACCCATGTCATGGCTCCTTCCCATACGCCAGCCATAAGCCGCGCTGGTACGGTGTGTGTGGCCTAATGGCTATGCTTGCTAGTTTTAGTGAGGGAGGTACTGGCTGGTGAGGTGGCTTAAGCACCGTATACATATATGACATCTGGCTGCCCTCAGGCCCAGATCTGCCACTCACCCTCTGCATAGGAATATAAAATGCTCATGACACAAAATCAGGACTAGAGTTGGTGGCTCAACGACTGTCCCTGTAACTGGACCACCCTATTTAAGTCGTGATAGGTTGGCTCCCAAAAATGTCTGCACACAGGCGTATATCTGGCCATTCCCTCTATCTGGGCAATGAGGGGGCCAATAGTATAGTAAAGTGTCCCTCCCTGTCCCCGAATCAGTCTCAGGCCAGGGATCCCCTGATGGGCCCCGCCTGTCGAAATATGGGGATGGGAAAAAAAGAAGGGATGGATCTGACTCTCACCCCCTTCTTCGCCATCGTGGGAGATGAATGCATCTCCCATATATGTTCGCCCACTGGCAATCTGTGGCCGTGAGCCTGCTGTCTCTAAGGTAATAAGTCGTCTCCTGATGACGGGACCCCCAGAAGAATGCGGTAGATGTCCTCTAATGTAATGGTCCACTCACCACGGACCTGGCACCGGAAAGTGTTCCGATATGCATCCCAGTATGAGAATAGTCACAGAGTACTGTGACTGGACGGGCAACGTGAGGCACACGCTATATCCGCAAATGCCGGCCCCTGCAATGTGTCCTTCCTCATCTGCTGTGAGAGGGTCATCAATTACACGGGTAGCCAGTTCACCCTCTCATCCGGCTTCCATCTAATAACTCCTCTTCTCCGGCATACACCCAAACAAAAACAACAAAACAGAGTAAGGAGTATCTACACGAATATCAAGAGAGTCATAAAAACATACACAAATGCTAAAAATACAAGTGTAAGTTTTCAAAGATGTCCTTTTCATTTCTGTGCAAAAACCACCGCCTAGGCAGGGGGCGGTTTTGTACCGCCGCCTTGAAGGCGTCGGTCTCTTGACCGCCGCCCTGGACAGGACGGCGGTCATGTAACCGCCCGCCCTGGCCCAAGAGGGAGGTGTCGCAGTTATAGTCTGAAAACCCGCGCGGGGTTTTAACCCCAAAAGCCAAAAACGCCAAACAAAATGCCATTTTAGCTAAAAACAAAGCTACCCAGTAGGCGCCCCCCCTCGATGGACCTTTTAAACTAACATTTTCAAAAATGACCCCCCCATTACAACAAAATTTAGCATTTCAAAACAGTGAAGAGGGAAAGCACAAAATTGAAGAGAAAGAAACCCAAACCGTGATCTCCGCAGGGTGCGTCTGCACGTGGAGGGCATGATAACTATCTCCGCTGTGGGACGTTTGACTCTACGGCGTGAGAAACGGTACCGTGGGCCCCAGAGCTCAACATCTATCAAATCGGACTCGCGCAAATGAATAGGAAAATGGGCCCACTTTTACCACTTGTATATTTATACCGCTATAATTCGTTTTAACAATCCATTTTCAAGGTTTGGAGGCCAACGGCAGTCTACTATTTTGCCATCTACTGGTGCCTGGTCTGATAAACCGGCAAGCAAGTTGCACCCAAAACTGTGGAGTCATTCAGTTCGCGTTGGCTTGTGGTCTTCATTTTGGTGTCTGTCAAAGCTTTGTCTGTCCTTTCATCACTCTCATTTCATCACATTTCATACTTTTGCAGCCCTTCTGGCTCTTGGTGATGGCCCTCGCATCTTAACAGTTGCGGGAGTTAGGAGTGGGGCAAGTTTATCTGTTCATCATACTGGTTTGTTTCATCACTGTGCCAACACATCAGATTATACAAATTGCTAATAAAAGTGAAGTTCAAGATCATAGTATATCTACAATATCATTATTAGCATCATGAAACCAAAGGAAGCAAACTTTGCATCATCTGTTTTCCATTGCTACATTCTAGACAAAGGCATATAAAACCTACAAATCGTAGGTGCAAAAAAAGCAGTGTGAAATAGAAAGGACGCGCATGAGTGACTGCTTTTGACCCAAAAATCGACGCATATTATATAAATAAATCAATGTTGTATACAATGGCAACATGCACTAGGCATGGTCAAAACCACTCAAAGAGCCCATGATACACAAAAGAATCTATAATCACAAAAATACATAGAGCCAAGTGGCCTCTCAACCCCTGGAAGAACCCCGCCGAAGGTATGCGCGCCCCTCGCCTAGGACTTATGGCTACGCTGGCGCTCTGAATGGATGGAAGGCTCAGGGTCTCGAGGGGCAGTCATGGTCTCACCATGAGAATGGCTCCTCATAAGGCGCTCGGCTGCCCTATAGCCTGCCAATTCTGTACGGAGAGTCGACACCATCTTGGCCACATGCCAAATGGGAGCAAAGATGTCGGTATGCCTACCAGCTGCTGAGGGCTCCCCGGCATCTATGGATAGCTCCACATGAGTCTTATCCATAGGGATCATCATAGAATCAGTGCATACCCTACGGATTAGATCCCGCCACTCGTCGACAGTCTCTGCAAAATAAAGAAGAAAGACGAATTAGAAACTAGGCAAAAGGCTAAAATATACAAGATACAAATATAATGAGAGATAGCAGTGAAAAGTCAATAAATCAAAATACACGGGAAAGGGAGAGGAATAACTTACTCGATACACCGGCCTTCCAAGATGGGTCGCTAGTTGCCAGCACCGCTCATGCAGAATGCCCGCCGCACGACTGAGGAATCTGCTCCTGTATTTGGTGCAACATGAAATGCCCCGCAACGAATCATCATATCCCAATTGCCCCGGGAGAGTGGCTCCTGAAACCAGAGTCTCTCTCTCTGTGCTCCTTGCTCCACCCTCTCCCCTGCATGATATCCTGAGTGTCCATGCCACTCCAAGATCACTCTCGTGCCGTCTGCTCCTTCCGAACCCTCCCTCTGTGGACTCCTAGTCAGAGTCAATATCTATAGGGTCATTGCACTTTGAGCAGGACCCGCGTTAATCCGAAGTAAATGATGACCGAGTGCGCACCAGCTCTCCCTGCGCCGAACTTCCTCCCCCTTGGCTGCATGAATGATCTGGGTAACCACTCCAACCCACGGCCTCTAGTCCCCCCTCTATGGTCGGCCTCTAAGCCTACCCCGAACTGATCTATCTGTAACTGGTGCCTACTAGGAGGACCGCATGCCCCACATATGGGGGTCCGACTGCGAGGACCCCTGCTGAAATGTTGTAAACCAGGTGCAACGCAATGAGAGGCACATTGGAATGTTCCACCCGACCGCGGGGCTGGTGGGGGGGGGGTGGATAAAATAGAGGGGTGTGGGAGGGGAGCGGGTTGGTCCACCCCACAACCCTTCCCACACGTTCAATACGCTAAGCTGCCCTGTGATTTTACAGGAAGACAATGTCATGGCCGCCTCTCCCCTACGCCAGCCATAGAGAGAGGGCTGTACTGTGGGTGGCCTCCATGTCTGCTGTAGTGAGGGAGGCTACTCTGGCTTCTTGAGGTGTGCCTAATCACCGTACATATCTGACCCATCTGCTGCCCTCAGAGCCCCAGGATCTTGCCACCGAATCCATCTCCTCTGGCTATAAGGATAAATGTATGCTCATACACCCAACTCATGACTAGAGTTGGGTGGCTCAACGACTGTCCCTGTAAATGGACCACCCTATATAAGTCGTGATAGGTGGTCCCAAAAATGTCTGCCCCCCAGGCGTATATCTGGCCATTCCCCTCTATCTGTGCAATGATGGGGGCCCAATAGTATAGTAAAGTGTCCCCTCCCTTGTCCCCGATCAGTCTCGAGGCAAGGATCCCCATGATGGCCTGTCGAAATATGGGGATGGGAAAAGAAGGGATGGATCTGACTCTCACCCCCTTCTTCGACCCCGTGGAGATGACTGCATCTCCCATATATGTCGCCCACTGTGCAATCTGTGCCCGTGAGCCTGCTGTCTCTAACGTAAGTCACCTCCCGATGATCGGGACCCCCAGAATGCGGTAGACATCCTCTAATGTAATGGTCCACTCACCACGGACCCCTGGCAATCGGAAAGTGTTCCGATCTGCATCCCAGTATGAGAATAAGTCAAAAGTATGTGACTAGATGGAGCAACGTGAGGCACACTGCGATATCCGCAATATGCCGGCCCTCTGCAATGTGTCCTCCTCATCTGTTGAGAGGGCATCCAATACCCGGGCAGCCAAGTCACACTCTCTCTCCTGGCTCCATCTAATATACTCCTCTCGCCTACATACACCCAAAAACACACAAAACAGAGTAAGTTAGTATCTAAACGATATCAAGAGAGTCATAAAAACATACACAAATGCTAAAAATACAAGTGAAAGTTTTCAAGTGAGGTCCTTTTGCATTCTGTGCAAAACCACCGCCCTGGGCAGGGGGGCGGTTTTGTAACCGCCGCCCTGGGCAGGGGGGCGGTTTTGTAACCGCCGCCTTGAAGGCGGCGGTCTCGTGACCGCCGCCCTGGACAGGGCGGCGGTCGCGGTCCGAAAACCCGCACGGGTTTTTAACCCCAAAAATCCAAAAACTGGCAAAAAATAAACATTTTAGCTAAAAACAAAGCCTACCCAGTAGGCACCCCCCCTAGATGGACCTTTTTAAACCTAACATTTTCAAAAATGACCCCCCTATTACAACAAATTTAGCATTTCAAAATTGAAGAGGGAAAAGCACAAAATTGAAGAAAAACCAACCTGTGATCTCGCGGGGTGGCGTTCCGCACATGGAGGCATGATCACTATCTCGCTGTGGACATTTTGACTCTACTCACGTGGGGCCCCAGAGCTCAAAATCTATCAAACTGACTCGCGTAAATGAATAGGAAAATGGGCCCACTTTTATATATATAGCGCTCTAATTCGTTTTAAATCCCCTTTTCACAGGTTTAGAGTGCCAACGGAGGTAAGTTTCTATCCTCGCACTAATGGTACGTCCTCTTCCCCTATTATTTTAGAGTTTATTTTCCAAGTTATTGTATCTATCTGCACTTGAGTTCTCCTTTCATTTTGCAGGTAGCGGGAATTTCGGATGGCGTCATTTCGACACACGGACGTATAAGGTATAACTTCTAGCTTCCCATTTCGGGACGGCCATACTCGGACCCACCGTTTTACGCCTCTTCATGGCTAAAACGCTTCTCGAGGGGGGCAATATGTACGTACCCAAAATTGTAAGGTACTGTACTGCGGAACGGTGTAATAAATGCCCCAATGATGATACAAGTCTCTTCACAAGGTGTTCAGGATCCAGAGAAGCTTTACGGATATGCGTTAACATCCCGCATGCCCCGCTTAGCCCCCGTGTGCTTTGTTTTCCCTTTGTTTTCCCTCTTTTCTTGGCTTTTTGGTCTTTAGTGACGAAACCGCCACCTTAAAGGGCGGCGGTCCTGTAACCGCCGCCTTGAGCAGGGCGGCGGTCCTTTACGCGTTTTCCAGAACGTTCTTTTGATGGAACGCACGCAAAGTTCAATGCTTCACCAGCTTTTCTTGCCGACTTGAGCATGCATTTATGTTTTTGGTCCCCTGGAATAGTGTTTTTCCTTTGTTTATTGTTTAGGAGTTCAGTTTGGTTTTGATCTTTGGGTGTTTGAATTCCTATAAATGCATGGTTTGTGCACATGCAAATGGCCCCTCATTCTTGTTTCAAACTCACCATTTTCAGTAGTTCAGTCTTCTAGTTTGCTTAAGTTTGATAGTTTAAATCCTTTACATGCTTGGTTGCATTACTCAGCTGTTGGTAAGCCACAGATCCAACTTGTGCAAACAGTATTATTGTTTTTGGAGTAGAATAGTTTAGGCAGCCATTAAAGTTGCAGGTTTTGCTCTTCATACAGACTAGTTTCAGGTTCTGGACGCTTTTTGTTGCATGATTCGCAGTAGACCCCGCTAGGAATTGCATAGGCCAAGCTCTGTACTCTTTCGCTATCCCTCTCCTATCCGCATTCTGAAGGTTGTCCATTGATCCAAATATCTATTCCTGTTGATGCAAGCATTACATGCTTTTCTAGATTCACGTGAGCACAAAGAACGAAGAGATCATACTGAGGGGACAAGAACACACACACCGTCAGATTCGCCACTGTTCTGCGAAATCCAGGTTCCATCTTTCAAAGTTTTAGTTAGAACTTATCAAATAAAGTAGTTAATCACTTTATTTCAGTTATTTCCATTCTCGATATTGCCAGGGAAGTTGTGGGGATTGATAGTTTATGAGAAACTATGATTCATTCCTCACTTTTGAGGTAGGATCGAGAATCTTGCAAATAGATTAGTTATTTCGTTGTTTAGAATAGATATACAAAATTGCACAGACAAATAGCTACACTCGGCCATTTTGTTTGTTTTACATTATTAGTTTAGTTGTCAATTCTAAATATTTTAAATAGCTGCTTTCTTATAAATTGCCAGAAAATACAAAAAGAAATTATATATGCTAGAAGTGTACTTAGGTTTTACTTTATTATAGTTTGTTTCATTACTGCTTTTGCATGACAATTACAAGACCTAGGGAGCCCAGGGAATACATTTTCGAGCCAATTGTGCCCCAGCCCAATATCGTAGTGGCAATAACTGACATTGACCAAAACCTTAGGATACAAGTCTTCCAAACAACAACAGACTTCCAACAGGTCAAGTCACAGTTGAGAGGGTTAAACATAGAAGACGACCAAGCACACACATTTTTGGTCAAATCAGCCAAACTACAGGTTATCCTAGAAAACATCCGCATGACTGTAGAAGGATTTGAAAGAGAACAAATATTCAGGTGCGATCCTTTAGTTCCACAGCCAGACGCTGGAGACACCCTCGTAGATATAGATACCAGCTTAAGAATTCAAGTTGCTAGAACACCTGTGAGGTATTCTGAGAAAATCACACAATTGCTGATTCTAAACATAGAGGCTGAGAAAGCATACGATTACTGGATACTAGGGATTAGGACTTGATCTCGCGTATGACCATAACAGGACTGCAACAACCAAGAGTCTACGGTTGTGATCCACAAATCCCACATCCTAACGAATCCATAAGAGAATTAGACATAGACACTGGCCTACGCACATTAGTATTTCAGTCTACTCTGATTCCACCTATCATCATTCAACAACTATCCCTACTAGACACAACAGCTAACGAAGCTAGAGAATTTTGGACTAGGCCAGAGAATCGTCCATAGAGTTGACTATATTCACCATATGACTCTATCAAGAGAAATACACGAAACCATCCCGGGTCATTTTCCACGCATCCCACAACCCATAGATCGAATCATGCCAGAGCTCGATATTGATTGGAGCCTTCGAGTAGTCATCCTGGCTGATCGATCTATCACATCGGTCCAGGTTAGAAGGGCCTTCTTTGCCTTAGATTCACAGATTCCATTAGTGCGTGTCGAAGATATTAGATTGCCTAACTAGTCTATCCGTATACTACCCGTATTCCATCCCCATCGGCTGTCTCGGCACGACGTCGGGAGGTCGGGTACGCGGAAGAGTCACTTTTAGATTCCCACACTCGCTTGTCACTTTTCCGGCGTACAATGACCAATTTGTACATAAACATATCATAGGTACGGTGTCAGGGTTTGAGTGTTGTTGAGGGCATTCAAAATTTGTAGCAAACACAAAATATATAACTATTAATTATTTGATAATGTTTTTTACAATGATATTCGTTTGTACAGTCATATGGTTACTATTTATTTTACATGTTGAGATTACAAATTTACAAGTAGGCAGTATTTATATCTTCACTATGATCGAGATGATATTTTAGTTTTATAAGTTATTTTCGAGTTGTGATTAAATAATTTGATGCCTTGTTTTTTAATCGCTTTTGGAAGCTTACATTGATTATGAGTTTTTTTTATAGATCGTAATGGGAAGCCTCGGAAATTACTAGTTTTGGGAGTTGAAGGTTTGTTTTTTGGAATTTTTAGTATTGGTAACAAAATACCTTGTAATATGGCTCCATATTTTAGATCTGGAAATACCGAATACTTTGAATACGATTTTTGTGCTCACTTGATAAGTACCAAATCAAAATATTTTGACACTACCTTATGGTCTTCATTTATGGATTCAAAAATGGTGAAATACATGTTCATCAGAAAATTTAGATGGCTGCGAGAAACCAACTTTAGGTTCATTTGGGGATGCCAAGAATGTAAGATGAAATAAAAAACAAGCCAATAGATACTCGGTATTTATGATAATTTCTATGGTGAAAACAATATACTTTTGATTGATAATGTGAGATTCTTATTGCACAAGGTCAAAGAAGAAATTAATCTCAAAACCCCAACATGTGGGAGAATCGATGGAAACTATAAGACTGATTCGAAAATCTATACGGAATCATGTACATGGTTGAAACTTGCAGGAGAACACAAAATTATGTGTAGATCATTGAAAATGTTAAAACACACAATTGGCATTTGAATTATATACTTTTCTTCCAAATCCAACAATGTATTGTGCATTTTTATGGAATAAAGTAACTACCTTAAGGTTCTTAAACTTTTGTTTCATGCATCGATGTTGGCTTATTTGAAATAAAAAATATTTTTTTCCCCAGTTATGCATGGTTTAATCTTAAAGACATTTTGAAATTGATAGGAACCTTATTCAAAAGAAATAAATAATCTTAATGGCTGCTAGACAGTATAAAATAGAAACATGTTATGCTTATTGAATTGTAGATCCATGGAGGCTTCCCTAAAATCATAAAATGATTTTTTACCAGATCTTCATATGTTAATCTTAATGAAAATTTGAACACATCACATGTTTCTACGTTGTCATGGATCAGAAGATGAAGGTTAGCAGGGGTTTTAGTTTTGTTAATTTCTTCAATAGGAGGATGCACATAGAGCTATCAATAAGCTCAATGGTTATGGTTATGATAATCTTATTCTTAGAGTTGAATGGGCCACTCTTGTGGTATTTTACTAGATGATTTGTATTCTGCTTTTTTACTCCTTAAGACAATGCAAGATGTTGAAGTTTTGTACTATTTGATGTCTTCCACCAACTTTAATGTAAATGATGATACAAAGGATTTGAGTTTGTTCTTTGTTCTTCTAAGAAACATGTTCTCATTAGAGAGTTTCTTGTGCTATCAATTTTTATTCTATGTTGTTCGGTACTTGATGATTAGGTGGATCAGTGGGGAATACACCAAATATAAAAAAAATTGTTTTTAATGCCTAGCAGCTACTAGAAAGTATAAAATAGAAACAATGATGACATCCACCAGAGTGTGATGGGGGAAGCTTAAAGAGGAGGATAATGAAGTCATGTATTTTCATCAGACCCCGTCGAATATCATTGGGCGAGACAAAAATGGTGTGAAGAAGATAATGGAATACAAGTTCAACGAGCACAAAATTACCCTGATTTATTCTTTTACATATTCCCTCTTCCTTTATTTTCCCTCCCATTGTGTATCACCTCCCTCTTGTCCTCCCTTATGGACGTTTCCATTCCATCCTTATGGTAGTAATAGTAATTTACGATTTATGTTTACTTTGGATTTTTACAATGGATGTTTACTTTCTAGATGATTTGTATTATGCTTTTGTTACCCCTTAAGACAATGCAAGATGTTGAATTTCTTTATTGTTTTATGTCTTCCACCGATTTTAATGTAAATGATGATACAAAAAATTTGATTAGGTTTCTTTGTTCTTCTAAGAAACATGTTCTCATAAGAGAGTGTCTTTTTCTATCAAGTGTTATTCTATTTTGTTCAGTACTTGATGATTTGGGAGATTTGTGGGGATTAAACCAAATTAAAATACATTTACTTTTGATTGGAAAAAAAATCTTAAGGTTAAATCTGGTGGAGATGCGTTATCCACCCTTAACAAGGAGTTTACGCAAGCATAAATATATTTTTTTGTAGGTTTTTACAACGATAACAAGTGATTTGAGTTTCTACAAACCAGTGATAACGTTTCCCTAGATGCATGAGGATTTCACTATGTTTCCCTTTTCTTGAGCTAGGGACAACAGTGATTGTGCCTAATAGAGTGAGATCTAGGGATCTTGAATAGGAGAATAATGATACATACACATGGCCCCCACACAAGCTAGATTATGATTAAGGATAATTAGATAAGTGTTGTATATTGTACTCTTTACATGAACCGGTTATATAATTTAAAACATAATGTTAATGAAATTTTAAAACTATTAAAAACTTCATTCCAAAGTAAAAAAATAAAGCCTAGCATCTGCTAAACAATATAAAACTAAAACAGTGATGGTGTCTAACAAAGATTAATGGGGGGATCTTAAAGACAATAATAACGAAGAATTATATTTTAATCAGCCACTACTCAATATCATTGGGCCAGATGAAAATGACATGAATAAGATTGTGGAATATAATTTTTACAAGCATGGATAGAAGGTGGTTCACACTAGTACCACGTGCATCTACATAGTGGCCAAAGCGCGCCTTAAAAATTACGCTCTATAACACCATGAGTGGCCCAAGTTCAGTGCTACTACCAACCAAGAACCATTACTAAAATTTCCAAGAATCTCCTTAGAAGAAAACCTACGGGAGCGCCCCTTCTCACCAGGATCCAATTCCAATGATTCAAAATCTGGTGGAGATGCATTGTCCATCCTCGTTGGCTCCAAGGGTGGTGTGGTAGATTTAATTGATAACACCTTTTTTTATAATGTGTGTGACTTTCTCTAGTAATACAATTGTTTATAATGTGTTTTTATCAATCAGGGGTAGCCTTTATTCATAATCTAGCCCTTATTTTTGGTGTTCCTTAGACCCCCATATAGTTGTTGCTTTGTTGTTTTGCTAGGCTTGGCCTAGTGTTATTGTGGTTTTGGGGATTTCTCTCATAAAGCTTGGTTATTTTGTTGAGAGAATCTTGTATCATGTTCCATTTAATATAATATAAGATCCTTTTCATCAAATAATCTACCCAATGCATGGGACAATGTTGATGTCACCATCAATTTTTTATTGCATCAAACTTCCTCACATGAGTCGAGGGATTATTTAATTGGGTTGTGCTTTCTCCTATCCTCACTCATTTTCAAATGTTTTTGTTTGTTGTTTTCCCCTCCCCTCTCATAGCATCTACCTAAGTTCCTTTCATCCTCTTGTGCAGCGAAAAGTGGGAAATGACTTCCATCTCAACCATGTCTTACATTTGTATTCCCTATAAACTTTGAAGATGTCATGACTGTAATTGTGAACATCCTCAGTGTGGATTATCTCAAGAGAATTGAAAAATATCATGTAAAATTTAAGATTGTAGGTTTCTTTGTTGTCAATTTTATGATGTTATGTCCAGATAAATTATTGGTCACGCTAGTTGTATCCCATTTCATTTACCAAGACCATCATGTGGGTTTGGTCAAAGCTCTAGAAAAATTATGCCTTCCTTGTCTCTTTACAAGGATGAATCCTTGTCTGTCACATTTTTTTGGTTGAAAGTCGGATTTTTGATTCCCTAGAATTTAAAATTTGGGCCCTACTTCAATTTACTGATTATGTTCAAATCATCTTTCAATCTGATGGATCATTTATCTCCAATGTGTCATCCCTGGACCTAGTTGCGCTCACAAAACATATCCCACCATTTCTTGATCATGTCAAGTAATTTAATTATGTTGCTAGAACATCCTTTTCCTTTCTCAAGATTATTGCAACATTTGGTTGGTTGGAACCCTAGGTTTTCTCTATCATTCTAGCTCTCTTTTTTTATTCACGATTCTATGTTTTTTGCAGGCCTGATTATCCATGTTACATGTTGGCCTCGTTATATTTTGTACTCATTTTTAGTTTTTGTATGCATCCTTTCATCGATCAAAACATGGGATACTTATATGTAATTTTTCCTTAAATTTATTTGACAACAAGTTGCTTTACAATGTGCCCGACTATCTTAATAATTTTTATATTTATAATATGTGTGATTATATTTTGGAAATTTATAATACAGTAAAGGATTTAAATGATAAAAAATATCTTAATATATAAAAAAATTATACACAACATTTTTACTTCTGGTGAATTATTATTTGATTAATGTTAATTTACCTCAATAAGCTACACTGACATTACTTAGCGAGTGTTAAGTATAAACTCTATTAGCTTGATTTTATAAGGTCATATTATACTCTCGACATCAAATTGTCTGGTCAAAAAATTGTTCACATCACTTTAAGGTATATATAGAATTGAAAAAAAATTAGGCACTTCAACAATCAACGTGTTCATAGATATCGTGAAAACAATTTTAATTTGCAATGAATTATTCTATGTATTTGGGATTCTAGCGTGATGAATAGTATTAAAATGAAATTCAAATTCTTCTTAAAATGATTTACCATATATCTACCCTTCGAAAAGGAGTTTTAATTTATTTTATATCTATATTTAATTATGAAAAGATATCCTCGTGAAAAGGCAAGTAGGAGAATTTTAATTGTCATTTAAAGTGTAGGTGTGGGAGGAAAATGTCTGCAGTGATTTCATGTCCATTCCTTCAAGGTACGTAAGGATGACGAAAGGTGACACAGGGGATTAATGATGAATGATGTCAGAAATTTATAACTATTAAGGAGATGGTAATGTTCTTGTAATCAAGGTTTATTCCTCAATTGGAATCCAAGTTTATAACTATTAAAGGGATGTTAATTTTCTTATAATGCGAGTGTCATTTGGGTTTATATTTATTAAGGGGAGGTTAATGTTCTTGTATTGCGAGTGCTACCAAGGTTTATTCTTCTCTTGGAATTCCTTACAAGTGTATTGTGGTGCACATAGTTTATTAAGGGTATGTTAATGTTCTTGTAGTCTGGGTTTATTTCTCTATTAAGGAAAAAAGGGATATTAATGTGCATTTACTCCTCTCTAGGAATATATGATTTAAGTTGCTACCTATTGTATTCGTATTGAAATTGTGTGGTTGGGTCTGTGTAGCATTCAACAATGATTTTTCTTCCTGATAGTCTAGCTTTTGATAGGAATATGGGGGAAGATTTGATTCACACTGAGCCTTGGGATCTCAATGATGTTAAATATGAGGATATGGAGGTGTTCAACCGAATGGGATTTTCCCCTTTATTAAATATATTTTATGGGTACAATGAACAACTCAGTAAGGATTTTGGATCGGCATTGAATCCAGCCAGGAAATGGACAGGGGGCAATGTAGTGCTACAGGGAGTAAAGATTTGATGCGCCAGAATTAGCAGGAACTTGACAAGGTCGTAACTTGAGCTCTAGGTGTCCGTTTGAGTCCGTTTTTTTTTAAACCACGTGTTTCGATGATACGAACACAGCAGTAAACCACCCTACCGCTTGGGGCAAGTTTTTGACACGTTTTCAGGCCCTAAATCCGCCATCTTGAGGCCGAAAATTAGGATTTAAGTTATAGTTCAGTTTTTTCCTATTTTTGGGGCATTAGTTAATTTTAGTCTATTAGTTGCATTATGAGTTAGAAAGTTGGCAATTCCTCTAATTTAGGGATGTAGAAGATGTGTGGAAATTTCTGTGCCCGTAGGAATAAGCATGCGAATTTAATAGGAATAGCAGGTTCTAGTAAATTGCTAAAAATAGTAATTTCCGCCACCTAAAGTAGATTTAATCAGAGTTAGTTAGAGTTTACTTGGAACCTCGAGTTGGGAGTTGTTTTCCTATTTAGGAAACATTGTAATTCATTATTCAATAACGAAGAAGGAGATCTATTTTCTTTTGGATTTCATATTATTTTCAGTATATCTGGTATCAAAGCTGGTTAGAATTATGGTTACATTATAATGACTCCTCAGGAATGTTGTTCATCTCGTTTCTTTTTTTAATGTTGCACAGTTAATGGCTAGAGAATTTTTTCTTAGATCTGCAGATACATTGTTGGTTGTATCCCCTGCTGAAAGTATGCTTAACCCAGATGAGGTTAATTCTACAGGTGGAGTTTCCACATGGCATGAAGATATGAAAATTGTGCAAGAGGAGGATTACGCAAGGGGTTTCATTAGTTTCATTTTTATGAAAGGATGCTTCGAGCATGCCCTCGTTGTATTTAATAGATTGGATCAGAGTTGGTATGTCTCATAATTCCTTATGGTAGTTTTAACTCAGCCATGGACCTAATAGATCCTTAGTCTAACCAAGTTAATGGGAAATGTTTTTGAGTGGTAAAGACTATGTGAGGATATAAAGGATTTATAGCCTCACTTCTTTCAACTCCAACGTTCCATTGAAAGGTCCATGCTCATGCTTTATTGTAGGCATCAAACGTCTACAGAATTTTGCTTTCAAGACCTTCTACTTTTCAGGTTGAGGACTTTTACCAAGAATTTTGAGCCTTCATCGAAGTTCCTCTATTATAAATTTCATTCACTTTTTGAGTCCGTGCACATTGTTTTCACCTTGAAAGGATGGTCTTCAGAATCTTTGTTCATATGTTATAATTCATCCACTTCTTAGAATACATAGATGTAAGTTTTTTAAATTGTCCATTGTTGTATGCCCATAAAGATGCTTAGGAACTTTTTGTTGTTTGATATGTCAATTAGAACGTTAAAATTCTACTATTCAAGCCTTGAGATAATTTTAGCAGTTATTTATATTATAAAGCATGGAGTGCATGCCTATCAATTTAGTATTAAAGTCTCTTTATAAACAATTTCATCAAATTATTTAATTGAGTTAAATTTTTATGAACTAGGGGAGAATCATGCAGCCAAGGTAGGGGTGCAATGATCACATCGATAAGAACGTGCCCAACAGGATTCCTAAGACAAGATTTGAAAGAATCAACCATTGTGAGTAAAGAATAAATAATCATTAGGGGCAAGAGAAGTAATGCTTTTGTTCAATAGAGTGATATGAGGCTCCACGAAGACCATTTTTTTGTAATAGATGTGGAGATTATTACTAGAAATAAGCGTGAGAAAACATGTCATTTTCCAGCAATAATAATTCAACATGACAAAAGGCAAGGAGATGCTTGCAAAAGACTACCAGTTTTGTTCAAGCTAAGTAAGTCAGAAGACCAACAGGACATGGAAATCCCACCAGATTTTGGAAAAACTCTGATAAACATATCGAGGATAAAATAATTGGTTTTATGAAAGGAGGTAATATGTTTATGAAATTGCTGCGTACAAATGAACTTTCTTAAACATAGATGCACTTTAGAACTGAAAGGTATGTAATGTTATTACTCTGATGCCCATATATAGCTGAGAACATGGTTTCAACTTGGAGAGAATGTGGCTTAGTATCACAATAGGGTCCATTTATTGTGTGAATGTTATTCTCTAACCCTTATCGTCCAAACCAATGGGTTAACAGAAGGGTAATGAGAATACAACAGTTAATAAGAGCCATTTTTGGTTTTAAAAACCAATAATATTGGGAACAAACATAATGCATGAGTTATTTGGTGTGATGTTATCCCTATGGATGCATGTCATATGCTGCTAGGAAGACCATGACAATTTGATAGAAAAGTTAGTCATGATGGGGGAAAGAATACTTATACTTTCTAGAAGGATGGCACAAAAATAGTTTTGCTACCTCTTAAAGAAGAGGGGAAGGATGAAAATATGCTTTCTGCAAAGGAATTTGTGAAGGAGGCAAAGGCAACCGGTTTTTGTTATGCACTAGTTACAAATAAGGATGAACTTGTAAGTGCTCAAATACCAATAGAAACATAAGAATTAATAGAAGAATTTTCGGATGTTATTCCTAAGGAGCTACCAGATGGATTACCACCCAAAAGAGATATTCAACACCACATTGATTTGATTCCAAGGTCTTCACTCCCAAATCAAGCGGCTTATAGGATGAGCCCGACATTGCATGCAAAGTTGAATAGGCAAGTGGCAGAGCTCGTGTGAAAGGGGGTCATAAGGGAGAACATGAGTCTATGTGCAACAACAACTTTATTAACACCAAAGAAGGATGGAACATGGAGAATGTGCACTGATAGCAGAGCGATCAATAAAATTACAATCAAGTATTGGTTCCCAATACCTCGCCTTGATGATATGATGGGTGTGCTTGCTGGATCTAAGTATTTCACCAAGATTAATCTTCGAAGTGGTTATCATCAGATTCGGATCAGAGAAGGAGATGAGTGTAAAAAAACATTCAAGACGGGAAATGGATTATATGAGTGGTTGGTGATGCCATTTGGGTTATCCAATGCACCTAGTAATTTTATGAGATTGATGAACACCGTGCTACGGGAGTATAATGGTAAGTTTGTTGTGGTTTATTTTGATGATATCTTGATCTTTAGTAAAACTAAAGAAGAACATTTGAGGCATCTAAGGTTGGTATTTGAAGTGTTAAGGAAAGAGAAACTCTATGCAAATATGAAGAAGTGGACATTCATGCAAGAGAGTTTGGTATTCTTGGGCTTTATTATTTCAGCATATGGGGTACAGATGGACTCAGAAAAGATAAAGGCAATTATTGAATGGCCTACTCCATGGAGTGTAATAGAGGTAAGGAGCTTTCATGGTCTAGCAACATTTTATAGAAAATTTATTAAAAATTTCAGCAGTATTGTAGCTCCTATAACAGATTGCACAAAAGGAAGGGAGTTTTTGTGGACAAAGGCAGCTGAGGATAGTTTTCAATTATTGAAGAAGAAGGTGACAGAGGCACCCATTTTGGCACTACCAAATTTTGATAAAGTGTTTGAGGATGATTGTGACACCTCACATGTGGGTATTGGGGCTGTTCTAAGTCAAGGAGGAAAGCCAGTAGCTTTCTTTAGTGAGAAACTAAATGAGGTAATAAATAACTACTCTACTTATGATGTGGAATTTTATGTAATTGTACAAGCATTAAGGCATTGGAGGCATAACTTAGTGCATAAGGAGTTTGTGTTATTTACAGACCACATAGCCATGAAGTATGTGAATACCCAAAAGAAGTTGAATAGTAGGCATGCAAAGTGGGTATCATTTTTGCAGGGATATACTTTTTCTCTAAAACATCAATATGGAAAATAGAATCAAGTTGTAGATGCATTGAGTAGGCATGTGACTTTGTTTACCACTATGGAAAATGAGGTGGTGGGTTTTGAAGCAATAAAGGGTTTGTATTCTTTTGATTTTGATTTCAAGGATATTGTTGAAAGACTAATTAGTCCATTGTCAGACAATGCAGGAGATGTCCTGGATGAGTATATTTTACAGGATGGCTACCTATTCAAGGGATGCCAACTATGTATTCCAGTTGGGTCTATGAGAGAGAATATAGTGAAAGAGTTGCATAATGGAGGGTTGGCTGGGCATTTTGGTAAAGATAAGACGATAGCCTTGGTAGCAGACAAGTACTATTGACCAAAGTTGAAAAGAGATGTGGTAAGATATGTGGAAAGATGTCGAATTTTCAAAGTCTCAAAAGGCCATGCATAGAATACAGGGTTGTATATGCCATTGCCTGTTCCTAAAGGGTCGTGGACAGATCTGAGTATGGACTTTGTTTTTGGATTACCAAAAACACAACGAGGTAATGACTCAATTTTTGTGGTTGTTGATAGGATTTCTTAGATGGTTAATTTTATTGCCTGCAAGAAAACAAGTGATGCAACAGGTGTAGTAGATTTGTTTTTTTAGAGAAGTTGTTCGTTTGTATGGTGTTCAAAAAACTATTACTTTAGATAGGGACAACAGGTTCTTAAGTCACTTCTGGCGGACTTTATGGAAGAAATTTGGAACTCAACTACATTTCAGTAGTGCCTATCATCCGCAGACTGATGGGAAAATAGAGGTGGTAAATAGGAGCTTGGGAAACCTGTTAAGGTGCATTGTTGGGGAAAAGCCAAAACAATGGGACTTAGCATTACCACAAGCTGAGTTTGCATATAACAGTTCCATAAACAGATCCATGGGAAAGTCTCCATTTTTAATTGTGTATGAGAGTAATCCAAATGGGGTGTTAGATTTGGTGCAACTACCAGTTGATGGCAGAGTCAGTGATGATGCAGAAGCATTTGCTGAACATACACAACAATTGTAGGAAGAAGTGCAGAAGAAGCTGTAGAATAGTAATGATAAGTATAAAGAAATAGTAGATGTGCACAGACGGAGAAAGGTATTTACAATTGGTGAGTTGGTTATGGTATATCTATGGAAGGAAAGGTTTCCAAGAGGAACCTATAACAAGCTAAAGTACAAGAAGATTGGTCCCTGCAAAATCGTGAAAAAATTAAACGATAATGCTTATGAGGTAGAATTTCCAGGGAATTTTGATATTTCTCCAGTGTTTAATGTTTCAGATTTGTATTCTTTTTATGGGGATAGTGCATAAGGGGATTCTATTGATGAAGTAGCAGATTGGAGGCAACAGGTTCTGGTGAAGAAGAAAGAAGAAGTGGATCGGATTCTATATAAGCTGGTGACGATAAATACAACAAAGGTAAATATAGTATCTAGGTGAACATGAGCTAAGGTAAATACCTACTCTAACACCCCCCCTGAAGTGAAGCTAGAGGCCAAAATAGAAGTGGAATGTCCATAGTATGAGTCCCAGAAACTAGGCCTGATGAGGTACTCATGTAAAATATATCCATGAAGAAATCTCGAACCAAAAAAGGAAAGAATCCTGCTAGAAGGAAAAAGAGAGAAGAAGAAGGAATATGTTGTAACAAACGCTCCCCAAGAACAACTTCTAAAACCCCAAACATTCCATGCTACTCAAGGTAGCTAGGTGATGAAAATGGCTTCGTAAAGATGTCTGCAACCTGTTGCTAAGTCTGAATGTATTCCATCTAAAGAACTCCATCCTAAATGTGATGAAAAATTAAGTGGATGTGTATTTCAATATGCTTGGTCCGTTGGTGCTCAACTAGGTTGCGAGAAATGTGAATTTCACATTGGTTATCACACCAAAGTATAGTTAGTGAATCCTATGGGAATCCAAACTCTATCAATAGCTATCAAATCCAAACAAGCTTCTGACTCGCTGTAACTATTGTCATGTAATATGCCTCTGAAGATGAAAGTCCAATAGCCTGTTTCTTTTTGCACACCCAAGCAACTAGAGAAGAACCAAGACAAAAAATATATCCAAAAGTGGAATGCCTATCATCAATAGAACTTGCCCAATCTAAATATGTATGTCCAACCAACAGAGTAGAACCCCTAGTGTAGTGTAGGATAATGTGGGAAGTTCCCTACAAATAACGCAAAACCCTTTTAGCAGACTGCCAGTGACTACTATGAGGACAATGTGTAAACTGAGATACAAGCCCTACTGTAAATGAAATATCAGGGTGAGTATGGGTCAAGTACATAAAACTCCTAAAAACCTACCTATACAATATAGGATCACAAAGTGGTGTGGTACATGTGGAATTAAGAGTAACCCTGAACTAAAAAGGAGATTGACTTGGCTTCTAATTAGTCATATCAAAGTGCCGAATAAGATCATGGGTGTAATTTTTTTGACTCAAACGAATCCCTATTTATCTATTTGAGAAATTTGCAAACCAAGGAAAAAATTCAATAACCTAAGATTTGTCATGTTAAACTTTGTAGAAAGAGCACTTTAAATAGTCTAAATGTGGGAGGAAGAGCTACCGGTAAGTAACAAATCATCAACATACAAGACAAGTATCACAATATCATGACAAAAATGCTAGAGATACATTGTATGATTAGAGTGGCAACAAACAAAACAAGTAGATAGAAGAAAATAATCCATCTTCTCGTACCAAACCTGAGGGGATTGTTTGAGATAATAGAGAGACCTTCAGAGCCTACAAAAAAGAGAAGAATCTTGAAAAAATCAAGTCAGCTGATCCATGTATATTTCCTCTTGTAGATTTCCCTGTAAGAAGAAACTATTCATGTCCATCTAGTATATGGGCCACCCCTGTGATCCAGTAGTAGAAAGTTCAAGGTGTACAAAATCCATCTTGGAAACGGGTGCAAAAGTCTCAAAGTTATCAATACCTTGAACTTGTGAATGACCCTTTGAAACAAGACGAGCCTTATAGTTGTCAATGGACCCATCAACTATGTATTTGGCTTGGTATACCCCACTTACACCTAACTATTGTCACCAAATCATTGCGCCACCCGAATGGCCAGAATGTTGTTAGGACATTCAATGTGATTGGGACACATTGCATCACCTCTCAAGCTATGGAACTTGGGCTCAAGGTGAACCTCAAGAGAAGGATGACTTCCTCTACCTAAACTAAGTGGTGTACTACTCCTAGTGCAATAAAATGACTATCTAATCCTAGGCTAACATATACATGAGTTTTAAGTAAAGATATTTTTCTGAAATGAAACTATACTAAGTACGGTGATGCACCAAATAAATGGATGTTTAATATCTGGAAGGGTTAATGTGGGTAGGAATGCTTGCATCATTTTCCACCTTCACCTATAGTAACTTAAAAAGGGTACAAAATACCACAAACCGGGGCATACGTTCCTTCGTTAAACTTGAGAATACATAAAGGTTAGATCAAATTTGATTCAACACACAGTTAATTTATCATGAGGAAAGAACACATGTACATGTCAAATATCTATTTCAGCAACTATAAATAATGATGATACAACTTTAACAACAGAAGGAAAATAAGATTTTCACAACTCATATAAAAGATAATCATATTACTCACTCACAACATGAAATAGATAACCCAAAATAAAGGTAAGCTAACCACTCACACTAAGGAATAATACATTCACAAATTAAGCATTGATTAACCATTCAACACAATAAATCATATTCCGAATGGCAAGGTATAACTCTGAATATAATTAAAAGGTTTTAGAAATCTCTGAAGCACTCTTCCAATCTTGAAGAACAACTTCACCCAAAAAAATGATCTATATTTTTTTTATGTCCCTCAATACTTCATGCATTCAACTATTTATAAGTTCTTAGGCTGAGCCATTACAGCTGGGCCCTTAACTAAAATTTTACTAAAAATAGAAATGCCATTAAACTAAGGGAACATGCTCCCATGAAAATAGAATTTTTTTTGCAAGGTTTTGACTTAGTCAACCCTAAAACTTTGATCGATCCAGAGTTTGGATCTTTCCTTTCATGGCCACTCATCTTTGGCCTAGTTTAGCTACACCTTCCTCTTCTAGAGGTTTCTTTTTTTCTCCTTCCCATGCAGCCATTCGATGCTTATACTTGATGAAGTGCTTGATGATCCCCTGAATTTCTTCATCTCAAGGTCCACACGTGTAGTGATTCACAACATCCATTGTCTTGATCTCTTTTGTGATCTTGGTTAGCACTCTCTCAAGTTTACTAACAACTTTCTTCACCCTCCCTATGAAAATTTTACATAATACCAATCAATCAATGGAGTCACTGCTGAAATGTTTGGTGATCTCATCGTCACATTTCACCAAATTCTTGAAATTTTCCTTAATTTTATCCTCTGGGAGAGTGTCAATGTTTTCATTGAAAAATTTACAATTAGCAACATCAAACTCTTATGAGATATCATTCAAGGCATCTGTGACCTCCATACTTTTTTCATCCAATTTCTTAATTAAATCTTGCAACACTTGGCACTGGAATTCCATGGCCTTTTGAGTCTCAAATAAATTTGAGACATCATCAATCACCTCTTCCTGAAGGAGAAAGTATGGGTCTAATTCTCTTATTTCTCTCCATGTTGCTAGATTCAAATTCAAGTTATTATTATCTTCAGAAAATAATTCATCCATTTTGTAAATAGTAGTTCTCAAATCCTAAAAATCATTGTATATCCTGATGGCTTCATTGATTAAAGGATTAGCTTCATGAAAAATTTGTTCCATCCATCCATTCATTGATCTCCCTTTCTCGCCTAGCTTATCAATCTCATGTTAAGAAATTTCATCGATGGTAGACGAAACTATCCTATTCGTAGTAGTTGAGACTTCGGTAGATGGATTTTGTTGGGTTAATTTGTGTAACAATGTAGTGAGAAGTTCAACCTTGAGTTTGAGCTCATCTTTTGTAGCCTTATCCTTGTCATATTTTTCCAATAGACCCCCAAGAGCAGTGTGCACATATTATTTGCCTCCTTCATAAGTATCTTTTCCCAATGAAAATCTAGAGATCCAATAATCTTCTATTGTAATTGTTTCCTTAGTTTTTCCCTCAATGGGAGTAGCAAACTCTATATAATTCTCTCCCAGATGGATTCACTGTTAGACACAAAAAAGTCCTTTGCCTCTTGGCCTATATTTTGGGTGTATGTTCCAATTTACTAAGTTATATAACATCTCCCAGAGGCACCTTCTTATTTTTCTTTGGAGTCTGTCTAAATAACCATTCTGGGATGGATAATGCTGATGAAGATGGAATGGTAGATCCTATACCTGAAACATTAGTCATGAAGAGAGCACTAGAAACATTAGTTGGTATTTGGGTAGAAGTGTCAATGATGGACGGGGTTGACCTAAGGAAAACCATAGGAGTTGATAGAATGATGTTAGGGAATGAGATAGAAGGGAATGAAAGTGTAGAAGAAATGGGTGACTTGATAGTTTCTCAAGATGAGAGAACTAGAAAGGATGAGTAATACCTGAGCCATAGAAGGATATGGGAAAGAAAAATGATTGTGGAAGTGAAAGGAATTGATATTGGAAGTGACAATAGAAGATGTGGAAGAGATGATGGATCTTGTGAGATATTAGGAGAGTCACTGAACTTCAACCACTTCTGTCACAGGTGCTGTAAGAGACCTATTCTTAGAAATAGAAGCCTTGGAGAGAGATGAGCCAACACCAACAAATTAAATCTTTTTTGGAACTGTAGGGGATTTTTGGGTCGACCTCTTCCCCTTTGTGGGTGCTGATTAGCTTCTGGTTGGTGGGGTCTCTGTATTTATAGGTTTCTCTACTCCCTTGGGTGAGATTCCCAAGGTAATCATCCAATTGTAAGTTCTTTGTAGAATGGGTCTCCGCCCTCTCCTTTGTATTGAAACATTCCTCTGCATACCAATCAATCCATGGCAATGGTTGATTAGCAATGATTATCATTTTTGTATGCCACATCCAAAACATCATCATTATCTTGCGTATCCTTTGGGACATCAGCTATACCAAACTGTCTGAACTTCATCCAAGGACAACCTCTCATAATCCCTTTTTCAGATGATGTATTCATCCCGAACAATGAATCCATATATCCTCCAATTGGGGTACATGGGCACTAAACCAAACTGCTTCACCGAATTTACCCCAATAATCGAAGTTGGTTCCATGGATGAAAGGTTTGCAAGGTTACTATTATCCATTTCTGCAGTCCACATTTTTGGCCTTATGAATATTACACAAGTGCATATCTAAATTGAAATAGGGAAATGCATTCGTGATTTGTGGCATTGGATGATACATGGGTACTATTGTCCAAGTTATGGTAGAGCCCATTTATACTAGTGAGATAGACCTCCAGAGAAATTTGGTTGGGGACTCCTATGAAGCCTGGAATCCACAATCTACTCTAAATGTAGGGAACAAAAGGTAGATAGCTAACCTAATCTGCATTTTCCTTGAGGGACCAAGGAGAGAGAATGCATAGAAAATGTATAACTCCTACACTACAACATGGTAGAGGACAACAGAAAGAAGGAATCATTGACCCTGAGAGTAGTCTTCCCTTCATGTCAACGTGAGATACAAAAACAAAGTGCACACTAGATTTGGGAGGTGATGCGAATACCTTTAGTCCATTCAATCTAGCAGAAATACATTCACAACAATATCTCATACATGCAAAATAATAATGAATCCTTGACAGGATGTCATAAAAAATAGACACAATGTTATTGTAATCAAGGTTCTCAAGGGGCATAGAAGAATGCAAGAACCACTAATATGCTCCCCCCAGGGGATAGATGCATCCACAAACTTGTGTTTTGATTGCTTCATGATATGCACAGTCCAATCGGTTACAAGATAAGGGCTTGGATCACCATGCAAGTAGTCCACTACAAGGGACTACAACACATTGGCTTCACAAAATAAATTTTGATAGAGCTTTGCTATAATAAAACTAACTCCTTTTACAATGAGCCCACCACTCCAATTTATAGAAAAATGAGAAGAGAGAGAGAAGGGGAAAATGGAAATCATAAAATCTATCCTTCAACCACTTGTAAGATGCATTAAATGTAGAGAAATGATTTTATGTTACTTAAAAAATGCTCCCCCTACTTTCCCAGGTGCTGTAGCAGAGAAATATTGATGACCATGCCTCTTAATTGCACTCCCAACTACCAAATAAAACACTGTCATGAATCCGGCCCATGTTTTATGAAAAATATCCATCAATTTATCCTCAAATATGGAATTTATTGATTTATTTGCATTGGGATCAGAGCCATGACTCCAATGGTACAAATTTTGTGTGATTTCTTTGTGAAATGCAAAAGTTATGGCCTTCCATGAGTGCAAGCAGCTATTTTGGGTCTGCTAGGTGTTTCCTGTCATTTGATGGGAATGAGAACTAATTGACTAGAGCCGAACATGTTTATTATATTTTAATATATATACAACTCATTAAAATTAATAAATCTAGTTTTTGTGATGTAGAGGACGTCGTGCTCATTCTAGAAAGTCCAATTTTATGAAAATCGAAGCTCGGAGTCAAAAGTTATGGCCGTTTGAAGTTCTGGGGTCAAACTTTGATTTTTCTCTTTGCTCCGGCTATTTCGGAAAAATCGGGTCCACATGTCTCGGCTATCCCAGACACATTCTTCCGCATCAGCCAATTCGAGCCTCCTTGTCCCTACACATCTGGTCATTGACTGGGCCGTGAGGGTTGTTGACTTCCGCATCAGCCATATCCCATTTAGCTTGGCTCCTTGTGTGGTGATTTCACCTTTACGCATCCCACGCGTACTTTTGTCCTGACTATCTCAGACAAAAATCTCGACACCACACACAATAGACTGACTTGCAAAAAAATCGGCCGAATGCGTCTTGACGTCCCAACTGTCTCGCAGACCACCTGGGATAAAAATGTCCACATCGCTTGATTCCTTTGTATTTTGGCCGCAAACTTGGTACGATCCACACTAGTATGACCCATAGCCTCCAGACCCGTAATGCATTAAAACAAGCCTATGACTTCAATTTTTTGATTTTTTTGATTTTTTCTAACTTCTTGGATTTTTTCCTTGGATGGGGAAGTTAGAGAGAAGCCAAGGGGACCCTAAAAACACAATTTTGGGTCTTGGATCAATTCTACTTCCTCAGGACTGAAGAGTTTGATATGAAAATTACCTTGAGGGGTGGATTTTGGATAACAGTTACTTCGGCCATTTCCACATCCACATTTTTGGCCTTATGAATATTTAGGCAGGTGTATTTGCCAATTTAAATAGGGAAATGCATTCCCAATTTGTGGTGTTTGTTTTGAATTCGATGATAATCCAAAAAGTTTGAAACCAATTCTAGTAGAACCCATTTATCAATGGGACACCTTGGTAATTTTTTGGGGGTACCTATGAAGCCTGGAATATGAATGTAAGTAAATGTGGTAACTATAGGTACATAGCTCCCAACTCCCGCACTTCCTTGAACGCTTCGTCGGAAATCCATCGATTGTATAACTCCTTATCAAAATGGTAGAGGATAACCACAAAGAAGGCATAATTTACCATACAAAAATTCCTACTCCCTTCATTTAGTTTGAGCTGAGAATAGAAATCATAGTTTTGGGAGGTGTTGCTAATACCTTTAGTATTCAACCCAGAGAAATTTCGCATAGCAGCGGCTGCATAAACTAAGAAGTATGTCATATAGAAACTCTTTCTGGAAAACACTTTTCTCAACTAATAGCAAATGGTGCTACTGATATGCTCCCCCCATTAGATAAATTCCTTATTTTTTTAATGTAGCGATGTATAAGAACATCCATTCTTGGAATTCCTTTGTAGAAGGAAGACTTGAAATTTTTCTTAGTAGCACAATAAGGTCACTAAGCTCCTGAAGAAAATATGACCGATGCATGGTGTCTGGTAGTTTGGAAAATCTCTTGGCTAGATAAGATTTCAACATGACCCTTGTGCACAATTCTACTTCCTTGTCCCAATGTTCCACTGTCGACTCTAGCAAAATTGTGGCATAATCTTCAATGTTAGGAAGTTTGAGCAGATCCTCGAAGAAGTCTAGGTCCAAACGAATTACCACCTTATCATCACCAGCTTTGACTGACATAGATCCTTCGTTAAAGTGGGATTCCGTGGCTAAAAAAAACTCTAGGAAATGCATGGATGTGGGAAAACTAGAAGCAAGGACAAGCCCACTATCATAGATGGCTTGCATCCATGGTTTCTTGTTTGGAGCCTTCACTCTTTCCCAGAAATCCAGAAAGTTAATCTGCCCTAGGTCAGTATCTCCTATATTTCCCAAGTTGGAAGGAAATGAATAGTTCATCTTTTCTTTTCCCTTTCATGTGAAAGTAGACATCAAGCTTTGTATTTCCGAACCTGATGACTCTTTGAATCCCGAAAGCCAAAGTTGAAAAGTCTCGAAAAAGAGAAGTCTGAAAAACCTGAAGTGTATTACTCCGAAAGACAAGTCCTAAAAGCCAAATAATTATCAACTTTGAAAACCTGAATTGAAGAATCCTAAAGTGAAAACCTCCAAAATAGAGAAGTACAAATTTCTGAAAACCTGACTTCCGAAAGCCCGACCTCTGAAAAACTGAAAAGAAAAAATCCGAAGATGAAAGTTCCAAAAAAAAAAGTTTTGAATTTCTGAAGTTAAAAGTTACAAAAAACCAAAATTCTGAAACAATAAAATCCTCCAAAATGGTGACCTCCAAAATCCCAAAAACAAAAGCTCTGAAAATAATGATGCACTGCCAAGTCGCAAAGATCTTAGAAGAAAACTTGTCGAAAAATGATAATCTCGAAATCTTTAAAAGTGTTGGGAGGGAGAAATGGAAAACTTGAGAAGATCCCTTGAAAACTATGAATTCCTGTGGAAACTCAAAACATAGAAACATGGTGGGTAGTGAGTTTGTCAATTTAAGAGGTACACAGAGGAGTAACAAATGAACAAACAAAGAGGAAATAAAAATAAAAGAACTTAAACCAAAAGGAAAATAACCAAGTAAAGTACCTCAAAAATGACATCGAAAAGTACAAGAAAATGGAATGTTAGAGCAAAAGGATAGGATAAAATGATAAGTAAAAAGTGAGTTTAAATACAAAAACCTGAGATTAATGGTGAAAATCCAATTCGTATGGAGGTTGGTGAAGAATTAATTACACGAAGGACTCTGAAAGTCTGAAACCCGAGAGCCTGAAATTTCAGAATTCTAGGGTTTCAGACTTCGAAGATTGGGAGATGAAAATGTGAATTGGCAATGAAAAGTTCTGAAACCTATAAGCCCGATAGTCTGAAATTTCAGACTTTTAGACTTCAGAAGTCTGAAAGTGAAAACCTAAAAAATGACCTAGAGAATTCTGAAACCTTAAAGCCTAAAATTCTGAAATTTTGGACTTCAGTACTTTCAAACTTTAGAAGTCCGAAAGGGATTTAACCAAAAGTGTGACCAAAATTTCCAAAACCTGAAAGCTCGAAAGCCCAAAATTTTGGACTTTCGGGGTTTCAGACTTCATAAATTTTAAGAGATGTTTTCAAAAAATGTGACATAGAGTTGTGAACCCTGAAAGCCCAAAAGTCCAAAATTTCAGACTTTCAGACTTCGGAACTCTAGGTTCAAAAATTGCCAATTGCTAAGTAAAACTCTGAATCCTGAAATCCTGAAAGTCCAAAATTTTAGACTTTCGGGGTTTTAGACTTCGGAAATTTGAAAAAAAAAATTCAAACTCACACCATTAAACTTTGAAAGAGAAAATCTCTGAAATCTTAAGTCCAAAATTTTAGATTTTAGGAATTGGAGAATTTTCAATTTACATTACATAATACCGATATAAAGGTTTTTCTCAAAAAATTGTCTGATTACTTTTGACATTTGTTTCTCAAGGTAGATTAAAATGTTAACACTAACCATCTTTCATCCTTTAGGAAGAGATACCAAATCCCAAGTATGATTCTTCATCAAATAAAAGTACTCCATTGTCATCGCATCATTCCATTCTTGTATCCCATGACCCTTTGAAAAAGACTGGGGATCCTCAGAAACTTCCTGACACAAAAGTATGGAACCTATAGAATGTGAGTGATGATGCCTAGTGGGTGAAAGATCCTTTATGAAAGGTGTTTCCTGAGAAACTGTAGTACGAGCCCACTTAGACATAGTGACAACATCAGTGGGAATAAGATCCTCAACTACATCTATAATCTTCTCGTGAATCTCATCAAAGAAAGGATCCTCAAGATGAGACGAAGAAGAAGGAGGCATGGAAGAAGATGAATAATCATGAGGAGTGAAGCGCTCATCAAAATTAACATGTGTTCAAAAAATAATGTCATCTGTATCACGATCTAAAAGTCGATAAGCTCTCATGTCCTCACAATACCCTACAAAGATCAAGGGTTTACTCTTCTTATCCAAAGATTTCCTTTTCTTCTTTGGCACAAAGGCCCAAGCATGGCTCCCAAATACTTTAAAAAATGAGACATCTGGCTTAGTGTTGGACAAAGCTTCCTCTGGAGTCAAATTCTCAAGTGCTCTATGTGGTGTGTAATTTTGAATGTAGTTAGCACAATTAACTGATTCTACACAATAGATAAGAGGTATATCTCTAGAATGCATCATATAGTTATCCATTTCCTTCAAATTTATATTCTTTCATTCTGCTAAGCCATTTTTTGTGGAGTATGAGGAACAAAATGCTGGTGAATAATGCCTTCAGTTGCCAAAAAGTTAGAAAAATCCTTGCTGAATTATTCCCCCCATTATCATTAAGAAGGTTCTTTATGCAACTAGAATATTGTTTCTCAACCAAATCCTTGAAGACTTTGAAGTGTGAAAAAACATCAATTTTGTACTTGAGAAAATAAACCCAAGTATTCCTTGAGAAATTATCAATAAATGTAAGTGCATACTTAGCTCCATTGAAAGAGAGGGTAGGAAAAACCATCAAGTGGTGAAAAGATCTCTTAGAAAAATTCTTAGGAAATGGATCTTGGTGTTATTTCCCTAATGCATAGCTAGAGAAAACTCCTTCAAGACACAAAACTATAGGAAGACCATATACCATACCATGAGTGTTCAACTCCTTCAAATATTTGTAATTAAGATGTCCATATCTTTCATACCAAAGCTTACTCTCTAAATTTACATGAGAAACCAATCCTATCCCTATAAAATAAGTGTCATGAAAACCCTCAAACTAATATAGTCTATAACTATGATCAATAATACCTTGTGCAACAAGTGAATAAGGCTTCACCAAAGTTCTTACTTTTGCCCCATGTGGTGTAAAAGTCATTGTTTTCCCTTGACTAGATTGACAAATTTGATATATAGAAAGTAAATTTGTAGTGATGTTAGGAAAATATAATACATCTTGGATACTACCACCATCAATTTGTATATCACCTTTTCCCTCAATAGAAAAAACGAAAGAATCTCCAACCTAAATTTTGGAAGTAGAACTCAAACCTAGAGAAACAAAAGACTCCTTGGAATAAGTCATGTGATGAGAAGTAGCAAAATCTATAACCCAACTGTCTGCAAGTGGTGACTGAGATATTTCAACAACATTAAGTGCTTGGAGTGGAGATAGTAATTTTTTATTTCTTGACTGAATCATCTAAGGCTTGCATTCACTTATAACACCTATGATCTTCATGATTATTACCCCCACAAAAAGAGCATGAAAGGCTAGACTTATTCTTAGATTTAGAGTCATTTTCTTTGGGTTTAGGAGCATTTTGAGATGGAGAAGGGGTGGATTTGGTTTTACTTTTTGGTTTTCCCCTACCGTTAGGATTAGATACAACTATTTCCTTTTGAGATGTAGAAGACTCAAGGTGATACAATTTGGATTCTTCCCTAACTTAAGTCCTTCACAAAATGTTTCTAAGTCAGGAATTTTGAATGTGTCACCTAAGGCATACATAGTAAAGAAAAAGGTAGAAAAAAAATATTTGAAATCGTCCTCTCAAATTGGATAGAATCAAGTAAACACACTCTTCATGTCTTTCTTATCTCTTCCACTCCCCTTCAATTGTGTCAAAAAATGCTTGAACTTGGTAACATAGTCTATAATTGTTGGAAAATCTTCAGGATTAAGAGAGGTGATCTCAATTTCAAGTTGCATGGCTCTCATATGATCCACTTTACCAAATAAATCTTCCATTTCCTTCCATATTTTGAAATGAGAGTCACACTTCTCCAAGTGAAACAACATATTGTCACTTACATAAGTTCCTATCAAACCCATACACTCATAAAATTTGCACTCATACTAAAATTTCTCATTTCTCTAGTGAACACTAGTTGTTCTGAAGAAGTTAAAGCCCATAATCCTTTCCACTTAATTATTATTTCCATGTGTGGTAATTATGTGTTTTTAATGGCTCAACATGAGATAATGCAGAAGTAGACACCATCCCTCGAAAAATCAAAAAAATAAATGCAAGAATCAACCAATGCATCAAGACCCCCAAGCAATGCAACAAGAGCCCACCAAATTTTGGCACTTTATAATAAGTGTGTGTTATAATATGGCACTTTATAATTATAGTGATATTATCAAAATAAATATATATTATGAAAAGAGAACGAAAAAACAAGCACTTTTACAAAACATTGCACTCAAAACCAAGTTACCGATCAAAAGTTACAACCTTTTCAATATTATGCTCTATTATTTAATTTAGTTACCACTAAAACAAAATAAAATACTCTTTCCTTCACCACACAAATAAAATGAAAGGGGGATGGAGTTAAGCACCTACTAGTAGGAATCACAATCTTTAATCCCTCATATGACCATACCATATGACTAGGGGCTAAGGATTTCATATGATGAATCTCAAGACGAACCAACACATTTATCTACGCCACAGATAAACACCAAAAAATGACTACCTCTAACAATGGTCGAGTTACGAGAAAATACCGAATATATGAATATACAAAAAATACTTAAAAAAAAAAACTTACAGATGGATGTCAATAACAATCTCCTGCTCTGATACCATAAAAAGGAATGGTAAACAGATCGTACCAAGCCAATAACTCAGATGCTAATCAAACACCAAAATCAATAAGATGAAAGCACTTCACCAGAATAACTTTACATAAAACATTTGCAAACAAATGAACACCAATATCATATATTATTATGGAACTA
Source organism: Taxus chinensis (assembly GCA_019776745.2). Taxonomy (NCBI): domain Eukaryota; kingdom Viridiplantae; phylum Streptophyta; class Pinopsida; order Cupressales; family Taxaceae; genus Taxus; species Taxus chinensis. The sequence continues at coordinate 507,768,500 of CM034156.1, read as the reverse complement.
AATTAAATACAATGAGAATGGGCCTTACTTATATAGGAAAGGAATAAAAATCTAAGAATCAGTCAAGGTCATAGATCAAGCTATAAATCAAGGAAAGAACTAGTCATCAAAGAACTAGTCAAGACCATAGATTTATGAGTGAACTAGACATCAAGGATCTAGTCAATACCATAGATCAAGGAAAGAATTATACCTAACAACTAGATAATATCCCCCTAATATCTAAATAAATAAAAGGAAATATCCACACATATAAGTGGGTGAGGATAATAAAGGTAAATAAAGTATATATGTGTACATGAAGTAATTTAAATACCTACTCTAACAAGCATAGCATAAATAATGTCTGGTGGCCGCTAGCCCCTATAACACAAAATAATTAATGGTTAGTGGCTGTCATCCCTTAAATAACATAGCATAAATAATGCTTAGCGGATGTTAGCCTTAAAAAATAGCACAAATAATGCCCAGCGGATGCTATCCCTTATAACATAGCGTAAATATTTTCCAATAGACACTAGCCCTTATAACATAGCATAAATAATGCCCAACATATGCTAAGTCGTATAATGGATTCCAATATTTGATTTTTTGGATTCCGATATATGGGATTTTAGAGTACATATAATTCCAATATAGGTGATTTTGGATTCCAATATATGTGATATTGGAATCCAAAATGTGTGATTTTGGAATTGAATATGAACAATTTTAAAGTGTTGATAATTACAATATTTGACATTTTGGAATCCAAAAATAACAATATTGGATTATGATATTGGATGTATTTTTTAGCTTCTGGGAGTGGAATAAGTCCCAATTCAGTGAAATAAGCATTGATATCATTAAGCATGATATAATCTTAGATATTACTATATCATGTATTTATCAATAACATATATTATAGAAAGAGTGTTCCTTTTTTTACTATGGGCTCTGTTAGTCACTCTGTAATTGATTAGTTCTTGTGTTTTGGATGGTAGTTTAGCCCTAATTTGCCCTACCGAATCCTAATCCACACCATCCTTGCTTTTCCTTACTACATTGCACTTTATAGTCCAACCTTTCTTTTAAGTTCCTTTTGAACGCCTTGTTCTCCATGAAAAAACAATTTTTTTGTGCCCTAACAAAATAAAATGGAATCCCTTTTAAGGTCTTGTAGTTCTCTATGTTGAAAGCTTTCCCGTTTCTACCCTTCTATGTCTCCTCTAGGTATTTTATTTTTGAAATTTTTGTTCTCATTCTTGTAATTTTTTTGCTAATAATGATTGCATGTCGCATAGTCATATTATTTTAAATGTTAATGATTTGTAAGAACCAAAATATTTTAATGTTGTTTATTAAGATGATACAAATAAACATGGTAAATTAATTCACTGTACATTTTTAACATGGTTGTCACTTAGACATTTTAGGAAAATATATGAGGTTAACAAATTACTTTAAAAATATAGAGCCATATGAAGTATTCAATTGTATGATAAATATTTTCAATTATATAAATTTTCAATTGTATAAATACTCAAATGTAATGTCTTCAACAATTTTTTTTTTATACAATGGAAGGTAAACATATTATATATACACTTAAATATTAATAAATATAAATATTAATCATATATATTTAAATATATATTTCATTTTACACCCACTAAGCTAATTAAAATTTTTGAATAGATTTGTGGTCATCACATTATAATTCTTTATTTAGAAAACCAATTTACTGAACCTGAAATTTATTTTGAATTGAATGTGAAAGCATAAATAATATATTTCATTTAATATTCTATGTATTATTAGAGATAGAGTGTTTTTATACACATTAATACAATATTGTACATGTATATTTAGGTATCTATTATATAAAATCAATATTTTTTTGTTATCATTTATAGCTTTTTAATATGATTTCTCATATAGGAATACACTCAACCATGAAAACATCTGTCTAGCCTAGTAGTCGCTAGACTATAATTCTTCTTCGTAGAAAAAATTTGTTTAGCATAGCGGCCACACACCTTAGTTGTTTTTAATAGTAATTTATTTATATCTTGTTTAATACAAAAATATTAATAATTTAGATTTATAACACCATTCCATTATAAACATGATATTTTTTCCATTAGGTATAGCTTAGTGGCCGCTAGGTTACAACGAGTAGATCACATCGTGTCAAAAAATTGTTAAATAACTTCTCTTCCACTAGTTCAAGTTTCTTAAATTGTCATAAAAGTAAAAATATCTTCCTCAATCTCATAAGAAATAGAGAAATATATACATAATTGTATAACACATAGATTTTAATTTTTAGAATGTTGTGGTCATTGGGTAAATCCTTTAGTAAAATTTATTGTTTAGATTTAGGACTTTAAAGTAATATATTTTGAGATTAGCGATTGCTAGGTTATGCCACCACATATTATTAGAGGCCTAGGGGTGGTTAGGATGTAACAATTTCAATTAAGATATTATGAGATTAGCAGATGCTATGTTAGGCCACAAAATAATATATATATCGATAGGATTTAAAAAATTATAGGAAGATATGTTGAGCTTCGCAACCGATAGGTTATTCCACAACATATTATTTGGAGCTTGTTGTCACAAGGATTTAACAATATAAACTAAGATATTATGAGATTAGCAGATGCTATGTTAGGCCATGACATAATTATATATCAACAAGATTTAAAAAATTTATGGAAGATATTTTGAAATTAGCATCCACTAGGTTAGGCCATGCCATTATAAGCTTACTTGCCACTAGGATTTAACAAATTCAATTAACATAGTTTTATCTTAGTGGAAATTAGGTAATTTTACAATGTAATAATTCGAGCTAAAGGGTCACTACCATTTAACAGGGATACTAAATACATTTTGAGCTTATTGTCCAGTAGTTTATCCCTCAACATAATCTAACAAATTATATTGTAATCTTAGATGTTATATTTTAACAAATTAAAGTAAGATGTTTTGAGTTCAATGACCACTACATTAAGCAAATTCATTTAATTTTGAGAACTATATAACACATAAAAGGTTGAAATTTAGACCTTAGTGGTCGCTAGCTAAAGCCTTTAGTAAATAAAGTAGAAAAATCCTATTTTATGAAAATCAAGATGTGTATATATTAGTAAAATTTATTGTTTACATTGAAGAATTTTAAGTACAATATTTTGATCTTAGTGGCCACTAGGTTATGCCATCGCACAATATTTAGATGGTTAGGATATAAAAAATTAAATTAAGATATTACAATCTTGGTAGCTACTAGGTTATGCCACAACATAATATTTAGATCTTGTGGTTGCTAAGTTTTAACGTTTTCAATTAAGATATTATGATATTAGTAGAGATTATGATAGGCTATGACATAATATGCATTGACAAGATATAACAAATTAAAGGAAGATATTTTGAGCTTATTGGCTACTAGTTTAGGCCACGACATAATATTTGTAGCATGAATTTGCTAGGATTTACAAAATTAAATTCATAGAATGATATTTTGAACTTAGCCACTATTAGGTTATGACACAACATAATATTTGGAGCTTAACCATCACCAGTTTTTAACAAAATAAATTAAGATGTTGTGAGCTTAGAGGTTGTTAGATTATGCCACAACATAATAATTGGAGCATAGCAACTATAAATATTTAAGAAATTAATTTAAGATATTATGATCTTAGTCATAGTTAGGATATACTATAACATAATAAATTTTTTAGGCTCATTAGGATTTAATAGATTAGATTAACATAGTTTGAGCTTAGCAACTATTAGTTACTTAAAAAATATAATATTTCAATTTTAAGGGTCAATAGGATTTAACAAATCATAGAAGGATATTTTGAGCTTTGCGTCTATTAGGTTATGCCTCAACATAACCTAGCAAATAACATTGTAATCATACAAGCCACTAGGTTTTATCAAATTATAGTAAGATGTTTTGAGCTTAGCATTCACTAAGTTAAGATAATACGTATAAAATATAATATTTCGAGCTTATGGGTCACTAGAATCTAAGAATCAAATAATAATATTTTTTAGCTTAGAATCCTCTAGGTTATGCCACATATTAGTTATTTAATGAAAACCACACCTGCTAGATGAAAACCACACCTGCTTGATGGAAACCACAAGATCACAGGTATCAACAAACCAAAGATGTTTAAATTTCATGTCATCAAAAACATTTCTATCATGGAGTACAAAACATCATTCATGGATGCCTTATGGTCCCAACCAATTGAGATCTAGAAAAAAGTGGATGGGAAACCTTTCTTGCATGAAGGGACTATTAATGCAAAATTGTAGCACCCCCCGAATGGCAACACCCCTCGAATGGCCCGTGTGTGAATGGGGCATCCAGTGTAATCTGCATAACATGGGTCCATTTCTCAAGTTGTGGGACTTGTGAACCTGAGATGGACCTCTAGAGAAGTTAGGCTTCCTCTACCTCATCCTAATCCTAAACTACTCCTAATGCATAAAATACACCTAACTACACCTATCCTAACAATGCCAAGGAGACAATGAGAGATAAAATGGGAAATTCTACACTAATGGGGGGTGATAGAACCAAGAAAAAAAATGAGATACTCTATTGGGGGAGGATGAAATAGGGAAAAAGGGGGCTGAGGGAGGTCAGAAAAATGTGACATAGACCTAGATCATAATCTGCCATCAAAACTCCATATAACACAACCTCATAAACCTGCAAGTGAAAGAACATGCACAAAATACAACAATAACAATGGAGAGGCAAGAAAATACAATAAAAATGAGATATGGTTGAAGAAACTCCACAAAAAACAATTTTTATTGCTTCAAAGTATGCACATACCATTATATTTGATGAAAAAAGGCATAAGAACATTGCTAGTCCCAAGAGAAGGTTCACAACTCAAAATGGAGTTAAGGGAAAATTTTGCAAGAGTTTCCCCATCTCTCAGAATGTCTCCCTTAAAAATGAGGGGTTCGATTATATTATATAGCCATTTTTCACCCACCCTCATCAAAGAGGTATGAGAACCCATACAATTTCACTTCCCGAGGGTAATTTTTTTAGAAAAGACATGGGCCCCATATTGCATTGAATATGGTTGTTGGGTTATCACTCTTTTAGATACCTTCACCTGCCTGGGACTCATGTGCCGCCCAACCATGTAACTTGTCCAACCTACCATACCACTACCTAGGCATCCAACTTCATGACCTGTCCAACCATTTGTCACCTGACCTCGACCTTATAACCCTGGGGGTCGACGTCATCTAACTATGTGGTCCGTACATTACTATGGTCACCGAAAAACTTGGTCACCATCTAACCTAATGACGCAACCCTGGAGACCCATCTAACCTGGTGTTTGTATAATGCTAGGATGACCAACCTGAAAATCCAACCAATCTAGCTGACCATCTCAACCAACTTACCTGGCTGACTAACCAAGTTGACCAAATTGGCCATTCATGCCTCATCCATAGGATGCTTCCCCATCTCACCCATCCATCCAACCCGGATGACCAACTTGTCCAAACAACCCAGCTAACCAACCAGTCACCCGACCAACCCGGCCAACCAACTTGACCATCTGACCAACCCATTGAACTTTTCTAATTTTACAATGTGCCTGAAAAACAACTCAAAATTTTTTTGCAGCTCGTCATCTCGCCGTGAGTAAAGACCAAATTGTCTGATCCAAAACATGGGATGCATTTATCTTCGAATGGGGTTGAACTTTGACGTTCGTCTGCGCATCCATGAATATGAATGGCTAAGACCATTTATGATGATTTCTCCAAATTAACCTAGGGGTAAATTTGGGATTTCCAACTAGATGTGTGACTAGTTGCCTTGATGTATCCATTAGGCATGGAGTCAAGCCTAACCTTGAAAAAATGATCCTTTTGAAATTGTCTCGTAGACTTCGCATGAACTTAGCACTTGGGCTTAAAATGCCTTGGCCTACTCCCAAAGCTATTTTTGTCATATTTTGAATAAATCCTGTAAACTGTCCCAAAATTGAAAATTTGACCAAGGAAAGGCATGAAGAACTTTGGACCTGTAATTGATCTGTTGGGGCTGAATGTATCAACTATGAAACTTCCCCAAAAATCTGATTTTTTCATTGAGAATTGTTGCTTCCAATGAATGGATTGTGCACGAGAAACCACAAACCACAACACACACTATGTACAAAACTGAAAATCATACACACCCCAAGTGGGATATGCAGAGTTTGCGAAAGAACTTCTTCTGCTATAATAAAACTACCTACTCTATGCTAACTGAAGGAAAAGGGAAATCAAACAAATCTTGCAACTGGCAGGGAGAAGTAACTTCCCTTTCTCAAAATAGGCAGCCATGTATATGATTTGGTGTTGAACACAGCTGTTATTATGAGTGAAAAACTGATAAGAGGCCAATCCTCCACCCAAATCACCAAAGTACCAACATCAATCAAAATTACCTCCTTAAGATGATTGGAATTGGACTCCTAGAGGTGTTGATTGTGACCCTTGGTTCTTTTTATATCATCCTCGTGCCCTGAAATAGACATAATCAATTTTTTCTTCTCCTTTGGCTCCAATGAAGTCAAATACCCAATTGGGCACGGTCTGATCCAATGGATGTGCCAATTGCTCTGAAATTCAATTCCAAAAATGGATTCTTCCCATGGACCTTCCTAAAAAAAGAACTTGTCTGCATGCTACTATTTTCTTTGCATTGCTCTGAAAGCAACTTATCCTCTCCCTTGATGACTGGTGTGGAAACGGTGTCATCACTATTTCCTTCTTCCTCCTATGAAGAAGATGGAAGATTAGGATCCTCCAACCTTTGTTCTAGAGGGATTTTATGAAGTAGAAGCTGATATAATTGAATACTCTCCCCCATGGCAGTGGGCCCTTGTGCTTGGAAGGTAGTGTTATCCCAAATTTCCCCTGGAAAAATTGACCAAACCTGACCTTGCAAAGGAAGAAATCTAAATTTTTGGTTCCATTGTACAAGCCCACATTTTGAGTTTAACAACTAGGGTACAAGCGGGCTCTACAATGGAGGAGCAGGGTCAAATATGAGGTCGAACAACATAAAATAAACCAGAGGCTCACAGGAGGAAAATAGAGAAAGGCTCAAAGTTTTCAGACTTAGCCGCATATGAGTCAACTCGGGGCCGAACAAAAGACTAGCAGAAGGTGCCATGTGTGAGCTTGGCACAATTCCAAAACACACATCAAAAAGGCAGGTCCCAAATGTGTGTTAAGCCTCCATGTGTCAAATCGGCACAATTCCAAAAGATGAATAAAAAAGGTAGGTCCCAAATGTGCACTAAGCCTCCACATGTCAGGTCCAAAAAGGGACAGAGCCGATAGTTGAAAATTCAAGATGGGGCAGATTCAGAAAAATCCCCCACATGTCTCATCGGTGCAACACCAAGGTTGGGTCCAAAGATCGGGTTCCCAAATGAGTTCGGATTCGGCACATGGTTAGAATCAAAAGAGGAGACAGATTTGGTCGTAGAATCGGCTAGGTATAGAAAATCCATAGTAGAAAGAATGACGTGTTAGCTTGGTGCAATTTAAAAATTAAGATCCCAAGGCAGGAGACTCAAACTAATGCCATCCCTCCATGTGGTCAGGGTCCAATAGAATTCAAATGGCAGTGGTGATCAAATCGGTTAAGTATAAAGAACCTGTAGAAGTCTCCACGTTTCATCATTAGTGTAATTTCAAAGGCATGACCCAAAGAAGAGACTCAAATGAGAGCAAGGACTTTCACGTGTCTAGGGTTTGAGAAATGTCATCAGCCTGAATTGGCTAAGTATTGCAGACTCACGGAAAGTTCCACGTGTTGGCTCGGTGCATCTTCAAAGGTAAATCTAAAAGCGGTTCTTCCAAACTAGGGCCGACCTTCCACATGTCCTAGGTTTAAAAAGGACACAGTCGATAATTAAAAATTCAAGATGGGGTAGAGTCAGCGGAAGGTGCCAATTGCCTCAATGAAATGAATTCAAGAGGGGTAGCCTAAGGGCCAATCTCAAGCGAGCGCAGAGCTTCCACATGTCCAAAATTCAGAAATGAGAAAGATTATGCCATCAAATAAACTAAGTACATAAGGGTTAGCAGAAGGTTCCATGTGTCTCTTCGGTGTCACTTCAAAAAATAAAATCTTGAAGCGGTTCCCAAACGCATGCCAACTCTACATGTGGCCAATTTTCAAGTCAAGGCGGGTTGTCAGAAGCAGTTCAAGATTTTTTTCCTGAGAAGGCATACACTGTAAAAATAAGCTGCACCTCTACAGATGCCCAGAGGAACCACGTGTTAGGCCTAAATTACATGCAGGTTGGCAAGCATGGGGATGAATTTTCACCCAAATGGAAAATGCAGACTGGTGGGCCCGAAGATGGTTTTTTGGATAAAGTGAATTGCGAGGCTATGGGGCATTTTTGCAATTTTTGTATTTTTGTGTAAAAGGTGAAAAGTGAATTTCGGTCCCGCGGACTCATTTTGCTAACTAGTTTTCACCATTTTTTTACGGATCCTACTTAAACATTCAAATGGACATATCTTTCGATCCTGTATTCAAAATTAGAAAAAAATGGCACCATTAGAAAGGTCTCAACCTCGTCCATGCCATGCAAACTTGAGATTTTAATTTTGAGAAGGCTAGGTGGGTGAGAATTGGGAAAATGTCTTCATGCCATTATTATATGATCTGATTGCTTCAACAACTAGATCAGATTCGATTTGATCCACCATTATTCCTTCTTTGACACTCCGAGAAGACATAAAACAACGAAATCAACAGATTGTGGGCAGATTTGTAGTAACGTTGATGGCTGGTAGCTGAGCTCTGAATCAGGTCCCCCACCTCTTTTCTTCTTCTCTCTTTACTGCATCTATAAAGGAAGGAGCTTGGTTTATTGTAAAGGGTTGGACATTTTTTTTTGCACCCTCCCTTCTTCCCTTGTTTACAAGTGAATTTGTGGAGTTTTTCAAACCTCCCATTCAAGTTGTAATACAAATTTTTGCCTCTTGGCTATTGTAATGTACTGTATCAATTATGGAGGAATAAAATATGTCTGTGGATGATTCTCAACCCTCTCATGTGTTCAATGTTGTCTTCTGATCTCTCATAGCAGTTTGGTTATCTTTGTATGGTGGTTGTATTGCATTTCTATGGTCTATGTTAAATTTTAAAATGATTTTTTAACATTCCTTTGGTGCATCACCTCATTAGCATTAGCTTTATTTTTTCACATCTTCTCAACCATGTCTCCTTGGCAAGATAGATTAGGTTTTAGAGTAGATCCTCTACAATTTATTTGTGTGTAGCTAAAAAGAGGAATAAGAACCAACGTTCATCTAGAGATGTCTCTCAATTTTCAAATTCCCACACTTTGAGAGATGCTCCATGTTATGCAATCACATTGAAAGTCTTAACCCACCAAGTTGCATACATTCAGGGGTGCTATGATTTTTCACTAACTATTTTGGCATGCCTGGTGGGACACCATAGAAGTTAGAGTTCCATCTTTTAGAGGTGTCTCATTACCAACAGAAAATCATAAGCCACCGTGCGACCACACTAACATTTTTGGCACTCCCAGTGGGACAGGTCTGAAGCACCTTACCACTTCATCTTAGCAGGTTGGTGTGTTCCTGTTAATATTCATCCTTTTGAGGCACATGAAAAGCACATTTAGTGACTCCATCTGGTCAATGACCCCTTCTCTATGTTGTAAACCTTTTCCATCCATTTCCACCCATCTTCATTTATCTTTCTTTCCACATCTTTCATATTTTGTCCTTCATGAAGTTGTGCAATCATGACCTCATTTCCCTCATGGAGTTCACACCTACAGTAGTGTAGTCCACCTCCAATGTATTTCCCAACTCCTCTAGATCAACATTATGATCAGATCGAGAACCAATATGCTTACCCATGTTATCAGGGTCAAAAACAGTTTGGCCATGAAGCTTATCAAGAATAAGGGGATGCATACATTGGTAACAACTACACATAGGATGCTGATTTACAAGAGTAGATTATAAAATTTGAGGTGTGCATGGTGCATTCAAGGGCTACAACACATATGAAAGCATTCAGGATTGGTTATAGGGCACCTTGTCCATGGGTTGGCCCTATACCAAGACATTATACCCCTCAAGAGATGATTGACTTCATGGTTGAATGGTTGCCTCACCTTGCACAGTGGATTGAGGATATTGAGGCATATGAGAAAAGTGTGAGATAACCTTGTCAATGGGTAAGTCAGTCCCCAACTCCCTATCCTTTATTTCCTTTATCTCAAACTTTATCATCACAGCAATTTCATGAGTCTAGCTTCCCATATGCTGCCCCTAATGCTGAATTCTCTTCTCCATATCATAGTCTTCCATCTCATCTCAACTTTTCTGCACTTTTCCCTCCCAAGAAGTCATTCCCTCCTAACAAACAAGAAGTTCCAGTTCCCTCTCCACCACAAACAATAGTGAAATTGGTTGAATCCCAACCTACCACTCCTACTTTCCCAAGTCCATGTTGGGAAGAGACTCAAGAATCAATTCAAGGAGAATAATAAAGAAAAGACAAACCCAACAGAGAAGAAATGATAGAAAATATGAAGAGTTGGAATGCCATATTTTGGATCACAAAGATCCCCTTGATGGTTAAGCCAACAGAGGATGTCAAGGTTGAAGATTTGGTGGTTGCTAAGACCAAGTTTGTAGCAGCAGAAGAACAAGAACAAGAAGGAGAAGATCAACAATATGTTAACTTTGAATGTAGTGTCCATAATGGCACTTTGTCTTAAGAGAATGTTGATCCAATCCAAGCTACACAACTAGTTAAGATAGAGGAAGAACAACCAGATCCAAGTCCCATTGTAGAGGAGTAGCTCAAAGAGATCAAATCAGAGTTGAAGCCACTTGATGAAGAAATCATCATTGGAGATTTTTAGCTTTCATTTCAAGGGCCTAATTTGATTGATGAATCCATGAAGGAAGAAGAACAACCAACTCCAAGTCCAGTTGAAGAGGAGCATATGGAGGTGACAAAAATAGATTTAGAGGCACTGGATCATGAGCTAGTTGCACAAGATATTATAGACCCCTCTCCCATTCAACCTCTCCAAAAGTCTAATTTTTTGAAACAGTTTGAACTCAATATCTTCATGTTTGAAGATGAAGCTTCATATGGTGAAAATAATGAATATTTTAAGATCACGATGTAGAAGGGAGAGACCTTTCTATAGTAGGAAAATAAAGATATTGATTTCCCATCAGACTCAAAAGAATGTCTTGATAAGGAGGAGCCTAGTTGCAATTTCAATATTTTCTCCTCCATCATTCATCCTTCAACCATATGAACCTGCTATCATGGAAGAGAACATGCAAGCACAACCTTAAGTTTGCAACATGCCTCTTGAATCGAGGTTGGAAGATTTTGATCTTCCAAAAGCTACACCTACTGTACAGGAAGGGAAAGAGTATGAGGCTATCATCCCTATCACATCATCCATCTAGGAAGAACTGTAAGAAGACCCCATTTTTGGAGTTAAATATCAGAGCAGTGGGAAAATTCGAAGGACCAAACCTTGCCGAATAAGATACTTGGCTTCATTGGAGCCAAAGGAGAAGCCATTACCAGTCATGCTTACTCCTGAGCATGAAGATGAGCTTCAAAGTACCAAGGATCAGCTGCACTTCCTCTTTAATCCAAATATAGAGAAAATAAAAGAGGTATTTGTCTTGTTTCTAGTTGAAACCTTGATGATTTGGGTGGAATATTGGCCTATTGATAGTTTTTCACTCATACCAACAGCCAGATTCAGTGCCAAATCATCTTCATGGCTACAAATTGTAAGAAGGGGCAACTACATTGCATTTCAAGTATCAGGTTTTGTTTAAAATTGCTTGTCTCTTTCGTTAGTGTAGGGTAGTAGTAGGTTTTATTCCTCTAAGTGTGTATGCACATTATTGTGTTATAGTTTAGGTTTGTTTTCAGTAGAAAAATTACTTTTACACACTGTGCATCTTCAGCTCGGGGCATATATAATTTTCATGTTTCGTACATAGCGCATTATTGAGTTTTTTTGCTCTGAGGTTGTATCACCATGTAGTTCAGTATTCCTACAGTCCATTTCAGGGATAGATGAAATCCCCGGGTCAATACAACTTTCTACTCTCAGAAACCCCATTTCCAAGATTTTCTTATAATTTTTTATTGAGAGTACAGATAGTGGGGCAGGTTCAAGGTCAACAAGCACAAGCAGTCAGGTTGCCTTTGTTAGAGAAAAGGGTTCAATACCAAGCTATTATTTGTGACTCCATGCCCAATGGATGCTTCAAGGCCATTCATCATTTTGTCTAGAAGGAAGATGTCCCCTTGAGTCACCAAATTGTTATCTCGATTTTCCCCCCTACAAAATTGATCAAACCCAATGCTACACAGGAAGAAATCTAAAGGTTGGTTCCATTGTACGATCCCATGTTTTGAATATAATAGTCAGGTTACATGAGGGCTCTATAATGGAGAAGCAGGGTCAAATATGAGGTTGAACAACACAAAAGAAACCAGAGGCTCATAGGAGGATAACATGGAAAGGCTCAAAATTTTTGGACTTAGCCGCATACGAGTCCACTCGGGGCCAAAAAACAGAATTGTGGAAGGTGCCATGTGTCAGCTTGGCACAATTCTAAAAGACACATCAGAAATCTAGGTCACAAATGTGCACTAAGCCTTCACACGTTAGCTCCGTGCAATTCCAAAAGATGCATAAAAAATGCAGTTCCCAAATGTGTGCTAAGTGTCCACACGTTAGCTTGGCGCAATTGTAAAAGGGAACTTCAAAATGGAGACCTCAAACATGCGCGGAGCTTACACATGTCCCAGGTATTAAAAGGGACATAGTCAATAGTTGAAAATTCAAGATGGGGCAAAGTCAGGAGGAAGCCCCCACGTGTCTCATCGGTGTAACACTAAGGCTGGGTCCAAAGATCGGGTTCCAAAATGAGCACAGGTTCGCCACGTGGTCATAATCAAAAGAGGAGAAAAATCCACTCGTAGAATTAGCTAAGTATAGAAAGGCTAGTGGAAAGAACCATGTGTCATCTTGGCGTAATTTCAAAAGTAAGAGCCCAAGGTGGAGACTCAAACTAGAGCCAACCCTCCACGTGGTTAGGGTCCAACAGAAGTCAAATGGTAGTAGGTTGAAATTGGTTAAGTAAAAAGAACTGATGGAAGTCTCCACATGTCTTAGCTCGATGCAATCTTCAAAGGCATGAATCTAAAGCGGGTCTCCCAAACTAGCATTGGCCTTCCATGTGTCTAGGTCCGAAAAAGGATAGAGTCAACAGTTTAATCAGCTAAGTATGGGGCACAGACTCAGTGGAAGGTACCATGCGCCTCAGCTGACACAAATCTTCAGGAGGGGCGGCCCAAAACCAGTTCTCCCAAACTAGCGCTAAGTTTCCACGGGTCCTAAAAGTCCAAAAAGGGCACAGAGCTGAGCCATTTAAATGACAAGATGGGGAAGAGTCAGTGGAAGGTGCCATGTGTCATCTCGACGTAACTCCAATGGCGTAAATTTCAAGGGTGAAAACTCAAATGGCATATCCCTCAACGTTCCTCACGGTAGGGCATTCTGGCATGTCCAAAAGTTAGAAACGGGGCAAAGTTGACCCTCAAATAAACTAAGTATAGAAGGGTTAGTGGAAGGATCCACGTGTCTCTTTGGTGTAACTTCAAAAGAAAAATCTATAAGTAGTTCCCAAATGTGTGCCAACTTTATACGTGGCCATGTTTCAAGTCAAGGTGGGTTACCAAAAGCAGTTCAAACTTTTTGGCCCGAGAAGGCGTAAAGTGTAAAAATAATCCGCACCTCCATCAATTCCTAGAGGAGCCACGTGTCAAGCCTAAATTACATGCGGGTCAATGGGGTTGGGGATGAATTTTCACTCAAATGGAAAATATAGGTTGAATCGGGCTACAAATTTGTAGCCTTCTTTATTATCAAAGCCTCTAAAATTATACAGTTCGCCTCCATATCTAGAATGCACTCCTCCTCTTTTGGATTTGGAGTAGTTGCTTCTTCCCTCATTTGTGCTGCAGTTGGTGATGAGTTAATAACCTTCAGAAATAGGGTTCCATCATAGAAACTGCACTCAGAAATATCAATTGGTGATCATCTTCTTCTCACTCTCACTCTACTTCTACTACAACTGAATCTTCCACCACATGTGGCTTGACCTCATCCTCTTCTAGAAGTTTCTCCATTAAGGATATTTATCAATCCCAAATCTAAGAGCTAAGCTCACCAAGCTTCTAATAATTTATTCTTGGCTCTTCTTTTTGCTACTCCACTTGATTGGATTTTTGATTCTCTTCCCAACATGGACTCATAAAAGTGGGAGAAGTCATGGGTGGGGTCTCCACAAGTTGTTTCTTTATTTTTGGTGGAGGGGAAGGTATTTATTTTGTCTCTTGTGGAGGGGACTTGGACTTGGAACGAAAAAGGGTAGAGATACTAAGATGGATGGGAAATTTGAAGATGAAGAAGTGGGTTCCATAATGCAAGGAACAAGTGGGACACTTGGGAATTGAGGTTCCACTTGAGATGGCACTGATTGGGGATTAGGGAAAGAACAATAAGATGGAAATTCTAAATTTTCCCATTGACCTGCAAAATATTCAACGTCCTTAATCCATTCTCTAGGTTGGGGAAACATCTCAAATGTGTAGCCAAGTTTCTCTTGCAGGCTGAAATAGCTTGGACTAGGGCCTTCCCATGGATAAGGGACCCTGAATCCAATCTTGAATGTTGTCCTCATATGTATAGCCCAAGCCTACATCATACCTACCTGCAATTCTTGGAATTTTCTCTGCAACTCAATCTCTTTAGGTGTAGGATAGTAGCCTCCATAATCCATGTACTCCTACTCTTCCACAGCTGCATAGGCCCACATATAACCAAACTGGTCTGCATCTTTCTCATAAGAGTGTGCAAACTATTGATCTTCATTGTAGTATGGATTTAGAGACCTAGTTAATAGTACTCTAAGAATATGTGTCGCAAATGTGGAGGGATGTCTGAATGACATTGTTGTTGCTGCAATGTATAATTCCATGAGGGGAATGAATTCATGATTACACAACTTCATGGAAAGAAGAAAGTTAGAGGGATGAAAATAAAATGGAAATGGGTGGAATGGAGGAAGGTCTACAACTCAGAGAATGGGTTGTTGACTTGATGGAGTTGTCAAATGTGTTTGAGCATGTACCTCCAAAGGTTGAAATTCTAAAAAGAACACATCAACTCACCAAAATGAAATCTGCTCCAGATGTTGAACTGCACACCTATAAAATATATTCTGACAAATAACTGTATTGGAACACTTGTGAAATGTAGATATTTCACCTGTTTGTCCCACCAGGCATGCCAAAACTGTTAATGAAAAATTACATCACCCCCTAAATGACTTGTGTGTGAATGGGGCATCTAGTATAATCTGTATAACATGGGTCTGTTGGTGCTCAAAATTTTCTCGCCCCATTTTTGCCTATGAAACCTTATTGATTTACAACCTCTTTCATTTTCTCCTTCCCCGTATTGTGCCTGGTTAATCTTTGTGGCCATTTTTAATTTGTTCCTGGATTGTAAATCACTTAAGGGTCTGTATTTTGGGTCCCCCATTCTCTGTTCATCTAAAAACTTGGGTTCCCCCATGGTTTCTATTCTCCATGGTCAGGATTTGTCTTCCTTACTATTTCTGCCCTAATACTTGAAGAAAATGAATGGATGTACCCTTGAAGAATGTATTTGAGCCTTGAAACACTTCTAAACTTTTTGTCCTTGAAGAAAATTTTATTCCCAAGCTCAAATGGTCATTTTTCTATATTTTACGGTTTGGTGGAGGTTTCTCCTAGTCAAATTTGCATCCTTGTATCTATAGGGAATGTGGCACCTTTTGGTTGGATGTGGCTCAGCTGGGTACTTAGAAGAAATTCATGAAAAGCCTCAACTCAAAATGTGTCCATGTGGAAGCACGACGCTCATTTGAAGATCTACTTTTGGGTTTTTCCTTGGAGTAGCGCCAGGAGGACATGTGGAGGCTTCCGCTGCTTGGCCTGGACTTAGAAAAAAATTTATGCAGTTGGAGTAGTTTGGTAGAACAAGACACGTGGCAAGCTCGTACTCATTCAGAGTCTCCACTTTGGGCACCATCTTGGAGTTGCGTCATGGAGACACGTCGAGGCCTCCGATTTCTTCAAATTTTACATAGACTTTTCAACAAGCAAAAGGAAATTACCTCGGAGCATGACACATGTCACCTTCTACTGAGCTTTAAACATTTAGGTAGACCTTACCAAAATAGGACACGTGGCGAGCCCGCGCTTGTTCGAGGTATTAAAAATTTGGGAATACCTCAGGGTGCACCATGGTGACAAGTGGTAGTTTGAAAAATCAAAGAGATGGGGAGGCGCACCATTGGAGGTAACTTGGATTTTTTGCCCCTTAAGGATTAAAATTTCAAAATGTCCTGTAAGCCCGATGAGGGAAATAGTCAATGTTCCTCCCCGGTCAATGACAGAGGTGCGGGCTCTCAAGGGAAATTTTGAAAAAATTCCTTTTGAGAAAAAATATTCAAAAGTAAAAAATGAAGCACGGCTCCACTCCAATCACATTTGGACACGTGTCACGCTTAGTTCCCAAGGGCAGAGCTGTGGGGAAAATTTGAAAAAATTTCACTTTTCTAAAAAGTGAGTAAAATGGTAGAATTTGAGCAAGGTTCCACTCCAATAATATTTGGGCACATGTCAGGATCATTTCCCAAGGGAGGAGGTGTAGAGAAAAATGATTTTTTTTTCATTTTTCCAAATATTTGTAAAAAATTAGAGGAAGCCCTTGGATCTATTCTGAAGTTTGAGTCTGCCACGTGGACGACCCAAATTCAAAGTAAATATCAAAGGTAGCTATCAGTCTAAATATGATTCCCCCCCCTACCCCATTTCTCTGAAACACTTCTAGGAGTGCAAGTCTCCATGATTTCTTTGTTTTTTCTACTCACCAAGTAGAGAAGGAAGTTAATGTTGATATTTGAAGTTTGGTGGGAAGATCTGGAGGACGTCTTTCACCATTAAAATGGTCTAACTTTTGTGCTCGATTGAATTTTCCATTTTTCTTCTCCTAAGCATGCAAGGGACCAGATTTGATAGATTTAGGGTGGAAGTGGTTGAAAAATTGAAGAAAAATTGATCTACCAGAGAAAGGAGTTTAATGCAAGAGACATTCGATGAAATCTACCCCATTGAGCACCTAAAAACTTCTTGCAGATTTGATTCTTTGAATCACGAAAGAATCAGGGTGAAATCTAGTGCATTACATGTTTTTGTCTTTTAGGAGGAAGAGGCCTTGTTGTAAATGCTATAAATGGCACAAATTTTTCATGCAAAGGGTTGGGAGGTTGGAAGTTGGAGGTCAGAGTGCGAGTGGTCAGAGAAAATTCCCAGGATGAAAATTTGACTAAGCCTGTCTTTTGAGAATCCATCTGAGAAACTAGGTTATCTCTTTTTGTATTAAGCTTTATTGTGTCAAGGTGGTTACAAGTGTACAACCATTGAAAAGCTCTGAGACTATTCTAAAAACTTTCCCCTGCTAATAGACTTAATCAAATTTGAGTTTTTCTGTGTTGTCTTGAGAAAAATGTGTTGGTTTTATTTATGAATGTATGCAAGTAGTTTTTCTTGTTTCTGTTGCAATCTTGTATTAAAATCTGATTCAATCACACAAGCCTCAATCCTTGTGACAGTTTAGTGGCATCTGAAATTCCATTTCTCAGAAGAGATTTCATTTGGGATTGGAATAAATGATTTAAAATCACTTTTCTCTCATTTGTTGACAAAGATTGTCTGTAAGCCTTTGGGTGTACCTTAGGTGTGATTTGGCTTAGATCTTGATGCTTTGTTGGGTTTTCTAACTCGAGCCTTCATGATAGAATCTTAGAGATTGTGTGAAAGAGTGCTAATTTGGGCCTCCATTGAAGCACATATTCTAGTTGAAGAAACATTTTAGTTGTTATGTGCCATTCTATTCGTATGACTCTCCATTTTGTAAGGTTCATCAAGGATCTGCTGAATATGGTTTCACCCTGCCACACCTCCCACCAAAACTCCATTTAACAACAACCAATTTTACCCATACTACCCTTGTTTGTCATGTGTGTATGCAAATGCAAAATCCTCATCACCTAAATATGTAGAAGCAAGCAGGATCTCAAATGTATTTAGTAACCTTTTCCTTGTTGTGAAAGTATCTCCATGATTTAGAAGTGACAACTCGTGAGAGCTAGATATGGTGTGTTGACCATATTTTCCCCAAGGTCTTCTCTATAGAATTTATGCAAAAGAAAGGTACCCGTATATCCTTTCATATAACAGAGGTTACACAATAGGTTCTCTTACCTTGGTTGAAAATCACAACGTAAAATAGTTAGGATCAGATCACATCCTTTTTAATGTGGTACATACTCCCTTCAAGGCCTAAGTGCCCACAAGTTAGATAGATTACTTCCCCTGATGCAAAAGGACATACATGATTGTCTATCTACCTCTTAGTGTCCTATCTAATCCATGATGCTACTCGGTATTTGAACAAGGTTAAATTTGGGTACCAACATCAGTGGTGCCATTTTCGAGGACATTGTGATTGTAGTTCATATTCAAACCCTTGTAAAACAATTCTTGTATGCTCCAAGTGCTATGTGAAGTTCTTTCAGTCTTCCCACCTAGTGCACTAGCTTTCACTTGATAAATCTTCGTAAAGAGAGGTCTGAATCTTTCCATTTCCAGTTTCTAGCATTGACAGACATTTGATATATCATATTTAGTGCATTTTCACAACTAAGGTGGAAATCCTTAATGGAAACTCCCTGTTGATCTAATATTTTATTGAGTACCAGTATCTTAAAACTCTGTCAAAGTCAGATTTTTTACTAATATTTTGCAAAGCTGGAAGGAAGAAGATCTTTCTTTGCTAGGGATCTTGCTAGGAAATTGTTTCCAGAGCTAGGAAAAACAAAATCAGAAGGAAGAAAATCCTAGAGAGTTGTTGGAGGTCAGCAGACAGGAAGAAGGATCTCCATTGATGAAAGTGATTGGCCTATCATTAAAGACTACCATTCAAGTGACTCTGAATCAGGTAGAATCTTTGTGGAATTGAATTCTCCAGCTGGAGAGGGGCCTTCATTTAATTTTGAAAGGTTTACTTCATAGATTCTGCACCTATCTTTTCTGAGGTTGATAGATATTTCCAAGAAACAAGACCTTTTGGGGGGTATCCATTTTGAAAATTATACTCCTGTGTTCCAAGAACCCTCTGCCCCCCATCAGTTTGTCACCCCTCCAGGGTCACCTCCTCAAATCAATATGGCTCAACCCAGGCCTCCATTTTTTGTAAACACCTTTGGACCTATAAATTTTGTGGGAATGGCTGGTTACCAAAATGCAGTGCCTCAAGATGTAAGGAATATAATGCCAAAGTTCTAGGGAAATAATGCTATTACTGGAGATCAACATCTAAAGCTTTTTATCAATATGATGGAAGATTTTGAGATTGAACATGAAGATGTATATATCAAGCTATTTATCCATACCTTGGAAGAGGATGCTAGGGACTAGTATAAATAATTTCCAGATAACTCTATTGATTCTTGGACTGATATGAGTAATGCATTCAGATTGCAGTATGGTGATAGAACTGACCCTAGGTTTCTTTTGACATAATTTGAAAACATCAAGAAGAACCCTAATGAGTTAGTACATGATTTCAACACAAGGTTTAATAATACCTTGAGGAGATTACCTGTCAGGATAAGGCCTTGTGATGAGTCATGTTTGATCAAATATACTGATGCATTCGATAAAAAGGTTGCATATTACTTAAGAGACAAGAACCCCACAAATTTGAGGCAGGCCTTCACTATGGCTTTGCAAATAGAGAAAAATATCAAGATAATTGAAAAGCCTCCAAAGAGAGAAGGTGTATAGCTGGTTAACCCAGAAAGACCCCAAACAAGCAAGGCTACTGATTTGGAAGAAGTTGTGAAGACTTTGGCAGGGGCTATCAAATAAATTTCCTACAAGTTAGCCTGGGTTGAGAAGGGAATTGTGAAGAGATCACAAGGCCAACACAAGAAGCAAGGCCAAGATAGGTTCAAAAATCATTAGATATCTGATGATAGAGGAAAGGGACTTGTTGGATTTGGAAATAGGCAGCCCCAAGGCAGAGAAAATAGAAAGGTACCTGATCCTTTGGCTACAAGAGTTGTTGTAGTGGAGGAGACAAATGTCATTGATTGGTATGACAAATGTTTCACACCCCATGATCCTTGTGAAGAAGATCAGAAAGAAGAGAAAGAAGCTGATGATAATGATGATAATGCCTACATGATGGAGACCCCTTCAAGATCACCAAGGGAAGAAACTTTAAATGAGGTAATAAGTGCTAGGACTGCTGCTATTTTTTGGGATTGCATCCACCGGGTACCTCTTCTTCCGCCCTCTCATACTTTAGAAGTAGACGTTGTACAAGATTTTGAATTGCCCACTAATTATTTTGAATACTTGAGGGCATTAATGATTGAAAAGTATTATGGAGGATTTCCTTCAGAAGAAGATAGGAAACTATTATTGAATGTTGTAGTTGGCCAAGAAAAGGAGCATAATACCAAAAGTAAAGCTGCCAAGGGGCCACAAGCCAAGTCAAAAATTTCCATTTCTTGCCAAAGAAACCCCAAATAAAAATGCATCTGGAAGAGAGCTTGTTTCCGCAAGAAAAACC
The DNA here is from genome assembly GCA_019776745.2 of Taxus chinensis. Classification (NCBI taxonomy): domain Eukaryota; kingdom Viridiplantae; phylum Streptophyta; class Pinopsida; order Cupressales; family Taxaceae; genus Taxus; species Taxus chinensis. Next base: position 507,747,651 of record CM034156.1, on the reverse strand, counting down.
TGTGTCCCTCCCCATGCCCAAATTGAAAAGAATCCCATTCCATCTGATGAATTTACCAAACTTTCCCCTTGTGTTATTGTACCCAAATCTGTTCCATATGACATTGCCCAAGTTTTGAGTCAAATCAAAATTCATGTCCTAATTTTTTAGTTGCTTTGGATCCTTGAGCACAAGAAGTGGGATTTTGAATATTTAGGATTCAAAAGGGAAGAGATCATGCAAGGAAGATATGTGAACAAGGTTGAGACTCCCCTTACTATTGCAGAGTTGGAAAATTCACAAGTATTGGAAGAGCCAGGGGAACCCCTAGAGGTTTATTTAGGAACTTCTTTGGTTGAATCCTAGTTGAATGTGGATCCAATATTTGTTACCCTAGTTATCAAAGACAAGCTGCTACATAACTATATGTTTGATTCTGGAGCTTCATGTAATGTCATGCCTCTTGAGGTCATGAATGAATTAGATATCAAAGTAACAACAGCATATGGGAAGTGCACTGCCATGGAATCTAGAGAGGTTCCAGTGGTGGGATGTTTCAAATATCTGGTTGTGCAACTTGCATCTTATCCTGGAAGGAACTTAAAGATTGATGTGGTGGTTGTTGACTTCCCTGCCAAGTGGGGGATGTTGTTTTCAAGAAAGTGGGTAGAAAGTGTTGGTGGTAGTGTGCAAATGGAAATTTATTATGCCACTATCCCCATTGAAGGCAACCTGGTGAAATTATATGGAGAGAAGAAGATGTTGTACCTGATTGAAGACCCAAGAAATGCATCTTATGAGTTTTTGCAAGAAGATGTTTATCTTAGCAACTTTGTGATTTTTGTGGATTTCAGGGAGTATAAAAGTTTTGAAAATAGAGCTCCGAAGTATGCTAGTTTTTCTGGGAATTTGTTCTATGAATCACGCTTGAAAAATGTTAAAGAATTTGACTTAAATTCAATGGAGGAGCTTCAGAGAAAGTGGATGGTTTATAAAATGAAAAAAGGAGAAAAAGAGGTGTATTTCCAGTTGATGAAAGAATATCAGAGCCTCTTAGCATGGTCATATCTAGATGGCAAGTGCTTGAAGATTTTACTTGATTGCTTTCTTTGAATCAGGGTAACATCTTTTGTACAATGTATAGTTTGTCGTTTATTTCCTTTCCTTTTATGTTTTTACATGTTTTGGTCCTCGATGACCTGCTTTTGCTAGTTTCTCTGTGTGTTTTTGAAGATGGCTCTATTTCTCTGCTCTACAAGATGACTCCATTACCCAACGGATATTTTGGCACTTGGTCTACTTTTGATCTTGTGGCACTCACAGGGAGTGCCCATCCCCAAGTCAGAGCCTATGTTGGTGCTCAAAATTGTCTCGCCCCATTTGTGCCTATGAAAACTTATTGATTTACAACCTCTGTCATTTTCTCCTTCCCTGTATTGTGCCTGGTTAATCTTTGTGGCCATTTTTAATTTGTTCCTGGATTGTAAATCACTTAAGGGTCTATATTTTGGGTCCCTTGTTCTCTGTTCATCTAAAAACTTGGGTTCCCCCATGTTTTCTATTATTCACGGTCTGGATTTGTCTTCCTTACCCTTTCTGCCCTAAGTACTTGAAGAAAATGAATGGATGTATCCTTGAAGAATGTATTTGAGCCCTGAAACACTTCTAAACTTTCTATCCTCAAAGAAAATTTTATTCCCAAGCTCAAACGCTCATTTTTTTGTATTTTATGGTTTGACGGGTGTTTCTCCCAGTCAAATTTACATCCTTGTATCTATAGGGGACATGGCACCTTTTGGTTAGGCGTGGCTCATTGGGTACTTAGAAAAAATTCATGAAAAGCCTCAACTGAAAAAATTTTCACGTGGAAGCATGGTGCTCATTTGAAGATTTTTTTTTTGGGTTTTTCCTTGGAGTAGCGCCGGGAGGACACGTGGAGGATTTTGTTGCTTGGCCCAGACTTAGACAATGTTTTATGCAGTTGGAGCAGTTTGGTGGAATAGGATACATGGCAAGCTCGTGCTCATTTGGAGTCTCCGCTTTGGGCACCATCTTGGAGTTATGCCATGGAGACACGTGGAGGCCTCTATTTGCTTCACATTTTACTTAGAATTTTCAACAACCAAAAGGAGACTACCTTGGAGCATGACACGTGGCACCTTCCACTGAGCTTCAATAATTCAGACAGACCTTTCCAGAACAGGACACATGGCGAGCCCGTGCTCATTTTAGGTATCAAAATTTTTAGACCATCTCAGGGTGCGTCATGGTGGGACATGGCAGTTTGAAAAGTCAAAGAGGTGGGGAGGTGGGCCATCGGAGGCAACTTGGATTTTTTACCCCTTAAGGATTAAAATTTCAAAATGGCTAGCAAGACCGATGAGGGAAATAGTCAATGTTCTATCTCAGTCAACAACGGAGGTGCGGGCTATCGGGGGAAATTTGGAAAATTTTCCTTTCGAGAAAAAAGAGTCAAAAGTAAAAAAGGAAGCACAGCCCCACTCTAACCACATTTGGACACGTGTCAGGCTCAGTTCCTCAAGGGCAGAGCTGTGGGGAAAATTTGGAAAATTTTCCCTTTTCCAAAAAGAGAGTAAAATGGTAGAATTTGAGCATGGTTCCACTCCAATCATATTTGGGCACGTGTCAGGCTCATTTCCCAAGGGCAGAGGTGTGCAAAGCAAAATGGATTTTTTTTCCATTTTTCCAAAAAGTTGTAAAAATTTAGAGGAAGCCCCCGAATTTGTTTTGAAGTTTGAATCAGCTATGTGCATGACCCAAATTGAAAGTAAAGATCAACGGTAGATCTGTGTCTAAATCTGATTTTGCCCCCCATTTCTTTGAAACACTTCTAGGAGTGTGAATCTCCATGATTTCTTTTCTTTTTCTACATGCCAAGCAAAGAAGGAAGTTAATGTTGATATCTGAAGTTTGGTGGGAAGATCTGGAGGACATCTTTCACCATTAAAATGGTCTGACTTTCGTGCCCGATCAGATTTTTCTTTTTCTTCTCCCAAGCATGTAAGGGGCCAAATTTGACATATTAGGGGTAGAAGTGGGTGCAAAATTGAATAAAAAGTGATCTACCAGAGCAGGGAGTTGAATACGGAAGACATTCGATGAAATATGCCCCCTCGAGCACCTGAAGACTTCTTGTGGATTTGATTATGAGAATCACGAAAGAATCATGGCGAGCACTAGTGCATTAAATGTTTTTGTCTTTTAGGAGGAAGAGGCTCTGTTGTAAATGCTATAAATGGCACAAATTTTTCATGCAAATGGTTGGGAGATTGGAAGTTGGAGGTCAGAGTGCTAGAGGTCGAAGAAAATTCCCAAGAGGAAAATTTGACTAAGCCTGTCTTTTGAGAATCCATCTGATAAACTAGGTTATCTCTTTCCGTATTAAGTTTTATTGTGTCAAGGTGGTTGCAAGTGTACAACCATTGACAAGCTTTGAGACTGTTCTAGAAACTTTCCCCTGCTAATAGACTTAATCAAATTCGAGTTTTTCTGTGTTGTCTTGAGCAATGTATGCAATCAGTTTATCTTGTTTCTATTGCAATCTTGTATTAAAATATGATTCAATCACACATGCCTCAATCCTTGTGACAGTTTAGTGGCATTTGCAATTCCATTTCTCATAAGAGATTCCATTTGGGATTGGGATAAATGATTTTAAATCACTTTTCTCTCATCTGTTGACAAAGATTGTCTGTAAGCCTTTGGGTGTACCTTAGGCGTGATTTGGCTTAGATCTTGATGCTTTGTTGGGTTTTCTAACTCAAGCCTTCATGATAAAATCTCAGAGATTGTGTGAAAGAGTGCTAATCTGGGCCTCCATTAAAGGACATATTCTAGTTGAAGAAAAAAATTAGCTGTTATGTGGGATTTTGTTAGTATGACTATCCATTTTATAAGGTTCATCACAGATTTGGTGAGTCTAGTTTCACCATGCCCCACCTCTAACCAAAAATTCATTTAACAACAACCAATCCTACCCATACTACCCATGTTTGTCATGTGTCTATGCCAATGCACAATCCTCATCACCTAAAAATGCAGAAGCAAGCAGGGTCTCAAATGTCTTTAGTAACCTTTTCCTTGTTGTGAAAGTATCTCCATGATCTAGAAGTGACAACTTGTGAGAGTCAGATCTGGTGTGTTGATCATATTTTCCCCAAGGTCTTCTCTATAAAATTTATGAAAAAGAAAGGTACTTGTATCTCCTTTCATATAACAGAGGTTAAAAAATAGGTTCTCTTACCTTGGTTGAAAGGCATAACCTAAAATAGTTAGGATCAGATCACATCCTTTTTAATGTGCTAACCACTCCCTTTAAGGCCTAAGTGCCCACAAGTCTGATAGATTGCTTCCCCTGTTGCAAAATGACATACATGATTGTCTATCTACCTTTCTGTGTCTTGTCTAATCCATGGTGCTACTCAGTCTTTGAAGGAGGTTAAATTTGGTTACTCACATGGTTCATCTCTCAAGTTTTGGGACATGCGAACTTGAGATGGACCTCTGGAGAAGGTCGAATTTCTCTACCTAATCCTAATTCTAAAGTACTCCTAATGCCGAAAAGACGTCTAACTACACCAATCCTAAAAATGCTAAGGAGACGGCAAGAGAGAAAGTGCATGAAATGGAAAATCCTACACTAAAGAAGCAGTGATAGTACCAAGAAAAGGGGCAAGATACTCTATTGAAGGAGTATGAAACATGGAAAAAGGGGGATGAGGGAGGTTAGACAAATGTGACACAGACCCAAATCCTAATTTTCCATCAAAACTCCATGGAACATAACCTCATAAATCTGCATGTGAAAGAACATGTAAAAAATACAACAATAATAATGGAGAGGAAAAAAATACTATAAAAATGTGCTAGGGTTGAAGAACCACAACAAAACACAATTTTTATTGCTTTAAAGTATGCATAGACCATTACATTTGATGCACAAATGCATAATTAAATTACTAGGCCCAAGAGAAGGGTTCCAACTAAAAATGGAGTCAAGGGAAAATTTCACAAGAGTTTCCCCAATTCCATGAATATCTCCAGTAAAAATGAGGGGTTCGATTGCATTATATAGCCATTTTTTTACCCACCCTCATTAAAGAGGTATGGTCACCCATAAAATTTCACTTCCCAAGGGTATTTTTGTTAGAAAATACATGGGCACCATAATGCATTAAATATGGTTGTTGGGTTGTCGCTCGTTCAACTACCTTCTCTTGCTTGGGACTCATGGGTTTCCCAACCATGTAACCTGTCTAACCTATTATACCATCACCTAGGCATTCAACTTCATGACCCGTCTAACCATTCATCGCCTAACCCCAACCGTCAAACCTTAGGGGTTGGACATCCTCCAACTATGCGGGCCATACATTATTGCGGTTGTTGACCAACCCGATCGCCATCTAACATGAGGATTCATCCAAGCTGGTGAATCCTCCAACCTTAGCAACCTATCCAACCTGATGTTCATAGGATGCTGGGATGACCAACCTAGCGATCCGACCAACCTAACCGACCATCTCAACCAACCTACCCAGATGACCAACCCATCCGACCAACCTGACCATACATCCTTCATCCGTATGATGCCTCTCGATACGACCCATCTGTCCAACTCGGCCAAAAAACCTATATGACCAACCTAGATGACAAACTAGTCACTTGAAGAACTGAACTGACCAACCCAGCCAACCAACCCGTCACCTAACCAACTCAACTGACCAATCTGACTGATCATGTAATGTCATGCCTCTTGAGGTCATGAATGAATTAGGTATCAAAGTAATAGCATCATATGGGAAATGAACTGCCATGGAATCTAGAGAGGTACCAGTGGTGGGATGTGTCAAATATCTGGTTATGCAACTTGCATCTTATCCTAGAAGGAACTTAAAGATTGATGTGGTGATTGTTGATGGCCCTACCAAGTGGGGGATGTTGTTGTCAATAAAGTCATAAGAAAGTGTTGGTGGTAGTGTGCAAATGGACATGTCTTATGCCACTATCCCAATTGAAGGTAGCCTGGTGAAATTATATGGAGAGAAGAAGATGTTGTACTTGATTGAAGACCCAAGCAATACATCTTATGAGGTTTTGCAAGCAGATGTTGATCTTAAGAACTTTGTGATATTTGTGGATTTCAGGGAGTATAAAAGTGTTGAAAATAGAGATCCTAAGTATGTTGTTTTTTCTGGGAATTTGGTCTACGATTCAGCCTTGAAAAATGTTAAAGAGTTTGACTTAAATTCAATGGAGGAGCTTCAGAGAAAGTGGATGGTTTACAAAATGAACAAAGGAGAAAAAGAGATGTATTTCCAGTAGATGAAAGCATATCAAAGCCTCTTGGCATGGTCATATCCAGGATGGCAGGCACTTGAAGATTTTCCTTGATTGCTTTCTTTGTATCAGGGCAACATCTTTTGTACAATGTATAGTTTGTCATTTATTTCCTGTCCTTTTATGTTTTTGCCTTTTTTGGTCCTCGATGACCTATTTTTGCTAGTTTCTCCATCTATTTTTGAAGATGGTTGTGTTTCTCTGCTCTACAAGATGACTCTTTTGCCCAATTGATATTTTGGCACTTGGTCTACTTTTGATCTTGTGGCACTCACAGGGAGTGCCCATCCCCGAGACGGAGCCTATGTTGGTGCTCAAAATTATCTCACCCTAATTTTGCTTGTTAGAACTTATTGATTTACAACCTCTTTCATTTTATCCTTCCCCGTAATGTGCCTAATTTAATCTTGGTGGCCATTTTTAATTTGTTCCTGGATTGTAAATCATTTAAGGGTCTGTATTTTGGGTTCCTCGTTCTCTGTTCATCTAAAAACTTGGGTTCCCCCATGTTTTCTATTCTCCACATTCTGAATTTTTCTTCCTTACCGTTTCTACCCTAAGTACTTGAAGAAAATGAATGGATGTATCTTTGAAGAATGTATTTGAGCCCTAAAACACTTCTAAACTTTCTGTCCTTGAAGAAAATTTTATTCCCAAGCTCAAATGGTCATTTTTCTATAATTTACGGTTTGATGGGTGTTTCTCCCAATCAAATATGCATCCTTGTATCTATAGGGGACATGGCACCTTTTGGTTGGATGCGGCTTAGCTGGTTACTTAGATAAAATTCATGAAAAGCCTCAACTCAAAATGTGTCCATGTGTAAGCACGGCGCTCATTTTAAGATTTTCTTTTGGGTTTTTCCTTAGAGTAGAGCAAGGAGGACACGTGGAGGCTTCTACTGTTTGGCCTAGACTTAGACAAATTTTTATGTAGTTGGAGCAGTTTGGTGGAACAGGACATGTGGCAAGATTGCGCTCATTCAAAGTCTCCACTTTGGGACCATCTTGGAGTTATGCTTTGGAGACTCGTGGAGGCCTTTGTTTGCTTTACATTTTACTTAGAATTTTCAACAACTAAAAGGATAATACCTCGGAGCATGACACGTGGCACATTTCACTGAGCTTCAATAATTCAGACAGATCTTTTCGGAGCATGACACGTGGCGAGCCCTCACTCATTTGAGGTATCAAAATTTTTAGACCATCTCAAGGTGCGTCATGGTGACCCGTGGCAATTTGAAAAGTCAAAGAGGTGGGGAGGCGGGCCATCAGAGGCAACTTGGATTTTCTGCCCCTTAAGGATTACAATTTCAAAATGGCCAGCAAGAATGATGATGGAAATAGTCAATGTTCTACCCCGATCAATGATGAAGGTGCGGGCTATTGGGGGAAATTTGGAATAATTTCCTTTTTAGAAAAAATATTCAAAAGTAAAAAAGCAATCACGGCCCCACTCGAATCACATTTGGACACGTGTCTAGATCAGTTCCTGAGGGCGGAGCTATGGGGAAAATTAGGAAAATTTTCCCTTTTCCAAAAAGAGATTAAAATGGTAGAATTTGAGTATGGTTCCACTCCAATCATATTTGGCGACATGTCAGGCTCATTTCCCAAGGGTAGAGGTGTAGAGCAAAATGAAATCTTTTTCCATTTTTCCAAAAAGTTGTAAAAATTCAGAGGAAGCCCTTGGATCTGTTCTAAATGTTTAATCTGCTACGTGGATGACCTAAATTTAAAGTAAAGATCAATGGCAGCTATGAGTCTAAATCTGATTTTGCCCCCCATTTCTCTGAAACACTTATGGGAGTGTGAGTCTCCATGATTTCTTTGTTTTTTCTACATGCCAAGCAGAGAAGGAAGTTAATGTGCATATCTAAAGTTTGGTTGGAAGATCTGGAGGATGTCTTTCACCATTAAAATGGTCTGACTTTCGTGCCTGGTCAGATTTTCTATTTTTCTTCTCCCAAGCACGTAAGGGGACAAATTTGACATATTAGGGGCAGGAGTGGTTGGAAAATTGAATAAAAAGTGATCTGCAAGAGCAACGATTTGAATGCGGAAGACATTTGATTAAATCTACCCCCTTGAGCACCTGAAGACTTCTTGCAGATTTGATTATGTGAATCACGAATGAATCATGGTGAACACTGGTGCATTAAAAGTTTTTGTCTTGTTGGAGGAAGAGGCTTTGTTGCAAATTCTATAAATGTCACAACTTTTTCGTGCAAATGGTTGGGAGGTTGGAAGTTGGAGGTCAAAGTGCTAGAGGTCGAAAAAAATTCACAAGAGGAAAATTTGACTAAGCCTATCTTTTGAGAATCCATCAGATAAACCAGATTATATATTTTTCTATTAAGCTTTATTATGTCAAGGTGGTTGCAATTTTACAACAATTGACAAGCTTTGAGAGTGTTCTAGAAACTTTCCCTTGCTAATAGACTTAATCAAATTCAAATTTTTCTGTGTTGTCTTGAGAAAAATGTGTTGGTTTTATTTCTTAATGTATGCAAGCAATTTTTCTTGTTTCTATTGCAATATTGTATTCAAATCTGATTCAATCACACAGGCCTCAATCCTTGTGACAATTTAGTGGCATTTATAATTCCATTTCTAAGAAGAGATTTCATTTGGGATTGGTATAAATGATTTTAAATAACTTTTCTCTCATCTATTGACAGAGATTGTCTGTAAGCCTTTGGGTGTACCCTAGGCATGATTTGGATTAGATCTTGATGCTTTGTTGGGTTTTCTAACTCAAGCCTTCAGGATAGAATCTCAGAGATTGTGTGAAAGAGTGCTAATTTTGGCCTACACTGAAGCACATATTCTATTTGAAGAAACATTTTAGATGTTTTGTGGAATTTTTTTGGTATGACTCTCCATTTTGTAAGGTTCCTCATAGATCTGGTGAGTCTTGTTTAACCCTACCCCACCTCCCACAAAAAAAATCATTTAAAAAAAACCAATCCTACCCATAATACCCATGTTTTTCATGTGTGTATGCCAATGCACAATCCTCATCACCTAAACATGCAGAAGCAAGCACACTCTCAAATGTCTTTAGTAACCTTTTCCTTGCTGTGAAAGTATGTCCATGATCTAAAAGTGACAACTTGTGAGAGTGAGATCTGGTGTGCTGATAATATTTTCCCCAAGGTCTTCTTTATAAAATTTATGAAAAACAAAGGTACTTGTATCTCCTTTCATATAATAGAGGTTAAAAAATAGGTTCTCTTACCTTGGTTAAAAGGCATAACCTAAAATAGTTTGGATTAGATCACATCCTTTTTAATGTGTTACCCACTCCCTTCAAGGCTTGAGTGCCCACAAGTCTGATAGATTGTTTCCCCGGTTGCAAAACGACATACATGATTGTCTATCTACCTTTTTGCGTCCTGTCTAATCCTTGGTGTTGCTCGGTCTATAAAGGAGGTTAAATTTGGGTAATCACATGGCTCATCTCTCAAGTTGTCAGACTTGTGACCTTGAGATGGACTTCTGGAGAAGGTCAAATTTCTCTACCTAACCCTGATTCTAAACTACTCCTAATGTAGAAAAGATGTCTAACTACACCTATCCTAACAATGCCAAAGAGACAGTGAGAGAGAAAGTGCATAAAATGGGAAATCCTATACTAATGGAGGGGTGATAGCACCAAGAAAAGGGGTGAGATACTCTATTGAGGGAGGATGAAACACGGGATGAGAGAGGTTAGACAAATGTGACACAGACCCAAATCCTAATTTACCATCAAAACTCCATGGAACATAGCCTCATAAATCTGCATGTGAAAGAACATGTAAAAAATACAACAATAATAATGGAGAGGAAAAAAAATAATATAAAAATGAGCTAGGGTTGAAGAACCATAACAAAACACAATTTTTATTGCTTTAAAGTATGCATAGACCATTACATTTGACGCACAAATGCATATTACATTACTAGGCCCAAGAGAAGGGTTCCAGCTAAAAGTGGAGTCAAGGGAAAATTTCGCAAGAGTTTCCCCAACTCCAAGAATGTCTCCAGTAAAAATGAGGGGTTCGATTGCATTATATAGCAATTTTTCACCCACCCTCATTAAAGAGGTATGGGCACCCATAAAATTTCACTTCCCAAGGGAACTTTTGTTAGAAAAGACATGGGCACCATAATGCATTAAATATGGTTGTTGGGTTGTCACTCGTTCGACTACCTTCTCCTACTTGGGACTCATGGGTTGCCCAACCATGTAGCCTGTCCAACCTATCGTACCATCACCTAGGCATCCAACTTCATGACCCATCTAGCCATGTGTCGCCTAACCTCAACTATCAAACCTTGGGGGTTGGAAGTCCTTCAACTATGTGGGCCATACATTAATTTGGTCGCTGACCAAACCATTTGCCATCTAACATGAGGATTCATCCAAGCTGGTGACTTGTCCAACCTTAGTGACCTATCCAACCTGATGTTCATAGGATGCTGGGATGACTAACCTAGCGATCCGACCAACCAAGCCAACCATCTCAACTAACCTACTTGGCCGACCAACCCATCCGACCAACCTAACCATCCATCCTTCATCTGTATGATGCCTCCCCATATGACCCATCTGTCCAACTTGGCCAACCAACCTGTCTGACCAATCCAGCTGACTAACTAGTCACTCGAAAAACTCAACTGACCAACCTAACCAACCAACCCGTCACCTGACCAACTCAATTGACCAATCCAGCTAATAAACCTGGCCATTCAACCAACCCATTGCACCTTTCTAATTTCACAATGTGCCCGAGAAACAACTTGAATATTCGTTGCACCTCGCCAGCTTGCCACGAGTAAAGACCAAATCGGCCAAGCAAAAACATGGGATGCCTTTCTATTCTAATGGGTTTGAACTTTGACAGTCATCCACACATCCAAGAATATGAGTGGCTAAGTCCATTTATGATGATTTATCCAAATTAACCTAGGTGGGGTAAATTTGGGATAGCAGCGACCCTTCAAACAACTAAAAGAGATGGAAGACTTGTATAGAGGAATTCGTACATACATCACACACTGGGAAAATAGTTCAACATATGGTGGAGAAGAATTTTGGGTTTTGAAGATTACATACTGGAAAACAAATTGTGTTCCCAGAGAATCCCTTTTTCAATTGAAGCATGATGAGGAGAGATCGTTTTTGGCAAAAAAAAATCAGGATAACACAATCTATGATCATATACTGGGTGCACCACATCTTGACATAGATAACTACTATAATAAAAATGTCCTTTCAAATAAGGAAATATATGTTGGGCCTATTTGCGATAGACCTCTAGAAGAATTCAACTTGGAATTGGATGTCAATAATGGGCATACAATACTAGTAAGACTAACTAACGATAACATACATATATGGATTGGTAAGGTATAAAAAATTCTAATATAGGATGTTCACACAAAGGTTCAAAAGATAAGGGTACACTGGTTGGAACCCACAGGAAAAGAACATACCAAAAAAAGGGGTCAAGAATGATTAAAGAAAAAGAAATGATGGCGATAATCAAGGGAGGGACACATCAGATATTGATATAGACAATGTCATCTGGGTATGGAGACCAGGAAAAATACAGAAAGGAGATCAAATTAAAATACTGAATTAGGGAGAGTATGGTATCAAGGCATACCTTGTAAAATTTCAAGAACAATAATTAATGCATTGTAGTTAAAATTGGATGGACTAGATACCCCAGATCAATCCTTATGTAATTTTTAGTATAATTATCTCAATGGAATTGATTTCCTATGGAAATAAGTTATCAAATCCATATTTCATAAAAATGTGTTTATCATAATTCTTAAATATTTGTTGTTATTTATGATTTGGAGAATGGAAAAGCATAAAATTAGTTCACATTATATGTATTTTCTTCTATTTTTAAATTCCTAACGACAACTAATTTCTATTATAATGATTTCCATTTTACAAACTGATCAAATAAATTTTAAAAATATGTATCTTAACACCCGCTAGGCTTATGTGTCTTAGTGGTAGCGAGACTTATGTAACTTAGTGAATTTTAGGCTTATGTGTCTTAGCGGCCACAAGGCTTTTGTAACTTAGCAACCACTATGCTTATGTAACTTAGTGGCCATTAGGCATATGTAGCCTAGCCATCACTAGGCTTATGTAACTTAGCGTATGCTAGGCTTATATATCTTGAGATTTTTAGATTGATGTAACATTGTGGTGGCTAGGATTATGTAACTTAGCATCCGCTAGCATTATGTAGCTTAGCACTAGGTAGGCTTATGTAACATACTGCCTCTAGGATGGTGTAACTTTGCATCCGATAGGATTAATTCACCTAGTGGAAGTTATTCTTATGTAATTTAGTGGTTGCTAGCCTTAAGTAAGTTAGCAACCACTATGCTTATGTAAATTAGCATGTGCTAGGCTTATGTGGGGGAATCTAAAAATAAAAAATAATAATTCTAACATAGTGAAATTAAAATCCAAAAATCAAAATTTAGAAATTAGATTCCAGTAGTGGTGAAATTGGAATCCAATAATAGTGATATTGAAATCTAATATTACCGAAATTGGGATCCAATAATAGCGATATTGGAATCCAATAATAGTGAAATTGGAACTCGAATAAGTCCAATAACGATAATATTGGAATCCAATATTGCTACTAATGGAATCCAATAATAGTAATAATGGATTCCAATATAGATGAAAATGGAATCCAATATCCGCAAAAACGGAGATAGATTTCTTCCAAAACTTGTAATACTGGAGTTCAGATTCACTGGAATATATCCAAATTTAGTGAAATAAGTGGTTCATGATCATATTATGGATCAATATGTTTTGAATTTAGTTATATGCATGTATGTACTTGGATTTAGTAGTAATCTAATTTGAAGGCCTAAGAGGCACCTTATGAGAACTAGCTTTTTGGCATTGATCGGGAAGTATATTTATGATTTTGGTTCTTTAATTGATGATTATTATGATCATTTGAGTTGCATTCATAATATCATGTTGATGTTTATGTATTTGGCATGTGAATGATAAATGAAAATTAAATAATGTGAGCTAGAAATGGATGACAATAGGTAACCCACAAAATTGTAGATCTTCCAAGAGACCAAACAAATATTATTATCCATCTCTCTTATGATTTATCTATTTCTCTCAATCATAGAAATACTATATTAGTTCCTCTCCAATTTTTGGTTTTTTTGTAATGTGATTTATGCAGTACTGTATGCATGATTGTTATAAAATAGAGAATGAGATGACCCATTCTTGTTGATTATCACAAAGTGGTTTTTAGCCTTGGGGAGCAAAGCATGAAGTTTATGCATAATTAAGTGCAAAATAAATTTAATGTTTTTCAATTTAATTTCTATAAATTTAAACACCCCTAGAGGGAACACCACCTTGTTAGGTGTTTAATTGTCTTTCTTAAAGCATTATTTAAAAGTCATAAGTATTTTAGTATTACTTAATGGTCATGGTAAAAATATAATCTTAGCAAAAGGGGGGTCGTGATTTCATTAGGTCATTATGATTTTCATTGACACAAGATCGAAACCACCCCAAGACACTTTAGTGACATCTTGGGTTACCCATAAGTTAAGAATATTGACATAACCCTTAACATTTAGTGCTTCATTCTTGTGATTGTGTTTGGTTTTCATCATCATTCTTAGCGATCTTTTTTCGAACATAATGGAAGATAATAGTGAAGAAACTTAGTGGGAGAATTTGGGGAATGTGGAGTAGGACAACAAGCCTATAAATCCTCCCCAAGCATTAAATACTAATTATTTTTAGAAATATGAAAAGGGTTTTAAGGCATGTTATGGAAGGAAATGGGGCTATGGTGACTATGACTAAGATTGTGACTATCATTGAGCTTTTCGACTTTAGAGGTATGTAAAGATATTAGAAAAGAAATTGGGAATATAGGAAATCTATTTGGAAGGTAAGAAGCTTAATCCTCTATCATTTTAAACTATTATAATCTAGCAAATGGGAAAATACTTTATTGTTGTGGAAATGATTTAAGATTTCTAGTAGAACACCCACTTTGTTGGAAATGGGTATGTTCATTGGCATTCTATGATGGTAATATGTTTTCTACAAGTATAATGGTTTGTTTGAATCCCTCCTGAATATGGGTTTTTCTTAAATGTATATTATTTTCCCTCAGATGAAAAATTGTTTGATGGATTTGAGATCTTTTTTGTTGATGTGTTGGATGATTGTTCATTATTTTATATTTTGATTTATAAAAGAGAGGGGTCTATTTCTGGTCTTTTGAGAGACCTATGTTCTATGTGAGCTCCCTCTTACCATCATGTTGATTGTTGGGAAAGATAGGGTCTTATTGGCATTACTCCATGAAGATCTCACTGGTTCCACTCCTTGGGTATGGGAAATTATTCTTGTAGTTGTAGTTTTATGTGTTATAGGAGTCAGGGATGAACTTCCTCACCATGAAAGATCCTGGAATGTGGAAATATATGAATATGATTTACCTTTTTTTATCTTTAGAATATCTTTGAGTTTTGGTTTCATGTGATATAATGGAGAGTGTTGTAATGAATGCTATTTAGTGGGGTGCATGAATCTCCATTGTAATGAATATGGCCTTAGGCCTAGATAATGTGTACACATTTTATATGCCAATTAAAATAGCTAATAGATGTTAATTTTCCATTACGGAGCGACTTGTTCAATGAAAATGGATTTTTTTAGTAATGAGTGATGACCTTAATGCGAGCTTAGTCAATGCAATTATTAATATCTCTCATTCCTTTATTCTGTAAGGGTTATTGAATGAAAACTTATCATAGGAATTAGAATACCATCAAAGGGGTTGATTGTTTCATAACATTAGTCTTTGGGTTTTAGAATACCATCAAAGGGGTTGATTGTTTCACGACATTAGTCTTTGGGTTTGAACCCAACGGTAACCATTTTTGATGTTATAGAGTTAGGCACGCTATGTTCTAAATATACGAGGATCAATACAGTCTTGAAGAGATTGAATGAGTTGCCCGAGTATTATGTCTATTCTATGATTATGGTAAACAATGAGGTCTATAGTGTGTTGTTGTTTTCATGCTGATGAATGCGATTGATGTCATGTTTCAAGATATTCCGAATGTTATGAAATATGAGTGCACTTTCATGTTAAAATTGAGGCATCAAATGGATGGCATGAGTAACATTTCCATATTAATCCCATATGCATCAGTGAAATATGAGTGTTTTTTTTACTTCGGTGCATTCTTTCAGTCTCCTTGAGTTTTGTGATTGCTAGAATCTATTTATAAATATAAACCCTTCGGTTGATTTATGTGGAAGAATGTATACCAAGTCCTCTTCTAAATTCAGAGTTACATAGTCATTTACATTATGAAATCTTTCATGTAAGTTTGGAATATTTCTGGGAGCATCTTGGATTATGGTTATTTATAATGACACGGGGTTAATGGATATAATACTGATGCGATGGAGGAATGGGTTTTTAGTCCTCTTTTTACTGATTATCTTTGTTGCATATGCAAGGAAAGTTTGGTGAACGGACAAGAGATTCAGTGAAGTATTGATATATATTGTAAATATTTCTGGGTGGTCCTCAAGTATATATATATTATTGTGGTGACCGTATTGTTATTCGTAAATGCTCCGTAAATTGTATGGTGTGTGACTTGTGGGATCAGCATTTGTGCAACTAGAGAAAAATTATAAGGATTTTTTCATTGTTCTTTTATTCTGATATCAACCTTTGAATGTGAAGCTTAGATTTATGTGTGTACGCATTACTTGTACTTAGGTGAAGGGATGCATACATGGTTGTGTAGTCTACACAACTATGAATGGACATTTGGCTTAATGTTGGCTTGATTCAATTTTCATGGACTGTGTATTGTAAACACGACCGTAAGTATCCATTTAAATGGTGATGTGATCTCAGCGACCAATGAAGAGAGAGCGGGGTGCTTGGAGAAGTTATTGATAATTCAATTATATTGTGGTCCATTCGGAATTGTATCCTCTCAGCGGTGTTTTATCATTATTCGGAAGGGATTGTTAATTTTGGTGTAGTCACTAAGTTGTCCAATAGGACGACCATGTTTCATTCTCTTATAATAATGATTGTTAATTGAAACTTACTAGCTATACTATGATGAGCTCATTGTGGTCTCCTGATACAAATAGAATTTTATTTATAATTAATTAAGGATCTGTACAGTTGCTGACTAAGCTAAAAATCCTCCTTGGTGGTCTGTGTAGAGTTAAGTCTATGACTTAGATGTCAACTACTCAGAACTTGATTTGTAATTCTTTTTGGGCATGAGCTAAACACTTCTTGTTAATTTCCTTGTCTTGGAGAGGAAATTGGGCTCGAGCATTTCTACATAGTTGTAACCTTTTTGGTTCATTTATTGTCATAGTCATCACTCTCAGGGACTTATAGTTGGGAGAGCTCAACCATGGTTATACTTACTTAACAATTCTTCACTATGTCTATGTTATGCACTCTATTTGTTAATGCTTGGCATATATGATGCACTGCACCCTAGTACAAGGGTTTGCATGAGTTAAGATCCATGTCAGTAAAATCTAAAATGACTAGCACAACTAGCTCTTTATGATCCCTTAGATAAATAGCTTAAATGTGGATTATTTTAGGAACAAACCAATTTATTTTTATCTTATGCACTATTTTCAAAATTTTAGTAGAGTTGGTTATCTCTCAAATTGAGTGTAAAGGTATATGCAAGTAGTAGTCAATTATGCTTTGAAATAACATGATTAAGGGAATGTGGTTGTGATTATATGTATGTATAAGTAATGATAAATGATTTATCTAAAATGTAATAAGTGAATGGACATGTAATGCATGGTCTCGCTCTTTAGAATGTAGATAACATTTCACAAAGTTATAAGTTCAAATGAATGAATGGATAGGAACCATTGAAAACATGACATCATAATTGGTAATTAAAATTGTATGGATATTGCATGTTGTGTCATAAGTGTTGAACTTGATCTTCTTGGAAGATTTTGTTTCCAGGGGATTCTTGACCTTTGCAGGAAGACATAAAGTTGTTATGTTCATTTTAAGTTTTTGTATGTTTTCTACTTCCCATAATATATAACATAATGATGGAATCTGGTGCAATTGGTGTAATCAATTTTCTCGATGGCTAATGAAGGGTTTCTAAATTTGAAATTTATTTGGCTTGTAGAACTGAAATTTGATACTTACTGATAAGTCTATTTCGATTTATAATTTATTTAAAATACTAATGCTATGTTACCCTTGTTTTTAAAGAATGTTACAACAAATTTAATGTTTACTTTAAGGTGAATATTATAGAACCCAATGAGAAAAAGCATAATAATGGTCGAAGAGCAAGACAAAGGAGCCACAAGCTCACTAAACCTGCTAGCTAACCCACATCTTTGGCCCCCACCCAACAATCCAACCCAATCTTGAGCCAAATGATATACTGTTCAAGGTTGAAGCACATAGACAATTGCGAGCCACATGACTACACTACAACCAATACACTTGGGAAGAGACCCCAAACATCCAAAAATACCTTCTGAGTGAAAATGGTAATAACCCACTTACCTACCCACCTTCTCCAGAAAAGCACCAAAACATCCTACTCGATACCCCAACATCTATCACAACCAAAGGTTTGACTAGATCAAAGAAAAATACGAATTTGGTTGAAAACTGATGGGCTTCACCAAAATAGGGAAAGGAAGTTAGATCCTACCAACTCCTCCCTATAAGTGTACACATCCACATCCAAAACTCACACACACAATGGCCACATGAATACTGAAGGATAATTTTGGTCAAGGAGTGACCAAGCTTTCCAAAAGGAAGAGAAGTCTTCCAACATGAAACCAACAACACATAGGATCATCTCAAGCAAAACAATAAAAATTAGGCGATGGCCTGTCAAAACACCAACTCTTAAGAATATCATTGATCACAGATAAAATTGTTTGTAGAACACCAAACCATGTAGGAATATGACCAACCACCCCCTAAAGGACAATTCCCTTTCCATAAAAAACCAAGGGTGTGAAACGAACATAATTCAATCATGTTCAAAAAAAGTAGAAGCTTAAAAAAATGCCCCCTTTCCCAATCCCCCTCATTATTGAAACACGGTTGCTAGAATAAAACACATGTTTAAAATAGCTTATGCATAATCATTTGAGCATCTACATAACCATCAGCTATAAATATTGAGGATAAAAAAAACAATTACAGTTAGGAATACGGGAAAAAATAGTTAAACAATAGTATAAGTCTCAAAACACCACCAGAAAAATGTCAACCATGAAATCTTCCCAAACAAAATGACTAATACGACACTAAAATTACAATTAGAATCACATATTAAAACAAATACTAACAAATGAAAAAAAGAGTGGAAAGCTTGCCCAAAAGGCACAACTAATAAGGTCAACTTGCTGCCTTTGAGGCAACATTATTCATCATCTTATAATATTTAAAATATTTCAAAGTTTGGTATTGCATTAAAGCTAAAATTTAATCTTAAGATATACTTGTTAGTTGTTTATTAGTTTTATGTTTATTGTATTTCAGCACATGCCCATTGGACAATGCTTTCAAACTAAAGACATCTAAATTGGTATATATATGATCACTAATAATTGATTAACATAAAACAAAAAGAACATATGACGAATTTATTTAAGGTATCAATTATAAAGTGTTTTCATAATAATAATATGTTTTATAATTTATGGTTATTTAATTGAATTGAATTATAATAAGTTAAAAGAAATAATTAATTACTTTGTGGTATGTTAGTTCATTTTTTGTATGGGTGGCATTGTTATTTTGTTTCTTCAAATTAGTTTTTTAATTGTACTTTAGGCTCTTTATAACACACATATTTCCTCTTTTCTAACATATCTTTTTCCTATTGGTTTGAAGAACATTAGAAGATGGAATCTTGTGCATATGGAGAAGTTTTCTTTGTCAATTGTCAAATAAATGATTTTCACGCTTAGTCTAAGTTGGAAATTCCACTTCCAAGTATCCTATGGTTAAAACATTTTCAATGGTCTTCTTCCTTATTTGCGGTAGCAATTCTATAGAAATTTAATTTTCTTATATAATGCATTCGTTGAAATAACACATGCCAATGAATGTTGCATCGTGCTAAATAATTTCTTGCAAGGTCTCTTATAAAAGTGGTGTTTTTGAATTGTCTTACATTGGATTTTATTGATATAGCGTTTGGTTTTTGGTTGGTGACTAGGCATACCTTTGTCCTTATGTTGTAGGCCACTTTAATTAGTTGGTAGTTTATAAGTCTTTTATTTTTTTTGTTGGATATTTAGACATGAGTTGTTTTGTATTGGGTCTCAGGGCTAACAGATGTTTTTATCACAATTGTTTGACGTCTGTTTTATCAATATTGTTTTTATGAGTAAGGGCCTTTTTCTCAATTATATTATAAAAAATAGTTAACCAATCGAATTTTAGAATTAGACTACAAAAACATAAGACAGTTTCCATACAAAATTAGTTTTCAACAATTCAAACATTTATTTTTTTATTAGAAAGAGTTAAAGTTTATATATATCACCAAGTTTATTTTTAAGTATCACACTATTATACATGATAGATATTAACATGTTAAATACATGTATATTTAAATTAGTATCCCTCAACTAAACTATCACAAATAAATTATTAATGAAAATGTTAATCTATTGCCCTCTACAAAAATACAAATCCCTCAATTAAAATATATATTTGCACATAGGAAGACCGTTGGTGACAATTAAGTATTTGTATTGTTTTTTACAAGTAATATACATATTTTTAATACATGACTAGATATGACCTCATTAAAGTTTTTCTCTATCGGAAATAGAACTTAAAATATTTCTAAATCATGTTGCATTTAAAGTAGCTAGAAATTGTCGCTAGTTTTATCAATCATTGTATCTTGTCCAATGCCTACAACAAGGCATCTTTTATACCACACAATTATACTCTCC
Organism: Taxus chinensis; assembly: GCA_019776745.2. Lineage (NCBI taxonomy): Eukaryota > Viridiplantae > Streptophyta > Pinopsida > Cupressales > Taxaceae > Taxus > Taxus chinensis. The sequence goes on along the minus strand of CM034156.1, from coordinate 507,727,248 downwards.
ACAAATGTTAATATGTTTGAAATTTATTTTCTTTCATTTGCGGGGAGCAAGAATCAAATAAAAAGATAAATTTTTACCTATTTGTTTAGCTTCTCATTTCATGTTTAAACATTTATTTAAATTCTTTTATGGGTTATCAGTACTTAAATTTTTATTGAAAAGTGTGTCTCTAATAATAATATATAAACAGATACAAATATATTTCAGAAATCAAATCAAAATTAAAGAGATATTATCAAATATAATAATCAAAATCTAATGTGATATATGATAATGATTACAATATTTTATATAATATTAATTAAAAATAGTGTTTCAACCATAAGAAGGACAAGAAAATATATAAAAAGCAATAAAATTTATCTAAGCAATAAAAATATTTTAAATATGGTGGTTGAAGGTAGAGGAGGACTACATTACATTCCCTCCCACGCATTGCCTCTAGAATAATGACTTGTGTCAAATATATGATCGCATCCGTCATTGTTAAATTTTTTTCTTCTTCATTCTACCTAGCAGGAGGGAATTGCATGACCCAGGAAATGAAATTTGTCTAAACAATGAACCTTCCTAGAAACAAATTTGATTAGTACCAAAATACATATCTGTTACGACATGAAATTGGAGATCAAAGATAACTTTTTTACTTTAAAACATCACAATTGCATTCTAGTATCACAAGCATATTCAAAGGGACAACCTCATTTGAGAAAGCTCAATACAAATATTCAATATGTCTTCTTTCCTCTTACAGAAGGTCTATATTAAAACTAATGTACTCAAGCTAACTACTATCCACCATACATGTTGGATAGGGACAAATAGATAAGGGAAGTCTTACAAAGCATATGTGTTTGAAGGTTTTATTACAACAAATTATATAAATAACTCTATTAGGAGGAAGGGGTCCTAACATTCACCACCCCTTAAAAGGTTGTCCTCAAAGCTTGAGATGAGGAAACTATCATTGTAATAGGAGTATGACTTCCCATGTTGCATCATCATTAGACCATAAGCTTTTTGATACTATAGTTGTAAATTTATCATGATCACTTCTCTATGATTGATCCAAGTTTCAAGAAAATAGAGAATTCATTTTTTAAGATTGAGTAATGCATTTTTGATTTGAACATGTTAACCAATGACCTTTTTCAAATAGGATACATAAAAATAAGATCGAGCTTAGATGTAGAGGGGATCTCTAACTTATAACCCACATAACCTATATTATCAAGCACTATGTTATGACCATAAAACACAAGGGAAAGTTTTTAATGACCCTTAAACTTTAAAGAAGATTACTTAAAGGGTTGTGTAAACACCCAAATTGTGCTATTCGGCATTTGAAAATGTTTGTTTTGGTGTATATCCATTCTAAATTACTAGTGCACATAAATCGAGTTCAAAATCACTATTTTGTCCAATCCTAAGGCTCAAAAACCCTGAATCTAATGCTTAGTGTTCAAAAGAAACATTGCTATCAATTAAAAATATTGTTAATTTGGTTAGAGTTTTATAAGTTAAACACAAAATACTCACACTACACAACAAATTTAATATACAAAATAATCTTTCAATTCTAATTCATTCAAATGAGATATTATTTCATTACAAATAAACAAATATATAATGCAGTCGTCTCCTAGTAAGAAGGATTCAAACATCATCTATAAGATCCCACATATATCTCTCCTTATCTTTTATCCTATCCCAACAATTTCCTTAACACCTAAAAATATCTCACATACTCCTAATATCTCTTTAGAAACAATCTATGTGATTTGTTCTCAGAAATAACTTACACACATTATAATATTTTATACTCACCTAAATATACTAACAATAATGTGAGCACTAACAAATATGATTTCCTAACATTCCCCCCTTACTGCGAACATGGTAGAAAAATGTTCACACTCTCAACTGCATTATGCCTAACTGTGATGGCACACCCGATTCTTGTAGCTCGTGATCTTGATCCAAACAATTTTTTTTTATCATCATCCTTCCATGGTTTTTGGTATGTTTACCACAAACCTAAACATGAATAGAAACCCATCAACTATTCACCTCATATGGTTACTGGGATTACCACAGACTTGTTTAAGACCCATCATCCACATTACATTAGTGATTTTGTTCTCCATTGTATAATTTACATCAAACGTTTACATTAGAAACATATCTTACTTATCATGCAAAACTAGAAAATACTGAAAAAATAAAACTAAGGACAATCTCCTCATCATCTCGTGTATCCTCTATACTTGATCACTACCACTTGATTTCACACAACACAATTGGTTTTTAGTTTTTTTGGATTTCAGTCTCGATATTATTCATTTTCGTATAATTTATTCACCACTACTGCATCATGCAACCTCATTGCTAGTGGAGAATAGGGATGGAGCTGCATACCGACAAGGAGCCATGCATAGACAATGATGAGAAGGCAACGGATGGACAAAAAAATGTGAGGCAGAGAGAAAGCACAAGGAACTCATGTGCTTCAAAGTTATTCAAAACTCAACCAAAGGTGGTCTTGCAAAATCTTGACCTTGAGTGGATACAAGAGACTCCCTAGTTGAAATTACCAGTTTTGGTGATCCAAAGAGCACAGAGAAGATTCAATTTCACACTGATGGGAGCTTTTGCTGGAATACGACTGAATATCTATAAAGTCAGGAGTTGGACCAAGAAGAAGTGGAACATCTTGGGGAAGGTCAATACCTTTGCATTATTTGAAAGAAGTTTTCTTTTTGTTCTCTCTTGAAGAGGATCTTGTCCAGGTCATGTACAAGGAGGGCTTTGGTTCTATGGGAGAACCACTCTTTCCATAGCTAGATGGAAATCCAATTCCAAAATACACATTCCAAATGCATGTCTTATTTGGATATGAATACCAGGACTATCTCTTGAGTTATGGGAGGTTGATGTGTTGGCAAGAATTGCTAAAGCTATTGGGGATCTGATTGCTCTGGACCAAACCACAATCGCTAGGACCAGATTCATTGTAGCAAGGATGTGCATCAACATCTTCTTTGGTTCTTCCCCTCCGAAGGTTATTAATTTCTAGACCAGAGACAAGATTTGGAAACAAAAAATATTATATGAAGATTCTCCAGTTTATTGCAGTAGATGCAAGAAAGTGGGGCATGAAGGTAAAAGTTGCAATGGTAAAAATGATGCACATATGCAAAATGGTCAAGATTGGAGATCGTCATAGTCTCCCGGATTCAACCTGGTGGTTGACCTGAAGTATGAAATGGATATGGCTTCATAGGGTAGTGGACAACAGAGCCTTTCTACATAGTCCCTCGGTGTTGTTAATGGAGGTTCAAATCCCATGAGCATAGTTGTGACCCACGTGGACACCAAGGTGGAATTTCCAACAAACAAACCTTTAGTGCAGGACATTAAAGAATCATTTAAGCCATTCAAAATTGGTGACATGGTAATGAGGCAGTTAGCACAAACGGTTGGTGTCATAAATGGTGGGGGAAGCCCACCTAATTCACATTTGAACGAGGCATTAAATGAAGACAATGCAAATCCTTCCAAAATGGTAGCAACGCCTTTGAATGATGGCAGGTTCTTATAAAAGACCAAGTCTCCCGATGTTGGAGACTCATCTCATCATGACTCATCAAAACAAAGAGATGTGGGCCCTCCTATTCCCACGGAGAAGGGTGATTCAAATGAGAAAGTAGTTGTAAACTTTGAGGCGTTAATGGTGGAGTCCCTGCTTAACAACCTTGAGTGGAAACATGAAGAAATGAACAAAACAACGGTTTAAGTTGGATCCATTGTTAATTTAACTAGTGCTACCAAGGAAATGAATCCTCCCACGAAGAATGATACATCAATCTCATTTTTTACTAAGTCTCTAGGTAAGGTGGAAATTTGTGCTTTGTATATGGATGATGATAGATCAACAAAGGTTAAAAAGATAATGCCACACATTATCTATCTTGCCATGACCCAGGGCCGCGGTAAGAAATTCTAGTTCTTTCTTGTTGACTTGGTTCAGCAGTTGCACGACTGCAGTCTTGTTGATTTTGGGCTTCTTATTGACAGATTTTTCTGTGATTTTGTGCTTCTCTATTCATTCTAGCTCCTCGGCCTTTTTCATGTCTGGTCTTCATGTAAATCTTGGTTGTTGAGCCTTTTGAATGTACCACAAGGTAAGGTCCCATCAAAACCTTTTACCTTTAATAAAAAAAAAACTAATTGTTAGTGGCTTATGAGAGGACGATAAAATTCTTCCATCCTCCAAATGATGTTGCCTTAGTTACTCAAAAAATTTAAAATTGAAGTGCAATAACAAGTTAATTACAAATTAGGCGTCAATTACTCTGAAAATGCATATGTAAAGCATTTTTTTTTAATTTTTTGGAAAGTATATAATGAAAAAATGATAATAAAACTATTTTGACAACTTTGAATCTGACACCAATATTTATACAATCGCTTATAACAACACGGATTTGAAGATACAAAACAACAATTGACACATCACTTCAACAAACACTAAACACCACATAGTATACATTGCCAACACTATAATATAAGAATACACCACTTAATCCAAATTGATGGATAATGACAATAACAACACATAAAAAATAACGGTTGACAAAACAAGACACAATTAAAATAATAATTAAATATTAGTTTTTCAACACAACTATAACTACCTAAAAGCCAATTAAAAAAAAACTTTGGCACTTTAGTAATACATATTTTGACAAATACTCACAATAAACTAAAACAAAACACGGTGCAGTTTGGAGAAATCCGTGGGCGGTTTGGAGAAATCCGTGGACGGTTTGGCGGTTTAATGCGAGCGCAGGTTGTGACTGCATGGCTTTTTATTGCCTTACCTTTCCCAGCTTCAAAATTCTACAGTCACATAAAAACAAGAGCCTTTATTGTACATAATGCATCTGAGTGAGCCTTTATTGGAGATGAATGACGTGGACGAGCCGTTCTTGACTGTGCTGGGTTACAACTCACAATAGAGAGTAAGTAGCAGTTACCTTGTTCAATGCAACCAACAACACAATCAAAATGAAGCGATGACCTGTCAAAACACCAACTCGTAAGAATATCATTGATCACGGACAAAATTGTTTGTGGAACACCAAACCATGTAGGAATATGACCAACCACCCCCTAAAGGACAATTCCCTTTCCATAAAAAACCAAGGGTGTGAAACGAACATAATTCAATCATGTTCAAAAAAAGTAGAAGCTTAAAAAAATGCCCCCTTTCCCAATCCCCCTCATTATTGAAACACGGTTGCTAGAATAAAACACATGTTTAAAATAGCTTATGCATAATCATTTGAGCATCTACATAACCATCAGCTATAAATATTGAGGATAAAAAAAACAATTACAGTTAGGAATACGGGAAAAAAAAAGCCAAACAATAGTATAAAGTCTGAAAACACCATGAGAAAAACGTCAACCATGAAATCTTCATGACTAATACAACACTAAAATTACAATTAGAATCACATATTAAAACAAATACTAACAAATGAAAAAAAGAGTGGAAAGCTTGCCCACAAGGCACAACTAATAAGGTCAACTTGCCGCCTTTGAGGCAACATTCTTCATTGTCTTATAATATTTAAAATATTTCAAAGTTTGGTATTGCATTAAAGCTAAAATTTAATCTTAAGATATACTTATTAGTTGTTTATTAGTTTTATGTTTATTGTATTTCGGCACATGCCCATTGGACAATGCTTTCAAACTAAACACAACTAAATTGGTATATATATGATCACTAATAATTGATTAACATAAAACAAAAAGAACATATGACGAATCTATTTAAGGTATCAATTATAAAGTGTTTTCATAATAATAATATGTTTTATAGTTTATGGTTATTTAATTGAATTGAATTATAATAAGTTAAAAGAAATAATTAATTACTTTCTGGAATGTTAGTTTATTTTTTGTATGGGTGGCATTGTTATTTTGTTTCTTCAAATTAGTTTTTTACTTGTACTTTAGGCTCTTTATAACACACATATTTCCTCTTTTCTAACATATCTTTTTCCTATTGGTTTGAAGAACATTAGAAGATGGAATCTTGTGCATATGGAGAAGTTTTCTTTGTCAATTGTCAAATAAATGATTTTCACGCTTAGTCTAAGATGGAAATGCCACTTCCAAGTATCTTATGGCTAAAACGTTTTCAATGGTCTTCTTCCTTATTTGCGGTAGCAATTCTATCGAAATTTAAATTTCTTATATAATGCATTTGTTAAAAACCACATGTCAATGAATGTTGCATTGTGCTAAATGATTTCTTGCAAGGTCTCTTATAAAAGTGGTGTTTTGGAATTGTCTTACATTGGAGTTTATTGGTAGTTTATATGTCTTTTATTTCTTTTGTTGGATATTTAGACATTAGTTGTTTTATATTTAGATATTTAAACCGCGAAACCACCCACGGATTTCTCCAAACCACATTAACAATTGTGATAAAAACATCCATTAGCCTTGAGACCCAATATAAAACAACTCATGTATAAATATCCAACAAAAAGAATAAAAGACTAGGCATAAGGACAAAGGTATGCCTAGTCACCAACAAAAAATGAAAGGCTATATCAATAAACTCCAATGTAAGACAATTCAAAAACACCACTTTTATAAGAGACCTTGCAAGAAATCATTTAGCATGATGCAACATTCATTGACATGTGATTTTTCAATGAATGCATTATATAAGAAATTTAAATTTCTATAGAATTGCTACCGCAAATAAGGAAGAAGACCATTGAAAATGCTTTAGCCATAGGATACTTGGAAGTGTCATTTCCATCTTAGACTAAGCGTGACAATCATTTATTTGACAATTGACAAAGAAAACTTCTCCAAATGTAGAAGATTCCATCTTCTAATGTTCTTCAACCCAATAGGAAAAAGATATGTTAGAAAAGAGGAAATATGTGTGTTATAAAGAGCCTAAAGTACAATTAAAAAACTAATTTGAAGAAACAAAATAACAATGCCACCCATACAAAAAATAAACTAACATACCAGAAAGTAATTAATTATTTCTTTTAATTAATTATAATTCAATTCAATTAAATAACCATAAACTATAAAACATATTATTATTATGAAAACACTTTATAATTGATACCTTAAATAGATTCGTCATATGTTCTTTTTGTTTTTATGTTAATCAATTATTAGGTATCATATATATACCAATTTAGTTGTCTTTAGTTTGAAAGCATTGTCCAATGGGCATGTGCCAAAATAAAATAGATATAAAACTAATAAGTATATCTTAAGATTAAATTTTAGCTTTAATGCAATACCAAACTTTGAAATATTTTAAATATTATAAGACAATGAAGAATGTTGCCTCAAAGGCGGCAAGTTGACCTTATTAGTTGTGCCTTGTGGGAAAGCTTTCCACTCTTTTTTCATTTGTTAGTATTTGTTTTAATATGTGATTCTAATTGTAATTTTAGTGTTGTATTAGTCATTTTTTTTGGGAAGATTTCATGGTTGACATTTTTCTCATGGTGTTTTGAGACTTATACTATTGTTTGGCTTGTTTTTTTCCATATTCCTAACCGTAATTGTTTTTTTTATCCTCAATGTTTATAGCTGATGGCTATGTAGATGCTTGAATGGTTCTGCATAAGTTATTTTAACCATGTGTTTTATTCTAACAACCATGTTTGAACAATGAGGGGTATTGGGAAAGGGGGCATTTTTTTAAGCTTCTACTTATTTTGAACATGATTGAATAATGTTGCTTTCACACCCTTGGTTTTTTTATGGAAAGGGAATTGTCCTTTGGGGGTGGTTTCCTTTGGGGGAATTGTCCTTTGGGGGTGGTTGGTCATATTCCTACATGGTTTGGTGTTCCACAAACAATTTTGTCTGTGATCAATGATATTCTTAAGAGTTGGTGTTTTGACAAGTCATCGCCTGATTTTGATTGTTTTGCTTGAGATGATCCTATGTGTTGTTGGTTACATGTTGGAAGAGTTCTCTTCCTTGTGGAAAGATTGGTCACATCTTGACTAAAATTGGCCTTCAGCATTCCTATGGCCATTGTGTGTGTGAGTATTGGATGTGGATGTGTACACTTATAGGGAGGAGTTGGTAGGATCTCCCTTCCTTTCCCTATTTTGGTGACGCCCATCAGTTTTCAACCAATTTCCTATTTTTCTTTGATCTATTCGAAGCTTTGGTTTTGATCGATGTTGGGGTATCGAGTAGGATTTTGTGGTGCTTTTATGGAGAAGGTGGGCAGGTAAGTGGGTTATTACCATTTTCACTCAGAAGGTATTTTGGTGACGCCCATCAGTTTTCAACCAATTTCCTATTTTTCTTTGATCTAGTCGAAGCTTTGGTTTTGATCGATGTTGGGGTATCGAGTAGGATTTTGTGGTGCTTTTATGGAGAAGGTGGGCAGGTAAGTGGGTTATTACCATTTTCACTCAGAAGGTATTTTTGGATCCCTAGGGTCTCTTCCCAAGTGTATTGGTTGTAGTGTATTCATGTGGCTCACAATTGTCTATGTGCTTCAACCTTGAAGGGTATATCATTTGGTACAAGATTGGGTTGGATTGTTGGATTGTTGGGTGGGGGCCAAAGATGTGGGTTAGCTAGCAGGCTTAGTGAGCTTGTGGCTCCTTTGTCTTGCTCTTCAACCATTATTATGCTTTTTCTCATTGGGTTTTATAATATTCACCTTAAAGTAAACGTTAAATTTGTTATAACATTCTTTAAAAACAAGGGTAATGTAGCATTAGTATTTTAAATAAATTATAAATCGAAATAGAATTATCAGTAAGTATCAAATTTCAGTTCTATAAGCCAAATAGATTTCAAATTTAGAAACCCTTCATTAGCCATCGAGAAAATCGATTACACCAATTGCACTAGATTCCATCATTATGTTATATATTATGGGAAGTAGAAAACATACCAGAACTTAAAATCAATATAAAAACTTTATGTCCACCCACAAAGCTCAAGAATCCCCTGGAAACAAAATCTTCCAAGAAGATCAAGCTCAACACTTATGACACAACATGCAATATCCATTCAATTTTAATTACCAATTATGATGTCATGTTTTCAATGGTTCCTATCCATTCATTCATTTGAAATTATAAAGTTGTGAAATGTTATCTACATTCTAAATAGCGAGACCATGCATTACATGTCCATTCACTTATTACATTTTAGATAAATATTCTATCATTACTTATACATACATATAATCACAGCCACACACCCTTAATCATATTCTTTCAAAGCATAACTGACTACTACTTGCATATACCTTTACACTCAATGTGAGAGAGAACCAACGCTCCTAAAATTTTGAAAATAGTGCATAAGATAAAAATAACTTGGTTTGTTCCTAAAATAATCCACATTTAGGCTCTTTATCTAAGGGATCATAAAGCATTAGTTGTGCTAGTCATTTTAGATTTTACCGACATAGATCTTAACTCATACAAACCCTTGTACTAGGGTGTAGTGCATCATATATGACAAGCATTAACAAACAGAGTGCATAACATAGAGATAGTGAACACTAAGCATTAAATTAAGGGTTTGTTAGCCTTAGGATTGGAAAAAATAGTGATTTTGAACTCGATTTATGTGCACTAGTAATTTAGAATGGATATACACCAAAAAAGACATTTTCAAATGCCAAATAGCACATTTTGGATGTTTACACAACCTTAAGTAATCTTCTTTAAAGTTGAAGGGTCATTAAAAACTTTCCCTTGTGTTTTATGGTCATAACATAGTGCTTGATAATATAGGTTATGTGGGTTATAAGTTAGAGCTCTTCTCTTCATCTAAGTTCGATCTTATTTTTATGTATCATATTTGAAAAAGGTCATTGGTTAACATGTTCAAATCCAAAATGCATTACTCAATCTTAAACAATGAATTCTCTATTTTCTTGAAACCTGGATCAATCACAGAGAAGTGATCATGATAAATTTACAACTATAGTATCAAAAAGCTTATGGTCTAATGATGATACAAATGGGAAGTTGTACTCCTATTACAACGATAGTTCCAATGATAGTTTCCTCATCTCAAGCTTTGAGGACAACCTTTTAAGGGGTGGTGCATGTTAGGACCCCTTCCTCCTAATAGAGTTATTTATATAATTTGTTGTAATAAAACCTTCAAACACATATGCTTTGTAAGACTTCCCTTATCTATTTGTCCCTATCCCACATGTATGGGGGTAGTAGTTAGCTTGAGTAGATTATTTTAAATGCATACCTTGTGTAAGAGGAAAGAACACATATTGAATATTTGTATTGAGCTTTCTCAAATGCGGTTGTCCCTTTGAAGATGCTTTTGATACTATAATGCAATTGTGATGTTTTAATGAAAAAAAGTTATCTTTGATCTCCAATTTCATGCCATAACTGCTATGTATTTTGGTACTAATCAAATTTATTTCTAGGAAGGTTCATTGTTTAGACAAATTTCATTTCCTTGGTCATGCAATTCCCTTTTGCTAGGTAGAATGAAGAAGAAAAAAGATTAACAATGATGGATGCGATCATATATTTGACACAAGTCATTATTCTAGTGGCAATGTGTGTGAGGGAACATAATGTAGTCCTCCTCTACCTTCAACCACCGTATTTAAAATATATTTATCGCATAGATAGATTTTCTTGCTTTTTATATATTTTCTTGTCCTTCTTATGGTTGAAACACTATTTTTAATTAATATTATATAAAATATTGTAATCATTATCATATATCACATTAGATTTTGATTATTATATTTGATAATATCTCTTTAAATTTGATTTGATTTCTGAAATATATTTCCATCACTTTATATATTATTATTAGACACACTTTTCAATCAAAATTTAAGTACTGATAACCTATAAAAGAATTTAACTAATTGTTTAAACATGAAAGGAGAAGCAAAAAAAATAGGTAAAAAATTATCTTTTTATTTGATTATTGCTCCCCGCAAATGAAAGAAAATATATTTGAAACATATTAACATTTGTGGAATGTTTAATTATGTGGTATAAAAGATGCCTTGTTGTAGGCATTGGACAACATACAATGATTGATAAAACTAGCGACAATTTCTAGCTACTTTGAATGCAACATGATTTAGAAATATTTTAAGTTCTATTTCCGATAGAGAAAAACTTTAATGAGGTCATATCTAGTCATGTATTAAAAATATGTATATTGCTTGTAAAAAACAAAACAAATACTTAATTGTCACCAACGGTGTTCCTATGTGCAAATATATATTTTAATTGAGGGATTTGTATTTTTGTAGAGGGTAATAAATTAACATTTTCATTAATAAATATATTTGTGATAGTTTAGCTGAGGGAGACTGATTTAAATATACAAGTATTTAACATGTTAATATCTATCATGTATAATAGTGTGATACTTAAAAATAAACTTGTTGATATATATAAACTTTGACTCTTTCTAATAAAAAAGTAAATGTTTGAATTGTTGAAAACTAATTTTGTATGGAAACTCTCTTATGTTTTTGTAATCTAATCCTAAAATTCAATTGGTTAACTCTTTTTGATAATATAATTGAGAAAAAAGCCCTTACTCATAAAAACGATATTGATAAAAAGGACATCAAACAATTGTGATAAAACATCCGTTAGCCCTAAGACCCAATATAAAACAACTAATGTCTAAATATCCAACAAAAGAAATAAAAGACTTATAAAAACACGGTACAGTTTGGAGAAATCCGTGGGCGGTTTCGCGGTTTAATGCGAGCGCAGGTTGCGACTGCGTGGCTCTTTATGCATTACCTTTCCCAGCGTCAAAATTCTACAGTCACATAAACACAAGAGCCTTTATTGTACATAATGCATCTGAGTGAGCTGTGGAGATGAATGACGTGGACGAGCCGTTCTTGACTGTGCTGGGTTACAACTCACAATAGAGAGTAAGTAGCAGTTACCTTGTTCAATGCAACTCGAGGATCCAAACAAAAAACTCAGATACCTTGTATGACATGCCTTCAGATCCTTTGGAAAGTGTATGGCCTGGGTCTGATTGAAAGGCGAGACTAACTTTGAATGCACATGCACAGAATCTTCAAACCCATACACTATACCTTGAACAATGCTGACTAGATAATTATCTTAGAATAAAATCACCATCCATACGTGCAATGGAGATACCATGCTCTTATACCAAATGTTAATTTGGTCATAGTTTTTATAATCTGAACACAAAATACTCACACTATACAACACATTGAATACATAAAATACTCACAGTATGCAACACATTGAATACATAAAATACTCACACCATGTAACACATTGAATACATAAAATAATCTTTCGGTTCTAATTCATTCAAAGGGGATATCATTTCATTGCAAACACAAAAATATATAGTGGAGTCTTTTCCTAGTAAGGAGGATTTAACCATCATCTACAATCCCACATATATCTTGCCTTATCTTTTATCCTATCCCAACAATCTCTATAACACCTAAAACATTCTCACTCGCTCCTAATATCTTTCTAGAGATAATATATGTGATTTTTTCTCACAAATCACTTACACACATTAGAATATTTTATAGCCACCTAAATATACTAATAATAAGTGAGCACTAACAAATATGATTTCCTTACAAATACCTTATGCTTCTCTAGATCATTGTTTTAGCACTCAAGCCGACAAGACAAAACCATCCAATATGAGAAGCAGTGACTACCAATCATGTCTCACATTGGTCAATTTTTGGCATTAGCCTTCTAACAATCGTATTTGCAAATCAATATCTTTATCTGAGTTGGTATTCCCCCTTTATGTAGACCTTTTTTGAAAAACATTACCTTTGGTAAATACAACTTAAAATCATTTATTTACACACTTGGTCTTTACTTAGACAACCACCTAGCACTTTTCAAGCAAGAAGCCTTCTTTTGTATTGCAAGAGCATATACTAAGAGAAACTCCTAAGAATTTTTATAGTAGTTTAAAAAAATTCAAAGAATTCAAAGCCAATTTGAATAAAACATTATCAAGTATTGAAGAGCCAAATTCTAATCGTATACATATAGTCAAAAGTAACACACTAAAACTTATAATAGGAGGAATAACTATATTTTATTTTGAGATCTACATGTGGCCAATGTAGTGCAACACTTTTTTAATTAGTGGGGGCCTCTAAAGATGTGGCCAATAGCTCATATAATCCCAATTCAAGTGCTTATATAGAAAATATGTGGTTTTCTATTACAATCTTTGTCTGTGTAACTGGAGTGATCAAAAGAGAAAAAGGGAAATGTAGAATGAGAAGTAGATACATGGACATAAATAGAGGGACTAAGAGCATAAGCACAAACATGTACGATAGGGACAAAAGAAACTTGTTAGTTTTTTGAATTCTAGTTCATTTTGTCCTAGAGAAGACATAGATATGGTCCAAGAGATGAGCCATCTTTATCGATATTCTTGGTTGTTTCTTCCAATTTCAAGTCCAAATCAGTTGTCGAAGTACATAAAAAACTAAGTGAACTACCTTTTTGCAAGTTTACTTTATTTCTAGCATGTTCCTTAATTAATCAAACATCTTATCACTCATTATATTTTCACATTTGTATATGAATGTTGATTTAATAATCTAACTATAGATCCTGTCATGCTATAAATTTATGTAAGAAAAAAAATCAAAAAATAATAGGATTTATTTTTGTAACTTAAATTATTGATTGGAAGGTTTTTATCCCTTTTTCTCATTGTTTATTTTGATAAATTTACAAGATCATTCTAACGAGAACACACAAATAAATATAGATGTGTAACACAATTATTATTCACAATTGAATTATAACAATGCTTCATTATATGCAATAAATTCAAAAATAAAAGAGCATAAGATGAGTTGTTAGGATATTTTCTTCTCAAAATTCCCTAATTGAACAGGAGAGTCCCTAAATCATCACTACCTGGATTAGTAACTAACAACACAAAATTTAAATTTTAAGTGAAAACCTACAACAAAAGGTATCAAAACCAGTTGAGAGTGGTGCAAGAATCGAGATGACCTTGGGATGCTTGCAGAGCTCACACAACATAATGAAACATAAAGTTTTGGTCTATTCATTCAAAGGCCTTAATGAAAAACATGTAGTTCCTCTATATGGAGATTATAAATACTATTATGGAGCTTTCACAAACTTGGTGTTTCTACCTATAGACCTAGCGTAGGTTGGTTCTACTCTCTTTTGTTGGCTCTACTTTGTCCCTCATTCATTATTCACCATCATTCCCCCAAAATGGTGAATTTAACCTCTATTTATAGCCATGTTTTCTTTCTTCTCTTTCTTCGTATGTTTTCCTTTGGTAGAATAAACCCTTTTAGATACTTTCTAATTTTCTTGCATGTAACCGACTATAGACTGATCCATTAATGACCTAAGATACCTCCACTAAGAATGTTACAATTATGTGCCATAACTCTCTGGTAGATAGGATTCTCTAACTACTGGATCTGATGAAACACCTTTGTTAGGTTCTATTTATGATTTTCTTGACATGTCATGTCCATAGACAAATCATATATCCATCCCTTTTTACACAATCCTTTTTTCACCTCTTCTTCATTCTTCCATGCTCTCATGGTCTCAAGTTACAGATTCACCTCTCCTCTTGCACACCATTTCCTTCCATGTCTTCTCAGAACATCTACACACCTCATTCCCAATAAATAATATTATCCAATCCCTTTGCTTATATTTTTGGATGTCCTTTGTATTCTACCTCTTTTTAAAAATTTTCTTGATCCACCTCACCTACAACCATCTACTCAATATCAAAATACCATGTAACTAAAACACACCATTCTCTCATGCACCACTTCTTCTCTTCTCTTCTTCACAAATTCTTGTGCGACCAACTCTTCTTTATACCACTCTAAAATTCTATGCACGATTATGTACCCTATCTTATTGCATGCTATGTTATTTCTCTCTATATATTGTGCTAAGCCTGTGCATAGTTTCACATAATATCCTCTTTACTCTTCCATACACCCTCCATTCATTCCTCGTGCCTTCCATCGTTGAACAAAGCCATACTAAGCCAAAAAATTTGCAAGACTTCCTCAAACATAGGATGCTCCTACATCAAACAACCAAGGTACTTAAAGCTTGAGTTCAACCTTAAGTAGATTGAGTGAGTGGTAGAACCACCCTTTGGAATATTGGGCTAGAAGGTCCTGAATTTTTCATCCCATAGGCCTTTTTTCAACATACCTTTGCATTTAATATTTTATGTCTTCGGGTCCTTTGTCACATCTTCTTTGTGATCCTTCTAGGTTATCTTGTGCCCTCTTGTGAGAATCTACTCACCATATACCATACACCTCTCCCATAATTGTTTAAGACTTTTGTTCATTCTTTCCCATATCTCCTCTAGGATTCTATCTACTATGCATCCTTCCTTCACATACTTGTCTCCCTCCGCACCTTATGGTTTCACACCATTATGTTTTTCATGGGCTCTTCTTGAGAATCCCCTCTTTTCTTGTATTCTCATCACCTTTCTTCCACAACCTCTCATTTTCTTCCTTCCTCCACTCTATTGTATACATCATGCATTGTTATACCTCCCTTCGCACATACTCTGTTTGATCATCCATTTTATTATGCATATATAGGATTTAACCCACCATAAACTTCCCTCCTCCTATCATTATTATTTCTCTATTATTTTTCTTATACTTTCACCCTGCTTTATTTTTGGCCACCATCCATTATACATTTCACCCATACACTCTTTACCTTCACATCCAGTATATCTATAGGGGTTATCTTCTCACTTCTCAACCTAAGCATCATTAGGCCTTTGTGTACTCACCAAGAAAGTCCTTATCTATGTTTTTTCATGATTTATTTGGCATATTTAATACTTTGGTGTGCTTTATTATTCATGTACTCCCCTATGATACTCTTCTTTAAACTCTCATGCATTCACCTCTTGTGGCTAAGGGCCGAAGTCCCTCTCCTCCCTTGGATAACTTCATTCTACCACACACATCCTTGGAAACCTAATCTTCACCTTCTCTTTTGAAATCTAATTGGATTTCCTTCTCCTCCACTTCTTTCATTGTGGTATGCTACTTGCATTATTATTCTGGAACATTTTATTCATGTTTCTCTTCATTTATTACCTTAAAAGCAAATGTTGTCTTTTTTTGCACCCCGTGCAAAAGAGAACAACTTAATTTGTGACATACTTGAAATGGAAACCACAGAAAAGTTTAAGTATGTTTTGGTAGGGAACATGAGCCGTAGGATAATAGGGTGTGTTTTGAGAAATCCGTGGCTAGGGAGATAAGTCCACAAAAGATAAATAACCGGTGATGTCAAGGAAGTTCTATGGAATGAGAAAATGAATCTGCAAATGGATATTCAAATCTGTGATTCTATGAATAGTGTCACAGGCTAAGGCAGTAGTGGAAAGTAGGTCATCGATCTTGTTGATGATTTTCTTTGCGGAAGAACCGTCAGAGTCGTAGGAAACCTCAAGTTAGTAGGGCGTGCACCCTAAGGTAACCTCCATATTTTAAAGAAGCTAGATCTTCTTTGTGGTGTGAGATGAAGGTCATAGAAAATGAAACAAAACATAAAAATTAACAGGATCGATGCACCGAAAAGAGGAGTTAACTCAGAATGCAACTGCTTGAAATAGGGAAAAGGTGAGCAACTGAAAAGGGTGGATGAAATTGCACCACAGGCCAGAGAAGATCACATAGAACACTACCTCAAACTACTCAATCACAACTTCAAAGATAGTAATAACATTAAGATATGCACCATTTCTATTTGAAAATAAAGGTGATTAGAGACAATGTTTCACACAGAATTTCGTTCCGGAATAGGGTTGCTTCTATCCTTTCATTCTCTTGAGAAACAGATAAGGGTTAGGGCTAGGAGGAATACCTGTTGAGTGTTGGGAAGGTGTGCGCGTACCGTAGAGAGATCAGATTGATTGTGAAGAGCTCCTTTTTGTCTGGGAAGGACTACTTGTAAATAAGAATGCAAGACCACCAGATTTTAGTTAGATAATAAATGAGGGAACTGCCTTGGGCCAAGGAAATATTAAACTTCCTTTCAAATGTGGTTAGTTCCCTTTTTAATGCAAATTAATGCAAATGATAATAAAGAAGCTATTGCGAAACTCATGATTTAGGTATCTCGTTACAAAATCAATAGAGACTAAACTACCAATAATAAAACATCATGTTGTTTTGTTTGGTCACTGGTTATTGATACATGTTCAGATCAAGTTACAGGGATAGACCAGACTGAATCTGAGGTTGTTTTGAGGGTGAATAGGTAAAAGGCTGGTTTTGGTATAAGTCACAGTGACCGATGGCGGTCACAAGATAACCGATCGTAGTTACCATGAAACTCAATACCGGTAGAGAATAACCGAGATCTGGTAGGGGCAGTGATTTAGGGATTTTTAAATGGAGGTTGGTGTAAGGTGGTTATGAGGTTTGGAAGGTTGGTAGATGGTTGAGGGGAGTAGTAGGGTGATAGAGCAGATTCAGAGAGTGAGATATCTATCTTCTTGGCAATATGAGGATGGATGAATGAAGGGTAGGTGCTGGGTGCTACGAAGGTATTAGATCCAGGGGTGGGCTTATAATTACTATCAATCAAAAGTTCACGAAATGGAGCCTAGAAGCATATAAGATACTGCTTACTTCTTTCTGATGAAGGAAACATGTCTGAGGAATGTGGTGACGAAGGTAAGGCTCAGGTGGGATGATTACAATCCTTCGAAAGGGAGCTGATGAAGCTATCCTCTGACTCTCCTAATGCTTGGATGAGTGTGACAGTGATCTCATTGATCAATTACAGTCTTGGGCTTAATGAATCTTCTCTCGCAAATGTTTCATTCTCGGATCTTGCAAATGAATTTCAGGATCCTACCAATGAATTCCCTCCTCTTCTTTTCTTTTGGTCCTCCAGGGAGGCCCTTGCAAATGATTTACAGGGAACCGATGGTAGAGAATTACACGTAACTGACGGCGGTCGAATAGGGACCATTTTCAGTTAGATGAAAGTGGCTATTTTTAGTAAAATAGCCAACTTTCCCTCCTTTTCTCCTGAGGGGTCAGTTATGGGCTTGGTCAAGTCATTATTAGATTCGTGTTAGTGCGGGTGAGGGGTGGTGAGTCATGGGTGTGGGTATGGACCAAGTCATAGGTCTTAATTAGGTTAGTTTAGGGTTAGGGCTAGGTCATAGTGATGGTGGCGAGGTGAGGTGGCAGGTTCAGAGATGTGGATTTATTAATTATAAGGTAATTAATAAATAGTTAAGTGTGTAAGATTTAGGTGGTGAGGTAGGGTTATGTTGTAGGATGAGATACGGGGTACAGGGAGTCGTAAGACCCAAATTTGGTGTCTACATTTGCCCCTTGTTGTCGTGTAGCTTGTCTTGTAAAGCTGCACTAACAATAATAAGAAGTGGTTGCCCCAGTTAAGGGTATAGGTAATCCCCCTCAAATCTATCATAGATTGAGGCGACGTGAAATCAGGGATAGGGTTGATAAAGGGTGAATGATGAAGAGATGATGATAAGAAGGTGGGGTAAGTTCAAGGAAGCAGACGCACGTTGAAATGTAGTAGTGTGACCAAGGTACATGATTTGAAGAGAAAACAAGCAATTCATAGGCAAAGGTCGATAGTTTATCCAAACAAGGTTGATATAATCCTGGTATCCAAGGCATAGGAAGTAGCTCCAAGGGATATAACGGGTAAGGTACCGGAATGTTTAGGCATGTTTGGCAGTACCAAATGGTTGGTTTGGTTGAGATAAACGTCATGGTCTCGGTCTAGGCAAAGCTGGTCGGCTGATCAATTCAAGTATCTTAGTCATGCTAAAACACAAACAGGTGAGCTCGATTTGAACAAACAACTACATGATGGGTGGATAGAATCGTAATGTGTGGGCTTTGGTCGAGGTACTTAATTGGTGTCGGCCGTGGGTCGGGCCGATTGGTTGGTTGCAGCCTTGGGTTAGGCCGAGTGGTTGGTTGCGGCCTTGGGTTGGGCCGATTGATTGGTGGCGGCCTTGGGCTGGGCCGATTGGTTGGTTGTGGCCTTGATTGGTGGTGGCAGCCTTGGGTTAGGCCGATTGATTGGTGGCAGACCTTGGGTCAGGGCCAATTGATTGGTTGCGGCCTTGGGTCGGGCCGGTTGATTGGTGGTGGCCTTGGGTCGGGCCGATTGATTGGTTGCGGCGGCCTTGGGGTCGGGCCGATTGTTGGTTGGTTGCGGCCTTGGGTCGGGCCTTGTTGGTTGGTTTGCGGCCTTGGGTCGGGCCGATTGGTTGTTGCGGCCTTGGGTCAGGCCAATGAATTCACAATAAGGCTATTTAGCAAAGGTCGGGGGGATAGGTGATGTGGTGAAAAATAGAGTTCGGTGGAGAAGAGCCGGAGTTAGGGTAAACTAGGCAGGTAACCGATATCGGGTATTATGACCAGTATCGGTTAGAAGAATGATATCAGTTTTCTAGGGCATGCCATAACCGATATCGGTTAGAGGTCAAAACCTATAAAAAGAAAAAATATGGCGTGTTATTTTCACATTGTGAATTTGAGTGCCAACCTGTTTCTTGTCTGATTTTTGAATTGGTTGGGTTGGGTATTTGGGCTGAGTTGGCACTAGTTGAGTGGGGGAGTGAGTTATTGGTAGGCCCCAGAGATCAGGAGGCAAAGTTTGATTGGTTGAGGACCCTGCTGAGGAGATTTGGAGCTATGGCACAGCCTGGAGGAGCAGGAGGTACTGGAGGAGCTGGACCACCACCACCTATCCCACCACGATGACGTGTAGTCGTACCGGTAGGCTCTAAATCCCTCTTTGTCTGAAGTTGATGAATTTAGCTAGGATGTGGGTTTTGGGGTAGGAATCCAAAATTTGAGAAAATAATGAATAAATGAAGGTAAATCGTAAAATGGAGTGGGTAGATATGTTAGGTAAGTCAAAATGGTAGGGTGGGTAAGTTTTTAGGCAATTATTGTGGGTAGATGGGTAGAAATAGGAAGAAAGGGGATTTGGGGGCCGTTTTTGATCCGGCCCCGAAATTCCACAGTGACCCAATGTCGGTCACTAAGCGACCGGCATCGGTCACCACACAAGCTGTATAAATGTGTTCGTTCAGAGACCGGTGTCAGTCGTGTGTCGACCGATGGCGGTCGTGGGTGACCGGTACTGGTCACCATGGGTAGGAGGTAAGGTTGTGAAAGTATTTGTGTTGATTTGTTGTAGGCGGGTAGGATCGAGGGGGGTGAAGGGGGAGAAGGGGGAGAAGGTAGAGTGGCTAGGAAAGGTTATTGGGGTGGGGGGGAATCGGGTGGTGTATGAGTGGGGTAGGTGGTAGGTTGTGGGATAGGTAAAGGGGATGTTGTAGGTGTTTGTTGGGTGGGGTTAGTGATATTGGGGTTATTGGGTAGTTGTTTTGTAAAGGGTAGGCCTGATGGAGTGAGTTGTTTTTGCAGGCATGCCAGCAGCTGACGATGCAGGATCAGATGCCTCCTCTAATGGGGTGGATGCCGGTCACATGTGACTGCAGCGCAGTGGGCAGTCATGCGGGAGGTTGGACTTGGCGGAGTCCAGAGGTATAGGGCTGTGGATAGGGACCATAGCCTGATGGTTGCCCTCATCGAGAGATGGGATCCGGCAACCAATGTCTTCCATCTCCCGACTGGAGAGATGACAGTCACACTAGAGGATGTGTATCGCATCCTGAGACTGCCGATCATAGGTGAGGTGGTGTTCTAGGTGGATGCTGAGACAGTGATGGATAGCATCCTGTAGGTATTTGGGGATGCAGCCCCATTGATTACGTACCATAGTGCGAGCATCTGCTACAATGATATGTATCGCGCACATCGACAGGAGACACGGCTTGTTGTGTTGATGATGATTGGTATCACCTGCTTCGCTCTCTCAGACTCAGAGGGAGGCTGCTTCCCATGAGATCTGATGGGAGTATTACATGAGATGGTGGAGGAGCACACCTATTATGCATGGGCACCGGTGTATTTGGTGTAGCTATACAGAGAGCTCTGGGGCTATCGCCGTATGAGGCGATTCGGGATATGCTCGACATTCTTGCTACACTGCTGGGCCTATGAGCATATCGTGTGTTTATGACCAGTAGGGTGGCCCCAGCAGCCAGGGCCACAGGCAGTGTATAGGTATGGGTTTCAGAGGTGGTTAGGGGTCGTGGGCCAACCACGAGTAGTTATCACAGGGCGAGATGTCACGTATTACAAGCATATGTTAGAGGGTCTGACCACACTAGATATTATATGGAGGCCATACAAAGGCCATCAGCCCCATGGAGGAGCCCGAGAACAGTTATGATGGATCCAATACATCTTCTGGATAGCTAGACAGAGACCCGGGAGCATGAGTGGATTCCCCTAGAGAGGGTACGATCGACAGTTGGGCCTATGGACAGGATGAGCCACCTCCTTCCCACAGTATCAGAGGGAGGATGTAGAGGCACCACTGCCTGTACCGCAGCCATTGGACCCAGTCTAGGTCGCAGAGAGACCGACTGATGATACAGTGGACGACGCCAGTGTTACAGGTGCATTTTTGTTTTGGTGGGCAGGGTAGAGGGCAGCCATGAGAGCACAACCCACACAGCTAGATTTGGCAACTGTTATAGCAGAGAGGGACCATCTCTTGGGCCAGGTGCAGTTATTACAGGGGCAGCTTGCTGCTGCACAGGCACAGATTGGGGCGCTACAGGGGTAGTTGGCCCAAGCACAGGTACAGGCACAGGCCTCAGGGTATAGCCGGCATAGGTATAGCCTTAGGCATAGGCACAGGTAAAGCCTCAGGCACAGGCACAGGCACAGCCTCAGGCACAAGCATAGGTATAGTCTCAGGCACAGGGTGTACAGGTAGGTCAAGTTCCACTTCTATTAGGAGCTGGGGGACCAGCCCCACCAGCCATGGTGGCATGGGCCCGATATATGGAGGTGAGAGTGAAGGCCCGATATTATCAGGACGTACTGGATGGTACCGGGGTTGACTATCAGTCATATGCAGCTCACAGAGCTGAGACGTCTTAGAGTCACAGGTCACAGGGGGCTGCAGCCACAGCCGGTGGGTCAATGACGGGTAGGAGGTGAGATCCGACACAGGGGCCAGCTGAGAGATGAGCCGAGGGAGGGGGAGAGAGCTAAGTCACCCTAGGAGTAGAGATGGGTTTTGTGGATTTGATAGAGGATTTGTGGATAGAGACACCGGTCTGCGAACCGAGTGTGCATATAGAGGCCTGTGTGCCCTCATAGGATTTATGTATTCAGTTTTTGGTGTATATACCGGCCTGCGAGCCGAGTTCATGTCGTATAGTTGATACCGGCCTGCGAGCCGAGTATATTTTTGAGATGAGAGGCCGGCCTGTGAGCCGAGTCAAGATTTTGACAGAGACAGCGGCCTGCGTGCCGACGTTGTATATTTTTTTTTGGTATGATAGAGGCCCCATACAAGGCAATTTGTATATGTTGACATTGATTTGGGGATATATATAGATGATGAGTTGGATCCATATGGTGTGTATAATGTTTGAGTTGATGGCATATATTATAATGTTTGATGTGTTTTGTTGACGGTATTGGAATGTTTGTGAAAATGATGTTGATGATGTTTTGATGATATGCATATGTTTTTGAAATATTGATGTTTATTATGATGATGGATGTTGATAGTGATGTCATTATGCAGGGAAAGGAGGCGGGCGCTACCAAAATTTTGCAAAAAACAAAGAGAAGGCCTGGATATAAAAATAGGTACAGGTTGACTGATATCAGTTAGATAACCGATGTCAGTCACTATTACTGATACCAGTCACATAACTGACATCGGTTATGTTAAAACAAGCTTTTCTAAAAATAGGAGAGTTGGGGAGGTAATTTCGGATTCATATTTTTAGGGTCATACAACATGTTAAATACAAGGGTGTGAGGCTGTTGTCATCCATACAAGGTAGTTGCCTGGGAGAATTGAGTGATAAGGAGGGATGAGACAGGTAAAGTGATCGTGAGCTTGGATTAAGAAGGCGTAAAGGAAAGTAATAGTTAAGAGGGTGGTGAACATGGCTGACTAAGGAGAAGCATCCAGCGGGCAGAGAGGAGAGGGAAGATGGGTTCCACCTCAAACTGCTGCATCCCAAGAGGTATATATGATTTTTGGTTGGAATTAAACTTTTACATGCATATGAATAGGATGTGGGAAGGTAAGAGATGAGAAAGAAAGGTGATAGGAAAAAGGTTTGGGAGGGGGTGAGTGTTGTAGGTTAGGTAATCAGGGGTTAGAGATATGGGCGTAGGTACAGAGATGGGAAAATGAGTGCAGAATTTTTTTTTATTTTTTTTTTTTTTAGGCGGGGTGGTTGGAATTGACAGTGACCGATGTCGTTTTAGGAATAACCGGTATCGGTTAGGTAACCAGTATCAATCTATCTATAACTAATATCGGTTACTGTGTAAAGTTGGGGATTGCAAAAGACACACGTGGGAAGTTATTTGTTGATTTGTTGTTTGTTTTTTTAATGTGTGTAGCCACAGGCAGGATTGAGGATGAATGATAGGGAGCCACCTTTGTTGTCATGGGTTTGAGTGGATGTAATGCCAGCTAAGTGGGCATTAATAAACCGTGTGGGGTTAAGCGGAATTCGCTATTATTCACAAATCGCATGCAATCATACTATGTTGCAGGCATTGATTGAGAGATGGAATCCTGGAACAAGAATACTTTTTATTTGCCAACAGGGGAGATGGACAGTGACGTTAGAAGATGTGAGTTCCGAATTTTGAGACTCCCAATTACATGAAAAATAGTTTATCAAGCAGGGCCTAACGTGGCAACGGGGTAGTGATGATGGCAGTATTTGGTCTAGCTGCACAAGATTTGACAAATCGAGGTTTTGACATTTACTTATGGCATAATGTTTACGGCACACCCTGAGGTGAACAAGGTTAGCAATTGGTATTAATGATAGCAGTGGGGTATTTATGCATTACCTCAAGTGGACAGGGGAAGATTTCCAAAATCATGGATGTGTATGATTTGTGAGCTGATAGAAGGTAGCGTTACTTTCGCATGGGCACTTGCATATCTTGCGGAGCTATACAGGGGTTTGTGGTCATGCAGGAGAAATCACAGGACTACACTGGATTGTGCATACTTATTACATTGTTGGGCCTATGAGCACATTTTGTGTGTACGACCAATAGGCCGACCAATCGAGGGAGGAGAGATAGGAGTGCAGAGGTTGGGATTTAGACTTTGGGTCTAGACAGAGCAAGAGGCAAGAGCCGAGACCGTGATAGATGACGCTGAGTATTATAGGAAGATGTGGGAGATGGTGATGATTTCCGATATCCATTGGAGGCCTTACGGGAACTACATGGTGATGGCAAAAATAGCTGAGGATTTGAAGGGTGTAGAGCGATTGTGGTGGATCACGAGACACAGGTCAGGTGAGTATGAGAGGATTCCTCTAGATTGCGTGTGGTGACAATTTGGATTTTTTTAGGATATATCCATGTCTTATAGACCATACAGGAGGATTGATGCCGAGGCACCCTTCTCACCTCCATGGCCTACTCTTCCAGAAGGACCAGAAGATATAGCATCCGATCGCAGTGTAATGGATGCAGGAGTGACAGAGTCTTATAGATTATGGTGGGTAGCAAAGCTGCAAAGTACACACGAGAGGGCCGATCATTCCGACATAGTTTTGATTACTGCAGAAAGAGACCACCTGCAGGGTTTAGTTCACCGGCTTCAAACACAGGTGAATGAGACCACGGGATTGTTAGAGGTTTCTCAATCACGAGTGGAGAGATTAGAGGTAAGATTCCTCCACGTGAGATGGCAGATTCATATGTTACAGGAGAGATTGGTGGATCAGTGGGAGGAACCAATAGTAGTGGTACCTTTGAGTATGGAGAGGCCAGGTGAGCGGCGTCGATGATCACCTTCACTACCTGGGTCAGGACGAGGTGCGGGGGTCTGAGTGAGTTCCATACATAGGGGTAGAAGAATAAATAAATATCCCGACCTGCGCGTCAATGATAGAGAAGATGTATTTGTTTAACATTTAAATAAAATGAAATATGTATATTGATTTTGAGTTTATGATAATAATAAGAAATGTTTGTGTTTTGAATGTTTGGATTGATAAAGGACAAAGGTGGGTGTTATCAATATAAATATGCGAAAACATTTATATTTTTAAGCAAAACACAACAATTGATAGTTTATGGTATGGGATGGTCGAGCTAACCTTGGGAGACCCCATGTCTCCTAAGTGTTGCCTACATAGCCCATTGTACAAAGCAAGGAGGGGCCTCAGACTGATGTAGTTCTCCCTTAGGACCAGGGAGAGGTGAATTCAGACAATTTGGTTGTGGTTAGGCAATTTGTTAGTTGGTAAAATTATTTTGATATTGGTAGGGTAAGGGTGTTGGTGTTGGTAAGGTATGGGTGAAGCGAGGGTTAGCTTACCCAAGCATTAGGGAACCGTGTTCTAATTAAGGTCAACACATAATCCTAGATTTGGGTAAAAGAGGCAAAAATGTCCCATAGTTGGAAAGAGCTAAACAAACCACGTATTATCATAGGATGAGCTTGAATCCCTAGGTACCTTACATAGGCGAGATGTCGATAGGTGAAAAGAGTTGTATAATCACAATATATCAGATATACGTCACGTCCCTTGAGTTTTGTTGTTTTGAAGAATGGTGAGGTAAGGTGGATGGTATAGCTGGGGCGTAGAGGACTTGTTATAAGCTGATTATTCTGACAAAATAGATCCAAACCTAAATAGACGAGTCCATGACTCAAAAGTGCTTTTGAATACTGCTCTTATTTTTCTAGATATAGACTGATCGATGTGGGGAGTCTATATGGGATATGCATTTTGTTGTTTCTTGAGGTCTTCACGAAGCTGATCAATGCAAGAAGCTTCTGGTAGAGGCTAAATTAGTATAGCTTTCCTTCAAGGGAGCAGTCTACTTATACTAGCACGATGCGTCTTTGCACATAGCTGTCCTTCGAGGGAGCAATCTAGTTTATAATAGCAGATGCAACTTTGCACATAGATGTCCTTCGAGGGAGCAGTCTAGTTTATAATAGCATATGTAGCTTTGCACATAGCTGTCCTTTGAGGGAGCAGTCTAGTTCAGAGGTTAAAGGTCTAGATGTCCATTTGGCATGAAGTATCTAGTTTTGCAGGAAGTTTGACTCAAGAATATCCTAGAATCGTATAATTGAGAACTTGTTATTTTGATACTTTTAAGTCATGGACCAGACTAAAAAGGGGAAGTCATCTTTAAGAGGAGGTGATGATCAAAACCATGTGAGCTTGATTCTATTTTGAGATGCACGAAACAAGGTGTATGAGGTGGTAAATGAGCTCAAGGGACTAACCGCAAGGTAGATAACAAGTGATGTAACACTAAATTCAACAGTAGAATGGTTGGAGATGCAAGGCATTAAGGGGTTCAGGCTCGGGTTTACCATTAAGTGAAGCTAAATGATAAGTACCTGATCCATAGGTGTGAGTGATAATGTAAGGCCCAATCCGATTAGGAGAAAATTTTCCACGTTTTCTCTTTTCTAGTTTGGTTACATGTTGATTCTCTTTGAGGAAAAGATCACCAATCTTAAAGGTATGCTCATGAACTTGCTTATCATAAGCACGCTTAATGTGATTTTGATAAATTTGAAGGTGGTCAAGAGCTGTAAGACGACGCTCGTCAAGAAGCTCTAATTGGGCTAACCGCTCTTGGCGGAAGTCATCATTGGTGAGAATATCCTAAAGAGATATTCTGAGAGAAGGGATTTGTATTTTGAGAGGTAAGATAGCCTCGGTACCATACACTAGAGAGAATGGTGTGGCATTAGTGGAAGTACGAATGTTGGTACGATAAGCCCAAAGGGCAAAGGGGATGTGATCATGCCAATTTTTCTCAGAATCGTTAACGAATTTCATGAGAATTTTGGTTAAGGTCTTGTTAGAAGATTCATCTTCTCCATTTGCTTGTGGATAGTAGGGTGACGAGAAGCTAAGTTTGATACCAAAGTTGTCACAAAGATCTTGTAACAACTTATTTTTGAAAGATTTTCCATTATCTGTTATCAGGCGATGATGAACACCAAAACGACAGAAAATGTAATGATTGATGAACTCAATGATTTTCTCTGTTTTGGTTGAAATGAGTGGAATGGCCTCCACCCATTTAGTGTAATATTCGGTTGCCGTGATGATCTAACGGTGATGTTACGAAGAAGGCGGGTGAATTTCTCAAATAAGGTCTAAACCCCATTGTGAGAAAGGCCAAAGATCTCACGCGACCTGTAACGGGTGGCTAGGAGTATGTTGAAGGTTGGCATGTTGTTGACACATAACACAATGCTTAATATATTCACAGCAGTCTTTATTGAGAGTAAGCCAATAATATCCTAGGCGAAGGATCCACTTGGCCATGGTGAGGCCACTAAAGTTCCCGCCACAAAGTCTGTCATAGATTTGTTGGGTGGTGTGAGCGACTTCAGCGCCGGTTAGACAGCAAAGGAGTATACCATCGAAGCCACGTTTATAGAGGAGTCCCCCCATGATGACATAACGAGAAACACTTTTAAGAAAAGTACGTTTGCCATTACTAGTAAGGTTAGGTGGTAGAACAGAGGTTTTAAGGTAGTCGTGAAATTGGTGATACCAGGTATCCTGCGAATCAGCAGATACATTAATTACCATACAAACATCCGAAACTAAGTAAGATGGGGCAAAGAGTTGTTGGACCAAGACAAATATGTTTGAGTCAGTTGGTGAGGCTGGAATTTGCGAGGCCAAGCAAGCCATGGTATATGTAAATTTATTAGTTGAGCGGGGAATGGTTTGGATAGAATAATGAGAAAATAAGGTCAAAAGTGAATCCACGTAATGTTTGTACTTTTGAAGTTCCTCATTTTTACATTGGTAGATGCCAGTAACTTTATTTACTACCAATTGAGAGTCATCGAAAATATTAGTAGACTTCACACCTAAGTGTAATGCAACGTGGAGACCCAAAACAAGGGCCTCGTATTCCGCTGTATTGTTAGTGCAGGGGAAATCGAGACTGAATGAAAGAGGCATAGGTTCACCTTCAAGAGGAATGAGAACAACGCCTACCCCTCCACCGCGCTGGCATTTAGATCCATAGAAGAAGAGGGTCATTGGATACGACACATCATTGAGTGAAAGAGTTACGATGAGTTCATCAGGGAAAGTAAAATTGGTAAATTGTTCCCCAGGTAAAGGGGCTTCCGCGAGTTGGTTTGCGATAGTTTGTCCTTTGAATGATTTCTGGTGTACAAACTCAAAGTCGAGTTCGGCGAGGATCATAAGCCATCAGGCGATGCGTTGGTTTAGATGAGGTTTGCTGTACATATAATGTATGGGGTCAGCATTGGTGAGGACAAAAGTTTTGTGATTCAGGAGGTAATGTCGGAGTTTGGTGGCCACAAATGATAGGGCTAGGCACAAATTTTCTACCTGTGTATACCTAGTCTCGTAATCCACAAAAGTACGGATTATGTAATAAACTACTTGTTCTTGATGCTCAGAGTCACGATGTGCGAGCATGGATCTTACAGCATGGTCGGTGGCAGAAAGGTAAAGGTAGAAAGGGCAATCATCCTAAGGTGGGACAAGCACGGTTGGCTGCAAGAGATAAGATTTAAGAGCCTCAAAGGCTTGGTGGCACTCCTCGCTCCATTGAAAGAAAATGTCCTTTTTAAGGAGATGATGGAAAGGTTGACATCAATCCGAGAGTTGTGAAATGAAACGCCGGATAGATTGGAGTTTTCCCTGCAAACTACGCAATTGTTTAAGGTTAGTGGGTGGGGGCATTTCTAGGATAGCTTTGACCTTAGCTGGGTCGACCTCAATGCCATGCAAAGAGACGATAAAGCCAAGGAGTTTTCCCGAAAGGACGCCAAAGACACATTTCTTTGGTTGAAGACAAACACAATATTGTAACAGGTGATCGAAAATAATGGTTAAAATATCGAGATGTTCACTGCGATGTTTGGATTTTCCAAGAAGATCATTGACATAATCCTCGAGGATAGTGTGCATATTGTCATGAAAAATATAATTCATATCCCGCTGATAGGTCACACCAGCATTCTTAAGGCCGAATGGCATGACACAATAGCAGAAGGTCCCCCAAGGGGTAATGAAGGTGGTTTTATGTTGATCGGCTGGGGCTACCAAAGTTTGATTGTATCCCGAGAAGCCATCCATGAGAGAAAGAATCTCATGGCTCGCAGTGAGATCAACAAGTTGATCAATGCTAGGTAGGGGGAAGTCATCCTTTGGGCAAGTGAGGTTAAGGTCTTGAAAATCCATGCATATCCGAAGTCCCCCCATCGCTTTAATGACAGGTATGACATTAGAAATCCATTGCGGATAGTTAATAGGTAAGATGAATGAAACAGAAAGGAGGCATCGAAGCTCTTCTTTCACCAAGAGGGCAATGCATGGATGCATTTTTATCAGTTTTTGTTTAACTGGTTTAGAGTCTATTTTCAGAGTGATGTTTTGGACAGCAATGTCGGGATCGATTCCTGGCATGTCGACGTAGGACAGAGGAAAAGCTTGATTGTGGGCATGGAGGAAGGTAGTGAAGGTGACTTGTTCTAATGCGTCGAGAGATTGTCCGATCTTTAAAATGTGAGGATCGTCCTCCGTGTGGATGTTGATTTCGATTGTCGATTCATTCAACATATTTTGGGTGTCAGATGGTAAGGCACATTGAATATAAGAGTCGTCCGCACCAAGGTAGGTGAGGATGGAGTCATCATCCTGGCACTCCACAACATTAATTGAAGGTGAATCTTCTTCAATCATGTCTGGATATAAAAGGGGGCGAGAATATGGGTCTTCACTATCACGTTGATAAGTGAGAGGACCCAGGAAGATAGCATTCACGAAAAGAAAAGAAAAAGTTAGGAGGGATAGATGCCGGGTCTATCGACTCTGTGGGTGAAGAGGGAAAAATGGGCAGTGATGGTTCAGAAGGGGTGACTTTGTTGTTTTCCTGGATACAATTGACATGAGGTTTCTTCGGTGTAGGTGGTTCAAAAAATCCAAGACCACGACGATCTTTGTGTTTGCGGGTAGCTATGGGAATGATCGTATGTCGGCCTTGTTCATAAAGACCGAAACTAAAACCCTTCCAAGGACAACGCGTCAAGAAGGTGAGGTCAAAACGATGGTTGGTTGGATATCAAAAATCAGATTGGAAGGGAACCACACCAAGGGGAGGTTCAGGGGTGACAGAGGATGTGTCGACAGCCCCATACGTTAGGTTGGTGCGGCAATTAGGTGATCCGTAGGAGATCAACTCCCCCACGTGACGGTCGTAGGTAGGATGCGCATGTAACTGTTTGTACTCCTATGGGGTATGAAAGGTGCTAACATTGTATAGGCGGTATTCCCCCAGCGTAAGGCATTGAAAAACATCTACCAAGGGATCTGAAGTTGGGATGTTGTCCACGGGGAAGGAATTGGTATTCGCAGCAGTGGGTTCATTGGTCGAAGGTGTGAGTGTGGTTAAGGTGGATGGTTGAGGCGTGGTTGAAGTAGATGTTTGGGCTGGATCAATGGGTGCCTTGACTGGTACAAGCACATCATTAGGGCGATATAACATATTGCAGGTTTTGAAGGGGGAAGCATCAACTTTGATGGTGTATGACTTCCCCTCATACTCAAATTTGATGCATCTATGTAAGGTGGAGGGAACGCATCCCATAGCCCGGATCCAAGGGTGGCCTAATAACATGTTATATTGGAATTATCCCTCAAGGACATAGAAGAGTTCAGGTAAGGTACGTGGCCCTACATGAATGTTAAGGATCACGGTGCTTAAGATATAAGTAATAGCATTGTTGAATGAACGCAACATGGTGGGGTTGGCACACATGCAGCTAGGAGGGATATTCATCTGTTGGAAGGATTTGGAAGAGACGATGTTTAGACTAGCACCCCTATCGATCATAACACAACGTACCTGGATGTCTTGGGCGTAAGCTGAGATAAAAAGAGCGGGATCAGGATCTTCTGCACCAAAGACGACAATTTCTTCTTTGGAAAAACTGACAGCAACAGCTTTCTATACAGGGACAAAAGTGGTTGTGGAGGTAGGTTGTTTGGTGAGAGAAGCGACGTGGTTGGGTGTTCAAATGGAGGTGACGGGTAAGGTTTCGTTAGGTAGGACCTTTATCCCTTGAATGATCTCAATTAGAGCTTGTCGATGCGATTCAGATGTTTGAATGAGATGATCATAGAGTGTCATTTTTACAGGAGATTGGTGAAGTTGTTTGATCATGATGCGATGGGAAACTCCATCAGAGATGGGGTAGGTAGGTCCACGAATGAGCACTTTAGGTGGTGGTGCGATCGGGATGGCAGAAGGAGAGAAAGAGGCCGCAGGTGTGCTTTCTTTAGCTTTTCCATTATTTTTCTAACCTCGAGTAGAAATGTTAATCATGTTGATCTCATGAATACGAGAGGAGGAAGATGGCGGGGATAAGTCATTGTTCTCGAGAGGCAGGGTTGCAATGATGATAGATTCTGGTGACATGGGGACAGGTGGTATAGGAGAAGGGCTCGAAGCTAAGGGCTTCTCTCTCCATAAATTATCTTTCTTAGGCTGTCTACCTGAGATAGGTGACTGGCGAAGGATGTCTTTCAAATATTTACATCCTTCTACATCGTGTCCTGGTGTGTGATGGTAAGCATAGATTTTAGATTCATCATAACCTATAGGTCGAGGTTTAGATAGATCATAGAGTCTGAGTGGGGGTAGGGAAATGGTCGCATCCCCTACCAACATATCAAGGATCTTGGAGTAAGATCCTCTGAGTGGGTCAAATTCAGATGAAGTTGAGGTTGGTGATTGAGTGGGTGAGACTTTTTATTGTTTTGGTAATGGTTGGGTACGAGTAGTTCGTACGGGTGGTGATTTACGCAAGGGATTTTGATGATTGGTTTCAACTAGGCGTGGTCTCTTCTGTGTAGAAGTTATGTTTAACTGGTTAGATAATGAGGCCCAAGCTGATGTGGTGGCAGGAAACAACCATGGGGAGAGAGGAGTGACAAAAAACAAGTCCTTCGATGATCGAGTTTGCTTAGGGTTGGCAGGTAGGTGAGATACTTGGGGAAACGGTGTTGAGATGCCTGTGAGTGTCTGTAGGGGTGCAAAAGGTATGGGTCGTGTTAAAGAAGATGTGGGAGGCATGGTGTATTGAGGAAAGGTGGAGGGGTGAGACCCTAATATAGAAGGTAGGTGTGATGGTGAAGGCTGAAGCCGTGCCTTCTATATCGGTGTGATCGAGGGTGAGGGTTTTAGTTGTGGCAGAGGGATAGATTGAACTCAAGGAGATTGGGTCTGTCTCCTAGATGGATTGACGACATTATTTTTGGATAAATCTAACCATTTAGGTGGGTGTGTCAGGATGAGAATTGGAAAATTCCCAAGTGTGGGGGAAGGTTTGGTTAGGTTGATAGAGGTGGCTGAGGGATTCGATAGAGATGAGGGGGGTGAAGGTGAGGACATAGACATTTTGAGCTTTTGTAAACACCTCGGGTATATGGTAGAGGTGTCTGGATTAGTCATCTGCATTTGAGTAGAGCATGGTGTACTCAAACACTCCCATAAGACTCGTCTATCTTCTGAGGGATAACAATCTTCACATGTGAACAAGAAATTTGGTATGGAAAAGAGGTTGGTTGCGATTCTGGTCCACTGTGGGTGTGATACAGGGGGTAAATGAGGCGCTATATCAATGGGTGTTAAGAGGTCAACCGGTCGCTAGAAATATTTAGGTGATGAAGAACTAATAGGTAGGAGGGCATGTTCGAGGGGATTTTTCATGATTAAGGAGTTTGGTGATGTAGGCTCAAGGAGTTTCTCCTCTAAGGATGACAGAAAAAGTGGCAAGCCTTCTTCTTTTGTAGCAAGAGTGGTGGAAGGGAATGTTTGGGAAATAGATAAGTTAGATAACATCTGCTCACAATCTTGCAGGGATGTGGTGTAAGAAGGTTCATTTGTGAGAAGATAACTCTGGGCGGTTAATTCCTTTATGGGTAAAGGAATAGCAGGATTGTCCTCTTGTCTTGATGAAGGAGAAGGGGGTGAGAGTCCCTGTGTTGGTGAAGAAGCTTGATTCAAAATTTCCTCAATGGAAGTCCTAGGTTGGGAGTTGAAAATTGCATGGATCTCATGCACACTCTTCTCCTCGGCTGAGGTGTCTTGGTTTGTGTTGCTGTTAGATGCATGGTTTGGAAATGGTTGTTTGAAGATTTTTAAATTTTGATTAGCGGGGGCATTAGGATTATTGAGAGTTATATCCCTTGCATCAACCATTTCCTGCACTATGTTTTTCAACATCTTGCAGTTTTCGTGACTGTGTCCCTTCACGCGATAGAAGTTACAGAAGTCATTTTATTTATACCAAGAAGGTATAGCGTGGGTGGAATCAAACCCAGAGTGAGGTTTAACAGGAGGCAAGGTGATAGCTCCTGCTTTAAGCAATTTGTCTAAGATCACACCATAAGTTTCTCCCAAGGGAGTAGAGTTGATGGGCTCGACTTTATACTTATAGGTGGCTTTCGGCTGGGTATTAGATGGTGATTGAGATTTGAGCATCACTGCATGTACGGAACCCTTTGATTTCAAAGCAGCCAATGCGTGAGAGTTGGTGGTGTTGGGTTTGGTGGTAGAGTCTTGGGTCCGGAAATTTGATCTTTTGTTGCGTAACCTCAATTTCTCCTCCTCTAAGGCTCGAATCTCTAGTTTCTGAGCCATAGTAAAGGCTTCATAAAAGGTGTGGAAGGTTTGAATTTGGAGGGTGGGAGAAATGTGTTTAGCGCAGGCCCATGTAAAGAGTTCGATGAGCTCGGCCTAAGGTAAGGTGTAAGTAAGTTGGTTGATGAGGCCCTACCATCGTCTGACGAAATCTACGATAGACTCGTCTTCAAATTGTCGGATGGCATAGAGGTCAGTAATGGATACTTTCTTGGAAATATTGATGGAGAAGTGATCCAAGAAATATTGGGCTAACTGGTTAATGGAGAAGATTGAGTGCTGGGCTAAAGCATTGTACCACTCCAAGGCACGTCCTGATGAGGACATGGGAAAGGTATAGAGTAGTAAGGCATCGTCATGAGTAATCAGATAGCAGGCATGTTTGAATGATCGCAAGTGTTGTTGAGGGTCCTCCTTACTATTAAAGTGAGTAAATTTCGGTAATTCCCATTGAGGAGGATATGTATGAAGGGGGACAGAAGGATGAATAGGCTCCCGACAAACTTTCTCGTATGTCAGGGTGTTACGACTTCCTGAAACAGAAGCTTAAAGATTTTGCATCTTGTCCATCATCTATTTGATTAGATAATTGGTTGGGTTAGATGATGGTGTTGTCATTATAAACAGAGGAGGATTCGTCCAAGAGCCGCTACTAGACAATGGTGGCATTGAATGTTGATAAGATAATGGTGATGAATATGTTGGGGCAGCCAAATAAGGGTGTCGTATATAAGAGGTTGAGGCCACCGGGTAAATTTGTGGCAATGAAAAGGTGGGCGGAGCTTGTGAGGGAAAGCTCATGTGTATAGGTAGCAGAAAGTAAGTTATACAAGAGACAGTCTGCGAGAGAGATGAGGTAGGGTTAGTGGATGGTAGTGATATGTGGGGCCCCAGATTAATGAAAGGAAATCCAATTGGTGCAGTATGAATCACCGAAGCCACTGAGCTAGGAGATGGGGCTAAGGATGAGGACGGTGATGTGGAGTTATTAGGTGGGGAAGGCGATAAGTGAGCGGTGATACTAATAGGCATACCAATGAGGAGCTGACCGTCGGGTGTACGGTCAGGGGTATGAGACAAATAATATTGTATGGTGCTAGGATTAGCATCCAAAATTTTGGCAAATTCCTTATCTCCTACAAGTATCTTGGGAAAATTATTGGTATCTGTAGGATTTCCCATAGGATGTGAAGGGGGTGACTCAGGAAAAGACATGGAACAGGCATGGGAAACCATGGTTGCAACTTGTTTTCAGGTGATAACAACCATGGACAAGAGGACACAGTAGGGATTTAATCAATCCGGAACAGAAACAACAACAAAATGTTGGAATTGATAGGTTGTTGGTTTTTCAAGAACTATTAAACACAGTAACCAATATCGGTCTGATAACCGATGTCGGTCAGAATGTAGCCGCCGTCGGTCAGTTAACCGATGTTGGTAGTATGCGAATGGTGTCGGTCACTATGAATCAATGAGAGGATGTAAGAAGCTGCTGGTTTGGGGATAAAAATGCTTAATATACCTACCAAACTATCTTGAAGTGATCACGGAAACAGTTTATGATAGAGAAACAGAACTAAAAAAAACAAGCAAGATGCACAAGCAAATCAAGAGACTAACCCTAGGATTAGTTTTAATCACTTTGGGCTTATGCCTTAGACACTAGATGATGTTAATCATAAACAAAATACCTAAGGGAGATGTCAAGTTTGTTTTGGCTCATAAGGCTACCTCAATCGGGCGAAGGAATATTGCGGAAAGGGGGGATGTTTGAGTTGTTGTGTTGATTATGATGTGATTTGGTATGTGTCGTGCAGTGAGAGTAAGATTAATTTCTCATCAATACCATGGATATTACCCCCACGTGTACGACCTGTTACTTAACCTACATTCACTAGAATTAAAAATAGCAAGCAAGAATATGATGCACATGTTTTAAACCCAAATCGAAAATGAATTTCGATGAAGCAAAGATGTGAAAGAAACACAAATTATTTTACCAAAATGACAAAATATTTTGTGAATATTTAGAAGAAAGAAACAACAAGTGTGCTCCCTATATGAAAGCAAGCAAGAAAGAAAAAAACCCGAAAAGGGTCCCACAGGGCGTGCCAAAATGTTTTGCACAGAATTTCATTTCGGAATAGAATTTCTTCTATCCTTTCATTCTCTTGAGAAATAGATAAGGGTTAGGGATAGGAGGAATACCTGTTGAGTGTTGGGAAGGTGTGTGCATACTGTAGAGAGATCAGATCAATTATCAAGAGCTCCTTTTTGTCTGGGAAGGACTACCTGTAAATAAGAATGCAAGACCACCAGATTTTTGTTAGACAATAAGTGAGGGAACTGCCTTGGGCCCAGGAAATATTGGACTTCCTTTCGAAAGTGGTCAGTTCCCTTTTTAAATACAAATCGATGTAAATGATAATAAAGAAGCTATTGCGAAATCACGATTTAGGTACCTCATACTAAAAGCAATAGAGACTAAACTACCCATAGTAAAACGAAATTTTGTTTGTTCAGTCACTGGTTATTGATACGTTCAGATCAAGTTACAAGGATAGACCATACTGAATCTGAGGTTGTTTTGAGGTGAATAGGTAAAAGAATGGTTTTGGTATAAGTCACAGTGACCGATGGTGGTCACAGGATAACCGATCACAGTTACCAGAACTGGTACCACTAGAGAGTAACCAAGATCGATAGGGGCAACGATTTAGGGATTTTTTTTAATGGAGGTTGGTGTAAGGTGGTTATGAGGTTTGGAAGGTTGGTGGATGGTTGAGGGGAGTAGTAGGGTGATAGAGAAGATTCAGAGAGTGAGAGAGATATCTTCTAGGCAATATGAGGATGGATGAATGAAGGGTAGGTGTTGGGTGCTGCCGGGTATTAGATCCAGGGGTGAGCTTATAATTACTATCAATCAAAAGTTCATGAAATGGATCCTAGAAGCATACAAGATACTGCTTACTTCTTTCTGACGAGGATATAGGTCTGAGGAGTGTGGTGACGAAGGAAAACCTCAGGTGGGATGATCTGACCCTCGAAAGTGAGCTGATGAAGCTATCCTCTGACTCTCCCAATGCTTGGTTGAGTGTGATAGTGATCTCATTGATCAGTTACAGTCTGGGGCTCGATCCTCTTCTCTGCAAATGAATTTTGGATCCTGTAAATGAATTTCCTCCTCTTTCTTTTGGTTGAGGGAGGGGATTTACACAGAACCGATGGTAGTTACATAACGGACACCAGTCGAATAGGGACCATTGTCGGTTAGGTGAAAGTGGCTATTTTTAGTAAAATAGCCAACTTTCCCTCCTTTTCTCCTGAGGGGTCAGTTATGGGCTTGGTCAAGTCATTATTAAGTTCGTGTTAGTGCGGGTGAGGGGTGATAAGTCATGGGTGTGGGTATGGACCAAGTCATAGGTCTTAATTAGGTTAGTTTAGGGTTAGGGCTAGGTCATAGTGAGGTGGTGAGATGAGGTGGTGGGTTTGGAGATGTGGATTTATTAATTATAAGGTAATTAATAAATAGTTAAGTGTGTAAGGCTTAGGTGGTGAGGTAGGGTTAGGTTGCAGGACGAGATACGGGGTACAGGGTGTCGTAAGACCCAAATTTGGTGTCTACAGACAACACAAATATGTGAAGGACGGACAAAATGCACCACAGGGAATATTATATTACCCCAAAAATTGTTCACGGTATTACAATAGAAAAGAGGCCAGATTGCTATTACAAAACCCAGGAAGAAGGCTAGAGCTCTAGGCCCCTTCCTTTTACAAAACAGGGACTAAGACAAAGAAGAAAACTGGTGGACTCTCTCTTTTTTTTATGAGACCCGGATTACAATATATAGAATGAGAAAGAGAGAAGAGTCCAATTCCGAAATTGTTTTTTCAACCACTTGTAAGATGCAATAAATGAGTGCAATCAATGACACCTTGCTTGTAAAAGACTCCTCCTTCTGTCCCATGACATGCACTAGAGAAAACAATGGCCATAATCATTGAATGCATTCCAAACCATTTTCCAATTGTGTCTTTGAACTGGGCTCATTTTCCTTAATATCACTATCAAAGCTTCATCAGTTTCTGCATTTTTTGATTTTTGTGCATCATGCTCAGTTTATTAGAGTTGGAGATGTTTATTTTAATTTCTCCCACCTACCCTTACTAAAAATGAAAAATCCTACTTTTGTGGCATAATGGATGTCAAGAGCTTTCTGAAAAGTCTATTTTTTTGAAAATCAGAGTTCTGGGTTAAAATTTATGCTCGTTTGAACTTCAGGGTTGGGTGTTCCATGCGGGCTATCACAATATTTTAAAATATCTGAGCATTTAATATTCCTGGTGGGCCTCATGATTAATCCTACATTGAATTGACATGTTGCCAATCTTTTACAACCTACTTTGCGTTCAGAGTCTATCCGTACTGAGCTCCACATGGAGGCCAAGCACATCTCTAAAGTCTCCACATTTCATACACTTTTTGAAGGTGCACTGAACTAATACGTGGCACCCTCTATAGATCCTTTATCTTTCCATTTGAGTAAATAATGGGACTCATTGTAGATTAATACGAGGATCCTTTCCTTGGTAGGGTCCTCATTATCGACTCCACGTGGAAGTCCCATGGGTTTTGAGTTTCACCTTTCCCTCTCACTTTTTAGAATTGTGCCGATATGACATGTGGTCCCTTCCATGAATCTTCTACTTTTCATAAGTTGACTCACTGTGGGATTCACTTTTGACTCACTGAGTCATCTTTCTTCATTTTTTAACCATGATTTGGCTAAGTCTTCTCTTATATGCTAAGGGCTTGACTCTTTTTGCATTAGTCTAATATTCTCAACACTATCTTGATTAATCACATCAACAATATGCTTGTTATCTAATTCATGCGATCGGTAGAGGAAATTAGATAATAGTTCTAATGACTCATGGGGGACTATTAGCCTGCTAAATGGAATGAACTAACTGTCTGTATCTATCCATTGGGCATGGAGTCTACATCATCATCCTGAGGTGATTTGAACCTTGATTCTAGAGTATTTGAAGTGTTGTTGCTTGCTTCTGTAGTTGCTTTTAGTTGTTTAGTATTTGTTTAATTTGAATTTTACAATTTTTACTGGCAACTGTGGGTCTCCCTGCTGCAACAACTGAAATACCTAATGCATTGCACCACTTGGAGCAATACAGACAAAAGCTATATACAAAAGAGACAAATCATACATGCCCCAAATGAGTCATGCAGAGTGTGCACAAGCACTTATTCTTTTGAAAGGAAATATACTCCTACTCCTACACTAACCAAAACAAAGAAAACCTAAACAAAGCCCGCTATAGGTAGGGAGAAGTAGCTTCCATTTTTAAAAAATTGTGGCCATGTAATTGATTTAACAACATTTATGGCTTGTAAAAAAAGTGGAAAGATAACTTCCACTCTTCTACCCAAGATATAAACAAACAAAAATAATACCTCCTCAAGATGTTCATCTTTTGGTTAGAGGTGTCATAGCTAATCCTTGGTGTATTGAAGATCATCCTCATGCTCTGAAGTGAGCATGACTAGCATTGGCATCTCCATTGGCTCCAATGAATAAAAATACTTAATTGGGTATAGGGCCTTGGGAACCAGTGGGTTGATCCTTTTGATTTTCCCATTCCTTTGAAGCTCATCCTCATGAATGGGGATATCTTGAAAACTTTCTGGAAGAAGATGCTTGTTTGTAGGCTGATCTGAATGGTTCTCTACTTCTAAAAATAATTTTGCTTCTTCCAAAAATTCCCTTTCCATTATGACTGTTTTGATCTTGTTGTCATCGTCTTCTTATTCCTCCTCAAACATAAAGTTTGAGAGATAAAACTCCTCCACAAAATCAGATTTCTGCAAAGATGTGATAGAAGAAGAATCTAAAAATGTATCATTAAAAGAAAGCAAGAAGATCCCTATGATTTCTTCTTCATTCAAGGTTCCAAAATATGATTTGTTCTTCTCCACAACATGAAGTTCTCCATGGTCGGTTACAACTAGTGATGATGAATTTGGTGGTTCAATGTAACCTTTCATAAGTGTAGCAAGCTCTAGGCATGCAGGACAATGAGGGTCATTGCATTCCATTTAAAAATCTTGCACTTTAGAGAACCTTTACTCTTTTGTTTACCTATGTTCCTCTCCTTGTGGGCTTAGGGATTCCTCTTTCTTAGGTTTAACCAGTAAGGGGATCTTATCAATCCTGAAACTATGAGCCCATATTTTATAATCTTCAGTTATTTATTCTTTACTTGACTCACCTTCTGGTTTTTCTTGACTTATTTTAGTACTTATTTGTTGCAAGATAAACATACAATAGCAAGAGGAGGGTTAGGTTGGGTTACAACAAGTTTCCTAACCATTTGTGGTGGAGAAGGAAGTGGAACTTTTTTTTTTTGAGGGGATGAGTTTTTGGAAGGTAGGGGAGTAGAAGAAATGGGGTGGGATGAAAGGCTATGAGATGGAGAGGGGAACTCGACATTTGGAGCAGTATCATATGGTAGAGATTGGTAAGGGGGGCAAGGAAAACAAAAATTTTGAGATTGAGTTACCCACTGAGAGGGTTGTCTCGCACTTCACTCATATGTATCAATACCCTCGATCCACTGCATAATTAGGGGCATCACTTCTTCTAAGAAGTCAAGCCTCTCCCACGAGCTATAGTGGCTAGGAATAGGGCCTTCGCATGGACAAGGTGCCTTGCATCCTATCTTGGATGCCTTCATTTGTGTTGTAGCCTGAGTTTGAACCATACCAGCCTCCATTCCTTGGATCTTCTCTAATAGATTAACATCCTCCATCTGATTGTTGTCATCATACGCATACCCATGCTCTTGATAGGTTCTAAATCCAAACTGATCTTTTCATTTCTCATGTGGTTAAGCATAGTGGTTCTGAATCTGATCATAGTGCTGACCTTGAGGAGTTGAGAATCTCATTAGAGCCTGATTATACTTCTGAAAGTGTGAATTCCACTACAAGAAATAATCCATGATTGTACAACTTCATAAAATGGAATAAAATGTGAGGTATGGAAGGAAACATGAATAGAAATGGATGGCAGAAAGGTTTGTAAAATCAGAGAATGGGTCATTCGGACCAAGCAGAGTCGCCAGATGTCTTTGTATGTGCCTCTCAAGGCTGAATCTCACCAATAACACACCAACTTGATGAAATGAAATGGTAAGGTGCTTTGAACTATCCCATTGGGCATGCTAGGAAAACTATTGATGATTTTCTTTGCAGATGAACCATCAGAGTTGTAAGAAACCTGAGGTTAGTGGGACGTGTGCCCTAAGGTAACCTCCATATTTTAAATAAGTTGTCTCTTCTTCGTGGTGCGAGATGAAGGTAAGAAAAAATGAAACATAACATAAAACGTAACGGGAATGATGCGCCAAAAAGTTTATTTAACTCAGAACACAACTACTTGAAATAGGGAAAAGGTGAGCAACTGAAAAGGGTGGAAAAAATTGCACCACATGCCAGAGAAGATCACATAGAACACTACCTCAAACTACTCAAGAAAAAATTCAAAAATAGTAATAACATTAAGAGATGCATTGTTTTTATTTGAAAATAAAGGTGATCAAAGACAACACAAATATATGAAGGATGGACAAAATGCACCACAAGGCATATTATATTACTCCAAAAATTGTGCATAGTATTACAATAGAAAAGAGGCCATATTTTTATTACAAAACCCAGGAAGAAGGCTAGAGCTCTAGGCCCTTGCCTTTTACAGAAGAGGGACTAAGACAGAGAAGAAAACCGATTGACTCTCTCCTTTTTTATGAGACCCTGATTACAATATATAGAATGAACAAGAGAGAAATTCCAATCCAGAAATTTCTTTTTAAACTACTTGTAAGATGCAATAAATGAGTGCAATCAATGGCACTTTACTTGTAAAAGAATCCTGATTCTATCCCATGACTTTCAGTAGAGAAAATGATGGCCATACTCATTGAATGCATTCCCAAACACTTTTCAATTGTCTCTTTGAAGTAGGCTCGTTTTCCTTAAATATCAACATTAAAGCTTCATCAATTTCTACATTTCTTGATTGTTGTATATTGTTATCGGTTTATTGGAGATGGAGATGTTTCTTTTTATTTCGCCCACCCACCATTACTAAAAATATGATGTCGAGAGCTTTTCAAAAATTCCAATTTTGTGAAAATCAAAGTTTTGGGTCAAAATGTATGCTCGTTTGAACTTCGGAGTTGGGAGTTCCATGCTGGCTATCACAAT
This sequence comes from Taxus chinensis, assembly GCA_019776745.2. Lineage (NCBI taxonomy): Eukaryota > Viridiplantae > Streptophyta > Pinopsida > Cupressales > Taxaceae > Taxus > Taxus chinensis. Next base: position 507,684,994 of record CM034156.1, on the reverse strand, counting down.
CTTGTAAAATATCTAAAAATTTAATGTTCCTGGTGGGCTTCATGATTAATCCTACATTGAATTGACCTGTTGCAAATCTTTTGCAACCTGCTTTGGGTTTGGATTCTATCTGTGCTGAACTCCATGTGGAGGCCAAACGCATCTCCAGAGTCTCTACTTTTCTTGCACCTTTTGAAGGTGCACCAAGCTGACACATAACACCCTCTGTGGCTCCTTTTTATTTCCCTTTGATTTTGTAACGGGGTTCATTGTAGATTAGTAGGAGGATCCTTTCCTTGGAAGGCCCCTCGTTATTGACTTCAAGCGGAAGTCCCGCAGGGTTTTGAGTTTCACCTTTCCCTCTCACTTTTTGGAATTGTGTCAAGTTGACACATGGTGCCTTCCATGACTCTTCTACTTTTCCTGAGTTGATTCACTCAGGGCTTTTCTTTTGAATCACCGAGTCAGCTATCTTCATTTTTTCACCATGATTTGACTAAGTCTTCTATTATATGCTAAGGGCTTGACTCTTTTCGAATTAGTCCAAGATTCTCAACACTATCTTGATTAATCACATTAGGAATCTGCTTGTTATCTAATTTCAGTGGGCGGTGGAGGAAATTAGATAATTGATCTTAGGGAATCAATTCATGTCATTGAAGCAATCCCTGGAAGGTTTTCAAAATCCGTGAGGACCTAGGATTTTAGACATGTGAAGGAATGATCTACGGATGTCAAATAGTCACACGAGAGTGACTGGAGAAGGCCGCGTAATTAAGTAAAATGACGATTTCTTGTAGAATCTAGAAATTGACCTACCTTAAATTTAGGTTTCAAATATTTGTAAATCTAATAAGATTTTTCTATTCTTTATGTAATCAGATCCAATTTAATGAATCAAATCAAGGAAAATAGACAAAAACCAAGGAAGCTTCTCCACCACACAAAAGGTATTCTTACGACAACTCAACCACAAGAATTAAATGTAGTATGAATTCCTTTCCTTCTTTAGCAAGGCCGATGGCATGTAGACATAGATTTGTAGAAGCGTTCAGGCCTTCCCTTAGAGCATGTAGATAAATTAAATGAAAGTGGTTGGCTGGTGGGAGAAAATTCAAATTTCCCTCTACATTAATCTCTCCTTCTATCTTTATATATATTGTAAAGTGATGCATTTTTTTAGTTGTTGGATACTTTGGGAATGCAAAGGCATAATTCTATGTCGTAAAAGTGTTCTAAGGGTTGTATGCCTTGGACTCAAGTTCTGAAAATGTTTTGCATCTTCTTCCTATTTTGTAATGATTTGTGCATGATATCCAGAAAATAAAATTTTAGTTTTGTGGCTCATCTTTGCCTTAGCTATCATTTTATTACACTCTCTTTTCTCTTATTATTTAGCAGGTGTTATTTTAGATCTTTGTATCTATTTTATATCACAAAAGTGGAACTCAAGGCACGGTTTTAATTTGTGGTCTTCACCTTGACCCTCTTCATTATCGTTTACCTCCATTTTCTCTCTTGATAAAGTGTTCATCCCCTTATTTTTTAGTGTTGTCACCTTTGTAGATTAGAATTTATGTTTTATACATTTCCTTCTCACCTTGGTCCCTTGGAAATTTAGATTAGAGTTAGATACTTACATTTCAATTTCTAAGATTAGTTTAGCATTAGGAGTAAGTAGAGGAAGATGACATTCTCTGGAGATTTGTCTCAGTTCAAGTCCCACAAATTGGAGATAGTCCCATGTTGACTCAAATTTCAGGTTGTCTATGATCTGAATGTGGGTGAGATTTTGAGCTCCAACAATTTTGGCAAGCCCAGTGGGTTAGAAGTCAAATATTTCTAGATTTATCAAGTTTTGATGTGTGGTTGATAAACTTCCATCCTTTCAGAGGTTCTGTGAGAACACATATGGCAACTCCAAGCAGTAAATCTACTAGTTTTCAATAGTTCAAGTGTCCCAAATTCATGAGAAGAATAAAAACTTAGTCTAGAATGTGAGAAAAATGTGTATTTGAGTATTTACAGCTATCCCCAGGTCGACAGAGAAGAGGAAGGAAGATTAAGAGATCTCCATCTCCTCCAAATAGAACTCTTTCTACACCTCCTCTTGGTAGATCCTTCTTGCAATCAATAAGATTTATCAGACCTATTATAATGGCTCATCAATAGCCGCCCCCTAAAAATCCATTTGTAAAATTCACAGGCAGTATCCTGCTTGCCTTGAATTACCAAAATCCTATTCCTATTGCGGTGTTGAAGAATATTCCATACTTCACCAGAGAAAATCATGCCACTTCAATTGATCACATTTAGGACATTGTAAATGTTTGTGCAATTCATGAGATTTGTAAAATGGATGTGGTAGTCAAAATCCTAGCTTCATCTCTTAAAGGAAAAGATCTGCAATGGTTTATGAGTCTAACCATGGGATCAATTAGGAAATGGAACGATTTGTGCATAGCCTTGTATAATAAATTTGGGGAAAGAGATGATAACTTGTATCTTTTGGATTAGTTGACCACAATCAAGAGAGAACCTATTGAATAAATGATGGATATCAAATTCAGATTCCAGAGAACCTAGGATAGAATTCCAGTTCTTGTTAGACCGACAGTTGAAGGTGTATTTCTTTACTTTCTGAAAGCTCTTAACTTTGACATATATGTTATGGTGCAATATATGGGAGGTGAAAATCTATCAGCTGCTTATGCATTGGCCATTAAGGTTGATAATTTTTTAATTCAAGCTGGAAAATTAGCTCATAGGCCACCTATGCTATTATCCCCCAAATTTCCACAAGTTGCACAACCTTCCATTGTTTCTATTCCTCAACCAAATATGTAGTTTGTTACTTCCTTATCAAAAACCCCTGAACAACAAAAGGAATATGAAGAAATGGAATCTTTGATTAAAAACATGACAAATAAAGTTATATCCCTAGAAAAGCAGCAAGTCCAATCCTATAGAAATCATCAAAATCAAGGGAAATCCTCAAACTAGGGATATCAGCCATATAAAAACCAATAGTATAATCAAAGATATGCAAAAAACTAGTAGAATAGAAGATGGTAAAGTCAAAGTGCTCCTCTTCCATTGGCAGCAATCCCTCCTCCGTAGGCACTTCCTTCCCCTAGTTCAAGTCAAGACTTAGTTGCATTACAAAACAATATGGCATAAGAAACATAGTGGTGTTTTCCATGTAATCTACCTCATAACCAACTTGGTTGTGAAAGGGAAATGAATCTCCAAGCCTAATTGATTCAAGGTTCTTCTAGCCAAAAGGAACCACTTTTAGAAGTACCAAATAATGAGAATGAAGGTGAATAGGCTTCCGCAGATGTCAATCTCATGTTCTTTGGAGCTGAGGACTTCTATGGAGTCAATCAGATAGTTGGTAGCCCCAGTAGACCCTAGATGAGTGTTGCTGATAATATGCGGTATGAAAGAAGAATGCTGGAGTCATAACCTTCAATCCTAAATGTTTAAAATGATGCCATGTTGGAAAAGAACAAGCCAGTAAAGTTTCCTAGAGCAACCAAAATAAGCATGAGTGTAGTTGCATTTGATAAAAGCAAGCCGAGGAATGAAGTGGAGAATATACCAAAGACATCTGTGGTTCCTAGAAGACCTGCGAATAAAAAGGTTGATGTCCAAACAAAATTTCCATCTCAAATGTTGATGCAAAAAAAGACAGAAAGTAGCATGCCACAAATGCAGAAATCCGTGGGTCTTCCATTTAACATTGTAGAGTAATTGAAAAAGGAAAATGCTAATATGAAAATGTGTGATGCACTTGCTATTCCATCTTAGTGAGATATCTTGTGTGAAGCCCTCAAGAAACTGCCTTCGGTGGATCTAATATTCCATAAGACTTATGTCGAGTTTCATGTTTGTCAAGATAAAGATGATCAAGTAAGTAAATGTGTCAAAAGCCCCACTTTTACATGTCAATAATTCTAGGTAAAAAACTTGGTCCATAATTGTATGATTGATTCAGGGGATAGTACCTCTGTAATTCCTAAGAAGATTGTTGATATCCTAAGTCTTAAATACAATCCTATGTAAAAGGGATCTTTACAGCTTGATGGGTCAATTGTGAATGTATTGGGGGTATTAAAATAACTTGAGTTGACACTCCATGCCTTCCCAAGCCTCACCATCAACCATGACATTTCAGTCATTGACCTACCTCCATGTTTGCCATTTTCCTGTCTATGGATTTCACTGTTAAAGTAGGGGTTATCTGTCTTCATATTGGACTCACATGATTTTAAGGACCAAATATGGCACAAGATTCACAATCCAAGCTGAGCCTATCTTTTCCTATCACATAGAGTCATATGAACCTTCCCCTATCCAATCAAACTATTTAATACAATAAGAATGAGATCAAGTTTCAAGTCCAGAAGAGAAGTTTGCTCCTCCTCTCATGCCTGATTTACTACTAGATGAATGGGTGAAAATGGATCTTGATTTTGATCCTTATGATGAAGAACTCAAAACCTTCAAAACTTGTCTTGGCAGCCATTGTGTCCTATAAGAATAATCTTTCATGCTCGTGGCATTCAAAGAAGACAAGGAGCCAATCTCTGGCTTATGGCATTTGTATTTTGATGGTTCTAGAAGAAGAAATGGATTTGGGGTGGGTGTTGTGCTTATTTCTCCAAAGGAGGAGAAGTTATTCTTCACCCATAGATTGTAATTTTCCTGTTCCAATAATGTGGCAAAATATGAGGCATTAGTGCATGACTTGCTGATTGCAGAAAAAAGAAAGTTTGAGAAGTTGAAAATATTTAGAGATACTGAGCTAGTCACTAACCAAGTTTGTGGTAGATGTGCTAAAAGAAAAAGATATTGAAGGCCTACAGACATGGATTTTGGGACTTTTTGGAAAGTTTTGATGCTCTTAACCTATAGGCTATAACGCAGAAGCTGAACAAGGAAGAAGATAAGATGGTGGCTCTTGGATATTATTTTTCACCTACAAAAGACATAATTAAAGGCAAGATGCAACATATCAAGATGGTTGTTAGGTCATCCATACCTGATAATGCAATTAGCTAGAAAGTATTTGATAGTGTTGAAAAAATTACCCAATTCATACAAAATGAGTATGGATTTTCTTCAAAGATGTAATCTGATTTACAAGAATTCTATGGTGATAAGATTATTTAGCTTTAAAAAAATAAATTTCTTAAAGGATTGGTCACTTTGGGGAAACATTTTGGCCCAGATGATGAGTTTAAAGGTGATGAAAATAATATGGTAGATAATCAAGAAGACTGTTAGCCAGCTGTAATTACCCCACGAAAAAAACTTTTGCTTGGAAAGGTATGTGACAAACATGAAAAGTAAAATTTTGTTTCTTTATGTCAAAAATTCTATGATGTGTTCTCATGGGGCTATGAAGATCTAAAGGAATTTAACCCATACATAGTCAAGCACACTATTGATCTTGATCCTAACATCAAGCAAACAAGAAAAAAACAAAGGCTGGAAAACCCCAAGATTCTTATGAGGAAAGATTTTTCTAAACTCATCGAGGCTAAGATTATTTTTCCCATCAAGTACGACACTTGCTTGGTTCCAATTAGAAAGAAGAATGGTGAAATCAAGATCTGCATAGAATTTAGGGACATAAAAAAGGATTCTTTCAAGGATCATTACCCCTTGCCCTCCATGGAAAAATTCTACAAATAGTAGCAAGAGTTGAAAGATTATCTATGCTAGATGGCTATTCTTGTTTTAATCGGATCAAAATGAAAGAAAAGGATTAGTACAAGACTGCGTTCACTACCAAATGTGGAATGTATGCATATTAGAAAATTCCCTTTTGATTTTCAAATGCAGGTGCCACCTTCTAAAGAGCAATGGATGTTTCCTTCAAAGGATATATCAACCAATTCATATTGGTTTACCTAGATGACATTACTATTTCTCCAAGCAGATTTTGGATCACATGAAACACCTAGAGAAAGTATTTGAAAGATGTAGTGAGTTTGGTGTATCCCTGAATCCTAAGAAATGCAATTTTGTAGTACATAGGGGGAATATTTTGTGACATATTGTTTCAAAAGAAGGAATTTCCGTTGATCTAAAGAGAATTGCAGCTATTGTGGCTCTTTCCTTGCCAACACATAAGAAAACATTAGAGTCTTTCCTTAGAAAGATCAACTTTTTCAGGTGTTTTATCCCTAACTTCGTGGGTTTGGTAAGGCCTATTACTCTTATGATCAAGAATGATTTAGCACTCAAGTGGACCACATAAGGTAAAAAAATATTTGAGAAGATAAAACAAGAGATTTCACAGGATCCAACATTGATTAATCCAGATTATACCAAGGACTTCATTCTTTTTGCTCATAGAGATAGATCAAGTATAGCCATGGTTTTGACACATCTGAATGATCAAGCAATGGAGCATCCTGTGACATTCTTTAGTCAAAAACTAAAGAACTATGAGCTGAAATACAATCACATTAAAAATTAAGTGTTTTCTATCATGCGATCCTTGTAGAAATTAAAAATCATGATCACTATTGGTCACATAAAAAATTTAGTTTCACATTACAACATCAAGGTCTTCATTATGGGAGCAAAGATAAGTGAGAAATGAGGTAGATGGCTAACTAAAATTTTGGAGTATGATGTGACCATTAAGGCCAAAAAATTGGTAAGAGGGAGAACACTCTGTGATAAATTGGCTTTAGATGTTGCGGAAACCCAAGAGACTGCCCTCATAAACCAAGTTTCCCTAAGTAATGAGCTACCACATAGTGTTGAATGATAGCAAGATGAAAGAAATTTCTTCAATGATCACAGTTGGATTGTTGATATGTCAAATTTCTTATCTTTTGGTGCATATCCCTTGAGTTTGAGTAAGTCAAAAAGAAGAAATTTGAGGTTGCAGTCTGTTCCATATGCCACTAGTTGATGACTTTTTGTTCAAAAGGAACATTGATCACATACTACTCAGGTGTATTGAAGGTGAATAATCTGACAAGAACCTGACGGAGTTCCATGACTATTTCTCATGTTGGAATTTCTATGCTAAAGCTATAACCATGAAAATCATAAAAGAAGGGTACTTCTAGCCTGCATTATTCATGGATGCTCACATGCGGGTTATGAAATGCAAGGAGTGTGCACTCTTCACTAGAAATAAAATACTGGAGGCCTCTTCACTCCACCCAATTCAGGTGGGTCATCCATTTGCACAATGGGGTTTTGATTTCATTGGGATAATCAATCCTCTATTTGGTGCTGGTCATAAGTGGGTCCTCATAACAATAGAATACTTTACCAGGTGGACTAAATCTGTGTCATAATAAGAAGCTACTGAATCATCCATCTTGGAATTTCTTGAAGAAATTGCTACAAGGTTTAGCATACCCAAAACCATTAGTTCTAATAATGTTAAGATTTTTTAGGAGCCAAAATATCCAATTGGGCTCTTCAACTTGAAATTTATCTTACAACTTCCTCCAATTATTACCCCCAAGGAAATGGATTGACGAAATCTACTAACAAAAACTTGTTCAAAATCATGAAGAGGACTATGGACATCAACCAAAGGCAATCTAATACAAAAGTAAAAAATTCTCTTTGGGTGAAAAGGATAACAATGAAGAAGGAAATTGACACTTCTCCCTACAAACTAGTATATGTCAAAAAAATGCGGCTTTCTTTGTCACTTGAGTTGCCTTTTCTTTAATTATCCCAGCAATTGGAATTTGAAGATGCAAATCAAAGGGAAATCCACATAGCAGAATTGGTTGAGATTGAAGAATCTAGGAACGTTGCTATGTTTAGAATGGAACAACATCAGAAGTCAACCAAGTAGTGGTTTGACAATAAAACTAGTGAATAGACATTCAGGATTGGAGACCTAGTTTTGAAATGGGACGTAGACCGAGATAAACCTAAAAGGCACTCCAAATTCGATGTTATTTGGAGTGGCCCATACCATATGGCTAATTCTTTTGAGTTGTCTGATCTTCATGGTAATGTATTTCAAATCTCAGTGAATGGGATTCATTTCAAACCCTCTCAAAGATATTTCATGCATCTTGTACTTAATAGAGTTGTATTTCAATTCCTCCAATTTCTTTCAGAACATTTTCCTATTGGTAGTTTAGGTTTCTTTTCCCTAAGTGCTTTTCACATGTTTTTTTGCTTGGAGATCTTGTTGCACATGTTTTGTATCTTCATAAGATTCTATTGTAAAAGGAAGTCCAAAATATTAATGATCACTTGCCATCAATTTAAGGAATCAAATGTAGAGAAACTAAATCAATCAATTGAATCCATTCTCAATTGATGCCTAAGGCTACTAATCACCTATCTAGTAGGCAAATGACCCCTGTGAGTTGCCAAAAATGTTGTCTATTTTTGCACCCCTTGCAAAATAGACAAAATTAATTTTCCACAAACTTGAAATGGAAACCGCACAAAAGTTTAAGTATGTCGCAGTAACAAATATGAGCCATGGGATAAAGGGTGTGTTTTGAGAAATCCGCGACTAAGGAGATTAGGCCTCCAAAGAGAAATAACCTGCAATGTGAAGGAGGTTCCGCGAAATGAGAAAAATACTCCGTGTATGGATATTCAAAGCTGCGATACTATGAATAGTGTCGCGGGATAAGGTAGAAATGGAAAGTAGGCCATGGATCTCAAGGAAGCAAGACATGTCATTGAAGCAAGCCACATAAGGATTTCAAAATCCACGAGGACCTAGGGTGCCACAATGTAAAGGAATGATCTATAGATGTCCAATGACCACTTGAGACTGAGTGGAGAAAGTTACGTAATTAAGTAAAAATGATGATTTATCAAGGAAGCTAGACTACCTTCAATTTAGTTGTTAAATCTTTGAAAATACAATAAGATTTTTCTATTCTCTATGAAATTAGATCCAATTTCATGAATCAAATCAAGGGAAAATAGAAAAAAACTAAGGAATATTCTCCGGCATGCAAAAGGTCTTCTCAGGATGGCTCAACCACTAGAATTAAATGCAATATGGGAACCTTTCTTTCTTTAGTAAGGTGGATGACGTGTAGACATGGATTTTCAAAAGCGTTCAGGAATTTCCTTAGAGAATGCAAAGAAATTAAATGAAGGTGGTCGGTTGGTGGGAGAAATTCAAATTAAAATTTCCCTCTACATTTATCTTTCCTTCTATCTTTCTATATATTGTAAAGTGATGCCTTGTTTTAATGTTGGATACTTTGGGAATGCAAAGGCATAATTCTATTTTGCACAAGTGTTCTAAGGGGTGCATGCCTTAGACTCAATTTATGGAAATTTTTTGCATCTTCTTCCTATTTTATAATGATTTGTGCATGATCTTTAGGTAATAAAATCTTAATTTTGTGGCTTGTCTCTGCATTAGCTATCATTTTATTACATTATCTTGCCTCTCATTATTTTTAGGAGTGTTGTATGTGTTATTTTAGAACTCTGTTTCTATTATGCATCACGAAAGAGGAACTCGAGATGTGATTTTAATTTGTGGTCTTCACCTCGACCCTCTTCATTATCGTTTACCTCCATTTTCTCTCTTGTTGAAGTGTTCATCCCCTTATTTTCTGGTGCTATCACCTCTGTAGATTAGGATTTCTATTTAATACATATCCTTCTCACCCTGGTCCTTTGGAATGTTAGAGTAGAGTTAGATAGTTGCATTCCAATTTCTAGGATTAGTCTTGAATTAGGAGTAAGTAGAGGAAGCTGGCCTTTTCCGGAGGTCTGTCTTAGGTCGAGTTGTATAACTTGGAGACAATCCCATGTTGACTCAAATTTCAAGTTGTCTATGATCTGAATGCGGGTGCAATTTTGAGATCTAACAACAACCTTATCTCTTATTTGTAATTATTCTTCATTGTCATTGCATCCTCTAATATTTGATCTCTCACCTATTCTATTACTAAGAGTTTCTTCTCATACACAATCCTTGTTTTTGAATTAATTTCCCTCTAGTTAGGATTATTATCTCCCACACTCCTCATGTCCCTCAACTAAGAATTATTCTTCTTCACACACCTTATTCTCTAGCTATGCAATCTCCTTTTCCATTTCTTAGAATATGCACACTTTTTTGCATTCTTTCTTGATTTCTTCCAATGATGAGATTAAGTCATTGTTGTGCTTATGATATTCCATGACCACCTTCTCCTCAGCTTCCCTCTTCTTCTCCTATATATTAGTTTTTGTAAAATGCCATCAGATTAAAATGTATTCAATTGTATTTTTTCTTCTCTTGTGTTATCCTCTTCTTTGTTGCACACTCCTGGGTGACTCCATCTTCTCCCTTCACCCTTTTCTCAACTCTTGATATGGCCTTCTTTATGTTTTTTTTTACACAACCTCTCTTATATCTCACACACATTTTGATTTCATCTCCTTTGGGAACAACCATGTGGATTTGGTACTCTTTGCCTTCTTCTCTCAATGAGTATAGGCAAAATGTCTTCCCGTCTTTGCAAACCATCACTATATTTTATCTCCCACCATAGAGAATCTCCATTTCATACTTCCATATCCTTCCTAATACGACATGAAATACATCCACTGACATGATGTCACACAACCCTCGATAGGTGAATCTCAAAATATTCATCTCCACCTTGCATTGATCACACACAATACCTTCCTAGCCTTGCACCAACCAGGTCACTCTCTATGGGTTCAGATTCATTTTGTACTTCAATCCAAAAAATTTCATCATATCCTTTGCAATTATATTGTAATTTAACCCACTGTCGACCACCACCAGGATACACTTTCCCCTGCTAAAAAATATTTGTTGTGTATCTCCTCATGACACTATATTGGTTATTTTAAGCACTTAGCCTTCTCTTGGGTTCTCATAACATATTAATGCCTGAATCTTCTCCCTTTCTATATTATCTATGCACTTTCTTGTACTGAATTGGTCATCTCCTCACCGCACTTTGGGAAATTCGATTTTCTAATGCTCTCTCTCTTCACACATAGAAACAACAACCAAATATTACACATTGGTCTCTTCTCACCAAGATAGTTATCCATCATCATTTTTTTTATGATGCAATACTTACACAATCCCCATGAAATCCATATTTCTCCATCGTCAACTCTCCACCGAGTCTTCCCTCTTGTGAATCTATTTTGTTTTTTATGCACACATCAAATTTTTGTGCCAATGAATCCTCACCGAGTCCTCCATGAATTTATGTTACATTTTCATTACACAACATATCTTCTTCCTCACTATTTTCATGAGCTCCAAGACTTGTTCAACAACCTTCCTCCTCAAATCTAGTCCTTACAACTTTGAGCTCCATAATTATTTCCTCTAAAATTCTCATCATCATTCGATATACTTCACCTCTTTTGGATGACAACTCTTATCCTTATCCTTTTTGTTTTTGTCACCTATACACTCTAATAAGTCCTTTTAATTCTCTACCCACCTTTCGCGTGGTAGAGAACATAATAAATTTCCCATCCTCGTTTTTCTAGCTTTTATATTTATTTCTCGCATGAAAGTACCATGCTATGATACCACTTGAAAATGCTGCAAGGAATTAGATGAACTTAGGTTGTTTATATAGCTCACACAATAGAATGAAACATAAAGGTTTATTTATTCATTCAAACGAATTGCTTTGGTGGGATGGACCCTTCTAGATGCTTCTTGTTTTTCTTACGTATACCTAACTCAAAAATGAGCCTTAGTCCCTTGATCTACCTCCAACTAAATGCTTACATGTGTATACCACGTCAATATAGTATTTAGGATTATCTGATCATTGCATCCGATCAACCACCTTTGTTTGGTTTTGTTTTTCATTTTCCTAACATGCCCTATAAACTGCTAAATCCTTTGTGTCCCTTTCTACAAAGTCCTCAACTACATCTCTACTTCATTCTTCCACGCACTCATGGTCTTGACCTACAAATTCACCACTTATCTTTTTCACCACTACTTTATGATCCTTTTAAAAACATCCACACACGTCCTTTTTAATCCATACCATTGCGCAGTCACTTTGATCATCTTTTCAAGGGTACTTCATTGTCTCCCTCTTTGCGCAAGTCTCCTTCACACACCTCATGCACCTATAATAATAAATTCTACAGAAAACAAATACACCACACACTACTACACACAATTATCTCACACGCTGCTTATTCACTCGTCTTCTTCACAAAATCTTGCATGTCCAACTCTTCTCGGCACTTCTCCCAAAAATTATGCACATTATTATGCACCCTCTCTTATGGTGTACTCTATGTGCACTGAACTCTTTCTTTGTATATATTTTTCCAAGACGTTGCATCATTCCACATAATCACCTATTCATTCTTCCTCACCCCCTTTATTCATTCCTCGTTCCTTCCATCCTCGTGCAAATCCATAATTAGCCAAAATGTGTGCAGGACTTAACTAAAAGTATTATGCTCCTACATCACTAGTGCTCAATCCTTCTAATAACATCAAAAATCATACTAATAATAGACTGGGGAAAGGTTAAATAATACTAATAACATCAAAAATCATTCTATACGGCCTAAATACCTCTATAATGACCATTTATTTTCTGTAAACATACTCTTTAGGTAAAAACATTATGGACCAAGAATGTTAGGATCAACCTTCAAATACTAAAAATGAATAAGTAAAAACCAAATGAATTTTGAAAAATTATATCCTAAACAATAACTTTGTTTACACTCTTTTTAAGTTTAATATATTAAATATGTTATGGACATACAAAAAAAAGAAAATAGAATGAAAGGTTAGGAAACTAGGAGCTATTTACATTAATTAACTTCCAAAATTAATTTTACAACACTAAAATAAAGTATTGGTTCTTGCAATAAACAATTAGAATATGTTAGAGGAATCAAGAACATAAGTGAAAGGTAAAATTAGCTATACAAATATGTACATAAGATATCTATGTGCACAAATTAGAGAGTATTAGACTATAAATACTACATATTCTTTATTTCTTGATACCGTGATTTGTAAGTCCCCTGGTGCATGACTATACAATTTGGTAGGGATGTATAATCCAATATTGACCCTATGGTATGTTCTTGGACCCTCTTGGAATAGAGATATATAATTTTATAGGTCCTTCGATAGCTTGGAAATGTGTTTTGATGTCAAACACTAGTTTTTACATAATCCCAAAACCACATATGTAATAAGTTGAATCCTACCATAACCGTAACCATGGGTGGAAGAGCCTAAAATAATGCATATGTTTGGGTTGAAGTGTAATCCATCAATCACTTCAAACCTACTGTCAAGAGGCCTCAAACCACATGTAGTGATCCACATAGTATATGACATCTATATGAATACATATCTAGTTAGAAAATTGAAACACTTGATCATGTTTGGGAGGATTATGCTATTGCTACTATTTTGAAGTGGGGAACTTGATATTCTTGGAAGTGAGGGAAGATATAATCCTTGACTTGGTTTAGATCTTCATAGCTGTAGTAATGTCTACCGTAATCAATGTACATCAACTTTAGGAATATTTAGGGATCCTGGAGTGCCTTTTGTATGTATTTGTAATAAGATTTTCAATATAGTTCCAGGTTGTGTTATGTGATTAAATAAGGTGATGTTAACTTCTCTATATAATGTTTTAAAGATAAATTCTCATGATAAGGCTGAACCAAGAAGATGAAATTAACTAACAAATGATATTGCATCCTAAACAAAGTTGGAAGATGTGTCAGTGTGGGACCATATAGGTCTTCCAATACTAGATTATATAACTTGACCATTTTGTATGTCTATTGATAGGGATGTAATTAACACAATGGAAAATAGAGTTGAAGTATTGCATTTATGTATTTAAATTGAAAAAAATTGACACATCAGTGTGTGGGAATAAACAAGTTATGAAAAAGATGATATAATGTACTAAGTAGGGGTATAATGTGGGTGTTTTTCATATCGAAGAACCATGATACAATGAGTAGTGTCAAAGGGTAAATTACCAAATTTGAGTGTCTACATTTATCCTATTTTTAGTATGAAATGAAAATTCCATGCTTAAAGGAAAATATAACTGAGTACTCTGTTTTTTTGTTGTCCAGATGTGTTGCTATTGAAACATTCCATGATGAAACCTATAACATAGAACATAGTCAATGTCAATAGTATAAATTTTACTTTAACTCAATTATAAATATAAAATATAAATTTACATGAAGTGAAACAAAGTGATGTGGAACATGGAAAGAGTGCACCTATTTATCTTGCAGAGGAAGGAGATCTAATTTCCTTTCTTGTAGATGGAAATTTATATTATGTTTCTAATTTTTTGAAGGATTGGGGGTATTCCGTCCCTAAATGTGCCAAATGAGAATCTAGAGTATTGGGTGCATCCATTCCCAACACTGTATATTACATAGAGAGAGAAGAGGAGAGAGGTAATAATACACTTCGTGAAGGAAGAAGACTATGTTTCAATTTTTTTAGTAACTCTATGTGAAGGAAAGAACTTATTAGCTTTGATAATTTTCATAACCCCATGGACCACACTGCTGCAAATAGATCTAGGTCCAATATATATATATATAGACACAGTATAAAATCAGATGATTGTGCCCATGCTCTTCCCGTGTTTTGTACTAAAAAGTAAGAGTGTGTATTATGTTGAAGTATCAATGGAGAAGGAGACACATGTCTTCAAAATACCTGTATTTTGTAACCAGACTTAAAGTGGAGGAGTGAAATATTCATGACCCCTGTAAATTTATGTCAATTATGTCAAATGAGTTTGAGATTGTGCTAAAACATGTATCCATAAGTGAAAATTTGAAACAAAAGAGAAATATAATGTTTTTTCCTTAGGAAAATTATATGTATGCTCAAGAACATTTGTACGATCCTGACCTTTTATATCATCCTAAATTTATGTGTTTTCTATAAATATTTGATGTATGGAATTAATTCTCAGTGCTTTTCCCGTGAAAACATGTGTTCGAACCCGTAATTATCATTATAAGTGTAGAATATATCTTGATGAATGCCCCATATTTTAAGGTGAGTGTGATAAAGAATTTTAGTGCATGGCTCAAATGAATAGATGTGTTCTCATACCATACACGTTATGTCTGAGAAATCTATAAGAGAATGTGGAATTTTTAAGTGGTGTCAATTGTTGATAACCTTCACCTACAAAATGGGGTTACACATAGTGGAAAACATGGTGCACAAAGAGACAAAGACCCATAAAAAAAGAGCAACAATAGTGGTGATAACAACAAGAGAAAACTTATGAGCAATAAAGCATATGTAATAGAAACAATATTGTAGACGCCTGAAATATGCTTACACTTAGCATTTCATCCAATCCATTCAATTAACAGCACTTCGTTAATTTCCTATTGTTCACTCTATAATTGGATGCCCATTCACGACACTCTTTCAGCCATATTCTTCCCATATTCAACTTATTTGGCTAATATCTCTCTTATTAGCTAAACATTCCTCCTTTCGACCATTCAGAACCTCCCTAGTTCTCTCTAGACCACTTCTATTGCCTTCCTAGGCTATCTATCAGTCATAATTGGTTATTCATACCCCTCCCAACTCTCAATGAGTCTCTAATCACTTGCTAATTAACTAGCCTAAACCCTAGTTAACTAGCCTGAACCAAGCTTAACTAAGCCTAAAGCATGTTTATCCTAATCTAATCTAAAAGTGATTTTTGAGCTTTTGTCCCACATGCACCCAAATTCTAATCTCTCCCAAGTGGAAAACTATAAATACAAGGCTAAGCCTACCCATTCAAACTTACAACTTTACATAACACAAAACCAAAACAAGCCTGAGAAAGCTTTGAGATATCATTTGTATTAGCTTTAAGCTAATTAGACATTTGATCTTAAGCTTACCTCCTCCATTTGCATCCTTAAACCAATTTTTAAGTAATATGGAGAGAACCATTGGCCTTGAAGCCATTAATGGTGAGAATCAATTCTTGAAAGCTTGAGAACCATAAAAAAACTAATCACACCTTCAATTTCTAAGTTGATTTTCTTAGGTTTAATGTTTAATTAGTGATCTGAAGAGTAGAGAGTAGCTTTATCAGGTTAGTTTAGAGTTAATCTAATTCAGACAATGATAGATGTTAGTGTTGTTTATCTCTTATCATGATGGTTTAGTGTATATTAGGTTCATGCTTTGAGGTTAAAATGTTTTAGACTCATTTCCATAGCATATATAACTTATCCTTGTTCACATTTGGCATGCCCTATCAGACATGAAGTCCATCCTCCATTAATGGAGTCTATTTCAAGATATTTATTTTCAATTTCTAACCCCTCTCATGATTTCTAGGAGAAAAAACTTGTTATTCACTTAAGTTCATTTTTTAAGAAAGTTAAATCATCCTTGTTCATGCACATTTTGTGGGTATAAGCTAGAAATAGGTGTCATTGACTAATAATTAACCTGTTTTCTTTTCAAAAAATTTCATGTCTATGATTTTTGTAGGTTTTACAGGGGGTACGCGTATGTGTCTTAAAGGGTAGCATCAGCGTAAAACATGCCACATATCCATTGAAACAAGCAAGTAAACATATTTCTGGTGTAAAAACACTTGTGCGCATGTGCAAGTGTCATTCTAGGTGTGTATCTATTGAAACAAGCATGTACATGTCTTTCTGTTGCAAAAACACCTGTACGCACGTGTATATGTTGAAACAGGTGTGTATCCTTCATTTTAGGTGTGTATCCGTCACTGTTACTATTTCTTTTAAACTGGGGCATGTATCCATTGAATTGGGCACATATCTAATAATAGGCATTTACATGTCCTTAAAGGGTGCGTATGTGTCGAACTGTGTTCACTACCAATCTTTCCGAGGCCATAACTTTTACTCCTGAACTCGAAACGACTCCATTTTTATTGCGTTGGAAAGGTATTGAAGAAAAATACGCAATGAAAACATAAAATCATGATTTTCCATTACAAAAAATTTATGGTTTACATTATTAGATAACTAATCATTTTCTAATAGGTATTGCAGGCTTCTTTTGGGTTATTTAACTAACGTAGTCTAAGTGTTTCTCTTTTTTAGTTAGAAATGGATTTCATGAAGTGTGTATGCTCTCTCCTCACACCTTCTAGGTGATCCTGGGGATCAAAAACACTTCTAGAAAATCCCTTTTCCACTTTCAAACACACTTATTTAATGTTTCCTAATTTGGTTAACCTTTCAAAGTTGGTTAAAAATGAACTCTATCTTTTGAAAGGAACACATACAAGTATTTTTCCATAAAAATTATTTTATTGGAGTTTTCATGTTTTGTATGCTATTCCTTTGCGCCTGTTGGTGATCTTAGGAATCAAAAACAACATGCAAGATCTTTTTTAAAATGTCATGATTAGTTGAGGAAAATTACTAACTCTTCGAATATAGGGCCTAAATACTTGTCAAAGAAAGGAGGAGTCAAAATGAAACACGAACCCACTAACATGTGTTTTCATACAGGTTTCTGAAATGGTGTACTACTTAAAACCACATTAAGTTAACAAAGATAAGAAACACACCACTTCAGTTCACACTGTATTTATGGTTTTGAAAAAGGGTGCATCCCTATCTGCTCAACTGGAACATAACCCCTTGGCATAACACCTTAAGATACAATAATAGGGGTGGTTCTAGGAACCCTAAAATAATCCACCACTGAGTAACCTCATGGATGAAATAGGAAGCACTCTGCTTACCCACTTGACTAGTACACACTATGAGTTAGAGTCAAAGATTGTCTGTATCGTGGTCCTAGTGACAGTACAACTAAATGCACTAGTTTCTCATTATATCAGAAGGGGGTACAGTAAAGCCGAGATACTCCCAAATCAGTCATTAGGACTCTTTGGGAAAATCATGCTCACATTAGACAATCTTATGACACCTAGTTGAGAGATCTTATTAGGGAAGCCATTCTTTCTTGGATCTCCCTTTGACGTGTTACCTTGTTTGCATTGTCTTGACACAATTAAAATAATTACATCGTGTTTCTCATAAATGTGATCTAAGTGTCGTCATTGTGTCATTACGTTGCCCACATTTTAGCACATCCTTAGTATACTTTGAATTATTTTGATTTCAAACATTTTCCCAAATCTTGAAAATTTTTGCTTACTTTGTTTGCGTCATTTCGATACCACTTTGACACTAATATCTCACTTCTTTACAAGTCTTGATAGACGTGTCCAATTGGTGTGGTTACGAGGATTACATTTGTAAGCCTCACCCTTTAACATTTCGGCATTGTTGGTTTTCAAACTCATCATGGTATCCTTTGATTGGGATTCACGTTTACCCTTTTTTAATATTCATGCCTTATTCATTTCGAGCTTGACGTAAGTATTGACATTGTGTTTATCATCTTTGCATTGAACTATATTTTTACACACAAATTTTACATAGGTAGTATTTCCTTATGGATTCGCTTTGTGTTTTACACTTGTATGATTGTTCGTTGTGATCATTCATCTAGAAAACTTATTTTCTAGGACAATCCTTTTATATCTAATCGATGTTGTGTCATCACGATGTCTATTTTCCTTAGACCTTCTTCAAAAAATCATGCACACATATCCATACCTAAAAAATGTCTAGTTGGATGTCATTATGCTTCCCTGAATCAACATGTCACTTCCTTCCCTTTGAAGGAGGTCCATCACAGTATCTAGATCTAGACATTTTTTCTTAAAACAACATTAAAAATGACTGAATATCACATGGTTTCTCATGCTTACGACAAACGGAACCTAGGTTTAGGTATTCACATCAAAATATTCACATTATGACTAAGCCTCATTTGGTTCTTCATTCTAGAGGGCCCATTCGGGTACCTTGTTCCCCACCTTCAGCTCATAGTCGGTGGTATGATTTGGATACTTCTGATCAAAATTATTATTCAGGTTCCCCCCACTCTTCTTCTAATTCAGATCCAAACTATTGTTCGAACTCCCACTCTTCTTCTGTAGATTCAGATCCTAACTATAGTTCAGATACCCCTAGATAAAATCTCGAATCACGGTCCTTTCTTGCTTTGTAGGACCTTTATTCTAAATAACCTCAATGATGTCTTCCTCCTTTGAAGACTTATGTGAGTCCAAGTTCCATCAATCAAACATCTGATTCAGTTCTTGAGTCGTAGTCATCAATTTCTTGGCGGGACCTCCTTCATCTATCGCCTCGATGACCCCTTCCTCTATCGAAGAATTCCATGACTCATATTCCATCTAATTAATCATCTAATTCTAATCCTACATCGCAAATTAACATATGGATATATGATCCTATTATCTCTCCCAAATCTAAATCGTCCATTCATGAGATGCCTACCGCCAATCCTACTTTCTCCCTTGAGTCATCTTCTTTTATTAATCAATATTCCTCACTTATCGGACTTGTTTCTTCTATTAAACCTTCTATGGCCAAAGAACAATAACCTCTACTAATTTATTTCTCTCAGAATGAAGGAACAATTAGACTACACAAAGATGTCCATTTAGATGATTGTAAACAAGGATTATTTCTAGAACTCGATAAACTCACGTATTGGGGAAAAGAAGATTATCCCTTTTGTCATAATATAGATGAGGAGCCTAAAGTCATGGAACTTGATTCTTCTTATTTTATTCCATCTTCACCTTCCTCTAAGAATTATGAGATTTCAGGGTCTAGTATAAATCGATGGCCTATCTTCTCATTACCAACTCATTCCTTATCTACCATCATTCCTCAATCAAAATCTCACCTTGGGTCAATGCTGAGTAGCCCATCATCTTCTTCTATATTAGATCCACCCCTAGGTAGCCCTCCATTTTCCACTTCCGGTTCAGCTCCTAGTAGCCCATTACCTTCTATTCTTAGGCCACATCCTAGTAGCCCTTTCTCTTTTATCTATGGGACCCCTCCCGGTAGTCCCTCCTCATCTATACTTGGGCCATGTCCTCGTAGCCCAACTTCTTCCATCTTCTTCTATTCTTGGGCCATGTCCTTGTAGCCCAACTTCTTCCATCTTAGGGCCATATTTTATCATCCTACATCATCAACTATCAGTGGCTCACCTCATGGTAGTCCATCATTTTCAATTCTAGGACCGTATCTTTTTCATCCATCACACCTTTCTTCTATCAATGGTTGTGGCAATCCTGCAGTCATTTATCACATTAGGACTAAACATCCAAGTTCACTTTCTTCTCCTTCTCGAGATTAGACAAGTCACACGTTAGCTTGTAAGAAACCAAAAAAGGTTCATTATCAAGCTTAGGTCAAAACTTCCAAGAGCTCCTAATAAATCAAATTATCTTAAGGTTAAAAAATAAGCGCGATTTAAGAACGCACATCAATGTAACCATCAAGTATAACGTAAAGTGTAGAAACCTATGAATAGGTAAATCAAGCTCCCATATAAATAATCAATGTTTCAAGATAAATCACATTCATTTTTTGAGTACGAGCTCACCATGATCATTGAAATCGGAGAAAATATTACGCTTGATACAAAAACACGCCTAGTCTCCCTTATCAAGGAAGTCGCATACATTATTGTTAGATCTTACCATGTAGAGTGAATTTTGTTAGTCCTAACCTCCTAAAAACTATCAAAATTCTAAAAATAAAAAACAATGCAAAAATACCAAAAAATGAGAAAACATACACAAAAATCAAAGGTACAAAGATCAAACATTACAATCAGGTATTGCGTACACATGGATGTTTCTTTCATGCCTTCAATGTTATTATTCTGCAAGTCTTCCTTCCATTTTCATTCCTTTAGTGATATTTTGGTTAACCTATCCACACACATTTTGTGACATTTATGTCAATGGTATTTGTTTGACCTTGGTCTTTTATTACCTTGGTAAATTAAAGAATGACTGACGTTTTAGAGATCCTATCACATTCAACATCTAATATAAACTTGTTGCGAAGAAAGTTTGGACATTATTTTTGACACTAGCCAATGTCATCATTGCAATCAACTTGTCAAACAAGAGAGCTAAAATAAGTTTTTAGAAATTAAAAGAATCAAAATCAAAAGCTAAAATCTAGAAGAAAAAGTAAATTGATATATAAATCTCTCTTGGGGTATTTCCAATAATCTCTACCAGGGCTATGGACACCTAACTGGAAGTAGAGAAATGTTGCGATTAGAATCAAATGCATATCCTTTGGGGCTATGGATGCTTGGATGGAAGTGGAGCAATGTATGTATATCTTTCCACCATCCATTCACAAAATCACCTTTCAAAATCAATCATTGTTACACATTGGCTAGGGTGTCTTCACTTGTTGTCTAATAAATCTTCCCTTCAAGAAGTAATTAAATTCCATGCACACACATTGGATCTCTCTGAGTGAACATGATTAGTATGTTACCAAGTGTCATTTCTGGACCTTAATCAAACTCTTGCTTTAGTCCATATCTCGTCTCATGATTTGTGGCTTTGGCTAATCACTTCTTCATCATGAGGCTTCTAAGACACATTCATATCGTTAACATCATTCTTCTACTTAGTTCAGAACATCCATGTGTATAACATTAATTTTTTGCCATGTTTACGGACACCTTTGTCACCTTTCACAAAAACAATCTTCCACTTCCTTTCTATCATGTGTTTTAGGCCAACTTACGCTAGGGGCATCCTTTCTTCTTCCCAGCACTTCATTATTTTATGTTCATCATCATGTTGAACCTATCCATAATGGCCTTGGGTCCTAATTCTACCATGAAGAGTTTACCTTTGAATACTCCCACATAATCGCTGGGGAATTTTTACATCTTCACCTTTATCATACGTGCGTGTCCTTCTACCATTATACATCCAATCTATCACTATGGGCATCCATACTTCTTGTTCGTCCTGTACATAGCTTTAGAAAAAATTCAAAAAATCAAACCATTAAAATATGTTTCAAAAAACTTCTAAACAATATAAATCATCCTACAAAATGTTTTTCTTTGGTTCTCACCTATTCATGTGCGTGACTCATGAGTCATCTTGATCTACCTCCATCAATAAAATCTAGGCTTCTTACTATGTCTATACTCTGGGGCACAATGAGTTGCCTTGTACTGTTTCATAGCACACATTACTTTTTGATAGGACTGAAGTGTCCTCCGTTATTCCTTTTGCATGTATCAGGTTTCTTGTAAAACCATCTTCAACCCGTGTCATTAATTTGAATAGGTTGGAACTAAAGCTTGATAATAAAAAAATTCCATTATGTTTCTTTGTTATGTTATCTTGTTTACTTTTTCGTATTGCATTGCATTTTTTATGTTGCATGGAGTTAGGAATCTTTTACTTTCTCATATTTCATTGCATTTTTTATGTTGCATGGAGTTGGTGTTTTTAGCAATGGACATTTGTTCATATATGGATTTTCATGTCATACTACACTTTTGTTCATTATTTTTAATAAGGACCGATGATGAAAATCTTTAACAATATGATGACAAATAAAGTTGTTTAAAAGGAAGTGTATGGATGTTGGCTCATTCCGCCTTCATCATTCTCCTTTTCTTCTATATCCCCTTTCTTCTTCTTCACACTATTATTTCTTTTGTTCTCTTTCTATCTTATTTTCAATCATTGATCGAGTTCTTCTATCACCCCATTGACAATCAAGGGGGCATTGTTCGTTCTACTCATTATTTCTTCTATCCATTAAATTTTTTCTACTTGTTTATGCTTGTTTACTTTCTTTGAAGTGGCGTCACTTACGCCACCTCAAAGAGGGGCAAATGTAGACACCTAAAATATTCTTAAACTTGGCATTTCATCCAATCCATTCAATTAATGACACTTCGTTAATTCCCTATTCTTCGTTCCATTATTAGATTCCCATTCACGACACTCTTTCGGTCATATTCTTCCCGTATTCAACTTATTTGGCTAATATCTCTCTTATTAGCTAAACATTCCTCCTTTCGACCATTCAGAACCTCCCTAGTTCTCTCTAGACCACTTCTATTGCCTTCCTAGGCTATCTATCAGTCATAATTGGTTATTCATACCCCTCCCAACTCTCAATGAGTCTCTAATCACTTGCTAATTAACTAGCCTGAACCCTAGTTAACTAGCCTGAACCAAACTTAACTAAGCCTAAAGCATGTTTATCCTAATCTAATCTAAAAGTGTTTTTTGAGATTTAGTTCCACATGCACCTAAATTCCAATCTCTCCCAAGTGGAAAACTATAAATACAAGGCTAAGACTACCCATTAAAACTTACAACTTTACATAACACAAAACCAAAACAAGCCTGAGAAAGCTTTCAGATCTCATTTGTGTTAGCTTTAAGATAATTAGACATTTGATATTAAACTCACCTCCTCCATTGAACTTGAAATAACACCTCCATTTGCATCCTTAAACCAAGTTTTAAGTAATATGGAAAGAACCATTGGCCTTGAAGCCATTAATGGTGAGACTCCATTCTTGAAATCTTGAGAACCATAAAAAAAGTAATCACATCTTTGATTGCTAAGTTGATCTTCTTAGGTTTAATGTTTATTTAGTGATCTAAAGAGTAGAGAGTATCTTTAACAGGTTAGTTTAGAGTTAATCTAATTCATACAATGATAGATGTTAGTATTTTTTATCTCTTATCATGATGGTTTACCGTAGATTAGGTTCATGCTTTGAGGTTATATGTTTTAGGTTCATTTCCATAGCATATCTAACTTATCCTTGTTCACAAATACAGTGAAAAAATTCAATAATAAAGTGAGGAAATAAGATGCAGAAAAAAATATCAAAAACTCCAATCAATGAGGTTAGAGAACTCAAAAATCCAAAAAAAATCCTTTTCCAAGAAAAATACTCAATTGTTAAGGCTAGAATTCTTCCTTCTTGAGCCAAATTTTACCTTAAACCCCTAATTGAGCTTGGAATCTTCTTGTTCCTTTTTAATATACCTTAGTAAAGGTTTAATCAACCATCAACATGAAACAAAACAAACACTAGTTTTAATTTTCCTACCTTCTTATAAAACTCCCTTCTAAGCTTCTCAAGTCAAATGCCTTTGGTATAATGGTGTTGGGAAAAATCCAAATGTTTCCAAGAAAAAAAATATTTCAAGCACCCTCTATGAATCCTATGGTGTGGGAAAAATTTTAGTTTTCCAACTCTCAACCTAAATCCACTTTCTGTCATCCAGCTTACTTCTTCAATTGTAGCTCCTTGTACCCATAAGGACCTAGTCTTCTAGGTAGAAATTTTTATATATGCTCTCAATAAAAAAACTATGAACATTTCTCAGTACCCATTTGGGGTTTTCATTAGTTTACAAATTTGCAAGGAACCTTTATTTACTAAAATATCTCCAAATTCACTGATGCGTGCTTTCTATTAGGTCTTAGACCTATAATAGACTGGTAAAGAGAACCATTTCATCATTTCTAAGAGCTTGGAAGGAAGAATGAATTCAAAACCATGAAAATATCAAAATATGTGGTCCACCAAAAGTTTCTATAAAATACTAGCCTTTGAATCAATTCTTAAGATCCTCAACCAAAAACATTTCCCAAACCCTCGCTAGGGTTTTACTAGGACATGTTAGGTAAGAAATTGTAATTTAAAGAGGATTTCAAGTAAATAAAAACTCTAGGATTCACCTAAAGATATCTGCTAACTAATTACACATTTTCCATGAAAATTTTACCAAAACTTATGCTTAATCTCTTAGAAACCAATGACCTCACATCTTCAAAATAGTTTATCCCACTAGTAATGGACTATGTAAATATCAACATTTAAGATTTTATTTTGTTCTTACCTTTATATCCAAAATATCAGTCAAAACACCTACATTCACACTAATCAATTATTCCCATTAGTGATTCATTTATTATGTAAGGAGTTTCCTTCATCTTTTAACTGTATTTCCTCTAAGATTATCCTTACAAAACCAAAGAACATAGTTGTACCTGCATTTCAAAGTATTTAATGAATAAACCAAATTAAGCTCACCAAAATAATTCAATCATGTTAAAATTTCACAGGATTACACACAAGTAAACTAATATACTCAAAACTGCATTGCTAAAATACTCATCTAATTATCAAGATTGTAGTCTTCTCATATGAATTTTGATTTTTTCATTTCACCTCCATAAATTTCATCACACTCTCCCCTTAGTTTCTTATCCCTATTGTTCTTCACATGAGGATTTTTTGTTTCGTTAAATAACTCTTTCTTGAGTCTTTTCTCCCTTCAACCAAGTCACATGATAACCTAACTAGATTTTTCTTACATAGCATGATATTAAAACATAGGAAAGTCTCTTTTTTTTTCATTTTTCAACACTTTGTTAAGCTCATATACTCTTTAAGAGTCTTTTATGAAATTAACAATAGTTTAAGATTTACCTTTTAACATCCAAAACTCTAACCGAGAAGGACAATTTCCTTTATATGTTATAGATTGCAAATTCAAGTTTTTAAAATATAATTTTTAGAAGGAAAATGATTCCTTGCTTCTATGAAGGGTATATTGAATTCTCATGGACCCTATTAGAATTCTATAAGTATAAAACCTCTAATTATGTTTAGAAACACAAAATATGTTCCTTGGAGTTGATGCCCCTTCATTAAAATAAAAGGAAGAGAATACAGAGAAAAGTTACATCAACGAATATAGGCACACACATGGGACACCCATGGTGTCAAAAAATTATAGGCCCTTAGGACATATCTAATAGAATAAATTTAATGTAAGAAAGGAATAAATCCATAAAAATGGGATAGCTATGGTGTCACAAGACAAGAAATGAACTAAGGCCAGAAAATTAAGTACACATGTAACAACACACACAAATAACAAACATGGTGTAGAAAATAGTAACATTGAACAGTGATAAAAATAATTTGTAAGAAAGAACATGCAACAAATTTTATCACTACTAAATAAGACACATGTGTTAGTCCATTTAGTTTAAAAACAACATGTACACAATACACATAATCAAGAGTAATGAGGAGGTAGAAGGGAACTATAATAAAACAGCAACACATATTGTGTGGATAAATTTCCCCAAGAGGTGTAATGTAAGGAACCAAAGTAGTTGTTATCATCATGTAACGATATGTGTCTTTCATCAAGCTCAATATAAATTTTGAATGTGTGTGTGTAAAGGGGAGAAAATAAATGCTATTAATCAAACCGTAGTGAAAAAAACATATGTACTATAAAATAAATTAAATCAAGCTATATGTAGAGGTCCTATTTATATATTTTGAAAAATATATTAATGTTATTGTATTATTGACTATAACTATGTATAAAGAGATGGGTAATAGATGAGTGACCTAATGAGAGCCTAGCGAGGAGGAAAATAAGATCTAAATGAAATGGGAGGTGCGCGCCTCAATTTTTTTGAAAGAAGTATGCTTGTATGTGATTGGTATGAAATTTGCTGACATGTTCCATAGAAACCTTCTGAGGAGAGAGAGGTGGAATAGATCTATTTACACCATTTCAATATTATGAATATGTTAATTTAAATTTGATTTAGTGAGGTTAGTGTTACACTAAATCGATGTAGGTTAGATATTGATGGATATTTTGATTAATTAACTTCAAATATTAATTCTACAATATCATAATAGTGTTATGAATCATGTAAAAAAAGATATGATCTTGAAAAGACAAGAAAAAGAGTGCACTTATCTTGTTATAGAATATTCTAGGAAGTTCTAGGATTGTGTAGTAATGGAAGAGAGAGATATGAAACTGGAAGCACTTTAGAACTAGGAGTACAACTACAAACTACCTTGAAGTAGGACTATAGAAATATTTTTGGAGCATAATGTATGATATTGACCCTTCTGTATGGTTTATACCTACTCTGATTCTACTTCTACAACTTCATATGTTGGTTTCTTTCTTGTATTTGTTTATTATTAAACCTTAGTTATTGATTATGCAACGAATCTCTCTGAACATACTAAACACCATCTCAAACCCTAGTCATATATTATGATTATTGTAAAATAAACGTTAGGTGGGTTGTGGTCATTTTAATGCACCACCAACATTGGAACTACTCTTAAAAGGCTTCAAACTGCATGTCATTATACACCTAGTATGTAATATTTGGACAGATAAAACACATTTGGAAACTTATTTGAAAATGCTTATTTTGTATTTCTCTCTTGCTAAAATAATTTGAGGAGTGATGTTTGAGTTCTTGAAAATGAGAGAGAATATTTTATTGACCTAGTACTAAGCCTCAGACTTGATGTGGATGATTCCCTACTGACTATAGATGTGTTATTGCTAAACATAGGGAGATGTGAGTAATTTTTTCAAGTGTAAGAAGTGAGAGTATCAATGCATTATTGTAGGATTTATACATTAGCAAATGATTTAGTGTTTACTTTCTTTTATAGGGCTCCATAGGTGATTTATCTAAGAAAGGATGCCCTAGATGAAGTATAAGACCAAAAAAAGATGCCAATTTCAAATTAGAGTTAGATGACATATCGGTCCAAGACCATACAAGTCAGATAAGACCTAATACAAATTATCGACAAAATTGTATGAACCTAAATGGGGATAGAAAACATGAAATATAAAGTTTAGAACTTGTCAAATAATGTTTTCTATGGATTTTGTGCATTTGATTCTTAGAATTTAACGAAATGTCAGTGTGTAAAGATAAATAATATAAAAGAGAGACCTAAAAAAGTGTTATGTGGGAATGGACATACTCTCTTTATAATAACCAGAGTACATTGTCAAATCAAGTGTTGTCAAAGTGAAAATTTCCAAATTTGAGTGTTAACATTTTCCTCCACTTTAAGTATGAAATGAAAAATACACACTTAAAGGAAAATATACTTGATCATGTAAACACACCTTTCCTTTCTCAAATCTTTGTTTTATAGTTGTCCATATTGTTCTTGGTATTGGAATGCTCCATGATGAAACTTGCAACACAAAGTGTAGTCAATGCCCATGATAAAGAATTAAAAGTTAAATCACATATAACATGTAATGTGAAATTTGTTCATTTTCATAAAAGTGAAATGAGAAGATGTAAAAAAAAAGGAATAAACCTATTTTCTTTATGGAAGAAGAGAACATTACGATTTTCTTATGCTGTGAGATTTGTACTCTTGATCTTTATCAAAGGATTGGGGGTGAGCAGTACCAAATTTGTATTGAGGAGAAACTAGAGTGTTAGGTGCATGCTACCCAACACATAAATGTACATAAAAGAGATGAATGAAGAAGAATGTGTATTAAATTTATTCAACAACTTTGATATCTTCCCCTTTGATTGTAAGAGGAGAGGAAAGTATTATGAAGAAGACCTTAGCTTCTTTGATACCTTCCATTACCCCATGGATCACATTGGTAGAGATAGATCTAGACCAAAATTTGAAAATAAGGACATGCAATAAAATTAAGGATAGGTACCACAAAACACTCCCCATATACTTCACAACTGATAAAATATGAATAAAAGATAAGTGAAAACTAAAAAAGTGTTGAATGATTGATAAAGGAGGGGGAATCATGCATCAAAGATTCATGAAAAAATAATAGAAATTGAAATTCCATAGTGAAGGGGTGAATTAATTCACACCCCTAATATTAATCTGAACTGAGTCTGAAAAAGTGTCAAAAACCTAATAATGAAGCTAAAAACATGAAACTACTGATAAAATTGACATTTTTCCCCTGGGAAAAAACATATGGGAATGTCAAGATCGTACCATATGATATTCACCTAGCTGTATTTTAGAAGCATAGAGAATTAGAGGTGGGTGCTTCAATCTTTCAAAACTTTCATTTCATTTTCTATAGCTTATAAAATCATTCAAAACAACCATTCAACACTCATATTCAATTAGAATCTTATTAGGTGTGTAACATACATTCACAAGTACATGAAACAAAATAAAAAATAGATGAACACAAGATAAAAATTGTGAAACCCTCAAGGAGAAAAAACGCAATAAATTTTTTAAACATATTACTCAATCCAAAATACTCATGTGAATATTACACATCACACAAGATTTGTTTATTGAAAAACCAATTTCACAAGGAGTACCCACCCCTATTTAGTATCACACCCACTATACAAGGAGGATACAACCCCCCAATATGATCAATTACACACTCAACCATCTAAATATGATGAGCACAAAAATATTATTGCTCTTACAACAAATTTCGATCACAAGTTCAGCTCCATACACATCAAACACTCTTAAACAACCTTTTCTCCTACTTCATTAATTGTTTATCCATCATTTTTTGATTAGGTACAATTACCTTGTACAATTGATCCTTCACTCTTATAAACTATTCATTCATATTATTATATCTTCTATTTACCCTTGTATACTCTTCTTTCACCTTCCCTATCTCACTCAAATCCCCATTATCACAAAACACACAAATGAACAAATACACTAGCCTTTTATACTTGACACACAACATAAGTGACCATGGGTCAGATAATACCATTAAGGATGGTCATTTCAACGTAAAAAACATATCATACACTCTCATATAAATAACTCAGAAGGACTAATCAGGTCAAAAAATTTCACACCATCAAGAACTAGCTCAATTCTTCTCAAATAGGCCTAAGAAAGGTCTTCATCACCAACAAATTCTTCAAGGACTACAATGTCTTGTAACATCTCCAACAAGGATTCATTAACTACACAAAAGTAAGGAATATCCTCTAAACATCACACAAAAGCACAAAAAATTATCCAACATTAGTTCTCATCATGACACCCACCAACAAGTATGCTTCAGTCACTAGGTATGAGCAGCTAGAAAACTAGTCTCTAAGAACAAGTAGGATCACACCATACCCCAAAATTTTAATAATTATTTGGAACATTTATTGAAGAAAAATGACCAAAAATATTCTCTAGGTCCACAAAACACCACAAAATAGGGTTGAAAAGTCTAAGACATCCATCTCTCCTACCTCTCTTAAGCATGGTGATCATGCCCAAAAATAGGTCACCAAGAATGAGAAACTTAACACATTACAACACCTAACCAAGACTAAAGTAGCATATTTATGGATGTATATCATTGTTTAATATCTAAAAAAATTCACTTCCAACTCCAAAACAAAGCACATTGGCTCCAAACAACTTAATCTCAGGGACTACTCAAACTGACAATCAGGACTCAAGAACAAGTCTTGAGGAATCATGCTTTAAAAACCACAACCATCACTTCTAATATCAAAAAATTCATGGAACACATCATCATGGATTAGAAACACACTATAAATCCTTCATAAGCACATGTCATACTGAGAAACGCATGCCTTCCTACATGTTCCATCACATCTTCTTGGAAAGCCTAATAGGGATAAATAGGCCAATAGGGATTAATAAAAAATACATATTTCGTAATAACTCAAATGCATCAAACTCATCATATGAAAATCCTACATACTATCCATAACCATCTGACTTAGCTACAACATGAAAAGCAACTCATCTCAACTCAACCATCATTACTAGTTTTGCAACTTCTAGTCTTTTAACAGTAGGGAAAATTTGGTGACATGTATTTTAAATTTTCTCCACTCAAGATATCCCAAAATTTTCATGGACATCTAGAACACCTCCTAAGATTTTTGGAAAAAAAGACTTGAACTTCTTGATTGAAACTTTCAGAATTAGTAGAAAATTATCACTATTATCCTATACACGTCACCACATTACTCATAGAAGCAATTAGTAGTAAATTTCTATGGTAAAAAATTTGCATGAACAAAAACAAGAGGAATGCATCAACCTTGATAGGATATAACTATATAAAACATCCCTCATGCACAAATTAAAATTTTAGGAATAAATAAATAACCATAGAGATGATATAATAGATCAATTTATGCACTCATCATCTCCCCTACACTTTACCTTTTGCATTTCCCTATGCAAACTCATATCTACCTAGATCTCTAGCTAAGTTGTTGTGCCATGTCATATTCTTCAAATTGATATTGAAATTGTTTTCTTGTTCTCTTACACCCATGATTGTTTGAAATAACCTCTACCCATGTTGTGAAGCTATCTTGTGATTGGGCAGCATTATTCTGCCAAGTAGTCATGAGACTCAAGAGAAGGGGTGGTCTCACTCGTATTCCAACCCACTCATCATTGTATTCTTTTTCATTTTTCTCTGATGATTGCTAGATAATTTCAATAAGTGCATCTCCCCTCCTCATTCTCCAACTGAGGTTTTGGGGGGAGATCGTTTCCATTTGTTTCAAAGGTAGGCTCAATGTAATCCACTGTTTATTACAAGCTTGCAGTGCAACACCAAAATGATATTGATTATAGACCTCAAAATATTGCACTCACTTATGTAAATCCTTTGAAGTATTATGTCCTATGCCAACCTGATAGTAAAGGGACCTAAATTTTGTATTCATAGCCACATCATTGTGATGGGTAGGCCTAATGTAGAAACCTATGGTTTGATTTGTCTGATTTAAAAGTTCTATTTTCTCACTCCATATGATTTGATTTCTAAGCAATGACTAAAAATCCTTCGACTGAAAATCCCCCACAAACAAATTATTGAAGAAATCTGGCACATTACTAACCAATATATTGTGAAGGTAAAATTCACACATAAGATTTTGAATATGAGGAGTAAACTTTTAATAGATTTCCAGGAAAGTATTGCCATCTGGGGCCTTATAGGGTTCTCTACTACACATCATCATAAATTTCCAAGCATAAACGTTTTCTTGAATAAACTATTATAGACGAAGGAGGATTTCCTACAGACTAGAATTTTACAGGTCATAGGAAAAAAAAAATCCAAAATAGATTCTAAATCCTTCTTTTCACTCGTACTGGCTTCAATATCTCCATTAATATTTTTATTTTATTTTACCAATTCTTTATTTAGAAGAGATAATTGGGTGAAATTGTTTCATACTATGAGACCAATATCCATTTTTATTTTAAGAATTTTAACTTCTACCTTTAAAGTAGTAATTTCTCTAAACTTCTCTACATTTCTTCGTATAAATTTAGTTTGTAAAGACAAATTAGTTTCTTCCATACCTTTCAAATTTTATTTCAAGGAGGTAATTTCATCTATGTAAATCCTTATCACTTCATCTCCATGCATTTCCTGGCCACAAACCTCCATTGCAACAATTTATAGAGCTCTGGTTAGTATTTCCGGTGTTGTAGACATTTCTGGCGCTTAACACTAAGTTTCCAGAGATGCAAGAATGTCTGGCATATTAGTGACAGGGCACTGTGTTGCAGGAATGGTTGATGTGAGTTCTGTTGGTGTAGGTGGTATATTTATTCACTTATTTAGTTTTATTCCACCTCACCAGGTGAGTCATCTCACTTAGGTGGACATGGATCTAGGTGTCATCTTAGTTATGATAGATTCTCTCACAGAATCTGTCATATGTGTAAGTGTGTCATAGGAGTTACATTCCCATTTGGGAAAGTAAATCCTCTTCTCCATTATGGAGGAATCTTCTCTTACATGGGAGTTACACATTCACTCCCCTATATGTACACCACCTCTTTTGATCTATGATAAGCCAATACAAGATAAGCTAAGGCTTCCATTCCACTCCACTTTTTGAATCTTGAGCTCTCATATGCATGCACATTGCTTTACAAAGCTTTCTTACTTTAATCTCACAACTCCTACACTTTGGTGAAGTACAACTATTCGATGCACGTGAATTCCTTCCAGGTCTTCGTCCTACACTCCTTCATGGTATCATAGCATGGGGATCGGAATCGCGTTTCTCACCATCATTGCTCCACTATGTAGTTGCTTGTGCAAGCTCTCACTTTTGCATGTGCTCTACTTTCTTATTTTGAGATTCTATGGGTGTATTTTTTGGGTGTTTGTGCTCTTCAAGTGTTCAATGGCCTTGCATGTGTGCTTTGGAGGCATTTTGTGGTGTTCAGGTTTTAACATATTATAGATTTGAAGGTTGATAGCTCACTCTTCATTTGATCTGCTCGTGCTTCACTGTGCTCAGAAATGTTGGTGCATGTCATTCAAACCTATTTGGCTTTGCCTTGTGTACCTCATTCATTGGTCTACTCATGCTTGTGACTACCTTTATTGGCATCGTGTCTACCTACAACATTTTTTTGGTGTTTTTGCTGTGCTACGGATACAATGCTCCATGTTTTTTGCTACGTATGTTGCGATCTGAAACGGTGGTTACAGTCTTACCTGCACTTTAGAAATAACAACTCAAGCTCGAGCATGTTTCATTCAAGCTCCAATTGTTTAAACTTTTCCTAACTGTGCACGTGGCTCCATTTTGAACAGCTCAGCCATTTTGGCATTTTTTGCCGTTTTGGTGTTTTTGGGGTCTTCAGTCTGATTTGCCAGCTCTCCAGCACGTGGATAATGGCCACTCCAGTGACCTAAGCTCCAGGTGATTTCCTTGCTCCATGTGGGCCTCCACTCCTGCAGTGACCTACCATAGCTCACCAACAGTTCAGTCAACAACCGTTTCAACCACTCAGTATCTAGTCCTTGTACCACACGTGGCTCTCTCTCTACAGTTCTGGGCATAGCCACCTTCAGTCTCTACACAACACGTGGCTTCATTTACAGTCACACTAACCCTTGCAAAACAGACTTGGTGCTGAACCTTGCTCAAACTTAGAGTCCACTCCTTCAACTCGCCATGGAGAGCCATCAAAACAGCTCGGTCTTAGCACCTCATCCCTTTTAGAATTATTTGCAGGTTAAAATAAACCCTTTTTAATGTTTTAAGGTTAAAAACATTCATTCATGGCATTGTAATAAATTTTGGGGTCTATTTTTCTTGTTTTATCATACTTCCTTTGAGCATCGAAGATGGAGGGCAAGCTCTGGGGTTGGCAGTAGGATAATCCCCCCTCGCAGTCAAAACAAACCCTATCTAAAATTTTGTGCCTTTTCCAACGGGTACCCACACAATACCCTTTGCACCCATTTCGGGCACTTTTTTAATGCATTTGTAACATTTATTGCATTTTCTCATCAGTTGCGGGAATTGTTTTGTGCTATAAATTTTGACTCGTTGCTCAGATCTAGTACTTATTCAGTCAAAGTTGCATGTTTTTTAGCATTCTACATAATGGAATTATCAATTTTGTAAATGCACTACTTTATAAAGTGCTGCATTCTGGGGGGGTTGCTTGTACTCTTGGGCCTACACACGTAGATGCATTATCGACCAAGTCTGATGTCTTTCTTTTGTGCATCTTGCATTCTTCATCATCGAGAGTGCTCTTTCCAGATGTGAGCGTCATAGGATCACCTTACAGCCTCTGCCACTTCTCACCAGGGGAGAGACCTATTCAGCTTGGCGTGCTTCCATGGAACGTTACTTCACCCACGAGGGTCTTTTACCCTTCTTGCTTGGGCCAGTTTCTGCACCCACTGATCATCATCATCTAGAGGACTTCCTCAACACTTGTGACCATGTCTTTGGTCACATGATGATGCATGTCTCTTGTTCTCTCTGGTTTCACGAGGCTAACTCAGATCCACCCCACCGTGTTTGGAGCATTCTTCAGTCCTTCTATGGAGACCCTTCACATACTACAGTTGTTGTTCCTGCTACTGATTCAGTTGTCTCCTTTTCTTCGTGTGATGATAGTTCCACTAACACAGGCTCACTTGGTTCTACTTCTGATGACTATGATAGTGCACCTAGTTCAGATGTCGAGAGCATGACAGAGGACTCTTCTCCTCTTTCTCTCACTATTCTAGAGAGTGTTAACAATTCCCACATCTCATCAGATATCGAGCAGTCTTCTACTCATTCTCACACCATCATTAAACCAGCCTCCTTTCCAATTCTAGTGTGTGAGGCCCTTTCCACTCCTCTACCTTCAATGGATGACTCATACCTATCTGACATCGTTCTTTTGTTTATTGAGCCCCCTGATTGGGGTGAGTATCTGCTTGACCTTAGTCATCTTTTCGTAGAGTCTACTTGTGATGCTCTGCAGGTCCCTCATCCATCTACAGGTGTTTTAGAGTAGTTCATCATCTCCATTGTTGGGAGTGCCCCTTCTGGGAATCTTACCACTTCCACTTTTTTGGAGACCTTCATTGATCCACCCTCAGCTGTGGATCCCTTTTCTATTGTGGAGGATGTTTTGTTCCCTTCACATCACTTGGACATCCTTTCCACGGGTGTTCCTATTTTATACTCTGACAATTCTACACTCGTGACATTACCTTTGGTTCCTTAGCACTCACTCGCTAGACTTATGTCACACTTTTCTGCACCAGACTCAGAGTTCTTCATGTTGCTACCTTTAGTTTCCTTTGTGGAGTGGGCGGACTTCTAGCACGTCATTTCTATCCTTCCTAAGGGTAGGCACACAGTTAATTGCAGGTGGTTCTTCTTTAGTCCAGAGGCAGAGGATCTCGTCATCGACATTCTTTTGGGAGACATCCTAGAGGTGCAGAGTTCAGATCCATCCATGACATCTTCTGCATTCCTCTTGTCTCCCTCTTCTTCTCTCTTCTTCTTCTTTCCGAGAGATTGCTTCTTTGTACATGGGTACCCTTTCAGGCTCGTCTATGGCCAGGACGCATATTTGGCATCTTTCTTAGATTAGAGAGTGTGTTTTTCTCTTGTGGTGGATGTTTTTCCCACTATGTTTTCCTTCACTGCTTGGGATCTTCTTCTTGTACATGGGTACCTCATCAGGATTTGTGTTGGGACCCATTTCTCATTTCTAACTTGCCGCCTCATCCTAAGTTACGATGAAGGGGGGCTATTGGTGTAGGTGGTATATTTATTCACTTATTTAGTGTTATTCCACCTCACTAGGTGAGTCATCTCACTTAGGTGGACATGGATCTAGGTGTCATCTTAGTTATAACAGATTCTCTTACAAAATCTGTCATATGTGTAAGTGTGTCATAAGAGTTACATTCCCATTTAGGAAAGTAACTCCTCTTCTCCATTATGGAGGAATCTTTTCTTACATGGGAGTTACACATTCACTCCCCTATATGTACTCCACTTATTTTGATCTATGATAAGCCAATACAAGCTAAGCTAAGGCTTTCATTCCACTCCACTTTTTGAATCTTGAGCTCTCATATGCATGCACATTGCTTTACAAAGCTTGCTTTCTTTAATCTCGCAACTCCTACACTTTGGTGAAGTGCAACTATTTGATGCATGTGAATTCCTTCTAGGTATTCGTCCTACACTCCTTCATGTTCATCATCCTTCGACTATTCAAAAGTGGTGGAAAAAGTACCAACCTCATCTCTCTCCTTCAAAAGTGGTGGAAAAAGTACCAACCTCATCTATCTCCTCCAAAATTAGAGCAGAATCATCATGAAACATTCAAGGTTGGGAAACTTTAGGTGTTTGTAAGGTACAAGACCTTGTTGGTTTCAACTACATAGTAGAATGGACTAGTAGGGTATTTTTACCCTTGGAAACTTATGGCATAGAAGATGGGTTATCCTTACTAGAAATTTCCTTCATAGTTTTTCTTGAATGGCGAGGAGTGAAATTGAGTGTAGGAAAAACACTAGGGAACTGTTCCTTCTTGATTTTATTTTGTTTTGAACTCTCCCCTTCACTCATATTTTTAATCTTCCTCTTAGTCTTGTAAAAATCCTGATGTGAATAGATTTATTGGATAATTCCTAGGTGGTTCAAGAAAGATCTACCACCCCCATTATTATACTTTTGTCCCACTTTGATAACTGATTCAATGAGATATTATGGTAAATTAACCCTAAGTTCATGGTTTGTGTGACCCCTCTTTAGATGAGTCAAGATCTTTAGTGCATCACCTTTGAGTATAAATGACTGCCCATCACATATAAAATATCTGTTGACCCACTTAGCTACTTCTTTCTAGAGACCAGGAAAACTCTCCCACTTAATTCCCTTTTGAGTACCATAAGAAGTAAGGATCACTTCTGGAATATATTCTCCTTCTGCATGAAACAGTGGTAATAAATCATTAAGTAGGGCATTAGTAAAAATTTTGAGACCAAAATATGGTAGGCTAGATAAGTCAGCAACAATTTGGCTACTTATCTCAATTATTTATCCCCCAATTCACGAGCAGGTTTCCTCAAAATTTATCAGGAACTCATCAACCAAATACTCATGTCAAAACACAAAAAAAATCTAATAAAATCTAACCATCCTTCATCATGAAATACCTGAGAAATAACAACATTTCGAAGTAGCGGCGCTAGAGAATATGGTTTGGATTTCATCTTTTCCCCATAGCTAAATCAAGGCTGAATAAAACTTCAAAAAAATGGTGATGGCTTGTGTGGAGTAACAGATCGATTGCACACAACAGTGACATTTGAAGTTTGAATTATTTTTTAAGCTCTTAATTGGTATTGAGTTGGTACAACTTTGGCAGTGGAAAAATTTGATAGGATAGGGACTTAGTTCGTATGGGAAGATTTAATTCATTGCACAACTCACATCATATCATCATGAACAATAAGGCCACTTGTCCTTCTCATAAATTCATTTGTCCTTTCCATAAA
The DNA here is from genome assembly GCA_019776745.2 of Taxus chinensis. Classification (NCBI taxonomy): domain Eukaryota; kingdom Viridiplantae; phylum Streptophyta; class Pinopsida; order Cupressales; family Taxaceae; genus Taxus; species Taxus chinensis. The sequence goes on along the minus strand of CM034156.1, from coordinate 507,647,417 downwards.
AAAGTGACACATGTGATATATTTTCTCATTATTATTCATTACACCCCACTCGTTGACATAAGATTTTGATTTATATCTGCAATAAGTGCATCAATAATTGTGTTTTGATGTAATCATTAAAATAAATGCAATGGGGGAAAGCTTAAAAAGGTAATATTCGTAGAAAAGAAAAATTCACTTACCCTTTCAAGCTCATCTCCGTGATATCCATAGAATTCCACATCCCGCGCTCACAAAATAAATGTGATTAATGTATGGTCTAATAATTAACATTCCTAACCTTTATTGAAAGCATGAAATAAACAAAAAAAACTACAATCTAATGGGAAGAAGGTTGAAAACATGATCATATTCCTATATTTGAATTAAAAAAATATATTCTTGGCGAGAAGAGCCAAATTCCTCCATTGAATCCATCCCTTTGCATAGTAGTATATCTTTGGTGAAAGTATCTTTATCAAGAGAACGTTGATAAATCCTTAATCTATGTTCATTCACCAGATGATTTCTTCTATATACATCGATCGAAAGTGGTCTCACAAAGCCGTTACTAAAAATCTTTTCAATCCGGTAGGGTACGAAAAATATTGTTTTCATCTTACCTTTGAAATGTTGGTACTTTGAGTCAAATAGTAAGACCCAATCTCCTTCATTAAAATTTATGTGCTTGATATGAGCATCATACTAGGATTTTCTATGGTGTTGAACAATTTCAGTTTGTTTTTGTGCCCCCCATCCTCATTTCATCTAGTTTGTTCAGTTTCATTACTCTCTCGTGTTGCAGTTCATTAAAATCAATTCCAACTCTCATTGTTTTCTTCCAAGTTTTCAAATCAAAATCAACTAGTAATAGTGGCTTCTTCACATAGACTAGTTCATATGGGGAGATAACAGTAGTAGTCTTTTAGAGATAATTTTAGGCCCAAACTACTTCTTGGAGTTTTTGTACCCAGTTCTTCCTGTCCGCATTGACAATTTTGGTTAAAATGTTCTCTAACTCTCTGTTTGTGACTTCCACCTTCCCATTGGATTGGGGGTGGTACGATGATGATTTATGATGCTTGATTAGTTAGATTTCCAGGAAGTAATCAATCATGTTAGAAACAAATTGAGGTCCCTAATCATATATAATGGCTCTAGGGGCGTCAAATATCAACATAATTATGTTGTACAAAAATTCAGCTACACCATCTTCATTGGCATATCGCAATGCTTAAACCTCATCTCATTTATTGACATAATTAATACACACCAGCATATACTCTTTCCCATATGATGTGGGGATCAAATGGTCCAACGAAATCAATTACCCACTTCTCAAATGGTCCTAAGACTAGATGATGGTTGAGAAGCATTTCCGTGGATGATGTAGGCTTACCCATTCTTTGACATGCATCACACTGCCACACATACTTCTTTAAATATTTGTGAAGAGATGGCCAATTCTACCACACTCCAAGGACCATGTTAATTGTCCTCTTTAATAAATAATTTCCTCCTCTAGGATCATCATGACAAGCTCTCAATATGTCATATACTTCATCCTCTCAAAGACACCTCTGAAGAACCATATCAGGAAAGCATTTAAATAAAATTCCATTACACCATTTATATGTTGATATGTTTTTAACTAAGCTCCTTCGTTCCTTATCAGTAAAGTAGGCTGAGAACTTCCCTATAGTTAGGTATTTTGCAAGATCAACAACCATGGAGGCTAAGCTAATACTGCAAACAAGTACTCATTTGGAGAGTGGTCCTAAACTGCCTCTTCTTCTCCTAAAACATTCAATCTCTAAAGGAAATAAAAAACAACATTATCCTTCCCAAGCTTATCAATAATAGTTAAGTTAAATTCTTCTAACAAGAGTAACCATCTAATAATGTTTTCCCCTAGTATTGGTTTATTCATAAAATATATTATAGTTGAATGATTAGTATACACAAAGATTTTATATCTAGTAATATAATGTCTAAATTTATTTAGAGAGTAAACAACAACTAAAAACTCATTTTCCATAGTGGTGTAATTTCTCTCTATGGGGTCATATTTTTGATGATGTAATAAATGGCATACATCTGCGATTCCTTGTCCTTTATTCCAAGAACAACTCCCATTTTTGTGATAGAAGCATCAGTGTGAATATGGAAAGTATGTCCCTAATCAGGTTCTCTCAAAACAAGATAAGTGGTTAAATTCTCTTTGATAACTTCAAAAGTCTGGTGACATTTAGGAGACCATTCAAATACACAATATTTTGTTAGCAAAGAAAACATGGGTGCAACAATTTTACTAAAATATTTTATGAACCTCCTATAATACCCTGCATGTCGAAGGAAACTCTTGATGTCAGTTTGATTTTTTGGTGTAGGAAGCTTAGTGATTACTTCAATATTTTTGGGGTTAACCTGTATTCCTTTGGTAGAAATATGATGACCCAAGAAAATTCTTTGATCAACCATTATCAAAAATTTTCCACGACTCAAGGAAATTTGGTGTTTCTCAAATCTAGTTAACACTTTTTCAAAATTGTTTAAAGATTTATCAAAAGTTGAACCGTGGACAGTAAATTCATCCATGTAAAATTCTACACAATCATTTATAAGGTCTGTAAAAATGGCCAAAACTGCTCTCTAGAAGGTAGTAGGTGTGTTACAAATCCCAAATGGTATAACTCTATATACATATGTACCCCAGGGACGAGTGAAGGTGGTCTTATACTGATCATAAGGTGTTATAATGATTTGGTTATACCCACTACACCCATTTAAGAAGGAGAAATATTTTTTTCTTGCTAGATTATATAAAACTTGATCAATAAAAGGAAAGGGAAAGGGAAATTAATGTTTCTTGGTGGATTTATTAAGTTCCCCGTAGTCTATGAAAATTCTCCACTTACCATTTTTCTTGGAACTATAACTAATGGTGATACCTATTGATTATCAGATATAGGATACATGAATCCTACCTTCAATAGTTTTTCTATCTCATTCTTGAAAATTTCTCTAAGTGCTGGATTGATTCTTCATTGTGGCTTCCTAACAGTTTACTATCCTTAGTGTAAATACGGTGAGTGAAAATTCTTGGGTAAATCTCTTTCATGTCAATATAATCCCAAGAAAAATCTTCGGAATGCTTCTTCAATATTTCTTCAACCCTTGTCTCTTGGCTGTCCTCTAAATTCTTTCTAATGGTCAGCTCTTTTCCTACATCAAAAGTCACTTATTTAGTATCTTTCAGAATAGTAAGTATTGCATCATAAATTAAATAATTTAAGGGACAAACATGAGGATGTAACATGTGCAAAATAGTCATGTTTTGAAGGGACAAAACCTTTACTAAAGGACAATGGAAATCAGTTACTGTATGTTCTTCATGATAATCATATATTTCTTCACAATTTCCAATCGAAATGTCACTTACCTCTATGATATTATCTGATGAGTTAAAAAAAATTGTTTCCATATCCCCAGTTTTAATTTTCGTAGCCACAATTCTCATTTCCGTAGCTACGGTATCCTCTTCGTCAGACATTGTGTATGACTTAAAAATTTATTCCATGTGATTTTTCACTACAATGGTGGCGAGATAAGAAGAAATCATATTGTTAGTATCTAAAAAATCAATCCATTTATGGTCACAAACATCCACCTATGGTTGGGCAAGAGGATAAAGTGAAATATTCTTTATTTTTTCCCCATTCAAAATAGTCATTTTTCCTAACCTATAATCAATGTACGAAGCAACATTAACTAACTAGGGCCTCCCTAAGATGATTGGGTATCTAACCTTTCGAGCTTTAGGCTGTAAGACTATAAAATTGACAGGATACTTCCAAAATTTAACCATGACCATTACATCCTCAATCACTCCATCTAGTACAACAATAGATTGATCTATCAATTGAAGAATGGTATTGGTTAGTTGTAATCCTATTAAAGATAATAAATTAAACATATATGTTGTTATAACATTGATGTAAGCACTAAGATTAACCAAAACGTTAGAGAATTATATAAACCATTTATAAAAATAGTATTGACTAGACTCCCAGGATCCCCATATTTTGGTGAAAGAATCTTTACAGCCACGATAATAGCTACATTTCCCTCCACTTTGACCTTTTTTGGGTACTTCCTCTTCCTTCTTGGTGTTTTTAGGAAATGGATTCTAATGATCTAATTTAACTCTAGAATGTTCTGTATTGCTCTCAGAAGTGGGACTTCAATGTTAATATTTTTCAGCTCCTGAACTAGTATTGTTTCTTCCTCATTCTATGTTTCTCTCAACCGTTATGGGAAAGGAACTTCATGCACATTTTTTTTCCTAGTGGATCATGTGTGTGAAACATGTTTAGTTTCCTTATTTTCCTCAGGTATATTGTCACTTTCCTCTAGTATCTTCTCATTCTATTCAGGAATATTTGTGGTAACAATAGGGGTTCTTTCATGTCCTTCCAGACCTTAGTTGTACATTATTAATGACATTCATCTACATCGTCTCACCCTATCCTGCTTCATTAATTGATGTTTTTTGTGTATTTTTGGTGTTTGAGACAAGCTGAGATGGAAGTTGTGTTTGTACTAATTTCCCTTACTAATAATTATGTTATGGTGGGGGCATTATATATTTTTGTTGTTGTACAAACATCTGTGGTTGATTAACATTATGTTGAGGTTCCTTGTGTTTATTTTGTGATGGTGGTATGTTAGTTGGAGGTGTCTAACCTTGCTGATTATATAGAGGTACTCTTGGTGGTGGCTATGGATAGGCTACCCAACTTGGTGGTGTCCAATCAGGTTGTCCCCAAGTTTGTGGAGGATCCTGATTGGGTCATGGTATCATCCACAGGTTATGAGCAGGTCGAGGGGCATAGGCAAACTGATTATTTGATCGTTGCATGAAATTTAATTATGCACTTGATTGAGTTATAAAATTTAATCTATCTTTCAGTCGAGGTAGGAGATTACAATGATTGGTGTCATGCTCAAGGACATCACAAATCAAGCACATGTCTATGACATCCAAAGGGAATTGTCTCAAAGGTTATCTCTTCCTCCATTTAGGACAATATATATCTAAAGGTTCCTTTGTAGCATTGTTCTTGTATTTTAACCCATCTATGGGTGATGTCAATTGTGATAGGATGTTTTTTTTCATTTTATCCATTTCCTTGAGAATTTATGAGGTACTTAGGGCATTATTTGATTCCTTTCTTCTCCTTATGCCTCCTCTTGTTCTAAAGTAACTTCTACATAACTCAATAATTTGTACCATAGTGAGTTTGTGTACATCACCTCCTCCCATAAGATGGAGGGAGTCTTTGGTTTCCTCATCAATTACTTTAAGGAAAATTTTCTTAGTGATTTCTGCATGTAACTCATAACCACTCCTATGGAGAGAGAAATATATACAAATAATCTTCCATATTTTCATATTCTTTTTTATTTATCTGGAATAACTCTTCTCTTCGATCTCTTCCTCTACAGTAGTCTTGATATTTGTATAAAAATCTTGTCTCCATGTTCTCCCATGAATGAATAGAGTTAGGGGACAATCCCATGAACCACCTCATAATAGAGTGTTTGAGGGTGGAAGGGAAAAGTTTCAATTTTTTGTTTTCTATTTTGTAGTCATATGTCTGGCAAAAAACTTTTAATTAAAATAAGAACTGATCTGGGTCTTCTGTAGATATTCTTCGAAATATAGGAAGAATGGAGGAAGAGATTTTTTTCATGGGTGCATCCTCATCTTCATTGAGTAAAATTGGATAATTAAAGGTTATACCCAATCGTTGGTACTAATCATTCCTGTTGTCTCCCATCTTGGAAGGCTATTCTGGTTCTAGATAAGATGATGTAGATTGTTCAGAAAGTCTTGTAGGAATTGTATTAGATTCAGTGTCACTTTGAATTTTCCCTACTTTTTCTTTGTTTTGAGATATTATTTGAATATTATGAGGTATAAATGTCCCTTGAGAATCTTTTGGCATGTGCATCAAGGTTTTTTATGTAAACAAGGCCTAGGAATTCTACTGGTTGCATATATTAACTTCATTAACACCCATAACATGCAAGGTGAATATAATGGAATGTTGTGCTTATGGTGTCCCTAACAATGGCACCAAAAATTATGGGTCGTTGTATTCTCTAATCATTTAACCAACAGATTCTTCTTCCACTGTCATTATAAAACCAGGGCTATGTGTCCTAGAATGTATGCAATGAAGTCTTATGCAACTCAGTTTTTTTTGTGGTTTCTTTCTTTAGAGGGTTGTAGTTGGTGCGATTCCCCTTTTTTCCCTCTATTCTATGAAAATGTAATGCTAAACTACAAAAGCAACATTTGTGTAATAAAATTACATTCAAAGGAAATAATTTCACTGGAATTGAAATGCACACACTGAATTGAAGTAAAAAAAATGAAATAACACACACATACTGAATTGAAATAGCAAAAATTAAAAACAAACAATGAATTGAAATAACACACACTGAATTCATATAGATAACTACATCCAGAAATCGTTCAAATCAAAGATTTTAAACTTGAACTTATTAGAAATCATGACAGTTCATGAAACATAAATCCTCTAATCACCTTGGTTGAGTGGTCCCTTTCTCTTCCTTTGGATGGAGGTATTCTCAACACAAAATGATATTAAAAATGACATCAACTATATTGATTCGAATAAGTTCTGATACATGTTCACCATAATATTGAAAGTAAGTAATAACTTGTAGACAATTGTATTGTAAACTGATATTAATTTTTCTCAAGAAAGTGTCTTTATAAAAAAAATTTACTTCCAAATTGTGCCAAGATTTTAGGTAGTGAATTCAACCAATAAAAACCTAATTAAAGCTCATGAAATCCTATGATATAGCAAAAAATAAGATTCGTATTTGTAGGCTTATTATGGAAGAATCCTCCATGATATCATAATGGCTAAAGACTCGGCCTCCTTGATTGTAACTTTCAGAAATGGTAGCAAATGCTCACTATTATCCTACACGCATCACCACATTACTCATAGAAGTAGTTAGTAGGAAATTTCTATGATCAACTATTTGCATGAAAAAAAATAAAAGAAATGCATCAACCTATCTAGGATATAACTATATAAAACATCCCCAATGCACAAATTAACATTTTTAGGAATAAATCAATAGCTATAGGGATGATATAATAGATCAATTTATGCACTCATCAAAGATCAAGAAGTGGGATAAGATGATAGATAAGTTAAAAGGTAAATTCATTTCCGCTAATTATCAAACTAATTTATTCAAGAAATTGTAAAATTTGAGACAAAGAGAGGCAAGTGTAGTTGATTATAATGACAAGTTTTACAAGTTGGATATGAGGTCTAGACATGTAAAGGATGATGCTGAATAAGTAGCAAGGTATGTTAATGGATTGAGGTTGAACATTCAAGATGAAATCAACCTATTTCACTTGAGATCAATAGAGGAAGCATATCAAGCAACCTTTAGAGTAGAAGAGAAGTTGTCAAGAAAAAATACTCAATTTTTGAGAGGTAGAGGAAGAGGAGTAAGAGGAATAAATAAAAAGTTTGGAAGAGGGAAACAACAACAAAAAAACAAATGAAGAATAAGTGGCTAGTTCACAACCACATAGCTCATTTAGAGGTGGTTATTCAAGAGGTGGATACAAATACAAAGGTAGAAGTGGTTATGGAAGAGGTAGAGGTGAATTTAAAGGAAGGTGATAGAAATGTAACAAGTTTTCAGGACATAGGTATATTGAGTTTTGTGAATACCCTCAAGCAATCAATAATAGAGTTAGTGAAGTAAGGAACCAAGTAGAACATGCAGAAGAAGAAGAGAATGCAACATCACTAGCTAGAAGATAAGAGCTTGATACTAGAGAATCATTGATGATGAGGAGAGATTTGGTGCATGCAAACAAGCAAGAAAAACTAGGCATGTACTGCAAGCTTATTATTTACAATGGTAGTATTGACAATCTAGTGTCTAGTGAAATGGTAGAAAAACTAGATTTTAAGAAATTAAAGCATCCTAATCCGTACAAGGTTTATTGGGTACAAAATGAGCATCAATTACTAGTAACTAAGTGGTGTTGGGTAGATTTCAAGGGGGGTAGATATCATGATCAGGTTCTATGTGACATATTAGCCATGGTTGTATGCCATATTATGTTAGGAAGACCATGACAATTTGATAGGAGATTAATCCATGATGGTTGGATAAATACCTACACATTTGTGAAAGATGGAATGAAATACACTCTAAATCCATTGAAGGATAGAAGTTCATGACCTAAGTAGAAGTCAAGAGTAATGTTCATGGGAGTGAAAGTGTTCTTTCAGTAGAGGTAAGGAGGTGAAGTAAGTGTTAACAAAAATAGTACGGTGAAGACAATGTGGTAGTGGATCAGTGGAGAGCATGAGTACCAAGAATATTTGTAAAAGAAATAAAATGTGGAAGTTGAGAATGGAAAAATAATTCATGATGAATACAAAGATGATGGTGCACTAGTAGAGGTAGAAAAAACTTGTGTGACTCATACTATGAGGTCAAATCAGACCTTAAAATGAGAGAACTCAGTTATGGAAGAAGTATCAAAACTGACTTAGAAACCAAGAAGTTGTAAAAGAAAGAAGAATATGAGCATGAGGAGAAAGAAATGACACTCAAGTATGAGTAATAGACTCAAAATTTGAAGATTAATATTTGCTTGAGTGTTGTTGGTGTAGGTTTGATGGACAAAAAAAAGGAGGAGAAGTCATATGAAAGTGAAAAGGCCAAGAAAAAACTAAATTTTCTCTCTTGAGAGTCGATTGAAATCACCAATGGTACAAAGACAAATAAGAGTTTGTGTATTAGTTAAGAAGCAACAAGAGGCACTCCATGAAGGTATAAATTAAATGTTGGAACACAATCAATTGTCAGAAGAGGCATATCACACTCTTATGGAAATTCAAGATGTTGTGAAGGTGATTCATTCAAAGAATCGTGCTAAGAACATGGTAAAACTCCAAGTCATCCGTGAATTTATGCATATAATCCAGGGATATTCTCAAGAAGTTAAACCAAATTGGAAGCAAAGGAAAAATTACAAGTACCAGCAGGCAAGCAAGTAAACTCCATGGAAACTTTTCTTCCCCTTTATAGTATGATGCAAGGGCATCATCACTAGAGTTAGTTTAGGGTTGAAGTAAGAAATTTTTTGTTTTATTAAATCTAAAGTAGTTTGATTAAGTCATTTTTTGTGTCCTTAGGGTGTAAATTATTCAAATTTTTGAATTGGAGGTTTTACCATCCATTTTTTCCTAGTTAAAAATTTGAAATTTGTATGGAATTTTTGTCTTGTTCCTTGAATGAAATAGGTCTAAAGATTGTATAAGGGTCATTAGGTGTCTTCTAAGCATGTTTGTAAGGTTATTTTGTCTTTTATAATGTGTGGAGTCTCACTTTTTGTTTAAGGAAGTGAATAGCCTCTCAAAGCTTCAAGTAAGCCATTTTCTTTTTGTATTCTACATATGACATTGTGCCTGAAACTTGGGTGGTTACATGAGTGTAATTTTAATGAGGGAGTATAAAAAGGATTTGTAATTGTATATTCACTATCGATCAATCACATGAAATTGAATTTTGAGCTCCTAAAAGTTTGTTGAAAGGTTTTGGAAATTCTTTGTATGCATACACTTTGAAATTGTTTTGCATTTAAGTCCATTCTTGTAATTCTCTAAAATAATCTATCTAACAAGTGCATGTATGTAGTTATGGATTACATAGGTAAAAATCAATATTGTTATAATATTTTTGTATAGTTGAATGAGGGAGGGTGAAGTTCCTATGATTACAGACCATAGTGTAATTTTTTTGGAGACTCGAGAATGCAATGATTTGGATGATTGTTCAAGGAAATTAAAGAGTTTAGGAACCTTATCAAAAAGGTGAAAAAAATTTCTAAGGTCAAATATTTAATCAAGAATGAAATAAAATAAAAAATTTCCAAGTAAATAACTCATGGCCTGAAACATTTAGGCATACTGAGCAAATTAGGTTGTTTTGAATAAAATTACCAAGTTCACATTTTCACCATTTAAAGTTCTTTAAAATTGGAAGAAATGTCTATAGTTTCGTCACCAATGGGATAAAAAAAGAACTAAATCAATTCATGGCTGTGAGAGAGATAATTTCATGACAGTGCGAGTTCACAGTCGGGACAAGACATGTAAGGCAGTGTTTTTGCAATTAAAATTATTTTATAGTTTTGAAGGAACCTACAACCTTCATCAAATATCGACAGAGTCTAAAGGAAGTTAGGGAAGCCCTAGAATAATTATAAATGTGAACATTCAATTGATTACTCTTGATAGTGCATGAACACTATTGTAAAGACATAACTTGAGGCCCGTGATAGAAAGTATGGAGAGAATCCTCTTGGATAAAGATACCCAAAGAATTAATACATTTATATGAAGTAAAATGGTTATTTTTAGATGTCTTTAGAGTATTGAATCAATATTAAAACCAAAAGATAAGACTGGGAATCCTTTAATAAAGAGTTAAAAGTAACTAGAAGGTATTAAGGAGGAAAAGGGTTATTTAGAGAAAAGTGTTAAGATTTAAGGTTTGAGACTTGGATTGCACTTTATAGGAGGTAAAAGGAGACTACAGAGACTTCTAATTATATTTGAGGGTTTCCAAATACCCCTAATTACAAAACCATCAAGGTACTATTCCTGAGCAGCCCTTAGGGGCAGTTTGACTAGACTGGAGGTAATCTAATGATTATTCCAGAATGATGTAACTTGGAGATGGGATTAACCTGAGATAGAGGTTTGTAATAGAAATAAAGAAGATTCAAGGTGTAATAGAGGAATAAAGGATAGTTTTTCAAGTTCTTGATATCACCAAGCATAAAGATTAAGTAAAATGAAATATTTGAACTGAATTGAATTTAGAAATCAAACCATCTTATGTTGAGTGTGAAATTGATTGATGTGACTACATCACCTTAGAATATGTCAACCCCCATTTTTGATAATATAAGATAAAAGTAATAAAAATAAACTAGATAATATACAAAATCTGAGGCACACAGAAACTTAAATATGTAGAAATGTAAGGCACATACAAATATTATCTAGATGAACACAAAACAAGATTACCTGGTCTGGGCCATCGACTATGCAGACTGTGTAGAGGTAGGTCGACAGTGACCTGGGAGGATAGATCTGAACTATGAACTAAATATGTAGACCTACCAGGGTTTCAATGAAATATGTAACGTGAAAAAGGCTTGTGGGTGTTGTGAATCACCTGTAGAAGATAACCAGAGGTAGGAAGCTCCAAAAGGTAGAAGAAAAAAGTTGTAAGGAAAGGGTGGATTGGGAATTAGGACTCTAGTCCACAGAGACTAGGATTAAGTGACAAAAACTGGGGTGTAGGTAGACCAATTTGAGATAACAAGAAAGTAGGATGATGGCTCTGATAGACTGGAAGATAGATAGAACACAAGAAGAGCCCAAAAAGGCTATGGAGATAAAAATCATAATTACAAAGAACCAAGTAGATGACAACTAAAGTTGGGCGATGACGAATGTAGTAAAATAAGGAAAGGATGAAGGTGTATTGATTTAAGAGGTAACTTGCAAGTACAAATAATGATAGAAAAACCTAATAATGGAGTCTCGAGTGGTGTTGGACCTGCAATATTAGATTTAACAAGACAATAGAAGAAATAAAACAAGATAACAAAAAAATCAATGTAAACCCTCTGATGTTATGTAGATGATCAAGAAAGCTTCTAAAGGGATGCAAGGAGGATTACTAAGATGCCTTAGTTTGAAGAATGATTCATAGAGTGGAAGAAGATAAAAAAGAATTTGTGTCTTTTGTGTCTTCTGTGTTGTGTGCTCTTCTTGGCCATGTTTTGGAAAAGGAATGAACATGGTTTTATAGGGTTGAGGACGACCAAGTTGGGTCGCCGTTGTCTGTAGGGAAATTTTCCTAAACGGTGGGTGATTTGTGTTTTTGATCAAGATTTGATGTTTTTAAGGGTTATAAAATATGCTTTAAAGTAAAGACGCGGGAAGGGATGTGATACAAATGAGGTGTAGATGAGTTGGCAATAGAGATAGTTTAGAAAAATCACAGAAAAGCATGGGGATATATATTTAGAATGAAAGCATCCTAAATAGAAGGTTCGATTAGGGTATGTGGATGTGGATACCAATTAATTAATTAATAAAAGAGAATTAATTAATTAATAAATATTGAATGATTAATTAATTAATTAATGAGGATTAATTATTTAATGTTGATTGATGAGGATTGGATAATGACAGGGTAAATGGGCATTTAATTAAAGGAAGGGGGATGAATTAAATAAATATGCACACATGGGAAATTAAAGGTATAGATACTAAATTTAGGTGTCTACATTTATCCCCTTTTTGTTAAATGGTTTACACTTGCAAGCCATGAGACAAAAATGATGAGGATTGATGAAGATTAACAAAAGGTAGATGATGATCTCCTCCTCAAACAAGGGATCGATGATTCCAAGGAAATAGATGGTGCGTTTGAAAAAGGTAGATGAACAATGCTGGGTGGGTGAAGAAATTATGGTTAAAAATATTACTAACGGAAGATGTCCCAAGAAAAATGGATTGCAATAAAAATGAAAACTATGGTGCTGACTCCAATATCACATTAGTAGAGGACAATTACAGTCTCAATAGAGATGGGATACAATGTTCTATAGACCAGTGAGTGGGTGAAAAACACTGTAGTGTGGATGCAAGTGGGGATGACCAACGGGTCATAGGAAAAAATAAAAATATGCATAACTAAATGTAAAAGGTATGTGAAATCCTTCATACACGAGGAATCAAGTGAAAAGGTATGCATCCATAGGAGATAATGATGAAAATTATGGTGCCCCAACATAGGACACAAAAAATGGATGAGGAGGCAAAATGAAAAAGTTGGTGATGAAATAATATGCCCCAAGAGGGGAAAGTATGGTCGTGAAGGAAAATAGAGAAATAAAAAATGCCCCAACTGGGTAAAGTATGACCACAAAGGTGAAATTTGAACAAGAATATGGTTCCCCCAAGAAGGGTACATATATGGCCAGAAGAGTGGACTTAATATGATGAATTTAATTTCAAAAGGGGAAGATGAATATGGCCTCAAAGGAGGACTTCGTGCATGGATTAGATACAATCGTAACATAAAGTTCCCAAGGAGGGAATTATTATGGGACATTGGGACTATGAATTTTTAAATTGATGATTTGAATGTAGAATTAAAATGTCTAAAGGGAAATAAATATGTCCATAGATGTGGAATTTGAGATGATAAGGGGATGATGTGAAATAGTGAGAAAAAATGCCTTAGAGGGAGAATAGACATGGCCAAAAGGGTGGATTTCAAATTAAAATTACCTAATGGGGAATGGATATGGCCACGAAGGTGAACCTTGAGAGCAAACATGGATAGATAGATGAAAATAATGGTGCCCCAACATAGGACACAAATATGGAAAAAAAGGAAACATAACAAAATGTGAGATATGGTGCCCTGAGATGAAACACAAAGATGGCCACAAAATTGGACGTAACATGAGATAAATTTAATGAGATATATGGATAAGATCACATGGATCGATAATATTAGACAAAATGTCAGAGAGATTGAATAACATTAGATGAGGTGAAGGATAAGATGCAACTTTAATAAATGTGACCTATGGGTATGTGTTGGTCCGAAAATCTTTCGTGAGAGTAGATCTATGGATAGACGAGCCAACAGTGTGCAGGGCAAGCCCCTCTTTGAGTCAGCAAAGTGAAACTGGTTTATTACTATTCTACCAGCAAGAATCTGTGCAAGTCTCACCAATATTTTACCTTTAGGGGTTGGGATCTCATCCCAGTAGGGGTATTTCCGACTATAAAAGAAGGGAAAGGAACGAGGTGGGGAGATGGAAAATATCTGAAGGGAGAAAAGAAATGAATTTCAAAGCAAAAAGGTCAGAAGGTCTATGATTTGGGTTGGTAGTAAACAGAGCCGAAGTTACTTGTATAGACGAATAAAGCAATACTAATGAATAAATGACAACAAAGTAGAAGTAGATTCAACAGAACAAACACACAGATCTAACATAAGAAAGGTTTGATATAAAACACAAATATTCAACACAAAGTCTAAATATTGTATTAATATTTGTTTCTGTTACAAAAAGTTCAAAGTCTTTTCTTCTTACTTCTATTTTTCATCTGAAAAGTATCCACCCCCTGAATACAACAATTATTCAATTATTTATAGAAGAAGAGAAGAAGAGAAGGAAAAAACAAACCAACCACTTAATTACAAAATATCTTACAAAATATCTCAAAGTCATTTGTTGACTTTTGAAAACTTGGTGGATGACATCATCCCATGGTGCAACATGGAAGATGTCATCATTTGTGTCAACATACTTTAGATGTTTACAAAGAGAAGGTCGAGAAGAATGAGACTATTCATCATCGTCCTGTGGCTGAAAAGGAGTATTCTGCTTGTGTTGTTGCTCAGGAGACATGATGTGGAATTGGGCATGATATTCCATGAACTTGCTGATCATGGGATGAAGTTGTTCCTGGGAAGGATCCTTGTGACGATCACTGATAGCCTCGCAAGTCTCCCGCTCATCTGTGAGATTTTCTAGGAGCTTGGAATATTCATTTTTTGCCCTCTATCAGGTACCCTATGAATTCACGACAGGCCAGTAGGTTATTGATGGATTCAGCGTTGAAAGTGACTTCTGGTCCTAGCCCTTGCGAAACGATCTCCTTGAAGATCTGAATAGTTTCATCTACCTTTCTCAAGGTGAAAGAAGGAGTGAGCAAGCCCGGAGACATTCTCAGGACAATTTGCTCCATTTGATGCATTACATCCAGGGCTTCCTCCTTGACTTTGTCAATCTTTTCCAGGACAAACTCCAACTGATCGACCCTGTAGTTCAGAGTAGAAAGGATTTTTTTGAGGGCTCTAGGGTGACCAAAAATACTGAACTTGACCAGATCTTCGACTGAATAGTCGACGCATTTTATGAAAGGTCTCATGATGCATCCTAGCATGGTCTAGCTCTTCGGAGATAGGTCTTGCTATCACCTGGAGATCTTTATTCACCTGACTTGATATTCTGATACAATCTAGTGAACTTGGCGATTACTCCCTCACTTTCTTTGAGGATTTGGCTTCTCCAGGTGGAAACTACCATACCCTGCTCACCGATTTTGGCGTATTCATTTATCTTATCCTGGCTCAGAGGCTCAGGAGTTTCGGTCGAAGTTGTAGGAGGTGCACTTCCCATTTTTTACAAGGCATGGAGAAGATGTTTATTTTTCTCCTTTAATAGCCTCTTTTCTTCCTTTTCTTCCTAAATCTTTTTGCAAAGGGCATCAACTGCAGATAGGGCCTCTCCTTGTAGACCTTTCTTAAGACATCCCCATTGTGACTTGGGTCACTCTATAATCTATCAGAGATAGATCCTTTTTATCCTTCAAAGGATTGGGATACGTGATCTCCATTACTCTCTCTCCTGACACACTCTAAGAGAAGCGGGTTATATGTTTTTGCTTCTTGGCCCCCTTTGATGGGATGATGGAGAAGTCCATCGGTGCGATAGGAACTTTCCTCTTTTGTTGGCTCAGGTGCTGAGAGATCCATGCTAGACTTATGGGAGTAGGACCATAAGTGGAAGAGGGAGCAGCTACAGTGGAGGGAAAATGCGTTGAGACACTCGGTGGTGGCATTGAAAGAGAAGCCAACGAAGTACTCAAGGGAGGAAGGGATACTACAGGGGAGGTAGTCGAGGGTATGGAATAGAACTGAGAGATGAGAGAAGAAATGGTGGGGGACAGCTCCACGATGGAAGAGAAGATGGATGATGAGGAAGGGGGAATAATAGAAGATCGGGGAGAGGAAATGACCAAAGGAATGGGTCGTTTGGGTCATGCGAGGAGGGGAGAGAGGAGAGGGAGAAGGGATAGAAAGGACCTCAACAGTTGTAGTACCAGTGACACCCTGAGTGGATGTTCCCATCGGAACATCTTCGGCTGCTTCTTCCTCTGGAGAAGCTATAGTTACAACTTGTTCTTGCACGGACGGAAGGGGAACTCTCAGGAGCCTCTTCATGGGTAGAGCTTGAATCGCCCTCTTTGTCTTTGCCGCTGCTCTTTAGCAGATGTTTTGGCCTGGAAGGTGCGCTGCCCAATGGAGATGTGGTGAAATCTACCCAGAGGTAGATGAGGCCATTCATCCTGCACTAGTGCTCTATTCTCCACAGAGTTTCTTTGACCCTTTCTTCAATGGTCTGAGGTGCTTTAGTTCTGTCAATTACATAAAATAGCCAGTCATCCCCATTCATGTCGAGATACACCTGATCAACTTCTTGATCAGTAGTTTGATAACCTTTCGAGACAATGGCCAGGACGTACTGAATGATCTCTGCTAGGGTCAGGCAAGAATGGTCCTTTCTTCTGAGCTCGACCTCATGGTACAAGTTGATATAAATGTCCTCAATCTACAGAATGTGAATTGGATCGAGTTTGGCCCTTAGAAGGTAATTTCTTGGATCGAAAGTGGGCCTTGCCGGGAAGTTGTGCTTTAGATTGAGCAGTTCTAGCTCTGTAAACATCTCCCAGGATTTGTGGTGGGAAAGACAAGTGTACTTGACCACTGTAAGGGGGAAAGGTGTTCTACCCTTCTTTCTCTTCAAACACTTTTCATGGTAGGTCACAAGCTATCTGGACAGTTCCAATAGGATCAGCTTGGGGCCGGCATATCTTGGCAATGTGGTGGGTTCCCCCATGAAGTTGGCTACCCTGAGATAGGTGAAGGTGGGAAATTGCATGAATAAGGCCCCCCACTTCTCTGTTACTGCAACAATGCTCTTGGTCCTATGACCATGAGTCATGTTTGGCATCAAAAGGCAGATGATGCCGTAGAAGAAGGCATCGTTCATTTTTGTAAACTACGAGATGTTGTTTTCCAGTTTTAGCTTCGGGTAGTATTCATATATTTTCACTTGGGGCCAAACTCCACATTACATCAATGCTGGATAATCCCTCTCCGAGGCTACAACATAAACTACGTAGGAGTACATGTAGAACCTCCCCGTTGTGGTGAGTTGTTGGAGTTGCTCAGATATAGTGCTACTTAGGATCTCCACCCACTCGAAGCATTGATCAGGCACATTCTTGTTCATTGTCTCCAGGTACCTGAGCATCCATTTATGAAAGTAGTGGGTGCCAGGAAGCCCAAATATTCTGCTTAGGAACGTGATGGTATTACTTAGTTCCTCAGAGAAATCACTGCGATGAATGACCTGTGGCCATCTGGTTACCACCTTCTTGTTTTTCAGGTATACCTCATTCATCAATTGCATACACTGGTCTTCGTTGTCCTCTTAAGCCTTATTGCAGTCTTCTTGGCTTACGGCCACAAAGTGCCAGTGGTGAGGAATGCCAAGCATAATTTCAAAGTGCGGGCAATGAGGTTAATTACGACCTCACCCTTCTCATTATCAACACACCTCGTGTCTTTGTTGTAGCAGTGGGCCACTGCCTACCAATTTGTCCATCCAGGGACTTCCTGTGACCTTCCTGGTTCTGGCCCAGAAATTCTCCATATCGATGTGCCCGAGCTCAGAGTCTCTTATATCCAGGTCACATTCTACCTGGGATTCGGGAATCCTGACCCTCTGATATTTGTACTTCATCTCTTCCTTTGTAAGCTTGGCTTTACCCTTAGACTTGGTTGGTCTCTTGCTTGATGTAGACATATGTAGTTCTGAACTTAGTTGTTGATCTACAAGAAGAAGAAGTGAAACCTAACGTAGAAGAGTGATGTTAGCTATTTGATCTCCTATTGAAGTATTGACAGAAGGAAGAGTTAGCAATTTCAAGGCATCAGGGCGCAGGGCACATGATCACAGCAGGTTCTAGGGTTAAATAGTATGGTGCACAGAAAAAGGGTGTCAGAAGGGACAAATCAGTGCCAAAGGGTGCAATGCACAAGGATGTTGCACATGACATTCTTGTTGTTGCAAGCAGAAGTGTGCCTACGCCATTTATATGCGTTTTATACTGGGCGCAGATAATTTTCATGTTACACGGGGATAGGATGCGCCAAATGGCACATGTTTAGCATGTGTAACATCATATTTTCGTGCGCAAAAGAGGAACTTGGTGCGGTGCATGAAAGGTTTGCATGACATTGTGTTACTGTAACAGGGGATGCGCATGCGCCGTTTAACATAATTTTACTTGGCGCAAGTAAGGCTGGTGTTGCATGGGTGCAGGGTGTGCTAATGGTGCAGGTTTTTGCAATGTTACATAGGAACTCGGTGTGCCAAGAGGGCACAGGGTTATTGGGTGTTGCAAGCAAGGAAAGTGCACCTTGAGGGCGTAACTTTTTTTCATGCAGTAAGCATGGTGAATGCACCAAGAGGAAAATGTAGTCGCACGAACTTTTAAGTCTTGTTTCTTTCTCTGGAGGGGTTGCATGTGTTCTAAGCCTCTTCTGTAGGGTTTTTTGTATAGTGAAGAGGGCATACTAAGGAGATCCAAGTGATTTTTTCTGAAGCAAAGTCCTCCTTACAAGCAGATCTGGAAAGAGGAGGAAGAGTATGGGAGAAGGACAACAAGAATAGCAAAGGAGGGGCTCCACAAATCCATGCATCTTACCACGCAAACAAACAACCAACAGTAAAAACACAAGAGGAATAAAGACCACCTACCTAGAATATATATAATGTGAGGGACGAAGCGGGGTCCACGAATGCAATACGAGGATGATAGGGGTGCTGAAAAGTGTAGAGGGATAAATTCTATCACATGTTTTTTTAATTGTGAAAGTGATAGATTAGATGCGTCTATATATAGGAAAAGGTGCAATAAATGCACCAACCACTTTTTAAGGGGTGCATCAAAACATGTGTCGACATGACAAACTGTGCGCCCTTTGGCGCACCAAAATTCATGTTAACATGTGATTATGTGTGCCTTTGGCGCACCAAAACATGGCGCAACAAAAATGTTGACATGAAGGTGCATGCGCCTTCATGCACGCAAGAAAGGTGCAACACGGGGAGGTGCACCAAAACGTGTATCGACACGACAATCAGTGCACCAAAGGAAATAAAGGAGGCGCATGAAAACATTATGTAACATAGGCAATTGGTGCGCCTAACCAAAAAAAGATCAAAAATGGCTAAGTTCGGAAAACTAGATTTCCTGGAAAGGGATTTTACGATGTTTCGAACGCAAGGGGTCCCTAACGAGGGACCAGAACAAAAATTGGTATGGTTACCTATAAAATTTCCCTTGTCAATTTTATAGGATAACAGTATGGACAACACTACGTCATATCAAGAAACATATATGGAAAATATGATTCCAATTACATTGGAGGTAAACAAGAGGGGGATCTAGGTGACACAAGACACATGTGACTAGAGTTGATGTTAATAAATCACCAATGATAGTTAGTTATATCAAAGATCATAAGGAAATAATGGATAAAAAGGGAAGAGGGTTATCCAAAATTTGTGTTCCCTAAAACCATGTCCTAGATCAGGGAAGGGGAAAGAGCAAACTAATAAATGTGGGAATTCTGCTACAAGAAAACTGATCAATGTGGGAAGCTTTCTTAGGATGCTAATAAAAGGAAGGATGATCAATACGAGAAGCCTTCAAATTCCATAAGGATTAGACATCCTTAAACGGTATTGTATAATTTATACAATGTATAGATGGCAAGATTGATAGCCATCATTCGAGGGATCGGTCTATTTATTTTGATTTTCATTTAAATTTGATTTGCATGCTTTTATTTTTATTTTGTTTTTTATTTTTTTACATGAAAAACTATCCTTCGAGGGATCCGTCTATTTTTGATAACTTTTATTATGATTTGAGTATCCATGAATTTTGATTTTACATGGGGGAGAGATGGGACTAGCTAGGTAGACCACTTAGGAGGGAATAATAATTGTACAAGAGACACCCCTGGATCCTTTGCATGGTTCCAATATGTGAATAAGAAGGAGATGGATGTGATGATCATGTAGTTCTCACAAAAAAGGGATAACATGTCAATAAGGAAAATTCTACAAGCAGAGGCGTGGTGCCCATATTTAAGGTCACATCTAGAAAGTGACGGAAGACCACATAATTCCAAATCATCACAATGAGATATGAAAGGGGTTAAGATGGAGGAATGACCTAAGGATATAATAAAGGGCACATTGGTAAGTGTGCTAACAAAATAAATTGGTTGCAAGTGAAATGTGTTAAGCAATTCCATTTACGGTTTACCACCAAGGGAGGGGAAACATTAAAGTTGCAACAAGATGAGATGATAGCTTGTAAAGGACTAGATGTGATAGACGAGTGAGAAATAAAAACTATGCGCTTACGGAATAAAAAATATGCATCCCTAATAAGTACAATACATGTTCCCCCAAGAGAGAGACAAATATGAACACAACGGTGGATTTTGGTGAAAATAAATGGTTCCCTAAGAGTGACACAAAAATGGCCACAAAGTTGGACTTGAATGGAAAATATGGTGGTGCCCCAAAATAGGCACACATATGGCCACAATGGTGGATTTTGATGATGATAATGGTTTCTTAATGGAGAAACAAGTATGGCCAAAATGGTGGGATTAGGATGAAAATAAATGATCCCCTGGGGGTAGACAAGTATGGCCTTCCACAACAAATTTTGTATGGGAAGGGTAAATGGTCTCCTAAGAGAGGGATGAGCATGGCCACAAATGTGGACTAAAAATGAGATGGTATCTCAAGGGAGAAACAAACATGGAAAAAAGTGCACTTAGATGAGATTAAATGGTACCTCAAAGGAAGGAACAATATGGCCACAACAATGGAAATGGAGTGAAAATTTGGTTTCTCAAGGGAGAAACAAGGATGGCCAAAATGGTGGACTTAGGATGAGAATAATATTTTCTCGATGGAGAAACAAGTATGGCCACAACAGTGGGCTTAGGATGAGAAGAGTAAAATATTAAAACATGGTCATGATGGTGGAGTTCAAGCAAGAATAAATGGTCCCCTAAAGGGAGGGAAAACATGGCCACAAATGTGGACTTTAATTGAGATTTGGTCTTATATAAAATTTATATTAATATCGAATGAGATGGATTTGATAGGGTTAAATAAAGTGATGTCAAGAGTGAAGTCTCCTAATGTCAAGGGGGTTGTTTGGATAGGAAATGAGTTAATGTGGATGATATGGTCAAGGATGAGGGATGTTGCTCCCCCAGCAAAAGAGATTATGTCACATGTGGGAAATTTGGATGTGGATGAGCATGTGTATGCCACAAGGGATTTGATAGAATTGTTGATTGTAATTTCAGATTTGGATTGGATAGATTCCCGAGGATCATAGGGATGATTGGAAAGGAAAATAAGGCCGATGAAAAAGGCAATAATTTCCTTAGGGGGAATTCCATGTGCACGAGATATGTGAAGGTATGGTGTGGATGAAAGAATCTTGGGAAACCCAATGGGTTAGATACGGATTGGATTAATTGTAGATGGATAAGGACATTCCCCCTAAATGAGGAAATGGTCTTTCACAATACGATTATGCATGATTTTCTAAAAGGCCTTATAATGCTCAATGTCATGACCCAAAGTAAGCTGATAGGTGCATATGCAATTAGGATTGAAGCATGATGTATTTTTTTTGTGGATTAAAGGCTCTAATGAGAGGAAGTGTGATGGTAGATATTCAAGTTAAATGTAGAATGATTTCCGTGTAGGACCCAATCAAAGTGTCATGGAAAAGACAAGTCTTGTGGATTTTATAGGGTAGTTTGACTTCGATTTAGGGGTAGGGATGGATGTAGATTGGATGGGTGTATTAAAAGTCTTGAAAGAAAAATCAATTTTGAGAGGAGGGTTGGGTTGTTTGGATTGGTATTTATTATTAGAAGATTTCTTAGATGAAGGGGTTGGCCCTAATATGGATGAAGATGTGTCTGAGATGAAGGTAAGATATATCTTCTTATGTGAGTGTGCAGGAGGCTTTTGGGAATGTTTACCACAAGTCTTATATTTTGATCGAGAAGATTTACCTTTTGCGGGAATAACACCAATCTCAACTGGCGGATCTGAAGATGTAGGTATAGGTTTTTGATTGGTTGATGTAGAAATGTTTAATTTTGTAGAGGGATAATGAATCCCCCTTGTGTTTGTTTTAGGTGGAGGTTACTGTTCCAAAAATATATCAAGAGGTGTTGGTTATGTGTTTTCAAATGGAAGAGATGTGATTGGTATAGTAGTGGTGGTAGATGTAGATCCAGTCGTTGTTGAAATATTGAGTGTAAGAGATTGGGATGAGATAGGTGGTGTGGAAACAAGAAAAGATGTAGGTACATGTGAAAAAAATGCCATGGTATATGTAAGTCGGATTTTCAATGTAGTAGATGTGGATGTAGTTGGGATATAAAGGGATGTAGCTAAAGTAGTGATGGATGTGTTTGGTATAGATGTGGGTATAGTAAAAGTTGGAGTGGTTGTAGTGAAGTTAGGGATGGATGTGGATGTGCAACATGTGGTATAAGTTAATGGGATATGTGTGATGATTGTAGACATGGTTAATATAGATGTAGGGGTAGGTATTAATAGAGGTAGAGGCACAATGTCTGCGATAGGGGCAGATGAAATAGGTAAAGATGAAGGTTTTTTATGTATCATATTGATTAAATAAGGATTGATTGTATAAGGTGTGAATGGTAGATATGGATTTGTCTATGGTGGATTAAGAAAGGTTTATGTGAACATACCCACAGGTGGAGATTTAATTTTTTATGGGATTGTGTAATGTTGGGAAGCAGGGATATAACAGGATATGTGAATTTGTTGAGCCATATATGGAGTAGAAATCACAAAAGATGGAGATTGTTGGATAGGAATTGGAGACATAACACGGATGCCATTGACATAAGATGATGGGCGTGAAGTAGGATTCACATGTTGATACGATTGAGAGATGTCCCTATGATGAACGTAGTCATAGGGCTAGAAGGAGACAAACATGATATATATATATATATATATATATATATATATATATATATAGTAGTAGGTGTTTTTGGAGTGCTAGTAATTAATGTGATAGGTCTAGGGATTATAGTTATGGTTGGTTTAGGTGTAGGAAAAGTGTTCGATGGTAATGGATGTAAAATATAAGGGGTGGACAAATAAGAATATAAGGGGGCGTGATTTTTTAAAGCCAAAGGGGATGTTGGATATGATGTTTAGGGTTAGACTGGAATATTTAACTATTGAGGTACACATAAATTGTGAATGTGGGTCAATTTGTGTGATTTTATGGGAATTACATTGGTAATACCCATTGAAGCGAGGATAGTGTTCACATAAGAGGATGTAGGTGGAAAAGAATCCTTTGATTGAGTAGATTGATAAGATTGAGATATTTTATGGGGACTACGAAGTAGAAAGTCATAAATGGGGCTAGAGAGGGGCTCAAAGGTGTCAAAAGGAGCCAGAGATGGTGGTTTCGTGGGTTGAGGGGATATTGAATGACAGTAAATATGTGAATCTACTTCAAAAGGGGGATCTATTTGAATAATATGGTTTTTTTAGGGTTAAGCTATCCAACGTGGAATCTCAAGATTACTGGATGAAGTTGTAGCATCGTTAGATACATCACACTCTTGCATGGTTTGATTTTGAAGAAAGGAAATAGTATCAGGTGTAAAATAAGGATATATTTGTTTATGCAATGTGTTAATAAACAAATCAAACTACAATGTTTTCATTATTTGGATTTAAGAAAGTATGAAAAATAAAAAGGGAATGGATAATGGGGTATGGTGGAGGGATTATATTGAAATTCTCTTGATTCTTCCTATTTGACTCGTACTTTTGTAATGCCTTCAACTTGACTTGTGAACTCTAAGATTACTTAGACTAACTCTTTTCTCCCCTACCACTAAGGATCATTCCCATGAGGTTTAATAGAACCATTACTATGATTATAATCACCTTGAGTTCTATTGAGACCAAATGCATATTCATATGTGAAGGTAAATAATTAGATAACCATACCTTGGTTGTTGATTATGGCTCCAATGCTAATATATCTTCATTATCTCCCTTGACATCATCTCTGCAATCCCTTAATACCATTTTATACAATGATTCTTCTCTATGATCTTAGAACATGCTTTATTCCTATCAGACCAACCTAGGTCTCGATAGGCTTCCTATACCTAAGTATGTAAACCAACATATAGGGTTCTTAACCTCTCAACACTTCTAAGACACATTGTCTAGTCCATTTCAAGGTATTTATACCTGATTCCCAGTCATATTCTTACGTTTCACCCTCTATCTCTACGGAGGCCTTATTGGCTTGTAGCCTTCTAGGCGCATAAACTAAGTTCAAACTCATATTATAATGAAACAACTATTCCACTTCTCTAATTTTTTGGAGACCCTTTATCCCCTTACAAATGTACACAAATTCTCAATCTACCTTATTTTGTACCATCTCAATCCTCCTTTGTAAATTGCACCCTCAACTAGGCCTATTTTGCCTCTTAAGCATGAAATTACACCCTTACAACTATAATCTCTCCTGAAAGAGCATGGATCCAATTCTAGAATAAAAACAACATGGAGTATACATAGTTTAGAGACTTGATTCCATAATTAGAACCCTCATGCACTTCATTTCCTTCTTAGCCTATGCACTATCACAATTAGACTGTCAACTTCAAAATGTCTTTCTCACAAGTGCAAGCTGAGTCTCAAAGTTTCATGGAATTCTAGACTTCTCCTAGGAAGATATGTTCAATTTTTTTTTTTCATTTTCAATAAATGGAACTCAAGATCTTACTTTCCCTAGTTAGGGCCAGAGAGGGTACATTTGAGTCTATATGATAATTTTCTCAGTTTCAAAGCCTATAAAAATTCATGGTGAATTATCCTAACCTACTCTAACTACTTATGATTTTACATATATTTCAAAGTTACTCCTTGGTGACTGTCCTACTATCAACTCTTAGACTAGGCAAGGTCTATAAAGCACCATTAACATATATTAACAAGTAACATACAAGCAAGAACTCATTTACCTAGAACATCATTCCCATAACTTTATTATTCATCTTACACCTTCATTACATCTTCTTCCTTCTATTATCCATTTATACATGACTAATCCTTCGTTATATTCCACTACCTTCTCTAATAGTACCTCCTAAACTAAGTTTACAGCTCCTATATGAGCTCAAACAACATTACAAACTTAGCACACTTATCATAACCACCTCCTATTCATTATAAACCTCATCCACCCTCCTATTAGGACTCTTACAACAATCATATAGCCTTAATTAGGCACTTAAAAACCACTTTACTCTCTATTACCCTTAAAGTTTACATATTGAACTTTAACACTTACATCTTACTCTACATACTTACATCTTAATCTATTCTTGTCATTTTCAATGGTATACTCTAATTGGTTTTTACCTTCTTTCTTGTTTGTACTCTCTCCTTCAATGGTGTTTCCATCCTCCCTACCACAACTTTTAACCTCTTTTCACATTTTTTCCTTTATATTATTTTGTTTCATATTTGTTTCTTGTCCTTTTACTATTTTCTCCATCATGTACTAACTCTGTATTGTTTTCTTCATATTCACTTGAAGTCTTGGCCTCCATAGTTGTGTTGGTCATAAGAAGATAAGGCTTAACTGCCTCTCTAATCCTTCTTAGCACTAATGTTATGTCTTTTTATTTTATATCTTCTTTGTAAGCTTGTTTTAATTTTCCTATAAAATGGAAGTCCTCAACATTGAAATCACATTCCATCACATTTGCTAAGGGTCCATAGGGCTTCTTCATTAAGATTATGCTCTACTTATTTTGTCCACCTTCATCATGATTTAAAACATACTTACTTATAAAATATACTTGTGGTTTGATGGTTGTTATTTCCTCTAACTTCTTAGGTTATAACTATATTTTTCCTCCTTCACAGTAGATGAGAACTATTTCAGTACTTTTACCTCTTAAATGGACTTTTCTTACCTGGTTTGTGTCATAACCTTCATGTTTTTGGATTACCTAAAGGTTCTTCTTCTTAACTACTTTCTTTTTGTCACATACTACCTCAATCTTCTCAAAGCTCTTGATTTTTCCCATGGCTCCATCTTTCACTCTATTTTTTGTCTTATTTTTCTTCTTACATGATGTTAGAACTATATTAAAGCATAAACATCTAGGTTTACTCTTTTTGAATGATCTTCCTTCAATATTCAAAGACCATATAGCTCTCTTTACTTGAAATTTTAAATTTTCTCTATGCCCCCTTTGACCATGCCACAAGTTCTCAACCATGGTGTTCTTAGGTACTGTACTATGAAATTCTAAGTTTATCATCCTCCATTGGTCTGCTATGATTGCTCCTTGATCCATTATAACATAAGGAATCATATTCAACTTGCCTATATGCACAAATTTCTTGTAGCTTAGGTTATTAGACTTCAAATTGGTCTCCTTAAACTCTTGTTGACTAGCTACAAGCTTGAATTACTTCATATTCATCCTCATATGATCTCCATACAAATATTTATACCCGTTGATTGGTGTCTCAGTGTCTCTCTTGACTGTAACCAATTTTCCTACCTTATTTCCATGCATATTTGCAATGCATTCTTGTCCCTTAAACCTCATTCTTTGTGTGTTCAACCTAATTTCTTCTTGCCACTTGAAAACATGCTCATAAGAGATGTCATTTGTACTTTCTTACTGTAGTTGATACCTAATCTGATTCTCCATTGATTCTCTTACTTGTGCTATGATTTTTTTTCCACTCCATGGTCCTATGTATAACTCTATTTTTCTTGACAACTTATTTTGGTCTACCTTTAACCATATAGAATTAGAAATCACTCCAAATTCATTCATTTCTCCTTGGGTTTGTAGTTCTCTCCATGAAATTGCTTGATTTGAGTCTTCTCTCTCCATCATTCCTTGGCTGCATTTGCTCTTCATAATGTATAGTGCATCCTCTTGAATGGCTATATTAATACCTTTTAAAGTTTCTAAGAACATCTCCTCATTCCACCTTCCACTTGACTCATTTGTTCCTATTCCATTCTTTATCATTCTTGATAATTGACTGCTACAACTTACATTCACACAAGTTAACACACAATTAGATCTAAAAATTAGAGGCTCCTTGACCTCCTTGGCTGCTCCATGCATGTTCTTCATTTGTTTGTCATATATAGTATCTTCTAGGCTTGTTTGTAAGCCGTGTTCCTTCATCCTTCTCTGTTGTTCCTCATCAATCATGATGTCTTCAACAAGAACCTATTGTTCTTCTTGAACATCATGACCCATCTCTCTAAATTCATCTTCACTTCTTCTTATTGATTTGTCTCTCTATTTGTTTATTCTTTTCTAAATGACTAGTTGTCCTTCATTCTTTCTGTCTTAGTCTTCGAATGGCCTATCTACCTGTATTATTTCTATGATACCTTCTTGTTTCTTCTCACTTTCTTCTTCTACATGACCTTCCATAAGGTCTTCTAAGATCTCATTCCATGTTTCATCATCATCACTCTCCTATAACTTGTTGTTATCACATCCTCTTTTGTGACTTAATTGACCTTCTTGGTCATTTATCTCTATCTTAAAGAACTCCATGTTCTTTCTCTACCTCATTTAGGCTTGTTTATCAAACTTGACTTGTATTTCTTGCTCCACTGCATTGGACTCTAATTTGTGCACTCTTCTATCAATCTCATCTTCATCTTGTCCTTTCAAGGACACACTCACCTTTTCTTCTTTCTTCAAGGGATCCCACATGAACACCTACACCTGACTCTTAGCTTTCTCCACAAACTCTTTTGTGCCAAATACCATGCTTCTCCTTTCAATACCTACATGCAAGTCCATCAAAGTCACTAAAACATGCTCTATTCCATCCTTTGTTATAAACATTTATTCAACCTACCATTATACACCACCTTCCTGTCATATTTTCATGGTCTGCCTAAGATTAAATGACATACATCCATATGCATCACATCAGACATGACTTCATCATGCAAACTTCCATTTTTTAAAGGTACTCCACATTGCTCATTTATAAGAATTTGATGATCCTTCTTAACCTATGCAACTTTATAAGGTGTAGGGTGAACTAACCTAGTTAAACCCAATTTACTAACCATTTTCTCAGACACAATATTATCAGTGCTTACATTATCTATAATGACATTACAACACTTACCTCTTTTCTTGCAACTATTCCTGAAGATGCTTCTCCTACAAACTAGCTCTTGAGTTTTGTCTTGTGGTTGTAGAAGGGCTCTCCTTAACAAAAATGACTCTCCATACCTGTGATCACCATATCCATCAGCTGACTTATCCAAATCTAAACACACCACCTCTATGCTTGTCATTCTTGTGCCTAAATCACTAATTTCATTCATCATACTACCCATCTTTCCCATGAATCCTTCCTAGATTAGACTCATGATTCCCTACAATGATGCTTCCTCACCCTTTTCCATTTTGTCAACAATCACTTTACATACTCTTTAATCAATCAAAAATGCTATAAATATCTACAATGTATCTAATTATAACAAAGAAAAAAACTTGAATACCAAGATGGTGTAGGCGTTATGTTCATTTCCATGATATACTTCTAACTTTCAACCAACCTCTCACTAATGCCTTTCATTTGATTTGTGAGCTTTAAGCTTGCTTGGAATGACTTATAACAACCCCTGCATACTGAGGATCTTCATTTCATCCTTTTGATGACTGCATATTAGTCAAAGAAGGTATATTTCATTTAGTTATAACATTACCCGTTATTTTTAAGCATATATGATGGAAAAAATAACATTCATACCTTTAGTCTTCTCTCTTTTAGGTTCCTCTATTCTTGTATTAGTTAACATACCCTTGGATCATTCCCTTGCATGACCTAAATCAATCCCTTTTGGCACAAAAACTTTTAGTCCACACTTTGCTTACCCTCCCCTTCCTCTACTAGACACCAACCTCTAAGCTTACAAGGTCAAAACACTCAAAAAAAAACTTAGAATTTTGAATCCTTGTTTATTGGCTTGGAGCACTTGTATCTAACTTGTACCAGGGGAATACAAAATTCACTTCCACTCTGGATATTACGTTCATCAACCTTCTATCCATTAGGATTAGTTTCCTTATATCCTCCAACCACACAAACTGAGTTGGACCTCCCTTTGGTCCAAAATAACCTTACTAAAAAATAATTTCTACTAATACCCTTTATGGGGTTCTAACTCATGACTAAATTTCACCTACTTTTCCTTTGTACGAAAATGTATTTTCTTTGTAATGGATCATGTAATTTAAGCATAATTAGCCCTCCTAATAATGATAGTGGTACTTCTAAGGATGATATCACCTGAGAAATGATTGATTCACTTTAGGAATGCTCATAATATGGTGTCTAAAAAATTTCAAGGCTTTATCTCTAAGTTTGACCTTCATACACCTCATTCTCTCTCATGTACATGCCCGTGACAGACTGTGTTACAATTCACCATGGGTCTCCTTTACACATGTGAGTTAGAGTAGTAAAATTGGCATGCTTCTAAAAAGGTTACAGATAGATATTCCCTTAAAATTTAATCAATTTTTGTTGGTTAGAAATAGTGTTATGGCATGCCCTAATTAGGACTTGAGAGGAAATATTTAGGGCTACATGATAGAATTCAAAATTTTAAGAGCTAAAAATATTTAATTAGGATTCCCTTACCTTGTCTCACCTATTCATGATTTCACAAGTCTAAAAAATTACCTGTTTGGTGGAGTGTATACTTTTAACTCTCGGCTTGGGCAGGGTCTATATAGCAACATTTACATATATCAAAAAGTAACATACAAAACAATGTCTCATTCACATAGAATATCATTCCCATTACTTTATTATTCATATTCTACCTTTATTACATCTTCTTCCTACCATTCACTCTTAATACATGACTGATCCTTCATTTTATTCCAAAACCTTCTCTAATCTTACCTCCTAAATTAACTGTACAACTCCTATATGAGCTCCAAAAAAATCCCAAACTTAGCACACTTATCATTACCACCTCCTATTCATTCTAAACCTCATCCACCCTCCTATTATGACTCTTACAACAATCATATATCCTTAATTATGCACTCAAATAACCAATTTAATCTCTATTACCCTTAAAGTTTACATATTGAACTTCAACACTTACATCTTACTCTCCACACTTACAAAATGAATGAAACACACCTATAATGAAATGATCATGTTTAAACATGCCTCAAAGGCCTCTAAGTCCTCTAATTCTTGAAGTCCTTGATGCTCCTACATCAGGGTACCTAAAAGAAGGCAATCTAGATCCAGTTTCACTATTATTTACTCTAGTGATGTCTTAGACAGGTACCTATTGGGTGTTAAAATATGAATCAATCAACTGCGTACGGATATGTTTTGATGTGTGAGTTTTTGGTTGTGTGTGAGGATGGTGAAATGAAACAAGTTAACCTCCTACTTAGACTATGTGAGAAAGCTTAATGTAGAATAGAAAGGTTCTTTTTAAGCCCAAAACGAAGTGTGATATTCATTAAGGACACATACAAGAACAAAAACTTACGATTCAAAAAGCATTAAATAGGGAAAAAAAGGAATAAATAGATAATTATCATGCTATTTTTTTTCACTCTTGAGCGATGAGTGATCCAAGCCAAGAAACCAACATGAGAAAAAAATAAAGTGGAGCCTCACACTGCAATGTTAGTGGAGTACAAAAAAATTAAAGACAAAAATAATAAATGCAAGAGATCACCTAAAGGGTGGTCCCATTGGGCATGCCAAAAATGTGGATGCATTTTCTCCTTCAGATTCAATTTAATGAGTTAGCTACTAAATAAAATACACAACTCTGAAATGATGGAGAGTTTATGTTACCTCAGATGTGATGTGTTACAAGCGTTAAGTGGATGATGGATCTTGAAGTTACAAGTTGATAATCTACAAATAAGATGAACTAACATGAAAATGGATTAGATAGATTTATGTCAGGGTTTTCGACACAAAGCTGGTTACAAGAAATGATTATCTTCCTTGGTGGATGTCAACCCCCGTGTTTGATAACATAAAATAAAAGTAATAAAAATAAACTAGATAATATGAAGAATCTGAGGCACATAGAAACTGAAATATGTAGAAATGTTAGGACCATCCAAATCTGATGTAGATGAATGCAAAACAAGATTACCTGGTTCAGGTCATCGGTATCCCAAACTGTGGAGAGGTAGGTTGATGGTGACTTGGGAGGATGGATCTGGATGTAAGTTGAAACATGAAAAAGTCTTGTAGGTGTTGTTAGTCACCCCCAGAAGAGAACTAGAGTTATGAAGATCCAAAAGGTAGCAAAAAAAAATAGTAAGGAAAGGGTGGATTGGGAATCAGGACCCTGGTCGACGGCGACCAGGATGAAGTGACGACAACTTAGGTGTAGGTAGATAGATTTCAGATAACATGGAAGTAGGATGATGGCGTTGATAGAATGGAATAGAGACAGAACATATGAAAAGGTTACAAAAGGATCTGGAGATGAAAAACAAAATTAAAGAGAACCGAGTCGACAAAGAATCAAGTTGGGTGATGGCGAATGTAGTAGAATAAGGAAAGGCCGAAGGAAGATTGATTGAAAAGGTAACTTGCAAGTAGAAATGTTGATTGAACAACCTAATAATGGAGTCCCAAGTGCTGTTGGACCTGCAATATTATCCTTAACAAGACAATAGAATAAATAAAGACAAGATAGCAGAAAAAGTAATGTAAACCCTTTGATGTTATATAGATGATCAAGAAAAGCTTCCAAAGGGTTACAAGAAGGATACACAAAGTGGAAGAATATCATAAATAAGTTGTGTCTCTATGTCTTATGTGTCATGTGTTAAGGAATGAACTTGGTTTTATAGGGTCAACGATGACTAGGATGGGTCACTGCTGACTGCGGGGAATGTCTCCCAAACAGTGGGTTATTTGTTTTTTTGATCAGGATTTGATGTTTTTAAGGGTTAGAAAAGCTTCTTTAAAGCCAACATGTGGGAAGGGATGTGATAAGGATTAGGTGTAGGTGAGTTTGAAATAAAGAAAGGTTAGAAAAAGTGTAGAAAAGTATGGGGATATATATATATATATATATATATATATAATGAAAGCATCTTAAATAGAAGGTTTGTAAAAGTGAATTAATTATCTAATGTGAATTAATAAATATTAAATGATTAATTAATTAATACGGATTAATTAACTAATGTTGATTGATGAGGATGGGATAATGACACGATAAATGGGAATTTAATTAAAGGAAGAGGGATGAATTAAATAAATATGCACATGTAGGAAATTAAAGGATTATATACCAAATTTAGGTGTATACTATTATGTTGCAAACCTTACACTAACCAACCCTAAGGGAAGCAATTGGTAAAAATTCTATGTGTTGAGTGAGGAAATGAGTACCAACCAGTCACTCGAGCCGAGTAAGAGATAGGATGTGGAGTCTTACATAGACTAAAAAATACACTTCTTTTAATTTGGTATATATGGCACATTTCCTAATGGGCACCATGTATATTACATTAGTGAATGCATTAGGCTCAGTAGATGGCGACCCGTACCTTTTTCTCTCTCCCTATATGGTTTTGAGTCTATGTGTATTGGTGTAGCATTTACTAGTCATTCGATTAGATTACAAGATAGGAAGTGGAATATTACATAGACTCAAAACCCACTTCTGTTTGTTTGGTATGCATGGAACTTTCCCAATGGGAATCATGTATATTTTGTTTTGTGAAAACCTTAGGATCAGTAGATGGGGACCTATACCCTTGTCTCTCTCTCTTTATGGTTGTTGTATAGATTACCTATGTGTGGTTATGACAATGTCGAGCCTTGTGGGAGTATAGATGGATGACTTAAATAGATATTATGGAACTTATTATTTATATCCCATGTCACACTCAATACAGGATGAGATATGAGGTACTTGTGATGTTGCATTTATTATATATTATGTGAGTTGAGACTTAATATCTGAGTGCAAGAAACTTGATGAGTTCCTTTTTGGTGGCCGTATAAGACCACACAATGATTATGATGTGATATTTCTCTACATGTATTTAATTCATAAATTTGAATTTTCTTTTCTCTTCCTTTTTCTAGAACCAAAAAATCACTCTATTTAACTTTTGGTTGAGTTATTGTTTACAATTTTGGGCAATTTATTTAATTTTTTTGCTGACATGATGGTTTTTTCACTAATTGTGGCTAATTATCTATTTATTTTACTTTGATTGAAAGTTGAATTTAAGTTAAAATTATTCCTTGAGTTTCAATATATTTTCTCACTTGGCGCAAAGCAATTGGATTTGATGCAGCTTGGAAAATTTCCTTATTATTTTGGCATGATGGTTCTAATGTTGTTATGTGTTGTAATAAGGACATGGATTCATCGATGATTTGTAGTACCTATAGGGGTATGCTCCAAGGAGTTACCTATAATTAGCAAGTTATTGAACCAATGGTTATTATGTCACTTAGAGTAGAGGTTTTTGGTCTCTATGTGCCTAGGGCCATAGGATGGCTAGCCACTTTGGTGGAGCCAAATGGAAAAAATTTCTTCTTTGGTTGAGTGAAAAGGAATTTTTTTTCTTTGAGAGGTATATGGTGTTGTCTCGGAGGCTTATGGAGATTGGGAGGTGCATGGAGTTGGTATTATGATTTATTTTTACTCATGTGAGTCTAGTAATGTTTTTTGATGTTGAGGATTGATGGACCTCATTGATGATATGATATTGATACCATTTTTTCACTGCGTTGTTATAGTTATGGTTTCGAGTTGCATGGAAACCTATGTATGTGTACTGTTGTGGAACCTTTTTCGGTATTATGATTATGTTATGAGTACTATTGTGCCGATGAAATATGTGTGTCAAGTAATATGTTGCGTCAATTTTTTTTTCTTTCCATAGTTGGGTTTTTTGTTTTGTGCTCATCGACAGTCGTTAAAGTGTGTAACAAGATGTCTTATAGACCATTACTGGTGTATATGAGTTTTGTGTGGCATCCTGAAGCCATTTCTACTTGGCACCCACAAACATAAGTCAATCGAAATTACAAACAAAGAATATTAAGGCCTTAAGGTTAGGGTAAAAGCATATAAGTGTGTCCCACCTGGTGGCAAAAAATATTTTAAAATTTGACACATGTAAATAAACATTTAAAAATACTATTAAGAAATTAAAAAACTTAGGAAAATTTTGGATGCCCTATACCTTAGTTTATTTATGTGGTTTGATCATTTTATATGTGTTTGGTCATGTTTTTGTTATGGGACATATTTTTCTGAAGGTATAAAAAGTACAAAAAGTGGGACACAAATATATGCTTTGATCCATTAAGAAATGCAGTTAAGGAAAAATATTAACTAAGTAATAATGTAAAATGGAACTACCAATCTCCACAAAACATTAAGATTTTTTTAAAATTTGTGGTATATCCTTGTGGTCATAGTTTAGTGATAGATTTATTTTCACTAGACAAAATTTTTTACTATTGAACTCTTAGCTTAGTTACCGTTGAAGCCCCAGTGTTATGTCGCATCGAGGATGATGCTTTTATAAGGGGTGGAGAGTGTAGTGCCCTTCCACTTCTACCTTATTGACTCAACATGCATGCAACCCATGTTGTATAATAGTTAATGTAAACAAAATAAATTATTAAATTATAAATGAAGTAATGATTCATGACCCTTAATCCTTAAAAATATGAACATCTCCTCTTCTGGTCTTATACTTGTCAATATTGTGTAATGAAGGTATGATATACAACCAAGAAGCATTCCTTTAGAAACTAATCCTAGGGATAAGACCTAGTAGCCTTGTGTGTATATATATACCCATATTAACAAGAGAGTTAAACAAGTAATTACAATAATGTATATGATCCATATGAAATGAAAAACACCATAAGTTAACATTAAATGATGTAAAGGAGTTTTAGTATAGAAGTGAAAAGGAATGTATGATTCACATATTATGAGCCTTTCTTAAAGTTTGAAATATGAGTGTGATAAATTTTTAATCATAAAAATGTCATGTTGTGGGAGGATCCTATCTATAATTTTGCAATGTGGTTAGATTGTTGTTGTGATTCGTTATTTTAGGAAATGTGATCAATTATTTGTTCCTTGTCGTTGGTAAATGTAGTTATGATTTGCATAATGTGTATTATTTGGTTTGTTTTATTCTTTTTAGGGTGAGGTTTCATCATTGTTTATTGGAGGAATAAGGGGTAACTATTGAAGGGATGAATAAGGGAAATGTGTGTGTTGTTTTGGAGGAAACAAGAGGATTTGTGGGTATTATTAGTGTAGGTATAAGAGCATGTTATGTGCTAGGGTAAAGGGGCCCTGTCAAATTTAATGTGGTGTGTGTGATTTGGAGGAACCAAAGCCTAGCCAGGATCCCTTCTTGGAGGGATAAGGTGTAGCTGTAATGATGACCTCTCCCCTATGTAAGCCTCTTAGATAAGCTTGGTTATGTGTGTTGTCTTCCCTTTTGAAGGCAATCACTTCTCACCTTGTGATACATGTGGATACATGTTGGTGTAAATGTCTTGTGTGATGTTAAATTACCCAAATCGTTCCCATGTGGTCTCGTATATACAACAACGTAAGTAAAATTAATTATTTTTGTATTTTTACTTTTGTATTTGTGTGCTTGATTTAGTGGGCATTACATAACCACCCTGAATCTTGAGCATATAGGTAGAAAATTAATAATTTTGAGTTAGTTATGAACTATAGAAGAAGGATTTTGTGTGGAAGTATGTGGAGAATATCCCTAAGAGGACTAAGGACTCTATAAATGGATTAAATGGTAAAATATGACTGATTTCCTTTGTGATAGATCCGTAAAAACTGTATGTACTTTGCTTGATATTAGAATATACATTAGAATATTGTGATTTCTTGGATTGATACATATTATTTTATATGAATTGAATGGTTATTTGCATGTGCAACGTAGTTTTAGGATTAAGAAAATTGGTGTGGCAAAGGTTTTTTGAGAGGGTATTTTTACACAAAGTACTAATAATGATTCAAGGTATTTTGAGTAGTTTAAAGGATATGTTCATGGCATAAAATATTTATTGTGGTTTGAAAAAGGTGGAAAACATTATAACAGGTCCTTTAGGCATTCTGTGAATTCTTGAAATATCTAATGAATAAAAGAAATGCATATTATGAGAAAATATTGTGCTCTCGGACCGAGACACAAAATCAAGGTTTTAGATTATTGAAAGAAGAACTTATTTCAAGTTTTTGAGATTTATAAATAATAAACATTGGATCAGCATTATTGAATATGTGATGGAGGTATTTTCTAAGTGGTTAATATTTTGTGAGTGCATATGGGTCTTAGGGAAAAGAATAATTATCTCAACCTTGTGGACCATGTGAGGGTTTGGTGAATATGTGCACAAAGGAGAAAAAATAATCTAACTTCCATGCTTCCTGCAGATCTAGTGAATTAATTTATTTGATACAATCATTTGAACAATCTTCAAGTGTTAACAAAGAGCTAAAGAAAGAAGAACAAGGTTGCATACCTATTTGAACCCCTGTCTCAGTATGTGACAATGTTGAAGCAAACAATTAACTTAACATATGAGATAATGGTTAAAAGAGGGTATAAGATGATGAGAATCCCAATATAAGATTTTGATATATAAATAAGGCTCAGGTGAGTTAAAAACCTTGAAAACAACAATAGATCTTGCTTATTGCGTAACTTTGTTTTGATATAAAGGAAGCTCTGCAATATGATTCTATAGAAGGTTTGAAGAAACCCTAGCACATAAAATTTTCTTCAAGTGGAGCTAGGTCCTAGGATTTGTATAAATGTGTATTCAGTGTTAAATGGAAGAGAGTTAATGTTTTAAATGAGTATTCACTAGAAAAAGTTTTCAAGACCTAGATAGGGGCAATTAAGTCCAAATTATTATTATAAAAGTAATTTTAGAGATAAAAACCAAGAAAACTTTAAAAATGACTAAAGAGATTATAAATAATGATCACCTAAAGGATCCAAAATGTGTGATAGTGGAGAGGAAAGTAAAGAATAGAGTTTAAGGAAAAATATATAAACCAACAAAGGTAATAAAATCAACAGCTAAAATCACAATCTTAGTAAGAAATGTGAGTAAGATTGATAAAGGGTGAAAATTGTGTAGAAGAAATAACTAGAAAGGAGATATAGAGATATTATTGACCCAATATAATTGTGTGGAGACCTTAAAAATGATAACAAGAGTATGTGAACATTGTCAAGGGTATTGTAGGACTTTTAAGTAATACTATAAGTTCAAGAGTGTTAGTCTAGTGACTTAAGGAGAAGAGTGAGGGTATGATGAAATAGGTGTAGAAATGAATTGAAAAATAGGAAGAGAAATTCAAGGAGGTGATGAGTAAATAAAAAATAACTCATAGGAAGTGTTGGTGAAGAGACTACAAATTCGAGTACACAAGAGGTGTTTGAGATCAAACAACAAGCCTTAGAAACCAAAATTTGGAAATTAGAAGAGATATTAATGAGAAGGTTTAGAAACATATAAAATTCAATGGGAAAGGTACATTTATGTGATTATAGGTGTATGAAAATTTGGAAACCATCCATAAGTTTCAAACGCTAATAAGCTACTACAAAACTGTAGAAGTAGAGTTGTGTAGTAAAGGATAGATGAATGTGTGAGATTGGGAGAATAGGTAAGGGGTTGAACAATGAAACTTTGTATGAAGTGCAAATAGCCAAATGGGTATGAAAAAAATTATCAATCTTGGTATGAAATTTTACCAATTTATCTTTGTACTAAGACTTGTCCATTAGGTGGGCTATTTTCAAGAATTGATCTAAAACGGTAAAAATAAGTTAGAAACAAATTGGCGAAGGGTGAAACTTTGAAAAAATATAGACACCTAAATGGCCATAATGGGTTTATGAATACCTTATGTGTAAAATTTAACTCCTTTTTTTGTGTGTTTAACATCATAATTTTTGTAAAAGACAAGATACAAGACTGTTGGAACATAATGATTAAGTGGTCTTGCCAACCCTTAATGAAAATGGGTCCATCACTAATATATATAGGTCAATATTTAATAATATGAAATATTTATATTTCTATTCTCAAATATGCTAACCTAGGTATATACTATCTGTTAAATATTTAATATCATGAAATGATTATATTTCTATATAAAATATTATAAACCTAGGTATATGTGTCAACCGATAAGGTTGAGAAGGTGGGTCGAGAGACATACCCGATCACCTAATATAAAAAGGAATATAGGTCCTCATTTGTTATGTTTGAATGAAATATAAAAGATGAATATTATTTTACCCTTGTGATTAGTGTTGAAAGAAGGAGGTGAAATTTACTGGATGTAATTTTGGTTCTTGGAAAGTAAACTATTATTACATGATGTTTTTAATCCTATTTGGGGTTTCCCACTATAAACAATTTGTCACTGTGTTCTTACTTTTTGTATGTATTACTTAATTAATATGTTATGTAATTTTATATATTACATTGCATATTGTTTAGCATTTAATGCTTTATGGTTTATGTTAATAATTAAATGCATTGGTTGATTAAATTTGTAGTAATTAGAATCCTCTAAATTCTAACATCGTAATAGAGCATGGTTTAAATTAAATAGGTTAGGTATAAGTTATTGTATTTAATCTATTTAATTTTTATTGGTATTTAAATTGATCGGGCCCTCTTCTTTCCCTTTTTTGTGCAAACTAAAATTGTGTGTGTTTTGTGAAGAATATATATTTGTAGGAAAATTGTGGTGGACCCCCCGTCCTTGAAACCCTTGGTGAAAGGGGCTCTGGAATAAGTTTTTTACATGGGCATGAATACCATATGTAAAGATTAAAATGTTTAAGAAATATTTTATTAATTCTTGTATAGTTTGTAATGTATGTGCAGACCCAGGTTAAATTTCAGGGTAAACATGTAAAAATTTAAATCACAAGGTCTCTCATACAAAGAAAATTTTCCTCGAGAATAGGAAAATTAGAATTTTCCTATTGGCTCAGGGTTAAATACCCATGGAATGGGGAAAAAAAATGTAGTTTCTCTAATATCATGTTTGGAATTTATTTTACACATTTTTATTTAGGAGTCATTATAGTTTTTAGGATCCCTTTAAATAGGGTTCTTTTTATTTATTTAATAAATTCATGTAAATACTATAGTCTTAAAAATATAGTAATCTTTTATAATTTATAAAAATAACAGAAATATATATTTGTATAACAAAATAACTATAGTTTAATAGTTTTTACAAAATAAGTATTCAAACCTAAACCTAACATGTGTCCCTAACCGTTTTTATTATCCATGTAAGGGGGCAGCCCCATTCATTTATATCTTATAGTTTATAAAAACTATATAAATAAACTTATTTCAAGGATTTATTTTATATAAGCGTAGGAGTGGAGAATAAAATGAGATAATATCTCAAGTATAAATGTGAAACTCGTAGGTATAAATGGAGAATTAAAAAAAAACCAAATGATTGGTCCCCCACTTGAAGTGTGGTAAATATTTATTAAAATATTGGTAGTTAGAGCCACATGAAAGTTATTAAGTTTTTAGCTTGGAGGAATTATAAGACATATTTTTCAATCTTTCCATAGTTTCAAATGTATGCAGGGTAAAATTAAGAGTAAATGAAAGGAGGAGACAAGGTTCATGAAAATAGGGATTTTAATTTATTTCATTGGCCGGGTGAAATTACTTGTCCCCTCTGTAAAATATGTAGGTTAATCTGTACTCTCATAAATCTACTTGCACATCGTAAAATTCTTTTAACCTGGTCTACGTCCTTTAAACCTTTTTAAATAACGATTATGCATTTTTTAGTAAAAAATTACTATAGTTTATAATTTTTATGAACTATATGTTGTTTTTTATTTTCATTATATAAAATATTTACCTCTTTTATTAAAAAAACTATATATATTTTTACATTATAAATTATAATAGGTTATTATAATGTATTAAAATATAACCTCCCTAATATTATAGGGAAGAAGATATTATGGAATTTCACATTCTAGAAATACACAACAAGTTTTTTCTTCATTAAATTTGACGATCAAATGACTGTTATGGAAGACCAAATATAAGATAGTATGATGGTCATTTAGACGTCAAACTTAAGATCGTAGGTTCTTGGAAAGTTCCATTGAGTTTAAATTGACGGTCAAATGACCATCATAATAGACCAAAAAATAAGCCATTATAACATTTATTTAAACGTCAAATTTAGGATGTCCAGATCTTTTCCTACATAAAATTGTTTTTAGAAATTTGAAGTTGTTATGCATTCTTAGTGGTTTCTTCTTCTCTTCTACATAGTTGGAAATGTTTTTTATATAAATATGGGGTATAATGTAGAGATATTTATATTGTGG
Organism: Taxus chinensis; assembly: GCA_019776745.2. Lineage (NCBI taxonomy): Eukaryota > Viridiplantae > Streptophyta > Pinopsida > Cupressales > Taxaceae > Taxus > Taxus chinensis. The sequence continues at coordinate 507,606,746 of CM034156.1, read as the reverse complement.
GTTATTATTTTGATCATGGGAGATTAATTAATATGAATTGTAATGACATAATTAGTTATGATCAAATAGTTTCTCTATATCTATAAAATTTAGATATGATTTTATTAAAAGTCTTATTATTTTTATAAATATGTATCTAGCTATGTGGTACATTGTATATTATAATGGGGTGTGTTTTACAGGTTCAGGATAACAATGATGTCTAGCTATTTCTATCTAAACAAAACCTAGATCTTGAATGGAACTAACTACAACATTTGGGTCAACAAAGAATTTATAACGAGTAAAATACGAATGATTATTTTTTGATCTAAGGTTGCTCCCACCGGTCATCAAGAAACTGTAGATAGTTTTGGTATCTGAATTAATTCTCCCTTGGAGGTTGAGCAACATCATAGATTTAACAAGATACTCAGAGATAAACAAATCATAAGTCATTTTGTAGCTGGGGATGGGATTTCTCTAACTCTTTGTCACTCGAGAATTCAAGAAATGGATACTACCTTCATTAAGGGTTTGATCTATCCTCACTACTTTAGGTTATTCCTTTCGACTAGGGTGAGAGGACCCATTTTGTAACCTCTGTTGGTGAAGTACATGAAGAGACCCTTCGTTACACAATTTTCAGGGGAACATTGAGAAAATATGATCAATACACCACAATTTAACTTTCATGAGTTGTCACTTCTAAAGAATGGAGATATTTTCTGAACAGGGTTCGGGTTACTAAAAACACTAAAAACTTGCTTGTCTCTATATATTTTGGAAGTAGAATTTGTTCATTTGTGGATACAAAACACAAATAGGGGTACTTTAGGTAGGATTCATTGTTATTTGAAATTTTTGGCTAGGGATAAAGAAAGATGAAGTTAATTTCACCAGAGCTTTGAGAACCTTTACAACAATTGGAAAACTTAACAGCAAAAAGCTTCAAAATAGCCTAAATATTCCTTCAACTAGAAGGTGTGCATCAATGGAGCCCCAGATATACACGGTTTCACACAATCTTCAAGAATTCAACACAAAGCCTCAAGCTAAAGACTCAATTAAACATTAACAACCCCTGGTTCCTCATGCCTAAGATACACTCAAAGGTTTACAGATAATATTTATAAACAAAATGACAATAAAGTGATTTTAAATTGTTTATTTCATTACAGGATGAAGGCTCTTCTCATAATGAAATTGAAAATGCCATTATACTATCACAGGGATGAGATCCTGTGTGAAATAAACCATCAAAACCATTTGAAAACATTCTGAAATAAAAGCAGACACAATTTTTCCCAAGATCAACATAGACTAATTCGAGATCTATTAGATTTATCAGCAAGAGAAAGTTTCTTGAATAGTCTCAGAGCTTGTCAATGGCTGTACACTTAAAACCATCTTGACATGATCAAATCTAAAACACATGAGATTAACTGGTTTCTTAGATGGTATCTCAGGAAGATGGGATTTCTCAAATTTTCTCATAAGAATTAAACCCTCGACCATTTGCAATAGTATCCTCATTGCATTTATACAATTTACTTTCTCACTCATCCCAAATTTTCCCCCAAAAAAGAAGAATATTTGAGGAATCCTTTGCTTGTTACCAATTTGTCTCAGAGAGTGATGTTTAACAAATTTACAACAAAAGCTGCCAGGTGGACAAATCATAAACTGATCATGTTTCTCAGACCCTCTACCATGATTGGGATACCATGCCATAATTTTTTGACAATCCTTCTAATAATTCTTATTCTGTCATGTGAGAAATTCCCTTTTTAATCATTTTTAGGTGGCCTTGTATAGTTGGATCTGACAGGAAATCATTTTCACCCTTGAGAAGAAACCTTGAGAAATGAGTTCCCTCGCATGGATGCCTACATTCATGTGACTCAGAAATGATTGTCCTCACATGGATTATACCACATACCTATGCTGCGAGTTCAAGTCAGCCAAATGCAAAGAGGAGCTAGCGGAAACCTTCACACATTTCCTTGGCACAAATGTAAAGGTGAAGTGCAGAGGCTGGTTCCCAAATGAGCACACGCCTTCCACGTGTTCAGGACCCTAGAGAATTGCATCAGTTGCTAAAAGTTTAGAGTATGGGAAGGCCACGTGGAAGCTTCCATGTGTTTGTTCAACGTAACCTCAAAGTTGAAGTTTAGAGGTGGGACCTCAAATGAGTGTAGGCTCTCCATGTGCCCTGGGTACAAGAAAATTTCCTTGGCCTTTGGAAACGTCTTAGTATAGAGAGGAGCTTGTGGAATCCTCCACGTGTCTCCTTTGCACAACTCTGATATGGTGCCCAAAAATGGAAACCCTAAATAAGCACGGAATCACCACGTCTCTCAGCATGGAATTTTTTTTCAAATAATCTAAGGACAAGCGGAAGGCGCCACGTGCCTAGGGTCCAAGAAAGTTTCTTTGGTCATTGAAAAGTATAAGTATGGGAAGATCCAATGGAAACCTCCATGTATCCCTTTGGCGCTCTTTCAAAAGTGAAGTACAGGGGCAGGTCCCAAACATGCGTGGGCCCTACATGTCTCGCAGGCCTTAGAATGTTTCTTGAGAAGTTTAAGCATATAGTAGAGCCAGCAGAAGCCTCCACGTGTCTCCTTAGCACAACTGCAAAGGTACGACCCAAAGGCCGATCCTCGAATGAGTGTCAGCCCTCCATGTGGACAAGCTTTAAGTTGAAGTGGGCTTAAGAGTCTCCAAATGCCTCGGTGACCTACCTCTCCAATTTTAACTTTTGATTTGGGCCCTAGTGTAGTTGTGGATTATTTCATTACTTTGCTCCCTTGTACAAAAACCAAAAAAATTCAAAATGCTCCACCGATCCACCTCTCCACCTTTGTCTTGAAAAATGACCACGTGTCCTTCTTCGGTGTCAAAGTAAGATCTTTTCCTTATCGCTTCATATTTTTTGAATAGCCAATCATAGACTATCAGGGCCGCGGGGCTAATTTGGTAATTTTTACAAATGTGAAAAAAGTTACAAATTTCACCCAAAAGACCCGCCGGGCCACATCCAATCAGAAAGGACCACGTTTCCATAGATTCTGGGACAAAAATTGATAGGGAAAACATGACTATGGAAAAATAGAAGGGGAAAACCTAAATTCATGCCCAAATTACAAATTCTTTCTCAAAATTATGTTACAATAATTGAATGATTATGTACATGTGCGATTGAGTTTTAGGATTAATAAAGTTTGTGTGGTGAAGGTTTTACTAGATGGTTTGTTTACACGGAGTAGGAATAGTGATTCAAGGTATTTTGAGTAGTTTCGAGGATATGTTAATGGCATAAATTTTTTATTGTGATTTGAAAAAGGTTGATAACCATGTAACAAGTACCTTATGTTCTCTATTAATTCTTGACACAACTGATGAAAAAAACAAATGCATATTATGAGGAAGTATTGTGCTATCAAATTGAGACACAAAATCAGGGTTTTAGATTAATGAAAGAAGAAATTATTTCAAGTTTTTGAAATTTATAATCTAGTAAACCTTGGATAAATATTGATAAATATCTGATGGTGGTATTTTATAAGTGGTTTTTATTTGGTGAGTGTTTTTGGGTCTGAGGGAAATCCACAACTATCTCGAGCTTGTGGACAATGTGAGGGCTTGGTGACTGAGTGCACAAAGGAGCAGAACCAATCTAACTTCCATTCTTCCAATTGATATAATGAATTAATTAATTTGATACAATCATTAAAATAGTGTTCAAGTATTAAGAAAGAGATAAAGAAAGAAGAACAAGGTTACAGACCTATCTAAATCCTTGTCTTAGTATGTGATAGTGTTTATGAAAAACATTTCCTTAGCACATGAGATAATGGATGAATGAGGGAATAAGATGGTAAGAATCCGAATATAAGAGTTTGATCTATAAGGAAGGATCATGTCAGTCAAAACCCTTGAAAAACCATGGGGATCTTGCATACTGTGTAACTATATTTCGATATAAAGGAAGTTGTGTAATATTAGTCCATAGAAGGTTTGAAGGAACCAAAGAACATAAAATTTTCTTCAAGTTAAGTTACGTATCCTAGGAGTGGTATGAAGGTGATTTTAGTGTTAAACTGAAGAAATTTTAGGTTTAAAATGATATTCACTAGAATTTTTTTTTAACTCCCAGTCAAGGGTAGTCAAGGCCAAGCTATTGTTATAGAAGAAATTCCATAGCTACATACAAAGGAAAATTTAGGAATACCAAAAGAGATTATAAAGAATTATCACCTAAAAGAGCAACAACATGTGTCATTGTAGATGAAAACAATGAAGATATTTTAAGGAAAAACATACAAATAAACAAAAGAAAGAAATTCAAGAGCTAAAAGCACAATCTTAGTAAGAAAGGTGAGTAAGATAGATATAGAGTCAATCGCAATGTGTAGAAGAATGGCCCATAAAGGATATATATATATATATATATATATATATATATTTACTCACGATAATGGTGTGGGGACCTTACAAAGGCTAATAAGAGTGTGTTAATAGTGTAAAGGGGAATGTAGGAGTTTTTAGTAAGACTTGAAGTTCAAGAGTGCTAATCTAGTGACTTACAGAGAAGAGTGCAGGTATGTTGGAAAAAGTGTTGAAAGGAAGTGAATAAGAGGAATAAAAGGTCAAGGATTTGATGAGGAAATAAAAAAACACAGAGAAATTTTTGATGAAGAGAGTTCAGAGTCTAGTACACAAGAGGTGCTTGAGATAAAACAACAAGCCTTAGAAAACCAAAACTTGGATAATAGAAGAGATGGTAATGATAATGCTTAGAAACATTTAAAATTTCATGAACAAGGTAGAGTTTTGTGATTATAGGTGTATGAGAAGTTGGAAAATATCCATATGTGTGAAACCTTAATAAGCTACTACAAGAACCTAGAAGTAGACCTAGTTATCTAGTGAAGGCAATATGAATGTGTGAGATAGAGAGAATAGGAAATGTGTTGAGAAATGAAACATTGTATGAAGAGAGAATGGCCAAATTTGTACTTGAAAAGGTAGCCATCTTAGTCTGAAATTTTACAAATTTCTCTGGTTACGAATACTTTTCAATTATGAGGGCTAATTGTAAGAATTGAGCTAAAATGGTAACAAGAAGATAAAAACAAATTGGTGAAGTGTGAATCTCTGAAACTTTGTAGACACCTGAATGGACATAATAGCTATCTAAAATACTTACTAGTAAAATTTACGTACATAGTTTGTGTGTTCAACATAAAAATTTTCCTAAAATGAGGGCTGCAAGCCTAGAAGGAGGTCTAAATGGAAAAGGAAGAAAATTGAATGTTTGTGTTATCCCAATTTTGCCCCCGGGAAAAATTGGTCAAACATTACCTTGCAGAAAAAAATCAAAGGGTCGATTGAGTCATGTGAACTCACATTTCATTTCGACAACTGATCCCAAATATGAGGGGTAGGCACACTCTAAAATGGAGGAGAAGGGTTGACGAAGGAGATCAGAGCGCACAAGAGAAGATTGGAGAAGAAGCTTGAAGATTTTGCACTTTGCATACGATTCGACTCGGGAAAAAATAGAGTAGGGTCTTGAAAGGTGCCACGCGTCAGCTCTACACAACCAAAAGGTGTAAGAGAAATAGGGTCTTTAAATGTGTGCAGAGCTTACACATGTTAAAGGTCTCACAATTTTATCCTAAATGGGAAGAAAAGGGACAGAGCCAACCATTTAATTGACTAAGTATAAGAGGGTTAGCGGAAGCTTCCATGTGTCTCATTGGCACAAATTTAGAGATTAAAAACTAGAGGCAGACCCCAAACAAGCACAAAGATTCCACATGTCTCAACGATGTAACTCCAAGGATAGAACCCAAAGTGAAAACCCTAAACAAGCACAGGCTCACCATGTGGCCAGAAGTCAAGAAGGGGGCAGAACTAGCCATTGAGTTGACTAAGTATAGAAGAGCCAGCAAAAGCCTCCACGTGTCCAAACGGAGCATCTCATAAGATCAAATCCAAGCGTGGTTCCCAAATGAGAGCCAGCCCGCCACATAGTCAAGGACCAAGAAAGGCTCCAGGTCCGAATCTACTAAGTATAAAAGAAAAAAAGAAAATATGCAGAAGGAGCCACATGTCTCATCAACGCACCTTCAAGGGTTGAAGAAAAAGGTGGTCCCCCAAACAAGCGGTGGATTTCCACGTGTCTGAGGCCTGAAAAGGAAATAGATCTGATAGTTGAAAAGTCTCAAGCCAGCGGAGAGTGCCACATATCTCATCGGTGCCAATTCAAAGACATGAACTAAATCAGAGACTCAAATAAGCGTTGGCCCTCCATGTGTTCAGAGACCGAAAATGAAGAATTGGTTGTTGAAAATTCTAATAGAGGCAAGCTAGCAGAAGGAGCCATGTGTCAGCATGGTGTAACTTCAAAAGTAAAATTGAGAGGGAGGTCCCAAATGTGTGCTGAGCCTCCACGTGTCCCATGTCAGACATAAATCCTTCACCAAACAAAAGGGGACTTCAAAAAAACATAAAGAAATAATGAAGAGCCACGAAAGGTGCCACGTGTCTTTTTGGCACAACTTTAAAGGTGGGACCAAAAAGGCAGTCCCCAAACAAGGACCAAACCGACACGTGGTCAGAGTCCAAAAAGGTAAGGTCAGTCATTGAAAATTCCAAATGCCTACGGAGGTCTCCACTTTTCTCATCCACGTGACTTCAAAGGTAAAATTTGGGGGCATTTTCCAAATGAGCATGAATCCTCCACGTGTCTTGGGTCAGGCACAGTGTCTCCACCAATATGAAGGGCTTCGGTAAAGAGAAAAGTAAATAAATGGGCCTGTGGACAATGCCATGTGTCTCTTCAGTGTAATTTCATGAAAGAAGGGGGGGGCTGAATATTCAAGATGTACGAGGCTGCCACGTGGGTCTTGCACAGATGGACTCTTTTAATTATTGTAAGCCCGTGACCCTAATCTTCAAACATCCATATCTTTTGACTGGGAGCTCAGATTCGAGTGGGAAAGGACATTTTTGAAAGCTCTTGGTGTTGTCTTCTCACCCCCCACCATTATGTTTTAGTCCTCCAATTCGAGGTTGTCAAGTCTCCTACCTACCACCATGATGAAGAATGGGTCTCCTTCTTTCCCAGTGAGGGACAACGATGGGGGCATGGGTGTTGCAATGATACTTTTCATTGTGGTAGGTGGATTCAATACTCTTCTAACAGTGGTTAGGGAAGGGTTAGAATTCTTCTGTCTTTCTTCTCTTATTCTTCCTATATATTGTAAAGGAGGGGAATTTTTTAAAAGGTTGGTCATTTTTTCTATTCTACCCCCCTCTCCCTTTCTCACTTAGGGTAGAATCTGAAGTCTAAGCCTCCTCTCTTGGCTCTGTAATGGCATTTTCTTTCCTCTTTCCCACTAATGATGTACTGTGTGAACTCATGGAGTAATAAAATCTATTTTGTGATGCATATTGTCCATCCTTTCCTTATTTATTGTCTCTTCTTGCCTCTCGTCATTGCAAGGTATATTGTGCATACTCATATGTCTATTACAGGTTTTGGAAGTTGTGTTTAATGGGTTGAAGTGATGTTCTGTGTGACATTTGTCTTTGGTCTATAATGCATCAGTCCATCCTCTCCATCACTAACCTCTCTCCATTTAAGGCAGTTGGATTTGTGATTAGCCACTTCCTTTTTTTGTGTATCACCATTTTAGTGTAGGTTTTGTTTCCATGCTTTTTTATCTCTCTCCCTGTCTCCTTGGAAGGTTAGATTAGGATTAAATAGTTTTCCTGCACTAGAATAGTTTGTGGCAGGTAGTTTAGAAAGGAGAATCTGGCTTTCTTTGGAGGTCCATCTCAATTTCACAAGTCCCATAGCTTGAGAGATGTTCCAATGTTGTGCAGTCACACCGGATGCCCCACTCAGATCTGAGGCCATTTAGGGGTGCTATGATTTTTCATCAAGAGTTTTAGCACATTCAGTGGGATAAATCTAAAGCACCTTACCATTTCATTTCATCAAGTTGATCTATTCTTGGTGAGATTTAGCATTTTGAGGCACATACAAAGCACATCTGGTGACTCCATCTGGTCAACAACCCATTCTATGAGTTATAGACCTTCTTCCCAAACATCTTCATCTAGTTTTCTTTTCGTATCTTCCATTTTCTTCCATTCATGAAGCTGTGTAGTCATAACTATTATCCAAAATAAGCTCATGCTTATTTTTGGTTAAATGAACCCATTTTCCCTCATTTAGTGATTCAATCCAATTTTTTAGATATTCTTAGTACTTAAATTCCCCTAAAAACATTTCCATCTGATAGGAAATTTATTCTCCTTTCCAAAGACATAAAGAAGTCCTTCTAACTCCTCATATTTTACAAGTTAAAAGCTGATGGGTGTTGGAATGTATTTTTGTCCAAAAGTGGGTTGGCGGGAGATTTTGTGACTTTTTGCCCAAATAGAAAAAATTCAGGTTGGTGGACCCGAAAAGGGAAATTTTCCCTAGTAAAAGAAAGCGGGCCGGCGGGTTTGCGGGGAGTTTTGGATCTTTTGCAATTTTTACAAGTAGGACATAGTGAATTTCAGGCCCGCAAGCCCACGGGGGGATCTTAAAGCCAAATGAAGAAAATTCCTAAGGGTCGTAAAGGGACACGTTGCCATGTTGAAAAGTCAAAGTAGGCTGGCGGGTCGTCGGAGGTAATTTGAACTTTTTGCCCCGAGAAGGCGTAAAACAAAACTCCACTGATGCCCAAGGAGCCACGTGTCAAGCCTCAATTGCATGTGGGCTAGTAGACCTTGGAGTGACTTTTCACCCAAATGGAAAATACGGATTGTCAGGCCCAAAAAGGATTTTTTTCCGAAAGTGAAAAGTGTGGTTGCAGGGTAAATTTTGCATTTTTGTTTTTTGGTGTCAAAAGGCACAAAGCGAATTTCTTGCCCACGGATCCATTCTACTCACTTGTTTTTGCCATTTTTGTATGGAATCAACTCAAACATTCAAATGGACATATTGTTTGACCCAATGCCTAAAATTCAAAAATTTTACACTGTTGGAAAGGTCTCGACCTCGCATATGCCATGGAAACCTGAAACTTTAATTTTAAAGAGATTTGGTGGGTGAAGATTGGGGAAACATCTTCATGCCATTAATACATGATTTTATTGCTCTAACAACCAGCTCAGATTTGATTTGATCCACCATTCTTCCCTTCTTTAACATGCCAAGCAAACACAAAGTTGCGGACATGAAATATTTGGGGTGGATTTGCAGAGGTATTGATAGCAACTAGGTGAGCTTCAAATTCATTTTCCCACCTCTCTCTCCTTCTTCTCTCTATGATGAATCTATAAAAGAAGGGGCGGGGCTCATTATAAAGGGTTAGACATTTATGTTTTGTGTCCTCCCTTCTTTTTTTGTTTGCAAGAGAATTTGTGGAGATTTTAAACCTCCCATTCAAGTTGTAATAAAAATTTTCTTGCCTCTTGGTAGCTGAAATGTATTGTATAGACTTTGGAGCAATAATATATGTCTGTTGGTGATTTCCAATCCTTTCATGTGTTCATTATTGTCTTTCTGATCTTTCATTACATTTTGGCTACCTATGTATGGTGTTGTATTGCATTCTTATGGTATGTGTTAGTTACAAAATTGGTGTCTAATAATCCTTTGGTACATCACCTCATTATATTAGGTTTATTTTCTTGAATTTTATCAACCCTGTCTCCTTGGTAAGATAGAGTAGATTTAGAGTATATCCTCTGCAATTTATTTGTATGCACCTGAATAGAGGAATAGGAACCAACCTTAATCCAGAGATCTCTCTCAACTCGCAAGGTCACACACTTTGAGAGATGCTCCATGTTGTGCAATCACACTAAGAGTCTCAACTCATCTAGTTGCAGGAACTCAGGGGTGTTGTGATTCTGCACTAAATTTTTTGACATGCCCCGATGAGAGTCTGAGGTTAGATCTTCCATCTTTCCAAGGTGTCTCATTACAACAATAAATCTTAAGCCACCGTGTGACTGCACTAACATTTTTGGGATGACCGGTGGGACAGGTTTGAAGCACCTTACCACTTCATTTCATCAAGTTGATGTTTTCTTGGTTAGATTTAGCCTTTGGAGGCACATGCAAAGCAAATATGGCAACTCCATCTGGTTAATAACTCAATCTCTAAAGTTACAAAACCTTTTCCATCCATTTTCATTCATTTTCTTTCCACATATTTCATTTTCTTCAATTCCATGAGGTTGTGCAATCATGACTTCATTTTCATCTTGGAATTCACACTTGCAGTAGCAATGCTATTCAGATCCATCTGCATGTTACTTCAACATACCTCCAAAAAGGTTTAACAATGAAAAGCAGTACTATGGATATCCAGGTGAGCTAGATTCAAATTAGCTTAGTCATTTTCCAAACTATACAGCTATTATAGAGCATGGATATATGGATTTTGAAGGTAGGTTCACACCTGAAGAATTTAATTTGCTAGAAAAGATTTAAAAATGGAGGTTGGCATGGTTCAATCAAGGGCTACAACACAAATGAAGGCATTTAGGATTGGTTGCAAGGAACCTAGTGTATGAGAAGGCCCTATGCCAAGAAATTTCAGCCCTCAGGAGAAGCTTGACTTCATGATTGAAATACTATCCCAACTTGCAAAATGGCCTAAGGAGATTGAGGCTTACAATTTGCATGCAAGACAACCTTGTCAATGGGTGAGTCAACCAACAACTCCTTGTCCTTCATATTCTCTTTTAAGAAAGTTATCATTTCAGCATGGTCAAGAGTCAAACCCATTGTCTTCTGCCCCAAATTTTATTTTCCCTTCTCCATCTCCTAATCTTCCATCTCATCTTAATTCTTCTGCCCTTTTCCCTTCCAAGTAGTCATTCCCTCAAAAGAAACAATAAGTTCCACTTCCCTCTCCACCACAAACAACAACAAAACTGGTTAAATCTCAACCTACCCCTCCTCTTGCATCCTTAAAGCCATGTTGGCAAGATGAAAATCAGATAACCAGCCAAGGGCAACAAGAAGGAGAGAAAAACAAAGAAGAAATGATCTAAAATTTGAAGAGTTGGGATCTAAAATTTGGGATTAAAAATATCCCCTTGATGGTCAAGCCAAAAGAGAAGGTCAAGGTTGAAGAGCTAGTGGTGGCTAAGGCTGAGTTTACAGTAGAAGAAGAAGAACAACAACAACAAAAAGAAGATCATCAATCAATTTTCTTTGAATGCAGTTCCCATGTTGGCTCTTTATTTGAAGAAAATAATGATCCAATCCAAGCTGGACAATCAGTCATGAAGGAAGAAGAACAATTAGCTCCAAGTCCCATTGAAAAGGAGCATATGGAGGAGAACCATACAGATCAAGAGGCTTAAAGTATAGAACAAACCACATAAGAACCTATTATCACCAAATCACAACACCCTTATGTTTACACAAGTGCATATACTTGACCTCACAATGTGATTGGATAATATGGGTACTATCTCCAAGTTGTTGGACTTGCTACTTGAGATAAACCTGTAGAGAAAGTTAGTTCTTACTCCTAAACTACCCGTCTCAATCTACTCTAATGTAGGGAAAACTTTCTTTCCTAATATAACTTTCCAAGGGACCAAGGAGAGAGAATGCATGAAAATGAAAGCCTACACTAAAGCAGTGATAGACTAGAAAATGAGGGGTGTGAGATTAGTCTTCCAATGTGTGAGATACAGAAGAGAAGTGCACACTAGAAGGGGTGATAACGGTTCTCCACAATCTAGAAAAATGCATTCACAACAATATCTCAAAAATATACGATGATAATAGATCCTTATAAGAGAATAAAAATAGACACAATATTCCTGTAATGAAGGTTGAAAGGGAAAGAAGAGTGCAAACAAACACAATAGGGGAAGATGCATCCACAAACTTGTATTTTATTGCTTCATGATATGCACATTTCAATCTACTACAAGATAAGGGCCTGGATCACCATGCAAGGATTCCACTACAAGGGCCTATAGCACATTTTCTTCACAAATCAATTTTGACAGATCTTTGCTACAACAAAAACTAACTCTTTTTATAATGAGCCCAACACTCCAATTTATAGAAGAATGAGAAGAGAGAGAGAAGGGGAAAATGGAAATCCTGAAATCTGTCCTTCAACCACTTGTAAGAGAAATTAAATGGATCGAAATGATTGTATGTTACTTTTAAAATACTCCCCATATTGTCCAAGGTGCTGCATTAGAGAAAGAATGATGACCATGCCTCTTAATTGCACTCCCAACTACCAAATAAAACACTTTCATGAACACAGCCATAATTTATGAAAAATATCCATTGATTTCTCATCAAATCCCAAATTTCTTAATTCATTTTGCGTTGAACTCATATTCACGATTTCAATAGTACCAATTTTGTATAATTTTGTTAAGAAATGCAAAAGTTATGGCCATATGAATGCGAGCAACTATTTTGAGTTTGCCAGGAATTTTCTGTCATTTGATAGGAATGAGCATTAATTGACTAGAGATGAATATGTTTTTTTGATGTAGAGGACATTATGCTCATTCCATAAAGTCCAATTTCATTAAAATCAGAGCTCGGAGTCAAAAGTTATGGCCGTTTGAAGTTCAGGAGGTCAAACATTGACTTTCCTCTTCATTGCGGCTATTTCGGAAAAATCGGGTCCACGTGTTCCAGCTGTTCTGGAAAAAAATCTCCGCATCACCTGATTCAGGCTTCCTTGTCCCATATGTACCTGTGTTGACAAGGCCATGAGGGCCGTTGACTTCCACATTCACCGTAACGTATAGTTCCTTTTACGGATGTTTCACCTTTGCACGTCCCACGCGTAATTTTGTCCCGAATGTCCCGAACACATTTCATCATGCCACCCGCAATGCACTGACTTGAAGGAAAATTGGATTTTCACATCCTGCATGTACCTACATGCCAAAGGTCCCGCGGACCTCCTGGGACAAAAAGTTCCACTTTTTCTGATTTTCTTTACCTGCGGTGATTTTGGCAATGCGTGCCTCGCATGTCCTTGTTGAACTTGTGTGGTCTAGGACACACTAATCCGATTTAGCTGATTCCTTTGTATTTTAGCTCTAACCCTGGTAGGAAAAATCTTGGTACGATCCACATCCTCCAGAGCCACAATGCATTAAAACAATCCTGCGACTTAATTTTTAGATTTTTTCAATTTTTTCTAACTTGTTGGATTTTTTCTTTGGACGAGGAAGTTAGAGAGAAGCCAAAGAGATCCCCAAAACATGAGTTTGGGCCTTGAATCAACTCTACTTGCTCAAGAATGAAGAATTTGATGTATGTTATCAAAATTACCTCGAGGGGTGAATTTTTGATAACAAAACCTTCAATTCTTCCTCCCACTTCTTCCGCTTCAAACTCTAATGTTGAAGAAGAGTTAGAGCTTTCAAACTTCATGTTTGAAGATGAGGGGAACCATGGTGAGCAAGTTTTAGATTAGGAGGACACCTTGGAGGAGGTTGAGCACATGCATCAGGACAACAAGGAGGTAGATTATCTGTCTGACTTGATGGATTGCTTTGATGGAGAAGAGCCCATGGAGATCACATAATTTTCTCCTACATCATCCACCTTCTAAGAACATGAGCCTGCTGCATGAAGGAGAGCTATCAAGAAGACATTGATGTCCCAAATAGTCCTCTAGAGCAGTAAATTGAAGATTTTGATTTACCAAATTTCATGCTAGAGGAATAGGCTACCCAAGAGCAAGTTGGTCTTCAAGAAACAACAGAGGAACTCCAGAGCCAAAAATGTGTTGGAGCAAATTATAATGATGCAAAGGAAACTTTAATGGATGTTGCAATCAATAATAATGATTTAGAGATTGTAGAGGAGTTCCATACTGCTATAGAAGAAGGAAAAGAGCAAGAGGATGTCATGATCTCTTCCACACCATCCATCTAGGAAGATCTGCAAGAAGACTCCATTCTTGGAGTTAAATATTAGAGTAGTAGGTAGATTCAAAGGATCAAACCTTTCCTAATCAAGTACTTAGCTTCATTGGAGCCAAGGGAGAAGCCAACACCATTCATGTTTACTTCTAAGCATGAGGATGAGTATCAAAGTACCAAGGATCATCTGTAATGCCTCTTCAATCCAAATACAGAGCAACTAAAAGAGGTATTTGTGTTGTTTCTAGTTGACACCTCTATGATTTGGGTAGAGAATTAGCTTATAGTAAATTTTTCACTCACGTAGGAAGCCATATTCAATGTCAAATAATTTGCATGGTTGCCCTTCTCGAGTAAACGAAGCTACTTCTCCTTGATAATTGCAGGATTTGTTTGAACTCTCTTTCTCCCTAGTTAAGAAAGAGTAGGTAAGTTTGCTTTCAGCAAAAGAAGTGCTTTTGCACACTTTACATATCCTAGTTGGGTGTGTATGATTTCCAATTTTGTACATAGTGTGTTGTGGTTTTTTGTCACTCTTGTACAGTGCATTAAGAATGACATTTGGTGAGATCAACTCCAATCCATGTTTCAGTTGTTTTCTAAGTGGCTCAGGGGTCAGATTTTCAAATGTTAGATCATATTTGTGTTTATCAGGTAGACTCCATGCCTAATGGATGATTCAAGGCCACTGATCTTTTCATCTAGTAGGCAGATATCCCCTATGAGTCACCAAATTGTTATCCAAAATAAGCTCATGCTTATTTTAGGTTAACTGAACTCATTTTCCCTCCTTTATTTCTTCAATCCAATTTTTTAGATATTCTAAGCACTTAAAGTCCCCTAAAAATATTTCCATTTGATAGGAAATTTATTCCCCTTTTTAAAGATATAAATAATTCCTTCTAACTCTTCATATTTTGCAAGTTTTGAGCCAGCAGGCCTTGGAAGGTATTTTTGCCCAAAAGTGGGCCGGCGGGAGATTTTATGACTTTTAGTCCAAATGGAAAAATTCAGGCCAGCAGGCCCGAAGAGGGAAATTTTCCAAAGTAGAAGAAAGTGGGCTGACAGATCTGTGGTGAGTTTTAGAACATCTAAACTTTTTGTAAATAGGGTGCAAAGTGAATTTCAGGACCGCAAGCCCATGGGGGATCTTAAAGCCAAATGTATAAAATGCCTAAGGGACACATGGCCATGTTGAAAAGTAAAAGTGGTCCGATGGGTCATCGGAGGCAATTTGAAATTTTTTCCCTGAAAAGGCGTAAAGAGAAAAAATGAACTGCACCTCCACTGATACCCAAGGAGCCACGTGTCAAGCCTCAATTGCATGCGGGTCGGTGGGCCTGGGAGTGTTTTTTCACCCAAATGAAAAAAAGTGGACCGTCGGGCCCGAAAATGATTTTTGCCAAAAGTTAATTGTGGGGTAATTTTTACATTTTGTATTTTTGATTCAAAAAGGCACAAAGTGAGTTTCAAGCCCACTGACCCGTTCTACTAACTGGTTTTCACCATTTTTGTATGGACCCAACTCAAACATTCAAATGGACATATCTTTCGACCTAGTGGCTGAAACCCAACAAATTTGGCACCGTTGGAAAGATTTCGACCTCCTCTATTCCATGGAAGCATAAAATATCATTTTTATTAGGTGTTGGTGGGTGAAAAATAGGAAAACGTCTTTCAAACCATCAATACGGGATCTGATTGTTTTAACAACCCAGATTTTATTTGATTCACTGTTCTCCCTTCTCCAACACACCAAAGTAGACACTGAGAGGAATATTTGATAGATTATAGGTGGATTTATAGGGCATTAATGGTGGGTGGTTAAATTCTCATAATAGGGTCCATTTTCCTCCTTTCTCTTTGTTTTCTCATCGTTATAAACTTCTATATATTGTAACACTTCTCATTTGAGAAGAGAGACATTCTGGGCGTAGGGAAACTCTGTCAAATTTGTTTCCTGACTCCATTTGAGTTGTAAACCATCTCCTATGCCTAGAAAGTAGATTTGTGCATCTGAGAAAAGAATGTAATGGTCTACGCACCCATATAGAGCAATAAAATGTGTTTTGTTGTGTTTCTTCAACCCTTTGCATTGTTTTGTTGTCTCCACGTTCCTCTCCCTTTCAAATCTGTTCCATGTGCATGCATTTCACGTTTGAACGTGCAGGACATTGTGCTTCATGGAGTTTCTATGGCAGATCTGGATCTGGGTCTATGTCACTTTTGTCTAACCTCCCTCAGTCCCCTTTTCCCTATTTCATTCTCCCTCAATAGAGTATCTCACACTTCCTTTTCTGGTGTATCACCACTTAGTGTAGGCTCTTTCACCGTCTCTCTTTTTCTCTAGCTCATTTCAACGGTTAGATTAGGATTAATTAGATTCTTCCTACACTGGAGTAGCTTTTGGCAGGTAGATTAGGAAGCAAGAATCAACTTTCTCCTAAGGTTCATCTCAAGTTTTGCAAGTCCCATAGTTTGAGAGATGGACCCATGTTGTGCAATAACACTGAATTCCCCACTCACACTCAGGCCATTTGGGGGTGCTGTGATTCTTCACTAACAATGACTTAATTCCCATCATGGAATTCTCATTTATAGTAGCAGAACTATTTCCCTCCATCCCCACAGTTTCAAAATCCTCTTTAAAATCAGTTTTATAAGCCCCATTATCCTGAAAGTGCATATAACCCACTTTTTCCTAACCAAAATGTTTATGAAGAACAAGTTTATGCAGATGATGGTGGAAACTCCTTGGCTGAAGCTGAATTTGAGAGGTAGGTGTGAAAGATGGAGATGGAAATGATGCAACTCAGAGTCAACTACTTCATAATAGTAGCTGAAGTTGACTACAAGGTCCCTTATCCATGGGTCGGCCCTGTACCAAGCTGGTTTAGAGCCTAGCAGAATCTGCACTTCATCACTGAGATGTTACCCCAGATTACGGAGTGGGTGGGGAAAATTGAGGCTAAAAAATCTAGCGCATGGAAACCCTGTCAATGAGGCAACCCTGCACTACCATCCTACATCCCTCCCACTCCTTCGCACCAACTTACATCATCTAATCCCATTGTGCATGTTCCTAGCTTCTTGCCCACTACCCCCACTGAGAATTCCATCCCTTCTCCCTCTTCGCCTTCATTTCACCTCACATTTTCTTCTAAGCCCCCTATGGGTAGTTGTACCATAAATGAATAACCCCTAACCAACATGCCTTTCCCAGCCAACATCATCATTTTTGATGACTTAAGGAAAGTTGAAGAATGGTGTGACTCATACAACTCCGAATGGGAGGAGAAAATCATATGGGTGCCTGTTCTAAATGAAAATTAGTTAGCTCCAGAGGGTGCATTTCTAGAGGAGACTAAGTTTCTTGTAGAGGAAGAACCATGTGCACCACAGTTTCAAGCACCCCAACCTACAAGCGCTCCACTTCAAAAGGATAACAATACAGTTCTCGAGGCTCCACATGTAGAGAAGACCATAGAAGAACCTTTAGTTCTTCCTCCCACTTCATCCCCTTCAAGCTCTAATGTTGACAAAGAGTTTGAGCTTTCAAACTTCATGTTTGAAGATGAGGGGAACCATGGTGAGTAAATTGCAGATCCGAAGGACACCATGGAGGAGGTTGAACACACGTAGCAGGACAACGAGGAGGTAGATTATCTGTCTAACTTGGAGGAATACCTTGATGGAAAGGAACCTGATGAGATCACATCATATGCTCCTCCATCATCCACCTTTCAAACACATGAGCCTACTGCCATGAAGGAGAGCATTCTAGGAAAATAGCCTGTCTCGTAACGGCCCTTTAGAACCAAGATTGGAGGATCTTAATCTTCCATGTTCTTCTCAGGAGAAGGAAGGAAACATCGAAGATCCCATCTCATCCACACCATCCACCCAAGAAGGTCTACAGGAAGACTCCAACTGTGGAGTTGAAATTCAGAACCATGGGCACATTCAAAGGACCAGACTGTGTCCAATTAGCTACTTGACTTCATTGGAGCCCAGGGAGAAACCAAAACTAGTCATTCCTACTCTAGGGCATGAGGATGAGTATCAAAGCACTAAGGGTCACCATCAACACCTCAAATGGTCCAATGCCAATCAAATTGAGGAGGGATTTTTAATTTACATTGATACCTTGATGATATGGGTAGAGGATCAGCCTCCTATCAATTTCTCACTCATAATAAGAGCCATATTTAGTTCCAAATCATATACGCAGTGGAATATTTTTGAGAAAGGGAAGCTATTTCTCCCTGCCTGTAGTAGGATTTGTTTATATTTTCTTTAATAGGGATAGTATAGGAGTAAGAGTAGATTTGTTTTTAGGAGAAGAATTGCTTTTACACACTCTACATGTCTCATTTGAGGCACGTATGATTTTATCTTTGTATATATGTTTTGTTCGTATTGCTCTGAAGGTCAATGTGTTAGGCCCTTCAGTATTCATGGTAGAGAGACCCATAGTTGCCTATAACAGTTTCTAATCTCAAAGAATCTAAATATAGAACAAGTAAAATCAGGTTTTGAGGGAGTCCATTTCTAGCGACAGGTGAAGCCTAAGGTCAAAACAATTTTCTACTCTCAAAACCTCATTTCCATGAGTTTCTTATGAAAATTGAGAGTACAGAAAGTGGAGCGAGCTCAGGGACACCAAGCACAAGCATTCGGGCTCACGATTTCAAGGACAAGATCAGTACTAGGCTCTCATTATTGACTCCACTGCCAATGGATACTTCAAGGCTATTGGTCTCTTCATCTAGTAGGCAGATGTCCCCATGAGTCACCAAACTATTATCCCAATTTTTTCCCCCAGTAAAATTGGTCAAACATGACCTTATATAAAAAAATTTAAGGGTCAGTTTAGTCATGTGAGCCCACATTTCAAATATGATAACCGATCCCAAATCTGAGGGGCAGGCAGGCTATATAATGGAGGAGCAGGGTCAAAGAAGGAGATTAGAGCACACAGGAGAAGATTGGAGAAGAATTTTAAAGCTTTCAAACTTCACATACGAGTCGACTCGGGAAAAAATAGAGTAGATTTGTAGAAGGTGCCATGCGTCAGCTCAGCGTAATTTTAAAAGGTGCAAGAGAAACAGGGTCTCCAAATGTGTGCGGAGCTTACACATGTCTAAGGTCTAACGAGATTATCCTAAATTGATGGAAAAGGGATAGAGCTGGTTATTTAATTGACTAAGTATAAGAGGGTTAGCGGAAGCTTCCATGTGTCTCATTAGCATAAATTTAGAGATTAAAATCTAGAGGCAGACCCCAAATGAGCACAAAGCTTCCACATGTCTCAATGGCACAACTCTAACGATAGAACCCAAAGCAGAGATCCCAAACAGGCGTAGACTCGCCACATGGCCAGAAGTCAAAAAGGGGGTAGAACCAGCTGGTGAATCAGGTAAGTATAGAAGATCCAACGGAAGCCTCCATGTGTCCAAACGGCACACCTCCTAAGGTCAGTGTTATCACCAAATCACAACACCCCTGTGCATATACTTGAACTCACAGTGTGATTGGATAACATGGGTACTATCTCCAAGTTGTGGGACTTGCTACTTGAGATAGACCTCCAGAGAAAGCTGGTTCTTGCTCCTAAACTACCTGCCATAATCTACTCTAATGCAGGATAAGCTAACTGTTCTAATCTAAATTTCTAAGGGACCAGGGAGAGAGAATACATAAAATGAAAGCCTACACTAAAGCGGTGATACACCAGAAAAGGAGGGTGTGAGAGTAATCTCCAAATGTGTGAAATACAGAGGCAAAGTGCACACTAGAAGAGGTGATGACAGTTCTCCATAATCTAGCAAAATGCATTCACAGCAATATTCCAAGCACACACAATGATAATGAATTCCTGCAAGAACATAATAATAGACACAATATTCTTGTAGACAGATAAAAGGGGCAAGAAGAATGCAAGAAAACACAGCAGGGGAAGATACATCCACAAACTTGTATTTTATTGCTTCCTGGTATGCACAGTTCAGTCTATTACAAGATAAGGGCCTGAATCACCATGCAAGGAGTCCACTACAAGGGCCTGCAACACACTGGCTTCACAAAGCAATTTTGGTAGAGCTTTGCTACCCAAAAACTCTCTCTTTTATAATGAGCCCAACACTCTAATTTATAGAAAAATGAGAAGGAGAAGAGAAGGGAAAATGGAAATCCCGAAATCTATCCTTCAACCACCTGTAAGAGGCATTAAATTGAGTGAAATAGTTATACATTACTTGCAAAAGGCTCCCCATACTGTCCCATGTGCTGCAGCAGAGAAAGAATGATGACCATGCCTCTTAATTGCACTCCCAGCTACCAAATAAAACACTGTTATGAATCCGGCCACGTTTTCTTAAAAATATCAATCAATTTCTAATAAAATCTAGAATTTCTTGATTGTTGTGCATCGGGCTCAGAACCACAATTCCAACGGTACCAATTTTGTGCGATTTCGTTGAAAAATGCAAAAGTTTTGGCCTTCTGAGTGCGGGCAGCTATTTTGGGTCTAGCAGGCGTTTTCTGTCATTTGACGGGAATGAGCATTGACTGACTGGACCCAAATATGTTTCTGTTATTTAAATATATCTACCCTCACTAAAAATCCAATTTTGTGAAAATCGTAGCTCGGAGTCAAAAGTTATGGCCGTTTGAAGTTCCACGGGTCAAATGTTGACTTTTCTCCTCTGCCTTCGGCCGCTTCAGCTTTTCGCGTCCCACGCGTCCCTTTGTCCCAGTGCTGAAGTTCCCTGTTTTGGACGAACCGGCCGGTTCGCATACTCGCGGCCCAGATGTCCCATTTGCTTTCGGACCGTCTGGGACAAGTTTTCCCGATTTGCCCGGTTTGGCCGGTTCGCGTACTTTTGTCCCGCGCGCCCCAGACTGAAAGTTCTCATTTCGGCCGATCCGGCCGGTTTGCGTACTTCGCGTACCTTCAGCCCAACTGTTCTGGGCTGCCTTGACTCATTTCGGCCGATCCGGCCGGTTCGCGTACTTTTTGCCCAGATGTCCCAGACTGCCTGTTTCAACAGTTAGTCAATTTTTTCAACTTTTCAGCCAGTTCGGATTTCCGCGTCCTGCGCATCCCTTTGTTCCAAATGTCCCAAATGCTGCGCAGACCACCTGGCGGCCTTTCGGCCGGTTCGCGCCCTTTTGTCCCAACTATCCCGACTGTTGCGAGGACTAGGACTTAACCATTTTTCATGATTTTTTCGGGCCCGAGCCTATTTTTTGCAATTTTTCTTACCTTTCCTCAGAACATGCTCTCTTCTACTTGGACAGGGGAGTTAGAAAAATATGAGGGGACCCTAGAAACATGACTTTTTGTCTGGACTCAATATAATTGCTTGGGACTAAAGAATTTGATGCATGTTATCAAAATTACCTTGAGGGGTGAATTTTGGATAACAGTCAGGTCAAAGCGCAGTTCCCAAATGAGCACTAGCCCACCACATAGTTAGGGACAGAGAAAGGCAACAGGCCCAAATTAGGTAAGTATAAAAGAAATAAATTAAATCTACAGAAGGAGTCATGTGTCTCATTGGTGCACCTTCAAGGGTTGAAGCAAAAGGTGATCCCCCAGACAATCACTAGATTTCCACTTGTCCTAGGTCTGAAAAGGAAATAGAGTTGGCAGTTGAAAAGTTTCAAGCCAGTGGATGGAGCCATGTGTCTCATTGGCACAAATTCAAAGGTGTAACACAAAGAAGAGACTCAAACAAGCGCTGGCCCTCCACGTGTTCAAAGCCCGAAAAGGTAGAATCGGCCGTTGAAAAGGCTAAACAAAGACAGGCCAGCAGAAGGAGCCACGTGTTAGCACAATGCAACTTGAAAATTAAAATTCAGAGGGAGGTACCAAATGTGTTTTGAGCCTTCATGTGTCCTAGGTTAGACATAAATCCTTCACCAAACAAAATGGGACTTAGAAAAAAAACAAAGAAATAATGTAGAGCCGCGAAAGGTGCTACGTGTCTCTTTGGCGTAACTTCAAATGTGGGACCCAAAAGGTAGTCCCCAAATAAGCACCAACCCACCACATGGTCAGAGTGCAAAAAGGTAAGGTCATTCGTTGAAAATTCCAAAATCCTGCCAAGATCTCCATGTGTCTTGTCCATGCGAATTCAAAGGTAAAACTTGGGTCTAGTTTCTAAATGAGCATGAAGCCTCCATGTGTCTCGGGATAGGCACAATGTCTCTACCAAAAGGAAGGGCTTAGGCAAAGAACAAATGAAATAGAGGGGCCTACGAACAACACCACGTGTCTCTTCAGTGTAATTTCATGAGAGAAGGAGGGGGATGAATCTTCAAGACATGTGAGGCTTCCATGTGGGTCTTGTATAGATGGACTCTTTTAATTATTGTGAACCGATGAACCTGATCTTCAGACAGCCATATATTTCGAGTGGAAGCTCAGATTTGAGCGGAAAAGGAAGTTTTGGAAAGCTCTTGGTACCGGCTTCTCATCCACCACCATTATGTTTCAGTCTACCATTTCAAGGCTATCAAGTCTCCCACCTATCGCCATGATGAAGAATGGGCCTCTTTCTTTCCCAGTAATGGAAAGTAATGGGGGCATGGGTGTTGCAGCGAGACTCTTCATTGTGGTAGGTGGATTCAATGCTCTTCTAGGAGTGGTTGGAGAAGGGTTTGAATTCTTCCCTCCTTCCTCTCTTATTCTTCCCATATATTGTAAAGGAGGGGCATTTTCTAAAAGGTTGGTCATTGTTTCTCTTCTGGCCCCCTCTCTCTTTCTCCCTTAGGGTAGAATGTGGAGTCTAAGCCTCTTCTCTTGGCTCTGTAATGGAATTTTCGTGCCTCTTTCCCACTAATGATGTACTATGTGAACTCATGGAGCAATAAAATCTATTTTGTGATGCATCTTGTCCATCCTTTTCTTATTGTATTGTCCCTTCTTGCCTCTCATCATTGCACGGTATACTGTGGATACTCTGATGTATGTTACAGGTTCTAGGAGCTGTGTTTAATTGGTTGAAGTTGTGTTTTTTGTGATATTTATCTTTGGTCTGTGATACATCTTTCCATCCTCTCCATTTCTCACCTCTCTCCATTTCAGGCAGTTGTATTTGTGATCAGCCACTTCCTTTTCTGGTGTATCACTGTTTTAGTGTAGGTTCTGTTTCCATGCATTTTTTTCTCTCTCCCTATCTCCTTGGAAGGTTAGATTAGGATTAGATAGTTTTCCTGCACTAGAATAGCTTGTGGCAGGTAGTTTAGGAAGGAGAATCCGGCTTTCTCCAGAGGGCCATCTCATGTCCGAAAGTCCCACAGCTTGAGAGATGGTCCAATGTTGTGCAATCACACCGGATGCCCCACTCAGATCTAAGGCCATTCGGGTGTGCTGTGATTTTGTATCAAAAGTTTGATAATTGGATAAGTACATGATCATGTTTTTCTTATGGGAATGTTTGAAGATAATTTGATCTTGAGTACATTGTTTTCATACATTTTTTTATTTTAGAAAGCTATAGGATTCTTGAAGAAACAAGTACTTGAATTTCTCTTGATGTTTGATATTGGTTTATTAATGATGAGTTGTTAATGATTCTTATCATCATCATCCTCCCACCACCTAAGGCTTAACGTTTTTGGTACACGTGGGGAGGAAAATTTATTCATTATTTGATTCATTGGGGCAATTTCCATCTATTATTTATTCTTCAAAGATTATTTTATTCTTCAACTATTCTTTGATTCATGATATTGCCAAGAACAAACAATACTCCTAGTGTGGGGTAATACTAAGTGGAAGAAATGGCTAGGTGTTAGCCATGTGTGCAGGATGAAAGCCACATGTAGGAGGGTGCACATAGTTGACAAAGATATATGTAAATATCAAAAGGACCACGCAGAAGCTTGTGCACAAGCAGAAAGAAAAGAAAGGTCGGTGCATGAAAGTTCACACAACATAAATAAGGATTCAACATGCAAACTTTAGCACATGAACACAGGAGTTATCAAATTTCAAAGAGAAGAATAAAACTAGGGAAAGAAAACATGGCCCAACAAGTAAGGAATGCCCAGAAATAGATGAAGACCATGTAAGATAGATGAAGACCATGCATGGACAAAGCTATTTATAGGATTAAAGCATTGATAGAGCTGATGCAGTATAACCAGATCTACACAAAGATAACAATAATAAACACAATTATATAATATCTTCTCTATTATTTCTCACTACACATTCATACGGGACACAAAAATATATATGAAATATCACTTCTACAAATGAGAGTTTGTTCAACCTACTAACCCCGCAAATATCTATTTAGATGTGATTGTTACTCACGTAACAATGCACAACTCAAATTACATGAGTTGTTAAAAAAACTCCAAACTAATATATATTATTGTTAATATAACAATAATATTATTAACTACTAACCATTTACAAGATAATAATTAGTCACGTAATTATTATTTACTCATCACATAAGAACAGTAAAATAGATTTCCTAACATTCCCCCCCTTAGTGTTTACATGGGAGAAAATATAGCCACACTTCTTTTTCAGCTTGCTTTCCTCTGCTCGCTCATGATCTTGGACCACTATACGAACCCCTATCCATCCAGTATGAACCCCTGTTTAAAAAAAGGAACCCCTATTCTAGGTGCGTGCTCCTACTCATCCTCTTCAAGAATCATGATACTAATTATAATTTTGTGCTTTCATTTTCTTCACTATGTTTATACACTACGAGGTTACATAGCTCGATTTCATGCATAATAGAAATGGAAATATTGTGTCATATTCTGCCCCACAATATGAAATTTCCATTATTTAAAAAACATTTCAAAAGATGAATGCCACACTAAAAAAAAATACTAAAAAAACATGAAAGTCACCAATGATTTTGTGCGGCCCCGTCACTGATGACTAATGAGAGGTCATTGATTGACCTCCAACCTCCTGTGTCCTCCATCCTTTGATTAGTTTGCTACTTAGAAAATATATATTTTAGGCTCATATTACAATTCTTTTGGGTGTCGGTTTTAACTGATAATGCACCCCCTCACTATGGACATCACGTACAAGCGCAAGTGTGTCCAAACA
Organism: Taxus chinensis; assembly: GCA_019776745.2. Taxonomy (NCBI): domain Eukaryota; kingdom Viridiplantae; phylum Streptophyta; class Pinopsida; order Cupressales; family Taxaceae; genus Taxus; species Taxus chinensis. Next base: position 507,581,722 of record CM034156.1, on the reverse strand, counting down.
AAAGTGAGACAATTTAAAAAAAAAAAATCCCAAAAATGAAAAAATAATTTTTTTTATCCAGCAGCAAAAAGAATAGGATCAATGTGTAGAACTTGAAAAAATACACATTTAATAAAAAATGATACCTCAATCCGAGTTATCAGCTGAAATTTATCGTGCTTACAAGTTCTAAATTCAACTTCTTTCTGGACCCTTTTCAAAAATGGCAAATTTATTTTGCTTGTGTTTTTTTTCTTGTATGTCCATAAATGCAAAAAAATATAAATAATGCACACAGTTTCCAGAATACATAGACAGACTGATCGCAGGAAGAAGAATGATACAATACATACGAAGAATGATGCAATACATAAGAACATGGATGAAATGCATAGGTAGAACAATCCAATACGCAGGACTTTGCAATCAACATATCTACCTTACCAGGCCATGAAAATTGTGATAATCCCTATGATGGAAAAAATTTAGTCAAATCCTCTCATCCTGGACTCCCTTCTCTGATACCGAATGACGCAGTATAACCAGATCTACATAGAGATAACAATAATAAACACAATTATATAATATCTTCTCTATTATTTCTCACTACACATTCATACGGGACATACAAATATGTTTGAAATATCACTCCTACAAATGAGGAGTTTTTTCTGCCTACTAACCTCCCAAATATCTATTTAGATGTGATTGTTACTCACGTAACAATGCACAAATCAAATTACATAAGTTGTTAAAACAACTCCAAACTAATATATATTATTGTTAATATAACAATAATATTATTAACTACTAACCATTTACAAGATAACAATTACTCACATAATTATTATTTACTCATCACATGAGAACACTAACATAGATTTCCTAACAAGAGCATGAACTATTTATAGCTCAAGATGAAGGGTAAAGCAAGGGTAAAAACATGTAGCATATATTTAAGAAATTTATTGTTAGGATTAAATCATGTAAGAGGTGAATTGAAAGTCCCCAACGTATATAAATAAGGGTCACACTACATGTAATACATTATAGTGTGTGAGTAGAGAAAGAGATATATGTATGTCATCATATAGTGAGAGTATGTGTGTGTTTAGTGCTAAATGATGCACGCATGGATGTAATCATTGAGTGTATGTAAAAGAATGAATTATTTTTATAATGGAAAATTTTGTGTGGAGTGTTAGAGTTAATACAGAGTTGGATAATTTAATAAAGATCTAAATAATTTTGTTGATTATCTATGCTCATTAGTTTCTTTTCACATATGTATCTTTGTTATACTTTGTTTTTTTCTTCATTCATGTTATAATGGATAAGTATATGAACCGAATCTTGATAAGTGAAAAAAGGAGGATCTCGGTAGGTTGTGTGAGCTTTGGGCGAGTGCTTAGACATCTATCTAAGTGAACTTCCAGTGTGTCCAACCTTGTGAAGTGCTGGAAAATAGACTCCAACACTCACAAAGGAACTCCATCTATAACTACTATCAAGAAATAAATTAAGGTTGTAAAAACTAATGTTGTAGGCTATAATGATCTAACTTTAACAAAAAATTGTGACCAAGAAGGAAATGACACCACCTAAGAAAATCATAAACCACCACTATAAGTTCCAAATCATTTGTTGACTATTTCATCTCACAATCCTTGATTTTATAAGACTAAAAGGTCATTAATATTTTATATTTCATGATTAATACTCCTATGACATACAAGTATGAATTGGTTAAAACTAAGAGATTTCCACATGGTTTAATTATTAGTGTAGTAGTGAGATGTTCCTTTAATAAATCAAAGGAATTCTCACATCTCTCTATCAATTAGAAATTCATCCCTTTTATTTGAAGGGAAGTAATAGGGTTCAAAACACATGATTAATTATGAATCAAGTCATGATAATAACCAAAAAAAACCAAATAAATGTCACGCCTTTGTGTTGTAATTAGGTTTCAACCACTCTTTAGAAATGATTCTTCTGAGATATTGAACCTCATTTTTCTATAATACGCATTTTATTTTCTTCATATAAAGCTACTTTTCTCTAAAAATTTTCAAAACTTGTTGCAAGTGGTCCACATACTCTTCTTTATTTCATGAGTATGTAAGGACATCATCACAAAAAACAAAAATTGAGTGATCTAAAAAGGTTCTAAAAATTCCATTGATGGGGCTCATGGATATTATAAGGAAATTATTCATACTTAAAAGTATGATTATTAAATTATAATTCACATAACAAATTCAAAATAATATATTGTAAATAACCTTATTCACAATTTGAAGTTTCAATTCTATATTGGAGAAAACAATTGGTCCTTGCATATTTTCAAAAAGATCATCAATCTTAATTATGGGGTAGCTATTTTTACTATTAATTTTTTTATTTTATGGTAGTAAATACTTAGATGAATGAATTGATAGATGAATGGATATAGAGGGATGGCAATCTAGGAAAATATATCTAGAAAAAGTTTCCAAACACTCAAAAAAATGGATAGCCATCTAAGGATTTTTTTCTTCCTCCTCTCATTTGTCACACACTTCGATAGAAAAAATCTAACGTACATTTTACATATTTCACTTAAGGTTCATCAGAGAAATCATATGAAGGGCTACATGGGTAACTTTACAACTATGATGATCATTTGGGTTACTGAATTGTTAGCACATTCAATGATTTCACTGTAGAAATAAATTACAACTTTTTGAGAATGAATCCAACATATTCCCAATGTGATCTCATAATATTCCAAGGGTATAATGCGTAGTTAAAAATTGAAAATTAATCCAACCAAAACCAAAATATAATAGTTCACTATTGAACTGATAGATAATTAATCCCTAGTAGTGAAATCAACCTCTGAAATCTCATTCTACCTAGAAGGTAATAGCATAAAATGGTCAAAAAATAAAAGGGATATTAAGGAGTTATGAACTCGAGAGTAAGAAAAAAAAGATTAACAATCCCCTTAATGTTACTTATGGTCTTGATGAAAAAGGCATGGTGTTATACATTAAAAAATTCCACCACTGAATACATCTTATGTGTGTGACCCAAGTCACCTACTATATACTAAAAAATAAGTTCCTTTTACTTTGTAATAGTTAATAATGTCTATCGACATATGTTCACATAATGATCAATTGAACTACACACATAACAAATTCCTCTAATATATCCTTCCACTTTTGGGGCTCCACATTCCTCCAAGTACCCAAACTCATGGGCCTTCATGGTATAATCTATTTTGACTATTGGGTCCAAGATAATATTAACTACGGTGTACCTTGTTCTCTATTTCTCTATGGCCTTCACTAATATTAAGCCTTGAACATCATATTTACATGAATAAGTGGCTATTTGTCTAGTGATGTTTTTGTCATGAGGATTTAGTTCCTAAAAATAGGTTGAATTCGTTCTCTAGGTATGGGGTGTGCACCTAAGGCTAAAACATTGTGTATAGTAGATAAATAATCATGAATATTCTTGCTAGCCTCTTTATCATCCCTACTCTCTTCTATAAGGGAATACTTATCTATTACTTTTTATAATGTTAGAAGGGATATAATAAACATTTAACCACCAAAATCTATGTCCATACCTTTGATAAAATTGTTTAGTAACATTTTCTCATCCTCCAAATAGTCTACATATCTAAGTAGTCCAAAAATAAACACGCATACTATGCCACTATATTTCTACCATATTTAGCTCAAGGAACTCATATATCATATTCTCCTAAAGTTATCATATAGATAGTGCACCCTAAACTGACCGCAATAAAATCCCAAGTGGTGGAAAAATATTTCAGGTGGCATTTTTGTGCCTCCTTCCACTAAACTATTGTTTCAGATCTTCGTAGGTGAGTCACCAAATGGGACCTATTATTGGATCCATGGTCATATAGGCTGAAAATCCTAAATCCATACTCATGCATAAAATCTCTCAGTAGTTCCTAAAATTGTAGGAGGGTTCAACTTCAATAAATTATAGATCAATTTCTAATTCCTATCCTCATGATAGTGGTGATTGTGTTCCTTAAGTCTAGAACGATTTGGCTAAGGTTATTTATACCTCTTATCCTCTATTATAACACATAATAGAATAAGTGTCATCTCTTTCTCTATATAAGGTTTTCTTCATGGAGGAATATAATCCCTATCCCTTATTCTATAAACTACTCTATGACCCTCTTGATATTTTCAAATGTTGGAAAAGAGGTAACATATCCTATAAGAATCCAATAATATTGTGAATATCCTAAACTACTTATGGAATAATGTTTACTAGATTCTATTATGTCGATTGTGAATCAACATATTTATCACCATCTCTTCTACCTTATAATTATGGATAAATTATGCTAAAAGATAGAATCAAAATTGATAACATTGTGAGAATAATGAAGAATTTTTTTTTCCCATAGTTATCATTATTGAAAGTTGGGATTTGGTGCCATATGTCATGTTTTAAATTTTGTTATGAAAAAACCTCAAATATTTTATTAGAAGGTTTTTTTCTCTTTTCTTTCACATTTTTTATTTTGAGAAATTTAAAATATGATTTTATTGAGAATGTACAAATAATAATAGATATAGAATGCATTTGCTATTTATAATTAAGCTATAAAAAGATGTATTATATGAAAATAATTAAAATAAAAGAGTATAGGATGATATACTAAAATATTTTTTTGCTTAAAATTCCATAATTAAACAAGAAAGTCCATAAATCACTAAAATAAGGTTGAAGAACTTTTAACCAAAAATTTGGATCATTAGGGACACCCTTGAGCCATAAATTTGGGGGTTTCAAGAAGGGATCTCAAATCCCTATAGTCACAATAGACCATGGGATAACTTTTGACTAATATTAATAACATTATTAGTTAATGTAGAAGTTCTAAAAACCTGTAAATACAATAATATATTTTCCTACAGCACACATTAGGTGATAAATGTATTCTCAAATGCTGTTAGGATTAGAATGGAATCCTTAAAATGGTTAAGTTTATACTAATATGGAATTTGAAGAAACCATCTCCTAAACAATAACTCATGCATCTTGAAAATCAATTTTAAAAGGTGTTGAGTGGGAATAATTTCTTATATTTAGTAAAATAAATTAAAAAGTATAAGTTCTATAAAACAACTAAAAATGTAAATTTGAACTTAGTAAATATATTAAAAACATCTTGAGGTTCTTATAGATAACTTAAAATTTCAAAATATTAAAAAGTAGATATTAGACAGATATAAACATTACAAGATTGTTTATAATGGAAGAGAATATGCATAGTATTAAATAACACATATCCATAAATTCTTAATTTGTTTGAAAGATGTAAGGAAAGGGGAAAACCAATGTTTTCAAGCATATTGAGAAATAATTGTTTGATCAAATTTAAATTGAAAACAATAGAAATTTAAAAAATATGGAAATATGTAAATAGGTAGTTTCCTACCTCAACCTCCTCAAAATTTAATTTCCCTTATTTTAATGTAACTCCCCAATCTCCTTTTGTATAAGTATTTTTACTCTTGTATTAGTTACTTATCAATTGCACAACTCTCTCTATAAAATCATCTCTCTCTTTCTATACTCTCCTTGTCAATTTTATCTAAGTCCAAATTTCATAATATCGAAAGTGATAACATGTGATATCCTCCCTTTACATATAGAGGAGAGATAAAATTCAAGGATACACAGGAAGGTGATACTTACCCCTTCTAATTCCCTTTTGTTTCACTCAAAATTCCTCTATTTTCATTGACTTCAACCACATCCCATTAATCCACAAAAAATGTAATAAATTACTCTTACATAGAGCATGGGTGTGAAATAATTTATTTCCATCTTTTAATTCTATGGAATTTACGTAGATATGGGAGGATCGAAATATATAAATATATCCAATTTGTTTCTATAAATCCATTCTAATGTTTAAGTGTGATAACTTTTGACGGGGGGGTTATAATATGGAGTGTACACTACTTTAGTTTAGACTTTAAATATCCATCCATTTTTTTCCAACACAAGTCACCTTTTTGATTTACAATCCATGTAATTTGACTATTTAAGGCATCTAGAGTCTACAAAGGTGTAAGAGAGAGGTTTTAGAAAATGGTAAGGTAACCCACATATAAATAATTAAAATAATTATTATAAAATCAATAAATTAATTTAACACTTTAATCCACATTAATCAAGTGAATTAAATGAACTGCATCATCAAATTGATCAATGAAATTAATCAATAATTAATTTATTAATTAAATCATAAAGTTATATAAAACTATAATTTTTTAAAAAATCAATTAAATATTTTAATTAAATAATCAAAATGAAATGCAATACCAGTGAGGCTTAAACATAAAATCCTACAGAAACAAACTTGATATTATTGTGATCTGTGTAGACTTGAATCTATGGATTAGATAACATGTTAGTTGTACACTTAATGAACTCAATTTTATATGCATATCAATATCATACAAATAATTAACTCACACATATATTTAACACATGATATTACAATACAAGAAATTTTAATGAATATAACATCTAATAGTGAAATGCATTGTATAAAAAAATTATTTATGTCATCACACACACACACACAAACATATATATATATGTATGTATGTATGTATGTATGTATGTATGTATGTATGTATGTATGTACATACATATATATATATATATCCAAAAAGATAAATATTTTAGTATGATAATCCTACTAGCTTAGATGTAACACATATTGTCTATAACTAAAATAGTACTATACTAGCACCACATCCCTTTCATAAACGCACACACACACGTACATACAGAAATACGCAGATACATACATAAAATTTTGGGATTATATTTAAAATTAATTTTGACTAAGATGTCCATAACGTAGCTCTATCTACTTGTGTGCATTCAAATTTTTGCTACTACGAAGTTTGTTTTAGCCTATTCTTGAATGAGCTCAATGGTTATGATATTAACTATCATAGGAGGTTAAATAATAACTATAAGGTGGATCAAAAGGGTTTTTATCCATTCTTATATTACTCACATGTCTGTGATGTGAATGAATCAACATACATTCATGAAATATCTGCATGAAAGACTATTTGAAGAACTCTAGTTAAGAGAAATTTAAGAAGAAAACATCTACCATTTTAGAACACATATGTGTCAAAGAAAATATCAATTACATCCTATAATGAGGTAGTGGTTGTTCCTTGACAAAGTAGAATTCTTAATGAGATATAACGTCAATTGTATGTAAAATTATAGGAAGTGGTATCATCTTTTGATGCATGCCATCTTCTTGACTTGGAGGTATACTTTGTAAATGTCTCAAAGTCTAATATATTTAATGTTTAACTGATTTCAAATTAATCAGGAATGGTATTCAATAAGTTCAACTCTTCATATTACATGCAATTGTTTATATAGTAAATATTTTTCCTAAACATAGGAAGCCTATTAAGGCTCCTATACCCACTCACCAAAACTATACAAGTTTTTTTAACAACTCCTAACAACTCAAAAACTAATTGAATTATAAATTACAAATAACGTGAGTTCTTATAATAACATCTCACATATAGACAATGTACAACACACATATATAATTTCACCCACTAAATAATGTTTACACTAAAAAATATCCCTAATATTCACCCCCTTAGTGTGAAAATTATTAACTACTTATATCATCCCCTTAATGTGAACATTGGGAAAAGTGCACCATTGAGATGGAAACAAAATCGTATGCTTCCTCATACTTTTAGTTCTGCATATTGTTGGCTTGGATCTTGTTGCAACAGGACCTATCCACTTCGCTATAGTGGATCCCTGGCTGGAAGAACATGTGTGATGTATGGATACTGCAGTTGATGTCAATTTGAGTAGCAATGGTGAATCTGATATGGAAAATAAAATGTTTTTCTAGGATAGTATGCTTCTATTATATGCGCTTTGGTGGCAATTAAATAGAACTCCAGCCTTTAGTCCAATGTGATATCAACACGCCTATTTAGGAGCACACAGATTTAAAGGAAGCTGAGATACTTTCAAGGACTCGTTGAAACGAAAGATTTTTAGAGATTTTAAACGTCTCTGCAGCAGATTGGAAGGTTGACGTGAAATAAGGGATTCATGACTCCAGCTTGGATTTGTAATACAAATGCACAGCCAATAGGTACTTGCATGCGTCAGAGGAAAACGTTTCCACACTTCCACGAAGAACATATTTATTTTGTTGATTATCTAGTCTCATAGTTTCTTTTCACATATGTATCTTTGGTAGAACGGTGTTTTTTTTCTTCATTCATGGTTATAGGATCAGGATTAACCGAGCTTGAGAAGTGAAAAAGTAGGATCTCGTAGGTGTGTGAGTTGTGGGGGGGCGAGTGCTTAGACATCAGCGAGTGAACTTCCAGTGTGTCCAACCTTGTGAATGCTGGAAAATAGAACTCCACACTCACAAAGACCTCCAGCTATATACTAGCAAGAATAAATGAGTTTTAAAAACTAATTGTTGAGGCTATAGGATCTAACCTTTTACACAAAAAAGGTGACCAAGAAGGAAAATGACACCACCTAAGAAATCATAAACCACACTATAAGTTCCAAATCATTCATTTGTTGACTAGTTCCTCTCCAATCCGCCTTGATTTTTAAGACTAAAAGGTCAGTCTATTTTACTATTTTCATGAATTAATAACCAGGAACATACAAGTAGGAATTGGTAAAAAAACTAAGAGTGTCCACATGTTTAATATAGTGTAGTATGAGATGTTCCTTTAATAAAGCACGAAATTCGCACATCTCTCTATCAATTAGAAATTCATAATCCCTTTTATGTGAAGGGAAGTAGAGGGTTAAAAACACCTGATTAATTATGACCTCAGTCATGATAATAACCAAAAAAACCAAATAACTGTCACGCCTTTTGTGTTGTAATTGTTTCAACCACTCTTATGAAATGATTCTTTTCTGAGATATGAACCTCATTTTTCTATAATCCGTCATTTTTTTTCTTCATATAAGCTGACTTTCTCTAAAATTTTTCAAACTTGTTGCAATTGTCCACAGACTCGTCTCTATTTCATGAGTATGTCAGGACATCATCACAAAAAACAAAAATTGAAAGTGACTAAAAGGTTCTAAAATTCCATTGATGGGGCTCATGGATATTATAAAGGAAATTATTCATACTGTAAAAAGTATGATGATAAATTATAATTCACTAACCAAATTCCAAAATAATATATTGTAATAACCTTATTCACAATTTGAAGTTTCAATTCTATATTGGAGAAAACAATTGGTCCTTGCATATTTTCAAAAAGATCATCAATCTTAATTATGGGGTAGCTATTTTTACTATTAATTTTTTTATTTTATGGTAGTAAATACTTAGATGAATGGATATATTCTTCTTATTTAAAAATATAATAGGTTTTGTATAATGAGAGACACTAGGATGAACAAGAACCTTCTATAACAATTCCTTAACATGCATCTTGAGCTCATATAAATCATCTTTTTCATTCGATATGATTCCTTCCAAGTAAATCCTCGTGTTAAACTCTATAGAGGGAGGCAATCTAGGATAGTATATCTATAAAACATTTCCATACACTCAAAAAATAGGATAGCCATCTAAGGATTTTTTTCTTCCTCCTCTAATTTGTCACACACTTTGATAGAGAAAATCTAACGTACCTTTTACATATTTCACTTAAGGTTCATCAGAGAAATAATATGAAGGGATACATGGGTAACTTTACACAGATGATGATCATTTGGGTTACTGAATTGTTAACACACTCAATGATTTCACTGTAGAAATAAATTACAACTTTTTGAGAATGAATCCAACCCATTCCCAATGTGATCTTATAATATTCCAAGGGTATAATGCATATTTAAACATTGAAAATTAATCCAACCAAAACCAAAATATAATATTTCACTATTGAACTGATAGATAATTAATCCCCAGTGGTGAAATCAACCTATGAAATCTCATTCTACCTACAAGGTAATAGCCTAAAATGGTCAAAAAATAAAAAGGATATTAAGGAGTTACGAACTCGAGAGTAAGAAAAAAAAGATTAATAATCCAATTAATGTTACCTATGGTCTTGATGAAAAAGGCATGGTGTTATACATAAAAAAATTCCACCACTGAATACATCTTATGTGTGTGACCCAAGTCACCTACTATATACTAAAAACTAAGTTCCTTTTACTTTGTAATAGTTAATAATGTCTTTGGACATATGTTCACATAATCATCAATTGAACTACGCACATAACAAATTCCTCTAATCTGTCCTTCCACTTTTGGGGCTCCACATTCCTCCAAGTACCCAAAATCATGGGCCTTTGTGGTATAATCTATTTTGACTATTGGGTCCAGGATAATATTAACTATTGTGTACCTTGTTCTCTATTTCTCTATGGCCTTCACTAATATTAAGCCTTGAACATCATATTTACCTGAATAAGTGGCTATTTGTCTAGTGATGTTGTTGTCATGGGGATTTAGTTCCTAAAAATAGGTTGAATTCCTTCTCTAGGTATGGGGTGTGCACCTAAGTCTAAAACATCGTGTATAGTAGATAAATGATCATGAATATTCTTGCTAGCCTCTTTATTATCATCCCTCCTCTCTTCTACAAGGGAATACTTATCTATTACTTTTTCTAATGTTAGAAGGGATATAATAAACATAGAACCAACAAAATTTATGTCCATACCTTTGATAAAATGGTTCAATAACATTTTCTCATCCTCGAAATAGTCTACATATCTAAGTAGGTCAAAAAATAAACACACATACTATGCCACTATATTTATACCCTATTTAAGCTCAAGGAACTCATATACCATATTCGCCTAAAGTTATCATATAGATACTACGCCCTAAATAGACGTCAATAAAATCCCAAGTGGTGGAAAAATATTTCAGGTGGCATTTTTGTGCCTCCTTCCACTAAACTATTGTTTCAGATCTTCGTAGGTGAGTCACCAAATGGGACCTATTATTGGATCCATGGTCATATAGGCTGAAAATCCTAAATCCATACTCATGCATAAAATCTATCAATAGTTCCTAAAAATGTAGGAGGGTTCAACTTTAATAAATCATAGATCAATTTCTAATTCCGATCCTCACGATAGTGGTGATTGTGTTCCTTAAGTATAGAATGATTTGGCTAAGGTTATTTATACCTCTTATCCTCTATTATAACACATAATAGAATAAGTGTCATCTCTTTCTCTATATAAGGTTTTCTTCACGGGGAATACATTCCCTATCCCTCATGTTATAAACTACTCTATGACCCTCTTGAGATTTTCAAGTGTTGGAAAAGAGGTAACATATCCTATAAGAATCCAATAATATTGTGAATATCCTAAACTACTTATGGAATAATGTTTACTAGATTCTATTATGTCGATTGTGAATCAACATATTTATCACCATCTCTTCTACCTTATAATTATGGATAAATTATGCTAAAAGTGAGAAACAAAATTGATAAAATTGTGAGAATAATGAAGAAATGTTTTTTCCCGTAGTTATCATTATTGAAAGTTGGGATTTGGTGCCGTATGTCATGTTTTAAATTTTTCTATGAAAAAACCTCAAATATTTTATTAGAACATTTTTTTCTCTTTTCTTTCACATTTTTTATTTTGAGAAATTTAAAATATGATTCTATTGAGAATGTACAAATAATAATAGATATAGAAAACATCTACTATTTATAATTAAGCTATAAAAAAGATGCATTATATGAAAAATAATGAAAATAAAAGAGTATAGGATATATACTAAGATATTTTTTGCTTAAAATTCCATAATTAAACAAGAAAGTCCATAAATCACTAAAATCAGGTTGAGGAACTTTTAACCAAAAATTTGCATCATTAGGGACACCTTGAGCCATAAATTTGGGGGTTTCAAGAAGGGATCTCAAATCCCTACAGTCGCAATAGACCGAGGGATGACTTTTGGCTAATATTAAAAACATTATTAGTTAATGTAGAAGTTCTAAAAACCTGTAAATACAATAATATATTTTCCTACAGCACACATTAGGTGATAAATGTATTCTCAAATGCTGTTAGGATTAGAATGGAATCCTTAAAATGGTTAAGTTTATACTAATATGGAATTTGAAGAAACCATCTCCTAAACAATAACTCATGCATCTTGAAAATCAATTTTAAAAGGTGTTGAGTGGGAATAATTTCTTATATTTAGTAAAATAAATTAAAAAGTATAAGTTCTATAAAACAACTAAAAATGTAAATTTAAACTTAGTAAATATATTTAAACAATCTTGAAGTTCTTATAGATAACTTAAAATTCTAAAATATTAAAAAGTAGATATTAGACAGATATAAACATTACAAGATTGTTTATAATGGAAGAGAATATGCATAGTATTAAATAACACATATCCATAAATTCTTAATTTGTTTGAAAGATGTAAGGAAAGGGGAAAACCAATGTTTTCAAGCATATTGAGAAATAATTGTTTGATCAAATTTAAATTGAAAACAATAGAAATTTAAAAAATATGGAAATATGTAAATAGGTAGTTTCCTACCTCAACCTCCTCAAAATTTAATTTCCCTTATTTTAATGTAACTCCCCAATCTCCTTTTGTATAAGTATTTTTACTCTTGTATTAACAACTCTCTTTATAAAATCATCTCTCGCTTTCTATACTCTCCTTGTCAATTTTATTTAAGTCCAAATTTCAAAATATCGAAAGTGATAACATGTGATATCCTCCCTTTACATATAGAGGAGAGATAAAATTCAAGGATACACAGGAAGGTGATACTTACCCCTTCTAATTCCCTTTTGTTTCACTCAAAATTCCTCCATTTTCATTGACTTCAACCACATCCCATTAATCCACCAAAAATGTAATAAATTACTCTTACATAGAGCATGGGTGTGAAATAATTTATTTCCATCTCTTAATTCTATGGAATTTATGTAGATATGGGAAGATCGAAATATATAAATATATCCAATTTGTTTCTATAAATCCATTATAATGTTTAAGTGTGACAACTTTTGACAAGGGGGGGTTATAATATGGAGTGTACACTACTTTAGTTTAGACTTTAATTATCCATCCATTTTTTCCAACACAAGTCACCTTTTTGATCTACAATCCATGTACTTTGACTATTTAAGGCATCTAGAATCTACAAGGGTGTAAGAGAGAGCTTTTAGAAAATGGTAAGGTAACCCACATATAAATAATTAAAATAATAATTATAAAATCAATAAATTAATTTAATGCTTTAATCCACATTAATCAAGTAAATTGATCAATTAAATTAATCAATGATTAATTTATTAATTAAATCATAAAGTTATATAAAATTATAATTTTTAAAAAAATCAATCAAATATTTTAATTAAACAATCAAAATGAAATGTCAAACCAGTGAGGCTTAAACATAAAATCATACAGAAACAAACTTGATATTATTGTGATTTGTGTAGACCTGAATCTATGGATTAGATAACATGTTAGTTGTACACTTAATGAACTCAATTTTATATGCATATCAATATCATACAAATAATTAACTCACACATATATTTAACACATGATATTACAATACAAGAAATTTTAATGAATATAACATCTAATAGTGAAATGCATTGTATAAAAAAATTATTTATGTCATCATATATATATATATATATATATATATATATATATATATATATATATTGTGTAGTATGATAATCCTACTAGCTTAGAAGTAAAATATATTGTCTATAACTAAAATAGTCCTATACTAGCACCACATCCCTTTCAGAAACACACACACACACATACATACATAAATACATACATACATACATACATACATACATACATACATACATAATATGTTGGGATTTTATTTAAAATTAATTTTGACTAAGATGTCCATAAGGTAGCGCTATCTACTTGTGTGCATTCAAATTTTTGCTACTCCGAAAATTGTTTTAGCCTATTCTTGAATGAGCTCAATAGTTATGATATTAACTATCATAAGAGGTTAAATAATAACTATAAGGTGGATGAAAAGGGTTTTTATCAATTCTTATATTACTCACATGTATGTGATGTGAATGAATCAACATACATTCATGAAATATCTGCATGAAAGACTATTTGAAGAACTCTAGTTAAGAGAAATTTAAGAAGAAAACATCTACCATTTTAGAACACATATGTGTCAAAGAAAATATCAATTACATCCTATAATGAGGTAGTGGTTGTTCCTTGACAAAGTAGAATTCTTAATGAGATATAACGTCAATTGTATGTAAAATTATAGGAAGTGGTGTCATTTTTTGATGCATGCCATTTTCTTGACTTGGAGGTATACTTTGTAAATGTCTCAAAGTCTAATATATTTAATGTTTAACTGCTCACAAATTAATCACGAATGGTATTCAATAAGTTCAACTCTTCATATTACATACAACTGTTTATATAGTAAATATCTTTCCTAACACACAGGAAGCCTATTAAGGCTCCTATACCCACTCACCAAAACTATACAATTTTTTTTAACTCCTAACAACTCAAATACCAATTGACTTATACATTACAAATAATGTGAGTTGTTGTAATAACATCTCACATATAGACAATGTACAACACACATATATAATTTCACCCACTAAATAATGTTTACACTAAAAAATATCCCTAATATTCACCCCCTTAGTGTGAAAATTATTAACTACTTATATCATCCCCTTAATGTGAACATTGGGAAAAGTGTACCATTGAGATGGAAACAAAATCGTATGCCTCCGCATACTTTTAGTTCTTCATATTGTTGGCTTGGATCTTGTTGCACAGGACCTATCCACTTCGCTATAGTGGATCCCTGGCTGGAAGAACATGTGTGATGTATGGATACTGCAGTTGATGTCAATTTGAGTAGCAATGGTGAATCTGATATGGAAAATAAAATGTTTTTCTAGGATCGTATGCTTCTATTATATGCGCTTTGGTGGCAATTAAATAGAACTCCAGCCTTTAGTCCAATGTGATATCAACACGCCTATTTAGGAGCACACAGAATTTAAAGGAAG
Source organism: Taxus chinensis (assembly GCA_019776745.2). NCBI lineage: Eukaryota > Viridiplantae > Streptophyta > Pinopsida > Cupressales > Taxaceae > Taxus > Taxus chinensis. Next base: position 507,566,574 of record CM034156.1, on the reverse strand, counting down.
CTGAGATACTTTCAAGGACTCGGTTGAAACGAAAGATTTGTTAGAGATTGTTAAACGTCTCTGCAGCAGATTGGAAGGGTGACGTGAAATAAGGGATTCATGACTCCAGCTTGGATTTGTATACAAATGCACATCCAATATGTACTTGCATGCGGTCAGAGGAAAACGTTTCCACACTTCCACGAAGAAATATTTATTTTCTCCTGGCCAGAATTCTCCATAAATCGGCCAATCAAGAAAACTTTAAGAAAATCACAGACATGACAGAAGAAGGGAATGAATCAACTAGTTACAAATTAATCAGGAATGGTATTCAAGAAGTTCAATTCTTCATATTACATAGCCCTGGAATTTGATGGTCTGTAGACGGTTTTTTTGGTATTTTAATCCTAAATTAGATTTTAATAAAAAAATAAAACCGTAAATTTAGACAGGTCAAATTTTATTCAAATTGCAATTTTGAAAGTCCATATTATTTAAAAATCTTAAAATTTCTATATATATATATATATATATGTATGAAATCAGATTTATTTGTATTCATTTTAGAAATATTCCATAAATGATATTGATAATGATTTTTTATAATAATTCCCAATTTAAATTTAGAAACTAAAATAAGTTTATGTTAATAATGAATTTATTAAACGTAGAGTTTAGACTTGTCTTTGTATTTTCTTAAAAAAGATATGTTTCTAATTTCAATGATATTGTGAATGTATTTATTCTCATTTTGTCATTGCGAATTGCAATGTGTCAGGATTTCAATTCAAATATTTATGCAGGTTTCAATTCAAATTTTTATTGCTGTAGGAAAAATTCGAGGAATCTTGTTACGGACATCCAAGAAGAAGCTTGTTACAGAGATCAATACAAGTATACATGATTATTATTTTGAATAACATAGAATTATTACATATTACAATTTTCTTTTTTTTCGAAGCAAATTAAGATTTAAAAAAAATTATATACATTATAAACCAGGGAATAATTTCATATGACTTAAAATTGTTTTTAAAATTTTTTTCTTCTCTTAGTAATTCTCAATGTCCAAGATGAAAATAATATTTACAGCGGAGCAATCACATCTCATTCCATACAAGTATTTTGTAATGTGTTGCCCATTCCCATAGTCCTTCACCATTTCCTTCTTTACCTTTGCTTGCGGCCATTTCTTATTTGAAATTATTTTTAAACATTAAAACATTCTTCTAAGACATTGAAGCAACATTTTTTTTTTCATAGCGCCCACGTCCCAAGAATCTGATATGAAAGCCTTTACGAATAGAGAAGGCATTGAAAACCTTTTTTTATTGGGAAGACCCTATGTATAGATAATTGCATGTCCTCCACTACATATGCATTCAAATATGTTATTATTTCAATTGTTGAGAAGTTTATAATATCAAATTTTTCGTTTAATGAGTTTATAATTTAACTACTAACTTTATTATAAAAATATCTTTTATCATCTTAAAATTATTTAAAAATGATGTATATCAATTAAGATTTTTTGACAATTTAGAATTTTACTAAAAATGTAAATTAAAATGTAGCTATATCACTACACCATAATGAATTTTCCTTTTGACAGGTAGGGGTGACTGCCAAATTTCAGCACTGCACACGACCATTTATATAAGAATTATCTTTCCTGAATCATAGGAAATCTAGTAAGGCTCCTATACACACTCACCTAAACTATATAAGTTGTTTTAATAACTCCTAACAAATCCAAAATTAATTGTCTTAAACAATATAAATAACGTGACTTGTTATAATATAAACTCACATATAGACAATGAACAACACACAAATATAATTTTACCAACTAAATAATGCTTACACTAATAATATTCCTAACAATATCTGCATGAAAAAATGTTTGAAGAACTCTAGTTAAGATAAATTTAAGAAGAAAACATCTACCATTATAGAATACATGTGTCAAAGTAAATATCAATTACATCCTATAATGAGGTAGTGGTAGTTCCTTGACAAAGTAGAATTCTTAAAGAGATATAAACTCCATGGTATGTAAAATTATAGGAAGTGGTGTCATCTTTTGATGCATGCCATCTTCTTGACTAGGAGGTAGACTTTGTAAATGTCTCAAAGGCCAATATATTTAATGTTTAATTGATGAAGCTCAAGAAAATATCAATACAAATACCCATTGAAGGGTTTTTGTAAAGAGTTAGGTCATTTTGAATGTAATTAGTTATTATCAAGTTCTAGTAGAGATTATGTGGGCTTGTAAAAGTAGTTCAACTCTCAATGTTAGTTGTAATTTATGTATGAAAGAATTTTGTAATGGAGAAAACTTAATATATTAATTAAATATGAGGTTTTTATGGTTATTGTGTGGATGTGTACTGAGTAAATCAATGTGATAATATTTATTTTATGTGCTTATATACCATGATATTATTGTTTTTAATAATCCCATTGTTAATTTGAGTACAAAAAATATTTTTCACACTTCATCATTCATATCAAATGTGATGGGGATCGTTACATTCCTCACAGATCTGATGAGAATGCCAAGAACATGCTTGGCATAATAGGATGATGTGTGAAAATTATAAGAACTTGTGGTATGGAGTACTGGAGAGAAATTACATGCACAATCATGTTCTTAGAAGGTAGAATATAGATGTACAATAGTTTGGTTATTTTTCAAGACTCTGTAAGACCATGATGATATGATGATGTGGAAGTAAATTTGTTTTCCTCACTCAGGATAATATTGAGAATTACATTATCGAGTGGAAGAAATATTTTCATAGAATCGCCCTAGTTGTTGGTATTACTCACCAAATACCGCGGTAGAAAGGTATCTCTACAACTCTTAATTTTTTTTAGTGAGATACTTAGCAATTTTTATGATTGGTTGGCTACATACTACATCAACATAAGTTTAATCTTGGACAAAAGTATACTTATACTATAAAGACTAGAAGAAGAAACACAAAACCACAAGATGTGTACATGTAATCTATAATTGTGGTAGGAAAAGTGGTTTGTAGCTACATGACATCAAATTTAGTTTCTACCTACCACTATGCTAATAAGACAAAATTCTACTCATTCTATGAAATTCATGGAGCTTACATAAGAAAACTTCCTTTGGATATCAAGAAACGTTATAAGTTTGCACATGGAAAGATAAAATCCTACACCCCATGATTAACTTAAGAGGTTAATAGAGGGAAGAAAAGGTAAAAAATACAACATTGATAGTTCAGGTGAGTGAATATAAAGGAAACAACATTATTAATAAGCTCAGTGAAAATCCATAGCCATGAATGATCTACATCGAGAGGATGAATTATCCTAAGAAACTACGTGAAGAAATTAGTCATTGAGGTGAAGGGGAATGGAAGAAGGAATATTAGAGTGAATAGAGAAACCCAATGTGAGATGGGATATGATTTGCAGTAGTAAAATACTTATAGCATTATAAAAGACATTATAGTAGTGATGTAATTTCCCAACCTAAAGTGTGTGCTTTTGCACCCAGATTTATTGAAATTGACAACCTAGTGTTGGCATTGTGTTGTCATTTATGTGGAAAAGATTCAAAGGTCATTAATGAAAAGTATGGATGTTTAAGGTATCAAGATGATGTCAAAATGTGTTTGATTCCATGTTAATGTTGATTGGTAGTGTAACTAATTTATGTCATGGAACTTGTTGAAGGTCCTTATAGGTGTGCAATAGTGGTAGTGCTTGAAGGTACAGATGGTAAAGAAGCCTAGTCATGGCATAGTCAACATATATAAAGGAGGATGATATCTCATGGTGGATCAAAAGGATGTAGAAGCTTCTCAAGAACTATGAGAGCATGAAGAGCATGAGGATGGGGTGTTAAGATACTCACAAGTGTCTCTAAATATAGGTATAGGGATAAAAATCCACTCTAGTTTTGTATCTTGACCTTGTCTTTATCCCTAGGTGGCCTAATGTGGTATGTTGGATATATTTTTTCATGGAGATGTAATTATGAGAATAGTAAAATGTGAATAAGGTTATTCTAGAGGTATTAATCAGGGGATCATTTTTGATATAAAAATTTTCCTAAACATCCCTAAATTGTGTCAGTGTAGAATATCATTTCAAGAGATTTCCATCAACTATGAGAATGTGACAAACAAAAATTGTGAGCTCTAGTTATGTCTAGTCAAATTTCAGTCAACTCTGGTCAACAAATCAATATTGGACCAATCGCACTGCGACACATGGAAAAAAGGCATTGGTAAATTGAAGGTATTTTAACTGCTAGTCTTCGACAATCATAAAATGGTATAGCCCGTTGGAACAAGAGCATCAAATTTTGTTACAGAGGGGAGCCTGGCTGCCGTGAGGATGATTATATTATCACCAATGTGGTGGTTCCTCTAACCACCACGTGGCTTGCCACCACGAGTTTGATATTCCAATTGTGGGTTGACATGTGGTCTTATTCATCATATTTCATGTAGGATGGAAAAAAGGCATTGGTAAAATTGGAGGTATTTTAACCACCGGTCTTTGAAAATCATAAAATGGAATAGCCCGTCGGAACAAGAGGCTCAACTTTTGTTACAGAGGGGAGCCTAGCCTCCATGAGGATGATTATATTATCGCCGATGTGGTGGTTTCTCAAACCACCATGTGGCTTGCCACCATGATTTTGATTTTCCAATCGCGGGTCAACATGTGGTCTTATTCGTCATATTTAATGTGGGTCAAATTTCATATTAATTTTTAATTATTTTCAATGCATTATGCCACATACCATGCAAATATATCAACCTTCATATTAATTTTCAAACATTAGTATAACAACCACTTACCCACATAACCGCGAAACATGCTAAGTCCACGTGGTGGATAGGAGATGAAACGATGGTAGAGGGGCAAAGGTCCATGCATGGAAGCTTCCACATGAGGAGAAGGAGGTGGGGTAGTTATGCCCCAAGTGGTCCGATGACCACTTCAACATGCATGGGAAAGGCTATTTAAAGCCTAAAAAAATTAACTCCTATACCCATTTAACCATGTCCACTCCTAAGGGAATTAATCCCTTCCTAAGTGCAATCTACCCTAATATGGAGATAAGTGTATCCAAATGCTACGGTGAGGCTAATATTAGCCTTAGATAATATTTTAGGCATTATTTAAAGGGCCCTAGTTTTATACAAATAGGAAACCCATTTCATTGTAAAAACACATGAGCCCAAGAATCTTATTATTTTGTTAAGCTTAATTGTGGGATGTGGTAGAAATAGTAATAGGTAAATTTTAATATAGTTTGGTAAAACTATATTAAAATCCTAAAATTACTATAGACAAATATTTTTTATTGGCTTATTATTTTGTAGGCAATAGTAGATGAAATATTTGTGATTGGGAATAAAATGAAAACTACCCAATACACCCATTGAGCTACACTAATCACTTACAAACCCCTGATTTTTTACCAGAGTGCTGGAGGATGCATTGATAGCATCGAGAAGGCTGATCAAATCTAAAGTAGAATGTACACTAGGAAGGTGAGGGATGTTTTCGAATGATCATTGGAGTTCTTCTAAGAACTGGAGTACTAATAGGCAAGTGAAATTCCATTAGGTTTTCTTGTGAAAGTACTATTGTAACTTACAAGTTTTGACTAGTGGAATGGTTTGAAAGAAACCAGAGACGTAGGAAATTGCTGAACTTCGTAATCAATCATTGTACACTTGTCTTTATTGTCTTGCATTAATTCTAAATTGATTACTTAAAAGGAGTAAATTGTCGGCAAAAATTTAAATCCTACAAGGGTTCGAGATCAGGTAGATAAAAACTTGATTACTTTTGGATCAAGTATATATGAATTTTTAGGTCATAGGTTACAAGAAAAAAACAAGAAAAGGTGTTTTAAGGTGTATCTAGCTCTTGGAAGTGAGAAACCAGTTTGAGAAGGAATATTTTATTCTCATTTTCATGTGTGACCTATGCATGAGATATAGATATATTTATGAGAGATAAGGAAGGGTCCTAAGAAAGATCCAAAAGTGTTAGTTCATAGAATAAGGCCCCAAGATTTATGAACAATCATTAAGAAGGTAAGCATGTCATTAACCCTCTTTAAACCCTAATAAGATTGTGATGGTAAATATTTTTTTAAAAACTAAAAATAATGAAATGGGTGACCTGGTTTAATGGTTAAAGGCTTTAGTATATGCTCTTAGGTATCTCTATGTGGCATTGAGGTATCTTGAAAGTGAGTGGAACCCATAGTAAAATGCACATTTATGAAGTTTTGTTTTATCTAGGCTTTTGCACTAGAAATGGTTTGAAAATGTATGGTAGAGGAAGTTTGTAAGAAATAATACATATCCATGGTGGTTTTTGTACCCTGTATAGCCCTTAGGGTGTTTTTGTAAGTCAATACAGGAAGACTGGTTTTTGGGAGTAATCTGAAAGTTTTTGTGGTCATGATGAAAAGTTTCTCTCAAGGAATTAGGCTTTGTATTGTGATTTCTAATGAACATGATGGTGTTGGTCATATCCCATATAAGAGGAATAAAGTTTTGGATGATCCTTGGATGTTATTTGATGAGGTAATAAGAATTTCACATCGTGACCTATTTGGTCTAGTTTATGAAATAGAAATTGAGTTCTAGAGATTGGTATGTAAGATCGATAGTTATCTCTTGACCATGGTGTTTGGATCTCTAAGAGTGATCAGACACATTTTTAGCAGACCATGTGTATATATCATAATACATTGAATGGGTATGTGTAGGTGTTAGATTTCCAAATTGATAAGACTAGTTTTGTAGTGTCAGATACGAGAGATTAAACACATTAACCAATAAATATCACTGAATATTAATTAAATTATTCTAGCAAATATTATAAGAACATTACAAAATAAAATAATACAGACACACATATATAACGTGGAAAGCCCCCTAGGGGTAAAAAATATGAAATGAAATATTTCCATTATTTGAGAAACATAATTTACAGTCAAAATCTCCCTCCTCACTTCACTCCACCAATCCACCATGTGAATTAAATGATCATGCCACATGATCATACTTATTTTACACCACAGGTCATGAACCATTAAGTGACAAGATGTGAATTTATAAAAAGGCACACCGATTTAAACAATTAATTAATTAGTAATTAATTAAGCATAAACAAACTTAGTTTATATTAAATAATGAATAATATAACTATCATTGATTATTTAATTATAAACTAAGGTTTATAGGCACTTAATATTATCTTTTGACACTCCCCCTTAATATTAAGTGGGGAACATATGTGCACATTACCTATTTATACAATAGAATTTACAAATCCATAAACCATAGTGAAGGTTTAGGATAACATATCACATTTGAAGGATTTATATGCCTTCATCATACTTAAATTACCTTTTGGTACAAAAGGATTTGGAATCCATAAATTAGTAGAGAATGATTTAGGATAAACATGATTTGTGAGACTACATCTAAAAGTTTCTCATGGAAAACATATCAGCCAAAATATCTAGGATCCTTTTATAACACAAATAGATGCAATAAATTGGACTATACACCATAAAATTAGATTGATAATTTTACAAAATATCATAGAGATATTTTTTACAATGCTTTAAAAATGGAGCAAAAGTATTTAAGAGAAGGAGATATCAACCGGACGACAATTAGGAGGTGACATTTCCATACACATTCCCCCTTAATGGAAACTATGAAAGTCCAAGAATTGCACAGAAATTATATAATTTTATAGCACAAAATGGATTCGTCAACATATTTACAGCTTGATCTTCAGCCAGGAAATATTGGAGATCTATATCATTGTAGAGACCCTTCTCTCAGATAAATTTCATATGAATATCTATATGATTTTTCCTTTGATATTAAACTGGACTCTTAGAAAGATCAATGCAACTCTAGCTATCACATAGAATAGGAGTACTTCCTTTAGCTTCCATGTTTATATATTCTAGTAACCACTTTAGCCACATTGCTTCTTTCCCTGCTTACATTGCACTTCTATAATCTTCCTTTGTATACAATATGGAAACTCTTGGTTATTTTTTAATACTCTAGGTAACAACACTTATACCAAAAATTTGAACACATATCCAGTTGTATATCTAACATAACATCAACATGGTTAGAGTCATAATATCCATAATAAGCATAATATAAATCATTATTTATTTTATTTTTAACCATCTATAAAACTTACATTGATAAGTTAAACACGAGTTCTATAAAAAATAAAATAAAAATATGCTTAACAACTAACCATGTTATATTATCGATATGTTGAACAATTTCGACCTATTAATCTTCATAAAATATATATTATATGTAATCAGTATTGGATGCCTCCAATAGTAACACAAAGGCGTCCCTAAGTTTCATTTGATATGCATATATTAATATTTTTAGTACTCACATACTAGTTTAGAAATGACTAATCAACAACATATATATCTTCATTATCTATTTTAAGTATTTAATTTTTTAATCAGATAACATATATACAAGAATGACCAAAACATTCAAGGATAATCACATACTAATGTACTTAACTAGATCTTGATTTCAAATCCATTAACTAGTCATCAAAATGACTTATCTTGATAATTGGTTAAAATTACTTATAATAAGTAACTAATTTACATAACCAAACAAAAATTTGAGAATACTCAAATTGATGATGATATTTTCATTAACAAGTCATTAAAAAGGCTTATAAAGGATATTAATTGCAACTTCATGTTCGTGACCAAGGCTTAGTAGTATGAAGTGGGCTACATATGTTAAATACTAATTGAATTTATTAATTAAAGTGCATATAATGATATTTGCTTAAGGGAAGTAAATAATATAAATGTATAAAGTGATTTAACAGGGAAGACACATGTCATATATCCAAGGGCTAAAAGAGGGACACGTGGCATAATTATGTAGGCTTTATAACATAATGTATTATGTCGACCTCAAGTCCGTGGAATAAACCGAGTTTAAAATAAAATATTTTGGATCTGAAGGAGACAAAAAAAGGTAAAAGGTAGATAATATGGAACGAAGGAAATAATGACAAATTCACACGTAGGAAAACGTAAAACAAATCAGAAGCTACCACATGTCGAATTTTGTTCCTCCTAATATGCACAACTTTAAATGGCCATAACTTTCTCTCCATCAATGCAAAATTTAGGAAAAAATGGTCTTGTTGGAAAGGTATATTCGATAAATTAAAGGAAGCATAATTAAATTAAAGAATTGATGGTGGTTTTTGTGATAAAAAAGAGGAAAAAAATCAGGTGTAAAAATGTAGTTCAAGACTCCCAAAAATCAATTTAAATTTATTTATTTATTTGAAACCTGTTAAACCTGCTCTAATACCATGTCAGATCCGAGGGGTTGAACACATTAACCAATAAACAAGATTCAATGTTAGTTAAATAAATATAACAAATATTATAACAACATTATGACATGAAAAAATAAAATAACACAGAAACACATATTTAATGTGGAAAACCCCCTCAGGTAAAAACAACAAAAATAGATAATTCCATTATTCGAAAAACATAATTTAAAGTCCTTATATCTATCATCACTTCTCTCCACCAACCCATAATGTGAATTAAATGATCATACCACATGATAGTATTTATTTAACCCCATGGGTCACGAACCATTAAGTGAAGGGATGTGAATTTGTAAAAAGCCAATCTGATTTAAACTATTGATTAATTAATAATTAGTTAAACATTAAAAACTTAGTTTATATTAAAAAATTAATAATATAACTATTATTAATTATTTTCTTATAAGCTAAGGTTTATAGGCACTTAATATTACGTTCTAACATGTAGGTCAAAAGCTTAATGAGGATAGTTGATCATAATGGTGGCTTCATGATATGATGTGATGGTAAAGAGTTAAAACATTTATTTGGAGGCTGGTAGGAGACTTAGAAAAAATTTCTAAGTGGTTCATGATGTTTGATGAATGCGATATAGGCCATGAAGACCTAGTATTGGCAAAGGAGTTGTTTTAGGCATTTAGGCCTAATTGAGAGCTAATGGAGGAATATGATGTATAGATGTTATTTCCGACGTATATTGGTTATAGGAAATTTGCGTAAGATTTTTTTCAATTTGTTTTAATGTTATATGACCTATGATGGTGGAACGAAATGTGTATGATGCTTAAGTAACGTATATATGTAAGTGAAGAAGACCTATTTTATTGAGAGAGAAAGATCTGTATCGAGTAAGAAGGTAGTTTGTGAACATGTGAAAAAGATATTTGTGACCATTAGAAGAAGGATGAGATTATGTTATGAGGATCTAAGTGGTGTTCTACTATTGGAGAGATAGCTAATTTCACATAATCATCTTGGTGAAGATGTCCTTGAGCGAAGAATCGTAGAAGGAAAATTTAAATAAGATAGAAGTGAGGAGAGTTGAATAAGAGGCATCATCGAGGATGTTGTGGAAAACTTATATAGGTGAAAAAAACCAAGTGGCTGAGTTTGCGTTAACTCATCTAGGGAGTTGTAGCTTCCTTTTAGGGTTGGTTCTCTACTACACTTAGTGTTCAGTGTTCCTTGTAGGGTATGTGATCTACTAAAATTTTAGGGGTTGGTTCTCATTTTTGGGTTGGTACTTAATTAAATTTGATTCATTTATTCTTAGCAAAAGTTTTACAATATTTTTCTCATTGGGTTTTCTCCCCTTCAAAGGTTTCCCACTTATTTATGGTATACTTATGTTCTTGTCATATTATTTCTCATGTATGCTTATAATTCTTGATGAATGCATGTTTAGTGGCTAAGTTGAAAGGATTTTTGATGAATGCTAAAGTTAATGTGAAATAAAGTTTTATGTCACATTGATTCACCTCCCTCAGTGGTTATCCTTCCAAAAATTGGTATCAAAGTAGATCTAATAAAACAAGATTAAAAAGTTTGAGGCAATCTCAGAACCATAGATATGGCTAGTTAGCAAAGTTGTTCCTCAACTAGAAAATGTCCTTTATTCAATGGGACAAATTAAGTTTTTTGGGGCATCAAGGTGAATATTCATAGAATATCCTTGCGATGTGATATTTGACAGTTAGTTGTAGATGGATACACCATTCCTCAAATTCCTCGATCCGATGCATAAGTAATGAAGGAAATTAAGGATAAATATAAAGAAATGAATGCCATTTTGTGTGGATTGACAAAGTCAAAATTCATCAAGGTAATGTAGTGTGTTATAACTAAGGCTATGTGGGATAAGCTATAGGTAATTTATGAAGGTGATATTAAGACGAAGTTGGAAATGAAGGAGAACGTGAGAACGTGGATGATGTGGGATAACACACACATAAACCAAGTTTCACTTGAACTACAACATGACAAAGTTCCATGAGGAAGCAAACATTCAACCATGAAATATGCATACAAAAGAAAATGGTATATGCATGCAAAAGAAAATGGTATAGTCAAAAAAGGCCAAAGGAAGCCCCTGAGCCTATTTTTGGATCTTCCACATGGATGGCCCACATTCAAAATCAAAGATCAATGGCTGTTGAGTGTCCAAATCTGATTTCCCCCACCATTTTCTCTGTAAAACTCCTAGGAGTGTGAGTCTTCATGATTTCTTGCTATTTTCTACATGCCAAATAGAGGAGCGAGTAAATTTTTATATCTAGAGTTTGGTGGAGGAGATCTGGAGGTGTCTTTTTCCATTAAAGTGGTTTGACTCTCGGGCCTAATTTGGTTTTCCATTTTTCCTCTCCTGAGCATGCAAGGGGCCAGATTTGATCGATATGGGGCGGAAGTGGTTTGCGAATGGATGGAGGCATGTTTTTCCTGAGAAAGGAGTTGAATGTGGGAAGAAACCCAAGAGGTTTTCCCTCGAGCACCTGAAGACTTTTGGAGATCTGATTATGTGAATCATGAAAGAAACATGGCAAGGACTGGTGCATTTAAAGTTTTTTGATTTTGGGAGGAAGGGGCTTTGTTGGAAATGTTATAAAGGGAATGAATTCATCGTGAAAATGGTTGGGAGTTTTTTGGAAAGATCAGGACTTATTCTCTCCAGTAGAAAATGCTTGACACAGCCCATCCATTTTGAGAAGCTGTCTAGAGAAACTTGTATATCTCTCTTTGTTTCAAATTTGATCATGTCAAGGAGGTTGCACATGTACATCCATTGAAAAGCTTTGAGGTTGTTCTGGAAACATTCCCTTGCTGATAAATTTGATCAAACTTTAAGTTATTCTATGTTAATCTTGAGTAAAGTGTATTTATTTCATTTCTGAATGCATACGAGTAGTTTTTCTTTTTTCTATTGCAATCTTATACCAAAATAGGGTCCAATCACAAAGGTATCAATCCTTGTGATAGTTAAGTTGCATCTGTAATTTCATTTCTTTGAAGATCCTTCATCTGGGAATGGGATAAATGGTTTAAAATCACTTTTCTTTCATTTTGTTGATAGAGATTCTCTGTAAGGCTTTAGGTCTACCTCAGGGATGACTTGCTTTGAATATTGGTGATTTATTGGGTCCTCTGACTCGAGCCTTCATGATAGAATCCCACAGGTTGTGTGAAAGAGTGTTTATATGGGCCTCCATTGAACAACATATTCTAGTTGAGGAAATAGTTTAACTTTTTGTAGCATTTTGTTGATTCAATATTTCCATTTTGCATAAGCTCTCAAGGATTTGGTGAGTCAAATCCATACTGTCTCCCCTCACACCTAAATTCATTGAACAAACAACTAATCCTACCCATACTACCCCTATTTTTGCTTTGTATACCCACCCAAGATTAAAATCTTTTTACTAAAGTATGCAGAATAGATCAGTGTCTCAAATGTCTTTAGTAACCTTTGCCTTGTTGTGAAGATATCTCCATGATCTGGAAGTGACAACTCATGAGAGTCAGATATGGTGTGATGATAAATATTTTCCACAAGGCCTTCTCCACAAAATTTATGCAAAATAAAGGTACCTATATATCTCCTTTCAAATAATAGAGGTTACAAAATAGGTTCTCTTACCTTGGTTGAAAGGCACAACCTAAAATAGTTAGGATCAGATCATATCCTTTTGAGGTGCTATCCATATTTCCACAAATCAAATTAATAAAGCAACATCTAGGTTTCTCCTCGGCTACAAAATGACATACATCTATGATGTATCTACCTCTAAGCTCCCTGTTGAATCTGTGTTGCTGCTTGGCTTGAAAAGGAGAACAAATATGGGTACCAAAACTAATGGCACTGTTTTCCGGGGATATTTTGAAAGTTGTTGAGAAATAATTTGTTCATTAAGTTTACAGTTCACATTCCATCCCTGGTAAAGCAATTCTTATATGCTGCAGGTGCTATATGTAACTTCTCCAATTTCCACAATTTTTGGCAATCTTATTTATTGATAAATTTTGGTAAAGAAAGGTCAGATTTTTTTTTCATTTCTAGTTTCTAGTGATGACAGACACTTGACAGAATATTTTTGTGCATTTACAAAACTAAGGAAAAATCCTTAGTGGTGACTCCCTGTTGATTTGATTTTGATAAAGACAAGTATCTTAAACCTCTATCAAGTAAGGTTTTTTACTAATATTTACAAAGCTGGAAGGAAGAAGATATTTCTTTGCTACGGATCCTGCTAGGACATTATTTCCTGAGTTAGGAAAAGCAAATTCAGATTGAATAAAATCCTGGAGAGTTGTGGGGGATTAGCAGACAAGAAGAGGGATCTCCATTGATGAAAGTGAATGACCTATCATTGAAGACTGCCATTCTAGTGACTCTGAATCAGGTAGCCTCTGTACGGAACTAAATTCTCCAGTTGGAGAAGGGCCTTCATTTGATTTTGAAATATTTACTTCACATTATACACCTATCTTTTGTGAAGTAGATAGGGATTTCCAAGAAGCAAGGCCTTTGGGGGATCTCCATTTTGAAAACTACACTCTTATGTTCCAAGGACCCTCAGTCCCTCACCAGTTTGTCACTCCTATAGGATCACCTACTTGAATCAATATGGATCAACCCATACCTCTATTTCTTTTAAACACCTTTGGAACTATAAATTTTGTGGGAATGGCTGGTTATCTAAATGAAATACCTCAAGATGTAAGGAGCAGACTTCCTAAGTTCCAGGGAAACAATGTCATAACTGGTGACCAACATCTAAAGCTCTTCCTCAATATGATGGAAGATTTTGAGATTGAAAATGAATATGTATACATCAAATTTTTTGTTCACACACTAGAGAAGGATGCTACGGAATGGTACAAAGCATTTCTAGATAACTCTATTGACTCTTGGGATGAGATGAGCAATGTATTCAAAATACTATATGGTGATAGGACTAACCCTAAGTTTCTTCTATCAAATTTTGAAAACATAAAGAAGAATCCCAATGAGTCAGTACAGGACTTCAATACAAGGTTCAATAAGACCTTGAGGAGATTTCCTGTCAGGATAAGACCATGTGATTAGTCATGCTTAATCAAATATACTGATGTATTTGATAAAAAGGTTGTTTACTACTTGAGGGACAAGAACCATACCAACATAAGGAAAGAATTCACCATGGCCCTACAAATAGAGAACAACATCAAGGCAATTGGAAAGCCTCCAAAAAGGGAGGGTGTGAAGCTGGTTAACAAAGAAAAGCCTCAAACAAGCAAGGCTGCTGATTTGGAAGAAGTGGTGAAAACTTTAGTAGGGGTTGTCAAGGAGATCTCCTATAAGCTAGCCTGAGTTGAGAAAGGATTTGGGTATAGTTCACAAGGACAACACAAGCAACAAGGCCAAGACAGATTTACAAATCATCAAAGAACTGATGAAAGAGGCAAAGGAGCTACTGGATTTGGGAATAGGCAGCCCCAAGGAAGAGAAAATAGAATGGTACCTAATCCTTTGGCTATCATAGTTGCTATTGTGGAAGAGATAGAATTCATTGATTGGTGTGACAAATGTTTCATGCCCCATGCTCCTTGTGAAGAAGACCAAAAAGAATAAAATGTAGTTGATGATAAGAGTGATGATGATGTTGGCATGATGGGATGCTCCACTAGCTCACAAAAAAGGGAAACCTCAACTGAGGTGATAAGTGCCAAATCTGCTGCCACTTTTTGGGACTTCATTCATAGAGTAAATGTTCTTCCCCCCTCTCATACTTTATAAGTAGATAATGTACAAGCTTTTGAATTGCTCAATAATGATTGAATATGTAGGGTCTTTAATGATAAAAAATTATGATGGAGGAATCCCATCTGAGCAGGACAGGAAATTATTAATGAATCTTGTTGTTGCTTAAGAGAAGGAATATAACACAATAAGTAAGGCTGTCAAAGGGGAAAGGCCTCAAGCAAAGAAAAATCTCCCTTACTTTCTAATATTCCTAAAGAAGCTCCTAGGAAAGATCCATCTAGTAAAAGTCGTACATTTACAAGCAAAAATCATACCCCTCCTTATGATCAAGCTATCAAGAATCATGTGCCACCCAATGAATGTATCAACTTTCCTTCCAATACTGCCTTGCCCAAGAATTCCCCATATGACATTTTCCATGCTTTAAGTCAAATCAAAGTCTATGTCCTAACTTTTGAGTTGCTTAGGATTCCTGAGCACAAATAGAGAGCATTTGAATACTTGGGATTGAGTGAAGAGAAGACATCCCTAGGAAGAAATGTGAACATTATGGAGAATCCTCTAGTCATTGAAGAGTCTGAGACACCTTCAACATCAGAAGATCTAGCTAAACCACCTTAGGTTTATTTGGGGACATCTTTGGTAGAATCTCAGTTGAATGTGGATCCATTCTTCACTCCTTTGATCATCAAGGATAGTCTACTCCATAAATGCATGTTTGACTCAAGGGCATGATGCAATGTCATGCCTTTGGAGGTCATGAATGAGCTGAATATTAAAGTAACAACAACATATGGGAAGTTCACTATCGCGGACTCCAAAGAGGTGCTAGTAGTGGGATGTGTGAAGGGTTTGGTGATACAGCTTGCAGCCTACGCATGTAACAATTTAAAACTTGATATTGTCATAGTTGATTGCCCAACCAGGTGGGGTATGTTTCTGTCAAGAAAGTGGGCTGCAAGTGTTGGTGATAGTGTCCAAATGGACATGTCCTATGCCACCATCCCAGTTGAGGGCAGCCTTGTCAGGTTATATGGGGAAAAGAAAATGTTGCATCTTATTAAGGATCCCAACAATGCATCCCATGAAGTATTATATACAAATGTTGATGTTGATAAGTTTGTGAGATTTTTTGAGGGAAAAGAGCACAAGATTGAGGAGTGTAAGTGTCTTGAGCAAGGAGGCTCTCCTTGGAATCTATTTTTTGATGGATCTTGCTCCAAAGTTGGAAATGGTGTTGGTGTTATCCTAATTTCTCCAAGCCAGGAAAGGTTTGTTTTTTCCTTTAAGCTTAATTTTTAGTGTACTAACAACATTGCTGAGTATGAGGCATTGTTGTTAGGTTTAAGAATTACTTGGAAGTATGGTGTTAGGGATTCCATTATCAAAGGAGACTCAGAGTTAGTTTTCAAGCAATTCAAAAAATTATATGCCACAAAGAATCAACGAATGAAATAGTACAAGCATGCAGTTTGGGACTTCATTGAGATGTTTGACTCCTTCAACATTATATGTCATGACAGGAGGTTCAATGACTTGGTAGAAAAGCTTACAGCATTGGGGTCTTGGTTTGACAGTTTTTTAACATCCCCTTATTGTGAATATGATGTGGAGGTAGTGACAAGACCCTATGTCCCTGACAATATAAAACATTGGCATGTTTTTGATGACAAGGCTCAGGTGAGAAGGTTCCTGTAAAATGATAGAGAGTTTTTTTATCAAAACATTGATTGGGAGCCAATGGTCTGTATAACATAGGGGAAGGAAACCTTATTTTGCAAAGGCATCATCCAGCTAAAGACCAACACCATTCCTAGAGGGATGGTTTCTCTTTAATCAAATTTTGATAATCCTAACTGCATTATTGATAGGCACATGGCATCCTCAAGGGATGTGGAGGAGCATGATCTTCACATGAAGGAGAAACCAAGGAAGATTTGGTTGGGCAGTATTCTCATCAAACATGACAAGTAGTCATACATCTAGATATTAAAGAAATACCAAGATTGCACGGCTTGGACCTATTCTGAGCTCAAAGCATATAGGGAAGACCTATTCCAACATGAGATTCCCTTAGAGCCCAGTGAAAAACCCTTCAGATAGAAGTAGAGGTAAATTAATCTTCTGTTATCTCTTAAAAAGCAAGAGGAGTTGAAGAAGCTGAGGGATGGAGGAATTATCCATCCCACAAGGTATTATTCTTTTGATGCCAACCTAGTGCCAATAAGAAAGAAGAATGGTGACATCAAGTTGTGTGTGGACTTCAGGAATCTAAACAAGGCCTCAATGATGGAAAACTATCCTTTACCTAACATGGAGCACATGTTACAGTTGGTGACTGGTTCAGAGTTGTTTTCTACTTTAGATGGCTTCTCTTGTTATAATCAAGTCATGGTGAAAGAATCAGAAAGGATCAAGAGAACCTTCACTACTCCATGGTGAACATATGTATATGTTAGGATGCCCTTCAGTTTGATGAATGTTGGAGCCACTTTTTAGAGTGCAATGGATGTTGCTTTTTTTGGTTACATCAATGAATTTATTGTTTCTTACCAAGATGATGTAAAAATGTTTACAAAAAGGAGAAGTGATCATTTGCTGCACTTAGAGAAGATGTTGATTAGATGTAGGGAGTATGGCATCTCACTCAATCCAAAGAAACGCCATTTTATAGTGCAGAAGGAAAAATTACTTGGTCACATTGTGTCATAGGAAGGAGTGATGATTGATCCAGAAAGAGTGGAGGCCATCAGCAAATTCCCAATTCCAAGAACCAAAAAAGGAATTAAGTCCTTTTTGGGCAGATACACTTCATTCGAAGGTTTCTATCAAACTTTTCTGAGTTGAGTATCCCAATCACTTCCGTGTTAAAGAAGGATCAGATCATCAAATGGGAAGAGGCTGCCATCCAAGCTTTCAATGGAATCAAAGAGGAATTGAAGCATGCCCCTATTTTGGCAGCCCCAGATTATAAGAAACCTTTGCAGATGTTTTCCTTTGCTTTAGAAAACATTATTGATTTTTTCCAGCTACAAAAGGATGATGAAGGGGCTGAGAAGTCCATTCTCTTTTTCAGTAAGGATTTGCAAGGAGATAACTGAAATACACCATCATGGAAAAGTAGGCATTTTCCTTGGTCAAAGCAACAAAGGTTATAAGGCCTTATATTTTAAGTTCAAAAGTTGTTTCTTATGTTCCACATACCATGGTAAAAGACATCCTGTAAAAGATGGAAGTCTCAAGTAAAAGACATAGATGGGTGAAAAAATTACAAGAGTATGATATGGAAATCCAAACCACAATGTTGGTGAGAGGTTTGGGGTTAGCTAAGCTCATGGCTAAGAGAAATTTGTAGACCACTGAGGTAAATGAGATTGAGGAAGAAAGGGAAGTTGTTCTTGAAATACTTATGAGTTTTGAGTGGTACAAGGATGTGATGTTCTATCTCAGACACTTAAAATTCCCTGAGCATTCAAATAAGAACCAGAAAAGAGCTCTTAAGTTGGATTCCCATAAATATTTCAACACTGATTTTGGGTTGGCATGGAAGAACCCAAAAGGAGTCCTCTTAAGACGCATCATTGACGATGAAACCCCCAAAATAATTGTTCATCTCCATGGAGGAGTTTTTGGGGGGAATTTTGCTACAAGAGTCATAACACATAAGATCCTAAGGGATGGTTATTGGTGGCCAACTCTTTTTAAGGATGTATCCTTGTTTGTCAGAAGATGTGAGAGTTGTCAGCATTTCTATGGAAGGTTGAAGGCTTCAGGCTCCCTACCTTTGTAGTCTGTATCAATTGAAGCCCCATTTAAGAAATGGGAAATGGACTTCATTAGTAAGATTTCAAACTGTTAAAGTGCTGGCCATAAGTGGATTCTTATAGCCATTGATTACTTTACCAAGTGTTTAGAAGAAATCCCAACCAAGAAGGCTACACACCAAACTATCATAGATTTTGTGCTAAAGAATATTATTTACAGGTTTAGAGTACAGTCAAAATCATAGCTAATAATGCCATGAGTTTTAGGGCTAGACCTCTAGTGGTGATGTGTAAAGGCTATGGGGTTAATTTGACATATGCCTCTAATTGTAATCCCCAAGGAAATGGACAAGATGAGTCCAGCAATAAGAATTTGTTAAAGATTATAAAAAAAACCTTGGAGTTGAACAAGAGAAAATCAAGTGAACAAATGAAGTTTATTATTTGGGCTAATAGGATCACTGTCAAAAGAGTCACTAGAAACAATCCATTTGAGTTGGTATATGGGACTCAGGCCCTACTGCCCCTGCATATGCAATTATCTTCATATCAGTTCATTCAACAACTGGAAGATCAAGAAGTGAGTCCTCATGATGCCCACATCAAACAAATTGTTGAGCTTGATGAAGAGAGGAGGGCATCTAACCAGAGGCATATAAGGTTAAGAGAAAAGTTAAAGAAACTATTTGACAAGAAGGTCACTCCTAGAGCCTTAAATATTGGAGATCTTATTCTATTACATGGGATAGCAAGCATGAGGATAAGGGAAAGCATGACAAGTTTGATTCATTGTGGATGGGCCCTTACTCCATTGACATTAGAATTGGTGAACACACCTTCTTCTTAAAGGAGTTAGATGGTGAATTTCTCAAGCTTCCTGTTAATGGCAGACATCTAAAGAATTTCTTGGATTGATTCCTCTAATTCAAGGTAAACACTTCTTGTACAATGTATAGTTTGTTTTTTACGTCCTGTTTTTTAATGTTTTTGCTTGTCCTAGTCCGTGGTGACCTATTTTTACTAGCTTCTTTGTTTAATTTTTGGAGATGGCCTCTTTTCTCTTCTCTGTAAGCTGAATCTGTCACCCAATGGATAGTTTGGCACTTGGTCTAATTTTGTTCTTGTGGCACTCGCTAGGAGTGCCCATCCCCAAGTCAGAGCCAATGTTGGTGCTCAAAATGGTCTCACCCCATCTATGCCTGTGAAAAATTATTCATTCATGGCCTATGTGATTTTCTCCTTTCCCGTATGGTGCTTGGTCAGACTTATTGCCATTTTTAGTCTACTCCTGGGTCAAAGATCATGTGTGGCTCCGTATTTGTCTCATGGTTCCTTTGTTCCTCTAGAAAATCTCTATATTTTGGGTCTCTTGTGATGTGTCCCTTCAAAAATCATGTTTTCCCATTTTCTCCATTCTCAACAGTCAGAATTTTTTGTTCTTGCCTTTTTTTCCCTAAATACTCAAAGAGAAATGAGTTTAGGTGTCCCTAAGGATCGTGTTTGAGCCTTGCAATATTTTAAATTCTCTTTCCTTGAAGAAAACCTCATTTTCTAGCTCAAATGGATGTTTCTCTATGCTTTATAGTTTGACGGGTGTTTCTCCAGTCAAATTTACATCATTCAGTCACTAGGGAAATGTGGCACCTCTTGGTTGGACATGGATCAACTTAATACTTCAAAAATTCCATAAAAAGCCTCAAGTTTAAAATGTTTCCACATGGAGGAACAACGCCCGTTTGAGAATCAATTTTTTTGTTTTAATTTAAAGTAGCACCGGGAGGACACTTGGAAGGCTGGCAGGAAAGAGACACATGGAGAATTCCGCTGGGTTTCCCATACTTAGACATTTTTTTATGCAGTTGGAGCAGTTTTGTGGAACAAGACACATGGTGATCCTGCGCTCATTTAGGGTCTCCACTTTGGTTTCCATCTTGAAGTTGCACCATGGAGATGCATGGAGGAACTGCACATGTTCAGATACCAGCCCTTGAGTTTCATTCTAAGAAGCACCAGGATGACATGTGGAGACCTCCGCTCACTTCACATTTTACATAGACTTTTCAATAGCCAAGAGGATATTTCCTCGGGGCATGACATGTGGCGCCTTCCACTAAACTTCAAGCATTTAGACAGACCTTGCTTGAGCAGGACATGTGGCGAGCCCATGCTCATTAAAGGTATCAAGGGTGCACCATTGTGACATGTGGTAATTTGAAAATTCATAGGGGGCGGGTATGCAGACCACTGGAGGAAATTCAAAATTTTCACCTTTTTTCTTCGTAAAGGTTAAAATAGCAAAATTTCCTGTGAGCCCGATGGGAAATAGTCAATGTTTTTCCCCAGTCAACGCAGGAGGTGCAAACCCACAGAGGAAAATTGGAAAATTTTCCTTTTGTGAAAAAAGAGTTAAAAGTAAAAGGGGGAAGCGTAGTTCCATTGGGACCCACATAGGGACAGGTGTCAAAATTATTTCTCAAGGGAGGAGCTACAGGGAAAACTTGGAAAATTTTCCTTTTTTCCAAAAAAGAGTCAAATGGCAGAATTTCTTCATGCTTCCTTTGGGACCCGCCTCAGGACATGTGTCAGGTCCATTTTTAGAAGCGAAAGTGCGGGGAAAAATTGGAATTTTTTCCATTTTTTCAAAATGGTCTGAAAAGGTGAAAGGAAGCCCCCGAGCCCGTTTTTAGATCTTACACATTGATAACCCACATTCAAAATCAAAGATCAACGATTGCTAAGCATCCAAATTTGATTTTCCTCCATTTTCTCTGGTAAAACTCCTAGGAGTGTGATTCTTCATGATTTCTTGCTATTTTCTTCATGCCAAATAGAGGAGCAAGTTAATTTTGATATCTAGAGTTTGGTGGAGGATATCTGGAGGTTTCTGTTATCCAAAATTCACCCCCAGGGTAAATATTGATTAACATGCATTAGATTCTCAAGTCCCAGGAAAATTGATTGATCCAGGGAAAAAATCATGTTTCTAGGGTCCCTTCAGAAATTTTTCTAACTTCCCTGTTCAGGTCGAAAAGAACGAGCTTTGAGAAAATGCGGAAAAAATTGTAGAAGGCAAGTAGATTGATCCAGAAAAAATCATGAAAATCGGCTAATTCCTGCTCAAGGTCACCTTAGGGACATATGGGACGAAGGTACGCGAAGGACCCGAACCGGCCTGTTCGGCCGGAATGGGGAATTGTAGCAACGGAACAGTCAAGAAGGACGCACGAGACGTGGGAAACTGATCCAGCCGAAGGAGGAAGCAAAATTGGCTAACTGCTGAGCTAGACAGTTCAAGACCCAGAGTCACACGAAGTACGCGAGCGAGGATCGGTGGGAAACTGATCCAGCCGAAGGAGGAAGCAAACTAACTGCTGAGCTAGACAGTTCAAGACATTTGGGCCAAGAGTACACGAAGTATGCGAGCCGGCCGGATCGAATGAAATGAGAACAAACAGTCCGGAAGCAATTGGGACATTTGGGCCGTGATGACGCGAACCGGCTAGTTCGCCCGAAGCAGAGAAAGTTCGTACTGGGACATCCAGGATGAAGGGACGTGTGGGATGCGGATCGCTGAAGGATCCAAAAGCGAATCAAACAACGCCATGTCATCGGCTAAATGAGGACGAGGAAGCCCATTTCGGGGCGGATCGGAAGTTTTTGGCCCAAGCAGTTTGGGACATCCGGGACATAAAGACGCGAAAGGGCGCGAAGGGGCCGAAAGGGCTGAGAACCAACCAAATCATGACACGTGTCACAAGGAGAAAAGTCCAAAAATTTGAAGGGCGAGGTCTCAAGCACTGACCTGAACCAATGGGATAGCGCCATGTGTCCAAGCTAGGGCCCACAAGGAAAAAATCATGCCGGAAGGGTTGGAAAACCCGACCAAGGAAGAAATGTGTCGAAGGGGTTGGAAAGCCCGACACAGAGGAAATCGGGTCTTGGAGTTTGGGGAAACAAGTCGGAAAAGCATGGGAGGAAAACATGTCGAGCCACCTCCCAAACCCAATGCAAATGCAAGTCACACTTCCGAACCCGAAACAAAGGAAAACTTGGCAATACCGGCGGAAGCGGGGTGTCGGGAAAACACAAGCATCAAGCACATGTCGAGGCATTCCCCAAACCTGATGTAAATGTAGAGGAGAGATAATTACGTATCCAATCAGAGCCTGCCATGTGTTGTCTAGGTGGCAAAGCGCGGGAAAAGATTTCAAAATCCGTTTTGGTCTATTATGTGCCCTAAATCTTCAGATCAACATATCTTTTGATCCAGAGCTCAGATTTACACATTCTTTATATCAACAAAAAGTTGTTGAAATTCTCTACATGATTCTGGGATCAATCTCGAATTTTGGTGTAGTCTAGAGGGAGAAAATTGACGAAACGGCTCTGACACGTGATAATGGCCAGAAGTGATGTTTCAACAACCAGTTTTAATGATAATGGCCAGAAGCCATGGCCAGAAGTGATGTCTCAACCACTGATTTTAATGAAGAATGTGTTTTGGTCAATGGTTGGGCTGCTTACATGTTTTCCTATGTTTTTTGTCTCCTGGGCTCGACCCATGCATTGTATAAAGGCAGATTTGGTTTCATTTTATATGGGGATAACAAGTTGTTCATCTTTTCTGGTCTGCCCTCCCTTCTTTTCTTCTCTAGGGTTAAAAATGGAGTTCAAACCTCCTCCCTTGCTCTGTAATGGCGTTTTTTTGCCTTTTACTATTGAAATGATGTTCTGTGTAAACTTCTGGAGCAACAAAATGTGTTTTGTGATGCATCTGTCCATCCTTGCTCGTTTTTTGCTTGTTTCTCTTCTTGCCTGTCTTCATTGCAGGTATTTGTGCATGTTTGAATGTTCATTGCAGGTTTGGAGCTGTGTTCATGGAGTTTTGGGACATTTTCTGTGTGGAAATCTATCCTTGGGCCTGTGATGATCTGTCCATCCTTCCCATTGCTCACCTCTCTTTGTCCATGGCAGTTTTGATAGATGTCCAACATTCTCCTTCTCTGGTGTATCACCGTTTTAGTGTAGGCTTTTGTTCTTTTCCTTTTTCTCTCTCTCTCTGTCTCCTTGGCATTGTTAGATTAGGATTAGATTAGCTTGCCTGCACTGGAATAGCTTGTGGCAGGTAGTTTAGGAGCAGGAACCAGCCCTTCTCTGGAGATTCCTCTCTCAGTTTCACAAGTCCCATGCTTGGAGAGAGGTTTCCATGTTGTGTAATCACACTGGATGCCTGAGTGATCAACCTAGAAGCCTGATCTGCATCTAAGGGTGCTATGATTTTACACTAACAGTTTCTTTTTCCATTAAAGTAGTTTTGACTCTCGGGCCTGATCTGGTTTTCCATTTTTCCTCTCCTGAGCATGCAAGGGGCCAAAAGTGGTTGGTGAATGGATGGAGGCATGTTTTTCCCAAGAAAAGAGTTGAATGAGAGAAGAAACTAAAGATATTTTCCCTCGACCACCTGGAGACTTTAATAGATTTGATTTTGCGAATCACGAAAGAATCATGCCAAGCATTGGTGCATTTAAATTTTTTGTCTTTTGGGAGGAAGGCGTTCTTTTGAAAATGTTATAAACGGAACTAATTCATCATGTAAATGGTTGGGAATTTTTTGGAAGGATCAGGACTTATCCCCTCCCAACAGAAAAATCTTGACAGAGCCCATCCATTTTGAAAAGTCATCTAGAGAATCATGTATATCTCTCTTTGTGTCAAATTTGATCGTGTCAAGGTGGTTATAAGTGTAAAGCCATTGGAAAGCTTTGAGATTGTTCTGGAAACTTTCCCTTACTGATAAATTTGATTAAACTTTGAGTTATTTTGTGTTAATCTTGAGTAAAGTGTATTTATTTCATTTGTGAATGCATAGGAGTAGTTTTTCTTGTTTCTATTGCAATATTGTACCAAAATAAGGTCCAATCACATAGGTATCAATCCTTGTGATACTTAAGTGTCATCTGTAATTTCATTTCTCAGAAGAGTCTTCATTTGGGAATGGGATAAATGGTTTAAAATCACTTTTCTTTCATTTTGTTGATAGAGATTCTCTGTAAGCCTCTGGGTGTACCTCAGATGTGACTTGGTTTAAATCTTGGTGTTTTATTGGGTCCTCTGACTTGAGCCTTCATGGTAGAATCCCAAAGGTTATGTCAGAGTGTTGATCTGGGCCTCCATTAAAGCACATATTCTAGTTGAGGAAATAGTTTAACTTTTTGTATCATTTTGTTGATTGAATCTTTCCATTTGGCATAATCTCTCAAGGATCTAGTGCTTCAAATCCATCATGTCTCCCCTCCCACAAAAATTCATTTAAAAAACAACTAATCCTACCCATACTACCCTTGTTTTTTCTTTATATACCCACAGAAGATTAAAATCCTTTTACTAAAGTATGCAAAACAGATCAGGGTCTCAAATGTCTTTAGTAACCTTTGCATTTTTGTGAAGATATCTCCGTGATCTGGAAGTGATAACTCATGAGAGTTAAATGTGGTGTGTGGTTTATATTTTCCCCAAGGCCTTCTCCATAGAATTTATGCAAAATAAAGGTACCTATATCTCCTTTCAAATAACAGAGGTTACAAAAATAGGTTCTCTTACCTTGGTTGAAATGCACAACCTAAAATAGTTAGGATCAGATCATATCCTTTTGACGTGCTATCCATCTCTCCACAAATCCAAGTAATAAAGGGACAAATAGATTTCTCCTTAGCTACAAAATGACATACATCTATGATCTATCTACCTCTAAGCTCCCTGTTGAATCTGTTTTGTTGCTTGGCTTGAAAAGTAGAACAAATTTGGGTACCAACACAGGGTAGATGAAGTGGTCAATAATATTATAAGATTATGAGAATACATAAAAGAATTGTTGGTGGTACAGAAGGTGCTAATATATTGAACTCATAAGTTTGATCCTAAAGTATCAACTATAGAGGAATTCAAGGGTCTAAGTACACTGCATATGGATGAACTCCATTACATGTTTACATCCTATGAGATAAGAACATGTGAAGACAAACCTCCCAAGAAGGAAGCATCCTTTAAATCTGAAAGGAAATCAAAAGGTAAGAAGATTAAAAATTATGTTGTTTCATTTATAGGTGATGATGAATTGATATCTATGTTTGTTATAAAGTTGAAGATAGGTTTAGGTAAGTATAAGTTATGTTTCCCTTCAAGTGCTTCAACTGTAGTGAGATAGAACATTGTGTAAACAAGTTTCCTCAAAATAATAAGGATGGAGATAATGAATAACATGATGAAGATCATGATGACGATACAAGGTCCCACAAGTCTTGTAAGACCAATAATAATCTAAAAAATATTGAGGGAAATAATAAGTTCAAGACAATCCTACATTCCAATGTGGGTTGCAACTCACTTGAGGTAAGAAGTGAAACTAATAAGTATGATGATGATTACGTAGATGTTTATATTGGTAATGAAACCATGTTTATGGCCAAAGGATATGGGATCTGTAAGAGATAAGATTCCATATTTGGAGATTCATGTATGGATTTAGATGAATAAGTTTGTGCAGATTAGTTAATGAGTTTCCTAGATGATTTGAAGTATGCAGAGAATTTCACATGTTAAGGAATATGAAGACAAGATTCATTTTATTGAAGAGGGACACATGATTGACAACAAGGAGTATGATGAAATGAACAAATAGTTATAAAATCAAATGGATATTGTACTTGTAAGCCTAAAATCAAAGGAAGAAGATTACATCAGGTATAAAAAATAAATGGAGTCACTAAAGGAAGAAGTTCCTAAAGCAACAAGAAAGGTAAAAACATTTTAGAAGTTTGAGAAGGGTTCTAAGGATATAGATGATCTCTTGGATATTAAAAATACTTCAGGTGATAGGATAGGAATATGATTCCTGGAATACCTAAAAGGTGTAAAGGTGATATAAATCTAAAAATAGGAACATGATGTTTAAAGAAAGGATGATCCTAACACAAACAACAAGAGATCTGGCCCTATCAAACAACCTAATGTCATGAGGTATGCAAGATCCTTCAATGGTTACTGTTATACATGTAATGAGTTTCATCATAGGGAAAAAGAGTGTAGAAGGTCCTCTAGTAATTAGAATTTTGGGAACCATGGAAGAAGTATCGATTCACACCATCCAAGAGGTAAGAATTGGTTTTTTAATATTACTTTCAAAACACTTGTAAAACTCAAAAGTTTTTTTTATCATAGGCACTGAATGCAAATAAATATGTTTGAGGATCCTAGAGTACATGAGAGAAAGAAAGATAAGGTATAAGAACCAATAGTGAATCAAGTAAATCTAATTGGGCATAAACTAGATGTTGGAGATCAAAAGAAGGTTGAAGAGGTCAAGCCACATGTATGAAGGAGGTCTTGGAATCTCCTAAAATTTATGTTTTAGATCCATATGGTTAGGGATGTCTCTGATAATCTTATTAGAGGCATTCATCAATCATAAGAATCATGTAATAAGGGTGAGCATTAATAGAAGGAATGTTTTAAGAAGGTGAGCACTTATGGAGATGATTCTTGAGCATCATGAAGGACAAGTGAGGTGTTTGATAGGGCTTAAGAAATGGTATGAAGAAAAAAAATTTGATAAGCATCAAGAATATATGTTGTAGGATTATACAGACTTAAGAATAGCTGAGAAGAATATATGTGTAAGGAGATGTGTTATAAGATATGTTTTTGTGTTTATATGATCAGATGTAAACTATCAAAATGGTTCTATATGCTTCAAAAATGTTTGAAAGGACTTTGTTGATAGTTATATTGGTTGATGAAGTGTAATGTTCTTGTTTTTGTTTGGAGTTATGGTTTGATGCTTACCATAGGTATGAGATCTAGATATTGGTCTGGTACATAACCTTCTATTGTTATGTATGAATTTTAGACCATAATGAAGTCATAACAATTTCTCTTTTGATCACGAAGAATTTTGGTAGAGTATAATGAGTATAATATGTTTAAAGGTCTATAATATGGGTTTTAAGAAGGTATAAAGGATAAGGAAGTATTTCATGTGCTTCATGAAAATGTATAATGTCTCTACAGGTATTTGATAAGCATATGTGGGAAAAATTTAGTGTTTAGAGCTCTAATCTAGGTTTATGTTACTCTTGAGATCAAGATCGGGTTATTAGAGGTAGGAAATTAGGTCACAATTGTTAAATTATGGGAATGAGGATAGTGAAGGTGATTGAGATTGAGGTATGGTAGTTCAAGTGGATTATATGGACCTAGGGGATATTTTTGGTGATATGAGTTGAGTTCCAAGGTCTGTAAAGTTATTTATAATATTGGTATGATCATATTCATAGATATTAAGGAATATGAAGGTTACTTGAGTAGTCTATAAAGTCAATAGAGGTGTCTCTTGCATTTTTTTGGAGAAGGTATGTAAAGAGCATGTTAGTGGTTTCAAGGAATTGGGGGAATCAATAAAGAAAGTTCTCAACTCAAGATACAAATAATTATGTTCTTTGAACACATGCATCTCCTAAGTTGGGACCATGTTGCTCGAATGTTGTAAAGTGTCAAAATAGATATGAAGAGGTAAAATGGAACTTTTTCTATTTAGTTTATGTTTGCAACCAAATAGTGATCCCTAATGTAATGAAAAATGAAGATAAATAATATATTATAGGTATGACCATTTTTCATTTGTGTTAAAAGGGGGAGATGGATCATATTAAGGAGTTTTTTCCATCAATGAAAAAATGGGAGATTGTTGGTATTGTGTTTTCATTGACGTGGCCAAGATTCATAGGTCATTAATGACAAAGGTGGATGTCTAAGGTATCAAGATGATGTAAAAATGAGTGTGATTCCATGTGAAGGTTGATTGGTAGTGTCATTCATTGATGATTTCGAACATGTTGATGGTCCATGTAGTTTTATAAGAGTGGCAATTTTTGAAGGTACAAATGGTCAAGAAGAATAGTCATGGCCTAGTAATCATATATGAAGGAGGATGATATGTCATGGTGGATCACAGGGATGCATAACATGGTTAATTATTGTGAGAGTATGTAGACAATATGGATGAGGTGTTAAGATACTCACAAGTGTCTCTGAATGTAGGTGCAGGGATAAAACTCTATCCTTGGTCTATATATAGACCTTTCCTTTAGCCCTTAGTGACCTAATGAGGAAGGTTGGACTGATTTCATCATGGAGATGAAATTTTAATCATGAGAAATTTTTTAATAAGAGTATTCTAGGTGTCTATATGAAGTTTCAGGTCTCATGTTAAAGGACAACAATTGAAAAATTGTTTTTAGGTCTCCCGAGCTCTTGGAAGTGAGAAATCCATCTCGAGAAAGTAATTTTTGATGTTAATTGGAACGTGTAACCTCTGTATGGGATTATCATATCTTTGAAAGAGATGAAGAAGGGTCCTAAGAATTATATCCAAGATTAGTTCAAATAATAAACCCCTAATTTTTATGAAAAATCATTAAGAAGGTAAACAGATCACAAACCCTCGTTAAACCTTAATAAATTATCGATAGTGAAGGATTTGTTCAAACATGGTTAGAATGAATTGGGTGACATGTTTTCATGGTTGGAGGCTCTAATAGACTCTCTCAGGTATCTCCATATGGCATTGAGGTGTCTTAACAGTGAGTGGACCCTAAATTAAAATTAAAGTTTTTGAAGAAGTTGTGGTTTCTCTCATATTTTAACTAGATATGATGTGAAAATGGATGGTAGAGAAAGTATGTAAGCCATACTACATGTACATGGTTGTTTATAGACTTGGTCTAATACTTGGGGGGTTTGTGGAAGTCAATATAGGAATAATAGTGTTTGGGAGCAGTATTATAGTTTTTTTTGTTATGATGAGAAGTTTCTCTCAAGTACTTAGTATCTGAGTTGCAATGTCTAATGGAAATGATGGTGATGGTAATATTCAATATTAATGGAATAAATATTTAAATGAGTTCTAGGAGTTAATTAACGAGGTAAAAATAATCTCACATGCTGACCTATATGGCTGGTTTATGACAGAGAAAGTGAGGTCTCGATATTGATTTGTAAAACCAATAGTTGTCTCTTGAACAAGGTTTTTGGCTCTCTGAGATTGATTATGGGTTCTTATTGGACCATTTTTATGCATTTAAAGATATTAAATGGGTATTTGTATGTGTTATATGGTCAAAGTTATAATACTGGTTTTTTAGGTCACAAACCTAACGAGGATAGTTGATCCTAATGGTGGCTTCATGATATGATCTGAGGGTACAAAGTTGAAAAAAATTGTTAGAGGATAGAAGAAGATTTAGAAAACATGTCTAAGTTATTCCTGATGTTAGCAGATGTCCATGTGGGCCAAGAAGACCCAATCTTGGTGAAGGAATTATTTTATGAATTTAGGTCTAATTGATACCTAATGGAGGAATAAGACTTATTGTTGTCCAAATTTATTGTTCATAATGAAGTTAATGCACTAGGTACTAAATAAAATAACAACTCAATAATGATGGAGGGTTTTTATTAGCTTGGATGTGATATGGGTGCTAGATGGTTGATTCTCTCTTCAACTTGATATACCTAAAAAACTGAAACAAGGATGGATTAGATAAATATATATGGTGTTTTCCCAAATATGCAGTTCCAAGAAGAGATTAACTAGATTTTACAGATGTTAACCCCTGTTTGTTTAGAAAAAGTAATGTAAAGGACAAGATTGCAGAAACATGAATATCACTGAATCTGGAAAGATGACAAAAAATATATCTAAAGGATAATTAGATGGCAATAAATGTAAATTGATTATTACCTGGTCTGGGTTGAAAACAACCTAGACTATGTAGAGGTAGGTCGACGGTGACCTAGTAGGGAAGATCTGGAATATAGGATGAATATGCACACATGAAGGGTCAGAATGCCAACTGGAGGATGGCAAAAGCCTGTTTATGTTGTGAGTAGTCTGCAGGAAGGGACCAGAGGTAGAAAAATAAAAGAAATGGATGAAAATAGAAGTGGAAGAATTATGTTTAACAAATTGGGCTTGGGTCGATGACGATCTAACTGGGTCGATGATGAGTGTATCAAAATTAGATAAAGACAAGGATAAATGGACAAGAAAGACAACATGAAAGAAAAAATAATAAAGGGGGAATGTTTCTAGCGAAGATCTGAGTATTGTTTTTGATGGTATGATCCTACAAGAGATTAGATATGAGAAATAACTAGATAATATCATAAAAGTTGAATAAAGAAACACATTTATAATGATAAACCTCATGACGGATGATCCTGAGCGATGAAAGCACACTGAAAAAGTTGTCAAGAAGATGCATAGATGTCTCATAAATTTTCAAGGATGAGGAAGGATGCTCAAGCTAGGAGAAAGCTTGATAATTACATTCCATTGATGATGAAAGTAAAGAAAGTAGCAATTTTTTTTGGGTTGACGGTGACCAGGATGGTTTGCCACTGATTGCGGGGAAAGTTTTCTCTCAGAGCTATTTTTTGTGCTTTTGACACGATTTTTGTGTTTTTAAGGATTGGTCAAATTATTTAAAGCATGTAGGAAGAATTAGGTTACTTGTGGATGAATTTAAGTTAGTTACGTCATAAAAATAGATGGGATAAAATCTTAGAAAATAAAAGGAATGAACTTAGGATAAAATCATTCTAAATGGAAAGATTAAGGGTATTAATTAACTAATAGGAATTAATTAATTAATTGGAATAATGATTAATGTGGATAAGATAATTCAACATATAAGATATTAAATGATTAATTAATTAATGTAACTTAATTAATTTATGAGGAATATATGGACATTTAATCACAGGAAGGGGGATAATTAAATAAATATGCACATGCAGGCAATGAGGGTATAGATACCAAATTTAGGTGTCTACGTTTTCACTATTTTTTTTGAGTGGTTTGGGCCAATGAGCTATGAGACAAAAATAATGAGAGTTGGATACGGATAAAAGGAATTGATGATGAGCTCCCCCTCAAACAAGAGATCAATGATTACAAGGTAAATCAATGATGCGTTTGAAAAAGGGAGGTGTTATCCAAAATTCACCCCTCAAGGTAATTTTGATAACATGCATCAAATTCTTTAGTCACAAGCAATTATATTGAGTCCAGAAAAAAAAGTCATGTTTCTAGGGTCCCCTCATATTTTTCTAACTCCCCTGTCCAAGTAGAAGAGAGCAAGTTCTGACGAAAGGTAAGAAAAATTGCAAAAAATAGGCTCGGGCCAGAAAAAATCATAAAAAATGGCTAAGTCCTAGTCCTCGCAACAGTCGGGACAGTTGGGACAAAAGGGCATGAACCGGCCGAAAGGCCACCAGCCAGTCTGCGCAGCATTTGGGACATTTGGAACAAAGGGACGCGCAGGATGCAGAAATCCGAACTGGCCGAAAAGTTAAAAAATTGACTAACTGTTGAAACAGGCAGTCTGGGACATCTGGGCAAAAAGTACGCGAACCGGCCAGATCGGCCGAAATGAGTCAAGGCAGCTCGGAACAGTTGGGCCGAAGGTATGTGAAGTATGTGAACCAGCCGGATCGGCCAAAATGAGAACTTTCAGTCTGGGGCACGCGGGACAAAAGTACGCGAACCGGCCAAACCGGGCAAATCAGGAAAACTTGTCCCAGACGGTCCGAAAGCAAATGGGACATCTGGGCCGCGAGTAAGCGAACCGGCCAGTTCGTCCAAAACAGGGAACTTCAGCACTGGGAAAAAGGGATGCGTGGGACGCGAAAAGCTGAAGCGGCCGAAGGCAGAGGAGAAAAGTCAACATTTGACCCGTGGAACTTCAAACGGCCATAACTTTTGACTCCGAGCTCCGATTTTCACAAAATTGGACTTTCTGGAATGAGCACGACGTCCTCTACGCCACAAAAATTGGATTTATTATTTTTAATGAGGGTAGATATATTTAAATAACAGAAACATATTCGGCTCCAGTCAGTCAATGCTCATTCCCGTCAAATGACAGAAAACGCCTGTTAGACCCAAAATAGCTGCCCGCACTCAAAAGGCCATAACTTTTGCATTTTTCAACGAAATCACACAAAATTGCTACCGTTGGAATCGTGGTTCTGAGCCTGATGCACAACAATCAAGAAATTCCATATTTTATTAGAAATTGATTGATATTTTTAAGAAAACGTGGCCGGATTCATAATAGTGTTTTATTTGGTAGCTGGGAGTGCAATTAAGAGGCATGGTCATCATTCTTTCTCTGCTGCAGCACATGGGACAGTATGGGGAGCCTTTTGCAAGTAATGTATAACCATTTTAGTCAATTTAATGCCTCTTATAGGTGGTTGAAGGATAGATTTCGGGATTTCCATTTTCCCTTCTCTTCTCCTTCTCATTTTTCT
The DNA here is from genome assembly GCA_019776745.2 of Taxus chinensis. NCBI lineage: Eukaryota > Viridiplantae > Streptophyta > Pinopsida > Cupressales > Taxaceae > Taxus > Taxus chinensis. The sequence goes on along the minus strand of CM034156.1, from coordinate 507,533,265 downwards.
ATAAATTAGAGTGTTGGGCTCATTGTAAAAGAGAGAGTTTTTGGGTAGCAAAGCTCTACCAAAATTGCTTTGTGAAGCCAGTCTGTTGTAGGCCCTTGTAGTGGACTCCTTGCATGGTGATTCAGGCCCTTATCTTGTAATAGACTGAACTGTGCATACCAGGAAGCAATAAAATACAAATTTGTGGATGTATCTTCCCCTGCTGTGTTTTCTTGCATTCTTCTTGCCCCTTTTATCTCTCTACAAGAATATTGTGTCTATTATTATGTTCTTGCAGGAATTCATTATCATTGTGTTTGCTTGGAATATTGCTGTGAATGCATTTTGCTAGATTATGGAGAACTGTCATCACCTCTTCTAGTGTGCACTTTGCCTCTGTATTTCACACATTTGGAGACTACTCTCACACCCTCTTTTTCTGGTGTATCACCGCTTTAGTGTAGGCTTTCATTTTATGCATTCTCTCTCCCTGGTCCCTTGGAAATTTAGATTAGAATAGTTAGCTTATCCTGCATTACAGTAGATTGTGGCAGGTAGTTTAGGAGCAAGAACCAGCTTTCTCTGGAGGTCTATCTCAAGTAGCAAGTCCCACAACTTGGAGATAGTACCCATGTTATCCAATCACACCATGATTTCAAGTATACGCACTTGTATATGCATAGGGGTGCTGTGATTTGGTGATAACAGGAGGGTGGGTGAAGAAATGATGGGTAAAATGATTACCAAGAAATGATTCCCCAGGAAAAAAGGATCACAATAATGATGAAAACTATGGTGGTGAATCCATTATCACATTGGTAGGGGACAATTGTGGTCTCAACAGAGACGGGCTACAATGTTCTATGAACAAGTGAGTGGGTGAAGATCACTACAGTATGGATGTAGGCTGGGATGACCAATGGGTCATAAGCAAGTCATCAAAGTATACACAGCTATATGTGAATGGGTATGTGAAATACTTCATACATGAGGAATTGATAGAAAAGGTATGTGTTCGCAAGGGACGAGGATGAATGATATGGTGCCCAATGGGACACAAAAATGGCTGATAAGGAAAAATGAAAAAGTGAGTGATTAATTAATATGCCCTAAAGGGGGAAGGTATGGTTGTAAAGGAAAAAAGGGAAAAATTCAATTCCCTAAATGGGGAAATATATGGATGCAAATGAAAAAAAGGAAAAGGTTATGCCCCAAGAGGGGAAAATCATGACCACAAAGTTGGAATTTGAAGAAAAATAATGGTGCCCCAAGGACTGGCATGAATATTGACATAACATTGGACTTGATATAATGAATGTAATTCCTAAATGGGAAGATGAGTATGCCCTCAAAGGGGGACTTCATGCGTAGATTAAATAGGATCATAAAGTAAAATGCCAAAAAGAGGACTAAGTATGGCCATGTGTGTGGACTTAGGGATATATATGATTAACATGCCTGAAGGAAACTAAGATGGCCTCAAATGTGGACTTTAGAGTGTTACAATAGGATTAACATCCTTGAAGGAAAAATAAATGGCCAAAAATTAGGACATGAAGAGATATATATGCCCCAAAGGAAGAGTGATTATGGCCACAAGATGTTGACTTATTGAGTATGTATGCACAAAGGAAGAAATAGTTGAAAATCTTGTATGAAAAATGGCTAGAGGGAAAATAGAAATTTCCACAAGTGCAGGTTTAATGGTCAATAATAAATGATTTGGTTGAGAGAGATGCAAGAAAGCGGCGAGAAATCCCAAAATGGTTACTACTAAGGCCATTCGACGATGACTAAGGAAAATTGATGAAGACCCAAGAGGTTCTAAAAAAACCAAGTGTTTGTGGGCTATATAACCCTATGGGTCAGCTAATAATACTCATGTTCATGTGCAAAGTTTTCAAGAGAGAGTAGAGTGAGAGAAGATATATTGGGAAAGTGGAGGTTACTAGAGCTATGAGGAAACATTAGAGGGTGTGGAGGATGGTGAGTAACAAAAATCACATTGGTTTTTTATTTAGTTTCATGTTTTATTTATTTTTTGCAAAAATTGGATGACGCCAGTGGTGGTTGGCAAAGACCCAGGTGGGTTGACATCAACCTAGCCCTAGGCATGTTGACTAACCCCAAAACAAATAAAACCAACTTGGGTCAGCATCGACTAGGGTTAGATTGGTGAAAATTAGACTTAGATGGACTTTAATGCACTTTGGTTGGATTTTTGGATCAAAGGTATAATGTACATATGTTCTATTTTTTATTATAGGTCAGAGAGATCTTATATCTTAGAGATCGGGTGCTAACTCTATATGAGAAGATCAGAGGGGATATGATATATTTTGAGTGGGATTATTTGTCTGCAATTGGACTAGGAGTATTTAGACATTATCAAAGGATCCCACAGGATGCGAGGTTTATGATTTATTTTGTTAAGAGGTGGGATATGTAGACATGTATATTTTGGTTCAATATAAGGGAGACGAATATCACCTTGGAGCACATGTATCAAATTCTCTTGCTACTAATACATGGATGCAAATAGTCCCCATTACTCGTGATGACAAATTGATTGTTTTAACGCATCTATTTGAAGCCAATGTGCCCCAGATCATATTTTCTTCAAGGGTTTTTTCCTATGACCAAAGATATGAGGCTGAGGTGGAACTCAGAAGGTTGATTTTCATGGTGATGATGGAAGTTTCTTTCTATGCTTTACCAGAATTGAGAGGATCTCAGATTCCATGGGTGCTAGTTGGTGCAGTGGGTGACATTATTGATCATGGGACAATATTTTTATTTAGGACCACCTTCTTGGCTCAGGTTTATCATAAGCTATCTAGATACAGGTTGGGTAGGAAGTTAGGGATGGATGTAGGCTTCTTGCTATACTACTGGGATTATGAGCATATCATAGTGATTAGGCCACCATGGATTCCAAGGGTCACTGGAGACTATATTCAGTTAGAGGTGTGATTTATGAGATGGAGAGTTGATCAAGCCTTCAGAGAAAGAGGTGAGAGAGGGGTGGATGTGTACATAGACCGGATTGTAGAGTTATATTTTGATAAGATTAGGTAGTGTCCATATCAAGAGTTCCCCATCGTTCCTGGTGTGGATGTAGAGCTAGTGGGGATGAGGAAGACGAGATGGGTCTAGGGGAGACAACCAGATATGATAGAGGCCATTTAGTTTGACAGGGTGAGATGAAATTTTGGAATCATCCTATCAATGCCTTGTGATCCAATTTTGTACAGGAGGGAGGAGCTGGATAGAAACTTGTCAAGTCTTACTATGGTAGACCCATTAGAGAAGGAGGATACATCATGGGATTATGATGACAATGTTGGAGTAGGAGTAGGATACTCCAATTGGAATACATCAAGATAGGAAGATTGGGTTGATGAGGAGGGAGGAAATCAAGAGATAGAAGAGATGGAGGTTGAGGTGACTCCATGAGGTGGTGGAGATGGAGTAGAAGAGGCTACAGAGGTGACACGTTTGCATGTCGAGATAGATCAAATGATATTAGAGAGAGATACAACCTTGTAGCATTTTGATGTGGTCACTTAGTAGAGAGACCGAGTTATTTAGGAGAGATATTGCTATTGTAGGAAGAGTGGGGCCTACATAGCCCATTTTGGATATTTGGCTACTATTATAGTGACAAAGTCAGGAAATAGTGCTCAAGAAACACCGCAAGGATCAGGATAGATGGCACCCCTTGACATGATTTTGATGGATAGATATAGAGTACTAGCCATAGAGGCTATATATTATGAGGCTATTTTGTTTGAGAAGTTGACAAAGACCCCAGGCTAATGCAAACATATTCAAAGGATGGCGACCAAATGAGTGGGGTCATCTAAGAGTATGGATATTTTGGCACAACCACAACAAGTAGAGGGAGGTCATGAGGGTGGTAGGTATGTGCAAGGATCAAATATTGTGCCTACCCTAGGAGATGAGGAATTGAGAGCCTCAGTTGTTCACTTCACTGATTTTTATAGTATCTCTACTTTGAGGGACCCTCTAAAGGGCCATGATGTACTGAGATGCTTTTTGATATATGATATTCGGTTTTTTCATGGATTATCATATTTTCATTATGTGATGATGATTTTAGATTATATGTTTGTTTTATGCTTGACGATGATGGTGAAATACATGTATAATTAGATTGTTATCTTAGATGTGTATGTGTATGGATGATGATATAAATGTGGAATGTGGTAATATGTTTTAAATTTAACTTTGATCATGATTATTAGAATGTATATGAGTAAGATGTGATGAAAAAAATTGAGAATGAATGTGATTATTGATGGTTGTAAGTTTTTATAAATGTATTGTAAGATAGATATATATTATGTAGGTGATTGATATGAAGAAAGATGGGATGAAATAAAAATGTGATGAGATTAGTATAAAAAGGCCTTGCAATGGTGGTGACCTATAGGTGCAAACAAAACTCAGTTATAGTGAGGAAAGTACGAGGAAAATATGCCTCAATATGCATTGGAGGTAAACAAAAATGGGATCCAGGTAACACAAGGAACACGCGACCAAAACACGTGTTAGTAGATAACCAATGATAGTTAGTCATTCCAAAGATTATAAGGAAATTATGGATGAGATGATATCATATACCTAATGTTGACATGGAAAACATGTTTTAGATTAAACTTGTACAATGGAAAGAAGGTTCTCCAAAAGTGGTGTTCCCTAAACTAAGCCTCGGCTCTGGGAAGGGGAAGGTGAAAGCTGATCAATGTGGGAAGATGTATTAGGATGCTAATAAAATGGAAGGCTGATCAATACGGTAAGCCTTCAAATGTCATATCCATCCTTCGAGGGTATGATCTAATTTATAGAATAATGTATGATAGTCATCATTCAAGGGATCAATCTATTTATTTGATTTTGATTTTGATTTCATGATTTTTAGTTTATTTTTTCATTTTTTTGCATGAATAGTTTTCCTTTGAGGGATCAGTCTATTTTTATAATCTTGATTTGTTATTTAAGCATTCCTAAATGTTTATTTTACACGGGGAAAGCTAGGACTAGCTAAGTAGAATACTTAGGAGGGGATAAAGAGTGTACAAGAGACACCCCTGGACCCTTTTAATGGTTCCAATAGGTTAATAAGAGGATGATGGATGTAATGATCATGGAGTTATCGCCAAATGGGAGAACTTATCGATAAGGAATATGCTACGGGAAGAGTTGTGGTTCCCATATTAAAGGTCACATTTAGGAAGTGACAAAAGCCCACATAGCTCCAAATCATCATGATGATAAATGGAAGAGGTTGAGATGGAGGAATGGTATGAAGACATGAATAAGAGAAAATTAGTAAATTTTCTAACAATAGAATAGTCATAAGTGCAATGCGTCAAGTGGTTCCACATCCAGTTTCCTGTCAAGGGAAGCCAAGTGATAGGCTCCTGACCCATACTTGTGTGTAATGGTATTATCTAATTGGGGGGAGGGGGGAGAATTCCACGTTGGATCCTTTCTAGAGTTGTTTCATTTTGATAAATTTATGAGGCCACCGATGTTAATTTCACGTTAAGAAGATGTGATGAAATGAACGAATGAAAAAAAGAGCAAGTGTTGCTTATTAAGGAAGTGAATGGTATATGTTTCAAATGAATAAATGGTCCCCCTAGAGGGAAAAGATAAATCAGGATCAAATGAGATGAGTTAAATAAATATTATTAAATAGGCACTGCAATGGCGTCTTTTAGATAACGCCATGGTTATTCAAGACGGAAGTAGAAATATGGCCACGAAGGTGGTCATATGAAGAGGGGATAGAAGTATGATTGGATGAACTGATCTAGACAATATAATACAATGTGGGATGTGGAAAGGAACTAATTTATGAACAAAAAATTCCTAGAAAGAAGTCCACCTAGTGTGGGAGGATGAATTTATGAAGATGAGAAAAATATGTTAAAGGATCACAAATGGGAAAGTGATACTCCATGAATGAAAGGGATGGAGATAGGATAGTGGATGTCAAAGGACATGGATGTCAGGAAGATGGTGTATCAAGGAGAATAATATCAATGAACAAGGGATTATCCTCATCAAGAGGATTGATAGGAGATGATGTAAATGGGTGAAGATAGACAAGAAGCTTATCCGATGAGATGGGGTAAAAGGGATTAGATTTTCTATGGATGAAGCAATAGATTGGGAAGGGGTATTATAGAGGAGGCATTCTCACTCAATAAGATCATGGATAATAGTTTGAAGGGCCTTATAATGGTCAATGACATGGCCTAGAGTGTGATGATAAGCATAGGTATAATACGGATCAAACCATGAGGGCTTTGTATGGTTCTGGTCAAAGGCCTTGATAGGTGGGAGCGTGATGGTAGAATTCTGAATCAAATGTTGGAGGACCTCTACATATGATGTGATTTAGGAACTAGGGAAGGTTTTGTAAGATGGTGTGGATGGAAATGGTGAAGGTGGATTGGGTTGAGGAATAGGTGGCATAGAAGAAGGTGTGATGGTGGATAATTTAGGCGTAGATGGCTGGGTAATTGGAGATGGGGTAAAAGGGATCAGATTTTCTATGGATGAAGCAATAGATTGGGAAGGGGTATTGTAGAGGAGGTATTCTCACTCAATAAGATCATGGATAATAGTTTGAAGGGCCTGATAATGGTCAATGACATGGCTTGGAGTGTGATGATAAGCATAGACATAATATGGATCAAACCATGAGGGCTTTGTATGGTTCCGGTCAAAGGCCCTGATAGGTGGGAGCATGATGGTAGAATTCTGAATCAAATGTTGGAGGACCTCTACATATGATGTGATTTAGGAACTAGGGAAGGTTCTGTAAGATGGTGTGAATGGAAATGGTTAAGGTGGATTGGGTTGAGGAATAGGTGGTATAGAAGAAGTTGTGGTGGTGGATAATTTAGGCCTAGATGGTTGGGTAATTAGAGGAATTTTTATCGGGGGTTGGCTCTAGGAGGGAATCAGACTTTTTTGATTTTTATTAGTTGATTGGTCATAATGGAGGAAGGGGTCCCAAGATAGAGGGATGTGGTCCCAGGATAGAAGATGCAGATTAGGTTTTAATTCGATGTGGTAGGTGTGGGTAGAAGCACAGAATGAGGAACCAATATGGAATCTAAGGATGATATGATAGGAAAAGGTGGAGAATATGTAGATGGGGCAACAAGGTCTGATAGAGTGGATTGAGTAGATTCAGGTGTGGAATCAATGGATATGGAAATAGAAAGGTGTGTTTGTATCATGTGGTTAATAATGTCTATATGAGATGACATAGATGGAAGATGGATTACGGTAGAGATGAAAGTGGGATGAGTGTCAACTATGTTTTTTTTGTGTCTGAAGAGGCATATTGGTGGATTGAGGAGATGTGAGTAGTTTGATCAAATATGTGGATGTGGGAATGACATATGTCTGGATACTAGGTCTTGATGGGGGAGACGATGTAAGTAGGGTAGTCATAAGTGAGGATATTGGTTGTAGATATGTCGGGGTGGGTACATTGTCAAGTGATATAGGCATGGGTAGATAAATATGTGATAATGATGTCAATGTAAGTGTAGTGACATGTGTGGATGTAGAGGTAGGTGTGGATAAGGCTAATGAAAATGTAGTAAGAGTAAGACTAGATGTGAATATAAGTGAAGCGGTAGAAGTAAGGGAGGTAGATAGGGTAACTATAGATATAGAAATAATGTTCAAAGGGGCCAAAGGCACAATATATAGGATGGGAATAGATGAGGAAGTAGGGAAATTAGATGTGGAAGAAGATGTTTGATATATGGTATTGATTGAGAATGGGTTAAATTGATGTGATGTAGAAGGTGAAGATAAAGTTGTTGGTAGGGGATTAGTAAATGGTTGTCTGAAAATGTCACATGATGAAGATAATATTACTTTGGGGGATGTAGGAACATGGTGATAAGTAGGATCATGATAAGATGACGAGTATGGGGAAAGAATGAGAAGGTATAATATAAAAGGCTCATAAGGGATGTCCCTAGGTGAGACATGTATGTTGGATGACAAGGATATGTCATAAGGTGAAACATGATTTGCTAATTGATATCTATGGAGGAGGAGGCTGGGGATGGGGTCCTCGTGGAAAATATCCATAAGTGAAGTGAGTTTGGTGATTTTGGATGACCCAGGAATAGCATGAGGTAATGGAGACAAATATGATGGCGTAGAAACACAAATGTTGTGAGGTGATGGGGATAAAGGTGACGGGGATAAAATAGGGGCTACTAGTCAATGCGATTGAGAAGTAGAGGGTGTCTGGCAGAGATAATCATATATAAGTCTTGAACCAAGCAAGGGTTTGGATTGGGCCATGGTGAACTGATGAGAAATTCTCAAATAAATGTTTGGTTCAATTATTAAATAGACAATAAAACCAAAAACTTCTTTTATTTTGTTTTGATTAAGATTGTAAAAATTAAAAAAAAGGGATATGGATAACAAAAGACCTAAGAGAAGGTAAACTATATTTGGTTTCAGGTTTGTTGTTGTTAGGGAATGTTTGAGGTGGCTTCCTGTTGGGTGATCAAATCCCAATCAGTATATTGTGAAAGGGAATGTTTTGGTGTGTTAATTGATTCATGAGGTTTGGGCTTTGTGTGACAAATGTGAGATGTAAAATATTGAATCCCTACTTAGACTATGTGAGAAAGCAGGATGAGAAAAAGAAGGGTTCTTTTTAAGAGAGAACATTTTCAATCAGAACACAAACATGAAGGAGAATTACAATGCAAAAGGAGAAAATAGGGAAAAGAGGAATACCTGGATAGTGCTTTTCCTATTTATCTACACTTTTGAGTGATAAGCGATCCAAGCCATGAGCCCAACACAAACAAGAAATAAAGAAAAGCTTAATGTTGCAGTGTTAGTAGAAAAAAAGAAGAATATAGAAAAGATAGATACCACCTAAAGGGGGTCCCACCAGGTATGCCAGGAATTTTTTTCTGAATTTCTCATTCATAATGAAGTTAATGTACTAGAAACTATAGAAAGTAACAATTCAGAAATGATGGAGGATTTGTGTTACCTCGGATGTGATATAGACACTAGATGGCTAATTCTCACTACAAATTGATATACCTGCAAAACTGGAACAAGGATGAATTAGATAGATATATGCATGGGTTTAATGAAAATGTGGTTCCAAGAAGTGATTAGATTCCTTTCACGGATGTCAACCCCCGTGTTTTTAGAAAAAGTTATGTAAAGGACAAGATTGTAGAAGCACGAATATCACTAAATCTAGAAAGATGACATAAATTACTCTAAAGGATAATTAGATGACAATAATTGTAAATTGATTGTTACCTAGTCTAGCTTGATGTCGACCCAGAGTGTACAGAGGGATTTGGATGAAAACCTGGGAGGGAAGATCTAAATTATAGGATGAATATGCAGACTTGAAGGGTCTGAATGCCAATTAGAGGATGACAGAAGCCTGTGTATGTTGTGAGTAGTCTGCAGGAAGGAACTAGGGGAAAATAATTCTAGGAAATGGATGAAAATAATAGTATAAGAAGTCTATTTAACAAAATATGTCTAGGTTGATGGATATCTTATTGGGTTGATGATGATTGTATCAAAATTAGATAACGACAAGGATGAATGGATGTGAAAGACAACCTGCAATCAAAAATACTAAAGGGGGAAGGTTTCTAGCAAATATCTGATTGCTTCTATTGATGGTTTTATCTTGCAAGAGATTAGATTCAAGAAATACTCTTAAAATATCATAAAATATGAATAAAGGAACACGGTTATAATGATAAACCTCACAACAGATGATCATGACTGATGCACGCACACTAAAAAAGATAACCAGAAGATATGTTGATGTCTCAAAAATTCTCAGGCAAGAGGAACGATGCTCAGGATGGGAGAAATATTCATAATTACATACATCTGATGATGAATGGAATTAAATTATCAATTTTTATAGGTTCAACGGTGAGTAGGCTGGGTTGTCGATTTCGGGAAAGTTTCCACTCTCGGTTGTTTTTTTGTGCTTTTGCAAGGATTTTTTGTTTTAAGGATTGGTAGAATGCTTTAAAGCATATAGGTGGGATTGGGATGCTTGGATGATTTTAAGTTATTTAGGTCATAAAATTATATGGGAGAAAAACTTAGAAAAACAAAGCGATGAATTTAGGATAAAAGAATCCTAAATGGAAAGATGAAGGGTATTAATTAATTAATAAGAATAATTATTAATGTGGATAAGATAATTGGGCATGTAAGATATTAAATGATTAATTAATTAATTTCACTTAATTAATTAATAAGGATTAGATGGGAATTTAATTAAAGGAAGGGGATAATTACATAAATATGTGCACGCACGCAATGAGGGTATAGCTAGTGAATTTAGGTGTCTTCACTTCTAGATGATATTTACAACCTATATTAGTTTGGGGAAAGTTGTGTAAGATTGTTTTCATGTATTTTTAATGTTATATGACCTATAATGGCTGACCTTTATGTTTTTTATGCTTAAGTCATGTATATATGCAAGTGAAGAAGACCTTGTTTTTGGTTGAGAGAGAAAGAGGTGTAGTAATTAAGAAGGTAGTTTGTTAAGAGGGAATATATTATGTCATGAGGTTCTAAGTGGTGTTTTTCTATTAGAGAGAGACGCCAATTTACCTAATCATCTTGGTGAAGAATTACTTGAGTGAAGACGCCTAGACAAATACCCACAAAACAATGATATAGATAAAGATAGATTCATTTTAAATTCTCAAGGAAGCTTCATTTTCCATGGCTGTTAAATAATTTGTAAACTTTCAAAATAAAATCGAGTTAGAAAGTAGAAAAATTACCAGTTACATAATGAAATTTGAAGAAAACCTAAAAAAAATGAGTTCAAAATTATGAAATAATGAATACCCAAGAACAATTTAAAGCTCAAAAGTTCCATGAAATCCTTGAACAAACAAAGAAAATCAAAGTATTAGTATTGAGAAATGAAAGGCCAAATTAACATTTATAGAATGGTAAGTGAGAATAGACTTACCTTCTCCCATAACAACGACACAAAGCAACAAGTAGGCCTTATTATTCATGTTGAAAAACGAAAGTAGAAAAAATGAAATGTTAAAAAATGGCATCCATTTGTTCACAAGAAATCCACAGTAAAGCTTCAAATGGAGCCACAAACAACATAAAATGTAAGAATCCATACCCAGAACTCATAGAGTTCATTTTTTGGAAAGGATAGAGCTTGAAAAGATCATTCATGGCATTTAGAAAAAAATTCAGGGCTTTGCCCACCAAATTGAAATGCAAATGAGATAATCAAGTTTTGTTTTCAAGATAACCTTGCTCGCCAAGCAAACCACAAAGTAAGGTAACTCATCCAAATAGTTAAAGGATCGACGAAAGATATCAAAAGGTACTATGATCAATGGTCAGTAATGCAAACCACTAGTTACTCAAAGGGTTATAAAAACTCAACTAGAGTTCATAAAAGTACCAATGTGTCAGTCTATATGCAAACCGTAACTCACCTCAAGTTAGTCTTCCACTGAAAAATGCACGAAGGGGTGAGTCATTATGGGGAGTGGGACTCCTTCTCCACTTTAATAATTGTCCATTTTGAGTATGATCTATACCAGCATGGCTTGACCTTGATTAAGGTCTATTTCAAAAATATTCATCATGATTATTATCAAAGGAGACTGAATACTATGCATAAAATTCAAAAGGGGCCGACCACATTAGTAGAGGAAACCCATGACTATGAATGGGGAAAAACATCATGTTAGTGTCATGATTTACAATCAAAAGTGGTCAAAAAAATATTATTATATACCATGGCCAAGTCAAAGAAGGTCCTATTATTATTTGATCATGTGTATTGTAAAATTCCATCAAGTAAAGTGTAATTTTCCATTACCTCAAACTTTGAAAATTTACCTTATTTTTTGCAAAAAAACCTCATACTTACCAAAGGTGGCCTTTTTGGCTAAGTGGATATTATTGCAAGTGTCCCCATAGAAGGTATTTATTATTTTCATCATTTAGTTGGAGACAAAAGGGAGAATTATTTCTTTTCTAGCATGTGCACAAGTGGTCCCTACAACAAGAAGACAAGATGTCATTATCAAAATGTTTTACCTTATTATTTGCAAAGGGATGTCACATGAGCACTACAAGATAGAATAATTTCATGTACATTGGAGGAGACTTGCACATCAAGTAAGGAGCTATTATTAGCTAAAGTATTCACCCAATTTATTCATTGTATAAGAATTAGACAAGTCAAACTACAATTATCTGTGGATGTATTTTTGGAATTAAAAGGCTATTAATACCTAATTGTGACAACATGCTAGTTTATCCTTTTATTTATTCAAAATGAAGGTTAATAATAACATGCAAGTGTAGTTAGGACTTAGTATATTTATAGGGGGTTGGGTTAATAATTTATGCTATTTATTGTGTGCATTGGAAAAACACAGGGGGAATTATTACAAGAGAATTTTTTTTATGAGAGGTGAAGCCATTGGAAAGATTTTTCCTTGAATGAGAACCAGTTATTTCCTTTCCAATTATTTGCAGTAGTATGTATTATTTTATCAGATCTTTTGAATGTTAACTTCTTGAATTAATTAAATTACCTTGCTGCAAATTTGGTGTTTTCTACATAGTCTTAGTGTACATGTTAGTTGTTATGTTGTTGTGATTTATCCATCAACACAAAAATATTTTTCCTTAGGATTTAGCTGAAACACATTGGATTGTGCTTCATTAATCTGTTGTAAGTGTATTGTGAATGTTTCTTATTCAAATCCCTCATCAATTTTGGTGTATCACCCAATTTAAATTTCAGTTACATGCATATTTTTACCCTTAAACTCCACATTTTAATAATTTTTATGATACATCAGTAAGGAACTGACCTTGTAATCTCAGAGACTCGCCTCAAAATAGGGATACCCACAATTCTGAGGTGTATCCATTACATCTGCATAAGTGAGGGAAAAACAATCTTAGAAAACTTGTTATCCGTCAATCACAAGGTGCACTTCTAAGAGATAACAAGTATGTAGATGTTGGAATCTATAGCTATGTCTTACATGTGTGCATGGTTTAGCGCTTGACTGTAAGGAGATATAATCTAATCAACTTCCTTGCTATGTAATATAACTTTGTTTATGATGGATAATTTTTTTTGGGTAGAAAATATTACCATGTTTGAGTATCGAGTCATGGGAATTAAAATAATTTTACTAATTATGTATGTAAAATGATTTCCTTATTAGTGTTGTCAATTTATTATGCTATGATGTATATTATTACATGAGTGGTTATGAATATATATGTCTAACATACTAATAAGTAAAAAAGGAGTTACCTATTAGTTATGCATACTTCGAGTGAGCATTCATACTTAGTATGAATGAAGTTCCAACGCACCTAGTGAGGCATTGGTTTAAAAATAATAATACAAGCAAGGAGCATAAGGATGAATTTTTGGCAGGGAAGGTGCTTAGGTGAAAGAATAAGCACCAACCACCTATAAACATGCAACATCTATTAAGGATAGTTGTATCCAATAAGATTTGGAGGAGAAAACTCTAACTTCCACAAACACCAAAAACCACCCAAAAAATTGAAAACTCCACAAATACTAATGTTAATCATATTAATGCTAAAAATGCACTGATACTATAGATCAAAACATACACTAGGATTTAAAAAGCATGAATTCAAGAGTAATTAAAAATAAATAATAAAAGTGACATGATTACAAAGATAATTATATGATACGATGAAATAGGACACACATATCTCTGGTATTGTTGTGCATATTGATGGCGTTACACTCAAGCAAAAACATGAAATTTCTCCAAGTTATTAAAAAGAAAAATTAATTCAATGAACTTGTGCATGTAGAAATAAAAAATGATCTACTCATACTCATAGATCAAAAAGAAGAAATTACATATGGGGAGTGGTGTATAATACTAATTCCTAGACTCATCATACCTCTACAAGGTAAAAAGGATTTACAATTTAGAAATGGAATGGAACTCATGTATGACATATTAGACCTATGATGCATATAAAAAGTTTGACAAATTCCATGACATAATCTGTCATATGTCATATAACTCCTAAAATACCCATGACTCATCTCACCCAGATAACTCACTATTTGTGATGTGCAAATACCCAACTAATCTAATTAATGGATAAAATAAATCCTCACACCAACATTTTTCATGCATCTATATAGGAGTTGATGAGGATTTCAATAACATACTCTTCTTTTCTAGATAAATTATATTATTTCTTTTACACATGTACCAGTTATTTTCCAAGTGTCATATTCCTTATTTAGTGAAACAACCATTGTTTCAGTACAAAAATTATACCTTCAGTGTATAATAGTCTATATACTTTCCAACCTCATTCATTTCCACGTTATCAAATTTCGGTCCACTCTATGATCTATATCTAGTGCGTGCTTCTTCTCTTATAAATTAAATTTATCCCTAAAACTTAGACATCAATTCCTTATTCTTCTATAGAACCTCCTTTCGTTTCCTTGTATTTGGGTAGCCTCCTCCTTTTTGTGAATTCTCAAGTTGAACATTTTCCAATGAAGACTCGATCGTTAGCACATGCTACAAATCATCTAGTGGTTATATGTTTTTTTTGTCCTTTTTTTAACTTTGGGTACATCAACCTATTATGGACCCTTTGTTACATTGTGCATGATCTTGATCATTTCTTCACCATTTTAACTCTGTTAAAACATGGCAGTGTAAATATCATGAAAACATTTCATATTTTTCTCCTCCCGACAATACCCACATACAAGAAACACTAGGCAATCTCGTTGATAGTGATTTAGCAAGCCACACTTATAACAAATCTTTGGTGGAATTCTTCCTCCTTTTAATCGTCCTCTTCCATGACATCACACTTATATATTTCAGTTACTATCCTGAAGATAATTTCCTATTATGGTGTTGCCTAACCCCAATGATCGTGCCTCATGGATATATTCACTTATGTGACAATATCAAGTGTTTTGGGAATTCACATCACAAAAATTATTGTAGTGAGACATTTACATTTGAATTATGTGCTATAAAATTAGAAATTTCTAACATCAAGTCCATCCTTATATATCTCACAATCCATAATCATCACATTTACATTTTAGAAAGGACAAAGTAGTCCATAAATGGTATTCTATTCAATAATATGTGCTCAAAAATTTTCTGCACATTTCCCAAAAATTATTTACAGTTAATTTTTTTGCTTGAGTCAACATAGATGAAATCTATATTTCAATAAACAGGATTATTTTTTTTACCCACACAATGTTTCTTATAATACTTCTTGTAGGTCTATGAAAATTTTATGTTATAAGGAACATCTGAATGGAAACATAAATTTCGTATAAACCATTGTGCATTATAGTATGGATAGATCTCATAAGATAACTTCAAGATCAATTTTTTGAAATATTTATCATAAATGCACACACTTTTAGTAAGCTCATTTTTGTTCTCTTTACGTGATGATACGTTTTTCTACTAAAACACAAGTATATCAAATTACTTTAAAAATGCCTCTTTCACTCGGTCATAGTCTTTAATTACTTGTTAGGGAGCATGCTTCATATATTAGGTATATACTTGATATAGTAATGTGGTAGAAAAATTAATTTCTATTCATTATGGGGAATTAATTCTCTTTTTCACAAAAAATAATTTTATACATATGTATGAGTTATTTAGAATTCTCAACTTCACAATATTCTGGTAGGAGAAACCAAATTTTAAAATAGACTTGTGACACTAGTAATTGTTACATGGCTTCTCGCACCATCATTTCCACCCATAACACTATATCCTCACACTTTGTTACCTTGTTTCATTAGTCAATTACACAACTGATTCAGATAAATGTCACCATGACGGAACTATTCCATCCATTCCAAAAAACCCGCATTATCCACATTACTATGTCTACTTTTTCCTATGATCCAAAAGGCCATGCAAGGAACCCATAGCCCACAGGAACCATTCCATTTATTACTAGAAGTCACAATTCAGCCATAAAACACATCAACTTCTTTTTTTTTGGTTGAAATATTCGTGTGGAGAACTCAAGGCCCATGATAAATGTTTCTCCTATTCCTTTAAAACCTGATTTAGCTGCAATACACTGCATAAGACCAAATGCTTTGATTTCTTGGCTAAGTATCAAAATGAGGAGCTTGCCAAGGAGGAAAGGAAAATCCCAAAAACTTATTTTTCCTAACTCTTCGTATCTTCTTTACCTTCTTCCAACATTCCAAATGAATATGAAATTTATCAATATTACCTGACCCACTTTGAGTTATTTTGGATCAATGGTAACTTCATGGAAGAAGGAAGGATACTCAAAGTATTCATTTCTATGATAGGTGGTTGATGTTGACTGGATGTGTGTCATTAATGACTCCTGAGTCACATTTCCACTCATTTTATGGACCTACCATGATCCTACTAATTCTCTAATCCATTCCCTGAAACCCCTAGAGTACTATCCCATGTACATGCAACTATTCCAGTCGAGACCAAGTGGAACTACTTGAATCCCCAGATCTATAGAAGATAGTTATAATCTCCAAAGCTAGTTGCACATAAAGGGAAAATAGAAGGAGATAGAAGAATAAAGAAATAAGGGAATTATATCTTATCCATGTAGGATAATGTGGATACAATGTATTCCAACATAGGAGAAGTGGGATGCATAAATTTGCTTGTCCACTAGTAATCAATGGGATGTGCTATCCATATTTAGGGTACTATGATCAAGAAATCATGTTTATGTCATTCTGGTTTCCATAGATACACACATTTAAGGATATATGATACCTAAATGATGTGACTATCTACATGTGTGTCCATATATATACCTAATAAATGATTGTAGGAAAGAGGATGATACAAAACACAAGTTGATACTTTTTTCATGCATATAGTATAAGGGTTGACTTACCATGAATGAACAAATACAGTGGAGTAAATATCATAAAAGAAAATTTCATCAAGATCGTCACACATAAGTTAGTGGGTCCACCCGAGTCCTAAGAGAATCATTAGTGGAAACTTATGAGGTTTTTAATGTAGAGATAAGGAAATCAACGTGATCGAAGTAGTGCTTGATATTTTGCTTCAATCAGACTAAATGATATCTTATCCACTTACGCATCATGAATGACGAAACTAATAAAGAATCCCAAGAACAGATGACAAGGAAATGTTAGACTTCTATTCATTAATCACATCATCCTTAGTGAACTCAATGTGGACACTCGAATTTGAAAATTTATCCTTTTAACACAATTGATTATGACTACACTTCTTGGTAAAGAAAAACACCCACATCCTATCCCCACTCGCTACAATGAAAGATCTTGTCATTTTTAGAAAAGGTTAGAAAATAATTGATGTGAGTAACTAAGGAACATAATTCAAGATAAAAATTCATGAATTATAAATCTTTACCCGTGAGAACAAATAAACACAATAACTCCACAAAAATAATTCATTACATTAATAAATATGCAATCATAATTACAATATTCTTTACTCTTTGTAGTCTCTTTATTGTTATCTCTATTAACCTTTCTATATGTATTTATATCTTCATATCTATATATTTATAATAATCTCTTGATGGGTACTTACACTAGTGGGGACTTTCCCTTCACTATTTTCAGGAAGAGTTATAATTATCTCTTGGGTTATTTTTATAGCAATCAATTATTATATAGGGGTGGCATATATGACATATGTCAATACATTCTTTATTGACATGTTGCATGGAAGTCATTGTTATTCCTCTTTTGTGACCACTTTTTAATTCTAAATACTTCTCTTGCTATTATTGTAAAATATATTTCTATCATCTCAAGTATAGTAAACATGGTTCAAGTTACCAACTAAATGCATTTATATGGATATTATATGATAGGTGGAGAAATATGTGTGGCTTCAAGCCTCTTCTGAGTAGTACAAATGTGTAGTCTTTTATTTACCCAAACTAGAGCTAGGAATGTTGGAACTTCATCCAAAATAGTCTAAATGATCACCTGAATCAAGTACAACCACCATGTCCCTCTTTTGTTATATTTATAAGAACGTTAGCATGTATATTCATCATATCATAACCAAAGAAACCATTCATGCATATGAAAGTATAATTCATCCCACCAAATGTGAAATCTCCATAATAGTTACATATAATAAGGATAACATGACCATAATTCTAAAGGTGGGACTTAAGTAATAAATGTAATTCCCAATTCACCATCATGAATCAGTACATTGTATTTCGATCCACAAAGTGGATGATTAAAAAAACCTAATACATCCTCATGTTGGACCATATGTGCATCCATGTATACTCCCAAACCCTTAGCTTATACCCATCATGTACAACATTACATCACACTCTTTCTCTAAATGCCATCCTTTAACTTACAAATGCATTATCTGGATATATATAGGGGTGGAGACTTACCCTTCACTATTGTATGCACTACATTTTCCTAATTATAATAAGTGCATCATTTACATTTAACATAGTCTGCATGCTTTCCCTATTAATAGATCAGACAAAATCGGTGGGAGCATGAATTTGGTGGATTTCATATTATTAGACATCATCCATGCATGTACATTTCATCTACGTTATGCAGTGTGCTAAAATCTTTCCTCTGTGATTATGGCCACTAAGTATTTGTCATGTTTTCCATATCCCTAGATATTTACTTGGGAGACACTTCAACTCTACTTTTATATTTTTAGCCACTATGGAAAATTGGCTAATTCCTTTATTTCATCACTTCCCGAGACATAGAATTACGTGTTGACCTGTTTTATCTACACACGTAACCCTTCTGCATATATCCTACCCTTGGTGCACACACGGTCCTGTCTACAAATAAGCCTTGTGATTATTGTTGATACTTAGTCAATTTTCTTTGACCAAGCATATACCCCACTTTAGACTACATGTAACGACACTTCGATCAAAGCACTATTAATCACTCAATAGTCGGATGCCTAATTATCAACAGCTCCTTGGTCAAATTGACGAAACATCATTAATTAGGCTCCTCTAACTCATCATTTAGCTAACATATCTCGTATTAGGTAAACGTATTTCTCCTATAAACCAGCTAATGGGGTTAATATACCTCCGTTATTATCTAAAAAATCTTCTCATCATCTTGGCTATACCATTTTTACTAACTTCCTAAACTAGTCAATCATTTCATTGGATTGATCCAGACCTCTCAAAACTCTCTCAATGACCCTAATTTAATCTCTCTAGTAATCAAGATTAACTAGCCTAAACCCTAGTTTAACTATTCCTAACTACCTGACTTAACTATCTTCTAAACCTAGATCAAATAACCCTGAATCATGTTGAATCCTAATCTAATCTAAAAGTGATTTTTGGACTCCTTTTGTCCCACATGCACCTAAAGTTCAAACTCTCCCATTTCTGAAATTTGATAAACTATAAGGGATACCCACTACCTTTCAACCTTAGACCATTGTCTAAGATAAAAAAATATCCTTACACTTCCTGGAAAGGCATTAGACCTCATTTGTGATATATTTAAGCTATAAAACATTTGGAGCTTGGCCATTTAATCCATTGTTTATTGAGCTATTGCATCTTGCCATTGCATCGACACACACATAGCATTAAGTAAATGGGAAGAACCATATCTTGGCCTTGAAGCCATTAATTGGTGAGCTTTCTTCACTATCTCATAGAGTAAACAACACACAATTTGATTGCTTAGAATCTACCTAGGATCATTTTCATTAAAATTTCAAGGAGTACAGAGATATACTAAATATGTTATATTTTAAATGTTTGTTCTCAAGATTAATGTATGCATCTAAAGTAGATAGAATCCTTGTTTATCTCTTATCTGATGGTCCATTGACTGAGTTTGTTAAAAGCCTTTGGGGGGTTTCTTTAGATATTCTTACTCCATGTCCAAGGCTTTTGCAAATTTCTCCATTGAACACATTTGGCATGACCGGTGGGAGCCTTAAGTCCATCCTTAATTAATGGAGGCATTTTGAATCTTTTATTTCAGCTTTTTAACTTTTTACATGCTTTTTTGTACGGTTAAATATTTTGCCTTAGGACGTTTTAGCTAGGTTTTATGTAGTTAACCTTAATTTTCATGCTTCTTTGTTAATTTTATGTCTAGGAAATTACATTTAATGGGTAAGTTCTAACCATGTTGACACTTTTAGAATTTCATTTTCCATGTTTTTTGGTGGTTTTTTAGGTAGGCATGCGCACACACCTTTGTGTCAGCGTAGGTACCTGTTGAACTGTCATTTTTTAGGCAGAGGTGCATAGGAAACCAAATTCACATATAGGTACCTTAATAGTAGGTCACACACACCCAAATCAATGGCGCACACGCCCTTCTGCCAACAAAGATGACCATCTCAACCTGTCATTTTTACTACGCGCGCAAGGACACCCAAATCCACGTGCAGGAACACTGTGTACTCTCAGTCCCTCTAGTCAAAAATTTTACTAAGCGTGCACACACCCCAAACTGGTGGTGCATACACCCTTTTGTATAGCACATGTACCCCTCTACCAGTTCACACACACTGTCATAACTTTACCCTTTTTCCTCTTCACTAGTGTATGCACCTATTCTCTGGCATAGGCCACACTTACCCTTAGCGTAAAAATCTCTCCAGGTGGCACAAACACCTTGCATACCCACTTGAGATTACATAGAGGAGTGCAGACATACACATAACCCACATGTACATGCCCAAATAATGGTGTGCATACACCTTGAAGGGTGCACAGGTGCATCTCTCTTTGATCTTAATTTGTTCATATAAATTTTGGTGCTCCTAGTTTGGGTCATATCTTTTGGCCCATCGAACCATTTTTTGAGTTTGAATAGGCGTTGGAAGGAGAACAGAGTGAACTTTACAAGGAAAGTTCCAAAATTAATATACTTGTGGTATCATTACCTCTATCATTAAACTCCCAAAGTTCCCTAAAGACCTCCAAAAATGTAAAATACTAAAAACCATTGAAAAATTACTAAAAATAGATTTATGGAATTTTATAATATTTCTTGGTTTTATAAATTGTCTTGCAGAGTTTTGATAGTGTAATTACAGCTTTCTCTTCCATCATGGTTTAATTCATGACTAACTTAGTTTTTAAGTGGTTGTATTTTTATTTGTGAATGGTATTTTTGAAATGTGTATGCTTTTCCCTTAGCACCTTTCTAGGTGATCTTGGGAATCAAAAACACTGTCTAAATACACCTTGTCACTTCTAAACAAACATACTTTATGTCTAAATAAGGTGGATTCAATTAGCTTTCTAAAGTCGATTAAAAGGAACTCTATTTTTCGTAATCTACTTAAGTATTTTCAACAAAGTTTCTTACAAGTAGGGTTTGCATGAGATACCTTGTTGTGTATTCTCTTTCCTAGTGTCACCTTTTTGGTGATCTTAGGAAATCAAAAGCAACATGCTTATGTCTCTTTATATGACGTATTGATGAAAAATTACTAACTCTTTGGTATATAGGACCAAAAATGTTTGTCAAAGAAAGGAGGCAGTCAATAATGAAACAAGATCCTTTTAATACACATGTTTTACATACAGGTTGTCCAACCGGTGTGCTACTTAAAACCACATTAAGTTAAGAAAGATAAAAAATACACCATTTCACTTCACACCGTATTGCAGGTTTTAGAAAAAGGGTACTTCCCTATCCACTCAACTAGAACATAACCTCTTTGGCATAACATGTCTTAAGCTACAACAATGGATGTGGTTCCAGGAACCCTAAAGTAATCCACCACTGAGTAACCTCGTGAATGAAACTAAGAAGCGCTCCACTTACCCACTTGACTAGATTTCATATTGTAAGTTAGAGTGAAAGATTATCTGTATCATGACCCCATTGATGATACAAACTGAAACGCACTAGTTACTTACTGTATCATAAGGGGGTAAAGTAAAGCTGAGATACTCCAAAATTATTCAGTTAGTGAGACTCTTTAGGTAAAGTCACGTTTGCATATTTAGACAAACTTGTGACACCTAGTTGAGAGATCTTATTAAGGAAATCCATTATGTCTTGGAGCCCACTTTGCTAGTCCGTTGTTGCATGTCAAAACTATCACGAAGTGATGAATCACTTGGATTCTGAACCTGTTTTTCTTGAATAAGGAAAATAGCCCATGTAAGTTAGAGCTAAGTGTATTTCATCATGAAATTAAACAACATCTCACTTAGCTTGGTTTCATTCTCACCTTTGGATGAGAAAAAACTCTGCCCAAGTGACAAATAGTTTATTTTCACCTTTTGATTTGTATCCTTGTATTCTCACTACCCATTTTTCCAGGGTGAGAAGGAAGCATACCTTGCAAGTATTATCAAAGAGGGTATTCACCATTTTTTTTTCGATTTACATCTATCCATGTTTGCGGCTAGGTTTTTAAACGTCTAAAGTGTGCAATTACATTCTCGTATCTTTGATGGCCACTTGATTTTGATTTCAATATCATCATCATAGTTAGGATTGGTTCATCATTTTGATCCCCTTTGACATGTTACCTTGTTCCCATTGCCTCAACACAATTAAGATAATTATGTCCTATTTTTCATAAACATGATCTAAGTATCGGCATTATGGCATTATGCTGTGCACATTTTAGGACATCCTTAGTATACTTTGACTTGGTTTAAATTCAAACACTGTTCCAAATCTTGACGGGTGTCACTTACTTTATTTTGTATCATTTCAATACCAATTTGACACTAATATCTCACTTCTCCTCCAAGTTTGATAGAAATGTCCAATTGGTGTGGTTACCTGGCTTATATTTATAAACCTCTGCCCTTTAACATTTAGGTCTTTCTTGGTTGTCTGAACTTGTCGTGGTATGCTTTGATTGGGAGTTACATCTACCCTTATTTAATATTTATGCCATGTTCATTTCGAGCTTGACGTAAATATTGACATTGTGTTGATCACCTTTGCATTGAACTATCATTTTGCACACACATTTTACATATGGTGTATTTCCTTGTTGATTGGCTTTGTGTTCCACACTTCCATGATTGTTCCTTATGGATTGTTCATCCAGAAAACTTTTTTTTAGGACAATCCCTTTTGATCCCATCGATATTGCGTCATCACGATGTCTATTTTCCTTAGACCTTCAGAAAATCATGCACGCATATCCATACTTACAAAATGTCTAGCTGGTTGTCATTATGCTTCCCTGAATCGACATGTCACTTCCTTCCCTTTGAAGTATTTACATCACACTATCTAGATCTAAACATTTGTGCTTAAAAAAATGCACCAAGCAATGACTAACTATCGCATAGTTTCTCACACTTACAAAAATACAGAACCTAGGTTTAGTAATTAAAATCAAAAGGATTCCCATTACAACTAAACCTCGTTTGGTTCTTCGTGCTAGAGAGCCCATACGGGTACCTTGTTCCCCACCTTCATCTCATAGTCAGTGGTATGGTTTGGATACTTCTGATCCAAATTATTATTCGGGTTCCCCCTACTCTTCTTCTAATTCAGATCCAAACTACCTCATTCTTCTAAGGATTCCAATCCCACTCTTCTTCTGAAGATTTGTTTCCTCTGATCTTCTGAACTATCCAAACTACTATTCAGATACCCCTCTAATTTGACAAATCTAATGACTCCTATGTCATGGTCCTCCCTCCCTTCACAGGACCTTTATTCCAACTCACCTCAACAATGTCTTCCTCCTTTGAAGACTCGTGTGACTCCAAAGTTCCATCCAATCAAACATCTAATTTGGTTCTTGAATAACTGGTCCCTCCCTTTCCTTCGTCAGGACCCTTTTATTATTCACTCCAATGACCTCATGGTCCTCCCCTTCTTCGCAGAACCTTCCATCAACTCACCCCAAATTCTTCCTCTATGTCAATCATCTCAATTTGAGACCTACGTCTGAGTCAACTCAATGGATGGCTATCTACAGATCCTATTTTAATCTAATCCTACATTACGTTCATCTTCTAGAAAAACTATTGTATAGGTAGGTCCAAATCCTAAATCATCCATGCATGAAATGCTTACGACCAATCCTACTTCCTCTCTTGAGTCATATTCTTCTATCAATCAATCTTCCCTTCTTATCAGACCTGTTTCATCTAGTCAGCCTCGTATGGTCAAAGAACAACAACCTTTTTTGATTGATTTATCTCAAAATGAGGGAACAATTAGAGTACATGATGATATCCCTTATAGAGGATTGCACACAAGGATTCTTTTTGGAACTTGATACACTCACTTATTCAGGAAAATAAGTTGATTCCTTTTTATCAGAACATAGGGGAAGATCCTAAAGTCATGGAACTTGATTCTTCTTTTGTTATTCCATCTTCACCTTCTTCTAATCATGATGAGATGTCAGGGTCTCGCATTGAGCCATGGCCTATCTTCTCATTACCCATTCATTCATTATCTATCACCATTCCTCAATCAAAATCTCACCTTGGGTCATCCCTTAGTCAGCCCATTGTCTTCTTCTTTCCTGGAACCACTCCTAGGTAGTCCCTCCATTTTCAACTTGTGGGTCACCACTTGAGTAGCCCATTACCTTCTATTCTTGGGCCACTGTCCTAGTATCCCTTCATCCTCTTCTATCTATGGGATACCTCCAAGTAGTCCCTCCTCATCTTTACTTGGGCCACCCCTAGTAGCCCTTTGTCATCTTCTTCTATTCTATGGGCCATGTCCTCATAGCCCACCATCTTACATCTTAGGGCCGTATTCTAGTAGCTTGTGTAACTTTCATAGCTTGTGCAACTTTCCATTTGCATACAATACCAACAAGATTAGTTAATATGCACATATCAATATCATCTTCTCAATAATATTCATCGTGAAAACAATAAAAAACAAGGAGTAATGGCAACAAATACATGGAATCTGAGTCTCACATGTAACTTTTCAAGTAAGGTTAGTTTATTCCAAATAATGATAACAAGTTTATATACATGTATTTGAGAAATTAACGAATATAAGAATTATTCGAATCTAATTTAAGTAATTTTATACTAATAATATCCACTGTACTAACTCAAAACCAAGTAGAGATGCTAAGTGTGGTAAACTAGTTTTGTGAGTCTTGTATATCTTCCTACTAAGGGCAAGGTGTCAACAAGAGAAATAACCAAGTCACGTAGATTTATTCATATATTTCATGATACTAGTCATTTTAATTTTTTTCCAACATGATTCAATCACCAAATCGATTGCAAAGAAAAGGAGGGAGAATTAGATGGGCAGTACAATTATATACCCACCTTCCTCATGATGGATAACACAACTTCTATGCCATATGCATCATTTTCGGTGAGAAGATGACTAATTTATTTCCTCACCTTCCCATAGGAAAGAACTAACTATGATACCATTTGATAGCATGAAACAATCGGCATCCACCTGGTACTCCCCCAATCATGTCATTTCTAGATTCTATATGGCGAGTTAAGAATACAACTTAATGGCTAGCACTCCTAAGTCTTATGTTCTAAAGGTTGTTAGGAAATGAAGAGGAGACACGCATGGACCAGCACACATTTGATTGATTTAAAATTGGATGCACTGAGTGCTAAGGTCACATATATAGAGGAAAATGATCCCTACATTCGGTTAACCTAGGATTTCAATGGCTGGAAATCAAGATAGAGGAGAGTACCCTTCTAAGATATTAGTTAATGGGGGAAGAGATGTAGATCGAAATAAATATAATACAAAGCATGCACTGTCTACACTATTTTAATATAACTGAAGTTTCAATTAAATACAAGGAAATGAAAGCCAAGGATCCGATCATATAAGAGTTATATTATAACTAGCAATGATGTGCATATAATACTAAGCTACCATAGAACAATGGAAAAGGAAGTGAAGTAATATATGAAAATTGACAAAGAGAGTTAGAGAACTTACCCATGGGGTAGTCATTGATACTCTACCCATAGGGTATCGTTCTAATACAAATCTACCGGGGCTATCTAGATAATAAATACCACAAGAGAGAATTGGTATGGTTTGAGAATGGGAACACCATTCACATCCTAGATTCACTATATATAAACCAATAGTCGAGGAAACCAAACAACCAAGAAAAGTGTCTAATTAATATCAAGTGTAAGATAGAAAAATATTATAGAAATAAGATGAAAAGTTGACACAAAAGAGTACATTAAATGGCTAGTTCCTATCAATCATTCCTTTCTTATAAATCTTTTGGTACGGTGTGCATATATACCCGATGCCATCATTTGGGAGTCATGTTTTTGGTAAAGGAGAACTCAAATGTCAAATGGGATGCAATGTGTCCTAGATCATGCAAAAATAAGTGACAAAGGTGCAAATGATGAAGTCAGATGTAAGAAAGTGTTAGGATTCCTAGTGTGTATAACATGTCAAGACAAAGGTAGCTAAAGGTAGGACCACATAGTGATATGTCTCTATGTACTGATTCCAACCCATAACGACCATGTGAATATTCATACCGCATTCATGGGAAAAAACTTAAGTAACCCATCAAGAAATAGATACACCAACAACCCTTATATGCATAAAATAATTGCTAGTACCATGTATGAAAAAACCTAGGTGTATACAAATTCAATAGAGATGATGGAAAATTATTTATATTTTCCTTGTATTTCTTTCAAAGGCCTTCATGAATTCTACCATTCATCTTCTCTCTAATGGAGCTTGCTTTCATTTACATGGAGCTTTATGACCTTCTATGGTGTTCCTCTATGACCTATTCTTGGCTGGAATGTTTTCTCAAAAGAACATTCCACAATCTTTTCTTTTTAATCACATTGTCTCTTTAGCGTTGAACCCCTTACAACAACTCAAAAATGCTGAACTTGCCCCCACTTAATAGTTTCTTTCCCTTTCATTTTTCCACTTATAACTGCTTTTTTTAAATTCCATGAATTTAGAGAGGGCTTACTTCTTTCTAGATTCTTTCTGGATTCAACTTCTCTTATTAAAATTTGAATTGATCTTATTTAATTCTTTTAGACGTAAGTGTCCTCCGTTATTCCCCTCGCATGTATCCTTGTTGGGGCACCATCTTCGAACCCTTTTCATTAATTTACACATAGTTAACTAATCCCTCATCAGAAAAACTTGTCACATATGTTTCTTCACTTCTTCCAACTATTCATCTTTCTACACACTCCTTTTGCATTGCGCTCTTTATATGTTGCATGGACCTTAGGTCTTTCACATTTCTCTTTGCATTCTATTGAATGATGTTACACCTTCAAAATTATTCCAATGCATCAATATTGGGTTTCTAGTATGGCTTTTCATGTCAAACTACACTCTCGTAGCATTATATAGTATTCAAGGATAATTCAAAACCCCTTACCAATAAAATGATACCAAAATATGGTTTACTCACATCACCGAACCTTATACTTCTACGCCTTCTCTCCTTCCTCTTCATTATTTATATCTATACCTCATTCATGCATGCACACATACTTATGAAATAATGTGCAAGATTAGATTGATGCTTAGATGGTCATCCATCACCATTGCACCCTTTATTCCTTCTTCTAGGAATCTCTCTTTGCATGTCGTTCTTTCATCCAACCATCTAATATCATGGTCCACACTTTGGGCTCTACACACTTCTCACCATTCCTTCAATCAATGGCCTCTAGGTATGACAACATGTCACCCCATTTGATGTTCTTATGGTCTCCCATGACCTTTATCTTACCTTCTCGTATCACTCGGTTGGGACATTCATCTTATGTCTTCCATTATCTGACTTGGTTATATAATTTCTTCTCTCTTCGTCATCTACCTCTTTTTTACAGTCTTGCATAATCATTTTGCATTACTCAAGGTAATTACAGTAACCATGTCATCCTTAATCCAACAACCTCCTTCCATGGTGCAATACTCTTGTATACTTCCATGTACCTCAGGGTGACATCTCTACCTTCAGCCATTTTCTCAATTATTATCAATCCTCCCTATATTTTCCCTAAATCATTGTTATTAGTCACATGTGAAATGTTATGGGAGCTATATGTTTCTAATGCATGTGATAATTATTCACATAAATCCTCTAAGTGTTAATATTATTAAACTTGTTGAATAAACTCATTAGTACAATATTAGTTGTGTGATTTATAAATACTCAATCATCTATGGATATGCATACAAATTCTAGTGTGAGTAGTTGAAGGAGATTCCTATATTATAAGGATGTAAACTCATATATCTATTTCTAGTTATGCTTCTTGTATTATCCCACATGATTATGGATTCTTGTAAGTATGTTCCTTGTGTGTTAGAGTTTGAATATTTTGAGTTTATATTTGATATATTCTGACCAAATTTATCATTTGGTATCATATTAGGTTGGAAAAATGTCATCTTAATTATTTCATAGGAGGCTATCCAAAGAAATGTTAATTTAAATCTTGTGTATGATCCATCCTATCTCGGTGGAATCCATAGAGAGAGTCTTAAAGGATCTTCAGTATGAGGTTATCATCATATGATATTTTTTGCTTCCTCATAGATTGCTAACTACGGTGCATTTGTATTAGTTTATTATCAATCTCAAGCAAGAATATATTAAAATGGTTTCACTAGCTGCTGATCATCTTCATCTTAATGTTGTTGTACTACATGTAATTTCTTCATGTGTCTCTCTTAAAATTCATTATATCTAATGGTATATTAGATCATATGCTTAGTTCTTCATATCTTGATAGTGTTTATACAACTTTGTAGTGGATGAGCTAATATTGTTTTAACTATTCACTACTAGGTGGTTAGTTCTTATTGAGTTCTAATTTTAGTGTGTTAGATCAAATTGAAGAAATAATATGATGTATTTCACCTCATAAATTGAATAAAATCTTTATTCACATGGGAGATAATTCATAATTATATTCAGCTATCAATATGGGTTTCATCATGGAACCCATTTGATAATTAATTAAATAAAGGTGAGTAATCCATGGATGGGATTCTATCCTTAGTTTATTCACCAGAAAGAATTGGAAGTCTTGGACAAATGAGATGTCCACCACCATGGATGTGATCCATGTATGGACCACCTTCTATCACCCAAATTATTGGTGTCTACATTTGCCCCTTTTTGTTGAGTAGTAAACTTAATGATTAAATAAGCCTATCGAAGAATTTTAAACAGATAAAAAGGATCAAGATGAAATCATGTGTCTATGGTGGTATCAATTTTAGACATGACCAAAGGAAAGATGTCCTAGTAGTAAAAAAATATGAGTGATGTTATCTTGACCTAGTTATGTGATAATTTCACCAACCATATGGCGATATGACTCCAATATGCACATTGGTAAATGGGTTATCAAATATAGAAATGGTCTCAATGGAGACAGGCGAGCAATTGATCTATTCAGACTCGTGAGTGGGTAAAGGATCACTGCATTGATGGATGTAACCCACTCTATGACTCAATTTTTTGTCATAGGAAAACATTCTAAATATGCGCAAATATCATGTGAATAGGTATGTGATGAATCCTTGGATAGTATGCGAAATTGCCATCGAATGCGAAAATATCATTGCATCCGCAAAAGTGGCACCTCAGGTTTTATGAATACTCAAATGTATGCCCGAGCACAATGACACGAGAAGGACATCGCAAGTGAGTTATATGCATCTAAAAGGAGTTACAAGGTATGAAAAGGTGACCCCCAACATAGTTACACGAAGATGATCATAATAGGAGATGGATCCTTGAAATAAAATATCCCAGGGGATAAAATGAGTATGGCCATCTACGAATGTGGATATGATCTCACTGAATAGATCAAATCTAAGATATGCCTTTTTGAAGAGGAGTGTTAAATAGGACGTCGAAAACATGTTTCTTAAGAAAGGTTTGCAGTTGAAGGTAGATGAATAGTGAAGAAAAGGGAAAGTAGTCCTATTTTTTTATACGAATCATCTATGGAAGAATAACAAGACTCAGATAAGTGCATGGCCGTAATATGGTACTCTGTAGCCACAGATCATCTTATCAATGTCGATTATTTGAAGATCACGAAGTAGATTCTTAGAAATGGATATGTATTACTGCCCCTGTGAGAGGACTGACGAAGAATATTTGACCAATTTTATGTGACAGGGTATTTCAAAAATAGAAAAGGTTCAATGTTGTAGAGTAGACTTCCTAGAACGAGAATTCTTGTATAGCTGAAAACTAGTTCTATTATTCGGATTATCTTTTCCTCAAACTGGTAGTTACCAAATATCATGAATTTATTGTGAATGCTCCAGGTGCCAAGGGTGACCTTGAGAAAGATTACAAGGGATCATGGAAATGTTTCATTTATATGGTTGATTCTATGAATGAAGATTAAGCAAAGATCTAGTATATGTTTTGATAGGTGACAGGGGTATTGTGAATAGAGGAATGGAGATGGAGGAGGAGAAAAAACATGGTGAGGAAATCCAAGACTCTTCTTGTTATATTCCAACTTTACAACATCATCTTCTTTATGCATGTGGATGGTGAGATACACTGAAGAATTATGTAGACAACACATAACCTTATCTTTCATAGTTATCAACATTTGGATAGTCTCTAGAAGGATTATCTGCTATGTATGGTGTATCAAATGAGGAGGAAGACGATATAGATGGAAGTGAAATAAGTTACAAGGATCAGAAAGGAGGAGATTTTGAATAGAGTAAACATTAAGTTCTTCCAATGTGAAGGGAACTCATTATGAACGGACTATCATTCGATACTAAGATGTGCCCAATGTAAAAGGTATTTTATAATTCATGATTCCATAGGGTTGAGTTCAAGGATCATAGAGACATCTTGGAAAATTGATGCAGAGATTTCATGAGATGGGGATAAGCTTTGATGACGAGACTACAACTAGAGAGAGGTGTACACATTTGATTAACAGTGAAGAAACCTTACACACATGGCCACTTAAACCTGGTACAATGAATTTAGATAGGGGATATATATTTACCACAATATTTTCATAGTTTCACTTACTCTATAAACCATATTATTTATGTAGATATTTTCATGCATTTTATATTATTTCATATTCTACAAAAAATATTGGACACACCCCTACCATAGTATTGGGGCATAGGTACATTTATTTCCTGTTAGGTTGTGGAGTCTTTTTTCATGTGTGAAAGTGTTGAGGACTATACATTAAGAGTACTGTACACTTTTCATGGGCCTTAAAATGTGCCTGATATATCGGGAAACATGATTTTCTCATATCCACGGGATTTCGACCCATAGGTTTATGGGACGGTTTTTGCCCATGGTTTTGATATCCACGGTTTTGTAAAATTACTTAAGCAGTTGTTTATTTATATGGTTTTATGCATATGATAGATGGATGAAAAACATTGCAGATGTGCTTTGAATTCAGGTGTGAATTCTGTAGATTTTGTTGAGCATAGCTCCAAATAGATCTGGGTATTGTATTGAGAGAGTGGTGGCTTGTAATAAAATATGACTAAGTGATTCTTGGTGGACGTAACAAAAATTAGGTGAATCACGTTAAATACTATCTCTTTGTGTTGTGTTATTTTGTATTGCACTTTTATTTGAGATCTGTAATATTTTCTGCATAATAGTTTCTAATGTTGTGATTATGTGAGGGATTATTCCGTATATTTTATCTCTTATTCCCTAACAATTGGTATCAGATCCTGGTTTGGTTTGCTAAAGTGTTGAATCGTAGGGAAATTTTTATCTTGAGTGGGAGCTATGGCAGATGATGGAAGATCTAGGGTTGATAAATTCAATGGGTAGAATTTCAGTCTTTGGAAGATGTAGATGGAATATTACCTTTATCAGAAGGATCTTTATAGTCCAATGTCTGAGAAGGTGAATAAACCCTTGAGCATGATAGATGTGGAATGGGATTTGCTTGATAGGAAGGCACTTGGGAAAATATGGTTGTGTCTTGCATCTTCAGTATTATTTAATGTTTCAAAGGAAAAGACTACAAAAGAGCTGATGGATGCATTAGGGAAGTTGTATGAAAAACCCTCTTCCTCTAATAAGATATTTTTAATGAAAAATTTGTTTAATGAGAATGGTTCAATAGTAGATCATCTAAATGATTTTAATATAGTTGTAAATATGCTAGCTTATGTTACAATAGAATTTGATGAAGAAGTTAGGCCTTTATTAGTTATGTGCCCTTTACTTGAGAGTTGGAATAGCGTGGTAATGGCAGTAAACAACTCGGTTCTTGCTAACTCAAAGTTGAAGTTTCAGAATGTTGTAGGGGTGATTCTAAGTGAAGAAATGTGAAGAGAAAAATCTGGTGAATCTTTTACTTTAGGAAATTCTTTGACATTGGAAACTAGAGGGAGACAGAAGAATAGAGGAAACCATGGAAAATCAAAGGATCGGGAAAGGTCAAAATCCAAAAGTAAGATAGTAAGCTGGCACTATGGAAAGTCTGGGCATGCAAAAAAGAAATGTTGGGAGCTTTGGGACAAGGAACAACAAGAAGAAAAAAAGGAGGAAAATGCGGCAACGGGTAATGTATGTCAGGATGCTTTGATTGTTTCTTTGCACAATATTACTAAATCTTGGGTTTTAGATTCGGGGGCTTCGTTTCATACTTCTGCACATAGGCATTATTTTGTTGATTATGTTCAAGGAGATTTTGGGCATGGTTTTCTTGGTGATGATGAGCC
This sequence comes from Taxus chinensis, assembly GCA_019776745.2. Lineage (NCBI taxonomy): Eukaryota > Viridiplantae > Streptophyta > Pinopsida > Cupressales > Taxaceae > Taxus > Taxus chinensis. The sequence goes on along the minus strand of CM034156.1, from coordinate 507,500,396 downwards.
TTGCAACATAGTTAGAAAAGGTTTTGTTCAGGTTAAGATGTTGAATGGGAATACTTGGCTATTGAAGGATGTCAGACATGTGCCTACAGTAAGACAAAATTTGATATTAGCAGGGTAGTTGGGAAGTGATGGTTGTACTATGACATTTACAGTAGACTCTTGGAAGGTTACCAAGGGTTCTCTTGTGGTGTCAAGAGGTAAGAAGGTTGGAACCTTGCATTTAACCACTTATAGCACTAATGTTTGTAATCTTGTGGCTTCGAAAGTAGATATAACATTATGGCACTATAGACTCGGTCATATGAGCCATAAGGGCATGGAGATCATAAAGAAGGATTTTCTTGGATATCCAGAAACATGTTTGGATTTCTGTGAGGACTGTATATATGGGAAACAAAAGCGACTAAGGTTTCTCAAGGTTGGAACTACAAAGAAAGAGAGTAATGTAGAGTTGGTGCATTCTGATGTGTGGGGGCTGGCTCAGGTATCATCTCTTGGGGGTTCAAGTTATTATGTTACTTTTATTAATGATGCAACAAGGAAATTTTGGGTTTATCATATTAGAAACAAATCTTATGTATTTGACACTTTTGTTAAATGGAAAGCCTTAGTAGAGAATGAAACAAGTCTTACGGTAAAATGTCACAAGTCAAATAATGGAGGTGAGTATTGGAGTAATAAATTTGATGATTACTATTCTAAGAATGGAATCCGTAGGAAAAATATGGTTTCAAGAACTCCGCAGCAGAATGGGGTATCAGAAATGATGAATAGAACAATAATGGAACATGCTAGGTGCATGAGGTTACATGCAGGACTGCCTCTTTCTTTTTGGGAAAAAGCAATGGGCACAACTATGTACTTGATAAATAGAGGACCCTCAAGTGCCTTAGATGGTGGCATACCTAAAGAGGCTTGGTATTGTAAGAAAATTGATTATTCATTTCTTAGAGTCTTTGGATATGAGGTGTTTGTTCATATAGACAAGGATGATAGGACAAAGCTATAGGCTATGTCAAAAAAATGTACTTTCATTGGTTATGGTGGTGATGAATTTGAATATAAATGTTGGAGTATTAAGGACAAGAAAATCATTCAATCTAGGGATGTGGCCTTTAATGAGAAAGTCATGTATAAGCAAAAAATGCAGGAAAAAAGTGAAGAATCCAAGAAATAATATGCAGTGGTAGAGGATCTTCCGGATGGAAAAGTGACACATGAATCAATTCAGTAACCTCCTCAACAGGAACCCCAAACTCCTATGTTGAGGAGGTCTTCTAGGGTAAGAAGAGAACCTGAATTTTTTTCTCCTTCTCTTTATTATTATTACTCACTGATAGTGGAGAGCCAGAGAGCTTTGATGAAGCAATGCAGGTAGATGCTAGGAAGAAGTGAGAGCAAGCCATGGATGAGGAACATCGGGCTCTAATAGAGAACCAGACATGGGATTTGGTGAAGCTATCTGAAAGAAAAAAAATTATTATAGAACAAATGAGTGTTTAGGGTCAAAGAGGAAGAAGAATGCAAGAAAAGATACAAGGCCCGGTTGGTGGTCAAGGGGTTTTCACAAAAAAAGGTATAGATTTTGATGATATTTTTTCTCCTATAGCAAAAATGACTTCTATTAGAACTGTTCTAGGAATAGTTGCAGCAAAATACTTGTACTTAGAACAACTTGATGTAAAGAATGCATTTATCCATGGTGATTTGGAGGAGGAACTATGTATGCAACAACCAGAGGGCTAGGAGGTCAAAGGTAAAGAGGAAATGGTGTGCAAACTAAAGAAGAGCTTGTATGGCTTGAAACAAGCTCCACGTCAATGGTATAAGAAATTTGATAGCTTCATGATGGAGCAAGGTTATATTAGATGTCATTCTAACCATTGCATGTATACAAAGAAATTTGACGATGGAAATTATATTATCCTATGTCTATATGTGGATGACATGTTGGTTGCAGGTAAAAACATGTAGGAAATAAAAGTACTCAAGAAGCAACTAAGTGAATCCTTTGTTATGAAGGATTTGGGGGTAGCCAAAAAAATCCTTGGTATGAGGATATCTTGGGATAGGAAGGAACGGAAGCTGAATTTATCTCAAGAAGAGTACATTAAGAAAGTCTTGGAGAGGTTTAATATGTAGGATACTAAACTAATTGGGACTCCTTCAGCAAGCCATTTCAAGTTATCAATGGAGCAGTGTCCCAAGAAAAGTAGGAGAGAAACCAAATGTCCAAGGTACCTTACTCATCAGCAATTGGCAGTTTGATGTATGCCATGGTGTGTACTAGGCCTGATATTTCCCATGCTGTAGGAGTGGTGATTAGATTTATGAATGATCCAGGTAGAGATCACTTGCAGGTAGTAAAGTGGATCCTTCGGTATTTTAGAGGGACCATGGGGAAAGTTTTGTGCTACAGTGGATCAGACACCACTTTGTGTGGTTATGTAGATTCAGATATGGCTGGAGATGTAGACAGTAGGAGGAGCATGATAGGTTATGTTTACACTATAGGTGGGACAACAGTGAGATGGATTTCACAACTACAGAAGATGGTGTCTTTTTCAACCATAGAGGCTAGCAAATAAATTATTTGGTTACAACAGTTTCTTGAGGAGTTGGGGTATAAGAAAGAGGAAGGAAAGCTACATAGTGATAGTCAGAGTGTTATACACCTAGCTAACAACTATGCTTTCCACTCTAGGATGAAGCATATACATTTAAGGTACCATTTCATCAAGACAACTTTGGAGGAAGAGAATTTTAAGCTACAGAAGATCCATACCAGTCATAATCCTACAGACATGATGACCAAGGTGGTCAGAAGGGAAAAACTAAAGTTGTGTTCAACTTTGGTTCGTCTTCTCGGAAACTAGTGAAGGGTTGAGAAGCTTGCTCAGAGGAAAACTAGACTCCAAGTGGGAGATTGTTAGGTTGTGGAGCCTGTTTTCATGTGTGAAAGTGTTTAATACTGTACATTAAGATTAATGTACACTTTTTATGGGCCTTAAAACATGCCTGATATATCGGGAAACATGATTTTCTCATATGGGAAGGATTTTTACCCATAGGTTTATGGGACGGTTTTTGCCCATGGTTTTGATACCGAGGGTTTTGTAAAACTGCTTAGGCATTTATCTATTTATATCGTTTTATGCATATGATAGATGGATGAAAAACATTGCATATGTGCTTTGAATTCGGGTGTGAATTCTGTAGAGTTTGTTGAGCATAGCTCCAAATAGATCTAGGTATTGTATTGAGAGAGTGGTGGCTTGTAATAAAATATTAGCAAGTTATTCTTGGTGGACATAGCCCAAATAGGGTGAACCACATTAAATACTATCTCTTTGTGTTGTGTTATTTTATTCTACACTTTTATTTGAGATCTGTAATATTTTCTACATATTAGTTTCTATTGTTGTGATTCTGTGAGGGATTATTTTGCATATTTTATCTCTTATTCCCTAACATTTCCCTACTAAGTTAATACACATAGTTTACCATGGACTTGGGTCTTCCATTTATCATTAGCCACTTGTATTATTTAACTATGTTGTAATTGCATCTAATCATATCATAAGACCCATGTGCCTAATTTTCACATTGAGGGGTAATTGTTTTGTACAAAATTTAATTCTCATATGGACATTAGAGCATGAATTCCATGTTTTAATCAAATTAGTCCTAGGTTTGAGCTCATATATTGTCTATATGGTCTAAGTCTTCTTTTCCCTCAATATTTTCTATTATTTCATACCCTTGACTAGTTTCCATTATATAATCATGTTTTTAAAGTTCTCATTGTTAATGTGGAATGTTTTCAAGCATAGATCGACATTTTTGGTGTCACACCAAGGATGTCCAATAAGAACTAAATCCCTGTCTTCCTTATCTAGACTAATAACATTGAATTTTCCTATGAATCGTACTCATATGATGGTGATGATGGTATTATTTTGGACCCCTATTTATAACATGTGATTGTTTCAATCCATAAACAATACATGTTTCAAAGGATGAAGTGTAGAATGTCCCATCTTATTTAATGCATCAACCATGATTATCTTGACTTAGACACTCACATCTACCAATATGTAATTAATATTCCAACCATTTATACACCCATTTAATAGGCTATATTTATCATGTTCTTTGGCCTGTGTGGATTTAAAATCAATCCGTTGTACTTGACCATGGTGCTTACCTAGTAACAAGTCCTTGATCTACTAGGAGATGCATTGGCCAAGTAGGGGAATGATTATTTATGTATATGTGTTTATATTCCTATTTTATTTCATCTCTCTGAGATTCTTCATATTCATTGATTTTCATGAAATCTTTATCGGTAGACACATCTTTTTGGAGCAATTTGATCTCTCCTTTGATATTTTTTTTCCTATAAATCCTCTTTCTATTGTATTTCATTAGGATAATAATTTTCTAATTGATCTTCTTCACCCCTGATTAATTATAAGGAGGACAAAAAATCTTGCTCATAGAGGCATATCTTACTATAGTAAAATTTATCTTTGGAACTACTTATGTTTAAGTGTGTTGGACTAAGTTCTTCACTCATATGGGAATACATGTGAAATATTTATCATTCCTATACCCTTTCAATTTATTCCTTGATTGCATCATATAATTCAAGGAATTATTCTACTTATGTTATCCTTTGCAATATGTGCAAACTATGAATTTCAATAAATCTCTTTGGTAGTGGTCTAGAGAGACACAATTATAAAAATACCTTTTTGGAAAACTTCCTCCTCTATGAAAACCATTTCATCACATGCATTTCCTGAGTACACTTCCGACATGGTCCTCTTGGTCAAGGAAAATTTTATTGGTGATTCTTCACTAATTCACGAATATTTAAATTTTTGAAATTTGCATTTGGCAATTTTGAGGAGTCGTCCAAAGAAGTATTTCACCTAAAATTTCTAAGTTCCAGTTACATTTGTGGGTTGGCTCCCCTAGTGTTTATAATATATTTCATATATATGTAGGTATATTGCCCATGCCTTGAAATTATTTTGGCTACATTCACCAACATATAATAGTAAAAACTCTAATCACCTATGAAATTCAAATTCCATAAATCCATTTGTATGATAGTCTAGATTCAAGATGTTTGTGTACATAGTCCAGATGCACGACAAAAAATTGTAGGCATTTCATCTCATTCCGATGTTGGGATGCACCATATATGTACACCAGTATTTTCAAGATGTGCGACTATTAAGTAGATGCTCAGCTGCATTTTCCAGATGCCCAATTGCTTGCTTCATATGCTATAGAGTAAGGATTTTTTTTTCACAGGGTTAAAATTTGTGTATGGAAGCCCTGTTAAGTGGCGGATATTGTTTGGAGATGTCCCAAAAGAAAATTCTTGTGATGGAAGTTTGAAAGTGAAGACATATGTGGATTTTTAAAAATTGAATAAAAGAAATTGCGGTAAACCGGTATCAACGTGCTATTATGACATGCAAATTATCCCTCGACAACAACATTTATCTACCGAGTCACTGAATGTGCCATTTAGTTGGAGCAATGTGGAAATTTTTGGGAATATAAGATTTTTGTATCAAAGTTTTGGTTTATCCTGAGACCGAGTCTAAGAGGATGTCAAATGGTCATCCATTTCTAGATTATAGATACAAATATGTGCACTCTATAATCTGTATCCTAATTCAAGGAATGGATAGCGGTATGAGCCTGTATCCTGAATCCTTATTCAAAGAATTTATATTAGTATTTATATGAGCATGATTCGATTAATAGATAGCCATATGAATTGATATCTTGTAGTTTTACTTTATAGTTTGGAGCCTGAGATAAAGAATTGTATAGACGCAAGATCATGGAGTTGGAGGATCAAGTGAGGAAAAATGAGAGAATGAAGTAAAAACTTTGTGCAACTAGGTGGATAGGTAAACTTGAACGGATGTCGGTAACTAGGTGGCCAAAAATGTAGATGACCACTTGCGATTACAACCATCCAGAAACATACACAACCGCTCACCTTTATATACATTATCCCAACTCTGAAAGTATTCCGACGGCTACATAGGCAGTCTAACAGTTCCATACACATCTGGACACCTTTATATGCAGTAAACAGGTTGCATAAGAAGACGATTGGCTCCATATGCAGCCTCCCAACTGTATATGTAGTCGTTTGATTACGTACGGATTTAGCTGGTTGTATATGTAGTCAGGTGTCTACATAAGCAGCTAGGTGACTGTATATGCACCTAGGTGTCAACATATGCAGCCCACTTATTTTTCATGCATCCAAGTGTCCACATATACAGCCACTGAACTTCATATGCAACCTATCCATTATGTGTATAGCTAATCCTTCACATAGACATTCATATAGATGACCACCTGCATAATTCATATGTGGTCATATATATGCTTGATTGCACACTCAGTCACTTGATAGCATATGCAGCCGCTCGGTTTTGTATACACCAGGAATCTGTACAGATAATTTTGTAATTTTTTAATTTCCTCCCCCATCTGCATATGTTTCTGGTGCACCTTTTCCCAGATACATTATTCACCTTCATCACTTTATACATTTTTCCATATTCTCCATCAACACGAAATCCATTTCATACAATTCGCCAAAGAAAATCTAGGTTGTTTTTTCGTAAGGGGTCTTAAAATTTACCTTGCCTTGATTATTTCCAACTATTTCCTTTATTGTACTAAGAGCTTCGACCTCATGTACTTGGTCTGTCATGTGAAAATCCTTTATTTTAAGCACATGTCCATCAATTTATTTATAGAATATTGATACCTATTTTGGGTCACTTGCTACAGTAAGGTATAATTCCTCAGTTTTAATCCTTCTCCTTATATTTGACAAGCGTTAAGCATGAAGCACACACTTCAATGAACATGCTTTGTCTTGGTCTGACCTTCTACTTAATATTTAGTACACCAAATTCTATTTTAGGTTTCCTTGGCATTGTTTATAATCAATATTTATGATTTGTTTTCCATTGATTGAATATGTACCACCATAAGTTGGTTGAACCTAATATATATATTGCCTACTACTTCTACATGTAGTGTTTCTTCTATTTTATCTCTTGAATTAGTACTGATTTAATGGGATAGGCTAATCCCGAATGGCATGAGAAACCCAAATATAAACCATTACATGGATCACATCACATGGATTTCATATTGCTATTTATAAATTATATTTTTAAACCACTCATATATAGATGCACTTCTTTGTTAACTCATGACGTGTGTATTTTAATGTGGGGATAATTTATTTTTTAAATTCTGAAATATCATATTCTTTAAGAAATTTTTCCTTCAGTAGATCATAGTTAATTAACAATCATTTGGGAACATGATTTTGGTACCATGTATGCACAAAATCTAAGAATGTCAAGGAAAAACTGACTTTCCTTGTGCTCTAAGTTGCTGATTTCTTTAACATTTCATATGAGCTCTCACTTATGCACATGTTATATGGAGTTCTCAATCTTATGATAATATGGGATAAATAATGGCATATCATAAATATTTATGGAAAATGGCATGTTTATGTGGTATGTTATTTTAGTTTTTCTTTGATATCCTTATGATTCTATACTCTCTCCACTTCCTAAAGTAATTGGCACATTATTTTTATTTATAGCACATGTGACCATCCCAATCTATTTTTTTTAGTATTTTATGGTTTGATACCACATTCCTATTTTATCCTTTCATACTCCCATCATTTTAACTTTTGTTTCAAAATATTTTTTATTCTGAAATCATCCAAAATATGTTTATTTTAAGGGCATATGAATATGATATTGTTTAGTTTCATCGACTGATTAATTTTTTGTAGGATGTAAACAAATGTCCCATCTAGTATGTTTACCTTTCTCCTTCTTTGACTCTTCTTTATTGTCACTTTATATATTTACTAGGTTTCGGGAACATACCCACTAAAAGGGGGGTGATAAATTGTGCCTAAAATTGTGTTTCACATTCACTCTAGCATTCATCAATTATCATTTTAGCTTAACCATTAAACATGCATTGACCACGAATTATAATTATACATTAGCAATAAGAACAAAAGAACACAAGTACACTAGATATAAGTGGGAAACCCTTGAAGGGGATAAAACCCACTAAAAAATATCTTGCAAAACATGTCCTAAACAAAAATGAATCAAATTTAGTTGATTACCAAGCCCTAATAGTTTAGTAGAGCACCAACCCTATAAGGAACATCAACCCATATGTCTAGTATAACACCAACCATATAAGGAAGATACAACTCCCTAGATGACTCACAACCAACTTAACCACCTGTTTTTTTTCACTAATATAATGTTTCCACAACAGCTGATGATGACACTTATTTATCTCTTTTTTTTAATATCTTCTTTCAATATTCCTTCTACGATTATTCACTAAAGGAATTCTTCACCAAGTTGATTAGGTAAAATGACCTATCTCTATAACAATAGAACACCACTTATATTCTCATGACATAATATTTTTCCTCTTCTTAAGGTCACAAATACCTTCTTTACCTCTTCACAAACTACCTTCTTTCTCGATACACCTCTTACTATCTAAATGAAAAAATATGTTTTATTCACATGCATATATACATGAATTAAGCATCATGTACATATAGGTTGTCCATCATGGGTAATATAGAATTATAAAAAATTGAAAAAACATCTTACACAACTTTCCAAAAAAATAGGCCAACAATAAAATCTAGAGATGATATTCCTCTATTAGCTCTAAATTAGGCATAAATTTGTAAAATAACTACTTTGTAAAGAATGGGTATTCTTGGCCCACATGGCATTCACTAGACATCATGAATCACTTAGAAATTTTTTCTAAGACTTCTACCAACATGTAACAATATTTTTAAACTCTATACAACTAAATCATATCACCAAGCCATCATTAGGATATATTGTCCTCATTAGGTATGTGACCTACAAAACAAGTCTTGTAACTTTGAACATATAACACTTGTATAGACCAATTCAAATTCTTTTCACTTATACACATGGTCCTCTAATAACCCATGATCACTCTTAGAGAGTGAAACACCATGTTCAAGAGATAACTATTTGTCTTAGAGACCAATCTTTAGACCTCACGTTGTCTATCCTAAACTAGACCAAATAGGTCACCATGTGAGATTCTTATTTCCTCATTAACTAACCTCTTGGGATCCTCAAAATATTTATTACTTACATATGGGATCTGACCAATACCATCATTTCCTTTGGAGATAACAACTCACACCCTAAGTTCATAAGATCAACTTTTCATCATGAATACAAAAAATGTCATACTACTCTGAAAAACCATTCTTCCTACATTGACTTCCATATATCCCCTAAGTGTTACAAAAATTGTAGAAACAACCATGGATATGTATTATTGCTTCCATACTTCCTATACCATCCATTTTCACATAATTTCTACTCTAAAACCCAAGATAAAACATAACTTGTTTAGAATCTATTATTTTATTTAGGGGTTCAATCACTATCATGACACCTAAATGCCACCTCGAGATACATGAGAGAGTTTAATAGAGCCTCCAATAATTAAGCCAGGTTACTTGATTCATCATAGACATGTTTGAATAAAATATTCACCATCACTATCTTAGTAGGGTTCAATTCGGGTTTATGACCTGTTTACTTTCTTAATGCTTTTTCATAAATCATGTGGCCTTATTCTTTGATATAATGCTTATAATTCCTTATTATTACCGTCATTCATATCTCCTAAAGAGATCATCCTCCAATGTAGAGGTCACAATTTCTAATGAGCATAAAAAATTCCTTCTCAAGCTAGATTTCTCACTTCTGGGAGTTTGATAGACCTAAAAACACATTTTCTTGCTTTACCTTGCAACCTAAGGCTTGAAATATATATATATATATATATATACCGACAATAACCTTCTACACCTTCTCCCATGCTCACAATTACATATCCATCTTGAAGCCTATCCAACCTACCTCATTAGGACACCTAGGGCTAAATACAAGGTCTAGATACAGACCTAAAATGGATTCTTATCCCTATACCTACATTCAAAGAAAATTATAATTATCTTAAAACCTCATCCTCATGCTCTACATACTCTCACATTACTTAACTAGCTTCTACATCCCTATGATACACCATGATATATCATACTCCTTCATATGTGTTGACTTGCCCATGACTATTCTTCATTATCATTTGTACCTTCAATCACAACCACTCTTGCACACCTACATGAACCTTCAAAAATTACCATGACATCAATGATTGACACTAAAAATCAACCTTCACATGGAATCATATTCCTTTTGACATCATCTTGATACCTTATACATCCATAATTTTCATTAATGACCTAGGACACTTGACCACATCAATGAGAATACAATTCCAACACTAGGTTGTCAATGTGAATAAATCTAGCTACATGAGCATGTACTTTAATATTGGAAATTATTAATTCCCTAGTATAATATTTTTTATAATATTATAATTATTGTACTACTGCAAATAATATCCCATGTCAACTTGGGTATCTCTATTCACTCTAATATCCCTCCTTTTATCCCCCTTCGCCTCTATGAGTTAATTATTTAGGTAGTTTCTTAGGATAAATCATCCTCCCGATGTGGACCTTCATAGCTACGGATTTTAACTAAGCTTACTCATTATTTTTTTGTCATTTTGGTTTCTTGTAATCTAACATGTGAATTTTCTGATCATGAGAAGTGGGAGAAGAAAGTGGATGAATATAATTGATGTGATAAGTGATGGTGGGTTTACGACAATCATTGATATAAGAACAATGTGATGGATGTGACAGATACAGTCCAAGAATTGGAGAGGATTGGCTACCAAGAGTTTTCCCATAGAATGAAGATAAAGGATGACAATGATGTGGCCCTAAGATTGAAGATGAAGGACTACCTAAAAGCATACCATATATAAAACAAGATGGGGTACTAGGATGTGGCCCAAGAATTAAAGATGAGGGACTTCTAGGATGTTCTCCCATTATCGATGAATATGGGATACCAGGAGCTGAGCCACATATAGATGATATGGGGCTACTTAGAGGTGGACCACATATAGAATAAGATGATGGGCTACCATTTGGTAACCCAATCGAAGATTATGATGGAGGAATCCTAATAGATAAATAATTGTTAGATAACACAAACATATTCCGTGGATAAATGCTAAACCCAAGAATTTCATCTCCTAATGGATTGTGGAGATGGAATACTAGAGGAGGATCATGTTGGATGATCTTAGCGTATTCCTCTATTTTCTGGTCAATCTCTTCCTCCCAATACATGACTTGATATTAGGGTTTTCCTCTACTAACAAAAGGAATTCATCTCTTCCTCCTAATATGCAAATGTATCAAGGTCTAAAAAGGTTTCTTGCTTGCAAAATTCTAGAGGAATGTCTTCATGTACCCTCATAAATTATCTAATGATTCTAAAATGAATCGATCGGTGTGGGTGAGGTTGATTGGGAATGCAACATGGAAGTCAACTTGGATGATTGATTATAAGTACTATTATCCAAAATTCACCCCCCAGGGTAATTTTGATAACATGCATCAGATTATTCAGTCCCGAGCAAGTAGATTGATTCAAGGCAAAAAATCATGTTTCTGGGGTCCCCTCGGCTTCTTTCTAACTCTCTTGTCCAAGAAGAAAACCAGCAAGTTTTAAAAAATGTGAAAAAATTGCAAAAGCCAAGCTTGGGGCCGAAAAAATGGAAAATCGGCTAATTCCTAGTCCAGGCCACATACATCAGGACGTACACGAAAAGGCGAACCGGCCAAAAAAAAATGAAGAAAATTACCTAAGTCTTGTTTTGCGCGGGTCTGGGACAAGTACGCATGGGACGTGGAAGAAGTCAGTCCATTTCAGGCAGTTCGGAGATATTTGGGCAGTCCGGGAAGTTGGGACAAAAGTATGTGGAGGACGCGAACTGGCTGATTCGGCCGGAACAGGAGATTTTCATCCAGGAAAGTTGGGCCCACGTGGGGCATGAATCAAATCTCGCCACGTGTCTTCACCTCAAACAAGAACAAGGAAGCCCGAATGGTCGATTTTCATTCGGGACATCCAGGCCAAAGGTATGTGAGGGACCCGTGGGACGTGAAAAGCGAAAGAGCCGCCAACAAATCAAATCTCGCCACGTGTCTTCACCTCATAAAATTTAAAAAAATTTCCCAAGGCAAAAACAAAAGGGAAATGGTCAAGAAGGGCCCACGTCCATTGAAATCGTGCCATGTGGCACTTGAGTGGTGGAGTGAAGGGGAGAAATTGGAAAATTTTCCCAAGGTGAAAAATGCCAAATTTTCGAAGGACAAAGTGCGCCCCTCAGGCCCGAGCCAATAAAATAGTGCCACGTGTCCAAGTGGCAAGAAATTAGATGAGCCCATGGATGAATCAAAGCCTGACACGTGTCATCCAAGTGGGAGAACGCGGAAAAAATTCAAATATTTTCCCGCCGATTCTTGTTTTTGCCCTAAATCTTCAAATCGACATATCTTTCGATCCAGAGATCAAATGTTCTATACAATGGAAAGCTGGTGAAATTCCATGATTCCAGGGTCAATCTTGAATTTTGGTTCAATTTGGAGAGAGAAAATCAAGAAACGTCTCTGATGCATGGTAATGGCCAGATCTGACGTTTCAACAACCAACTTTAATGCAAAATATAGGTCGCCACTTTTGCTAGGGTTATCACCCACCACCATAATGAGATGAGTTAAATGTGACCTAGAAGTGGTTGGGGTAGATCTGGATTTCCTCTCTCTTCCCTCTCTCATTCTTCCTATAAATTGTAAGGAGGGGCTTCTTTCTAAAGGTGTGGTTCATCTTTTCAGCTCTACCCTCCCTTCTTTTCTTCTCCAGGGTTGAAAATAGAGTTTGAACCTCCTCCCCTTCTCTATAATGGTATTTTTTCCTTTTACCATTAAAATGATGTTCTGTGCAAACTTCTGAAGCAACAAAAACCATGTTTCGTGATGTATCTATCCATCCTTGCTCGTTTTTTACTTGTTTTCTTCTTGACTCTCTTCATTGCAGGTATTTTTGCACGTTTGAATGTTCATTATAGGTTTGGAGCTGTGTTCACAGAGTTTTGGGACATTTTCTGTGTGAAATCTATCCTTGGGCCTCTGATGCATCTTTCCATCCTTCCCATTGCTCACCCCTCCTTGTTCCATGGAAGTGTCCATAGATGTTCAACATTTTCCTTCTCTGGTGTATCACCGTTTTAGTGTATGCTCTATTTTTCCATTTTCTCTCTCTCTCTGTCTCCTTGGCATGGTTAGATTAGGTTTAGATTAGCTTGCTTGCACTGGAATAGCTTGTGGAAAGTAGTTTAGGAAGAGAAACCGGCCTTCTCTGGAGATTCCTTTCTCATTTTCACGAGTCCCACGCTTGGAGAAAGGATTCCATGTTGTGCAATCACACTGGATGCAAGAGTGATCAAACTAGAAATTTGATCAATGTCCAGGGGTGCTGTGATTCTGCACTAACAAGTACTTTGAGTTGGAGATATCTTCGATGAAAGAAGGGATCATTGAAGCAACTAAGAAATGGGGTCCTGCGAATACATGGAGGAATGTGACTTAGGAGTTCTATTAGAGGAATAATTTAGATTGGAATCTTTAGAAGAATAATAATGATTACAATCATTGGGATTAAAATATTCAGAAAAAGCATAATCATACCACTTACCATGATTTTAAGATGGGGGAAGAGGTAAGTTAATGGGTTCTATAGCGTGAAAAATCAAACGAGGTCTAGTTTTGATTAGCATCTATTGATGGGAATGTAAAAACCTAGGTTTCTTACTTTCATAAGTATACAAAATTGTGTGATAATTGGTCTTTTTTGGCACATTCCTAGATATAGATAGTCCATGGGATGTCAAAGGGGTTATTCTATTAACATGTTCAACATGTGTATCTACACAACCAATGAGAGCATCAAAATCATTATCCTCATTAAACACATAATTAGCATTCTTTTCCTGATTATGTTTAGGAAAAGTCTTTGTATTAGGGGATTTCTTAGGAGTGGATGAATCCATCTCCACATTACCACCTTCAATTAAGTCCTAGATGTAGTTCTGCAACTTGAAACACTTATCTATTTTATGACCTTTAATGTGGTGTAATTGGAAATATTAATTATCTCTAAACCATGATGGTTTACCAACGTCATCCTCATAAGCAATAGTTTTAGGATATCTAACCGTATTAACCACCTCTGGCTATTTTAGTATTGAATGACATTGAGTTAGATAGAGGATTGAAAGTACAACACGTATACCCCATAAGTTGATATCCCTTTGTAAGCTTAAAAGGAGTGTTGTTTTGAACAAATTGTACTTCATTAGATTCTATTATCCCATCACTAACGATGTTTTTTTCCTATTAGGGACAAAAAAATTGTCATTAGATTTATAATCATTATGATCGTGCAGGAGAAAGGTTTTATAGTTCCCTTGGCTAACAACACCTTTCCAATTTGACTCCCTTTTTCAATGACCTCTTCAAATGTGTTTCCATAATGCATTTGGAAGTGGAACATAATGTCTGGTTGGAGGTTAGGAACAAATATACTAGTTAAATACTTTTTGGGTATGGAGCAAGGAAAGTGGTCAGCTAATCCTCTCCATCATTGTAAAAAATTAGTGATTTTTTTGTTTTTTTGTTTTTTTGAATTACAAAGATCTAACATGTTGATATCATTCTCAATATTGAATGAGAAGTTTCATACAAAGTTTTTAGCTAATTTCACCCATGTTGCTATAGATCCCTTGGGGATACGTACAAACCACTCTAACACATGTCCTCCTAAACTCTATGGGAAGAGGCACATAAGATAGTTGTCGCTATATGTAACTTCTTGACATGCCATATAAAAATATTTTATATGGTAATGAGGGTCACATTTTCCCTTACACTTGTCAAATTTTCAAAAATCAAAGTGTTGTAGGAAAGGTACCTAGAGCATGGCCCTATTAAATGGATAAGGGCACAAATCGTTGAATTGGTATTTCTTATTTTTACTAGTTTAACCTTCTTACAATACTAGAAGGGTGGTATTCATAGTGGACCACTCTTTATTGAAGAGTGGATCTTGTGTGGGTGGTGTAGTTGTCTACATATGATTAAATATAGGTGTATTCCCACCCCTACTTTATATGAGAATCTTCTCATAAGGATCTCTTTGTGCCTCTCATCAAGGAGTGTTTATTGGGATTTAGTGAAACGAATCCTTAGGTTTTTCCTTTGGAATGGATTGTTTTAAAACCTTTGGTTTTTCCTTTTGTATATGTGAAGCCAAACTTGCCAATTTCAAAGTAAGGGCTTGAAGTTGTTGTTATAACATCACCTCTTAAATGGGTGCTTCTTGAAAATTTTTGTTAGGATGAGGTTTTGCATGATGAGCGTGTTCCTCATTATCTTCACAACGTATTTTAACAAAAGGTATTCGATAATCCCCATCATTTTCAAACGGTACCTCTTAATTATTCTATCATGTAGATGTAGAGGCATGACTTGGATTTAAAGTTTCATTGACAATACGATGAGGTTGTTCTACTTCATATTCTCCATGAATCATTCCATGAATGATATAAGGGTCCACTTTAGGAGGAAAATTATCTACTATTTCCATAACACACATCATAACCTCATCTTTGATTTAGAAAATGTAATCATCCAGGTTGGCTGGATGATGTTCTAGATTCAAACAAGGAGAATCCTCTTCTCACCCACTATGGTGACCTATGAGATTATCCTCTAAAATAGGGTTATCACCTCCTAATATATCAGACTCTAATCTTCAGGATCCCATTCTTATAATAGGAATACTTGATATAGGAGGAACAATGTGAAAGAATTCAACTGAGGTTTTTCAAAAATGGACCTACACAATTTTCGGTAGCATAATGATTGTAAGTCATCATGAAAACATGGTGAATATAAAATAGCCACAAATCTACTAGGTCAATGTGATCCTATGAACCAAAGAATAAATAATAAACTACCCTAGCGAGGTAATGGAGGACACAAGTTTTCCTTAGAATGATACAATGATGTATAATGCTCTTAATTTAGTCACGTCAAATAGTTTACTCCTTAAGATTTGTCTAGATAGTTTTGCAACCAAATATTGACAACAAAATACCCCTAGTTAGGTCAAGTTTCCAACAAACAAGGCCTAAATGATAAGGAAATGTTGACGCAATCTTCTAACAAGATATACTAAAAAGTAGTATCTAAATAGAAGTAAATTCTAAGTCATGTAAAATGGACGATACAAATGTGAGAAGCGTAACAATGTTATTTAGACATGTAATAAAGATTTACAAGAAAGCAAGATTTTAGTATCAAAATGGCATTATAGAGATTCTAACAAAGTAACCTCAACACTTAAAAAATTCAAGACAAAGCTAGGGTGTAAAAACTATGTCTAAGTATAACAAGAAATTCTTATGCACACGAACAACATAAATCTACAATATATATGTAGAATATCTCAATTGTATGGCTACAATGTAGGCAACATAACAACTCAAAATAATAAAAGGATGAAATCACCTAAATATGATGATAATAAGTCTCAAATATGGGTCTTTAAGATAAGGGGGCCTACTATATCATGAGTATGTACCATGCACACTTTCAACACTTGTGCTCTAACATTGCAACCTAGTCACGCAAGTAGAATAAAAAAGTGGTGGACACGTGATCTCCAACGGTATCTGATATATATGGTTTCCTTTTATTCACATATTGGAAAGAAGAAAAAAAAGTTGTAGACTAAATTGTGGTGAAATAAACTTGGTTTTCTTTTGGCACAGTTTCATCTTATCTTAGGATAAGTGAAAAAATAGGAAAAAAAGATACTAAGTATACTTCATGATGAAATGTCATGTGGTTTCAATTTTAAGAGATTCTTTGTCTTGTTCAAAAAATAAGATTTTGAATCCAACAAATTTGTCACTTTCTTAGATCTCTCAAGTATAACAACTAAGACAAAAACAATGGTTTCAAGCTAGAAATCTTCTTGGGTGATTCTCTCTCTAGGTTTCATAAGATATCTAGGGTGTGCTCGATTTACCCAAAAAATTGCACTAACTAATTTGGGAGTATCTTTGCTTTACTTTAACCCCTTCAGTATAATGAGCACCGAAGTGCATTTAGTTATACTTTCACTGGGATCACATTATGGATATCTTTGACTCTAATCTCACCAGGGCATACTAATCAAGTTGGTAGTCTGGACCACTTTCCTGTTTCATTCACAAGGTTCACTCTTGTGTGAACTACTTTAGGGTTCCTAAGACCACCCACATTGTTGTATTTTAAGTCATATCCCAAAGGGGTAATGTCCTAGTTAAGCGGACGAGTCGTAGCTCTTAACCAAAACCTACAAATACAATGTGATGATTGTGGTGTGTTTTTAAACTTTTGGATTAACCAATTTTGGTTAGATGACCAATGGAAATCTACAAGACACATGAATGTTAGTCTTTGGTTTGAAGAGAGCCCTTAGTTTTTTGACAAGTGTCTTAGGCCCTTAGTTAGCAGTTCAAAAATATTCACAATACCATAGAAATATTGGCATGAAAATGCTTGTAAACCAACTAACTACCATCAAACTTTGCCAAAAAAAAAAGGTTTATTCTCAATTAATCCAAGTTCTTCTTAATGAAAAGACTAAAATTTCTTTGATTCCCAAGATCAAACTGGGTGTAAGGGAAGAGCATACACAAATTTTAGTTTTGATTTTTTATCAAATGAAAAAGCAGATTAAACTAAAAGATCAAGTATATGTCAAAACATGTAAGTTTGTTCCCTCTAAAATTTAAGGATGATTGTTCCTACTTACTCTCGAGAAATGAAAAGTGGTTTAGGGGTGTTTTTGGTTCTCAAGATCACACTGGGTTCAAGAGAAGAGCATACACAACCCTATTCCAAACTCAAAAAAAACCATGAAAACATATCATCTATAAAAACATAAGCCAAATTTTGTTAGGAATATTACTATAAACTCAATAAATTGACAAAAGCAAGAACTAAAAACTCTTAAGAAATGACCACAATCCTAAAAACACCAAAACTAAAATTTTGAAATTTGTGAAAAGTTTAACTCGATGCATGGGCACCCCTCTAGATGCACATATGCTCATATTCATGCACTCAGAATGATGCACAAGCATTCTTCTATCACTTTTGCACAATCAATAATTCATGGGTGTTTCTAGTGAGACATAGGTGCCTCTCTACATACACAGACAAATTTTTCACTCAAGATGAAAAACATCATTGTTGCAATGGCACTCACATTGATGCATAGGAGCTCAAATTCATGCACATGCACTCACAAAGATTCATAGGCACCCCACTAGATGCATGGGAGCTCAAAGTCATGCACAGGAACCATTTTCCTATAGGTGGTCAAAAATATGGGTTTTTGAGTAGATTTCTTGAAAAAAAGGTCCAATATTTGGGATTTTGGGTCAATTTTTTAAGGGATTCTCCTCCTTATATCCTGCAATGAACATGGAAAAACAATCTATACCACTAATCTAGTTGAAACAACTACCTAGATTTGAAAGAAATTGATACAAAACTTTGAAAATTACTCTAAACCTTTGAAATTAATCTACAAAGATTGAAAAACTAATCTAAAAATCTTGAAAATAATCTTGAGATCTTAAAATTAAACTAGAAAACTTGAATTTAATCTAGAAACTAGAAATTACTCTAAAAAAATTGAAATGTAATACTTTGAGACTAAGTTCGAAAGCTTAAAAATTGAATGCAATGGGGTATGCTCCCACTAGGCATGCCAAATGAAAGAACCCTATACTTTTACAAAGAAAATACCAAATATAATCAAGGAAGGATAACACCATTTCCACCTTATAGCTAAGGATTTTAAGTCTAGGAATGTAACATTAAGATAGAAGCTAAAAGGAATGCTTAACTAGTATGAAAACAATGCAATATCTAACTAAACGTCCCTACTAATATGCTTTAATTACATAACATGGGTCTAAATAGACCTAAGAGGGAAATCAAATAGTTATGGTTGCTACTCCAAAAAATGGTGAAATGACCTCTCCAAATGAATTGTTAAGTCACTTTAGATATTCATCTACTAACCTTGTTGAAGGTTTGAGACAAGGATTGAACTTCACTATGAATCATATGTATTATATGAGATGCAAATCAAAGCATAGTGTAAAATATAAAGGAATGAGGTGCACTATTTTCATAGTTTTCCTTTTGGGAGAAAATTGTATTTTAGTGCATGTGGGTCCCCAAAAGATTAGAATTGCTAATCATAATTAGGCCTTGCTAATCAAAATTAGTTAATTACTAAGTGATTAAGAGGTACGAAGCTTTAGTCAATCACTTAGGGTCAACTAGGAGGCTAAGATAAGCTTCTAAAGCTTGTTGAGACATTGTGGAGGTCAATAAGGTGATTTTTAATTATTGGAAGAAGGGTTTGAGCCAAAAGTAGGGTATGTTGACCAAAACAAGGGGAAAATAGGCTTAATTAGCTAATAATAGCTAACTGTCTATTTGGAAGAGGATTTTGGTTTACGATTCCCCATAAAGTGGTATCCTGAATGTGAAAGAGGTTTGGTGATCAACGAAGTGCTTGTTAATTGACGAAAGTGAAAAAAAATATTATTTAATTAGCAAAAATTACTAATTATAACGGAATTGGCAAGAATGAGAGTGATTTGTGTGTGTTTGGAAATAAAATTGCAAATTCATAATTTAGGTGTCGAAATACTGGAGAGATATCAAAACTTCCAGACAATTCTACCTCATAAGAATTATCATTTATCTTCTTCACAATTTTGGAGGGAAAAATATTTTTGTAATTTATATTGTTATAGGTTCCTTTTGGAAACATTTTCTTCCAAAGGTATATCATAACCAACTCACCAAATAGAAACACTTTCCTCCTTGTCTGCACATATGCTATTTCCTTATAATGATCATTACTAGTATGTAACTTCTTCCACACTTCTTCATGTGGTTGTTGTATATGTTCATCAAATACTTCTACATCATCACCGACTCTGCCATCCATTTGTAGTTGCACCAAATATATAACCGCTTTTGGATTACTCCCATACACAATATAAAATGAGTATTTCCTGTGGATCTATTTACGGAGATATCATAAGAAAAATCATCTTTTGGTAATGCTAAGTCCCTTTTTTTTTGGATTTTCCCCAACTATGCATCTTAACAAGTTTCCCAAAAACCTACTTACCACCTCTTTTTCCCATCAGTCTGAGGATGATAGGCACTGCTGAAATGTAGTTTATTTCCAAACTTCTTCCATAATGACTTAAGAACCTTGTGTCCCTATCTAAACTAATGGTTTTTGGAACACCATTCAAGTCAACAACTTCTCTAAAAAACAAATCTACTACTCATTTCACATCACCAATTTTCTTGCAGGAAATAAAATGAACCATATTATAAAACCTATCAACAACCACAAAAATTGGGTGATTACCACATTGTGTTTTTGGTAATCCCAAAACCAAATCCATACTCAAATCTTTCCATGTAACTTTAGGAACAGGAAATGGCATATACAACCCTGTATTTTTTGCATGGCCTTTTGAGACATGGAAAATTTGACACCTATCCACATATCTTACCAAATATATTTTCAACTTTGGCCAATAATATTTCTTTGATACCAAGGCTATTGTTTTATCCTTACCAAAGTGCCCAGCCAATCCTATGCTATACATCTCTTTCACTATATTATTTCTCACAGACCCAAATGGAATACATAGTTTTCATCCCTTTAATAGATAGCCATCCTCCAAAAGGTACTCATACTAAAAATCTCCTGCTTTGCCTAACAATCGTCTACTTAACCTTTCACAATATATTTAAAATAAGGATAAAAAAATACAAACCCTTTATTGCTTCAAAACAAACCATGTCTTTCTTACTAGTTATAAATTGAATCACATGCCTACTCAATGCATCCAAAACTTGGTTTTGTTTGCCTTATTTATGCTTTAAAGAAAAATTATAACCCTGTAAAAAAGATACCACTTTGCATACTTACTATTCAAATTATTTTGTGTATTCAAATACTTTAGGGCTATGTTGTTTGTAAATAACACAAACTCCTTAGGCACTAAGTAATGCCTTTAATGCTTCAGTGCTTATATAATTGCATAAAATTCCACATCATAAGTAGAGTAGTTATTTATTACCTCATTCAATTCCTCACTAAAGAAAGTTATTGTATTCCCTCCTTGACTTAAGACAACACCAATACCTACATGTGAGGCATCACAATCAACCTTGAAAAATTTATCAAAATATTGTAGTGCAAAAATATGTGCTTTTGTCACCTTCTCCTTCAAGAACTGAAAGCTATCCTCAGCTGTCTTTGTCCACAAAAACTCCCTTCCCTTTGTGCAATCTATTATAGGTGCTAAAATATTGATAATGTTTTTAATAAATTTTATGTAAAATGTTTCTAAACCATGAAAGTTTCATACATCTATTATAATCCATAGAGCAGGCCATTTAATAACTACCTTTATTTTTTCTGAGTCCATCTGTGCCCCATTTGCTAAAATAATAAAACAAAAAAATACAAAAATATCTTCCATAAACATGCACTTATTCAAATTTGCATAAAGCTTCTCTTTCCTTAACACTTCAAATATTACCCTCAGATGCCTCAAATGTTCTTCTTTAGTTTTAGTGAAAATCAAGATATCATAAAAAAAACCACAACAAACTTACCATTGTACTCCCACAACACAATTTTCATCAACCTCATAAAAGTGATAAGTGCATTAGATAACCTAAATGGCATCACCATCCACTCATATAATCCATTCCCTATCTAGAATGTGTTTTTCCACTCATCTCCTTCTCTAATCCAAATATGATCCTAAGTGCTAAGAAAATCAATATTGGTGAAATAGATAGATCCATCAAGCACATTCATCATATCATTAAGGTGAGGTATATGAAACCTATTCTTGATTGTGATTTTATTGATTTCACTGCTATCCGTGCATATTCTCCATGTTCCATCCTTATTTGGAGTTAAAATAGTTGGAGTTACACAAGGACTAATGCTCTCCCTTACTACACCTTTTCTCATGAGATCTCTCACTTGATTATTCAACTCTACATGTAATGTCGAGCTCATCCTATAAGCCACTTGATTTGGGAGTGATTACCCTGGGATCAAATAAATATGGTGCTAGATATCTCTTTTGGGTGGTAACCCATTTGGTATCTCATCAGGAATAACATTATAAAATTATTTTATTAATTATGTTTATTCTACTCATATTTTTACACTTGCATGTTCATCCTTATTTGTGACCAAAACGTAACAAAACCAATTTTCCTGTTCATCCTTCACAAATTATTTTACAGAAAACATATTTTCAGCCTTTCCCTCTTTCTTAAGAGGTAGTAAAACTATTTTATTGACATCCTTAAAAAAATTAAATGTATTCTTCCCCCTGTCATGAATAAATTTTCTATCAAATTGCCATGGTTAGCCTAGTAGCATATGACATGCATCCATAGGAATAACATCACACCAAATCTCATCCTTATAACTTTTCCGAATAGAAATTTTTATAAAACATCTCTTATCAATAGTAACTTCATTACCCTTCTTAAACCATGCTACATTGTAAGGGTTATGATTATTCTCACAATGAAACCCTAGTTTCTCAACCAACTCATTCGAAACCATGTTCTTACAAATACTGTCATCAATAATAACATTACATACCTTTCCTCATGACTTGCATCTTGTTCTGAAAATATTTATACGTAGACATACATCCCCCTTGATCTCCTTTCTTGGAGAAATCATCATCCTTTTGATCATCAAATTTTCTACCACATTTGGTGGAATTTCTAGGTTTTGATCATCTTCTTCTTATTCAACTTCAAAAATATTTAGTCTTGGATGTTATACTTTTCTCTTGTCACGTGTATAATAATTCAGGCATTCAAAATCTCTATTCCCCTCTTCACCATATCTGTATCACAGAAATGGTCTTTTTGGAGCCTCCCATCCTCTGCCGCCAGCATCGCCTTTACCTCTTTACTGATTTGGTAGACCTTTTCTTGTATCTTCTTTCTTTTCCACTCCATGAGGTTGTTCTCCTCTACCTTGGCTGAAACTAGCTCATCCCCAAAAGGATGATGAGGCCCCCTATTCATCCCAAGAGATCTCCTAAAACTTTGATGGTTTTATTTTTCTTTGGCCTTTAAAGCTAGTATATAGGCATCCTCCATGCTTTTGATCATGTGCATTCTTAGCTCATCTTGAATTTAAAACTTTAATCCATTTAGATACCTTATAGCCATTTGTTCCTAAGTTTATTCAAGCTATACATGAATGGATAACTTGGAAAACTCATATGTGAATTCTTCCATGGTTTGTATGTTCTGTCTGAGATTACAAAACCTCGTGAAAAGGGTTTGTGCATAATCCATAGGGATAAATTTTTCTTTTATATTCTTTTCCATCTTACTCCATGTCTTAATCCTTTCTTTCACCTTTCTTGACTTCTCCTTTTTTATGTGATCCCACAATAACATAGCATGACCTTTTAATTTTATGCACGCAAATTTTACCTTCATTTCCTCTAACATAGTCTTCCACTCAAAAACATTTCCCATGCTATTCAACCATTCGATCAACTCCTCTAGTTTTACACTACCTCCATATTTTAAAAAATCAACTCTTATCCCATCATTCTTTCCTTATAATGCTCGAAGCATGATTTATTCAAAAGATAAGGGTAGTCCTTGTGCTTCCTCCTCTTCAAAAAATTCATCTTCATCTGTGTCATCTGTACCTTGATTCCCTTAATTGGCTATGGTTGTAGCAAGAATAGAAACATGCCTTTGCAGATCCTACATGTTTCTATTCATCTAGGAAATTCTACCCCCTCTTCCTCTTCCTCTTCCTGCCATTATGTTTTTTTCCTTCACCAAGACTCCAAATTTCTCTGATACTAGATAATGTAGCCAACTTTAACACCAACTCAATACAATGAAAATATCTTGAACTCAAAATAAATAAATCTTCTTCTTTTTTATTGAATCGTGAATTACAATGCTTCATTAATAGGAAACCAACTACCAACTCAATTTTCCAAGAAAACTCTAACTAAATTTGACTAAATCTACTCTAGGTGGTGGAATTTACTATTTCTAGTAGTTTACTAGAACCTAATATTCTTAGTAAGTTGATGTTCTTATTTGTATGTGAACAAAAATTTCCACAGATCCTCTACATGCTTAAATTAGAGGAATTTCCAACTTCCTAATCTACTTTGAATTCAAGAGAATAAATTCACTAATGCCCTAAAATAGGGGGAAAAATTGAATTATAACTTAGATCCTAATTTTTCGCCTTCAAATGGTGGATTTCGGGCAAGAAAATGTGTCTAAATGTGCTACATATGGAAAAGTTGATTGATTAGTGTGTTCATCTTGTCAAAAGAGGTGGTTTTAAAAAAATGGACCTAAATGGACACCCAGAGCACAAGTTATGACCTTTTCAAGTTCCTGCTACAAATAGTGCATCAAATGGTAGACATATTTTTGCTACCACCTCTATAGAAAGAAGTATTGCAAACTACAATTTTTTTTTCAAATTATTTAAGTGGAATCTCTTGATAGAATATTCATGTATTATGACATCATAATCTAGTCACTATTATATGTAGAGAGGCCAAAATAATTAGTGAAAATTTAATCCATTTTTTTTATTAATATATAAACACAATAATAGTAAATTGGTGTACATTGATTAATTCTACATATTGCACTTATCCAAGACATTTCACACTCATAGGAGTTTTGTCTCCTCTATTATATGAAATTTCTAACCTTTCTTATAACAACTCGACCCTAATTTAGTGAGTGGTTTATGTAACACCTGCTAAAAACAACCCACTTGAGACCCAAGAACAACCTAGGATTAGTTAGGAAACTTATGGAATAATTTTTTTTTTTGTTTAAAAGAGTCTACAACTAGGGTACAGGGCAACAACTGACACTAACAAGTTCCTAGAACAATTCTAATTCACTAGAACATAATTTTCCTTTATTAATCAATTATTAGAGGTCATAATGCCCAAATTTTAGGGTTAGAAGGTTCAATAAGGTTTAGAGGGTAATTGCTCACCATACCCACTCTCTAACAGGCTTAAAGGTTCAACTTGACTTTTCTCAAACTTAATGCATTCAAAAAATTTCCTAAATTATTTCCATTGGATAGGAAATTTCCTCACCTTTCCAATGATATAAAGAAGTCCTCATAACTCCTCACATTTTTCAAGTTATGTCGGTGGTCCTTGGGGTGATAATTTTCCCCAAAAGCGGGCCTACGGGCACAAGGTTGAAGATTTTCCACAAGGGTGGGTCAGTAGGCCATAGGGAGACTTTAGGAAAGTTTCCAGTGTAGGGAAAACAAACTAACTTTGCACTCCCACCCCCGCAAGTTTTCTAGGGACACGTGGTGCCTTCTAAGCCAACGCAAGTAAAACGTAGTAGCGGGGAGGAATAAAGTTTTGCACCCCAAAGGAAAAAAGGAATAAATTCACCCACACCTCTGTCGACACCTCGTGATGTCACGTTGTAGCCTATGATTGTCTGCGAGTTGGTGGGGAAAATTCAGAAAATTTTCCCAAAAAAATTCCAAAGCTCAAAGGTGAAAAAAAGGGCCTGCTCCTCCACCGATGCTTCATTGTGCCATGTGGCAACCTTTGATTGGCTGCGGACTGGTGAAGAAAATTTGGAAAATTTTCCAAAATTTTTTTGGGAGTGCTAAGTTTAAAAGAGATCCACCCCTCCACTGACACCTCATGGTGCCATGTGGCAGTCTCTGATTGGCAGTGGATTGGTGGGGTGGTGGAGAAAAATTGGAAAATTTTCCAAATTTTTTTCAAAATCTCCAAGGGAAAAATTTGGGACCGCGGGCCCACCAGGGAAAATTTTCCCAATTTGTTTTTTGACTCCAAGCAAAGAAAAACTTCAGAAAGCCATAACTTTTGATAGAGATCTCATTCTTGGGAAAACAATGACTTTTTGGAAATCTCTCGATGTCCTCTTTCTATAGGGTTCATTGGTTTTAAATTTTGATGAAGGCTAAGGGGTCAATTTATTGAAAACAATCTGCATTCTTTTATAGTTTGAATTGGTAAATTTTAATTTAGAAAATTTTGTTCAATTTCTTCTTGTTCCTCTGTCAACATGTCAAATAGACACGAAGATTTTTTCTTAGGTGGATTTAGGTTAATTTTGTTAGGTAGGTCTATTTGATAAAGTTCCAATTCGAAATTTTATAATTTTGACAACAAAGCAAAAGTGAAAGTTTTGAACTCGGTTTTGCCAAGTTTTGAAAGATTTCTTGTAAGTATTTTTGTCTAGTTGGATTCGTTTAGGGAAAAATACTTTATTTTAATCATTTGATCTATTATTCCACTGTTGTAGGTTTGAACTGTGCATTTTGGGTAAATTAATTACCATTTGAAAATATGTACCAGAGATCAAATTTAAAAGGGTTTAATTTTCATTTTCTTATTCCAAGTACTATAATGTGCTCCAATTCAATATAATACATTTAGTTGATTCAATTCAAACCATTCAAAAATAAAAACAAAATACAATTTTGATTATCAGCTTTACACATTTCAAAAGATGGAGTTCTGCATTGTCCTTCTTACGTATTTAATTCTTTCAAACAGAGATTTGAATTCACATTTAGATGTTCAATTTTAAAACAATAATGCAAATTGAGAAGGTAATGCAATCCCTTATTGATTCCAAAATAAAACTTTACAACCTTTCTTTCATTCTTCAAGTTCATCATACAGAATACAACTCTTTCACATTCTTTTAAAGACTGAACTCAGAGTTTATTTATTTTACATTTCACTTCAAAACTTTCATAAACAATACCACATCTTTCTATTACAAAAAAATTACAAGTTCCTCTACTACAAGTGGGAAAGGTTACAATAAACTTTATCTCAGCAAGGGACTCTCAAACTACCTTATTCTTAGCTCTAGAAATACAAGTGCATATATATCATTCTCCCACATTGTAATCACAATAAGAGTAGGGGAAAGGAAATGCTCTCCACCCAACCAAGACATCCAATGAAGAGGAGAAGCCATCATTCTTCATCATCCCCTGAGCCCCAACCACAATGCCATAAAAGATGTGATCCAACTCATGGCAACAATACGCTTCCATAAAATACACAAGCAACACTTTCACAATCAAACATAGTTTGAAAAATTGAATGTAGTTTACAATTACATTAAAACACGAAAAAAAATAATACAGCTTCATCAAGCAACCCAAAGGTGTAAGAAACTATCAGGGATGCTTCTTATACCTCCCAAAAACGGAAATGGGTATCACCACCTGAATTACAAACTACCAAAATATAGTATATCACATCCCTGACATTCCTTATGCCTCCCCAAAGTACCTCTTATTCCTCACATTTCCATATGCCTCCCCAACCTCTTATGACACTCCATAATGAGTAAAAAAATGGAAGATATTTCTTTACAAGGAGGAACCTAAAACCCAACTCCCTCCACACTTATACCTCCCTAAAACACACTTGTTCCTCCTACAAATTAAACCCCATAGTCTTCACCTACACCATACCTAGGCCATCTACACAAAATCCCACAACATACCAAAACATTCATACATTAACATTTACATTCATACAAGAAGAGCATTTCAAAAGAAAAGTTCCTACCTCTCCATGATGGAGTTTCCCAAGTTCCAAACAATGGTTATTTCCAAGAAAACAATCCAAAAATCAGCCAAGTATAAGTATTCCAAAATCTTCCAACTACTCCAAAAGCAAGAGCTCCCAAGCACATCAAAATAATTCACCCAAGAAGCAAGTCTCCAAAGTGAAGCAACCCCAAATAAGGCAAGCAAATCAAATTTTATAGAAGAGGGAAGGGAAGAGGATGAGGTGGATCCATGTCGGATGCCATATCACACATCCTCAACCCCAACACAAGTTTAACTTCATTATCCAGTGCGCAATAAATAGTTAGGTGAGTAATATGACAATTTACTTACATACCCCAAAACAAACCCACACCCCAAAGGACTGAAATTACAACATGTAAGAAAAGTTAAACTAAAACCTACAAATTTTCTTCTCAAAAATCATTATAAAAGTCAAATTTCAACTCTCCAACCATAGGTATGGTTCGTAAATAAATTTAAGAGGTATGGGACAAGTTTAAGTTGTCCCACAAGCCTCCAAAATCAGCCTCCAATGACAATTTCGATTTTCCAAGAAGGTGGAGTGTTTCTCACTCAACAGTTAACTCACACATCACATACATATCTCTTACGCATACTTATTTATGGTGACCTTGTTGAATTCATCTAGAATTCCAATGTGGTTGGTCTCCAATCCCCTGATGTTTGTTGTGATATTTTAAATTGAACATCAAAAATACCTCCTTCAGCCTCATGGCCATATCAGAACATCCAAAATAATATTAATATAATTCCCAAAATCATCTAGATATATGAATCACAACAACATCAAAGCAATCTAACAATATCATTTACAATTTTATCAGCAAGTATATCATCAACCAATAATTTCCATTTCTAGGTCTACTAATAATATCCATAACATAACCATGTAAAACAGTATATCATCATCAATATCAAAAATTCCTCTAATAATCATCATGCATTATAATTGAATCAAGTCAATAATAATCCATAATATAACATCTATCATCATACTATAATAAGGTCCATAATCATATCAATAATATAGTCAGGAATATCATGATTAGTATAAAAAGGTGTCAAAGGGAAGTAGGAATTACATCCCCATCCCCTTAGACTCGACTTTCTCATGGAAGTAACTGGAACAACTCTGGAAACTTAAATCATAGCAAGGTAGCATCCTCCCATGTAGGTGCAATCTCATCATATGTGTCCCACTACATCCAAACCTGATCAACCTCTCTACTTCGAAGGCCCAGGGTCCTACGATCTACGATGTGAACTTACTCCACCAACACATGCCCCTCATCCTACACCTGCAATGATGTCCAATCTAGCACATGAGAAGGATATGCAACATATATCCTAAGAACTAGAACATGAAACACATCATGTGCACGAGACAAGCTGGGTGGTAATGCTAGATGGTAGGCCAAAGGGTCGATACACTCTAAGATTTCAAAAGGACCCACGAATCTAGAAGATAACTTAGAACCTTTTCTATAACAGAGAGGGATATTATGTTGCCTAACAGAAAGGAACTCCTTCATGCCCACATCAAAACTATTGTCCATCCTTTGCTGATCCGCATACTTCTTCTACCTATCTTGTGCCTTCTGCAATCACTATTTGATCAAAACCACTTGCTGCTCCATGTCCTATAGCAAAGTTGGTCTAAGAGAAACCTTGTCCTCTAGTCTGTCCTAACTAAGAGGTGTCCTACACTCTCTACCATACAAAGCCTGAAAAGGACCCATGCTTATAGAACTCTAAAAACTATTATTGGAGGAAAACTCCACCAAGTACAAGTACTCCTCCCATCTAGACTACTGATGCATCACATACATCCTTAGCATGTCCTCTAAAATTTGATTCACTCACTCCATTTGTCCATCTGTCTTAGGGTGATATGTTGTGCTAAATTTGATTCTTTTCCAGAGGGCGTGTTGCATGGTAGTCCAGAAATGGGAAGTATACAAAGGATCATTGTCACTAATGATCTTTCGTGGAATCCCATGCAACCTGAAAATCTCATCCAAATATACCCATGTGATTGCACTAGGTGTATAAGTGGTCTTCACTAGAGTAAAGTGAGACTTTTTTTTCAATTTATCAATAGTGACCATAATGGCATCGTGGTGATATCTCGACATCGGTAGCCCAACAATGAAGTCCATGGAAATAGTGTCCCACTTCCATTATGATATAGCATGAGGAAAGAGAAGGCCAGCGGGATGCTAATGCTCATACTTTAGTTTCTAGCACTCTAAACATCGTGACACAAATTGAGCCACATCTTTGCAAAGTCCTCTCTAGTGATACACCTAGCTCAAAGTATCCTACATCATTTTCAAACTAGGATGGGCTGAATAGGGTGCACGATGTGCCTCTACCAAGATGTCCTGCCTCAATCCTCCCTCTCTAGGAACATAAATTTGACCTCTTTTCCTAAGAAAGCCATCTACCTCTACTGAGAAACCATCAAACTTCCCCTCGACGGGTCTTTGAGACTCGATCTCTATTCAAACTGCAATGTAGAAGTTGTCAAGATGAAGCTATTGTAGGATCCTACTCCATAAATTTGTGCCCACTGAAGTAGCCATAATCACATGTCTTTGTCTATGGAGAGCGTCTGCCACCACATTCTCCTTCCCATTCACATGATCTATCTCCATATCATACTCACAAAGCAACTCCATCCAACGCCGTTGACGAGCATTGAGATTGGGCTACGTGAAGAGGTGGTGAAGACTCAAGTGATCTATCATGAGTGTGAATCTCTATCTAAGAAGAAAATGCCTCCATTAAACCAAAGTGTGCACAACTTCCGCAAGCTCAAGATCATGATTTGGATAATTAAGTTTGTAATCTTTGAGCTTGCGAGACTTAAAAGCCATTACTCTTCCCTTCTGCATCAACACACCACCAAGCCCTACTAAAGAAGCATCTGTGCAAATGAAAAACTTGCCATGTGGATTCGGCACTACAAGAATAGGTGTTGTAATAAGACACTCCTTTAGTGTACTTAAGGCCTGCTCACACCTGTCTGACCAAATAAACTTCTTCCCTTTCCTCTGAAGGGAAGTGATGGGGTGTGCAATTCGAGATAAGTCTTGAAAAAATTTCTTGTAGTAGCCTGCTAGTCCCATGAAGCTGCGCACCTTAGTCACAATAGTGGGTGTTAGCCAATCCATAATAGCTCTAATCTTAGAAGGATTGATGGTGATACTTTCCCCATAAATGATATGACTGAAATACTACACCTCCATCTGAAAGAATGCACACTTCTCCAAGTTCTAGTAAAGCTATTACTCCCGAAGACAATAAAGAACCTGGTGAAGGTGCCCCTCATGTTCCTCATGCATACATGAGTAAATCAAATTGTCATCAAGGAAGATGAGAACGAAGTGATCTAAGAAGGTCCTAAATACCCCATTCATCAAACTCATAAACACTGCAAGGGCATTAGTCAAGCTAAAGGGTACCACCTTGAACTCATAGTAGCCATATCTCGTCAAGAAGGTGGTCTTATGAATGTTCACCTCTGAAATCCTTAGCTGATAATAGCCTGAATTAAGGTCTATCTTAGAGAAAGTTGTGGCTCCCTTCATCTGATCAAAAAAATCATCAATGTGCAGAAGGGGATAATGATTATTGATCGTTACTTTGTTCAGCTAGCAGTAATCAATACACAACCACAAGGATCCTTCCTTATTTAAAAAGATCACCACTACACCCCAAGGGGAAATAGTAGTATGAATTAGGCCCTTCTCTAGAAGGATCTCAAGCTGTAACTTGAGCTGACAAAGCTCTGAGGTAGTCATCCTAAAAGGTTCTCATGAGATAGGATCTGCTCCAAGAACCAGATCTATATAAAATCAATCTCACGTGGGGGTGGTAACCCCAGTAGCTCCCATGGAAAGACATCTACAAACTCTCTCAAAATGGTATGATCATCTAGCGATGGTCCACTAGTTCCATCCTCTGATCTGTCACTGACTTTCACAACATACATCTGACAACCCCATTGCACACCCCACTTAGGCTGCATAGTAGAGATGGTGCAAATAGAAACAAGTCTCCTAACCCCTGAAATCACCGACTCAACTCCCAAATCATTTCCACTGTAGACAACCAATCCATACCCAAGATGACTCCATAAGATCCCAAAGGAAGAATACAGAGATCCAAGGTAGTGGTGAAAGGTCCCAAATCCATCACACACTCGTTAACTAAGGAGTCTATAAAGATCTTGGATCCAAAAGCCATCTCAACATCCCCACTATGACCCAGCCTAAATGCTACCAACTTGCATCACTCTACTAAAGATGGTGTAATAAAAGAATCAGAAGAACCAAAATCAAACAAAATGGAGGTAGGAATACCACCAATGGTACCTGTGTTCTCAATAAGTATACTTTGGTGCTCTTTCTGGTGGTTCTCAACCACTGTATACATCCTATGATTGTACCCCATATCACAAAAAATAGGCTCTGAGATCTGTGTCTTACCCTTGTTATTAGGGTTCTGTGTGCAGTCTCTCAAGAAATGTCCAGTAACACCACAACCAAAACAACCACCTGATCCTCTCCCCTGTGTAGTAGAGTCGGCTGATACTCTGGAGGTCTGTGGTGTGGATCTTGATGATCTAGCTTTACTCCACTGAGGACTCTACTAGCGAGCTCCTACTGAGTGATCTCTCTGGGCATCCTATGTCCTAATGGGACCCCTAAGAGGAGGCCTCATGTCCTGACCTCTTTGTGCATCAAATCTCTGTAGAAGTATATAAGGTAGGCGAGACTGTTGTTACTACTGCTATGGTCTAAAAGATGACTGTACTGAACCCTGTCCACCTCGAGGGAGAGGTACTGACCCCCTCAATCTATTATCCTACATCTAATGTATGGGGCTCCAGACTCAGTCTCTAGCCTGCTAGGTTTTTCCCTGATTCTCCTCTCCTATATAGGCCTTATCGAGGGCCTCAACTAATGTATGTGGACAATGGATCCAAGCTACACCTCCAATGTCTATGTTCAGGCCCCAAATGAACCTATGGATCTCCACCTTCTCATCCTGCATGTAATCAACATACTGGAGTAGATCCAAAAATCTACTCTCATACTCAGTTACTGTAAGAGATTCCTGTTGGAGGTCATGGAACTCATCTATCTGATGTTGTATGAACCTCTGTGACAAATATCTACTCCTGAAATTCTCCTCAAAGAGCTCCTAGGTAACTATCTCAGAATCAACATCGAGCTTCTGCTCCTCTGTCTGCCACGAGCTTTTGTGTCTCTAGAACAAGGACAAAGCTTGAAGCATCTGCTCAAGCTCACCAACCAGGCCTCTACCTGAAATCCACCTATGTCATCAAAATAATAGGATGGCTAAAGCTTCAGGATCTCCTTGATGTGATCTGTAACTATGGTCTGACGGCCTTTAGGTATCTTTGTATGCTCATCCCTAATCCTACGGCTCTGAGACCTCTCTCTATGCCTTGAAACTTGGTCACCTTGTCCCCTCTATGGTGACTCTACTCTAGCTGACTCTGCATGGGAATTCTCTCCTCTATGTTCCTTGCTGGTTCGAGGTGATACATGACAGTCAATGGAAGTGAATCTATCATGTGTCTGGCTACATGTCCTCCTACTGATCCTCTGCGTAGAGTGGTATTAACATCTTGAAGAGTCTACAAAATATGGGTTAGGATGGCTGATACAACATGATTTGGTGGTGGTATGCATAGGTCTAGGTGGAAAGGCTCCTCATCTTGTCTGCACCTCCTGCACAAAGCAAGATAAGAGTTAGTTCATGCTTCTAAGTTTCATTCACTTTCCATGTTTACTAAAATATGTAATTTCTAAACTAAGTTGTTTTCTAGATTTACAAGTGTGCTAGGTTTAAGGTTCATGCCTCAAGTTTTCTAGTGTGCCTAATGGCCCCAACTTTTGAACCACTTCTCTAATACCAGGTGTAACACCCACTAAAAACAACCCACTTGAGACCCAATAAAAACCTAAGATTATTTAGGAAAATTATGGAATAATTTTTTCTTGTTTATAAGAGTCTACAACCAGGTTACAAGGCAACAACTAACACTAACAAGTTCTAGAAAAATTCTAATTCACTAAAACATACTTTCCCTTTATTAGCAATTATTAGAGGTCATAAGGTCCAAATTTCAGGGTTATAAGGTTCAACAAGGTTCATAGGGTAATTGCTCACCATACCCACTCTTTAACAAGATTAAAGGTTCAACTTGATTTTTCTCAAACTTAACGCATTCAAATATTTCTTAAATTATTCCCATTAGATAGGAAAGTTCCTCACCTTTACAATGATATAAATAAGTCCTCCTAACTCCTCATATTTTTCAAGTTATGTGCCGACGGGCCTTGGGGTGAAAAGTTTCCCCAAGAGCGGGCTTATGGCCCTAAGAGTGAAAATTTGCCCCAAGGGTGGGTCGGCGGGCCACGGGGAGACTTTTGGACAATTTCTAGCATGGGAAAAAAAAACTAACTTTGCGCCTGCGCCCCCGTAAGTCCTCCAGGGACTTGTGGTGCCTTTTAAGACAACGTGGGTAAAACAGAGAGGTGGGGAAAAATAGGGTTTCACGCCTCGAAGGAAAAAAGGGATAAATAAACCTGCACCTCTACCAATGCCTCGTGATGCCACATGGCAACCTCTAATTTGTTGAAGTCGGCAAGGCGGTGGGGAAAACTTTGAAAATTTTCACAAAAATTTTCAAAAGCTCAAAGGGAAAAAAAATGGCCCACTCCTCCACCGACGCGTCGTTGTGTGACATGGTAGCCTTTGATTGGCTGCGGGCCGGTGGAGAAAATTTGGATAATTTTCCCAAAAAAATTTGTGAGCAATAAGTTTAAAAGAGATCCGCCCCTCCGCTGACACCTCATGGTGCCATGTGGCAGCCTCTGATTAGCTGCAGGCTGGCAGGACAGTGGGGAAAAATTGTAAAATTTTACCAAAATTTTTCCAAACCTCTAAGCAAAAAATTTGGGCCCGCGAGGGAAATTTTTCCACATTTTTTTTTACGCCAAGTGAAGAAAAACTTCATAAGGCCATAAATTTTGATAGAGAGCTCAGTTTTGGGAAAACGAGGACTTTCTTGAAATATCTTGATGTCCTCTTTACACATGGTTCATTAGTTTTACATTTTGATAGAGTTCAAGGGGTCAATTTTGCAAAAATTATCTAAAGGATTTTATAATCTGAATTAGTAAATTTTAATTTATAAATTTTTGTTCAATTTGTTCTTGTTTCTCTCTCAACATGTCAAATACACATGGAGAATTGTAGATTTAGGTTAGTTTTGTCAGGTAGGTCTATTTAATAGAGTTCCAATTCGAAATTTTACAATTTAAACAGTAAAACAATAGTGAAAGCTTTGAACTCAGTTTTTCTAGGTTTTGAAATATTTCTTTTAAGTATTTTTTTCTAGTTGGATTCATTTAGGGAAAACTACATTTTAATTGTTTAATATATTATTCCATTGTTGCAGGTTTGAACTGTGCATTTTGGGTAAAGTAATTACCATTTGAAAATACATAGTAGAGATCAAAATTTAAAAGGGTTTAATTGCCATTTTCTTGTTCCAAGTATTATAATGTGCTCCAATTCAAATATAATACATTTATTTGATTCAATTCCAACCATTCAAAAATAAAAACAAAATACAATTCTAATTTTCAACTTTACACATTTCAAAAGATAGAGTTATGCATTTTCCTTCTTACACATTTACTTCTTTCAAATAGAGATTTCAATTCACATTTAGATGTTCAATATTAAAACAACAACACAAATTGATAAGGTAATGCAATCCTTTATTGATTATGAAATACAACTTTACAACCTTTCTTTCATTATTTGAGTCCATCATACATAATACAATTCTTTCACATTCTTTCAAATACTGAACACAAATTTTATTTCTTTTACATTTCACTTCACAACTTTCATAAAAAATTACCACATCTTTCTATTACAAAAAATTTACAAGTTCATCCACTGCAATTGGGAAAGGTTACGATAAACTTTATCTCAGCAAGGGACTGTCAAACTGTCTTATTCTCAGCTCCAGAACAACAAGTGCATGTATATCATTCTCCCACTTTGTAATCACAACAAGAGTAGGGGAGAGGCAATGCTCTCCACCCAACCAAGACATCCAATGAAGAGGAGAAGCCATCCTTCTTGATCGGTTGATGAGCCCTAACCACAATGTAATAAAAGTTGTGATCTAACTCATGGCAACAACAGGCTTCCACAAAACATGCACGCAACATTTTCACAATAAAACATAACTTTCAAAAAACTGAATGTAGTTTATAACTACATTAAAACATGAAAAATAATACTAAGGCTTTATCAACAAATCCAAATGAGCAAGAAACTATAAGAGATTCTTCTTATGCCTCAAAAAATGGGAAATGGGTATCACCACCTAAATTAAAAACCGCCAAAATATAGTATATCACATCCCTGACATTCCTTATGCCTCCAAAAATTACCCTTTATTCCTCATATTTCCTTATGCCTCCCCAACCTCTTATGGCACCCCATAATGAGTAAAGAAATGCAAGCCATTTCTTTACAAGGTAGAACCCAAATCCCAACTCCCTCCACACTTATACCTCCCTAAAACACACTTTTTCCTCCCTCAAATTAAACCCCATAGTCATCTCCTACACCATACCTAGGCCATCTACCCAACAGCCAGCAACATACAAAAACATTCATACATTAACACTTACATTCATACAAGAAGAGCATTACAAGAGCCAAGTTACTACCTCTCCATGATGGAGTTTCCCAAGTTCCAAACAACAATTTTTTCCAAGAAAACAATCCAAAAATAAACCAAGAACAAGTATTTTACAATCTTCCAACTACTCCAAAAGAAAGAGCTCCCAAGCATAGCAAAAGAATTCACCCAAGAAGCAAGTCTCCAAAGTGAAGCAACCCCAAATAAGGAAAGCAAATCAAATTTTATAGAAGATGGAAGGGAAGAGGATGAGGTGGATCCATGTAGGATGCCACATCACACATCCTCAACCCCAACACAAGGTCAACTTCATTATCCAGTGCACAATAAATAGGTAGGTGAATAATATGACAATTTACCTACATACCCCAAAACAAACCCACACCCCAAAGGACTTGTTGGTCGTCAAAAAGGACTTCAAGAAGAGGAATAGTCAGGGGACAAGAAGTCCCTCCTCTTTAATGGGAGAGGTTCCCTTATTCAGAAACGAACCTATTTACACATATACAAAGCATGA
This sequence comes from Taxus chinensis, assembly GCA_019776745.2. Taxonomy (NCBI): domain Eukaryota; kingdom Viridiplantae; phylum Streptophyta; class Pinopsida; order Cupressales; family Taxaceae; genus Taxus; species Taxus chinensis. Next base: position 507,463,180 of record CM034156.1, on the reverse strand, counting down.
TTTTCTTGTGGAACTTGGATATTATGAACGTGTTTTCTATAAGGATCATCAATCATAAAAGGACTGAGGAATGAAAATGCGAGAACGAGCAGAAAGGCACCATTCAGAATTATAGATGACAGAGTAATTCCTTATGCATGCGAGGGTACAACGAATTGGAATAAAATCATTTGTGTCACATTAATAAGATGAAATTTGAAAAGACACAAAGTTCTATAAATAACATCTGCAAGAATATAAAGCTTCTTAGCATAATACAGACAAATGATCTAACGAGATTAAATGAATAACTTAGGAATAAAGGAAACTAGATAGACAAAGAATGAAAAATCCTTCTTTATTGATTTCTTTAAGATTTATTTACACTTTCAGAAATAAGCCAAGTTCTTCTTCCTTTCAAAATGGCGAGGAGAGGCCATTATATAGATTACAAATTAGTTACTCTTGGTAACTACTTCTTTTAACTAATGATTAGTTAAAGGGATGCAAATCGCAATACCCCAACTAAATACAATAAATTCATGACGAAGAAGAGAAGAAGGAGAAGAATCAGGAGAAGAAGACAAGCGTTCAAGATTGGGAGGGACCCACTGATTTAAGGATCTGACGTATGAATCTCTTCAACACCTCGACTATGTCTCTGCCATGTGAGACTGATGTGTTGGTTGTAGACTGAGTCCAAAATCTGAGGCACTTCTCCATGCACGTTCGTTAGTTTGCTTGAGTCGGGACTAAAATGAGCTCCGCAAGCGAGTACTGTGTCTGCACATTGCACTGAAATTGGGAAGCCACCGGTGAACGCAAAGCCACTGTCATGAATCATCTGTGCCATAGTTGTAGGGTTTGCGTCTATCATCCTTGCCTAAAAATCCCCAAAATCAAGGTGGCGAACTTCATTTTCCCAGATATTGGGAACGACAGACTCGAGTGGTGAAACTTGTTCCTGCCCCTGAAATTTGATCTTCATGTTGATAGTAACTCGGAGAGCAAAGCTGCAAGCTAGACTTGGGATGGAATCGTAAGGGAAATGGATACACGCGCATAAATTTTGGTTGCAAGGGTTCGAGCAATAGATAGCATGAAAGCAGTGTGCAAAAACGCATAGGGGGTAGTTCATTATATAGCCGTTTAGGAAAGAGAAATACATATCTACCAAATTGAAAAGTAAGATATTTGGGTAGAGCAGGAAAAATTAGCACGAATGGCACTTGGTTCATTTGGGACACGAGGGCTGCGAAAGCGCGAAGTACGCGGTTTGGCCGATTCGGTCGATGAGAGGAAAAGATGCACAAATGCTTTTGGGACATGCAGGATGAAAGTACACGGAATACGTGAATCGACCGATTCGGGTGATGCGGGGAAAAGACGCACAAATGCTTTTGGGACATGCGGGACGAAAGTACGTGGAATATGCGATTCGGTTGAATCGGACGAAAAGGGAACAATGGGTCTGGGTGAACTTGGGACATGTGGGATGATAGTACGAGGAATACGTGAATCAACCAAATCGGGTGAAAAGGGAACAACGGGTCTGGGTGAACTTGGGACATGTGGGACAAAAAGTTCCAACGGGCCCAAAAAGAACGGACTTCGGGTAAACTGGCCAATCGGGGAACAGAGAGCCCAAGTGAACCTGGGACACGTGGGACAAAAATGTCTGACAAGCCCAAAAAACACACAAAATGACCCAAAAAATGCAATTTTTCCCAATTTCCTAACTTTTCACATCACCAGGACAACAGAAAAGACACTTAACGTCAAAATTTTAATTTACAATTTCTTAAAAGCAGGGGAATTTTGAGTAGACAACAGCTGGCTCCTTCTGGGGATGACTTGGCATAAATTCAAAGAATGAGACAAGGCAAGAATTTAGACAAACTCAGGGAAGTAGACCAGTACCTTATCCATTGGGCCACGGAGTCAAAAAGTAAACCAATATAGGAGACAACACCGCAAACAACACACAAAAACAAGGGAAGGAAAGGAGGACACACACTATACAGAATATACACAAGACTCCCTAATCACCTACGACTTAAACATTTTCAGGTACTACCCACTATAAGGAAGTGGGAAAGAAGAACCATCCATATAATCAAGGTAAAAAGAATTCTTACCAGCGAAGTGTCTGATCTTGAAAGGTACGAGCCGAAGGGAATCAAACTTGCCATGACTGCCACGAGGTTCATGCCTTTTATCCCACAACAAAATAGTGTCTCCAACTTTGAAATCCCTGAACTTGGCTTTCTTATCAAATAAGACTTTTACTTTCTGTTGGTGAGAAAATATCCTATCAGCAACTTCCAATTTGTGAAGATACATGATTCTCTTATCCAAAGAATCATTGAAACTAGTATCTTCAATGGCCTTCGTTAAATGTAGAGCTGGAAGCTCCACTGTAACTGGAAATTGGGCCTCCACTCCATATACTACCTGAAAAGGAGACATCCAAATGGCTCTCTTAGGTGTGATCCTATCTGCCCAAAGAGCATCATAGAGTTTCTTGTGCCAATTCCGTTGGGTTTCATTGACTAATTTCCTTATTATGGCCACCAGATTTTTATTTGTTGATTCTACTTGTCCATTTCCCTGAGGATAGTAATCTGAGGAGTGAGCTAGAGAGATGCCATATCCATAGCAAAAATTCATCATCTCAGTTGAAGAAAAATTTGAAGCATTATCTGTCACGATCATGTTTGGCACACCATACCTTATCAAGATGTTTTCTTTGATAAAACTGCATACTACTTCTAAAGTAGTACTCTTTACTGGAATGGCTTCTACCCATTTGGTGAAATAATCTGTGGCAGTTAATACGTGGGTATGACTAGCACTAGAAGAGGGATTAAGTGTTCCAATGAAATCTAAACCCCATTGCTAAAAAGGTTCTTCGATCACAACTGGTTTCAGGGGCAAGGAGGCCAACTTGGGTCTACCCACGAAATTCTGACAAGCCTCACATTTATCAATCCATTTTGATCCATCCTTGAACAAGGTAGGCTAGTAATATCCTCCATGAAGTATTTTATGAGCAGTGACAGTTGATGAGTAATGCCCTCGACATGCCTAATCATGAAAAGCTGAGAGTATCTTCTTTTGCTGTTCCTTGTCCACACATTTCAAAAACCTTCCATCTAACCCACATTTATACAAGGCATTTTCCCACAACACATATTGGGTTGATGTTAGTTTAACGGCTCTCTTATCTTTGGCAGTCAAATGAGAGGAGCATTCTCCATAGGTGAGAAAGTGAGTGATATCAACATACCATTCATCAACTGAACTAAGAAAAAGAACGGTAGGAAGACCAACTTTATCCTCCAGTAACTCATGTCTAGCTCCTTCAGCAATGAGTTAACACATGCCTTTTCCACGGACGAGCTTGGTTGGTTTGATGTCAATATCATATTCTTGAACCTTGGTCACCCAGTTCCCTCTCTTTGATCCAAATTCCTGCTGTGTGAGAATTGACTTGATAGTTGTATCCGGTACCAACACCATGGAGTGAGAGTTAAGAATGTAAAAATGAAACCGCTTCATAGCTTTAACCACTGCAAAATCATGTGTTTCCATTATGGTGTATTTTAACTCATGATTCTTTAGAATATAGCTCATAAATGTAATTGGAAGTTCGTGCTCATTAGAATCTTCCTGAGTCAAAAGAGCAGCCAAGGTGTTATCTGTGGCGTAGCAATAGATAATGAAATCTTTGCTAAAATCTGGACATGCTAAAACAAGAGTTTTAGCAATGGCCCTTTTAATACCTTCAAAGGATTCTTTCCCTTTAGGAGACCAACCAAATGTTTTTCCTTTCATCATTTGGGAGATATTCAAAGTTAGCTCTGTAAAATCAAGGATGAACCTTCTCAAAAAGTTGATCTTACCAAATAAAGAGTACACTCCCTTTTTGCTGGTTAGAAGAGGAATTTTCTGAATAGCTTGAACTCGCTCAAAATCGATTTTTATACCATATTTGGAGACAATGTGCCCTTATAATTTCCCCTCCATGACACAAAAAATAGATTTCTTAGGATTCAAAGAGATCCCATGTTCTCTACATCTTAGCAGAACTGTCTCTAAATGCTGGAAATGATCTGACCTTGTTTTAGAAAATATAGTCAATTCATCAAGGTATACGACGATACACTTTCCTTTCAAACTTCCAAAGGCCAAATCCATAGCCCTCTGAAAAGTGGCACCGACATTAATGAGCCCAAAAGGCATCCTTTTGTAAGCAAAGGTACCCCAAGGGATAGTGAAATTTGTTTTATGTTTGTCTGTGGTATTAACTTCTACCTAGTTATCAAGCATAGACAACATTTCGAATCCCGTTACTGCTTGCAAGACCTGATCCATCATAGGTAAGGGATAATTATCTTTCAAGGAAGCTTGATTTAGATTCCTAAAGTCAACACAGATACGAATCTCACCATTTTTCTTTCTAATGGCCACAATATTGGCAATCCAAGTTGAATGATGGATAGGAAAAATGATTTTGTCTTTCAATAACTTCTATATTTCTTGAAAAATGGTGTCAGCTATTTTAGGATTATATTGCCTCTGCTTCTGTTTAAAAGGCTTAATCCCAGGTTTGAGAGGGATAAAATGCTACGTCTCCTTTGGTTGGAAAGCTTTTAAATCTTCATAGGAATAAGCAACAACATCCTTATACTTTTTCAAAAGACTCATTACCTTCTTCTTTTCTTCTGAGGTGCAACATTTTCCAATGTTCACGAGTTTAGGATCAGTAGAACTCCCAATATTGATTTTGTCATATTCGGCTGATTGTTGGGGTCCAGTAGAATCTCTAAACTTTACATACCTGTCATGTTTGTCAAACAGTTTTTCTAAGCTCACCAATCCTTTTGGAATCTTGTTTCCTTTGAGTTTGATACATCCATCCTGATCAGCTTCTTCTTCTTGGGAGGCTTCTTCGTTAAAGGGCACACTTTCACGAGGCATATTATCACTTCCTTCAAAGTACAACTGTTCAAAATTATCCTTTGAGTTTTAAGAAAGAAAGAAAGTGTTGATCGTTATTGAAAACTTGCCAGTTACTTGTATTATCAGGTACACTGGGTCTATGAATCATTTCAATGGTGAACTTATCTTGAGAAAAGTCAGGATGAGGAATAAGCAATGACCCTGAGATTGCTAGAGAATCAGTCCTGGTATTCTTCTCCCTAGGCACTACTTCGATGGAGAAGGTGTTAAGAAATTCAATGGAGTCCCAAACCTGATTCCTGTAATGTTTCAACCTTCCATTCTTTACCTGGAAGCGGTTTCTAACTTGCTTGACAATCAATTCCACATCCCCACGAGCTAGAAGATTCTTCACACCCTGTTCTTTTTCCACCTGGAGTCCAAGAATGAGAGCTTCATACTCTGTTGTATTATTGGTATTTTCAAATTGCAACTTGAATGAGAAAGGATGAATGCTTCCTTCAGGTGATACCAATATGACACCAGCCTCAAAACTAGCCAAAGAACAACTTCCATCAAACTCTACCATCCAAACACCATTAGGATCTTTAGGTGACACTTTGGGGAGTTGGATTTCTTTTGGAGACATAATCATGTAGTTGCCATGTCCCATATCCTCATAGAGTATTTGTGCTTTGGGATCATCCGTTTTTTGTACAATATACTCAGACTACTTCTCAGGCAGCAACTTCTTCATTTTCCCATTAATAGGTATGAGGGCATGTGACCAATCCATTTGAATTTCTCCACCCACATCCTTATAGAAGTTCTTGCTTAGTAACATCCTGTATGATGGAGGAATATCTGCTACTAAGATAGTAGCCAAAACTTTCTTCTCAGGCAAAGTAGCAGAAGCCACTTGTGCATCCTTAATTCTTCCGACCAAGGGCACTTCCTTACTCTCCATGGAATAACAAGATCCGTAAGTGCGTGTGAGAGTCAACCCTAAGGCATGAGCTACTTTCGCAGGCATTACATAGTCTGCTGCTCCTGAGTCTATGACGCAATTAATGAGCCTATGGCCAGCTATAAGGAGTGTTACATAGAATGGTTTGATTTTGTCATTGGGTGAGGTGACAGTGGCTACTATATTAGGTTGTGGTGCAACGGAAGGAGTGGGTAAGAGGCCTTTAGAGGTAGTTTTATAATGGGAATTGACAAAGTGAATCATTTTAGCAAAATCCTTGGGATGGGTTTGATAATATTCAGCCTCTGAGATTTAAATCTTAGTCTTTTTTAAGTGATCAATAGTATCGAAAGACCTAGAAGTGGACGGGTTATCATCACTTGAGATCCTAGTTTTATCAATTTTAGGGGAAAAAGAAGTAACTTTAGTAGCAGAATTGATAGGACTCACCTTTGGTGTAGATGAAATGGGGATCAGAGATCCTCTTTTTGTAATTACAGGGATAGTTGTCGGCTACTCAGATTTCTTGGTGGGCTACATCACTTTCTCCCTCTGATTTGTTTACTCTCGAGTCATGACAGTGTATGATTTTCTATTCATGTCTACCATTCTACTTCGTCATAATCATCCCCTTCATCAATTCCTTCAGTGGTGAAGAAATTAACTCAAGATCCCTCAAGTTCATCTGTTTCATCATCAACCTCTTCAACAAATTCCTCACAATCTTCATTAACCTCCTCATCCTTTGGTTCCTCAACTTCACATGTTGCATTGACAAGAACTTTAGTAGGAGGTCCTTCAAGTGCTAGCCTTGTTTGAGAAGCAGGAAAACAATTTCTGGGCTGAAAATTCCTCCTTGGAATGTCTGTATAGGGAGTATGCTGAGCCAATTGTTTCTTAATGGCGATGAGATCATTTGCAAGTTTTTATACCAATGGATCAGTATTAGGTCCAGGAGTGAAAGAGGAAGAAGCAGACTTAGATTTAGAAGGGTCTCTCCTCAACTTCTTTGACATGATTAAATCATCTTCAATACTAACAACAAGAGTTTGATCCTTAGCCAATGTTGCGAGATTAGCCCTTCTCAGTGCATAACTAAATTCAGGCAATTGGGTGTTTAGGAAGAAGCATTTTTGAATTTGACCTACCGGTTGAGTATTTGGTGGAATTTTGTTAATCAACCTATTGAATCGAGCCACAAATTCTCTCATGGGCTCTTGTGATTCCTTCTTTATTTGAGAAATTTGGGCTAGCAAAGCATGCACGTCGTCCACAAGTTTGAAACGGTTTTCAAACCTAGTTCTCATTATGTTCCAACTAGTGATAGCTCCAGCCGGAAGGTGATAGAACCAATCAGCAGCATTATCTTGTAAAGTCTCAACAAAAAGCCTTACGGAGACGTCCTCATGTTCAACTCCCAGAACTCCGCATGGAACTATGACTTGGCTACGATGTGTTCATCAGGATGTACTTTACCATCGCCTTTGAATTTAGGAAATCTTTTCCAGTTACCTCTGGGTAACTCATGTAAAGGCTGAGGAAGGGCAAGAGGCCCAACATGATGGTCCCAAGGAAATGGTACCGCCATTCTTGGAAAAATGTCTTGAAGAGGAACTGAAACACCAGCAAGAATCAAAGCTCGAAGATTAGGACTGATTTTCTCTGAAGGAATACCACCCGTAGGGATTCTATCTTGGACAGGTGGAGTGCTTGTTGGATGAGTCTTTCTATTTCTCCTTGTTGAAGGGAGAGGAAAACCCTGCTGTTCCAAAATTTGAAACTGAGAATCTTCAATACCAAGGGCCCTTCTCCCGTGAGTAAAATGTGGAGTCGCCAGATCAAAAGATGATCAATAAATGATTATAGCACTGGAATATGATTCCCCAGCGGAGTCGCCAAAAACTATTGGTCGACAAAAAGGACTTAAAGAAGAGCAACAGTCAGGGGATAAGAAGTCCCTCCTCTTTAATGGGAGAAGTTCCCTTATTCAGAAAAAAACCTATTTACACATATACAAAGCATGATTTTCTTGTGGAACTTGGATATTATGAAAGTGTTTTCTATAAGGATCATCAATCACAAAAGGACTGAGGAATGAAAATGTGAGAACGAGCAGAAAGGCACCATTCAAAATTATAGATGACAGAGTAATTCCTTATGCATGCGAGGGTACAGCGAATTGGAATAAGATCATTTGTATCACATTAATAAGATGAAATTTGAAAAGAAACAAAGTTTTGTAAATAAAATCTGCAAGAATACAAAGCTTTTCAGCATAATACAGACAAATGATCTAACAAGATTAAATGAATAACTTATGAATAAAGGAAACCAGATAGACAAAGAATGAAAAATCCTTCTTTATTGATTTCTTTAAGATTTATTTACACTTTCAGAAATAAGCCAAGTTCTTCTTCCTTTCAAAATGGCAAGGAGAGGCCATTATATAGTTTACAAATTAGTTACTCTTGGTAACTACTTCTTTTAACTAATGATTAGTTAAAGGGCTGCAAATCGCAATACCCCAACTAAATACAATAAATTCATGATGAAGAAGAGAAGAAGGAGAAGAATTAGGGGAAGAAGACAAGCGTTCAAGATTGGGAGGGAGCCAATAATTTAAGGATCTGATGTCTTAATCTCTTCAATGCCTCGGCTGTGTCTCTGCCACGTGGGACTGATGTGTTGGCGGTAGACTGAGTCCAAAATCTGAGGCACTTCTCCATGCACGTTCGTTAGTTTGCTTGATTCGGGACTGAAATGAGCTTTGCAAGTGAGTACTGTGTCTACACATTGTACTGAAATTGGGAAGCCACCGGCGTACGCCAAGCCACTATCATGAATCATCTGTGCCATAGCTGAAGGGTTTGCATCTGTCATCCTTGCCCAAAAATCCCCAAAATCAAGGTGGCAAAATTCACTGTCCCCGATATCGGGAACGACAGACTTGAGTGGTGAAACTTGTTCTTGCCCTTGGAATTTGATCTTCATGTTGATAGTAACTTGGAGAGAAAAGCTGCAAGCTAGACTTGGGATGGAATCTCAAGGGAAATGGATACGCGCGCAGAAATTTTGGTTACAAGGGTTCGAGCAATAGATAGCATGAAAGAAGTGTGCAAAAACGCATAGGGGGTAGTTCATTATATAGCTGTTTAGGAAAGAGAAATACATATCTACCAAATTGAAAAGCAAGATATTTGGGGAAAGCGGAAAAAATTAGCACGAATGGCACTTGGTTCATTTGGGACACGAGGGACGCAAAAGCGCAAAGTACGCGGTTCGGCCGATTCAGGTGATGCACAGAAAAGATGCACAAATGCTTTTGGGACATGTGCGATGAAAGTACATGGAATACGTGAATCGGCGGATTCGGGTGATGTGGGGAAAAGACGCACAAATGCTTTTGGGACATGCGGGACCAAAGTACACGGAATACGCGATTTGGCTGAATTAGACGAAAAGGGAACAATGGGTCGGAGCGAACTTGGGACATGTTGGACAAAAAGTTCCGACGGGCCTGAAAAGAATGAACTTCGGGTAAACTAGCTGATCGGGGAACAAAGAGCCCAAGTGAACCTAGGACACGCGGGACAAAAATGTCTGACAGGCCCGAAAAACACACAAAATGACCCAAAAAATGAAATTTTTCCCAATTTCCTGACTTTTCACATCACCAAGACAATAGAAAAGACACTTAACCTCAAAATTTTAATTTTCAATTTCTTAAAAGCAGGGGAATTTTGAGTGGACAACAGGACTGAAATTACAACATGTAAGAAAAACACAATTAAAACCTACAAATTGCCTTCTCAAAAAACATTATAAAAGTTAAATTTCAACTCTCCAACCATAGGTATGGTTTTAAATGAATTTAAGAGTTATGGGATGAGTTTAACTTGTCCCACAAGCCTCCAAAATCAGCCTCTAAGGACAATTTCTAATTTCCAAGAAGGTGGAGTGTTTCTCACTCAACAGTTAACTTACACATCACTTACATATCTCGTACACATACTTATATCACTTTAAATCATGGGCAACAACTCTCATTAATTACCTTCTTATGACATAATTGATTTATTTATTTTAAACATATGATTACTCACAAAATTTACACACCATTTAAAACTAAAGAAAGGGGTAAAAGCATCACAAAATAAACAGATGAAACATAAAACAAAATGGTCAAATAAATAAATACACATAACCTCTTGGTCACATTTAAAGGTGGTTCCCCCCCATGGGTACCCCTACCAAAACAATCAGACACAAAAAAAACAAGTTGCCATGGTGACCTTGTTGAATTCATCTAGAATTCCAATGTGGTTGGTCTCTAATCCCCCAATGTTTGTTGTTATATTTTAACCCGCAAAACATTAATACCTCCTTCAGCCTCATGGCCATATCAGAACATCCAAAATAATATTAATATAATTCCCAAAATCATCTAGATATATGAATCACAACAACACCAGAGCAATCTAACAATATCATTTAAAGTTTTATCAGCAACTATATCATCATCGAATAATTTCCATTTCTAGGTCTACTCACAATATCCATAACATAACCATGTTAAATAGTATATAATCATTAATATCAGAAGTTCCTCTAATAATCATCATGCATCATAACTGAATCAGGTCAATAATAATCCATTATCTAACATCTATCTTCTTAGTATAATAAGGTCCATAATCAATTCCATAATATAATCAACAGTATCATGATTAATATCAAAAGGTGTTAAAGGGAAGTGGGCACTATAGTTTAAAACACCACTATTCACGTAATAACAATATAGACAAAATATATCTAAGTTTTCAATAGTGACACATATAATATATCAACTTGTGAATAATTAATCACATAACATTCACATTAAATTATTAACACAATAACAAATATATTTGTTGTAACACCCACAATTTCAAACACACAAGGCAACATAGAAAAATACAGGATAATTATTTTTGACTTGTTTTAAGTATAGAACGACATTACAAGTGGAAACAATAAGGGCTACAAAAAACTCATGATAAGCTTGACACAACACTGACCACCTAAGCACAAGGGAACATACAACACCCATCACAAACAATTCACCTTTCTTTTCGACAAGACAAAACATAGAGGACCAACCCTAGGACACACTTACAATTAGGGCATAGCACGGTGTAAAATTATTTTAAGGTTACTTATTTTATTAAAACGTCTTTAAAATCTTCACTTACATGCTAGGAGGTTCAGGTTATGATTCACATAGTTCTTCTTATAGGCTAATTTTTTTCCTTTTATACTATTGAGTAATTAACTTAAGATAACATTTTCTGAATAAGGATCATCTCTAATATTTCGATTACTTATTTAATTCATTTTTTTGTTAGAAGGGAAAAATAAATAAATTACAAATCCAATTATCCACACACAAGCCACAGGACCATATTTCATATCTCCATTACACAATGAGGCGATCGAGAGCTCAAAATGAGATGGAGCCCCATTTAGGTTTGGGCTTATATTCCTCCATGCAAGGATGGAAATAATTGACTTTATTTTATGAAAATATTGCAGATTACAGTCAACATTACCTTTAATTATTAGGTTTACATTTAATGTCATTTTGTATCCCATCAACACTAAGGATAAAAAATTTCAAAATAGCTAGAGAGTAATAAAGTGTGTCGCTTTCTGGCACAAGAAGGTAGATTCTATTTCTTCCACTAAGTGGAAATTTACGTCATTGATAGTTCACAACCTCATTTTGTTTTTATAACTTTTTTTAAGGTTCACCATACTATTCTTTTATGCCTAGAATTGCATTATTATTCCAATCTAGGAAAGTTTACTAAGTCCGAGATTTAGTTCCAATTAGTTTACCATTATCTTAATTAACTAATTAATTATTTTATTTTTAAAAACTTAGATATATCATTTACTACCCAATTAACAAAATTCAAGGGGCATATAATAACTCTTCTATACCCTTACTTAGGATTAATAAGATAATATAATATGGATCATAATGAAGGATAGATTATATTTCAAAATTACAATTGTATAAGAGATACTCAAACAACGTTTTGCTATTTCAAGATTACTATATTAAATAAAAACTACTCATAACAATGTCATGAATAAAATTATATCTTTCACAATAGTATCAACAAGATAAGGTTTCAACTAGTCATGAAAACCTTACTCCATAATTACATAAAAACAAACGGTGAGATCTCCAAACTTCTCCACAAACCCCATTCCAAAAATTACAACACAATACGAACTCAATCAAAATAAATATATAAAAATAACCGAGGCAATTTTCCACAAGCCTTTCCTTTTTCTACTTGCAAAATCCATCTATACATTTATTAGGTCGAGTCAAGTCGTGAGAACTAAGCATGCTAAGAACTACACATTGAAACAGTAAGCTAGGATTTGACAATATCATGAAAGGAAACCTTCTATTTGAAGAAAAAATGGTTCAAGCCCTAAGACATTAGCAACTTCTAATTCATGCAAAAACTTTCATAAATTCAACAAGAAGGAAGTCATATACCCCAGTTTTAAGCCTTATCTCTAAATGAAAAAATTTAAACAAACAAACAAGAACGAGTCACTGGCCTTATGAGTCAAACATGGGTATCGAGTATGCTAGGATTTCAATCATGTAATCATAGAGGTTATATGATTGAAATCTAATACTCAACCATCAGTTAATATAATATAATATAATTAGGAGAAAATTATTACCTACTGAGAATTGTATTCCAAAGGTTAAACAATTAAATTTGTATTATAGAAAGTCAGTCAAGTAAACCAAGTCATAAATTTCCACAAATTATCTAACATCAACAAGTTTTTCCTCACCTTTTTTTTAGGACCTTGGATATCCATCTAATTGGATCTAAATTTCTGATTACTCATTTTAGCATTTCAAAATTTCATAGAATGAGATTAGATTATCCAAAATGTGCTCAATGATATTTACAACCAAAAGAAAACTATCTCATCCTAGGTAATCCAATCATCCCTCATACATAAGGAAAACTCATTTCCCATATAAGGGAGGGTCTAATTACCCAATTCACTTGGTAGAATGGCCCTCATCACATTGTCTCGATTATAAATTATTCGACAATCAAAACCTTATAATCTATCGACCATACTTTAACAAATATGGGACACATCCACTTGCCTAAAACAAAACTAATATGGGTTGCCATAGTACTATTATTTATAAAGATTCGACTATACCCAAACAGTAAATATCGAGACTCCTTATGATTTGAAACATGATCTATGCTTTCTCACAGAGGTTTCTAAGGTTTAAAGAAGATTTTATAACTAAGATTGATTAGAGAGCTCGCTTGTAATCTCAACCTCCTAGCCATAGAAATTTTAAGATCTACAAGGATAATTAGATAAAAAAATATAAGTCAACAGATTTGAAACTTAAAAGTGGGTGGCATTATTAAGAGAAAATACCCAAATATCATTAAGGCATGAGTATTAAACAAGCCCAAATTAGATACTAATCCCATCAACCATAAGTGTCCTTTTGACAATTTTCAAAGCTTTGACCTCTCTATTTTTATAGGAGACCATTAGAGTTGAAGGTCGAAGGTTTATACTTTCACAAAAAAGGTGAAGGCATAAAGTATGTTCTCACCTAAATGACCACACAATAGCATATACCTTTAACCCCGAAGGGTTTATATTATTCCTTTTTTTGTTTTAAATCTTATCGATTCAGAACACTTTGTTTGCATCCCAAAATAGATATACTAATAAAACAATAGAAGAGATAATTACAGATATGACTGCATTAATTATAAAAATACATCAATTGGAAATGCCAAACATTAACTAAAAAAACGTAAAGACAAACAACAACCCATTAACAATTGTCATCAAAAGAGAGGGAAATTGGACTACAAAAAAAAAGGAGTATCGACAGCAAGGTGGGTGTATAAAAAGAGAAGGAAAAACTAAGTAGATATAAATCAAAGTAACTTCACTAAACTTCAGCATGGGTAAGCATTCGATTCTCCTCTCAACCTATTAACCATAGTCAAGAGAATGAAGCATTCAAGAAAAGCGTGGCACAATAATAGTAACTAGAACCCCACACAGGTTTGTTTTGGTAATATAAGAAAAAACTATATCACTAGGTCTTATTAAATCTTCCCAGTTGATATACCAACCATCCATGTCAATTATTCAAAAGCATATATAACTATAGACTACACCCTTACCCATCTGAAGAAATGATGGTACATGCAAGTGGATAAATAAACTATCATACCTTGCTCTAGAAAACTATACATAACCACAAACATCTCTCAGGTGTACGAGCAGTACCTTGACGCAATTAAAACATAAATATACCTACCTTGACAAATTTCAACCTCGATGGTAATGGGTGAAATCCAACCAATCACAGCTAAAGCAATATGTAAGAAGTAAAAAAACATAGACCAGTTTATAGAAGAAAGGAACATGGTTTTAGAAACCATAGCTGAAATAAAAAATCAGTCTAAACTTAGCTCTTCCATGCCTAGTTTACCTGTAAAACCTAAGTTATCCCACCTAGGTATGCAATCATCTAAGATAACTCAACTTCATACCAAATAAAACCCACTATAAAACCACTACCGAGGAACACAACCACAGAAGACCGATTTCCTTCACATAGGCATAAAATTAATTAAATTCTAAAATGATAAGATAAGTAGGAGAATGATTCCATGTGTAGATCCAAATTTCTTAATAGAGGGATAGAGGAAAAAAAGGGGGGAACTAGTAAGATCAAAGCATACTATATTATAGCCACAAGAACCAATTCGAGACACCATTTCAGGAAAAGATAACATTTCATTTCATGGGATTGCTAATGATAGTAGAATATTGCAATGTTTAGGGCTTAAAATTCCTGATTCAGCTCCAAAAAGTTGTACCCACACCTAAAAATCCTGTAATATAACCTCAGGTTGAAATTCATAGTCATCCAACTAGATGGCTGTCCAAACCTGCAAGGTGTGTTTGCCAGAGGTTTCCACGCAATTTCTCCAAACCAAAAAAGGGATCCCTCACCACACTCACGCGGTTAGGAAGGCATGTTAAACCACCACAAAAAAATGTTAGAGTAGGTATTTACCTTAGCTCATGTTCACCTAGGTACATTATTTACCTTTATTATATTTATCCTCACCCACTTATGTGTGTGGATATTCCTTTTTATTTATTTACATATTAGGAGATATTATCTAGTTGTTAGGTATAGTTCTTTCCTTGAAATTCTTATCCCCTGGTCATATGGTATGGTCATATGAGGGCTTAAAGCTTGTGATTCCTGCTTAACTCCAGTCCCCTTTCATTTTATTTTTTTGGTGATGGCAAGAGTATTTTATTCTATTTTAGTGGCAACTAAAATAAATAGTAGAGCATAATATTGAAAAGCTTGTAACTTTTGATCGGTAACTCGGTTTTAAGTGCCATTTTTTGCAAAAGTACTTTTTTTTCCATGCTCTTTCCATTGGAAATATTTATTTTAAGAATTAAACTATAATTATAAAGTGCCAAAATCTGGGGGGCTCTTGTTGCATTGCTTGGGGCTCTTATTGCATTGTTTGGTTCTTCCATTTATTTTGGTAATTTTTTTTTGAGGATGGAATCTACTTCTATAGTAGATCATGTTGAGCCATTAACAACACATAATTACCACACATAGAAACCAAGAATGGAAACAATAATTAAGCGGAAAGGATTATGGACTTTAACTTCTAAAGAACAACCAGTGTTCACTAGAGAATATGAGAAATTTTAGTACCAGTGAAAATTTGATGAGTGTATGGGTTTGAAAGGAACTTATGTAAGTGACAGTCTTTTATTTCATTTGGAAAAGTGTGACTCTCCTTTTAAAATATGGGAGAAATTAGAGGATTTATTTAGTAAGGTGGATCATACGAGCGCCATGCAACTTGAAATTGAGATCACCTCTCTTAATCTTGAATATTTTCCAACAATTATAGACTATCTTACCAAGTTCCAGCATTTGTTGACATAGTTGAAGGGGAGTGGAAGAGATAAGAAAGATGAAGAATGTATTTACTTGATTTTATCCAAGTTGAGAGGACCATTCCAAAAAATTTCTTCTACCTTTTTGTCTAGCATGGATGCCTTAGGTGACACATTCAGAATGCCTAACTTAGAAACATTTTGTGAAAGAATTACTAGGGAAGAATCCAAATTTTCTCTCCTTGAGTCTTCCACCTCTCAAAAGGAATTAGTTGCATCTAATCCTAAGGGCAAGGGAAAACCAAACAGTAAAACTAAATCCACACCTTCTCCATCTCAAAATGCTCCTAAACCCAAAGAAAACAACTCAAAACCCAAGGAGTCTTCTAAATCCAAGAATAATTCTAGCTGTTCATGTTGTTTTTGTGGGGGTAGTAATCATGAAGATAATAGGTGTTATAAGCGAATGCAAGCCTTAGAGGATGCAGTCAAGAAACACAAAAAATCTATCTATACTCCACCTCCTTCTAATCAGCATGGAAAAGCACTTAATGTTGTTGGAATATCTCATTCACCAATTGTAGACAATTGGGTTATAGATTATGGTGCTTCTCATCACATGACTTCTTCCAAGGAGTCTTTTGTTTCTCTAGAATTGAGTTCTACTTCCAAAATTGAGGTTGGAGATTATTCCTTTATTTTTGTTGAGGGAAAAGGTGATATACAAGTTGATGGTTGCAATATCCAAGATGCACTATATGTTCCTAACATCACTACAAATTTTATTTCTGTATATCAAATTTGTCATTCTAGTCAAGGGAAAGCAATAACTTTTATACCACATGGGGTAGAAGTAACAACTTTGTTGGAGCCTTATTCACTTGCTGCTCAGGGTATTGTTGATCATAGTTCAAGACTATATCACTTTAAGGGTTTTTATGACACTTCTTCTATAGGGATAGGATTGGTTTCTCATTTCGATTCAGAGAGTAAGATTTGGCATGAAATATTTGGAAATCTCTATTATAGATATTTGAAGGAGTTGAGTAGTCATGGTGTGGTAGATGGTCTTCCTAGAGTTTCTTGTCTTGAGGGAGTTTTTCATGGTTTTGCATTAGGGAAACAACTCCAAGATCCTTTTCCTAAGAATTTGTCTAAGAGAGCTTCTTCACCACTTGAGCTCGTGGATAGTGACTTGATGGTTTTTCATACCCCATCTTTCAATGGAGCTAAGTATGCACTTACATTTATTGATAATTTCTCGAGGCGTATTGGGTTTATTTTCTCAAGTACAAAAGTGATGTTTTTTCACACTTAAAATTCTTCAAGGCTTTGGTCGAGAAACAATCTTCTAGTAGGATAAAGAACCTTCACACTGATAATGGGGGGGAGTACTTCAGCAACGAGTTTTCTAAATTTTTTGCAACTCAAGGCATTATTCACCAACATTATGTTCCTCATACTCTAAAATAGAATGGATTAGCAGAAAGGAAGAATAGAACTTTGAAGAAAATGACTAACTGTATGATGCATTCTAGAGATATACCTCCTATCTATTGGGAAGAAGCAGTTAATTGTGCTAACTACATTCAAAATCGCACACCACATAGAGAACTTAAGCATTTGACTCCAGAGGAAGCTTGGTCCAACACTAAGCTAGATGTCTCATTTTTTCAAGTCTTTTGGAGCAATGCTTGGGCCTTTATGCCAAAGAAGAAAAGGAAAGCTTTGGATAAGAAAAGTAAACCCTTGATCTTTATAGGGTATTATGAGTACATGAGAGCTTATCATCTTTTAGATCCTAATACACATGATGTTATTTTTCAAACACATGTTAAGTTTGATGAGCGTTTCACCCCTCATGAATCTTCTTCTTCTTCCATGATTCCTTTTTCTTATTCATATCATCTTGAGGATTCTTTCTTTGAGGAGATTTATGAGAAGGATATAGATGTCATTGAAGATCCTATTCCCACTGAAGTAGTCACTATGCCTAAGTGGGTTCTTACTACAGTTTCTGGGGAAACACTTTTCATAGAGGATCTTCCACCCACTAGCAATCATCATGCACATTCCACTGGTTCTAGAATTTTTTGTTAGGTAGTTTTTGAGGATCCACAGTCCTTTTCAAAGGATCATGGGATACAGGAGTGGGATGATGTGATGACAGCTGAGTATTGTTCTTTGATGAAGAATCATACTTGGGATTTGGTATCTCTTCCTAAAGGAAGAAAGATGGTTAGGTGTAAGTGGGTATACCAAACCAAATACACATCTGATGGGTTCATTAACAACTATAAGGCTTGTCTTGTTGCAAAGGTTTTTTCACAAGTTGGAGGTATTGATTACTCTAAGAATTTTGAACCTGTTGCCAAGATGGATTCTGTACGCCTTGTACTTGCTCTTGTTGCATCACAGGGGTGGCCTGTATACCAAATAGACATGAAGAACTTCTTACATAGAGATCTACAAGAGGAAATATACATGGAGCAGGCGGCTTGATTTGTTCAGGATTATTCTCTTATTTGTAGGCTCCGACGGTCTCTCTACGGTCTCAAACAAGGCCCTTGGACTTGGTATGAGAAGATAGATTCTTTTCTTCTATCTACTAGTTTTGTTTGTTACACTCCGATCATACAGTGTATCTCCAACATGTTGGTGAGGATATTGTGATACTTGTCTTGTATTTTGATGATATGTTACTTACTAGTAGCTCTTCTTACCACATTCATACTATTCAAAGGGATCTTTCTACACAGTTTGACATAACAGATCTTGGGTTATTGAATTATTTCCTTGGTTTGTAGATTTCTCAGATAGATTCAGGGATTCATTTGAGTCAGCAAAAATACACCCATGATCTTCTTCGGCACTTTGATATGGCTGATTGCAAGCCAAGTCCATCTCCTTTTCAGTCTGGGGTTACTCTTACATCCACATGTACCACACCACTTTGTGACCCTACATTGTATAGGTAGTTAGTTAGGAGTCTCATGTACTTGACCCATACTCACCTTGATATTTCATTTGTAGTCAGGCTTGTATCTTGGTTTGCACATTCTCCTCATAGTAGTCATTGGCAAGCTACTAAAAAGATTTTACACTATTTACAGGGAACTTCAAACTTTGGCCTACACTACACTAGGGGTTTTACTCAGTTGGTTGGGTATATAGATTCAGATTGGGTAGGTTCTATTGATGACAAGAATTCTACTTGTAGCTATATTTTCTGTTTTGTTTCTTCTCTAGTTGCTTGGGCATGCAAAAATTAATAAGCTATTGCACTTTCATCTTCAGAGTCATAGTACAAGGCAACAGTTACAACAAGTCAACAGATTATTTAGGTTTTCCAGTTATTGAAAGAGTTTGGATTCCCACAGGATTTACCGACTGTACTTTGGTTTGATAATGAAAGTGTAATTCACATTTCTCGGAACCCAGTTGAGCACCAGCAGACCAAGCATATTAAGATACACATCCACTTCATTCGGTAGCACATCCAGGATGGAGTTCTTTCCTTGAAGTACATTTTGACTCAGCAGCAGGATGTAAACATCTTTACGAAGCCTTTTTCATCACCTCACTACCTTGAGTTGAGTGGAATGCTTGGGGTTTCAGAATTTGTTCTTGGGGGGTGTTCGTGAGAACATCTTTCTTCTTCTTCTTCTTCTTTCTCTTATAGAAGCATTCTTTCCTTCTTTTGGTTCAATATTTCTTCATGGATATATTATACATGATTACCTCATCAAGCCTAGTTTCTGGGACTCATATTGTGGACATAACAGTTCTATTTTGGCCCCTAGCTTCACTTGAGGGGGGGTGTTAGAGTAGGTATTTACCTTAGCTCATGTTCACCTAGGTACATTATTTACCTTTATTGTATTTATTCTCACCCACTTATGTGTGTGGATATTTCCTTTTATTTATTTAGATATCAGGATATATTATCTAGTTGTTAGGTACAATTCTTTCCTTGATCTATGGTATTGACTAGTTCTTTCCTAGATTTATGGTATTGACTAGATACTTGATGTCTAGTTCTCTCATAAATCTATGGAACTGACTATTTCTTTGATGACTAGTTATTTCCATGATTTTTGGCTTGATCTATAACCTTGATTGGTTCTTAGATTGTTATTCCGTGCCTATATAAGCAAGGTCCATTCTCATTATATTTCATTGAGTTCCATAATAATATATGATATTGTTGCTCATTTGTTTGTAAAGGTTTATGTAAAGTTATTCTGGCGAATTACTTTCATCTTATTGATCATGATGTTTGATTAGCATCTGTGTTCTTGGCTTGGCACGATCTGGTTATCGTTCCTTTTAAAAAAATAGAGCAAGATGTTTTAATAAGCAATAGATACAAGGCAAGAAGCCCAACTTCTAGTTTTACGTTTCCTTCCCTCAAACCCAGAGCCAAAGCATGGCACAAATAAAACAAAAGGTAGTGTAAGAAATGATAGGGATGAATAAATGTTGGGGTGGGTGTACGCCTCCACAAGATTTCACCTATTAATTGCCATTAAATACATGCACCAAAAAAAGGTCTGATCGGTCAAGGTAAATTAATTGAATATATATATATGTATATATTATATATATAAAATTTATTAATTATTATTATTGAATTATTTATTTAGTTATTTTTTTAAACAAAATAATCCATACTAAAACAAAGGACCCAAATAAAAAAAAGGGGTTAGGTCGAATCCTCTAGAACCTAAAATTATAACGTCATTATGCAAACCACAAAATTGAGATTTCGTTACGCCAAGAAGAGAAAGACCGAAAAGAAACTACGGGGTTCCCAAAATCCACAAGCAAGCATCGGTCAATTTTAATTGACTTTGAAACAAGGTCAAAGTCAATTATCGGTCAATGAAAGCACACACATGTTCAACGTTTAGCACCCGGGCCAACGAAGCAAGAATCAGAGCTAAACATCAAATGGGGCATTACAATTGTGTACTATTTAATGTGAGCACTAAATCAAAAAAATCCTAACATTCCCCCTTAGTGAAAACATGGGGAAAACATTAATTGTGTACTTTTAGTGTGTTGCCTCTGTTTCTGTCATGATCTAGATGGGTTTTTAGGACATTCGACAACCTTCAATGATGGTTTTACTAGAACAATCAACAACCTACATATGAAAATGGTTTTACAAGAAATCCATTAACCCAAACATGTAAATAGTTTCATAGGACAACCAAAAACCCAAACATACAGATGGTTTTGCAAGACAACAACCAACCTAAATATTATGATGTTGTAGTACATTTATTAGTTATCATCACTTTTTTACATCAGAGGAAAATACAAAATAAGTGAAAGGAATTATATCAAATTGACTTAAGCCTATTTTGTGTAGGACGGAAATAGAATATCTATGTTATACCCTTCCATCTCCCCACAACATGAAAATTTCATTTATATACACAAAACAAGAACTCTAAAATGAAGCACACCACACATAACTTGAAACACACTACACAATAGAAGAAAAATATTAGATTTAAAATAAAAATAACCAAAGCTGATATGTAGTGTCATTGTTCGTGACTGACAAGAAGGAAATAATTATCCACCTTCCTACGACATTTCCATCCTCTAGCATGGTACTACTAACTCAAAAAATGATGGTTTTGAAGATCAATTATGTCCACATTATTTATCATCTCAACCCCACAATTTGCAATCATTTATTTTCATGATGCCAAGTAAGAGAAATAATAAATCTTCGAGACAATTGTTATATATTTATTTCTCGACTCTTTTACAATGTCACAATTTTGATTTTTTCAAGAATTTGACACATGACTAATAAATACTTTCACACTTAGAGAAATTTCTCGTTTAAAACTCCATCTTATTAATTTGGTATAGTAAAAGTTTATACCTACCAAATTTGTTTGTACAAGGATTCTTGTGGACCTTGATATTTCCCAGGACCTTCAAGATTTCATAAATTTGTATATTGGTGATGGAATTTGTACGCAAAGACTAGACTATGAAAAATTATCTTTCCGATGTGACGTGTGTTTTTAAATATAGATTTTTTCACAGGATTGTGGTTGTAAAAAAAAAATGGGGACTAATCCTTCCTATTGGGTAGATTCTCTCCTGTCTCATTTCACCATTGATCCCTATTTTTTTAATGTTCTAGATTCATCTTTGAGTCCACATCGGGTGGTCTCTTCCCCAGTTGTGAACCCCTCCCAGTTGCCTCATATTGAATCAATGAATCATATTTAACAGATCCCTTTGAGGTGGTGAAGGAGAGGGCAATCCCCTCTTCTACTGATAGGTCTCTCTTTCGACCTATTTCTTATCTAAATGTTCTTCTCACATGTTATTTTGACGATGATCTTAACAAGGAGGAATGGACATTAGTCAAGAGCAAGAAAATATGTTTTACTAAACTGCAATCAAACACTTCCCAAATGACACTTACATCACATTCTTCAGTTGTCAGTTTATTTCAATTCCGTGTTATTGGTGTTGCACATGGGCTTATTACTTCCTGGCTGTTATTTCTGATGTTTTTCTTTTGAACTTCATTATTTTATTAGAGCTTCAGGCCTTTTATACCTAGGTAGGCTCCTCATACAAACACCTTGGTGGAAGAATTCAGATCCTTGTCAATTGGTTGTTAACGGTCCCTTGGATAGTGATTCATAGGTAGATTCAAAGAGCAAGGATGATTTAGCTTCTAAGAATGAGTAGGCCACTCCTCCTTCTCCTGTGGAAAATGTTTCAGTTGGAAACACTCCACATCCTCTTGTTTCAACAGAGCACCAAGTTCATGAGGAGAAGGAGACTATTGAAATCATCATAACGATTAATAATAATGAAAATAAAAACCCAAACATAGATGATGGCTGGACTAATGTGTGTCAAAATGAGAAAGATAAAAATGTAAATGTTGTCCTTAAGATGCATTTAAGATATCATTGGAAGGGGTCTTAAGGTTAATTTATTTTTCCTTTTTCGCTATTTTTTGTATCCTTGTTGTGCCGCTGGAAGAGGATGGATCTAGTTGATCATCATTAACATATATTTTTCTGCATCTGATTATTTTGTAATGGGGTAGGGTCCCGTCAACCTTTTTTCACCTTTAATAAAAAAAACACCTTTATCCTTAATTAAAAAAAATTAAGACATTGAAAAAAAAATGATAATTAAAAAGCAATAATTGATTATTTTTTAACACAACTATACAATAAAATAAATCCTAAAACATTTAATTAAATGTGACACATCTAAAATAAAATTTAACTCACAAGCACTATTGACTTGTAATATGATATATCATTTTTTATTTTGACAATACATTAACACAAACTAGTTTTAAACGATACTATTATAGTGTTGATACTAGCAATCGAATGTGTAGAATGCAATGTGAACACCAAACGATATATGTTATTAGATTTAGAAAGACAGTTATTACTTTTGTAGTTGATGTTGACAAGAAAGTAGGAAGTAGCTTTTCAACAATTTTCAGGAAATTGTGACTGGAAACTATCCTGACATAGACATCCAATTCAAAATAGTCAGTTTGGATGGAAATTTAAAATATAAAACAATTCTCACTCACTGCCATAGAATTTCATTTCTATAGGATTCTGATTCAGTGCAATATCCTTCCAATAATGTAGATGAGACAGATACAGAAAATCACTTTTGGATAGTGAAATCATTTTTACAAGATTAAATATAGCTACTATTACAAGATTACATATAGGTTTTTCCACTAAGTGAGATAGATGTCAAGTAGCTAAATCAAAAGAGCCTAACATAAATCTTCAAAACAAAAATAGAATTTCAAACAATGTTGTCTAGTTGCCTCCACAGTCCGTGGAGGATGAGTGATTTGTTTATAAACGAGACACTTTTTTCTTTCATTTTATGTGTTTAATTTCTAAACACTTTTGGGGATGCCTAGACACCCCCTTGAGGTACCTACTTTTCTCTACAAATTTCAAAAATTATTTTGGTAACATCTACCAAGGCCAGGGGAGGGAGAAAAATTGAGTAGACATAATAGGGATGGATAACTTTTGAAGTAGATCACAATAATGGATATGTATCATTTCCAGTATGGGAAAATCTGATAAATGTATATACTTTTATAGAGCAACATGGAGAAAAAGCACTGCTATCTCGGAAAAGATACAAGAAATTAGAAGAATGCCTTGAAGAGATGAAGACAAGAACAAGGAAGTTGCTTAAGCTGAGGCACCTTACTTTTGACAATGGTCTATGTAGGGATAAATGTCTATCTACTTGTATGAGGTTGTCAAAAAATGCACATGATCTCACTCGGTATACTAAAGGGATTTCAATTAATTTATCACATGAGAATCAACTCCCACAATCTGGCTCCAAATGTCCATTGTGTCTAAAATGGGATTTTAGCATTTCTATCCTTTAACACATTGAGTTTAGGGAGCAAGAATTGCATATATTTTAAGAAAATTACTTTCATATTCTTGAATTCTTTTCTTATTTTTCTTTCCATGAGCAAATGGACAAGGATGTAGCCTGGGATGTCTAGTATGTGTAGGTATGTTGGAAGCATGTGATATTGCTTGTTTATAAACATGTATTCTAATTTCTAACTTGATAAGATGAAATGCAGGTGACTGGTTTGCGGCTCTGATCCACTTTCCAATTCAAATGTAAAGTTTCTATGTTGTAACTTAAATTCTTTGCATGTGAAACATGTAACAAGTAAGAAGAGAGAAGTTATATCTTCCTCTTCATAAAATTGTTTCTCTAACCAAATTTTAACTATTTGAGACCATAAAAATCAGTGGTCATATGATTTGTAATACTAATTTCTCAAGTTTGTACTTGGATTGAACTTCAAATTATGCGAATTGAACGTAGTTTGCTTATTAAAATTAGTGTGTAGCATTCCATTTCCTGAATTGATTTTCGATGCTGGTTCAATTGTCTTGTGTATGGGGATGCATCAATATCCATAGAAGAAAACAAATTCATGATGGTTCATAGAACGAAACATGCCTATCCAAACAAAAGAAATTAAATGTATACCTGCAAAATTTAATTTAACGCAGGGGATTGACTAGAACTTGGAGAGCCTGTAGAATGAAATTATAGTGTTAGTAACTAGTATTTAAATGTTAATGCATGCAAAAGCTATAAAATAAAATTTAAAAATAGTAAAGCCAATGCAACATGCAAAATCAAAAAAATAAATTTGTTAGAAAAGCAAAAAGTAAAATTGTTAAAAATAGCAAAAGCAAAATTGTTAAAAATATGCAAAAGTTATAAAATAAAATTTAAAAATAGGAAAGCCAAAGCAACATACAAAATTAGAAAAGTAAAAAACAAAATTGTTAAAAATAGCAAAAGCAAAATTGTTAAAAATAGCAAAACCGTCATTTAGGTCGTCAAATGACACAGTCCCATAAATGTCCGCAAAGCCCTTTCCTATAAAGGTAACACCTTCGGGGTAATTAGAGAACTTTCTTGATGACTTTAATATTTACACATTAAAGAAGAATAACCACAAAAAGAAAAGAAAAAGAAATCTCAAATAAACATATAAACAAATTCGTTGACAATGCCCATTGTTTTAAACATATAGGTGGGCAGTTCTTTTTTTGAAAAAAAATGGCACTGTTAATAACATTAAATCAACGCAGGAAAGTAGAATAAATCTCTCAGTTACATGTATACGCTGATCGTAATTTCCGTCAAATGCATAACAGTTTTTGCAAATGCGCTGCTCTGTAGTTTGATGGAGAGAAACGAAATGATGTGCATAGATCTATTAGATGCCTCAACTCTACCTTAGACAGTAGACTCATCATATTAAAATTTTACTAAAAAAGTAAATAAAAATTGAAAAATTTATTTTAAAACTAAATAATATTATTAAAATTGTGAAGATACCAATCTCTTATAAAGTCCCTTGAAACTAACCTAATGTTTGATAGAATAAATTCCCTCTTATAAGGAAAGAAAGTTATAAAGAGATTGCCAACAAAAATTCAATTTAAAAAATAACAAAAGATAGTTTTAAAAGTTCATAAGTCCTGAAGACTTAATTAATGACTTTGCAAAACTATTAAGAGATACATCTCTTCAAACCTTTTTAAGCACTGACACCTAGGTAAATCACTTCTTCATGGGACTAAAATTAATAGAAGATCTCATAAGGACCCATCAAAAATTTGATTTTATGAATATGACAATACAA
The DNA here is from genome assembly GCA_019776745.2 of Taxus chinensis. Classification (NCBI taxonomy): domain Eukaryota; kingdom Viridiplantae; phylum Streptophyta; class Pinopsida; order Cupressales; family Taxaceae; genus Taxus; species Taxus chinensis. The sequence continues at coordinate 507,437,033 of CM034156.1, read as the reverse complement.
GATGAAAAAAAGATTTTCAAATGGAGGCTTTATAATAAATGGTGATGTTGCCATGCTTGACCAGTTCAAGTCAGGTCTATGTTATAGGGGGGTCTCGAAATGTCATTATAATTATTTTATTCTTCAGTTATTATGATAGAATTGAATGCTCAAAAAAATTTAGAATGACAAATCACTCAATCATGATTTAGTAGTATGGAAAAAGATTCATAGAAAATAACAAATAGACAAACAACAAAGTCTATAAAAATCATCTATGTGTTTCCTAAATTGATGCTCAATGAATTAAAACCAACAAAAAAATATCTTATACAAATCTACAAACCCATTTATTGAATTGACATTTTCACCATAACATCGAGATCAAAATCACTTGTTTCTTTTTATGTATCCATCGTATTGTAACATTTTCTTAACTTCCACTGCTATCAAGTGTATTATTTGTGCTCCAATATTAATCTAGACCAATGTAGTAAAAAATGTGAAGTACTAAATTTGTTGTCCCACAAATAGCCAAATGTTGTTGTCTTTTTAATAAATAAGAAATAAAAGATCCATAGGTTCACTAAAAATCAAGCCACTTCTAGATGCCATTAAATGTATAAGTTTTACATCATATTTTCATAAATATTTTTAATATAGCTTCAAAAATTGAAGTTTGTAATTCAATTTTCATTCACTTCCCAACTATTTATTGGTTATTAGTACTACTAGAATCAATACTATTAGTTTCAAATTTATTTTAGAATTGAATTAATTTCTATAAATAAATATTTGTTTTTTTTTTAATGTTAAAGTACTCAATTCTTAAATAAATAACATTAAAAAATTATTTAGTTAAATTGTATTTAGTTACTTCAACAATTTAAAAAAATGGTGACATCATCTTATTACAGAATTAAAATTCCAATGTCACTATTTATGGGCGAGGGCTATCCTCCCCACAAAATGCACCACATACATCGTAGCTACCATCGCAAGCATCATGTCGACCATGACATTATTTGGTGTCACATGGCGCAATATTGTTTTAGACTTAGTTTTTTCCGGGTAGGGGGGGAGTTGAAAAACATATTGTGTTTTTCACCAGCGTTGAAAAACACAATGTATTTTTCACCAACGCATAGAGAGACCCAGCAGGAGTCGAACCTGTGATCTGCATGTTCCAAACTCAATGTCCGCACCAGCCCGTCTACCGTCTACCACATGGTTCATCTGATTTGATAACACTTTGTTAAAAAAACAAGATACCGCTGATGTGATTGCTAAAGCGCAGGTCCCAACAATGCATCTACATTCATGGCTATGGTTGTTTTTTGTGGGTCGCGTATGGTCATTCAATGCATTTTGTGTGGAGGAAAGCTTTTGGCCTATTTATGTGGCTTTTGAAGGGTGAAGAATTTGTCGTAGAAGTCATGTAAAAATTTAGTGGTGATGCATTACCTATCATTTCAAAGTCATAAACATTATGAAATTATAAATATTTACAAATCTTCATCCCATAATACTACTCTATTTAAATGGGCCATCTATCCACGTCAAGTCTCTCACTTGCCACCATGATGAAGAATGGGCCTCTTTCTTTTCCAGTAAGGGACAACAATAGAGGTATTGGTGTTGTAGCAAGAATCTTCATTATAGTAGGTGGATTCAATACATTTGCAGGTGTTTTTGGAATAGATTTTGAATTTTTCCTCTCTTTATCTCCAATTCTTCCTATATATTGTAAAGGAGGGGCATATTCAAATGGTTGGTCATTGTTTATCTCCTGCCCCCCTCTCTCTTTCTTCCTTAGGGTAGAATATGGAGTCTAAGCCCCCTCTTATGGCTGTGTAATGGAATATTCTTACCTCTTGACCATTGATGATATACTGTGTAAAATTTTGGAGCAATAAAATATGTTTCGTGATGCTTTTATCCATCCTTTCTTATTTTGTTATCTCTTCTTGCCTCTCGTCATTGCAGTGTGTACTTTGGATACTCTGATGATTATTGTAGGTTCTAGGAGCTATGTTTAATTGGTTTTGAAGTGGTGTTTTGTGTGAATTTCATCTCTAGTATATGGTGCATCTTTTCCACCCTCTCTTTTTCTAACCTCTCTCCACTTCATGTAGTTTGGATTTGTGATAGGCCACTTCCGTTTCTGGTGTATCACCACTTAGTGTAGGATCTCTTTCAGTCTCTCTCTCTCTCTCTTCCTGTCTCCGTGGAATGGTTAGATTAGGATAGATAGGTTTTTCTTGCATTAGAGTAGCTTATGGCAGGTAGTTTAGGAATTCCCATAGCTTGAGATATGGTTTAATGTTGTGTAATCACACCGAATTCCCCACTCAAATCCCAGAACATTTGGGGGAGCTATGATTTCACAGAACATCCCTCGATGCTAAAAAACATTGATAGAACTATTGCCCCTCTTTCTCTTCATTATTTCAAGTCTTGAACCTACTTTAACATCAAGGGATATATGGCTAAGAATCTCATATTAGGTTTTGTTCACTATGCCAATACTCAAGATTATTGGGATTATTGTGAAGATGAATTTGAGGCCAGGAGAATGTACTTTGGTATATTTTACCTTCAACAAATTATAGATTTTAATCTCTACAAAGCACCTAAGAAGCTTCAGGATGATGAGGAAGATCTGAAATCTATTGAATATGAGAGAAACATTAAACACTCACCTTTTGAAACCCTTGATTGGTCTGTAAAGGAGTGGGATGATTTGAAAGAAGTGATCAACTCGGTAATTATGAGAACCAAGTTCTGGTTTGATAACAAGATGCAAAATTTTAGAATGAACAAAGCTAAATCTTCTTCACATGAAACTCCCTCTCCTAGGAAAGAAGAACCTGCACTTGATGTTGAGATGCCTGAGAAATTTAGTCCATCCTCAACAAAGATATACCTAAAGAAAGGTAAAAAAAAAATAGGAATATGTGAAGAAGAAGTTCTTTTGGAGCAGCTAGAACTCCCTATAAGATCAGAAGATATTGTTTTTTTAAGTGAGGAAGACAGCGAAGGAATGAAATAAGGAGAAGGAAGAACCCCTGTCATTACTACTGAGTTAGAGAATGAATTTCCAATGATTGAACCTCTAGTTTTAATGGATACTTCTCCTAAGGATCTTTATGAAAATGTAACAACTTCCCCACTAGAGACATTAGTAGTGTAGAAACTAAGAGTGATGAGTTCACTTGCACTTATGCCCATTGCTCCTTCTGCCTCTTCCTCCTCATTTGCTTGGGTTTAGCCTTTCATTGAAAGTAGGAAAAGGAAGTCATTCTCCCAAATTGTGGTTCTCAAGTTTGATGTTGTTGTAGCCTCAAGTCTAGTATCAGATTAGTACGGTAAACAATTCATTGAGATTTCCAAACCCAAAGAGGATAAGGAAGAGAGAGATCTTGTGGTGTCTAATTTGGAATTCACAAGGATTCCACTTGGAGAATCAACACCTGAAAGTCAGGTTCATAAGCTCAAAGAAATTTTCACTCGAGTCATTGAATGAATTGAAAAGAAAAAACAGACCTTGGAGCAATTGGAAGAGTAAAATCTAATTCTTTTAGGTTTTATAAAGTCCTTATTAGCAAAGGATAAGGTCTTGGATCCTACTCCATTATCTACTCTTCCATCTCCTTTAGTTCTAAGAAATGATGAAGTTTAGACCATTAAGGATATTCATAAACATGTCACCTATGGAAAGGCCATTGAATCACTGGTCAATGATATGATAGTAGCTAGATTAAAATTTATTGAGGAGGCCTTCAACTCATATGAGAAGGTATCCAAATTACATTTGAAATTCAGCACAACACTCATTGGGTTGGAGAAAGAACTAAAACTCTGGCGTGAATGAATTCAAGATCTCCGTTTAATGAGCCAGACAGACGAGAAGATTTTATTGGCAAGCAAAGTATTTGATGAAGCCAAGAATAATCAATCAAAATCTTGGGTTTTCAGTATTGATTGGAAGATCAAGGTTTTGGAGGAAGATGTGGGAGAGCTGAAGAATATGAGAAGGAAAGGGGAAGCTTTCAATACTTATGTTTTTTCTTCCTTCAAATATATTCATTGTCAAATCCAAAATGAGGCCACAAGTAATTAGTTTTCCATACAAGAAATCAAGGCTCAATTCAATACCTTCATCAAAGAAGATATTTTCAAGGAAGAGTCCATGTCTAAATAGAAGATGAAACATGTCTTCTCTCTTCAGTCTGTTATCACCGAGGCCAACAAGGAATTTTGAGAAAACACATAGTTAGAGAAGGATATGGAGAAATACCTTGGAATGTGGACTCATGCCACTTCTAACACCACCATACCCAAGTGCATGGAAATATCCGAGGTGTTAAAAAAATTTATATATCAGATTCTAAAGACAGTGGGCCCCTCTAATTCTCTATTAGATGTTTACACTTCTAGGTCCTATGACACTTCTTATATTCTTTTTATTTGTAAAACCCATAATATAATATTCGATTAAGGACAATCTTTTAATAGATTTGTTTCGTTGTAATTGGAATGTGGACTCATGCCACTTCTAACACCACCATACCCAAGTGTATGGAAATATCTGAGGCGTTAAAAAAATTTATACATCAGATTCTAAAGATGGTGGGCCCCTCTAATTCTCTATTAGATGTTTACACTTCTAGGTCCTATGACACTTCTTATATTCTTTTGATTTGTAAAACCCATAATATAATATTCGATTAAGGACAATCTTTTAATAGATTTGTTTAGTGGTATTTAATCTTTAGATAACAAGAAGTTGTAATTGATGTAACCATTTTTGTAAGCTATAAAGTGGGCTCTCCATGCCATTGTTAAGGGTTAGATACTGATATTATTGAAATGTAATATATTTGAAAGTGATCAATATAGAAGATTTTATCTTATCTCTTTTTATATCTGCTTTTCTTAATTTCCTTGTCTAAGATTTATGAATCATAAATCTTCCATGCTAATAAACTTTGTGTTCTTATTATAGGATTTTAGGAACTTTGTGTCTATGGAATTATACCTGATATTATCCCATGAATGATTTTATTCTATATTCCATTGATAATTACATGCAAGGTTATATTATGTTATCTATATTACCTGAAAGTAATGTTGTCTTCTTCCCTTTCAGTTTCCTTATTCTTCTATTTTGTATATATTGGCAATCTTTATTGGCATAAAAATTTTCAAAGTATCAGGAGTCCTCATCGATATGAAAGTCATACATTTGTATATAACCTTTGTTGCTTGCTTTCAAAAAGGGAACCTCTCCCATGAAGAGGAGAGACTTGTTGTCCCATAACTGTTATTTGCTAAAGTTCTATTTTGAAAACTAACAGTTTTTGGCGAGTCTACTAGGGCTTTCATTTCAACGTATCCCTTTCTAAAATAATTTCAAGATCATTTTATGATTTGGAAACTCTATGCTTTAAACGTGGGAAGAAAGCTATAGAGGTAGAAGATTCCCATTTTCAACAAAACTTCCCTCTTCCTCTAGCAAGAAGGAACAGAAGAGATCGTTCTATGAGCTCACCTCCTACTAAAGAAATATTACTAGGAACAACACTCCTCAAGAACAACTCAGTCCTAATATTCATGCCCTGGTACTTGCTAGAGTTATAGTTCCTCTTCAATTCTTCTTCCCAAAACTGGTAGTGCCTTTACCTTGGGGACAACAGGTTGGGCCGCATGCTCTTCCTCATCCATTGCATGAGCTACTCAAGGGTAATAGGAATTTTTTTCCTAAATTACAAGGTGACAAGAAATTGCACCCAGATGAACACATCGCAACCTTCATTGTTGCTTGTGGGATTCTTGGGGTTGAACATAAAGATGTTTCTGTCAGGATCTTTGTGGAAAGGTTGTAAGAAAATGTTGTTGATTGGTTCTATCACCTTCCTGCTCGATTGATTCTTGATTAGACTACCATGACAACCCATTTTAAGCAATGTTTCACAATTGTTGAAAAATTGTATGCTCTCTTGGCTCAAATTTCTCAAATAAGAAAGGAGCCACATGAACCCATGAGGGAGTTTGTGGCCAAATTTAACAAATTAATTCATAAGATTCCATAGAACACCCATCATGTACATCAAATTTAAAAGTTTTTTTTCTTAAATGCTCAGTTTCCTAAAGTAGTTTATGCACTAAGGAGGTCCAATCTTCTAACTTTGGATGTTGATCAAAGGTTGGCCATCAGTGTTAAAGATGATCTAATCATGCCTAGTAAATTTAAAAGAGAACCCTCCAAATCTAAAGCATCTTCCTCCTCTTCCCTTGGAGCCAATTTTGATCAGTTAGTACAGAAGTTGGAAAATGATCTCATTGCTATATCAAGAAGAAGTTGGCTCAACATGCTCCTTAGCAAGATATTCCAAGAAAGAATTTTCATCCTAGGAACTGTTTGCCCTGTTCTCTGACTAGATTGAATATTGAAGGCCATCCCATCAAGGTTCAAGTCAATGTAACTTGTGAGGTTCAAGAAATTGATGATGAAGAGGAGAATGAAGACTATGAGGACCCTAAAGAAGAGATTGACAAAGAGCAAGAAGAACCTAGTGAGTCTCAAGTTCATTTCCTCACCACTGAAAGTATGGATGGTGAAGATGAGTATGATGAAGTAGTGGTAGATATGAATAGTGAGTCATATGTTGTTATGACTCTGGAGCAAATGAAAAGGAAAGAAAAAGTGGTGCATCCTTCTATAAAATCCAAAGAATTTCCTATAACTATTCCCATAGTTGCGAGAAGAGAAGCCCCTATTCCCACTACATCCACACAAAAGGTGAGTAATGCTAATTATTCTCCTTCTAGCTCTCCTTCCAAACCTTCTTGTTCTTCAACTCCTAAACCTGAAAAACCCAAAGTACCCCTCATTCCCAATAATGAAGCACCATCCACATCTGAATCTTTTGATATTATTGATCACATCAAGAAGAAACAAATCAAAATCTTAGAGGCAAAATTTTACAAAACTCATCAAAATGATTTTGCTAAAATGGTAAAATTCGTCAATTCTAAATCCGAAACTTCACCTAATATGTCTAAAGTTATTTTACCCACTCCCCCTCCTCACCTCAATCAAGTATTTTGGCTGCAATTACTTCATCCAGTGAGAAGATTAAACCATTCTATGTAACGCTTATCATTGCTGGCCATAAACTTAGTAATTGTGTTATTAGCTCAAGAGCATTAGAAAATGTAATGCCTACAAAATTATCTCATGCTCTAGTTCTAAATATAACATGTACATTCAGTTCTTGCTATTCTATGGAGAGTAGGGAAGTGCCTCTGGTTGGAAGAATCAAGGATGCACAATTAAATTTCTCTGTTTTTCCAAAAAAAATGGTCAAAGCTAATATTTTAGTAGCCGACATTCCTCCCTCATATGGTATGTTACTAAGTAGGAACTTTTGTAAATAAGTAGGGGGTGAAATCCAAATGGACTGGTAGCATGCTCTCATCCCAGCCAATGGAAAAATGAAACAACTAGTACCAGAGAGACAAACTGAGGACATTGTTCAAAATACTGATGATCCAAAATAAAAAAATACTCTATAAGATATAGGGCATGGTAACTATACATGATCATGTTAGAATATGAGGCAAAAATTCCTATGGGAGTGATTCATGATCCTAATGGCATTTGGATTTTGGAGTTTGATGGAAGCTATTCTTCAACTATTTTTAGAGCCGGCGTGGTGTTAATATCTCTAGAAGGTAAGTTTTATCCATTTTCATTTAAGATTTACTTTGAAAATACATAAAATACAGCTGAATATGAGGCACTCATACTTGGATTATACGTGGCAAAAGAAATGGGAGAAAATAATCTTTGTGCTCGTGGTGATGCAGAGCTAATTGTGAAATAGGTCAGGGATCTTTTCCAAGTCAAGAATAGGAGGTTGAAACGTTATAGAAATCTTGTCTAGGATTCCATTGAAATTCTTGATGCTTTCTCCATTGAAGTTGTGCCAAGAGAAAATAAAACTAGAGCTAATTCTCTTGCTGTCTTGGGATCTTTGTTGATTCCTCACCCAAATTTCTTTCAAGAGAAATTTACCATTGAGATGATTCATAGGCCTAGTATGCTAGATAATGCATTCAACTGGAAAGTTTTCAATGAGGATCAACACTTTCTCTCTTTCTTGGAGTTTAAGGACAACTTCAATCAAATATATTTTGAAGGAAGTGAAACCCTTCCTATGGAGTATGTGCCTTCTAATGAAGATGATATTAAGGAATAGATGGATCAGGATGGATGTATCAATTTAAAAGGTAACAAGATCCCCAAAGGGATGGTGAGTTTAGAGGATTTGTTTGATAAACATGATATGTACATCAACTCTAAATCATCACAAGGGACTCGTCAATATTCTGAGTATGAGAAGGTAAATATTGGAAGTAATGATGAGCCCAAGATGGTAAATATCGGGAAATGTTGCACTCAAGAAGAAAGGAGGAAAGCATTGAACCTATTGAAAAAATATGTTGACGTCCTTTCTTATTCATATGATGATCTCAAATCTTTTCAACCAATGGAGATGTAACACTATATTCCCATGAGGCCTGGTATAAAACCTTTTAATCAGAAGCAAAGGCAATACAATCCCAAGATTGTTGATACCATTTTTAAAGAAATTCAAAAATTACCGAAAGCGATGATTATTTTTGCTAGACATCATTCAACATGGATTGCCAACATTGTGCCAGTAAGGAAGAAGAATGGTGGGATTTGTATTTGTGTTGTTTTCAGGAATTTAAATTCGGCATCTCTAAAAGAAATCTACCCTCTTCCCATGATGGATCAATTTTTACAGGCTGTCACCGGCTCAGAGATGTTTTCCATGTTGGATGGATTATCTGGATACAATCAGGTGGAGGTTAGTACCCCAGATCAGCACAAGAATGCTTTTACTACTCCTTGGGTCACTTTTTCCTATAAGAGGATGCCTTTCAGTCTTATCAATGCTGGTGCTACTTTCTATAGGACAATGGAGTTAGCTTTTGGTAGTCTCAAGGGAAAATGTATTGTTATAGACCTTGATGATCTGACTGGTTTCTTCAAAACATGGGCAGATCACTTTCAGCATCTTAAAACAATCCTTAAAAAATGTAGAGAACATGGGGTATCCCTTAATCCTAAGAAGTATTTCTTTTTTGTTACCAAATGCAAGTTGTTGGGACATATCATCTACAAAGAAGGAATCAAGATAGATCCAAAAAGAGTTCAAGTAATTCAGTAGATTCCCCTTTGCAGAAGCAAAAAGGGTGTTCACTTTTTCTTTGGTAAGGTAAAATTCTTAAGGAGATTCATTCCATATTGTACAAAACTAACTATGAGAATTTCTCAACTTACGAAAGGGAAGCAAACCTTTGGTTGGACTCTTGAAGGAAAGGAAGCTTTTGAAGGTATCAAGGAAGCTATTGCTAAAACTCCCATCTTAGCATGTCCTGGTTTCAAAAAAGATTTCATTATCTATTGTTATGCTACTGAGAATACTTTGGCTTCCATACTAACTAAGAAAGACTTGAGAATCATGAACTTCCAATTTCTTTCATGAGCTATGTTCTAACACCTCATGAGATAAAATATATTTTGATGGAAAAACATGCTTTTGTAGTGGTCAAAGCTATTAAGTAGTTTCATATTTATATACTCAATTTCCACTCTGTTGTATTTGTTCCTGATAAAACTATTAATTCTATTCTTACACAACAGGAGTTTGGTACTAAGTGAAGCAATTAGGTGGTAAAGGTTCAAGAATATGACCTTGATATCAAGCCAACAAAGCTAGTCCGGGGTAAAGGATTATGTGAACTTATTGTTGAGGGAGCTGATGAAGAATTTTCCACAGAAGGAGTTGATGTTCCTACTGTCCTCTTTCTCAGTTAAAAATATGAGTGGTATGTTGATATTGCACATATTCTTACTTACGAATAATTTTCATCTCATTTGAGTGCCAAGGGAAAAAGAGATATTAAGCTAAGGTTTTCTCATTATGTGTTATAGTAAAATGATTTATTCAAGTGAGGCATTGATGGAAGATTCCGTAAGTGTGTGGACAAATACCAATAGAAGAAGTTGTTTTCATATTTTCATGATGAAGCATGTGGAGGGTATTTCTCTTCGGTTGTCACTACTCACAAAATTCTTCGTGCAGGGTACTATTGGCCCACATTATTTCGAGATGCATCAAAATGGGTAGGAAAGTGTGAAACCTATCAAAATTTTGTTGGGAGACCTGAATTAGCTACTTTACCACTCAAACCAGTAATAATTAATAAACCTTTTCAACTATGGGGATTATATTTTATTGGAAATCTCAACCCACCTTCCATTGCTAGACATACCCACATGCTAACTGCTATAAATTACTTCACAAAATGGGGAGAGGCTATTCCAGTGAAAATTACTACTTCTGAGGTGGTGTGTAATTTTATCAAGGAGAACATCTTGATAAGGTTTGGAATAGCAAAAAAAATTATGACTGATAATTACTCTAATTTTTCTTCTTCCGAAATGATGAAATTTTTCTATGGCTATGGAATTTCCCTTGCTCATTGTTTCAATTATTACCGTCAAGGAAATGGATAAGCAGAATCCACAAATAAGAATTTAGTAACCATCGTTCAGAAGATTTTTAATGAATCTCAAAGGAATTGGCATAAGAAGATCTATGATGCCCTCTAGGCAGATAGAATTACACCCAAAAGAGCAATTGGAATGTCTCCATTTCAGGTGGTATATGGTGTTGAAGATCAGTTACCAGTAACAATGGAATTTCCTACCTTGCACTTAATGAAGGCTATTGAGGATTCAAGCTTCATCAGTTCTTTAGATAAGAGGATCATGTATCTCCAAAAGATGGACGAGGACAGTTTGCAGGTTTTTGATAGAATTTTTTCCCACCAAAAGAAGGTGAAAGCTTTGATTGAAAAGAATGCTAGACCCAAATAATTTCAATTTGGAGATATTGTCCTACTATGGGAAAAAAGACATGAACCTCGTGGAAGCCATCGTAAGTTTGATTCTATTTGGCTTGGTCCTTTCAAAATTAGACATTTTTCTGGAGGAAATTGTTTCTACTTGGATTATATCGATGGATCTTCTCTCCCACTTCCTTATAGTGGAAATTATTTGAAGTTCATCAAGTCCTAGGTGATTAGGTAGTCCTTCTGGATATTATGTACAATGTCTTGTTTTTGATTTTTTCTTTGTATGTGTTGTCTTTTGTGTTTTACCTTTGACTCTATTTTCCCAATGGATAAGACACTGGCCTATTTTCCCAAAGTATTCTTGTGGTTCTTTATCTTGCCTCATTTCTCTGTTCTATTCAAGTCATCCTTAGAAGGAGCCAGTTGTTGTCACTCTCAAATTCCCTCCTGTTTTAAAAGGAAAATTTTCAAATTTTGAGTTAGTGTCCTTTGAATGTGTTGTGGTAAGCGTTGAAATTCAATAAGTTAGAAGATATCACTCTTTGAGGTAATTTTTAGTGTATTTTGGCTAAATCAGCCCTGGGCATCCCACATGTCCCATGTGCTGCTAGACCTTCTATTCGCCGATTCACCAATTTATCCGCAGTCCATTCTTGTTGGATATGTCGGGTATTTTTGACCCATGTGTTTTGTGTGATGTCGGACCTTCTATTTTCAAATTTTCTGCTTTTCCTGCACCACTTACTCATCAGTCAAATCAGCCCTTCAAACCCCTCGTGTCTCGTGTGCTACCAGACCTTCTGTTCGTCGATTCACCAACTTTCCCGCACTACCTTGTATATCAGCTAAATTGGTTCTGCATGCCCCACATGTCCCATGGATTTTTTATGCTTCCTGAACCCTTTTTTTCCGCATTCCTCTTATATCAAGTATATCGGCCCCGCTCGACCCGCATGTCTTGTGGACTGTCTAGGCCAAACTTTTTTGAATTTCCCATAGATAACCTTTATGAGTCAGCTTGGGGTTGTTTTTTGCACATTCCTTATTTTATTTTTCTCCTCCCTCACATTTGTGCAAAGAAATTCATTTCCCTCATTCGTGCTCCTGTATTTTTCTCTTGTAGGGATTATTCAGATACTTGGTGACAATCCATTAAAGGATATCTTCTCTCTTCCTCTGTCACGTTGAAGATGCGGTATCAAGGGCATGAACACCTTTCCTTGTTGGAAACCTCTGTGCCTAACATCGGTGATAGTGAAGCTCATCATCTTGACCTCGATGATTTTTGGATCAGACTTGAATGTGATAACCCTAATCCCTTTGCTCAAATCATCACAAAACAATGAGATTGTGTTTATAGGTGGTTTCCTTATCTTTGTTCAGTGTTCTAATACTGTGCTCACTTGCGGGGCTTGTTTCAATCTGGAATCAAAGGAAATTATTAATATACATGGTGAGGTAACTACACGATTGGATTCTGAAGCTATCTGTATTGCTCTGGGCATCCCAATGGTAGAAGGTGCCAATACTCTCTCTCTTTCTCAAGCACAAGCACTATTTGACCAGGATAATGAGAAATACAAGACTAGGGTAGCCAATTCTTGGTTGAAAAACCCTTCAAAAGGAGCATCCTGACTTTAAAAAACATTTTTCATAGTCGATTTCAATGAATAACTTTTAGACATAATCACTCTTTTAGCTAGAATCATGGGAGTGCCTTCTACAATTGAATTTATTTTTTGGATGTGTCCATATATCAACATTATTTGTGAGAGGAATCAGAATCTGAATTGGGGTGAGATAATCTATTAAAACCAAATGATGTAGCTGGTTAATGTTCAAAGAACAAAGACCTTCTACATGACTTCTTACCTTATGTACACCATTGCGGCATCCAGGAAATGGCTTGGTTTCAATTTCTGTGAGGATAAGAAAGATGCCTCTATATATGAATATTGTCCTCAGTTAACCCTCAAAGCCAGCAATCATAATTTTAGGAGAGTCAATGACATGTTCACCATGTACATTGTGAGGCTTTTGGAAGGAGATATTTCTTGGATATTTTCTGAAGAATAAAATACTTTGATCTCTGAATATGAGAGTTTCTACACCCAATTCAAAAAATTCTCATATATCAGGCTAGATGGTTTTGATGGTTCCCCTTTAAGGCTTCCTATGTTTTGCAATGATAAAATAGCCCTGGTTGAAATTTTGAGATAATTGGATAAACTTCATTGGACTTGCAAAGATAATAATATTTCTAGAATTCATTTCCCTACACCTTGGGAAATTACACATGTAGAACAACCCTCGATGCTCAAAACATTGATAGAATTATTGCCTCTCTTACTCTTCATCATTTCAAGTCTCGAACCTGCTTTGAAATCAAGGGATATATTGCTAAAAATATCATATTAGGATTTGTTCACTATGCCGATACTAAATATAATTGGGCTGATTGTGTAGGTGACTTTGATGCCAACAGAAGGTACTTTGGCAGATTTTCCCTTCACCAAATTATAGATTTTAATCTCTAAAAATTACCTAAGAAGCACCGGAATGATTAGGAATATTTGTAATCTATTTAATATGAGAGAACCATCAAACACTCTCTTATTGAAACCCTTGATTGGTTTGTAAAGGAGAAGGATGATTTGAAAGAAGTGATCAACTCAGTCATTATGAGAACCAATCTCTGGTTTGATAATAAGATGCAAAATTTTAGGATGAAGGGAGTTAAATCTTCTTCACATGAAACTCCCTCTCCTAGTAAAGAAGAACCTGCACTTGATGTTGAGATGCCCGAGAAATCTACTCCATCCTCCTCAACAAAGGTATACTTGAAGAAAGGTAAAAACATAAAACAGGAATAGGCTGAAGAAGAAGTTCTTTTGGAGCAGCCAAAAGTCCCTATAGGATAAAAATATATTATTGTTTTAGTAAAGAAGATAGTGAAGGAATGAAATAAGGAGAAGAACTAACCATTTTCATTATAACTGAGATAGAGAATGAATGTCTAATTATCTTTTCGAAAATGTAACAAATTCCCCACTAGAGACATCAGTAGTGCAGACACTGAGTGTGATGAGTTAACTTGCGCTTGGGCCCATTATTCCTTTTGCCTCTTCCTCCTTTTCTTGTGTTCAGCCTTTCATTGATAGTAGGAAAAGGAAGTTTTCCTCCCAATTTGTGATTCCCAAGTTTGATGTTGTGGCAGCCTTGCTCAGTTATACCCCCCCTCCAGCAAAGAAAGCAAAGATCACCTCAAGGCTAGTATCATATTCACAAGGTCAACAATTCATGGAGATCACCAAACCCAAAGAGGAAAAGGAAGAGAGAGAACTTTTGGTGTCTAATTTAAAATTCACAAGGATTCCACTTGGAGAATCAATTCCTGAAAGTGAGGTTCATAACCTCAAAGAAACTGTCACTCGATTCATTGAATGAGTTGAAAATGACAAACAAAACTTAGAGCAATTGGAAGAGAAAAATGTAATTATTTGGCTTGGAGAAAGAGCTAAAACTCTAGTGTGAATGTATTCCGTTCAATGATCCAGAAAGATAAGAAGATTTTATTGGCAAGCAAAGTATTTGATGAAGCCAAGAATAATCTATCAATATCTTGGGTTTTTAGTATTGATTGGAAGATCAAGGTTTTGGAGGAAGCTATGGGAGAGCTGAAGAATATGAGGAAGAAAGGGGAATATTTCAATACTTTTATTTTATCTTCCTTCCAAGATATTCATTTTCAAATCTAGAATGAGGCCACAAGTAATCAATTTTCCATATAGGAAATCAAGGCTCAGTTCAACACCTTCATCAAAGAAGATCTTTTCAAGGAAGATTTCATGTCTAAACAGAAGATGAAAGATGTATGCTCTCTTTAGTTAGATATCACAGAGGCCAACAAGGAATTTCTTGAAATCATGGAGTTCGAGAAGGATATGGATAATTGACTTGGAATGTGGACCCATGCCACTTCTAACACCACCATACCCATGTGCATGGAAATAACTGAGGCATTAAAAAGAATTAGACATCGGTTTCTCAATATTGTGGGCCCCTCTAAGTCTATATCATATGTTTACACTTATGGGTCCTAGGACTTTCATTTGTAAAGCTCATGATATAATATTCAATTAAGGACACTCTTTTAATATATTTGCTTAGTGGTCTTTAATCTTTAGATTAAAAGAAGTTGTAA
This sequence comes from Taxus chinensis, assembly GCA_019776745.2. NCBI lineage: Eukaryota > Viridiplantae > Streptophyta > Pinopsida > Cupressales > Taxaceae > Taxus > Taxus chinensis. The sequence goes on along the minus strand of CM034156.1, from coordinate 507,421,891 downwards.
TTGATGTAACCATTTTTGTAAGCTATAAAGTGGGCTATCTATGCCATTGTTAAGGGCTGGATCCTGATATTATTGAAATGTAATAGATTTGAAAGTGATCAATACAGAATATTCTCTCTTGATTCTTTTTCTATCTGCTTTTCTTCCTTTCCTTGTCTAAGATTTATGAATCATCAATCTTTAATGCTAAGAAACGTTTTGTTCTTATGATATGATTTCTAGAACTTTGTGTGTATAGAATTATACCTGATATTATCACATGAATGATTCTATTCTATATTCTGTTGATAATTACATGTAAGGTTATATTATGTTATTTATATTACCTGAAAGTATTGGTGTGTTCTTGCCTTTTAGTTTCCTTATTCTTCTATTTTCTATGTATTAGCAATCTTTATTGGGATAAAAAATATCAAAGTGTCAGGAGTCCTCATCGATATGAAAGTCGTACATTTGTATATAAGCTTTGCTGCTCGCTTTCAATAAGGGAACCTCTCCCATAAAAAGGAGGGACTTGCTTTCCCCTAGATTTTATTTACTAAAGTGCTATATTGCAAACCAACAAGTCCAAAACAAGAAAATATGTTTACTAAACTACAATTAACCACTTCCCACATAACACTTTGATCACATTCTTCGGTTGTCAGTTGATTTCAGTTCTGTGTGGGTTGTGTTGTGCATGAGCTTATTGCTTCCTGACAGTTGTTTCTAATGTGTTTCTTTTGAACTTCATTATTTTATCTAAACTTCAGGACTTTTTATTCCTGGGTAGGATCCTAATCAAAACACCTTTATCATCAATTAAAAAAAATTAAGACATTGACAAAACAATTAAAAAAGTGGTAATAAAAAAATAATAATTTATTAATTTTTAACATAACTCTACAATAACATAAATCCTAAAACATTTAATTAAATTAGACACAACTAAAATAAAATTTAACTCACAAGCACTATTGACTTGTAATATGATACATCATTTTTTATTTTGACAATATAATTAACACAAACTAGTTTGAAATGGTACTATTATAGTGTTAAGATTAGAAGACTTTCTTGATGACTTTAATATTTATACATTAAAGAATAACCACAAAAAAAGAAAAAGAAATCTCAAATAAACATATAAACAAATTCTTTGACAATGCCTATTGTTTTAAACATCTAGGTGGGAAGTTTTTTTATAAAGAAAAATGGCAGTAGTAATAACTTTAAATTCATGCAGGAAGCTAGAATAAATCTCTCATTTACATGGATAGCAAAACATCTCTCATATACATGATGCAGTTGTGTTCAATGAAATATTTTTGCAAAGAGATATGGATATGGGGTAAGACCCCAAAGCTTTGTGCAAACTCCCTCAATGGACCATATGATAAGAAATGAGGAAGGAATCCTATTTACATGTATTAAAACTTGAAATAAACAATAAATATAACAAATAACATTAACCTCTATTCTTGAAAGCTTAACAAAATATGCTTTCTAAAAACTTAAGCAATCAGTTTTGTTGTTTACTCCATGAGGGTGAATGAATCTCGCTAAATGGCTACATGGCCAAGTTTAGCTATTCCATTATTAACCTAACATGGGTACAAGATGAAGTTATTTTAATGGTGGATGAACCAAGATCAAATACCTTATTAGCTTTGCTAATGAAAATGAGATCTTAAGCTCTCTTAGGCTTGTTTTGGCTTTAGCTTATGTAAAGTTGTGTCTTTGAATGGATAGGCTTAGCCTCATATTTCTAGTTTTCCAAATGGACGAGTTTGAACTTTGGGTGCATGTGGGACTAAATTCTAAAAAGAAATTTAGAATTAGATTAGGATAAACATGCTTTAGGCTTATTTAAGCTTGGTTTAGGCTAGTTAAACATGATTAACAAGTGAATAGAGACTCATTGAGAGCTGGGAGGAGTTTGGATAACCAATTGTGACTCATAGATAGACTATGAAGTCAATAGAAGTGGTCTAGAGAGAACTAGGGAGGTTCTGAATGGTCAAAAGGAGGAATGTTTAGCTAATAAGAGAGATATTATCCAAATAATCTGATTATAGGAGGAATACAACTGAGAAGGTGTTGTACATGGGCATCTGAGAATGGAGAAAAGAAGGGTTGATTAATGAAGTGTCGTTAATTGAATGGATTGGATGAAATATTAATTGTAAGCATATTTTAGGTGTCTACATTTTCCCCTCTTTGGGGTGGCATAAGTGACCTCACTTTAAAGAAAGTAGACAAGCATAAACAAGTAGAAAAGTTTGAAGGGATAGAAGAAAAATGAGTATAATGGAAGATGCCCCCTCGATTGTCGATGGGGTGATAGAAGAACTCGATTGACAATTGAAAAGATGATAGAAAGAGAACAAAAGAAAGAATTGTGAGAAGAAGAAGAAAAGAAAGGGGATATAGAAGAAAAGGAGTATGAGGAAGGGGGAATGAGCTAACATCCATCTAATGCCTTTTAAACAACTTTATTTTTCATCATATTGCTAAGGATCTTCATCATCAGTTCTCATTTAAAAATAATGAACAAAAGTGTAATATGACATGAAAAGCCATATACGAACAAATGTCCATTGCTAAGAACACCAACTCCATGCAACATATAAAATACAATGAAATATGAGAAATTAAAAGATTCCTAACTCCATGAAACATACATAATGCAATGCAATATGAGAAAGTAAACAAGACAAACCTAATAGAGAAATAAGTACCATGTTTTTGTTATCAAGCTTTAGTTCCAACCTGTGTGAATTAACGACAAGGGTTAATGATGGTGCCCCAAGCAAGGATGCATGTGAGGAGGAAAACGGAGGACACTTTGGTCCGATGAAAAAATAATGTGCACTACGAAATAGTACCAGGAAACCCGTTGTGCCCTAGAGTACAGACATAGTAAGTAGACTATTCTTTGTTGATGGAGGTAGATCAAGATGATCCACGAGTCATGCACATGAACAGGTGAGAACAAAAGAGTGACATTTTGTAGGATGATTTATAATTTTTACAAGTTTTCTAGAACATATTTCAATGTTTTTGTGATTTTTCTAACATATTTGAATGTTTCTTATTTTTCTAACATATTTGAACATTTTTTATTTTTCTAGCATATTTGAATGTTTTTTATTTTGAAAGTTTTCTAAAACTATGTATAGGAAGATGAGGAAGTGTGGATGCCCCTAGTGATAGATGGGATGTACAAGGGTGTAAGGCCACATGTGTACGAGAAAGGTGAAGATATTAAAATTCCCCCACGTTTAGGTGGGAGTATTCAAAGGAAAACTCTTCACAGGTAGAAGTGAGACCTAAGGAAATTATGGATAGGTTCAACATGATGATGAACATAAACCAGTGAACTGCAGAGAAGAAGCAAGTATGCCCCTGTTGTAGGTTGGCTTGAAAGCATATGCTACAAAGGAAGGAGAAGATTATTTTTGTGAAAGGGGACAAAGCTGTCGGAAAACATGGCAAAAAAGTAATCTTATACACATGAATGTTCTGAACGAAGAAGAAGAATGATGTGAATGATATGAATGTAGCTTAGAAGACTTGTGATGAAAAATTGATTAGCCAAAGGCACAAATCGTGAGAAGAGACAAGGAATAAATTAAGAGTTTGAACAAGGTCCAAAAAAGACACTTGGTAACATACTAATCCTGATTACTCATAGAGATCTAGTGTGTGCACGTGGAATTTTATTACCTCTTGAAGGGAAGATTTAAAGATAACAAGTGAAAACACCATAACCAATGTGTAGGAATGATTTATTGTGATAGGTGATAGGTGATTTCTAAACTAAAGGTGGAAGGATAGCCGTACATTAATCCACTGCCAGTTAGGAATCCATAGCCCTGATGGAGATGCATTTGATTCTAATCACAACATTGTTCTACTACCAGTTAGGCGTCCATAGCCTTGATAGAGATTATTGGAAATAGCCCAAGAGAGAGTAATGTATCAATTTGTTTTTTCTTTTAGCTTTTATCTTTTGATGGTTTTAATTGATTTTGATTCTTTTGCTTGCTGGAAACTTATTTCATATCTCTTGTTTGACAAGGGGTTAAGAACCATTGATGGCTTGATGGAAGGAGGTCGAAGTGATTATGATGACGACATTGGCTAGTTTCAACAAATATGTCCAAAAGTTCTTTGTAACAAGTTTATTAGATGTTGAATGTGATAGTATCTCCAAGATATCAGTCGTTCTTTAATTTACCAAGGTGATGAAAGAATAGGGTCAAACAGATACTATAGAGATAAATGTCACAAATGCGTATGAATAGGCTAACCAAAATATCACCAAAGGGATGAAAATGGTAGGAAGACCTGCAAAAGAAGAGAAAGAAAGGGAAGAAAGAAACATTCATGTGTACACAATACCTGATTACAATGTTTGATATTTTTACCTTTTATTTTTACTTTATGTTTTCTCATGTTTTTGTATTATTGAATTGTTTTTTATTTTTAGATTTTTGATGCTTTTATGAGGTTGGGACTAAGAAAGTGACTCTAAGTGGTAAGATCCAACAACGATGTTTGCGAATTTCTTAATAAGGGATACTAGGCGCATTTGTTTATCAAGAGTTATTTTATCCCGATCTCGATGATCGAGGTGAGCTTGTACTCAACAAATTACTGCGATTTATCCTGAAACATGGATTTTGTATGCGGAGCTTGAGTTCCCTATCCAGAGTTTTTTCACTTTAAGTCATACTTGATGGTTGTGTTGGTGTGCGTTATTAAATCATGCTTGATTTATAATTTTTAGATTGTTTGATTTGTTAGGAGCTTTGTGGCTCTCAGAAGTTTTGACCTAAGTTTTATTAAGAAACTATTTGGGTTTCTTATAAGTTAACGCGTGACATGTCTAATAGTAGGAAGGAGAAGAAAGAGAACGTTGACGTTTAGAACTAATGTGAGAAATGACTGCAGACTTGCCACAACTATTAATAGAAGAAATATATGATGGACGAAAAGGATACGGTCCAATAATTGAAGAGGATGAGCTATGAGGAGGTGAGCCACTAATAGAAAATGATGAAGGGCTACCAGGATTTTTCCCTAAGATGGAAGAAATTGGGCTATGAGGACATGACCCAAGAATAGAAAATGATGACGAAGGGCTACTAGGGCATTGCCCAAGTATAGATGAGAAGGGACTAAAAGGAGGTGTCCCATAGATAGATGCAGATGAATGGATACTAGGATGTGGAAAAAGAATAGAAGGGAACGGGATACCAGAAGGTGACCCACAAGTAGAGAAAGGAGGGCTACCCAGGGGTGGCTCTAGGATAGAAGAAGACGATGGGCTACTTATCGGTGACCCAAGGTGAGATTTTGATTGAGGAATGATGATAGATAAGGAATGATTGGGTAATGAGAAGATAGGCCATGGCTCAATGCTAGACCCTGACATCTCATCATGCTTAGAAGAAGCTAAAGATGGAATAGAAGAAGAATCAAGTTCCATGAGCTTAGGATTTTCCCCTATGTTCTGATAAAAGGAACCAACTTCTTTTCCCCAATACGCGAGCGTATCGAGTTCTAGAAATAATCCTTGTTTGCAATCCTTTGAAGGGATATCATCATGTATTTTTATTGTTCCTTCATTCTGAGAGAAATCAATCAGTAGAGGTTGTTGTTCTTTGACCATGGCAGGTTGGCTAAAAGAAATGGACTTGATAAGTGGGAAAGATTGATTGACATAAGAAGATGAAGATGTTCGATGATGTAGATGAGGGGAAGGTTTGACCTTATCACTCCCATGAATAATTTTTATAGTGCTTTGAAAAGACATCTTAGCACATGGATTTCTTGTAATGGTTTGACATGGTCATAAACATTTATCTTTAGAAGATGATTGAGGAAATGGTACGATATGGTTGAAAGGGCTCAAGGGCCAAAGAGGCATTGAAGTTGGTCAAGAGAGGAAGAATATTTGGTGGCAAGCATCTCATCAATGGATGGTTTGGATTTGGACCTAGGTCATTTTTCTAGAAGACGATGCAATGTAGGAGAGAAAATAGGATCAGATAGCCATCCATTAAGTTGTGATATAGGAGTCGAATTGGATGATTGACTAGAGGGAATCCAATTTGTGAAACTCTTCAATGGAGGAAGAGGTCGTTGAGACAATTGATGAAGGAGGTCCTATGAAGAAGGGGAGGACCATGACTCAAGAACCAAATTATATGTTTGATTGATGGAACTTGGAGTCACACGAGTCTTCTAAGGAGGAATATGTTGTTGAGGTGAATTGGAATAAATCTTCTATGAAGAAAGGGAGGACTGTGACTCATGATTTGATCTAGGTGTATCCGAACAATAGTTGGGTCCGAATCTTCATAATAAGCGTGGGAGTCTGAATGGTAGTTTGGATTTGAATCAGAAGAAGAAAAGTGGGGGGAACCTAAATAATAATTTGGATCAGAAATATCCAAATCATACCACCAACTATGAGCTAAAGGTGGGGAATAGGGTACCTAGTTAGGCTCTCTAGCACGAATAACCAAACAAGGTTTAGTTGTAATGGGAATCTTTTTATTTGAATTGCTAAACCTAGGTTCCGTATTGTAGTAAGTGTGAGAAACCACGCGATAGTTAGTCTTTGTTGGTGTCATTTAGGTGCAAATGTCTATACCTAGATAGTGTGATGGAAATAATTCAAAGGGAAGGAAGTGACATGTTGATTTGATTAGCATAAGGGAAACTAAATAGGCATTTGGTAAGTATAGAGATGCATGCGTGATTTTCCAAAGAAGGTCTAAGAAAAATAGATATTGTGATGATGAAATCTCGATGAGATCAAAAATGATTGTCCTAGAAAACTATTTTTCCAGATGAATAATCACAAGGAACAATCATGCAAGTGTGAAACACAAAGCCAATCAACAAGGAAATATACCCTACGCAAATGTGTGTGCAAAGTGAGTTTGATGTAAAGATGATCAACACAATGTCACTACTTACGTCAAGCTCAAAATGAACAAGGCGTGAATATTAACAAAGGGTAGATGTGACTCCCAATCAAAGGATATAATTACGTGTTCAACAATGAACAAGGCCAAAATGTTAACCAGCAAGGATTACAAATGTAAGTCGTATAACCACACTAATTAGACACGTTAATCAAGCTTCATGAAGAAGTGATATATTAGTGCTAACGTGGTATAGAAATGACAAAAAAAAAGTAAGCAACACTCTTCAATATTTTGGACAATGTTTGAAGTAAAACCAAGTCAAGGTATACTGAGGATGTGTTAAAATGTGTGTAGTGTAATGCCATAATATGGATACTTAGACCATGTTTACGAAAAACATGACATAAGTATCTTAATTGTGTCGAGACAATGCGAACAAGGTAACATGTCAAAGGGAGATCAAATGATGAATCAATCTGAACTATTATGATGATCTTGAAATCAAGATCAAGGACTTTTATCAAAGATACAAAAAGCGTACCTGCACACTTTAGACATTTAACAACCCAGCTGCAAACATGGATGGGTGTAAATAGAAAAAAAAGTGGCAAGCACTATCTTTGATAAAAGCGCACGAGGTATGCTCCTTTCTCACCTCAAAAAAGTGGGTGGTGAGAATGCAAGGATACAGATCAAAAGATGAAAACAAATCAAGTGTCACTTGGGCAGAGTTTCACCTCATCTGAAGACAAGAATGAAACTAGGCAAAAGTGGGATGTAGTCTAGTTTCGTGATGAAAGACACTTAGATATAACTTAAGTGGATTCTTTTCCTTGTTAAAAAACAAGGTTTCAAATCAAAATAAGTTATTACTTCATAATGGCCAAGGCGTGATAAAGGACTAGCAAAGTGGGCCTCAAGACAAAATGGTCTCCTTAATTAGTTCTCTCAACTAGGTGTTACAAAGTTGTCTTAAGTGAGTGTGATTTACCCAAATAGCCCCTTACCTATCTTGGGAGTTGTTATCTAAAATTCACCCCTCAAGGTAATTTGCATAACATGCATCAAATTATTTAGTCCCAATCAAGTAGATTGATTCAAGGCCCGAAATCATGTTTTTGGGGACCCCTCGACTTCTCTCTAACTCTCCCATCCAAGAAGAAATCCCAATGAGTTGGAAAAAATGAAAAAAATGCAAAAAATAAGGTTACAGGACTGTTTTAAAGCATTTCGGGTCTGAAGGGTTTGGGTCGTACCAGTTCGGGTCGTACTAAGGTTCATCGCACCAAGCTTGGGGCTGAAAAACAAAGAAAATTGGCTAAGTCGGACATTTTTGTCCCAAGCGGTCCGTGGGACAGTTGGGACGTCGGGACGCGCGGGACGCGAAAAGCCGAAACGGCCGAAAGTGGAAAAAATTGTTGAGTTTTGTTTTCGCATGGTTTGGGACATTTGGGACAAAAGTATGCATGGGACGTGAATGACCGATTCACCGAAAGACAGTCCATTTCAGGAAGCTCAGAGATTTTTGTCCAGGACAGCCGGGACAAAAGTGCGCGAGGTACGCGAGGGACGCGCGGGATGCGAAAAGGTGAAAAGGCCGCAAAAAGAGAGACAAGGAAGCCTGAATCAGCCGATGTGGGAGATTTTCATCTGAGACAGCTTGGAAAAAGGTACGCGAGGGACGCAAAAAGCCGAAACGGCTGAAGGCAAAGGAGAAAAGTCAACGTTTGACCCGTGAAACTTCAAACGGCCATAACTTTTGACTCCGAACTCCGATTTTCACAAAATTGGACTTTCTAGAACGAGCACGACATCCAATGAGGGTAGATATATTTAATTAAAAGAAAAATATTTGGCTCTAGTCAGTTAATGCTCATTCCCGTCAAATAACAGAAAACGCTTGCCAGACCCAAAATAGCTGCCCGCACTCAGAAGGCCATAACTTTTGCATTTCTCAATGAAATCACACAAAATTGGTACCGTTGGAATCATGGCTCTGAGCACGATGCACATAAATCAATAAATTATAGATTGGATGAGAGATTGATTGATATTTTTTAGTAAACGTGGCTGGGTTCATAACAATGTTTTATTTGGTGGTTAGGAGTGCAATTAAGAGGCATGGTCATCATTCTTTCTTTGCTGCAGCACTTGGGACAGTATGGGGAACATTTTTCAAGTAATATATAATCATTTTACTCCATTTAATGCCTCTTACAAGTGGTTGAAGGATAGATTTCGGGATTTCCATTTTCCCTTCTCTCTCTCTTATCATTTTTTCTATAAATTGGAGTGTTGGGCTCATTGTAAAAGGAGGTAGTTTTTGTAGAAAATATCTGCCAAAATTTCTTTGTGAAGACAATGTGTTGTAGGCCCTTGTTGTGGACTACCTGCATGGTGATCCAGGCCCTTATCTTGTAATCGATTGAACTGTGTGTATCAGGAAGTAATCAAATATAAGTTTGTGGATGCATCTTCCCCTGCTGTGTTTTCTGCATTCTTCTTGCCCCTTCAACCTTGACTACAAGAATATTGTGTCTATTATTGTGTTCATGCAGGGATCCATTATCATTGTGTATGTTTGAAATATTGTTGTGAATGCATTTTGCTAGATTATGGAGAACTTTCATCACCTCTTCTAGCGTGCACTTTGCCTCTGTATTTCACGCATTTGAAGACTACTCTCACACCCTCCTTTTCTGGTGTATCACCGCTTTAGTGTAGGCTTTCATTTTATGCATTCTCTCTCCCTGGTCCCTTGGAAATTTAGATTAGAATAGTTATTTTCCCCTGCATTAGAGTAGATTGCTGCAGGTAGTTTAGGAGCAAGAACTAGCTTTCTCTAGAGGTCTATCTCAAGTAGGAAGTCCCACAACTTGGAGATAGTACCCGTGTTATCCAATCACACCGTGAGTTCAAGTATATGCACTTGTATAAACATAAGGGTGTTGTGATTCGGTGATAACAGGAGTATCTCGGCTTTGCTTTACCCTCTTCAAGAAAAATGGGCAATAAATGCATCCACGTGTACTCTCACATGGGTCGCCATACGGACAACTAGTAACTCTAACTCACAAGGCATACTAGTCAAGTGGGTAAGTGAGGTGCTTCCTGTTTCATCCACGAGGTTACATAGCTATGGACTACTTTAGGGTTCTTGGAACCACCCCTATTGTTGTAGCTTAAGGTGTTATGCCAAAGGGGTTATGTTCCAGTTGAGTGGATAGGGACGTACCTTTTTCTGAAACCTACAATACAGTGTTTTGAATATGGTATGTTATTTTATCTTAGTGTGGTTTGAAAACATTTGGCAACCTCTAAGAAACAAGTGTATTAGAAAGTTTGTATCTTGTTTTTGGTTTTGACGTCTTTCTTTGACAATCGTTTTTGGTCCTACATACCAAGGTTAGTAATTTTCAAAAATGTCATACAAAGGAGATAAGATTGTTGTTTTTGATTTCCCATATCATCCCGAGACATAAGGAAAGAGCATACGCAACAAGGTATCTCACTCAAATTTTTAATGAATGGAAAATTCCTAAGTACAATGTGAAAATAAGTTCCCGTTATCCAAAATTCACCCTCAAGGTAATTTTGATAACATGCATCAAATTCTTTAGTCCCAGGCAAATAGATTGATTCAAGGAAAAAAATGTCATGTTTCTAGGGTCCCCTCATATTTGTCTAACTCCCCTGTCCAAGAGGAAGAGAGTAAGTTCTGAGAAAATGTGAAAAAAAGGTTCAAAAGGGCAAATAGGTCGATCCACGAAAAATCATGAAAATTGGCTAAGTCCTGCTCAAGGTCGCCTCTGGGACGTGTGGGACAGAAAAGCACGAACCGGCCGAACCGGGCGAAATCAGCACAAACAGTCCGAAACGCAGCAGGGACAAATGGGACAAAAGTATGCGGCGGGCACGAAATGCCGGTTCAACAGAGAGAAAAAATTGACTAACTGCTGAGAGGGACAGTCTGGGACGTTTGGGTCAAAACTACCCGAACCGGCCGGTTCGGCCGAAATCAGTCAAGGCAGTCCAAAACAAAGTGGGCCAAGTGGAACAAAAATACCCGAATCGGCCGGTTCGGCCGAAATGGGAACAAATGGTCCGAAAGCAAATGGGACATTTGGGCCAAAAATGTGCGAACCGGCCGAACTTGGCGAAAAGAGTCGAGGCAGCCCGGAAGGCAAATTGGATGCATGGGACAAAAAGGCGCGAACCGGCCGGTTCGGCCGAAATCAGCACAAAGAGCATTGTACCAAATGGGAAAAAGGGACGCGTGGGACGCGAAAACCCAAAGGAGCTGAGGACCAATCAAATCATGACACGTGTCACAGGAGGAAAAGTCAACGTTTGGTCCGGAAACTTCAAACGGCCATAACTTTTGACTCCGAGCTCCGATTTTGATAAAATTGGACTTTCTGGAACGAGCACGACGTCCTCTACGTCACAAAAACTGGATTTCTTATTTTTAATGAGGGTAGATATATTTAAATGAAGGAAACGTGTTTGGCTCCAGTCAGTTAATGCTCATTCCCATCAAATGACAAAAAATGTCTGCCAGACCCCAAATAGCTGCCCACACTCAGAAGGCCATAACGTTTACATTTCTCAACAAAATCACACAAAATTGGTACCCGTTGGAATCATGGTTCCGAGCCCGATGCACAGAAATCAAGAAATTCCAGTTTTGATTAGAAATTGATTTTTTTTAAGGAAACGTGGTCGGGTTCAGAATAGTGTTTTATTTGGTAGCTGGGAGTGCAATTAAGAGGCATGGTCATCATTCCTTCTCTGCTGCAGCACATGGGACAGTATGGGGAGCCTTTTGCAAGTAATTTATACCCATTCCACTCAATTTAATGCTTCTTACAGGTGGTTGAAGGACAGATTTCAGGATTTCCATTTTCCCTTCTCTTTTCCTTCTCATTTTTCTATAAATTGGAGTGTTGGGCTCATTGTAAAGGGAGAGTTTTTGGGTAACAAAGCTCTGTCAAAATTGCTTTGTGAAGCCAGGGTGTTTCAGGCCCTTGTATTGGAATCCTTGCATGGTGATCCAGGCCCTTATCTTGTAATAGACTGAACTGTGCATACCAGGAAGCAATAAAAATACAAGTTTGTGGATGTATCTTCCCCTGCTGTGTTTTCTTGCATTCTTCTTGCCCCTTTTATCTTTCTACAAGAATATTGTGTCTATTATTATGTTCTTGCAGGAATTCATTATCATTGTGTGTGCTTGAAATATTACTGTGAATGCATTTTGCTAGATTATGGAGAACTGCCATCACCTCTTCTAGTGTGCACTTTACCTCTGTATTTCACACATTTGGAGACTACTCTCCCATCCTCCTTTTCTGGTGTATCACCGCTTTAGTGTAGGCTTTCATTTTATGTATTCTCTTTCTCTGGTCCCTTGGAAATTTAGATTAGAACACTTAGCTTATCCTGCATTAGAGTAGATTGTGGCAGGTAGTTTAGGAGCAAGAACCAGCTTTCTCTGGAGTTCTATCTCAAGTAGCAAGTCCCACAACTTGGAGATAGTACCCATGTTATCCAATCACACTGTGAGTTCAAATACATGCACAGGGGTGCTGTGATTCGGTGATAACAGTTCCTTTTAACCATTTTTTTATAAGCTAATTAAACCGTTTTTGTAACTATGAAGAAAATGGTGAAACGTTTCTTTTTCCCAAGATCACCTGAAAAGGCGCAAGGGAAGAGCATACATGTTTCAATTTTTCACAAATAAAGATGCAAAAAAATTTAAACAAGTTAGTATAAACTAACTTAATGCAAAGGAAACCTATAAACTACTGTTATAACCTTGTAAGAGTTAAAAAACCAAGAAAATCAAAAAATTCCATAAATCCAATTTTTGCGCTTTTTTAACAGTTTTTAGTAATTTGCATTTTTGGAGGTCTCTGTATCACTTTGGGAGTTTTATGTTATAAGTTTAGATATCAAAGGATCCCTTGCAATGTACACTTTGTTATCTTTTCAATGCCTATTCAAACTCTAAAAACGGGTTAACGAGTCAAAATATATGGTCAAAACGAGGAGCACTAAAAATAAAATGGATGAATCCGGACTACACAGAGACACCTGTGCACCCAGGATGACACATACACATCCCAGTCAACAGATACATGCCAAAGTAGATAGGTACATGGGCAAGATAAAAATGCAAATTCAACAGAGTGGAATAGGACACCTACGCGCCCAGAGTGACGCATATGCGCCGCAGCCAACAGATATGCACCCTAGTAAAAACTCAGATATTTTCAAAAAAAAATTACACAGTCAATCCATTTATCTATATGCAGCCAAAGAGATGGATACGTGGCCCAGATGATGGAGATGCATGCGCGTCCTTGTAGAGGCAAAATTTACAGACTTTCACAGAGTCGAGTGCATGACAAATATGCGGCCAGAGAGGCAGATACGCGGCACATATGACGGAGATGCATGTGCATCCTTGTAGAGGAAAAATTTGTAAATGATGAGGACTACTAGATAGGTACGTGCATGTTCTAATGGGGATGCTAGGGTTTCAACGTGTACGTGCCCCTTGTTAACACCTACGTGCAACCTGTGAAAAACTAGTAAAACTCATAGATTTTCAAATTTTCAAGAGCAGACAGATTAGTGGTTAGTCAAAGTGTCCTATTTCTATATCAAACCCACAATATACATGTAAATGAAGGTCATTTATCTAGTCTTAGATACAGAAATGGGGAGATAACAAGTGATTTGACCCAAAAACTTGAAAATGAACTTTGAAAAACTTAAAAGACCTCAATTAATAGAGGATGGACATAAGTGTCCCACTAGGCATGCCAAATGTGTTCAATGAAAGGGTTTGCAAAGAGCTATAGATATGGGGCAAGACCTCAAAGCTTTGTGCCAAATCCCTCAAAGGATAGTTAGATAAGAAATGAGCAAGGAATTCTATTTGCATGTATTAAAACTTGAAATAAACAATAAATCTAACAAATAGCATTAACCTCTATTCTTGAAAGCTTAACAAAATATGCCTACTAAATACTTAAGCAATCAATTTTGTTGTTTACTCCATGAGGGTGAATGAATCTCGCTAAATGGCTACATGGCTAAGTTTAGATTTTCCATTACTAACCTAACATGGGTGCAAGATGAAGCTATTTTAATGGTGGATGACCCAAGATCAAATTCCTTATTATCTTGGCTAATTAAAATGAGCTCTTAAGATTTCTTAGGCTTTTTTTTTATTTAGCTTATTTAAAGTTGTGTCTTTGAATGGGTAGGCTTAGCCTTGTATTTATAGTTTTCGAAATGGAAGAGTTTGAACTTTGGGTGCATGTGGGACTAAAGTCTAAAAAGCACTTTATGATTTTATTAGAATAAACATCCTTTAGGCATAGTCAAGCTTGGTTTAGGCTAGTTAACTAGGGTTTAGGCTAGTTAAACTTGATTAGCAAGTTATTAGAGACTCATTGACAGTTGGGACGAGTTTGGATAACCAATTGTGACTGATAGATAGCCTACGAAGCCAATAGAAGTGGTCTAGAGAGAACTAGAGAGGTTTTGAATGGTCGAAAGGAGTAATGTTTAGCTAATAAGAGAGATGTTAGCCAAATAAGCTGATTATAGGAGGAATACGATAAAGAAGGTGTCGTGCATGGGCATCCGAGAATGGAGTGAAGAAGGGTTGATTAACAAAGTGTCATTAATTGAATGGATTGGATGAAATGCTAATTTAAATCATATTTTAGGTGTCTACAATAGTCATAATACTAATTGTCTTCAAGATCTTCTAGGTATACATGTGAGCATGCATATGTATACGATGATCATAATTTTCATCAAATGCGTAACACTCAAATGCACTACTTTGTATTTTGACGAAGAGAAACAAAATAATATGCATAGGTCTAATAGATGCCTCAGCTCTACCTTTGTACGTAGTTATTAAAGAATATGGATAGTTCTGAAGAATTCTTCTCTGCACGGTCATGATTTTTGGATTCTTGGCGCACTCGACCTAGCAAAAGATACCTGCAAAAGCTACAAGTACAGGTGAATGAATCCTCCACTGCGTAACACGGTGCCATTGTTCCTGTATGAATGGATGGCCCTGTGATTTAAAGTTGATAATCCACATGTATGGGCACTCCCCTACCATTTGGAGGATCACCTTTTAAAACCCCCAACCTCTTACAAAGCCCCTTGAAACCAACCTAAAGTTTGATAGAATAAATTCTCTCTTATAAGGAAAGAAAGTTATAAAGAAATTCGTCAATAAAAAATCAATTTTAAAAAAAACAAAAGATTGTTAAAAAAGTTCATAAGTCCTGAAGACTGAATTAATGACTTTGCAGAACTATTAAGAGATACATCTCTTCAAACACTTTTAAGCACTAATACCTAGGTAAATCACTTCGTCATGGCACTAAAATTAATATAAGATTTCATAAAGACCCATCAAAGATATTATTTTGTAAATACGACAATACAAGATGAAAAAAAGATCTTCCAATGGAGGCTCTAGAATAAATGGTGATGTTTTCACGCTCGACCACTTCAAGTCAGCTCTATGTTATCAGGGGGTCTCGAAATGTCATTATAATTCTTTTATTCTTTAGTTATTATGGTGGATTTAAATGCTAAAATAAAAATAAAAATGACAAATCACTCGATCATGATTTAGTATTATGGGAAAAGATTGATAGAAAATAACAAATACACAAACAAAAAAGTCTATCAAAATAATCTATGTGTTTCATGAATTTATGCTCAATGAATTAAAACCAACAAAAAAATACCTTATACAAATCTACAAACCCATTTATTGAATTGACATTTTCACCATCACTTCGAGATCAAAATCACTTGTCTCTTTTGATGTATCCCTCGTATTGTAACATTTTCATAACTTCCACTGCCATCAAGTGTATTATTTGTGCTCCAATATTAAGCTAGACCAATGTAGTAAAAAATGTGAAGTACTAAATTTGTTGTCCTACAAATAGCCAAATGTTGTTGTCTTTTTTATAAATAAGAAATAAAAAATCCATAGGTTCACCAAAAATCAAGCCACTTCAAGATGCCATTAAATGTATAAATTTTACATCAAATTTTCATAAATATTTTTAATATAACTTGCAAAATTTAAGTTTGTAATTAATTTTTCATTCACTTCCTAGGTATTTATTGGTTATTAGTACTACTGAATCAATACTGTTAGTTTCAAATTTATTTTATAATTGATTTAATTTCTATAAATAATTATTAATTTTTTTCAATGTTAAAGTTACTCAATTCTTAAATAAATAACATTAAAACATTATTTAGCTAAATTGTGATTAGTTATAAATAGTGACCATTTATTTACTAACTTCTACAATTTAAAAAAAAGTTAACATCATCTTATTAGAGAATTAAAATTCCAATGTCACTATTTATGGGTGAGGGCTATCCTCTCCACAAAATGCACCACATACATCGCAGCCACCACATACCAATGTCTTTTTCACCACCACATAGAGAGAACCAACAGGAGTCAAACCCGTGATCTGCATGTTCCAAACTCACCATCCCCACCAGCCCGCCTCCCGCCTACTGCATGGTTCATCTGATTTGATAACACTTTGTTTAAAAAACAAGATACCACTAATGTGACCACTAATGCGCGGGTCCCACCAATGCATGTACATTCATAGCTATGGTTGATTTTTATGGGTCACGCATGGGCATTCAATGCATTTTATATGGACGGCCTATTTATGTGCCTTGTGAAGGGTGAAGAGTTTGTCATAGAAGTCATGTCAAAATTTAGTGGCGATGCATTACTTATCATTTCAAAGTCATAAACACTATGAAGTTATAAATATTTCAAAGTCATAAAAACTATGAAGTTATAAATATTTCAATGGGTTGTCTATCCGCATCTATCTTCTTGAGCATGTACTCATATTTCTAGTTGAGTTAGACATTGAAAAATGTCCCTAATACTTGTATCAGCATCACAAATGAGGCAACAAGAAAAAAAATTAAAAACAATTTCAAACCTTGGCTGAATATGTAAAACATGTTCAAACATTCAATTCTTCCTCATCCTCATTCAATTCTTCCCCATCCTCCATTCCTACGCAATCTCGGGATTTCATCATCGACCAAATAGACATTACATCGAACTGCACAATTAGGTGTGACAAATATCATGGTGGAATAGACATTACATCGAACTACACAACTGAATAAGGAAATAACAAGGGAACAATTTTCCTACCTCTTGATGATTTTCCCTCCTATTAATCTCTGCAATAATTTTCAATCTAAAATTGTAAATTACAGGGCCCCTGAATCAAGTGACAGATCTTCCATAATGGTCTTGGAAGTAAAACTACATTACTGTCTTCATAATCTAAAGCTTTTCATATTTATCCCCATCATCAACGTTGAGCCTATCTTGCCTGTGGGTTTATCTTTGAAGAAATTCCTATAAATAAAATTGAAATAAAGAGTAGATTTAGTGTGTGTGCACTAGAAAATCGATTGAGAAGAGTAGCATTGTATAATCCACCACAACACCCTAACAATGGGTCCCTCATTTCCATATTAAACTTAACCATGACTTCTCCTTAGCTTTCACATGTATAACCATAATAAATTTGATGGCTTGTTTATGAATTTCTCATTCTAATTGATACGTTAAATTAATTGGAGAATGATCTGCCTTGTTGTTCTTAAATATTTCATTCAATAGACAAATGGGTTCCAATACTATTTTTTTCTTATGATAATTTGTACACCTTATTTGAATTTGTTTGAAGATTAAAAGCTTGATAGACCATCATCTATTACACTCACATTTTACAAGCATAAATACAATACACATAATAACAAAATAATTATTTTTTTGGCTTACATTGCTCGATACATAACATCACATAGGATCACTTAGGATAAGGTATAACGCATGAGATGTTTGCGTAACCATCAACCCACATATATAACATGAAACACTTGAGGCACACTACAGCCACATTTCCAAAATGATAAAGTACCATAATGACCCACTACAATATACACTTACTCAGAAGCACTTCCCACAACACATCATTGTTCTCGGTGAAATATTTATTACAATACTATTGTTATTAGTTGACTATAATTGTCTGAAGAACACATAACATGGGACCCTTCGTTCCTTTAAAACTAGGTTGCATGTTTTTTATTAACACTCCACCCATAGTGGTTCATTTAGAATTCACTCATTTCTCTTGTGGAAATAACTTTATATAACATGATTGTGATTAAGAACATATATACACACATGAATTTTCTAATATTCGACTTAAGGATTTACTTGAGAGAACCATGTTTACTTGGTTTGGAAAAATACTCTCATTACAAGTAGGAAAATTCATAACAAGAAAAAGGATGGTTACTAGATCAATAGAAAACCTATCTCGAGTTCATTTTATAACACTGTTTAATACTAACAATACACTCTTTTCATCTTCCAGTTATTACAACCAACTATGTAGGTTAACTAATTAAGTTGTATTATTCTTGATTCACAATTTTTTTCTCCAATTAGGAATTCTTATTTTCACCATCATATTGCACATGTAAGGTTACATTACACCTGTGTTCCCATTGTAGAGATTTTTCTTTGAATTTAAGTGACGAATTTCACATTTAAAACTACTTTTGTTTCATCATTTTAAGGCTTTGCTCCTAATAGAAATGGGTTAATTAGATGTTTCAACCATATATTCTACTTCCTGAGTGATCCTTAGATTAATATATTCCTATCTAGGCCAAGGATTCTACTAACTTTTACAAGTCCAACTAGAGTGCAGTTTCCTTAACTTGAAAGACCTTGTCTAGAGCTGAAGTTATCCCATTCTCAAGGCTATATTTTATTATTTCATTAACATCATTGTGTAATCAACATTTATACCATTAAAGCATGTGATCATACATAATATTTGGTTTTTTTATTTATTAGGTTGTTGTATTAGTTGTGGAGCTATACTCTATTACATTCATTTTATGATAACATTTGACATTTTAGTTGGTTTTGATATCATTCAATGGTGTACCATTTTTTCTGTAGAGGTCATTTCTCAGTTTAATCTTATTTACCCTTTTCCTAACTACATTTATGTGGTTACTTTGGTCCTGTGTTTAATACCATTTTGGAACAAATGTAATTCCTATAACACTTACGTTTATTCGATTTTTAAATTTTACCTTTTCTAGACAAGAGGAACTATTGTGAGATCAAGGAAGGAATTATTAGGATTTAAGGGTGATTTAGATTCAAAATACCTCTTCCCATAAAAATCCTTACATCATAGTACCCTATTTTTCCTATTATAGTTTGTTATAATTGAAAAATTAGTTTAAGTAGATTTAACCTTTACACATCATAAATTTCTTGTTTTTGTTATATAAGAGTTTGTGTTGGATCAAATGCTTGATTTCTCCACTAACAACTCATATTTATTTATTTTTTATTTTTATACAACAAGAGAATGCCTAAATCAATTATGAAGACTTCAAGCATAACTTTATTCCTAAACAATATCTTATTTACTCTTGTTTTCCATTACTCTTACATGGTTAATTTGGACTGTTATTGACATTTTTTTTAGAAAAAATGTAATTAAAGTAGCACATAATTTACACTTGGGGTGGTAAGACTATAAGGAGTAAGACCTCGTACAAGACAACTCATTTCATTTTTCTTAGACACACAAGTATTAAGTGTATATTGCAAGAGGGATGTCCCAAATAATCTTATGCATTACAAAATCCTCCTAAGGACCTATTTCAATTGTTGGGTAAATACGCAAGTAATTCAAAATGTAGTCTTCACTCACATAATTTATATCTCACAAGAAATAAATCATAGGTACAACCACCAACTATCTTTCAAGGCTTTGGCCACCCACTAGGATACTAGTGGAAATTACGCACAAGGTGGTTAACTTATTCATTATATGTCATACCTACAAAACCTAGACATGATCAGGTAAAGGTCTTTAATTAGATGCCTTAGGTGCGAAACAAGAAGAAAATTAATGATATCAGAGTATTTTAATAACAAGATCAATTTTTTATACCGTGGAAAACAATCAAATGGGGGGAGGAAGTACAATAGGAATTCTAGCTCGTTTTGTTAATTTCATTAGTTGTAATGAGATGAGATTCAACCTATCATTTTTGGTGTTAAGGAAATAAACCAATCATTAACATAGAAAGGATGAGTTTAACATCTATATAACATAGGTACAACATTGAACACATCTTCACATCTAATTCGACACTATAAAATATAGCCACATTGGTATTCCCTTTTCAAATTATACAAAGAACAATTCTTCGAACAAAAATACATATCATTATTCTATGGTAATACATATATTGCAAGATGAATACAACTTTACAATGAAAAATCATAATTACACCATATCACATCCAAAAAATTCCTCTTGTTCGGAGTACATGCAACTAACATTGCGTCATTCTTAGGACTGAGTACAAAATTCCCCTACACACACATAAATTTCATGCATCCATGATTTTAAACAATAAAAATAATAATAGAGAGAGATAGAGAGACAAAAGAATAAGGGAAGGAAGAAGAAAATATAGGATTCCTTTTATTTTCAAATTAAGGAAACGATATGTGCAAGGTTCCACAATTAGTTAGGAGTCAACAAAACCCTTATAAAGTGTGTTTAGCTAAAGTTACAGTTTTTGAGCAAGCTGGCCAAAACATCTAAAGTCCTCACAAATTGGGCCTTGAAAACACTTGTTTTAAGTATGAACACAAAGTTTTATGATTCTTTCGTACTCTCCCATAAACATAGAATTCATTGTGTTTGATGGCAGTTTATTACAAAGAGCAGACATAAAGTTACAAGGGAAACTCCAGGGCCAGTTATCGTAATTGTGATAACATATGTTGTCACTCAATGACCAGTGGGCCCCAAAACCAACTCGTAAAACTAGTCTCCAAAGGAATTTTAATTTAAATGAACTTGGGACATGCTTCTCTTTCTATCATTCTAGGGATATGTGGAAGGGGTTTTCATTTTTTCTCGAATTAAGTTGTAACTATAGGCTGAAATTGATCACCTTTTACTAAAAAAGAGCATGTCACTTCAAGTGGCTGATAAGCTAACTAGGATTAGAAATTCAACATGGAAGGGCATTCATTAAGTTCAAAAAACTTGGTTGGGTTTCCCCATAGTGTCTCCTATTAGCAGGGGTCATGTAGGGTAAAAGCACAATAAAATGTCCCACTTTTTGGTATGGTTTGTACCTGCGTAAACATGAATTTTCAGTTTAATTGATTTTCTAAAGTTAATAGCCACAAAACCATACACATTCATGAAATTCTACGAACTAACGAAATGTTTTGTTTAGAGTGTAGAATACATGTATATTTTTTTAAAAAATATTTGGCAAAAAATCTAGTACTTTTCTTAATTTTATTCATATGTTGTTTCTTATGTTATTAAAGAGGAATGAATTTCCCTCGGTGGTTTTCTAAAATGAAAACTTATCTTTTCACTATGAAATTTTAGATATATGTTTAAGATTATAATTTTGACGTGTTGTCAAAATTTCATATTTTTTTGACTTATATTTTTTTTTAAATTAACTATTTAGTAACTATATTTTAAAATAAATGGCGTCCATATTTCACTGCCAATAAATTTTAATATTTATATCGAAATTTTTTATTTTTTTCATAGGAAAGAAGAAGAACTCAACAAATACTAAGTATATTTTTTTCAATTTTTTTTGATATATTGTACTATTTTTCAAATTTGGTTGATTGTGCACTATTGATTGTCCTAAAATACCGTATGTTAGTAAAAATTAAAAAATAAATAGCAAAATAGATTTTTTAAAAATGAAAATTACATTTTTAGAAAGCCAATAAAAATATGAATTTTTTGTCAAAATTTGGTAAGTTAACTATTTCGTTTACCCTGATTACGTGGCATCCGAGTGGTAGATTTTGGCTCACAATTGTCCCCCAAAAGGATTTGGAGCCAAAATGTGCCATTTGGGCGCCACGTCACTACCACTCAGCATGGTTCGCGCGAACCCCCTCCGCACCACCAAAGCGCCGCCAAAACGTCTCCTTCTAGCTTTAATGATTCGCAATTGCGTCTCCCCTTCTAAATTTAATATTTTATAAGTTACTTACTTAATATTGTTCGTTTTTTATGTTTTAAATTTAATTTTTTACATATTTTTATTGTTTTAAGTAAGTGTGTTTTTTTAAAATTGTTTTTAAACCAAAAATATGTAATATTAATTAGAAAAGTTGTTTTAACATATTAAATATAAATTCTATTAAATTTAGAAAAGTTGTTTTAAAGTTATAGAAAACTAAAATTAAAAATAACATAATTCTACTAAGATTTGTATATAAATAGAGTTGCATGCATGCATGCACATATAGTTTTGTATCAAGTTTACTCTTACACATTCAGATCAATCTATACTATTTTATCTGTGTGGGTGAAATTTTTTGAAGTGGACTGAGTACAAAATTCCCCGACACACACATAATTTCAATGCATCTCGATTTAAACAATAAAATACTAATAGAGAGAGATAGAGAGACAAAAGAATAAGGGAAGGAGATAAAATATAGGAGTCCTTTATTTTCAAATTAAGGAAACATATGTGCAAGGTTCCCAATTAGGTATGAGTCACCAAAAACCTATAAAGTGGTATTAGCTAAGTTACAGTTTTTTGAGCAAGCTGGCAAAACATCTAAGTCCTCACAATTGGCCTTGAAACAACTTTGGTTTAATATGAACACAAAGTTTTATGATTCTTTCGTACTCTCCCATAAACATAGATTCATTGTGGTTTGACTGGCAGTTTATTAACAAGAGGGCAGACATGACAGTTACAAGGTAAACGCCATGGCCCGTTATCGTAATTGTGATAAACATAATGTTAGTCACTCCATGAACCGTGGGTGCCCCAAAACCAACTCGTAAAACTAGTCTCCAAAGAATTTTAATTTAAAAAATTAACTTGGGACATGCCTTCTCTTCTATCATCTAGGGATATGTGAAGGTTTTTTTCATTTTTTCCTCGAATGAAGTTTACTATAGGCTGAAATTGATCACCGTTTACTAAAACAGAGCATGTCACTTCAAGTGGCTGATAAGCTAACTAGGATTAGAACTTCAACATGGACGGGCATATCCTTACGTTCAAAACACTTGTTTGGGTGTTTCCCATGTTGTCTCCTATTAGCAGGGGTGTCATTTAGGGTAAAAGCACAATAAAAAATGTCCCACTTTTTGGTTATGGTTTGTACCTGGCGTAAACATGCAATTTTCAGTTTAATTGATTTTCTAAAGTTAATAGCCACAAAACCATACACATTCATGAAATTCTACGAACTAACGACAATGTTTGTTAGAGTGTAGAATACATGTATATTTTTTAAAAAATTTTGGCAAAAAATTAGTACTTTTCTTAATTTATTCATATGTGTTTCCTGATGTCTATTAAAGAGGAATGAATTTTCCCTCGGTGGTTTTCTAAAATGAAAACTTATCTTTCATATGAAATTTAGATATATGTTTAAGATTATAATTTTGGACGTGTTGTCAAATTTCATATTTTTTTGACTTATATTTTTTTTTTAAATTAACTATTTAGTAACTATATTTTAAAATAAATGGCGTCCATATTTCACTGCCAATAAAATTTTAATATTTATATCGAAATTTTTTATTTTTTTCATAGGAAAGAAGAAGAATCAACAAATACTAAGTATATTTTTTTCAATTTTGTTTGATATAATTGTACCTTTATTTTTTTCAAATTTGGTTGATTTGCACTATTGATTTGTCCTAAAATACCGTATGTTAGTAAAATTTAAAATAAATAAGGCAAAATAGATTTTTTAAAAATGAAATTACATTTTTCGAAAGCCCCCCCCCCCCCAATAACAAATATGCATTTTTGTCAAAATTTGTTAAGTTAAACTATTTCAGTTTACCCTGATTACGTGGCCACTTCCGGCCATGGATAAGTTCTTGGGCTCACAATGTCTCCCCCAAAATTTTTGGAGCCAAAATTGTGCCCATTTGGGGCGCCACGTCATTACCACTTCAGCATGGTTAGCTGGCGACCCCCTCCGCCACCACCAACGCGCGCCAAACGTCTCCTTCTAGCTTTAATGATTCGCAATGCGTCTTCTCCCCTTCCTAATTAATGATGTTTATATAGTTACTTACTTAATATTGTTCGTTTTTTTTTTATGTGGTTAATTTAATTTTTTTAATATTTTATTGTTTTAAAGTAAGCTGGTTTTTTTTTAAAATTGTTTTTAACCCAAAATATGTACTATTAACTTAGCAAAGTTGTTTTACATATTAAATATAAATTCTATTAAATTTAGAAAGTTGTTTTAAAGTTATAGAAACTAAATTAAAAATAACATAATTTCTACTAAGATTTGTATATAAATAGAGTTGCTGCATGCATGCACATATAGTTTGTATCAAGTTTACTCTTACACATTCAGATCCAATCTATCACGATTATCTGTGTGGGTGAAATTTTTTGAAGTGGATGAATCATGGGAAATGCCAAGAATGAGACAAACGAAAATATACCGAGGAAGAGAATGCAGAGAAGAATGCTAGAAGATCTGTTCATAAGAGGGCACAAGATGAGGAAGAGAAGAAGACCACAACAAGTGAAAGACAATGCTGCAAAAATTGGTACATATGTATAGAAACCCTGATAGATCCTAATATTTTTTTTAGTTCTAAGGTTTAATATGATAATTTATGTTTTTTAGATTGCGTAAAGGCAAGGGTTTTGATAGGATCCCATGTGTATGTTTATGGACACAGATCATGATGCGCAACATTATGCTGAAGTGATATCAAAAGTTATGGAATTACTTCCCAAAAAGAATGTGAAACACTTGGTGAAGATGGATTTACAAAAATTAAAAGAATTTTCCGAACAAGAACCACTATCACGAAAGAAAACAGCTAAAAGTGTAGAGATAGTATATGGTGAATTTGTTAATTTGACTATAGTTGCTAGAGCACATTTGTTGGTTACATTCTTGAATCATGTTGATATGAAGGAAACATTAGAATTGTTAGGTGTTGATTTTGGATGGAAAAATTAAAAATGTGTAGAAGAAGAATTTGTTGGGAATGTTTTTAAGGGAATTAGTTCTTTGGGTACAAAAACTAGGTCTACTGATAAGAGTATTTCTCGTAGAGCAATATTAACTTCAGTTGTAAGTGAAAATACAACAAATAATCGTCATGTTAACACCTTTGCCAAGGCATTGGGTTTTGTTATCCAAAATTCCCCCCCCAGGGTAATTTTGATAACATGCATCAGAATATCCAAATCCCAAGAAAATTGATTGATTCAGAGCAAAAATCAGGCTTGCAGGGTCCCTTCAGGTAATTTTCTAACTCCCCTGGCCGAGGAAAAAAGGAACAAGCTCTGAGAAAGTGCGGAGAAGGTTGCAGAAAGCAAGTAGTTCGGGCCAGGAAAATTTGTGAAAATCAGCTAAGTCCCAGTCCAGCACAAGTTGGATCAAATGGGACAAAAGTACGCGAACCACCCGAACCGCCCGAAATGAGTCCAGGTGGCCCACTAAGCATTTGGGACAAGTGGGACTAAAGTACGCAGCGGGCGCGAAATGCCAGTTTGACTGAGAGAGAGAATCGGCCGAAATAAGCACAAAGGGGCAGTTCGGGACGAATGGAACAAATGGACGCGAAATGCCCGAAGCGGCCGAATCGCGCGAAATCATCACAATGAGCCCAAAAGCAATTGGGACGCGCAGGACAATAGGGCGCGAACCGGCCGAACCGGCTGAAAAGGGTCAAGTCAGTCTGAAGCAAAGTCAGACAAGCGGGCCAAAAATGCCCGAACCAGCCGAATCGGCCGAAATGAGCACAAAGGGGCCAAAATCAAATGGGACATCCGGGACAAATGGAGGCGAAGTACGCGAAGGAGCTGAGAGCCAATCAGAAGCTGCCACGTGTCCTCACAAGGGAAAAGGTCAAAAAGTCAAAGGGCGAGTTTTCAAGCGCTGATCCGAACCAATGAGAAGCTGCCATGTATCCAAGCGAAAACCCCACACAAAGGGATATGTCATCGGGTCGTCCAAACCCGACGCACAAAGGAAATCGGGTTTCATAGTCGGGAAAACACAACGGAGAAACATGGCGCAAGAACATGTCGGAAGGGTTGAAAAACCCGACACCTAAGAAATGTGTCGGAGGGGTTGGAAAGCCCGACGCACAAAGAAAATCAGGTTTTATAGTCGGGGAAACAAGTCAGAAAAGCATGGGGCGAAAACATATGTTGAGCCACCTCCCAAACCCGATGCAAATGGAGAGGAGAATCCCGAACCCGATGGGCTGAAGACCTTTCTCATCCAATCAGAGTCTACCACGTGTCATCCAGGTGGCAATGCGCGGGAAAATATTTTAAAAATCTGTTTTCGCCTGTTCCGAGCCCTAAATCCTCAAATCGTCATATCTTTTGATCCAGAGCTCAGATTTGCATGTTCCTTATATCAACGGAAAGCTAGTGAAATCCTCTACATGATTCTGGGGCTAATCTCGAGTTTTGGTGCATTATAGAGAGAGAAAATCGAGAAATGGCTCTGACGCGTGGTAATGATAGAAGTGACATTTCAGCGACCAGTTTTAATGCAGCAGACAGCCCGCCGTTTTGCCAGGATCCGTCACTTCTAGCATGATGAAATGATTTAAAATACGACCTGGAGGTGGTTGGAGGAGATCTGACTTTCCTCTTTCTTCCTTCTCTCATTCATCCTATATATTGTAAGGAGTGGCAAAATATAGAAAAGAGTTCATCCTTTCTGCTCGGCCCTCCCTTCTTTTCTTCTCTAGGGTTGAAAATGGAGTTCGAACCTCCTTCCTACTCTGTAATGGCATTTTTTTTGCCTTTTACTAATGGAATGATGTTCTGTGCAAACTTCTGAAGCAACAAAATGTGTTTTGTGATGCATCTGTCCATCCTTTCTCGTTTTTGCTTGTTTTCTTCTTGCCTCTCTTCATTACAGGTATTTATGCATGTTTGAACGTTCACTGCAGATCTGGAGCTGTGTTCATGGAGTTTTGGGACACTTTCTGTGTGAAATCTATCCTTGGGCCTGTGATGCATCTGTCCATCCTTCCCATTGCTCACCTCTTTTTGTCCCATGGCAGTTTTGATAGATGTCCAACATTCTCCTTCTCTGGTGTATCACCGGTTTAGTGTAGGCTTTTGCTGTTTTTCCCTTCTCTTTCTCTCTCTATCTCCTTGGCATGGTTAGATTACGATTAGATTAGCTTGCCTGCACTGGAATAGCTTGTGGCAGGTAGTTTAGGAGCAGGAACCAGCCTTTCTCTGGAGGTCTATCTCAAGTAGCAAGTCCCACAACTTGGAGATAGTACCCATGTTATCCAATCACACTGGATGCTTAGAGTGATCAAACTAGAAATCTGATCAACATCCAGGGGTGCTGTGATTCGGTGACAACAGTTTTGGCACGCCCGGTGGGACCTTAGAGGTCTTTCACTTCATCTTTTGCAGGTTGATGTGTTCCTGTGAATATTTCAGCCTTTGGAGGCACTTGCAAACACATCTGGCGACTCCATCTGATCAGCAACCCATTTCTCTGAGCTTGCAGACCCGTTTCCATACATTTTCATCCATCTTTCTTTCCATCCCTTTCATTCTTTTCCATTCCATGAAGTTGTGCAATCATGACTTCATTTCCATCATGGATTTCACATCAACAACAGCAGTATATTCCACCTCCAACACGTTTTACAAATCCTCCAGATCAGCATGCATACTCATATGAATAGCAGTGCCAAAGTTAGTTTGGCTATGGAGCTTTCCAAGAGCAAGGGTGTGCATACAATGAAGACCATCAGATCCAAGATGCTGGTCTGTTGGAGAAAATCCAAAAGATGGAGGAGGGGATGGTGCAGTCTAGGGCTCAGGCACAGATGAGAGCATTTAGAATCGGTTGTGAAGCACCCTGTCCATGGGTGGGACCTTTTCCAAGTCATTACAGCCCTCAGGAGAAGCTTGACTTCATGATTGCAACGCTGCCTTTGCTTGCAAAGTGGATTGAAGAAATAGAAGTGTATGAGAGAAGTATTCAACAACCTTGTCAACAGGTAAACACACCATCTCATACCTTTTCTTTTCCTCTTTCCCAATCTGTATCATTTCAGCAGTGTCAAGTTTCAAAACCTCCATCTGCTATCCCAAATGTTGAATCCATGTCTCCACCTCTCAGTCTTCCATCTCATCTGGATTCTTCTTTCCTTTTCCCTTCCAAACAGTCATTCCCTCCACAAGAGCCAACAGAAACACCCCCTCCTCCAAAGAAACAAGAGGTTTCACCTCCTCCACCACCACAAAAAATTGTCAAATCAGTGGAGTTTCAACCTATCCCTCCTTTTGCATTCCCAATTCCATGTGGGAAAGAAGAAATTGTAAAAATCAGTCATCAAGGACAGCAGGAGGAAGAGCCAAACAGAAAAGAAATGACAGACAGCTTGAAGGTTTGGGCTGCCAAATTTGGGATAACAAAGATTCCCTTGATGGTTAATCCTACAGAAGAGGCCAAGGTTGAACAAATGGTGGTCAAGACTGATTTTGTTGCAGCAGAAGAAGAAGATCTTGCAGCCCCAACTTGTCCTCTAGAGCAGCAGATTGAAGAGTTTGACTTGACAAACTTCATGCTGGAGAAGGAGTTCAATCAAGAGCAAGATTGCCTTCAAACATTGGAGGAAGGAGAAGCTGCTCCAAATCCAAAAGAAGAGGAGCACAATCTAGCTATGGAGGAGAAAAACGCAGATCCAAGGGCTTTGAGCACAAAGCAGGTTACAGAAGAACCTTCAGTTCTTCTTTCCACTTCATCTGTCTCCACCTCTCAGTCTTCCATCTCATCTGGATTCTTCTTTCCTTTTCCCTTCCAAACAGTCATTCCCTCCACAAGAGCCAATAGAAACACCCCCTCCTCCAAAGAAACAAGAGGTTTCACCTCCTCCACCACCACAAAAAATTGTCAAATCAGTGGAGTTTCAACCTATCCCTCCTTTTGCATTCCCAATTCCATGTGGGAAAGAAGAAATTGTAAAAATCAGTCATCAAGGACAGCAGGAGGAAGAGCCAAACAGAAAAGAAATGACAGACAGCTTGAAGGTTTGGGCTGACAAATTTGGGATAACAAAGATTCCCTTGATGGTTAATCCTACAGAAGAGGCTAAGGTTGAACAAATGGTGGTCAGGACTGATTTTGTTGCAGCAGAAGAAGAAGATCTTGCAGCCCCAACTTGTCCTCTAGAGGAGCAGATTGAAGAGTTTGACTTGACAAACTTCATGCTGGAGAAGGAGTTCAATCAAGAGCAATATTGCCTTCAAACATTGGAGGAAGGAGAAGCTGCTCCAAATCCAAAAGAAGAGGAGCACAATCTAGCTATGGAGGAGAAAAACGTAGATCCAAGGGCTTTGAGCACAAAGCAGGTTACAGAAGAACCTTAAGTTCTTCTTTCCACTTCATCTCTCTCAAGTTCTAGCACTGAAAAGGAGTTTGATCTCTCAAACTCAATATTGGAGAGTGAAGGAAACCATGGTGGTCAAGTTGCAGATCAAGAGGACACCATGGAGGAAGTTGAACACAAGCCGTAGGACAGCAATGAGGTAGTTTACCTGTCAGATTTGGAGGACTCTTTTGATGGAGAAGAGCCGGTTGAGTTTTCACCATTCTCTCTTTCATCATCCACATTCCAAACACAAGAGTCTGCTGTCATGAAGGAGAGCATTCATTTGCAGCAGCCTTCATCTTATAACAGCCCTTTGGAACCAAAATTGGAAGATTTAAATCTTCCATGTTCTTCATCGGAGGAAGAGAAAGGGCAGAAGGGTCCTACCATTTCTTCCACGTCATCTATTCAGGTGGGTCTACAAGAAGACTCCATTCTTGGAGTTGAAAATCAGAGCTATGGGCATATCAAACGGATCAGACCTTGCCCAATCAGGTATTTGGCTTCATTGGAGCCAAAGGAGAAGCCACAACCAGTCATGCTTGCTTCTGAGCATGAGGACGAGCTACAAAGTACCAAGGATCAGCTGCCATACCTATTCAATCCAAATGCAGAGCAACTAAAAGAGGTATTGGATTTTTCAGTTGATACCTTGATGATTTGGATAGAAGACCAGCTTCTTGTTGATTTTCCATCCATCCAAACAGCCATGATCAATGCCAAATCAATTCCATGGCTACCAATTTTGAAGAAAGGAAGCTATTTCTCACAACCAGTTGCAGGATTTGTTTAGCTTGCCTTTGCTTCCAGTTAGAGTAGAGTAGCTAGGTTTGCTTTCAGTAGAAGAAGTGCTTGTGCACACTCTGCATGTTCCATTTGGGGCATGTATGATTTTCAGTTTTGTACATAGTTTTTGGTGTTGCTGGTTTTGCTCTTGCACAGTTTGTTTCAGTGGTTTTTGGTGAGAACAACTCCATGCCCGGTGGGTTTCCAAGTGGCTCAGAGGAGAGATTTTCAAAGTTTAGATCAGTTTTCAGGCTATTACTTATGACTCCATGCCCAATGGATTGCTTCAGGCTACTGGTCTTTTCATCTAGCAGGCAGATGCCCCCGTTGAGTTGCCAAATTGTTATCCAAAATTCCCCCCCAGGGTAATTTTGATAACATGCATCAGAATATCCAAATCCCAAGAAAATTGATTGATTCAGAGCAAAAATCAGGCTTGCAGGGTCCCTTCAGGTAATTTTCTAACTCCCCTAGCCGAGGAAAAAGGAACAAGCTCTGAGAAAGTGCGGAGAAGGTTGCAGAAAGCAAGTAGTTCGGGCCAGGAAAATTTGTGAAAATCGGCTAAGTCCCAGTCCAGCACAAGTTGGATCAAATGGGACAAAAGTACGCGAACCACCCGAACCGCCCGAAATGAGTCCAGGCGGCCCACTAAGCATTTGGGACAAGTGGGACTAAAGTACGCAGCGGGCACGAAATGCCGGTTTGACCGAGAGAGAGAATCGGCTGAAATAAGCACAAAGGGGCAGTTCGGGACGAATGGAACAAATGGACGCGAAATGCCCGAACTGGCCAAGTCGCGCGAAATCATCACCAGGAGCCCAAAAGCAATTGGGACGCGTGGGACAATAGGGCGCAAACCGGCCGAACCGGCCGAAAAGGGTCAAGTCAGTCCGAAGCAAAGTGGGACAAGCGGGCCAAAAATGCCCGAACCAGCCGAATCGGCTGAAATGAGCACAAAGGGGCCAAAATCAAATGGGACATCCGGGACAAATGGAGGTGAAGTACGCGAAGGAGCCGAGAGCCAATCAGAAGCTGCCACGTGTCCTCACAAGGGAAAAGGTCAAAAAGTCAAAGGGTGAGTTTTTGAGAACTGATCCGAACCAATGAGAAGCTGCCACATATCCAAGCGAAAACCCCACACAAAGGGATATGTCGTCGGGTCGTCCAAACCCGATGCACAAAGGAAATAGGGTTTCATAGTCAGGAAAACATGACAGAGAAACATGGCGCAAGAACATGTCGGAAGGGTTGAAAAACCTGACACCTAAGAAATGTGTCGGAGGGGTTGGAAAGCCCGACGCACAAAGAAAATCAGGTTTCATAGTCGGGGAAACAAGTCGGAAAAGCATGGGGCGAAAACATATGTTGAGCCACCTCCCAAACCCGATGCAAATGGAGAGGAGAATCCCGAACCCGACGGGCTGAAGACCTTTCTCATCCAATCAGAGTCTTCCACGTGTCATCCAGGTGGCAATGCGCGGGAAAATATTTTAAAAATCTGTTTTCGCCTGTTCCGTGCCCTAAATCCTCAAATCGTCATATCTTTTTATCCAGAGCTCAGATTTGCATGTTCCTTATATCAACGGAAAGCTAGTGAAATCCTCTACATGATTCTGGGGCTAATCTTGAGTTTTGGTGCAGTCTAGAGGGAGAAAATCAAGAAACAGCTCTGACGCGTGGTAATGACAGAAGTGACATTTCAGCGACCAGTTTTAATGCAGCAGACAGCCCGCCGTTTTGCCAGGATCTGTCGCTTCTACCATGATGAAATGATTTAAAATACGACCTGGAGGTGGTTGGAGGAGATCTGACTTTCCTCTTTCTTCCTTCTCTCATTCTTCCTATATATTGTAAAGAGTGGCAAAATATAGAAAAGAGTTGTTCATTCTTTCTGCTCGGCCCTCCCTTCTTTTCTTCTCTAGGGTTGAAAATGGAGTTCGAACCTCCTCCCTACTCTGTAATGGCATTTTTTTTGCCTTTTACTAATGGAATGATGTTCTGTACAAACTTCTGAAGCAACAAAACGTGTTTTGTGATGCATCTGTCCATCCTTTCTCATTTTTGCTTGTTTTCTTCTTGCCTCTCTTCATTGCAGGTATTTATGCATGTTTGAACGTTCACTGCAGATCTCGAGCTATGTTCATGGAGTTTTGGGACACTTTCTATGTGAAATCTATCCTTGGGCCTGTGATGCATCTGTCCATCCTTCCCATTGCTCACCTCTTTTTGTCCCATGGCAGTTTTGATAGATGTCCAACATTCTCCTTCTCTAGTGTATCACCGTTTTAGTGTAGGCTTTTGCTGTTTTTCCCTTCTCTTTCTCTCTCTCTCTCCTTGGCATGGTTAGATTAGGATTAGATTAGCTTTCCTGCACTGGAATAGCTTGTGGCAGGTAGTTTAGGAGTAGGAACCAGCCTTCTCTGGATATTCCTCTGTTGGTTTTACAAGTCCCATGCTTGGAGAGAGGTTTCCATGTTGTGCAATCACACTAGATGCCTGAACATCAACCTAGAAGCCTGATGTGCATCCTAGAAAGACGGTTAGCAGGTATGCAAAAAGGAGGAAGACATTGGATGACTCTACTATGGAAGGAAATTGGGCACTAATGTGTAGAAATCCACGTTCTGATAAAATAGAGGATAATATTGTGAAGATAGTTTCTGATTTTTGGACTGAGAGGACTCGTCCTTCTCCGAATGTGAGGGATGTTTTAAAACATAGGGTAACTCGCAATAACTATGACGAACATATAAAACATTGGCTTGAAATAACTCAACATGAGATGTACATAAAATTTATAGAAGAAAATCCAGATGTTAAGATTGGACAACGAATGTTTGAAAATTTGAAGCCTTGGTATGTGCGAGCTGATAAAGTCCTTGACACATGTTGTTGTCGCTATCACGTTGAGTTTGATTATCACTATCAGGTACATAAAAATTTATAGATTCAATGTATATATATTTTGAGGCGTGCTTTCATTTATATCTATATATTTAAAATTTGTTTAAATATCATTTTTTGAGACATGTGATTTAAAATTAATGTATTTCAAAATCTATGTTTTTTTCAGGTGTATAGAAAGTTACGAGAAGAAATTGCCCCACCTACACGTGTCAATGAATTCATAACTTCAATTATTTGCAACGTATCTGATGATCATGTTGATGATCGTATGACTTGCATCAAAGGTGTCTGTGACAAGTGTGGGGACTTGAAATTATTGCCAAAAACAAATGAAGATTTGGACACAGTTAACCTGGTTGCTTGCAAGAGGTGATATATATAAATTTATGTTTTTAAATTTGGATGTTAGATTTTATTTTGATTTTTATTTTACTGCAAATGAATACATGACAATTTGTCCATGTTATGAATTGATTTTGTAGGTTCAAATACATAAAATATTCAACAAGGCTTGGAAAAGATGCAACCAGGTTGGATTTGGTAGAAGAGGAAATCCCCATTGCTACATTCATGCAAAGTTTCCGAAGTTTAATTAGTCCGTACATCAAACATTCTCACTATTCAAAGTGGCAGGCTACACAATTCAAGACTAATAGGGACACATTCCCTATTGGTTCCATATTGTCCGTGGTTGATTTTGCTGAGAATTACTCATTTTCTCATCAAAAAGAAATTCAAACACAGTATTATCATACTGACCAGGTTACTATCATGGTTCAAGTATTTTATAGGCATGCACAATTGGATTTGGATGGGGTTGAAAGTACATATGTGAAGCGAATGATCAAGAAGGAGTATCACTTCTATATAAGTGATGACAAAGAACATGACACCCACTTTGTGCAACATTGTTTTGGTTTGTTCTTTCAATATCTTCATCAGCGAGGAATACAAATAGATCACCATTTTGTTTGGTCAGATGGTTGCGCATCACAATTCAAATCCTCTCGCCCTTTCTTTGCACTCAGTCGTTATCATCGTCATCACAAAATTCCTCATTTATGGAGTTTTTTTGAGAGTGGTCATGGGAAGGGAGAACACGATGGTGCGGGTGCATGCATCAAACGTGCTCTAAAGAAACAAAGCTTTGATTATGAGGGAGATCGATTAATTGATGCCCACACCGTTGTTGAATGGTGTAAGAAACATTTTGCAGTTCAGGTTTTAACCTCACAGGCTTCAACCTCACAGGCTTCAACATCACACACTTCAACCCCACACAGAGTATTTTGGGAGATAACAGGTACATGCACATTTAAAACATAGATATGTAAATCTTGATGTGATTTATTAAGTGAACTACAAGTTACTAACTTTAAATTTTTTTATTCTGATTTTTGTTGTTTGTTTTAAACTCTATTGATCTTTTGAGCATGATTAAATGAAGGTATTGATCGGAGGAAAAAGTATGGATGTGAAAGGATTCCCAATTCTAGGTCTTTGCACTCTTTGATGACTATGGATAGTAATAACTGGACAATCTGTACAAGAGATTATTCTTGTTTTTGTTATGAATGCATGAACAAATCATATTCAGAGTGCAATAGTCAAAAACATGGGTATGTAGGTGAGTGGAAGCAAGTTCCTTTAGTTGTGGATGACACATATGGCTCAGATCATGATGATAGTTTTGAAGATGTGCCATTAATTTCAACTGATTATGACCACATATCTGGGCTAGTTAAACAAGGTATGTTTTATTTGAAAGGATCAAGTATAATTTGATAATTAAATATATATGTATATAATTTATACTATACATCCGATCATTGAATGTTTCTTTGCATTTTGTTGTAGGAGATGTATTTGCAGTCATTGCTGAAGAAGCCAATATTGAGAAAGTGGAGTACTACTTGTTGCGTTGCACAGAGGAGAGAACAAAGCTAACATGTGAAATAACAAGTGAAGTGACAACATTTTTTACTGGCTCAGTTGTAGTGCAGGGAACATACTTACAACAAGTGAAAGCCCTCCAAAGTGGGATTCACTTTGTTGATTACAAACCAGACAAAAAGGTGTATCATTACACCCATCACATAATTGCTACAGGGTTACAATTGCAGCAGGTGAAGACTACAAATAGTAAACGCAAAAAATGGAGACTAGATGTAGAAGACCATGAAAAACTTTTACAAGTCATTGAACAACGAGCAGAGCCACTTGGTATTATATAGAAGGACATGGAATAAATTACTAAACCTTGTTGGTAATAAACTATTAAGCTAGATAGCATTGTATTTTCTACTTGAAGGGACTATGGAGACCACTATACAATAAAGTTGTTTAATACTTGTGATTCTTACTTGTTGTGAGATGGTTTATGGTTTACAAGTATTGTGATATGGTTGTTACAGCTAGTATTGTGATATGGTTGTTTGAGTGTCAAAGTAAATATGAAAATTGTTAAATTCAAAGTAGCACGAACAGAAGTAGATAACATTTTAAGTAAAATAGCTATGGACGAATGAGATTTCCAATTATCATGTCCAATCAATACATGATTTCCCATAAACTACTAATGACTTCTAAGGAGATAGAGCTCTGAATCTAGTCATGGCTGATGACATGAAATTATTTTACATGACTGCTGAGAGGTTGTGCAGATAGATGGTGATAATATGAGATTTAAAGAAACATAATGATAATAATGTCCATAAATGACCAGAATCCATGATCATTGGAACTTCAGAGTGCCGTACAGTGATAGCAAAAGAAAGGAGTGCCTAATGCATCTCCCATAGAGAAAATAAAGAGATCAATGTTTGTATAGTCACTAAGAATGATAATGTTACCTCTAGAGAATGGGCTCAGATACTAGAAGCCTTTAGAGTTATCCTTGGAAGTGCCAGTAACAGAGTACTACTGTCTATTCTCCTAAAATCTAAGATCAAAGATCTCATTGAAGAGGTAAGAAAACTGGCAATACTAGCGAGGAGCAGTTATCACCCCAAACTGACAATTGGCCTAATAAATAAAAATGTGAGGGAAGGCGTATTACCTGACAAGTCTTCTTCGCCAGCAATGTCACTGGAAGATGTGGGGCACTTGATAGCCTGCCAAGAGAGGTCCGGTAGGTCTAGGAGATTGTTGTAGGGCAATGAAGGAAGAATGAACTAATCAATCCAGTAGGTCTAGGAGATCTTTTCAGTGCTTGAATCCTGAAGACCAATACCTCACAAAGAAATGTATAGCCAAACATCTCAAGTCAGAACTATAGAAAAATCTATATGTGCTTCCTCCCATAATCCTTGAATAGAGAATATTACATCTACTGGATCTTTTGATGAATCAAGCTCTTAGGGTTAAAGTGTTTCTTAATCTCTACTTGGGTTATTTGGAAATTCTAGATGACACACATATTTCAAAACAAAAAGAGAATAGTAATTGTACTGAATTGCCATTTGGAAAGAAAAAAACAAAGAAAAGTGATATCAGTCATCTTGTTGCAGAATGGATATTCATCACCTACTGAGAGTAGCAATTATGAGTGATCTTGACCTATCCATTTCTGAGGTATGTTGCATTACCTAGAGCATTGTATGGATCTATTCCTTTGCTAGAATTGAGAGCAAATTCTGCCATTGTTGATGAACTAGCTGCTACATTTTACACAGTTTTCTTTATTTGGTTCGCTATCCAATGTTGGAGCGATGCTTAGAGAAATGGTCAGTGGGCTACTTTTAGATCAGATTAGAAGAAAAGGGGTATGTACTTAGGATCTTATGATATTTGGAGGAAAAATATAAGTTGCTACATATGAATTAATTTCTTCCTTTCAATCTAATGGATGTGGTAAGCCGGCTCTTGCATGAATTCTGATCTTTTTTGGAGATTGTTATTTACATACACAGGCACTGATAGTAGCCTCAATACCTAATATTCTAGGATGGATTTCCATTTGCTTTGCAAAGGCAAGTTGTAACTCTTCCATTAATGGGTTTTGTGTATTATATGCATGGCCTAGAAATAAATGATCCTAGAATTATGACGCATTTTATAAGTTCAGTAAGTCTGCTGTAAATTCATGGAAAGGGTATAATTTATTTTTTAATTTCATCGTTGCTATCCGGTGTAGGATTCTTTATGGTTGTATATAGGTAGGTCATTGACAGGCCTGGGAGTAGGAATCATCTCATTCACTGTAATTACATTGATTTACCACTACCCTTTACAACAAATTCAAGTTTTCTATTACTAAGTGATTTTTTCGTTCCTTGTGAGGATTATAATTACAGTCCTACTATCAAGTTTGATTTTTTAAAGTTTCAAAGACGTTTGTATTGAAGAGGAAAAGGGATTACATATATTGCTAGTCTAAAATAGATAAAGATCTCATTAGCTGATCAAATTACCCGCCATTACCGAAGGAAAAATATGAGACAGGAGGGACACAATAACATAGAACTATGCCTTCAGAAACAGTACCAATCAGAACTTCAGACCAGTAATAGTACTAAAAAAAATTAGTCCAATAATGGATCAATTTTGCTTTTGGAAGCGGAACTGTTAACCAACACCCTCCTAGTTTGTTGAAGATATTTAGTGATCTTGAAATTTGGATTGGAAAGTCATTGATTTTCAGTATAATAAACGGTGACCGGAAAATCTGTAGCTTGACTGTGTGGTATCTATTCTGCCTCTTGCTGTTGCTTTATGCTTTGTCCCCCTAATTGAAAGCCATTGACCTTGAGTCTGACTTTGAATCAGACAATTGATAGGATCATAGAGGATTATTTACTCTATTATTTGGATGCGGAGCTGGTGAAAAGCCAATATTTTCCTCAGTTCAGGGTGGAGGTCGTTGTTTTGGTTATGGCTATCAGATTGTTTAGCATCATTTGAGGCAAGTTTTAGATTGCAATCACAAGAGAGGTGTAAGAGGCCCAATATCTCTCAACTGGTCATTTTTCTTTTCCTCTTTCTATTGTAACTTTGCTCCAGTTTAAATAATTATTCACATAGAGACCCATGTTTCTCAAAATCATCTTAATTAAAAATCCATTAAAGATGGTTTCTAACAGCAATTGGAAATTGATTACCTAACACAACAGTATTCAAATATCTATTTAAAAACTTTCCTGCATAGAAAGTTGGATGGTGGTATATTTAGAAACATTCAAAACTGGAACCCTTTTCAACGTTATGAGATGAAAAATTTAGAAAGCCACCTCATTAGGAGTTCCAAACAACATAAATTCTTAATAACAATATTGAGACTCTCTTTTACAAAATGCACCATGACCATTGTCTTCTCTCATATTTGTCTGTCTTGGCCAGATATTGTGTTCTCCTTGGACAGTAGCCGATAAAAAAATTCCTTGAATATTAATAGGTAATAGTCTCTGGAGTTGTCAGGAAGATAAACAACCTAGATGGACATGTAATTGTTTGCATTGTATGGTATGATCTTTTCAGGGGCCTGCGTACATTGCTGAGATAGCTCCTAAGCACTTGCGTGGAGGTCTTGAGGAAGTGAACATGGTAAGATCCTTGCCCATTATCAGTTTTTACTGAAAACTCAACCTTGACACTGTCCTTAAAGGTACCAAATGGTCTATGATATTCATTTGCAAAATTTGAGTTATAACAAACTAAGAGACCATTTGTGGAACAGCTTGCCCTAACAATCGGTGTTTTCGTGGCATATCTATTGGGAATGTTCATTTCCTGGAGAAATCTTGCAATCGCAGGTATATTGGTGGAAATTATATGAAAGAGAGAAGGTATAATTAAAAATAATTTTATTAAAATTTCATGGAGTAGGTGCTAAAAAATGCCAATATTCTTATTGTTTTGTGGCTATACAGGAGTGGTTCCCTGTAGTTTATTGGTTATTGGGCTTTTCTGAATTCCTTAAGCTCCAAGATGGCTAGTAATTGAATGAAATTAAATTTTAAATGTAAGAAATTGATGATTTTCACCATTGCCAAATCTATCTCAGTTAAATTGGTGTTCATGTACATACAGGTTAAGATTGGTAAAGATGTAGACTTTGAATCTTCCTTACAAACCCTTCGTGGCTTTGACTCTGATATTTACCTTAAGGTAATTGAAATCAGGGTAATACTTTCACCTAAAATTCTATCCATTGTTTATTTCCTTTACACCATATCTTAACTATTTTTTTTGGCTTTGCATTGGGGGGTCCAAGCAGAAAGAAACATCTTGTACTATTTTTCCATTGCCAGACCATCCTAGTAAACCCCCCTCCAAGCCTTTTATCTCCTGAAATGAATTATTCATTTACTTGAGCAATCCTGCAATTGAAATTGGTTGTCTTGAAGCAGTATTTGCTACAATTAACATGAAACTCTACTTTGTTTTAGAGTGCAATGGAGCTAAACATACAAGAAGGAAACATCAAAATATCAGAGTTATGCCAGAGAAGACATGCATTCCCTCTTACTGTAAGTATTCTTATGTTCCCATTTGAATGCAAGAATCTGCAGTATGCTCTTTTTGTTTTGTACTTCTCTATTTATG
The DNA here is from genome assembly GCA_019776745.2 of Taxus chinensis. Classification (NCBI taxonomy): domain Eukaryota; kingdom Viridiplantae; phylum Streptophyta; class Pinopsida; order Cupressales; family Taxaceae; genus Taxus; species Taxus chinensis. The sequence goes on along the minus strand of CM034156.1, from coordinate 507,382,134 downwards.
TAAGAAAGTGTATATGAAAAATTCTGTATAATGTTGGAATTAGGAGGACCTTGGTGTGGATTTATTCATAATGTTGTGTTGGTTTAAGACTAATGCTTCATCAGATGTCAAAGACGGGAACATCATGGAGTCAGAAGAACTATACCTTTAGTTATCTCGACTGTATTTTTGTTTGAACTTTGCTTGCAAACTAGTTTCTAACTTGTATTGTTCAAAATAAGTTTATGGCAGTTCATCCTTATTATTTAATCTTTCATGCATACATTGAAGACCAGCCAATGTACATTGTACATATAGATTTATACCCTTGTTGAATTATAGCAGCCATATATTGCCATAGTCTCCAACACAGTTTTTCAGAACATCTGAGCATGTGCGTCTTAAGTTTTTCCATCCCCATCTCCTTTGTGTCAGTAAACAATGAGGGTACTGTCATCTGAGTTAGAACAATCCCCTTTCTTCCTTTTGGTATCTTTTAATCTTCAGAGAAGTAGTTAAGAAAGACATCTTAATTAACTCCTGGACTAGATTAGCAAGTGCAATCTTGATACAGTATGAAGAGATTCTTCTTCAATTATCAAGCATTATCCAAGTTTGATGAAGTAAGTTTCCCGCCCTATAGAAAGAATCATTTGGTTTGCTTAAAAGTTTTTTTTTTCGTAGCACATGAGTTATTTGATTCTTCTTAATACTATGTAAAAAAAATTATGCCAAACATTTCAGATCTCGCTACTCGATCATTGGCTTCAATATTATCCCCCTAAAGATGGATTCATAGTGAGATCCACAACATCGGGAATAAATTATTTTACATAGTTGTATCCAAAAGATTCCAATATATCATTTTTATTGCTATTTCTTTCATTTGATACATTGTCTTTAATGCTCAAAGTTTTCTTGCACCTGACTCTTGATACCAGTCCTAGAATTCTTGTACTGTAGATAAGATTTACTTCGAGTTAGCATTGATAAATACAATCACTGAAAGTGTCTTGAAGGAGTAGATTGTTTTGAAATGCATCGAGTGCAGGTGTTTGTGAAGTCCTAAACTAGAATTACTTCAGCTATTTGCTTGATAAATGCTTTGGAGCAAAGGCATTTATCATGTTTACTGTAGAACTATTAATATTGATCTTGTGTAATGATGTTATATAGGTTCTCATGACAGGAAGATCACTGCTCTGCTACCACATAGGAAGATCACTGCTCTGCTACCACATAGGAAGATCACTGCTCTGTCAATGGTCTGCTACCACATAGGAAGATCACTGCAGGATTAACTCAAGAGTCAAGACTTGTTAGAGAATTACTAATATTCTATCGTTTTGACAGATTTCATCTGGAGGAATGGCAACCAGCCTTTTCCTCATAGGGATTGCATTCTACTTAAAGGTAGTCCTTTCAACTATTGCAGCGTTCCTTTTGTAGCAGGTGCATGATATGTATAGACGCTATTTTTTGCATTTTGTTTGAATAGACAGGACAAAAACCAAATTCTTATTGTTAAGCAACTAATTACATAATTTGATGATGTGAAACTTAAGCATGTCATTAAATTTGAAGGTTGATCTCCTTGCTTTATGGCATCTTGCAGAGCCACATAACAGCAGTTTCTTATTTGTCCAGTATTTTGGCTTTAATTGGTTTATTGGTAAGTTTGGAATTCAAATTACCTATCGAGTTTTATGATTTCACTGCAAATGATTGCTTCCATTATGACTGATGTCTAGTGATCAATTTGACTGAATGGTGCTCTTTCACAATAGGCTTGCATTATCTCCTTCTCCCTTGGAATGGGGGCCATTCCATGGATTATTATGTCTGAGGTAATCTTCTCCAACTTCTCTTGAGAAAAATTCATGGAAAGGACAGATTGTGGGAGTAATTTTTTAATTCAGAAAATTCAGGGCTGCCCTGTAATATATTTGACATGAAAGAAACAACTTGTGATTTTCGAGGAAGTGGACATGGTCTAGTGGTAAATTGGAGGCACTTGCCAACCAATGATTGTGACTTCCATTTCTCAAGGAATCACAATTCATGCAAACATAACATGGAATCTAATAGCATAAGTGGGTGGGTGTACCTGGTAATGTAGAACTTGGGCCTCTGTAATGTTGTGAAACTTTGACCTTAATACCATGTTGACTACTAAGATCCAATTTTCCTACATATTAGTCATCTCATCTATGAAATATTTCATTCATTTTGTTCTGATTTTGGTCTTATGTACCCTCCACTATAAAATACCCACTCTATTCTACTCTATTATTGCAGATACTGCCCACTAATGTCAAAGGCATTGCTGGTAGTTTGGGAACGTTGGCCAATTGGTTTCTTTCCTGGGCAGTGACAATGACAATAAATCTATTCTTAGAATGGAGCACTACAGGTAAAATGTGTGTCCAGACCCTAAACTCCAATTTGGGCAGCTAAGGTGGATTTCTTTATAGTGGTTTTAAAATCCCAAACTAAATTAAGGTTCGTTCCTTGCAGGAACATTCATGATATATGCCCTGTTCAGTGCTCTTACCTTAGTCTTTGTGGTATTGTGGGTGCCTGAAACTAAAGGAAAAACTCTGGAGGAAATTGAAGCATCACACAGATAAGTTTAGGACGGCTAGGAAAGTTAAAACATCAATAGTGTTCATGGTTGAGACATTGCTTTGCAAGCCGGGCCCTTTTAGCAGATAAGGTTGGTGTATGGAACAAAATTGCTTGGCTGTAAAATTCGAAGAGGATGCATCATCCATTGGGAATCATATGTTGTCCTCAAAAATTTGGTTTGCAAGTTCTCATGATACCAAATTTAGCCACCAGATTCTACACAGCTATCCATATTGGGGGATCCATGGCCTATTTCAATGAAGAGACCTTGATATAAGGGTTTTCTAATGAACTTTCAGTGCATTTGAATAGTAGAGGACAGTTGATATTTGAATATTTAACCCATTGATCTTCAAGCTCTTCAGCTAGCTGGAAAACATTGATCATTTGTTATGTGAACATTGTACTTCATTCCTTTTTGTCTGAAAACATGTTAAAACTTTCTATGGATACCCTTTGATGCAGTTGCATCATAGACTTTGTACAATAAGAAATGATGATATAAAACTTGTTATTAACAAGTATTTCTCTCACATTTCCTTTTTGCGAAGCATCTTTCCATCTCCTTCGAGGTACCAATCCTTTTTCTTTTGTCTTTTCTCCACCTCCCACAACATAGCATCTTACATATGCAGAATTTTCCAGAAAGCAGCTAAATGTCAACAGCGTGGTCTAGATTTTCAAATGTTTTTGTTTTTAAGAAACTATAAATAAAACCTGGTCCCTTCTATATCACTGCAGGTCTGACACGGTGCACCTTGTTGCTTGTCTAGCTGCGCAATGTGAACTAATTCCAAATCTTAAAACTTTTTCCTCAAAAAACTTTCTATTGTTTCCGTGCAACAATAGTTAAAATGTCGAAGAAAGCATGTGGAATCTAACGATGCATAGACAATTACCATGAAACACGGTAGAAATTGAAAGAAGATGGCAATAAATTTTCTATATTAAAATAGAATATTAATTTTTTATTTAATCGAAAAGAAAAACATTTTGATCCATGTAGTATGGTGTGTACAATGATCTACCTTCAACTTAATGTTAAGATATGAAGGATATCCATTCTACCAAATTTTGAATAAAATATATATGTTAATGTTTTACAGATATTTCTGCAAGCCATAACTGACAGGAAGATGTTTTCAAAAAACATAGAATAATAATACGTATGACGAATCTTGAAATGCGGGCGAGACGGGGATCAAATATTAGGTCTTGTTGAATGATATACTTGACAAATTTCTTACAAGAAGCAGTTGTTATACTAACACGTAATGAGATCCAAATTTAGTACGCATTGGGATGGTGTTAAGGAAGCTTCCCTTGTCTGCATTTCGTTGTTGGCATTCACCAGCCTCTCCTTCTGCGAACCTCCCTAATACCTAATGCCAATGCTGAATGTAATGTCACTGCCACTGCCCAACTCAGCAGTCTTTATCTCTATCCATTTACCCTTCTCCCCGTCACCTGGGCACAATGGCAAAGGGGGTGGACGAGACAACATGATTTGAAGAATGTTTGCCAGTGATGGCAGACAAATTGGGGGAAGAGGAGTTTAAGGAGGCTTATGCAGAGAAAGGTGTGATAACATTGCAGAGTCTAAAGAAGATTGCGGGTGTAGCGGAGATGGAGGGCATGAGCGACGATGAACTGCAAGCGATGATCGAAGCAGCTGATCTGAATTCCAACATAGTGTATTTCTAGTTATTTCTTTCCTCCTAACTTTTAGTAAATGCAAGTGCTGCCTCTTTGTCTCCCTCTTTCATATCCTAGGCCATTGAATACCTGCCTTGCATGCCACCCTCTCCTCTTTCAGCTCTTTGTGATATCAATATCATGGCTCCCCTGTTACTCTGGAGACTGTGACCAAGCTTTCAGTTGTTTCGATTGCACTCTTCAATATCATGGCTCCCCTGTTACTCTGGAGCCTGTGACCAAGCTGTCAGTTGTTTCAATTGCACTCTTCAATATCCTTTCGGGGGAAGAAACAGTCATTGTGGCAACACTGCACTTCAGCACGACTGCAATTATGGGCCTCTAATTACTTGCAATGGCAGGCAATACTACCTATTACTTTAAAAATCTGGTTTAGCATGTCAACACTATCAGTACATACTTATTTCTGATCCCATATAATGTCAGCAGCCATCGAAGGTTTGGTGAATGAGAAGTGTTGAAATTAAATTAGATTGAAAGAAAAACCTGAATGCACTAACATATTAGCTCTCCTAGAAACATAAATGAGCATATATAAATTTTCATACATATTTTGTATGTGTGATTGAATTCCAAATGACAGACCAAACATGGCTACAATATCATACAATTACTGTAGGGAACAGGAACACCAAAAATGGCAAAAAGTTTGTGTAAAGAAACATCAAGAGACGTTCTCTCCATTATGTATAAGAACTGAATTTAATTTCAGAAAAAACCATTTATGTGCATTATGTATAAGAACTGAATTTATTTTAGACTGGGAATATTTGCAAATCCCTTTTCCATTTTCTTGATACAAACGTCTTTGAAACATTTCACAGAAAAGCATTCGAACTCGATAGTAAAACTCAGATAACTATGCCTCTAAATCAAATAACATATACCGTTCGGCGTTCACATGTCATGAAACACATGCGATTGCTAGTTATATACCTATTATGATATCATCAAGAGACAAAAATGAAAGATAAGGGGGTGTCTTATATTCACATCCATAATTGTAAATACACGTGTCTAAGACATATATCAAAATATAATAATAATGTCTAGAATGAGTATGAATATATATACATGTCTAAAATCTCCAGAAGTATGTCTAAAATGTTTGAAATCTATAAAATATCACTGAAGTCTCCTCCGTGCACTAGGGCGAGTGCCAGACCCCTCACTACGCTCTGCTGCACCCTGCATGTTAAAAAAAAGGAATATACATGTCATAAACTATATATAGCATGTACCATATATTAAAATATATAAGCAGAAATCTACAACAATTTCTTGATTAATTCAATACATTATATAACTGATATGTACAATTGATTACCTCAGTATCTGTCCCTGCGCGGATGTTGGGAGTATCTACGCTACCCGTAGATCTCTGTCCCGTAGATCCCTGTGAAACAAAATAAATAAAATGTAAGAAGTTGATAAATAAGTTTTTTGAATAAAGTTCATTAATTTCTAACATTTCAATTTAGATTAAATATTAATTATATTAAAACACATGTATTTATACCTCTGCGGAACGCGTCTCCAAATGTATGGGATTGTCATCCACGACCTCAACACCAGCAAATATCTCGCCAACTAAGCCAAGTTGACTCAGACCCGGAACATCAAGATCCATGTTGTGCTCAGTCAAGAGCTGTGTGTATGTGACACGGGTAGATGGTGTGGGCTGTGAAGCTCCACACACTGGAGCAGAAGCCTAAACACAAAAGTACATGTTTAATTTTAATATTAATAAATTGTAAAGTAATGATCAATTAAAATAAATTTTAATTATATTAAAGGTTTAATTTTCACACACCGGAACAGAAATGTGCTGAACATCAGGTGTGACAATCCCAGCTACAGGAAGTCTATCTGTAGCAGCGGCAGTAGTACCCTGACTAGAAGATACACTCCCACTCTGCTCTATAAAATCTAAAACCCCCGATAGTGGAATGCTGCAATGCCGAGCAATCACCTCATACGCACGCAACAAGTCAGCAGCCATGATGCGTCCTAGCCGACGTGCCTGAGCGGGATCTGTAACTAGCTCAAAGTCATCTGGGGAAATCAAAGATGCACGAGCGTATACCTCGCTGCGTGCATCACTGGTGCTACTAGCACCTCCACTGCTAGTATCGCGTCTCTGAAGGTACTGACCCACACGGTCAGAAGAGATCAATTGGGTCTCGCGAGCAATGCCAGCAAGACCCTCGATAGCAGCCTCATGTGCAGTCATAACGACAGGTGCTGCGACATCCTGAAAGCCTGATAAGAATGGTTGTGGCCTTGGTACAAGCTGCCGCGCGTCAACAACTGCAGGAGCTCCCTCCTTTCTATATGCTTTCCTGTGGCTAATACGGCCACGCCCCTGCCCCAAATAACTAGGGATGTCTAAATAGTTCACCTTTAGGTTTAAGTGAACCTCAGCATGTAGCATCATTATGAAGTATAACGGTAATTGGTCATTATTTGGAAATTGGCCTTGAGAGGCCACAAATCTAGGATAAATCAAAGGGGCACATAAAGGACATGAACATTTGTTTACATAATATGCCCTTATTTTCCGTTTGTCTGCATAAAAACTCCAACAAGACCTCTTAACGACTTCCTTATCGGAAAGTCGTGATGTAATCTCATTATAACCTACATCTCCTGAGACACTTGATTTTAGTGAATCCATAAATTTTTTTATTGATTCAGAATCAAATGGATTATATGTTTTCAAACTTGTCTCTATTCTACGAAGATCAACCAGTATTTTTTCACAATGGGCTTTATACTGCCCAACTGTAGTTGGATTTTCGAGAATAGATTGCAATTTTGCAATCTCTAAATCGGTCCTCTCAAACAAATTAGGAGTTCCAGAAGAAGCCATGACTGTAAAAAAAATGAAAGTAAAATTCTAATTAATAGTACTTTTAATTAAAAAAAATTCCTAAGATATTCTCCTATATTAATGAAAACAGAAATATGAAATTTTCAAGCTTCAATGCAACTAATATAGAAAATAAATTACAAAATCAAATAAATTACATAAATTACAAATCACAATGATAACAAAATATACCAAGTGATGTTGCAGAGTTCAGAAATGAAAAGTTTTGAATACATTTACATGATCTTAAAGTCAAAGCAATGTTTGTAGAAGAGAATGTAAGTTTACCTGGGCACAAACCATTATCAAAGCAGAACAATTGAGTGGGATTCACCTTTCCCTGGAACACAATTTTTGTGCATATGATACAGAATTAGCGCAATCAAATAGAACACCAATCCAATTTTAAACAACAAAACACATCGGTAAAAGACATGTCTAATGCATCTATATCTCCACATGTACAAGTTGACCACTTATGCATGCTTAAAAATCACAAAAACATTGAAATTATTTGTAATCTATTATTGATGTCATCACAGTGTTTGTATACAAAATCAGGGATAAATCAACTTTACATTTCAAGGAAGCTGTTTATTTCAAGGAAGCTGTTTAACTTTGGCATTATCTTATTTAACTCATATGACTGAAATTTCCCATCACATTTCCCATCCTTACTCCTGTCAACATTGTTTTTGATAGTGCCTTACAATATCACTACAATACATTATCTAAAACCTCTAGATGCTACTGGATACAAGAATATAATCTGAAAGTTCAGTGATATCATTAAAGCATGTGCTTCTCAAGTGTAGGCATACATGCAGCCAACGAGTTCTAGGAGGAAACTACTGCCAACGAGTTCTTATTTATTTATATTTATATTATCTTATCTAGAAGCTTTGAAGCAGCCCTAAAGGCACATTAAAACAGATATTGCAGAAGAAATATGCAAAGCTTCCTAGCAGTGGCAGTAGTATTAAGGTTTGTGAAAATGGAATATCTCCATGATATGCATTATTCTGGCAGTGCACTCTGCAATGTCGGTTCCAATCAACAATTATGCCACTATTGGGATCTTAGTATGGCATAGGCAGCTGTGAGCTACACAATATACTCATTTTTCTAGAAACTAAAAAGATCCTTTATGTTACAATTTGCAGCACATAAAAGAAGCCCTTCAAAAAAATACATTGAACAACGGGGGCAACCAAGAGGACCTTGGAAAAATGTACAGGTAACAACCATATGAATTCTTCCTTAGTCGTGGATCAAAGCTAATAGAAATAAAGCTAGATAAAATTAGCTTGAAACTACAGTATAATCGTCCATTGTAAAAAACAATTTTCTCTGAACCTGGTAAAAGAATACTTTTATTGTCTGATTGGACGTACATAATGGAAGGGTATAAATATTGCCTATTGCCCTCAGAGTTTCTCATTTAGAGACCATTTACAAGTAATGAGCGCTTTTGTAATCATCCAACTGAATGTCTATTATGGAACAATTAACTGAGCTCATAGATGAATTCCATCACAGCATGACTCGCATCACCACAAGGACTTTGCAATATATCAATACATCGATGACATAATGAGAATCACAGAAAATCTAAATGAGAAATATATATTGGCTATGGTGCTACAAGCACTGTTTATAAATGTGTTCTAAAGAATTGTAAGCCAATTGTTGTAAAGAGACTCTACAGTCACCACACACAAAGCTTGCGTGAATTTAAAACTGAGCTGGAAACAGTTGGAAGCATTAAACATCGGGATCTTGGGAGTCTGCATGGATATTTGCTTTCTCCGCATGGAAATGTGTTGTTTTATGATTACATGGTAAACGGAAGTCTGTGGGACATCCTATATGGTAATTAAAATGATTATGTTATGAGCAGTCATTAGCACATCACTGAGACCGACATCCACACTGCTTTGGGGATTATTGTCAGGACTAGCTGGATTTTTCTTAATCACATTCAGTTATCACAAAGCATAGCTACCTGATTTGGCCCTTGGGGATTGCAAAAATTTGGAACTTCTTGACCTGTCTCACAATAGACTAAAGGGAAAGATACCATGATAGGTATCCAATCTTTCCAACTTGCATTTCTATGTCAATTTGTCATGGATTTTCTTAGAAGGCCCCTTGCCTACAAAGATGAGTAAATTGGTCATATTATTAGCTAATAAACGTCTCTGCTAATCATTTGAGTGGGTTAATTCCAGCAGCAATAGGGAGTTGTGAATGGATTGTATGAAGTCATATTCTCATTCTTGATTCCCGAACCACTTTTCAAGTTTGCTTCACCATTAGCATCAGCAAGAGAAATGGGTTCTTTTGGAAACAATGCAACTGCAGCCACATGATTGGGATTCAATATTGGAACTATGGAGTTCGTAATAAAGTTCCCTCACTGAAAGACTACTGAGATGGAATTAATTCCCTATTGCTAGGTGTCATTCTACCAGGGCACTCGCAATTACAACATCTGACAAAAAAATTTCTTACTATTATGCTTTTATGGATGGCCATACCCTGTTCCAAAGCTCCCATTTTGACACAGGCTGGGAGGATGCTGCCAAAGGTGAACTGATCAGGTTGGACACCTGCCAATTACATTTGATTAAAAGTTTCCGAAGCCCTTTCAACAAGTCCATTTTGTGCTAATACCAAATTTAGTTGGTTTAGTGTGCTAATTGCATTCTATAGGTATGTACGTTATTTATAAAAGTGTTCTAAAGAATTGTAAGCCAATTGTTGTAAAGAGTTTAAACAGACACTACACACAAAGCTTGCATGTATTTGAAACTGATATTTTCATATAAATAAAGGAGTTGATGAGGTAATCCATATAACCAGCAGCACAATAGTGGAAGAGAATCCAATATAATGTGTAGTAAAATGGAAGATTGCAACGAAATAAACCAAGGCACACCATGTAATGTGATGTAACAGTATAATGGAAGAGAGAAAAAATAATGGGTCAAAGACTCACAACGATGTAATATGAGATAAAAAGACACAATCAAATGCACATTTACAAAAGGCTCTGTAAACAAAATGGAGGAAGGTGGTATAATTAACATGATTTCATATTTTAAAGTTAATCAAACAATAAATTAGAAAGCAACATCATATAAAAATTACTTTATTGACACATCTATTTCTTACATTTAGGTTCTCTAAGGTTGGTCATACTGCACATGGACATGGCTCTTGATATATACGATGACACAATGAGAATCACAGAAAATCTGAAGGATGTAGCATACAAAACGGGGGCAACCAATTACAAAGGAGGATTCATTTGCCCTTTTACAAGCAAGCTGATTGATTGCTATTGTTGAATCATGAACAGAAGAAGCTTACCAACGTCAAGTCCAAAAAATGGGGTCTGTGGAAAATATCTGGTGAGCACGAGTCAGGGGAAAGAAGCGAAGGAAGTTAGCATAAGCAGTCGAAACATCTCAATGTGGAGACTGCTGAATCTGCATCTGAGGCTGCTGCAGAGGCCTATAATGCTGCAGTGGCAACAATAGTGAGGGCTCCTCCAAAGGACTTCAAGGCTGTACGACAGGAATGGGCTGTCATTCGAATCCAGACTGCATTCTGAGGCTTTTTGGTAACCATTCTCGATGAACAATAACGGGTCTGTGAGAATTTCGTTTGATTATTTTTGAAGGGGATTATTGTCACTCTTTTGGATTTGGTTTTTGGGTTTTACAGGTGAGGAGAGCACTACGAGCACTGAAAGGGCTGGTGAGGCTCCAGGCATTGTTTAGGGGTCGTCAGGTAAGGAAGCAGGCAGCAGTTACTTTGAGGTGTATGCAAGCACTCGTCAGGGTTCAGGCCCGTGTAAGGTCTGCCAAGGCTAAAGCGCGCTCCTTCAGCGCTCCAAAGATAAGGCCGCCCTCAAATGATGATCTTCAATTGCAGAATAAATTTTCTACTTATAATTTAGATGCCAAGAGCACAAGCGGGTCATATTCTTCTTTGCCTTCTTGTAAATTTAATCCGCCTATGTTGAGATCAGACAAATCATCCATCAAGAGTGGAGAGATGAGTATCTTTTCCTATGCAGACCCTCGAAGACCCTTTCGCTAGTAATTGATTGGAAATATCAAAGTTGTCAGTTCTAAGTTCGTTGGAAAGCACAACGTGACATTTATGAGCTGTTGGAACAGAATAACAAATCTCTTTAACATGGCCTTAGCTTTCCCACTTCATCGATTTGGTTGAATAGACGTGTAAATCAACAATCTTCCCCTTCTTTGTAGTCTAGGCTGAAATAAAAACGTCTTTTAAAAATAGGTATATGCGAGTTTGAAGATTTGTGTCACTTATAATGGTACCAATGGAAAAATTGGCATTTCTTAAAGGTTTTTTTTCACTTATGTGTAGCTGACAAGACAACTATAATTAGAATTTTGCAACTTGAGGATGACTCACTCCTTGTTAAGATGTCTACTCTTGGTTCAATGCAACTTCTTGAAGGACTGGACATGGTCTAACAACAACATGTTAAATCACTCCATGCTCAAATGTGTTTATCGAAAATTCATCCTGGATTTGTCCTTGGAACAAAGACTCAACTCAAAATGAAGATGTAAACTTAAAGAATATAAATGGTAGCACCTCAGAGCTACTATTTACAATTTCAAAGCTAATGCCATGACTAAAAAGGTTTTTTAGCCATTGTTCTTCCACACACTACCTATTGGCGATGACATACAATTTCTTGTAACCAACCGTCTTAAGTGTCTAGTTAGAATTTTTTTCGAGTCTATCATGCATACTTTTTGGAAATACAAGCTCACTAAAAAGACATAGATTTCTATTCACAATAGTCTTTGTGCTATCTTTGGAAACACATTATCTTGGAAAGAAGTTATGCCAGACATCAATATTTTTCATAATGTGATTGCCAAGTCTTCTAAAAAATTGGTTATCGACCACTTGTGGAAGAGCAAATGCAAAATATTTTCAGGTTGCTCAGAAAGAGCTTGCTTACAACATTGATTTGGATCACCAAATACCAATGATTGAAGAGCAAATGGGAAAGCTCGAAGATAATCAAATGGTCCATTTTAGAAGATTGAAATTGTAGTTGTAGTTATTATGTTCTAGATTCTTTTCTATGTACAGGTAACAACCATATGAATTCTTCCTTAGTCGTGGATCAAAGCTAATAGAAATAAAGCTAGATAAAATTAACTTGAAACTACAGTATAATCGTCCATTGTAAAAAACAAGTTTCTCTGAACCTGGTAAAAGAATACTTTTTATTGTCTGATTGGACGTACATAATGGAAGGGTATAAATATTGCCTATTGCCCTCAAAAAATCTCCATGGCTCTCGACCCTCCTAGAAATGTCCCTAAAAAATCAGAATCTTTCTATTCAAGCTTCTTAAACAAGCCATACAAATTACACAGGCAGTTCCCTCTTGTGTTCAAAATTTGTTTAAGAAAGTTAAAAGAGTTAAAGAAAAATTACATTACACATGTATTTTGCTGATTTTTGAATGAAAATTCACATGTTTTACAGAATAGAATTTCCTTATCAAAGCCTGTACGATTTTGAATAAAATACCTGGGCTCGTCGTTGCTGGGCTTCGTCGCTGGAGGGCTCACTGATGAAAGGGCTCTCGGCTGGTGTGGTGGGCTCTGGTCCAAACTTCACGCGAAGGAGGCGGGGCGGAGGAAAATGATTTCCTCCACAGAGCCTCCAATATACATACAGGGGTGTTCGCGTGAACCACATTCGCACGAATGTGGTTCGCGCAAACACACTGTTCGCGCGAACATGTTCAATTACGTCGCGCAGAAAAAAAGTGGCTTACGTGTCTGTTCGCACGAAACTGGTTCACACGAAGAGTGTGTTTGTGCGAACCCTCCTTGGAAAACGTGCCTTCCCCATTTTGGCTCGCATTTTCGGGACAAAAAGTGGGACACAACACCATGCATTGACCCTTTTGGTGTGGTGATCCGAGCACATAAATTTTCGGGTCATAATTGTTTCTGGTGTGTGACAGTTCCAAATGAAGTAATGTTTTATCATTGGTTGGATTTACATTTCGTAATAAATAACGTTCAATTTCCAAATGAAAGAAATGATGAAAGCATAATTTAGTAAAAATGAAAAGGGAACTTCCATACCTTTTTCCTGATGCTTGCTAGAAAAATCAGCTAGGCAATTTTTGCCATGGGACTTGTTTGACAAAAATAATTTGGTTGAAAGTTTTTTATTCCTTTTCCATGAATCCAATTTGTGAAAATCCAACAAGCATGGCCTTCCATGAACCCATTTTCATTGGCATATTTGGTATTGATACTGCTACATTCCAAAACTTAGCATCACTTACATGCATTGAAACATTCAAGTATATGTCTTTATATTGGTATCCCATCCCTAAGTTACTTGTGTAACAATCAGTGAGTGCATCTACCAAATTGCTGTGCTTTGTGTCCAACAATTAAAAGTATAACAAGGAATCCATGCATTATGGTAGACAAGGAACACAAATTATCATGAAACATCCAAAATGTATGTATCTGTATGTTCCATTGTTTTTTCCTTTTTTTGTTATTTCACTTTTAGTAAAAAGAGTGAAATGGAACAACTAGACACCATTTTATTTCAAACGAATCAGAACTATCATATCTTGCAGGAGTACGGAGCAACCAAGCCCCATACTTATGCCCACACCTTTCTCCAAGATTCCCATTTCAATGCAAGCTAGGAAGATCCTAGAAAACTTGGAGTTGCCTTTATTTCTTCACCCAACATGTTTCCCAAAATACCATTTTTTCAATATCTTGCAACCATGATGTTCGATGAGACAATATATGGTTTAGGAATTTTTTATTTTTATTTTCCAATAATCCACATGCCTTGTAAATTCTCCCATGTATGCATACATGTCAACTAGGGCACTTGTAATAACAACATCTAAAAAAACCCTTTTCTATTTTGCAGCAATGCATATACTCGCCCTATTTTAAGGCTATTAATTTTGCACTAGTGGGGATTATGGTGGAAAAAGGATATGCAAGGGGGGTTTCATGTAGAGGAAGAGTGATAGAGAAAATCTTACAAATACGTACATGGGATAGGAGGAAAATGAACTTTCTCTGCCTTAAACTATATAGTAGATACTCGAAATAAAAATAAAAAGATCAGGAAATATGAACTAGTAGCCATCGTTGGTCCTAATAGTGGTGTTGCAAAGGTTTTAGTACCCGTAGCATAGGTGTTTATATGTAGAAGAAGCTAAATCAATGAGGCTACAAATTATATCTCGTGAAGAAACTGTTCAACCTCAACCTTCTACTTCCTCTACATTAAATAAAAAAACTTGCAACAGGAACAAATCCTCTCAGATACAATGAACCATCTTCAAAAGAAGATACATGTTGAGATAAATCAATTTGTGTATAGTAAAAAGAGGAGAAATTATATTTAGATTTCTTTTTACGTGCAGGAATGGTTTAACCCTTGATCTAATTGAAGGATTGCCATTACCAACAACTCAACTTTTACACTCCTTGCAACTATCGAATTACTGCTAAATCTATAATGTTAGCTTGTGTTTTACCATGTTTAGAACCTCAGGTCTCAAATAGAGTGATTTTATCATATTGCAAGGAATTGACAGGCTGAAAAGGAAATTCAGGGTGTCTTGCTCTCCAAGTTCTGCTGAAGCTGACAAAATCAGCTATTGTCTTGTAATTGGATTGCGTGAAGTGTGGGGGCACTACATCTCCCTCTTCATCCTCAATGTGTCAAAACATTTAAGATCAAATGATACGTAGGAAAGAAATTCAATAATGGCACATGTTGTTTAACCAAACAACTTTTCGATACAATGCAACCACAAGGGAGCAAATTAACTTTGGCAATATCTTGAAATTTAGTGTTCTATGAAGATTGGTAGTTAGTTATATTTTATTTTATATCTCAATTAGTCTTTTCTTTTACAATATTTCTTAATCTCAAATGCTTGGTATTCATTGTTTAGAATTTCAGTCATTATTTTCAACACAACACAAATTACCAACGAGACATCTTGTTACATACTTTTATGACTGTATCACATCACTTGACCTCTAATTAAACCAAAAACACACAAACAAGTAGTGCACATAATGAACAATTTCCAACAATTATGTCGTAGGCATAAATCCAACATACACATTTGACTGACAAACATAATTATCACACCGATACATATACAATTGCTATCACATGACCCAAATATCATTACTGTACCAACATAGGGCTAAGTCAATATTTAATTGTACATAGTAATCCAAGAGGATCACCAAACCTCAATCATAAAAATGCCTAACAAGACTCACAAGATTACACATAACTCATAACACCAACTCCACCCATCACAAAAAATATGAAGAAACTCCATATACCTCCCAAATCATTAAAAACAACTCCATATACCTCAAAAAGAGAAATAATCATAGTGCCAAAACCAAGCCAAGTCGCTCATCCATAGAGCCCCATCTCCTTATTTCTCCATATCAAGTCACTCAAACATAGAGCCCCATCAAGAATATTGGATCACTCAAACATAGAGCCCCATTAAGAATATTGGGTCACTCAACCATAGAGCCCCATCAAGAATATTGGGTCACTAAATCTTAGAGCCCCATCTCTTTTTTGCATTTAATGAGTGTGAGTCACCCAATGGCCTTAGGAACATAGATCCCCATCAACCCCACCCAAGTGGTGTAGTGACCTGTAGTTCAAACAATACACGGTGTTATGACCCCCTTGGGGTGTAACCCCATACAACGAAGTAGGTCCATAGTTCCAACCACTCCATGGTTAATCCCATGACTATATTCCAACACATTATGAAATTACAACCATCATAACAATCCATTTCAAATTCCAAGTGAGAAAAAATCCCAATCCTTGGGCTAGGCTATAAAAATTTAAAAAATGAAAAGCAAATTTAAAAATAAGAAAAAAAAATGGCTAATTAGCCATAGTCAGTGAAAAAATAAGCATGTTAGTGCAACAACCAAATAAAATTCCCAAAATATAAGAACAAATCAATCAAGAAAATTGTTGGTTATGACACGAAAAGAGATAATGATCAATTTACAAATAAATTATGTATAGAAAAATAACACACACAATCACTATGTGGCCTTATACGGCCACCGAATGGGTACTCATCCTGTTGATGACACTTTGATATCGAACCTCAACTCAAAAAATAACATGTCAAATAATATAACTAGCATCATCTCTACCTGAATCATCCCTCCATACTCCCACAAGGCTCAAGATAGTCTCAACATAGTATGAGAAGGGGGGGTGTATGGGTTTCTAGTCACTGAGCCTAAGGTGTTTGTGAAACACAATATACATGGTGGCCATGCATACCAAATGAACAGAAGTGAGTTTTCAATCTATGTAAGACTCTACTCCCTATCTCGTACTCGTCTTGAGTGGATGGTCAATGGTACACCAATGCTATGGTACACATAGGCCATCTATACTAAAACAATAGTTAATCTTGTTTCCCATTACTCTTACATTGTTAATTGCGACTCTTCTGGGCATTGTTTTAGAACAAGTGTAATTAAAAAAACACATAATTTACACTTAGGGATTTAAGACTACAAGTAGTACAACATCAAACAAAACAAATCATTACATTGCTCTTAGACACACAAGTATTAAGTTTATATTGCAAGAGGGATATCCCAAATAATATTATGCGTTAAAAAATCCTCCTAAGGACCTATTTCAATTTATGGGTAAATACGCAGGTAATTCGAAACGTAATCTACACTCACATAGTTTAGATCTCACAAGAAATCAATCATAGGTACAACCACCAACTATCTTGGAAGGCTTTGGCCACTCACTAGCGTACCGAGGGAAATTACACACAAGGGGAATAAATTATTCATGATATGGTCATACCTACAACACCTAAACATTATCACCTCACTCACCCCAATACGATATATTTCATAACATAAAATCACCACCTCTTACAATATTCAGGTAAAAGGTCATTAATAAGACTCCTTACGTGTGAAACAAGAAGATGATTAATGATATCAAAGTATTTTATTAACAAGATCAGTGTTTTATACCCTAAAAAAGACTCAAATGGGGGAGGAAGTACAATAGGTATTATATCTGGTTCTGTTAATTTTGTAAGTTTTAATGAGATGAGATTCTACCTAGAATTTTGGGTGTTATGAAAACAAACCAATCATTAATATAGAAAAAGATTAGTTTGACATCTTTATGACATAGGCAGAACATTGAGGAAAACTTCACATCTAATTCAAAACTATAAAATATAGCCATATTGGTATTCCCTTTTCAAAATATGCAAAGAAAAATTCTTCGAACAAAAATACATATCATTATTCTATGGTAATACATGTATTGTAAAATGAATATGATTTTACAATGAAAACTCATTAATTACAACATATCACATCCAAAATGTTCATCTTGTTTGGAGTACCTATAGCTAATGTTGTGTCAGTCCTAGGACTGAAAATGGAAATCCCCTACACATACGCATAAATTTCATGCATCCATCATTCCAAATAATTAGAACAGACAATAGAGAGAGATAGAGATAGGGAGAGAGAGATAGAAGAGTAAGGGAAGTAGGAAGAAAATCTATGATTCATTTTATTTTCAAATTACCGTAACATCAAGTATTGAATTTTAATTTCATTTCAACTCATATACATTTTGACCCATTTATATTTTCAAAACCCAATCAATATTTTCATAATTATCTCTAAAGAGAGAAAGTCTAGATTTCATTTTCCTTTCTATTCATCATATCATAATCACATACATTATCAAAATTTCTTTTCATTTCCAACCCATTAAAATTTATAAGTCATTTACATTTTTAGAACCAAAATATCAAAGTTACTTCTAGAAAGAGAAAAGGGAAGAGAGAAAAACATCACAATTTCTGAAAAACCATTCAAACAATAATTTGACCAATTCATACTCTATGAAGTGTGGAAACAATATATACAAGCTTCCAGGGTTAGTTAGAAGTCAACAAAACCCTTAAAAAGTGTGTTTAGCTAAAGTTGCAGTTTTGGTGCAAGCTGGTTGAAACATCTAAAGTGCTCACAAATTGGGCCTTGAAAACTCGTTTTAAGTTTGAACACAAAGCTTTATGACTCATGCGTATTATCTCATATACATAACATTCATTGTGTTTGACATAATTTTATTACGAAGAGCAAAGATCAAATTACAATTGCAACTTTGGGGCTAGTTATCGTAATTGCGACAACAACTCTTGTCACTCAATGACTAGTGGGCCCCAAAACCTACTTGCAAAACTTGTCTCTGAAGGAAATTTCATTCAAATGTAGATGGTTTTCTATTTTCTTTCTAGAGGTCTAGGGATAGGTAGAAGTGGTTTTAATTTTTGCTCGAACTAATCGGTAATAGTACACCAAAATTGATCACATTTTACTAAATGAGCACATCACTACAAGTGACTCATAAGATAAGTGGGCTTAGAAATTAAACATGCAAGGGCATTAATTAAGTTCAAGTAACTAAGTTAGCTCTCCCCATAGTTTCTCATGTTACCAGGGGTCATGCAATGAGTTTCAAGTTTGCAGTATATTTTTCTGTGGCGCTCCATGCACATAACTTACGGGGTCATAATGTTTGTGGTGTTTGATAGTTCCAACTTATATAAGGTTTTATCATTTGTTTTCTGTGTGTTTCTGAATGATTTATCCCTTCTTTAATGAAAAAATTCTAGTAGTTTTATGTTATCTAGTTTGTTTTTCACACCTTGGTAATTGTTTTGTCCCTTGAGCTCTAATTTAATTTGAGAGTAAGGTAACCGAAATTACATTCTTTCACTTCCTTTATACCCCTCTTATCTGGGTATAATTATTTGTATTAATTTCTACCACACTTGAAATCTCATTTCACAACCTTCTACATTTAATGTTATTTTTATAACTTTCTTACAATACCTCTTTGGCACCTATTTGAGTCATAATAGGACTTAACTTACTCCATGTTTATTATTTATGTATGCGTGAAATTATTGGACCTATGTTTATTTCTTTTTTCTCCTATAACTATGAAGGTGGCTTAAATGCTTGGGTGACATCACATTCCCTATGCACATTCCTTTTTCTTACATTCTCTCTCACCCCAAATATTTCCTCTAATCATTTTACCCTTTCAACTTCTATATTTTCACATATGCCACTTTCACTATGTTTGTCCACTATTCTTTATCTATTTATCTCTTCTCCAATTCATTTGCATTTTACTATATCACTCTAAGGATTTTCTTAACACATTACCTTTATTTTCCCCAAAGGTTTGCAACTTTTAAACATTTACATTATGTAACATGAACTCCTTTTCATTTACATGTGTAACCCCTATTAAAGTGACACTCCATTTTTTATAGCACATGATCATATATCAAGACCCGTATTCCTCATTTCTATTTATGCTAATACCCCAAGCCTTAAACCATTTTCTCTCTTCCCTTAACCAATTTCTGACATGTTGAGAACATTAGTTTCTATGGTCAATGTAACCTTTTATTCTACAAATTTGGTCTCAATTTTCTAAAAGATGTTAATGAATGACACATGGGGAGAATTATTTTTTCCATCCTCTAACATATTTCTATTTTTGTATTGTGGAATGTCGTAATGGTAAATATGTGGCCTTATTTAGTGCTAATTTTCTTTACACTTCTTTGATACTTGGCTTCAAATTATTCTTCCTCCATTGGACCAATTTTTTCCATAAGACACACATCAATGTACTCCTTTTCCTTGAAAATGTGAATATTAACAATAAGGCATGTTCAATCCTTCCTAATTAAATTGTTCATGTGGTCCTTCACGTATCTACTTATATAAATAACTTACAATAAGATAAGAATATTTTTCAAGAAATATTATTTACTTCATAATTTACAACAATAGTTTTGAATATAACTTATGGATTTGATTCCTATGCTAAATAGGTGCACTTATTACAACAAGAATAAATATTGTAAAAAAACTATCTAGAGTGCATGAAAATAAATATCCTTTGAAATAACACCTATCCTAATGGAATACACCTTATTTAGATATAGTTAGGACCCATTCTAGAAAAAGGGTTTAAACCTACTCCCAATGAATGAACCTAAAAGGAATTATCTTTTAATTTACTTTAATGTACATGCCCAGTAGGAATGATATCATAGGGCGGTAGCCAATATGTTTGATTTTTCTCCTGCATGTGTTATCCCAAATTTTGAGTTTTATGATACATTTAGATAACCCATCAAATTATCACCTTTGACAGACTTAGAAAAATTTCCATCTGTTTAGAAAATTCAAATTTTCTAACCAAAGTTCCCTTTTGTATGTTTTTCAAGATTTTGGGCTCACCATACATAAAAAATTTAAATCTTAATTACTCCGTGAGTTCCTAATCCTGAAACACTAGATTATTTAATATTTATGGTTCCAAAAACATCATAATATTTATCCATAACAATATACTAGATGTTCAATAACTCCTGAAACCCGAACTCTAAAACACTACAATGTTTCCGGTTTTCAGACTTCTCATACATAGAACATCCAGGGGTTCAAACATGTCACATGTTAGGATTTTTCCAAACCTGAATCTTGACACCCTATGCATATTAAGTTTTTCGAGGTAGGACACATCAAAACATGTCATCAAAAATCATGTCTTATGTGTCTTATTTTAGTAAAGTCTCGATCCCCAAAAAGCGTGCAAATCCTTTTTGTCACTTTTTTGGAACCTGATAGCATAAAAAAGAGTCTTATTGAGTGTGGTAAAATTATTGAGCTTATGTCAATGCATTAATTTGATAATCAGATTTGGTTTTACACGATTCAAGAGAAGTGTAATTAATACAAGTTGGTTATATATAATCAGAATTTTCCATGTCATTCTTACCTACGTGTAAATTATGATTTTTTTAACTCATGAAGACTTTCTTTTGGCCTTCCAAATCCCAACAATGGTTTTTATTTGAGTTTTAGATGTCTCTTGACAAAATCCTTCATACCCATTTTGTATTCCGATTAGTTTTAATATTTCTTATGGTTTTTGTATCAATTATTAGGATAATTGTTGTCATGTTTTCCTCGCTACTTGGTTTAAATCTATACTATGAGGGTTTTTATTTATGTTTTGTCCTCATTCTTCTTTGATGGCGAGTTTTTCTCTCACTATTTGTTCTCATCATGACAAGGATGCTAAGATATTTTCCCCTAAAATCCATGTTTAGATGATTATTGGGGTTTTCCTCGTGACAGACATGAAAACGACTAAGACATAATTGTTATCACCAAATTACATCACCCTCTAATTTTTCATTAACCTATGAATGAGAAATCAAGGTAAATGTGTAACATGGGTATTGTCTCAAGGTGTGGGACCTCTGCGAATTAGACAAAACTCTAGAGATGGTTGGTTCCTCTACCTATTATAATGCTAAAATCTAATCCTAGAAATGGAAATGAAACTATTCTAACACTAACCTAGGTTTCTAATGGACCAGGGAAGAGAGAGATGCTTCAAATGAAAGTCCTAAACTAAGGGAGGCGATAACACCAAGAAAGGGGGCTGAAGATATTCTTAGTGAGTGAAAATGGAAGAAAATGAGGTAGAAGAGGGCAGACAAAAATTCCATAGTTCAAAGAACACAATCAAACCTCCAATTTCATGGAGCACAATGAATTTAAGTCCTCCAAACGAATAAAACATGCACAATATACCAAACTACTGCAATGAAAGGAAAAGGAGGTGATACAACTTGAGATAGGGAAATTAAAAGCCACAAAACAACCAATTTTATTTCCTAAAATGATGTACAATCAATTATAATATAGGCACAAGGAAAAGTTACTTTTAAAAAATTGCTTAAAGTCAAGGATTCGTGGCTCAAAAGAGTGCTAGAACAATTTTTGGTAGAGTTCCTTTACATTCCAGAATGCCTCCCCCTTCAAATCAGGGGAAAATAAATATATATAGAGAAAGGGGGATACCAATGGAAAGCCTTCATTAATTTAATGTATGGAGGTATGGGTAAACATGATCATTCACTTTCCAATTTTACTTTTCTTGCACAACGAACAGGAGTGCTGTACCTCATAAAACCAGTTGTTGAGAAAATTTGTATGATGCCATTAATGTTCATTTTGTAGCTGATATTCATTGCCAAAACTTGACAGGAACCACCAACTGATGCCTGAGAGGAACAGAAGCAGTCGCACTAAAAAGGGAACGATTTGTTGCATGACAAAAAGAAATGTTGTCATGCAACAGCGAGGGAAGGTTAAAGCACACCGAGATGGAATGTTCTCACACGATATTAAAGAGAACATGGCATGGTAAGGAGGGATGATACATGAAAAGGAGGAACGATTTTCACATGACAACGAGGAATGTTGTCGCGCGATAGGAGGAACGTAGTGACATACGTCAGTAAGAGGTATTTGATGTGTGATAATGAAACTATTGATGTGCATTCAAAAAATGGGTCACGCATGTGAGCAAAGAAAATGATGCATGACAGAAATGTGTGATCACATGATAGCAATGGACACTGTCACAAAACAACGAGAAGGTGGCTGACATATGGTTGATGAGCAACAATAAGAAATGGTTGAAGCAGGAAAAAAAATGTGGTTGATCCATGATAAGAATAGGTTTGACTGCACTGAAAATATAGAGGGTTGATGTGTGATAGGAATATGGGTGACGTACGTTAGCAAGAAAGGCTCCAAACCTTCACCATGGCTCACATGCACTCACCATGAGTTAAGACAAACTACTAACTAAAAAATTTTACAAAGCAATGCTTTGACCAGTTAACTGCCAATGCCCTGGCCTGTTAAGTTTTCTATTTTTCATGGGTGTAAAAAAAGGGATAACAGTGGGTGACTTGATGGGTGATCTGCCTGTTAGATCTGAAATACCAGTTGACCTCGAAGGATTCCATTGGACATGGAATCATTTTTATTGTTGAAATTGTTTTAATGCCTGAACCCTCTTAAACCTCTGAAACATTATTGGGACATTATTTCATCACCATAATTCACCTGAAATTGGAAGGTGCAACCAAAGAAAAGAAAAACTATTTACAAAAATCAAGGTCACACACACATCCCAAATGGAACATAGAGAGAGTACACAAGCACTTCTTACAAAATAAACCTAAACTACATTAGAGAAAATGTGCTAATAAGTACTTGGACAAAAAGGAAATAATCTAATATTTACAAGGAATATACTTTACTTCTAGTAGCAATGCTTAGGATGGATTGCGTTGACTTGAATCTACAATTATTCACCATCCATCTTAGCCAGTCAAAAAGCATTGTTGTTCTTACACTCGGTGATCATATAGTGACCACTCCATATTACATCAAATTTGGAATGCTTTCCCAGTTTTTTACTCGATCTGTATATCACTTTAGAACTAAGTATCCTTCTTGGAATGTCCTTGCTTTAACCTTCTTATCAAAAGCTCCTCTTGATCAATGCCTTGATGGACCTTTAGTCCTGTTGTCACTCCTCAAATTCCCTCCTATTATTAAAAGGAAAATTATCAAATTTTGAGTCAGTTTCCTTTGAATGTCTTGCTAGTAAGTGGTGAAATTCAATAAGTTAGAAAATCTGACTGATTGAGGTCATTTTTAGTGTATTTTCAGCTAAATTGGCCTTAGGTGCATCCCACATGTCCCCATGTAGCTACCAAACCTTCTGTTCGCCGATTCGCTGATTTATCTTCATTACTTTCTTGTTGGATATGTCAGGTATTTTTTGTCCTGCATGGCCCATGTGCTTCCTGGACCTTCTGTTCATCAAATTTTCCACTTTACTTGCACACAACATACACGTCAGCTGAAGTCAGCTCCGCACGTCCCTCGTGTCCCGTGTGTTGCTGGACCTTATGTTCATCAATTCGCCAACTTTCCCGCACTACCTTGTATATCAGTTAAATCGGTTCTATGCATCCCATATGTCTCATGGACCATTTTTTCTCCCAAAACCCAATTTCACTGCATTCCTAATGTCCCGTGGTCCATTTAGGCCTAATTTTTCTGACTTTCCCACAGATCACCTTTTTGAGCCGGATCAAGGTTATTTGTTGCACATTCATTATTTTCTCTCTCCTCCATTCAAATTGATGGATATATAAAAGAATATAACTATTCTTTCTCCCTCACAATTGCCTACTATTTTTCTCCTTGCTTTCGTTTGTACAAAGCAATTCGTTGCCCTCATTCGTGCTCCTGTATTTTTCTTTTGAAGGGATTACTCAAATACGTGGTGACACTCCATTAATAGATATATTCTCACTTCCTCTTTCACCATGAAGATGCAGTACCAAGGGCATGAACACCTCTCCTCATTGGAAACCTCTATGCCTAACATCTGTGACAACAAAGCTCAACATATTGACCTCGATGATTTTTGGAGAAGACTTGAATGTGATAACCCTACTCCCATCACTCAAATGGTCAAAAATAGTGGGATTGCATTTGTATGTGGTTTCCCTATCTCTGTTGAGTGTGTTGATACCATGCTCACTTGTGGGGCTTGGTTTAATCAGGGATCATAGGAAATTATTAATATACATGGAGAGGTAATTACGTGATTAGATTCCTAAGCTATCTGTATTGCTCTGTGCGTCCCAATGGAAGAAGGTTCTAATACTCACTCTCTTGCTCAAGCACAAGCACTATTTGACCAAGAAAATGAGAAATACAAGACAAGGGTAGCCAAGTCTTGGTTGAGGAACCCTAAAAAAGGAGCATCACAACTTCAAATAACATTGTTCAGAGTCGATTTCAATGAAGAAGATTCAGACATCATCACTCTTTTAGCTAGAATCATGAGAGTGCCTTCTAAAAATGAATTTCATTTTTGGATGTGTCCATATATCAATATTATTTATGAGGGGAAGAATAATATGAATTGGGGTGAGATAATCTGTGAAAACTGTTATCTCAAATTTTCCCTCCAAACAAAATTGATCAAACATGACCCTGCAAAGAAAAATATAAGGATCATCTCTTTCGTGTGAGATACACTTCCAAATTCGATAATCGATCCCAAAGGTGAGGAGTAGGTAGACTCAAAATGGAGAATAAAGGTTGGTAAAGGGACACCAACAATGTCAAAGGAGCGTAGAGCTCGATAGGAAACAAAATGGGAAAGGCTTGAAGTTTTTGGGCTTAGCCACATACAAGTTGACTCGGGACTGAACAACTGACTCGCGGAAGGCACCATGTGTCAGCTCAGCATAATTCCAAAAGGTTCCTCAAAAAGGCATGTCCCAAATGTGCACTGAGCTTCCACATGTCCAATCGGTGCAATGTTAGGAGTGAGACCTAAGTGACAGTCCTTAAATGAGCATGAAGCTTCCACATGTCCCAAGTCCAAAAAGAGGACAAAATCGACAATTGAAAATTCAAAATGTAGGAAAGCCACCAGAAAGTGCCACGTACTCAACGTAACTTTAAAGATCAACTCCAAAGGTGGTTCCCCAAACAAGCACAGGATCGCCACATGGATAGAGTCAACGAAGGGGACAAAGCAGTCCTAAATCGACTAAGTATGGAAGGACCAGAAGAAGGAGCCACACGTTAACTTAGCGCAACTTCAAAGGTAAAATCTGGAGTGAGTTTCCAAATGAGCACCCATCTTCAATGTGTCCTAGGTCTGAAAAGGGACACAACTAACTGTTTGAAGAAACCAAGTATAAGAGTTTTGGTAGAAGCCTCCACATGTCTCATCGATGCAACACCAATGCTAGGTCCAAAAAGCAGGTTATAAAATGAGTGTAGGCTCGCCATGTATTCAGGGTCCAATAGAAATCAAATGGGCAAAGGGACAAAATTAGCTAAGTATAAAGAGCTAGCAGATGGTGCCACGTGTCATAATAGCACAAATTCAAAGGGTGTAGCCCAAAACAAAGACTTAGAAAAATGCAGGCCTTCCATGTGTCCAAAGCCCGTGAAGGTAGAAGCAACCATTGAAAAGTCTAAGTAGAGTCAGGCCAGCAAGAGTGCTATGTGTCATTCTGGCACGACTTTAAAAGTAAAATTCAGAGTAGGTTCTCAAATGTGCACTGAGCCTCCATGTTTCTATGGGCACACTTTCAAGAGGTGAATTCAAAAGAATACCCCAAAGATGCACCAACCCTCTACATGTCCTAAAGTCCCAAGAGGTAAGGTCGGCCACTGAAAATTCCAAAATCCTGAAGAGGCCTCCATGTGTTTTACCCTCACAACTTCAAAATCAAAATATGGGGCTAATTTCCAAATAAGTGTGAAGCTTCCATGTGTCTCAGGTAAGACACATTGTCTCTCCCAAATGGAAGGTACTTAGGAAAAACACAAAGGAACATAAGCGAGCCCGTAGAAGCTATCACGTGTCAATCTGGCACAATTTCATAAGTGAAACGTAGGAGTTGAATCTTCAAGATGCGTAAGGCTTCCACATTAAACCTGTATGGATAGACTCCTTTAAATATTGTGTGTCATGACCATGATCTTTAGATAGCCATATATTTTGAATGGAAAATCATATTTGGGGGCGAGAGAATTTTTTGTAAAGATCTCGGCACCAACTTCTCACCTTCCTCCATTAATGTTTTTGGCCCATCATTTTCAAGGTTGTCAATTCTCTCACCTGCCACCATGATGAAGAATGTACCTATTTCTTGTCTAGTAAGGGACAACAATGGAGGCATGGATGTTGCAGCGAGACTCTTCATTGTGGTAGGTGGATTCAATGCATTTGCAGGTGTGGTTGGAATAGAGTTTGAATTTTCCCTCTCTGTTCATCTGTCATTCTTCCTATATATTATAAATAAGGGGCATATTCAAACGGTTGGTCATTGTTTCTCTCCTGCTCCCCTCTCTCTTTCTTCCTTAGGGTAGAATGTGGAGTCTAAGCCCCCTCTCACGGCTCTATAATGGAATTTTCTTGCCTCTTGACCAATGATGATGTACTGTGTAAACTTTTGGAGTAATAAAATATGTTTCATGATGCTTTTGTCCATCCTTACTTATTTTGTTGTCTCTTCTTACCTCTCGTCGTTACAGGGTGTATTTTACATACTCTAACGATTATTGCAGGTTCTAGGAGCTATGTTTAATGGGTTTTGAAGTGGTGTTCCCTGTCAATTTCATCCCTGGACTATCATTCATCTTTTCCACCATATTCTTTGCTCACCTCTCTCCAGTTCAGGCAGTTTGGACTTGTGATCGTCCACTACATTTTTCATTGTATCACTAGTTAGTGTAGGCTCTCTTTTAGTCTCTTTCTTTCCCTATCTCATTGGAATGGTTATATTAGGATAGAATGTTTTTTCTTGCATTAGAGTAGCTTGTGGCAGGTAGTTTAGGAAGTTGGAACCAAGCTTCTCTGGAGGTCCATCTCGAGTCCGCAAGTCCCACAACTTGAGAGATGGTCCAATGTTGTGCAATCACACCGAATTCCTCACTCAAATCCTAGGACATTTGGGGGTTCTGTGATTTTGAAGAACGTCCCTCGATGCTCAAAATATTGATAGAACTGTTGCCCCTCTTACTCTTCATCATTTCAAGTCTCGAACCTTCTTAGACATCAAGGGATATATTGCTAAGAATCTTAGATTAGGTTTCATTCACTATGTCGATACTGAATATTATTGGGCTGATTGTGAAGATGAATTTGAGTCCAGGAGAAGGTACTTTGGTAGATTTTACCTTCAACAAACTATATATTTTAATCTCTAAAAAGTACCTAAGAAGCTTTAGAATGATGACGAAGATCTGGAATCTATTGAATATGAGAGAACCATCAAACAATCTCCTCTTGAAACCCTTGATTGGTTTGTAAAGGAGGAGGATGATTTGAAAGAAGTGATCGACCCGGTCATTGTGAGAACCAAGCTCTGGTTTGATAATACGATGTAAAATTTTAGGATGAACCTAGCTAAATATTCTTCACATGAAACTCCCTTTTCTAGGAAAGAAGAACCTACACTTAATGTTGAGATTCCTGAGCAATCTACTCCATCCTCGTTAATAAAGGTATACCTAAAGAAAGTTCAAAAAATCAACTAGGAATATTTTGAATAAGAATTTCTTTTGGAGAAACTAGAAGTCCCTATAGGATTAGAAGATATTGTTGTTCTACGTGAGGAAGACAGTGAAGGAATGAAAGAACGAGAAGAAATAACCCTTGCCATTACTACTAAGATAAATAATGAATTTCCAATGACTGAACCTCTAGTATTGATGGATACTTCTTCTAAGGATCTTTATTAAAATGTAACAACTTCACCACTAGAGACATTAGTAGTGCTGAAACTGAGTGCATTGAGTTCACTTGCACTTGGGCCTATTGATCCTTCTGCCTCTTCCTCCTCCTTTTTTTGGGTTCAACCTTTCGATGAAGTCTACCTCCCAAATTGTGGTTCCCAAGTTTGATGCTATGGTAGCCTTGCTCAGTTCTACTCCCCCTCCAACAAAGAAAGAAAAGATCACCTTAAGGCTAGTATCGGATTAGCAAGGTCAACAATTCATGGAGATTGCCAAACCCAAAGAGGATAAGGAAGAGAGAGATATTTTGGTGTCTAATTTGAATATTCACAAGGATTCCCCTTGGAGAATCAATTCCTGAAAGTGAGGTTCATAACCTCATATAAACCATCACTTGAGTCATTAAATGAATTGAAAAGAAAAAACAGACCTTGGAGCAATTGGAAGAGTAAAATCTAATTCTTTTAGGTTTTATAAAGTCCTTATTAGCAAAGAATAAGGTCCTGGATCCTAATCCATTAACTACTCTTCCAACTTCTCTATTTCTTAGCAATGATGAAGTTCAAACCACTAAGGACAATCATAAACATGTCACCTATGGAAAGGCCATTGAATCACTGGTCAATGATATGATAGTAGCTGGCTTAAACTTTATCGAGGAGGCCTTCAAGTCATATGAGAAGGTATCCAAATTAGAGTTGAAATTCAACACAACACTCATTGGCTTGGAGAAAGAACTAAAAATGTTGTGTGAATGTATTCAAGATCTCTGTTCAATGATCTAGAAATATGAGAAGATTTCATTTGCAATCAAAGTATTTGATGAATCCAAGAATAATCTATCAAAATCTTGGGTTTTCAGTATTTATTAGAAGATCAAGGTTTTGGAGGAAGCTATGGGAGAGCTGAAGAATATGAGAAAGAAAAGGGAAGCTTTCAAGACTTGTGATTATTCTACCTTCCAAGATATTCATTGTGAAATCCAAAATGAGGCCACAAGTAATCAGTTTTCCGTACAGGAAATCAAGGCTCAGTTCATCACCTTCATCAAAGAATATATTTTCAAGGAAGAGTCCATGTCTAAACAGAAGATGAAAGATGTCTTCTCTCTTCAGTCTGTTATCACCGAGGCAAACAATGAATTTTGGGAAAACACAGAGATTGAGAAGGATATGGAGAAATACCTTGGAATGTGGACCCATGCCACCTCTAACACCACCATACCCAAGTGCATGGAAATATCTGAGGTGTTAAAAAATTTATACACTGGATTCTAAAGATGGTGGGCCCCTCTAAGTCTCTATTATATGTTTACACTTTTGGGTCCTAGGACACTTCTTTTATTATTTTGATTTGTAAAACCCATGATATAATATTCGATTAAGGACAATCTTTTAATAGATTTGTTTAGTGGTTTTTAATCTTTAGATTAAAAGAAGTTGTAATTAATGTAACAGATTTTGTAAGCTATAAACTGGGATGTCCATGCCATTGTTAAGGGCTAGAGCCTGATATTATTGAAATACACTTGTATGCTTTGACCATGTAATAGATTTGAAAGTGATCAATATAGAATATTTTCTCTTGTCTCTTTTTATATATGCTTTTCTTCCTTTCCTTGTCTAAGATTTATGAATCATTAATCTTTCATGCTAAGAAACTTTGTGTTCTTATTTATGATTTTGGGAACTTTGTGTCTCTGGAATTATACCTTATATTATCACATGAATGATTCTTTTTTATATTCCGTTGATAAGTACATGTAAGGTTATATTATGTTATCTATATTACCTAAAATTAATGATGTTTTCTTCCCTTTGAGTTTCCTTATTCTTCTATTTTTTATGTATTGGAAATATTTATTGGCATAAAATATTTCAAAGTATTAGGAGTCCTCATTGATATGAAAGTCATACATTTGTATATAAGATTTTTTGCTCACTTTCAATAAGAGAACCTCCCCCATAAAGAGGAGGGACTTGCTATCCCCTAACTGTTATTTGCTAAACTGCTATTTTGAAAACTAACAATTTTTGGCGAATCTACTAGGGATTTCATTTCAATGTATCCATTTCTAAAATAATTTTAAGATCATTTTATGATTTGGTGACTCTACGCTATACACGTGGGAAGAAATCTCTCAAGGTAGAAGATTTCCATTTTCAACAAAACTTCCCTCTTCCTCCAGCAAGAAGGAACAAAAAAGCTCATACTATGAGCTCACCTCCTGCTAAATACAATATTTCTAAGAACAACACTCCTCAAGAAAAAATCAGTCCTAATATTCATGCCCTAGTACTTGTTGGAGTTACAGTTCCTCTTCAGTTCATCTTCCCAAAAATGGCAGTGCATTTACCTTGGGGACAACAGGTTGGCCCTCTTGCTCTTCCTCAGCCATTGCATGAGTTACCCAAGGGTAATAGGAAAAGTATTCTTAAATTCCAAGGTGATGAGAAAGTGCACCTAGATGAACACATCACAGCCTTCATTGTTGCCTTTGGGATTCTTTGGGTTGAACATAAAGATGTTTCTCTCAGGATCTTTATGGAAACGTTGTAAGAAAATGTTGCTGATTGGTTCTATCACCTTCTTGCTCGATTGATTATTGATTGGACTACCATGACAACCTAGTTTGAGAAACATTTCAAACCTACTGAAGATGTGCATGCTCTCTTGGCTCAAATTTCTCATATCAAAAAGGAGCCACATGAACCCATGAGGAAGTTTGTGGCCAAATTTAACAAGTTAATTCATAAGATTCCATAGAACAACCGTCCTGTAGATCAAATTAAAAAGTGCTTTTTCCTCAATGCTTAGTTGCATGAAGTAAGTTATGCACTAAGGAGGGCTAATATTCTAACTCTGGATGTTGATCAACGGTTGGCCATCAGTGTTGAAGATGATCTAATCATGTCTGGTAAATTTAAAAGAGAACCCTCCAAATATAAAGCATATTCCTCCTCTTCCCTTGGAGCCAATTATGATCAATTAGTACAGAAGTTGGAAAATGATCTCATTGCTATCAAGAAGCAGTTGGCTCAACATGCTCCTTACCAAGATATTCTAAGAAATAATTTTCATCCTAGGAACCGTTTTCCCTATTGTCTGACTAGATTGGATGATAAAGGCCCTCCCATCAAGGTTCTAGTCAACGTAGCTTGTGAGGTTCAATAAATTGATGATGAAGAGGAGAATGAAGACTATGAGGAGATTGAAGAAGAGATTGACAAAGAGTAGGAAGAACCTAACAAGTCTCAAGTTCATCTAATCACCACTGAAGGTATGGATGACGAAGATGAGTATGACGAAGTAGTGGCAGATATGAATAGTGAGTCATATGTTGTTATGACTCGGGAAAAAATGAAAAGGAAATAAAAAGTGGTGCAACCTTCTAGAAAATCCAAAGAATTTCCTATAACTATTCTCGTAGTTGGGAGAAGAGGAGCCCCTATTCCCATGACCTCCACACAAAAGGTGAGTAATGCTAATTCTTCTCCTTCTATCTCTCCTTCCAAACCTCCTTGTTTTTCAACTCCTAAACTTGAAAAACCCAAAGTTGATGACCCATCCACATCTTGATCTTTTGATATTATTGATCACATCAAGAAGACAAAAATCCAAATCTCATAGGTAGAATTTTACCAGACTCATCCAAATGCTTTTGTTAAAATTGTTAAATTCATCAATTCCAAATCCAAAACTTCACCCAATACTTTTAAAGTTCTTTTACCCACTCCCCCCCCCCCTCCTCACCTCAATCAAGTTTTTTTGTAGTTACTTCACCCAATGAGAAGATTAAACCATTCTATGTAACACTTCTCATAGCCAGCCATAAAATTAGTAATTGTGTTATTGAATCAAGAGCATTAGACAATGTAATGCTTGCAAAATTATCTCATGATCTAGTTCTAAATCTAACATGCACATTCAGTTCTTTATATTCTATGGAGAGTGGGGAAGTGCCTCTAGTTGGAAAAATCAAGGATGCACAATTAGCTTTTTCTTATTTTCAAGAAAAAATGTTCAAAGATAACATTTTAGTAGCCAACAGTCTTCCCTCATATGGTATGTTACTAAGTAGGAACTTTTGTAAAGAATTAGGGGGTGAAATCCAAATGGACTAGTAGCATGCTCTCATCCTAGTCAATGGAAAAATGAAAAAACT
The DNA here is from genome assembly GCA_019776745.2 of Taxus chinensis. Lineage (NCBI taxonomy): Eukaryota > Viridiplantae > Streptophyta > Pinopsida > Cupressales > Taxaceae > Taxus > Taxus chinensis. The sequence goes on along the minus strand of CM034156.1, from coordinate 507,349,406 downwards.
GCTACCAGAGAGAAAAAATGAGTACATTGTTCAAAATACTGATGATCCAAAAGCACAAATACTCTATGAAGATATAGGGCATAGTAACTATATGATCATGTCATAAGATGAGGCAAAAATTCCTATGGGAGTGATTCATGATCCCAATGGCATTTGGACTCTGGTGTTTGATGGAAGTTGTTCTTTAGCTGGTTTTGGAGTTGGCGTGGTGTTAACCTCTCTAGTTTCATCCATTTCAATTTAAGATTTACTTTGAAAATAGAAACAATACAACTGAATATGAGGCATTCATACATGGATTGAATGTGGAAAAAGAAATGGCAGTAAATAATCTTTTTGCTCGTTGTAATGCAAGGATGATTCTGAAACAGGTTAGAGATCTTTTCCAAGTGAAGAATAGGAGGTTGAAACATTACAGAAATATTGTCTAAGATTCCATTTAATTTCTTGATGCTTTCTCCATTGAAGTTGTAGCAAGAGAAAATAACACTAGAGATGATTCTCTAGTTGTCTCTGGATCTTTGTGATTCCTCACCCAAATTTCTCTCAAGAGAAATTTACCATTGAGATGATTCACAGGCCTAGTTTGTTGGATAATGCATGCAACTGGAAAGTTTTCAATGATGATCAACACTTTCTCTCTTTCTTGGAGCTTAAGGACAACTTTAATCAATTATATTTTTAAGGAAGTGAAACTCTTCCTAGGGAGTATGTGCCTTCTAATGAAGATGATATTAAGGAAAAGATGGATCATGAAAGATGTATAAAATTAAAAGATAACAAGATCCCCAAAGGGCTGGTGAGCTTAGAGGATATGTTTGGTGAACATGATAGGTACATCAAGTTTTAGCTTCTCAAGGGACTCGTTAATCTGCTGAGTATGACAAGGTAAATATTGGAAGTAAGGATGAACCCAAGATGGTAAATATTGGGAAATGCTACACTCAAGAAGAAAGGAGGAAATCATTGAACCTATTAAAAAAATATGTTGATGTCCTTTCTTATTCATATGATAATCTCAAAGCTTTTCAACCAAAGGAGATGCAACACTATATTCCCCTGAGGCCTGGTATAAAAATTTTCAAGGAGAAGAAAAGGCAATACAATCCCAAGATTGCTAATACCATTTTTTAAGAAAATAAAAAATTACTAAAAGTGGTGATTATTTTACCTATACATCATTCAACATGGATTTCCAACATTGTGCCAGTAAGGAAGAAAAATGGTGAGATTTGTATTTGTGTAGATTTCAGAAATTTAAATCAAGCCTCTCTAAAAGACAACTACCCTCTCCTCATGATGGATAAAGTTTTACAGGTTATTAGTGACTCAGAGATGTTGTCCATGCTAGATGGATTATCTAGATACAATCAGGTGGAGGTTAGTACCCCAAATCAGTACAAGACTACTTTTACTACTCCTTGGGGCACCTTTTCCTATAAGAGGATGCCTTTTGGTCTTATCAATACCGGTGCTATTTTCTAGAGGGAAATGGAATTCACTTTTTGTAGTCTCAAGGGAAAATGCATTGTTATATACCTTGATGATCTGACTGTTTTCTCCAAAACATGGGCAGATCACTTTCAGCATCTTAAAACAATCCTTCAAAAATGTAGAGAACATGGGGTATCCCTTAATCCTAAAAATTCTTTCTTTTGTGTTACCAAAGGCAAGTTGTTGGGACACATCATCTACAACTAAGGAATCAAGATAGATCCAAAAAGAGTTAAGGTAATTTAGCAGATTCCCCTTCCCACAAGCAAAAAGGGTGTTCACTCTTTCTTTGGTAAGATAAACTTTTTAAGGAGATTCATTCCATATTTTACAAAATTGACTATGATAATTTCTCAAATGATGAAAGGGAAGCAAACCTTTGGTTGGAATCTTGAAGGAAAGGAATATTTCAAAGGTATTACGGAAGCTATTGCTAAAACTCCCATCTTAGCATGTCTTGATTTCAACAAAGATTTCATTATCTATTGTTGTGCTACTGAGAATAATTTTGTTGCCATACTAACTTAGAAAGACTTTGAGAATCATGAACTTCCAATTTATTTCATGAGCTATGTTATAAAACCTCATGATATAAAATATACTTTGATGGAAAAACATGCTTTTGCAGTGGTCAAAGTTGTTAAGTAGTTTAATTTTTATATACTCAATTCCCTCTCTGTCGTATTTGTGCCTGATACAACTATTAATTCTATTCTTACACAACAGGAGTTTGGAACTAAGCGAAGCAATTGGGTGGTAAAGGTTCAAGAATATGACCTTGATATAAGGCCAACAAAGCTAGTCCGGGGTAAAGGATTATGCGAACTTATTACTGATGTAGTCTCAAGGGAAAATGCATTGTTATATACCTTAATGATCTGATTATTTTCTCCAAAACATGGACATATCACTTTCAGTATCTTAAAACAATCCTTCAAAAATGTAGAGAACATCTGGTATCCCTTAATCCTAAAAATTCTTTCTTTTGTGTTACCAAAGGCAAGCTATTGGGACATATCATCTACAACTAAGGAATCAATATAGATCAAGAAAGAGTTTAGGAAATTTAGCGGATTCCCCTTCCCACAAGCAAAAAGGGTGTTCACTCTTTCTTTGGTAAGATAAACTTCTTAAGGAGATTCATTCCATATTTTACAAATCTAACTATGAGAATTGCTGAAATGATGAAAGGGAAGAAAACCATTGGTTGCAATCATGAAGGAAAGGAAGCTATTCCTAAAACTCCCATCCTAGCATGTCTTGATTTCAACAAAGATTTCATTATCTATTGCTATTCTACAGAGAATAATTTTGCTGCCATGCTAACTCAGAAAGACTTTGAGAATCATGAACTTCCAATTTATTTCATGAGCTATGTTCTAAAACCTCATGAGACAAAATATACTTTGATGGAAAAACATGCTTTTGTAGTGGTCAAAGTTGTTAAGCAGTTTTATTTTTATATACTCAATTCCCTCTCTATTGTATTTGTGCCTGATACAAATATTAAGTCTATTCTTACACAACAAGAGTTTGGAACTAAGTGAAGCAATTGGGTGGAAAAGTTTCAAGAATATGACCTTGATATCAAGACAACAAAGCTAGTCCAGGGTTAAGGATTATGTGAACTTATTGTTGAGGTAGATGATGAAGAATTGTCCATAGAAGCAGTTGGTGTTCCTGTTGTCCTGTTTCTCAGTTCAAAAGATGAGTGGTATGCTGATATTGCACATTTTCTTACTTACAAAGAATGTTAATCTCATTTGAGTGCCAAGGGAAAAAGAGCTATTAAGCTAAAGTCTGCTCAATATGTGTTATGGAAAAATGCTTTATTCAAGTGAGGTATTGATGGAAGATTCTTTAAGTGTGTGGACAAAAAGAAATAGAAGAAGTTGTTTTCATCTTTTCATGATCAAGCCTGTGGAGGGTGTTTCTCCTCTATTGTCACTACTCACAAAATTCTTTGTGTAGGATACTATTGGCCCACATTGTTTTGAGATGCATCAAAATGGGTAGGAAAATGGGAAGCCTGTCAGAATTTTGTTGGGAGACCTAAATGGGAAGCCTTGTCAATAGTGGGGATTAGATTTTATTGGAACCCTTAACCCACCTTCCAGTGCTGAACATACCAACATGCTAACTGCTATAGATTACTTCACAAAATGGGTAGAGGATATTCCAGTGTAAAGTACTACTTTTGAGGTGGCCTAATTTCATCAAGGAGAACATCTTGTTAAGGTTTGGTATACTAGACAAAACTATGACTGATAATGCCTCTAATTTTTCTTCTTCCGAGATGCTGGAATTTTGCTATGGCTATGGAATTTCCCTTGCTCATTCTTCTGATTATTACCCTCAAGTAAATGGACAAGAAGAATCCACATATAAGAATTTAGTAACCATAGTTCGGAAGATTGTCAATGAATTTCAAAAGAATTGGCACAAGAAGATCTATGATGCCTTCTGGGTAGATAGAATTACACCCAAAAGAGTAATTGGAATGTCTCCATTTCAGGTGGTATATGGTGTTGAATCCTAGCTACTAGTAACAGTGGAATTGTCAGCCTTGCACTTAATGATGGCTATTGCTGATTCAAGCTTCATCATTTCTTTGGATAAGAGGATCATGTATCTCTAAAAGATGGATGAGGATAGTTTGTAGGTTTTTGATAGAATTTCTTCCCACCAACAGAAGGTGAAAGCTTTGTTTGACAAGAATGTTAGACCCAAATAATTTCTATTTGGAGATATTGTTTTACTATAGGACAAAAGACATGAACTTCGTGGAAGCCATGTTAAGTTTGATTCTATTTGGCTTGGTCCTTTAAAGATCAGACATTTTTCTGGAGGAAATTCTTTCTACTTGGATTATATGGATGGATATTCTCTCCCACTTCCGTATAGTGGGAATTATTTTAAGTTCTTCAAGTCCTAGGTGATTAGGCAGTCCTTCTATGTATTATGTACAGTGCCTTGTTTTTTATCCCTCTGTTGTGTCTAATTTTTGGTTTTTTCTTTATGTGTGTTCTCTTCTATGTTATACCTTTGAATCAACTTGCCCAATGGATAAGACACTGACCTATTTTCCTAGAGTATTGTTTTGGTTCTTTATCTTACCTCATTCCTCTATTCTAGTCAAGCCATCCTCAGAAAGAGCCAGTTATTGTCATTCTCAAATTCCCTCTTGTTTTAAAATCCAATTTTCAAATTTTGAGTCAGTGTCCTTTAAATGTGCTCTGGTAAGAGGTGAAATTCAATAAGTTAGAAAATATCACTCTTTAAGGTAACTTTTTGTTTTTTGGCTAAATCAGAAATGGGTGTCCCACATGTCCCTTGTGTTTTCGGACCTTGTGTTCACCGATTCACCAATTTATGTTCATTCCTTTCCTGTTGGATATGTCACGTATTTTTGTCCCACGTGTCTTGTGTGCTGCCGGACCTTCTGTTTGCCAATTTTCCTCTTACCCACACCACTTACTCCTCAGTCAAATCAGCTCTGCACATCCCTCGTGTCTTGTGTGCTTCTAGATCTTATATTCGTCGATTCACCAACTTTCCCGCACTACCTTGTATATCCGCTAAATTGTCTCTACACATCATGTGGACCGTTTGTGATCCCTGAACCTGATTTTTCCACATTCCTCTTATATCGGGTATATCAGCCTTGCTTGACCTGCATGTCCTATGGACCATCTAGGAAAAAAAATTCCAAGTTTCCCACAGATCACCTTTATGAGTCGGCTCAGAGTTGTTTTTTATGCATTCTTTAATTTCTTTTTCTCCTCCCTCGTGTTTGTGAAAAGAAATTCATTGCCCTCATTCGTGCTCCTATATTTTTATCTTGCAGGGATTATTCAGATACGTTGTGACAATCCATTAAAGGATATATTCTCTCTTCCTGTGTCCTGATGAAGATGCAGTACCAAGGGCATGAACACCTCTCCTTGTTGGAAACCTCTATGCCTAACATGGGTGACAGTGATGCTCGACATCTTCACCTTGATCATTTTTGGAGCAGACTTGAATGTGATAACCCTACTCCCATCACTCAAATGATCACATTGGGATTGTGTTTACAGGTGGTTTCCCTATCTCTGTTTAGTGTGCTAATACTCTTCTCTCTTGTGGGGCTTGTTTTAAACCATAATCAAAGGAAATTATTAATATGCATGGTGAGGTAATTACACAATTCGATTATGAAACTATTTGTATTGCTTTATGCATCCCAATGGTGGAAGGTGCCAATAATCTCTCTCTTTCTCAAGAAGAAGCACTATTTGACTAGGATAGTGAGAAATACAAGACTAAGGTAGCCACATCTTGGCTGAAAAACCATAAAAGGGAGCATCCTGACTTCGAAAAAAAAATTTCAGAGTCGATTTCAATGAATAAATTTTAGACATCATCACTCTTTTAGATAGAATCATGGGAGTGCCTTCTACAAATGAATTTAATTTTTGGATGTGTCCATATATCAACATTATTTGTGAGGGGAAGCAGAATCTGAATTAGGCTGAGATAATCTATTAAAACCTAACGGAGTAACTAGTTAACCATCGCGGCATCTAGGAAATGGATTGGTTTCAATTTAATTGAGGATAAGAAAGGTGACCCTATATATGAATACTATCCTCAATTAACTCTCAAAGCTAGAAATCATAATTTCAAAAGAGTCGATGACACGTTCACCCTGTACATTGTGAGGCTTTTGGAAGGAGATGCTTCTCAAAGATTTTCTGAAGAATAAAAGACTTTGATCTCTGAATATGGGATTTTCTACACCCAATTTAGAAATCTCTCATATATTAGGCTAGATGGTTTTGATGGTTACCCTTTGAGGCTTCCTATGTTTTGCAATGATAAAATGGCCCTGGCTGAAATTTGCAGGTAGTTGGATAAACTTCATTAGACTTGTAAAGATAAGAAGATTGTTGGCATTCATTTCCCTATCACCTTGGGAAATTATACATGTAGAACAACCCTCGATGCTCAAAACATTGATAGAACTGTTGCCCCTCTTACTCTTCATCATTTCAAGTCTTGAACCTAATTTTAAATCAAGGGATATATTGCTAAGAATCTTAAATTAGGTTTTGTTCACTATGCCGATACTGAATATTATTGGGCTGATTGTGTAGGTGACTTTGAGGCCAGGAGAAGGTACTTTGGCATATTTTCCTTGCACCAAATTATAAATTTTAATCTCTACAAAGTACCTAAGAATATCTAGGATGATGAGGAATATCTGCAATCTACTGAATATGAGAGAACCATCAAACACTCTCCTCTTGAAACCCTTGATTCATTTGTAAAGGAGCAGGATGATTGAAATAAGTGATCAACTTAGTCATTGTGAGAACCAAGCTTTGGTTTGATAATAAGATGCATAATTTTTGGAAGAAGAGAGCTACATCTTCTTCACATGAAACTCCCTCTCCTAGAAAATAAGAACATGCACTTGATGTTGAGATGCCCGAGCAATCTACTCCATCCTCCTCAACAAAGGTATACCTGAAGAAAGGTAAAAACGTAAAACAGGAATATGTTGAAGAAGAAGTTCTTTTGGGGCAGCCAGAAGTCCCTATAGGATCAGAAGATATTGTTATTTTAAGTAAGGAAGATAGTGAAGGAATGAAAGAAGGAGAAGAAATAACCCCTGTCATTACAATTGAGATAGAGAATCAATTACCAATGACCGAACCTCTAGGTTTGATGAATAATTCTTCTAAGGATCTTTCTAAAAATGTAACAACTTCCCCAGAGGAGACATCAGTAGTTTAGACACTGAGTGCAATGAGTTCTCTTGCACTTGGGCCCATTGTTCCTTTTGCCTCTTTCTCCTCCTTTTCTTGTGTTTAGCCTTTCGTTGATAGTAGGAAAAGGAAGTCTACCTCCCAAATTGTGGTTCCCAAGTTTGATGTTATGGCAGCCTTACTCGGTTCTACTCCCCCTCCTCCAGCAAAGAAAGCAAATATCACCTCAAGGCTAGTATCAGATTCACAAGGTCAGCAATTCATGGAGATCGCAAAACCCAAAGAGGATAAGGAAGAGAGAGATCTTTTGGTGTCTGATTTGGAGTTCACAAGGATTCCACTTGGAGAATCAACACTTGAAAGTGAGGTTCATAACCTCAAATAAACTGTCACTCGATTCATTGAACGAGTTGAAAATGATGAACAAAACTTAGAGCAATTGGAAGAGAAAAATCTAATTCTTTGACTTGGAGAAAGAACTAAAACTCTAGTGTGAATGTATTCAAGATCTCCGTTTAATGAGCCAGACAAATAAGAATATTTTATTGGGAAGCAAAGCATTTAATGAAGCTAAGAATAATCTATCAAAATCCTGGGTTTTTAGTATTGATTGGAAGATCAAGGTTTTGGAGAAAGTTGTGGGAGAGATCAAGAATATGAGGTAGAAAGGGGAATCTTTCAAAACTTTTGTTTTGTCTGCCTTCCAAAATATTCATTGTCAAATCTAGAATGAGGCCACAAGTAATCAATTTTCCATATAGGAAAACAAGGCTCAGTTCAACACCTTCATCAAAGAAGATCTTTTCAAGGAAGATTCTATGTCTAAACAGAAGATGAAAGATGTATGCTCTCTTCAGTCAGCTATCATTGAGGCCAACAAGGAATTTTAGGAAAACACGGAGTTCGAGAAGGATATAGAGAAATGACTTGGAATGTGGACCCATGCCACTTTTAACACCACCATACCTAAGTCCATGGAAATAGTTGAGGCGTTAAAAAGATTTAGACATCGGTTTCTCAAGACGGTGGGCCCCTCTAAGTCTCTATAAGATGTTTTCACTTTTGGGTCCTAGGACACTTCTTTTATTCTTTTGATTTGTAAAACCCGTGATATAATATGTGATTAAGGACACTCTTCTAATAGATTTGTTTAGTGATATTTAATCTTTAGATGAAAAGAAGTTGTAATTGATGTAACCATTTTGGTAAGCTATAAAGTAGGCTCTCCATGCCATTATTAAGGGTTGGATCTTGATATTCTTGAAATGTAATAGATTTGAAAGTGATCAATACAGAATTTTCTCTCTTGTCTCTTTTTCTATTTGTTTTTGTTCCTCTCCTTGTCTAAGATTTACGAATCATCAATATTTCATGCTAAGAAACTATTTTTTCTTATGATATGATTTCTGAAACTTTGTGTCTGTGGAGTTATACCTGATATTATCACATGAATTATTCTATTCTATATTCAGTTGATAAGTACATGTAAGGTTATATTCTATTATCTATATTACCTTAAAGTACTGTTGTGTTCTTCCCTTTCAGTTTCCTTATTCTTCTATTTTCTATGTATTGGCAGTCTTTATTGGTATAAAACATTTCAAAGTGTCAATAGTCCTCATCGATATGAAAGTCGTACATTTGTATATAAGCTTTGTTGCTCGCTTTCAATAAGGGAACCTCTCCCATAAAGAGGAGGGACTTGATGTCCCCTAACTGTTATTTGCTAAAGTGCTTTTTTGCAAACCAACAAGTCCAGAACAAGAAAATATGTTTTACTGAACTACAATCAACCACTTCCCACATGACACTTAGATCACATTCTTCGGTTGTCAGTTAATTTCAGTTCTTTGTGGGTTATGTTGCGCATGAGCTTATTGCTTCCTAACAATTGTTTCTGATTTGTTTCTTTTGAACTTCATTATTTTATCTGAGCTTCCGACCTTTTTATTCCTGAGTAGGATCCTAATCAAAACACCTTCATTGTTAATTAAAAAAAATTAAGACATTGACAAAACAATTAAAAAGATAATAATAAAAAAAACAATAATTTATTACTTTTTAACACAACTCTACAATAACATAAATCCTAAAACATATAATTAAATTTGACACAACTAAAATAAAATTTAACTCAGAAGCACTATTGACTTGTGATATGATACCTTTTTTTTTTGACAATATAGTTAACACAAACTAGTTTAAAACGATACTATTATAGTGTTAAGATTAGAAGACTTTGTTGATGACTTCAATATTTACACGTTAAAGAATAACCACAAAAAAAGAAAAAGAAATCTCAAATAAACATATAAACAAATTCGTTGACAATGCCTACTGTTTTAAACATCTAGGTGGGCAGTTTTTTTTATAAAGAAAAATGGCACTGTTAATAACATTAAATCAACGCAGGAAAGTAGAATAAATCTCTCATTTACATGGATAGCGAAACATCTCTCATATACACGATGCAGTCACAATACTAATTGTCTTCAAGATCTTCCAGGTATACAGGTGAGCACATGTATACGATGATCGTAATTTCCGTCAAATGCGCAACACTCAAATGCACTGCTCTGTAGTTTGATGGAGAGAAACGAAATGATGTGCATAGATCTATTAGATGCCTCAACTCCACCTTTGTACGTAGTTATAAAAGAATATGCATAGCTCTGAAGACTGCGTCTCTGCACGGTCATGCTTCCTGGATTCTTGGCGCGTTCGATACCTGCAAAAACTACAAGTAGATGATGTGAATGAATCCCCCACTGCGTAACACGGTGCCATTGTTCCCCTACGGATGGACGGCCCTGCGATTTAAAGCTGATAATCACTGAGCTTTTCGTTTTCTTTTTCAAGATCTCCAGACTCCTTCTGATAATGATGGCATATTCCTGCGTAATAGGAAGCGATTGGATCGGTGTCAAAGACCAGATTTGACGTCCGTCCTGCACATTTTTGCCTTTATTTAAAATGTATTTTACAGTTTTTGAATGTGTTTGGAGCGTCAGACCATATGTTGAAACTCCAAGGAAATATAATAAATCATAATGAGACATGATAAAGTGTAATATATATATATATATAATTGAAAAACAAATACTAAAAACTGAAACACATCTTCTTCTCAATTACCGCGTGTGTAGACAGTAGACTCATCATATTAAAATTTTAAACTAAAAAAGTAAATAAAAATTGAAAAATCTATTTTAAAATTAAATAATATTATTAAAATTGTGAAGATACCAATCTCTTATAAAACCCCTTGAAACTAACTTAATGTTTGATAGAACAAATTCCCTCTTATAAGGAAAGAAAGTTATAAAGAGATTGTCAACAAAAATTCAATTTAAAAAATAACAAAAGATCGTTTAAAATGTTCGTGAGTCCTAAAGACTTAATTAATGACTTTGCAAAACTATTAAGAGATACATTTCTTCAAACCCTTTTAAGCACCGACACCCAGGTAAATCACTTCTTCATGGGATTAAAATTAATATAAGATTTCATAAGGACCCATAAAAAATTTGATTTTGTGAATATGATAATACAAGATGAAAAAAAGATCTTCCAATGGAGGCTTTATAATAAATTGTGATGTTGTCACGCTCGACCGGTTCAAATCAGCTCTATGTTATAGGGGGGTCTCAAAATGTCATTATAATTCTTTTATTCTTTAGTTATTATGATAGAATTGATTGCTCAAAAAAAATTATAATGACAAATCAGTCAATCATGATTTAGTAGTATGGGAAAAGATTCATAGAAAATAACAAATAGACAAACAACAAAGTCTATAAAAATAATCTATGTGTTTCCTACTCAATGAATTAAAACCAACAAAAAAATATCTTATACAAATCTACAAACCCATTTATTGAATTGACATTTTCACCATCACTTCGAGATCAAAATCACTTGTTTCTTTTGATGTATCCCTCGTATTGTAACATTTTCTTAACTTCCACTGCTATCAAGTGTATTATTTGTGCTCCAATATTAATCTAGACCAATGTAGTAAAAAATGTGAAATACTAAATTTGTTGTCCCACAAATAGCCAAATGTTGTCTTTTTAATAAATAAGACATAAAAGATCCATAGGTTCACCAAAAATCAAGCCACTTCAAGATGCCATTAGATGTATAAGTTTTACATCATATTTTCATAAATATTTTTAATATAGCTTCCAAAATTGAAGTTTGTAATTCAATTTTCATTCACTTCCCAAGTATTTATTGGTTATTAGTACTACTAGAATCAATATTATTAGTTTCAAATTTATTTTAGAATTGAATTATTTTCTATAAATAATTATTCTTTTTTTCAATGTTAAAGTACTCAATTCTTAAATAAATAACATTAAAAAATTATTTAGTTAAATTGTGATTAGTTACTTCGACAATTTTTTAAAATGGTGATATCATCTTATTCGAGAATTAAAATTCCAATGTCACTATTTATGGGCGAGGGCTATCCTCCCCACAAAATGCACCACATACATCGTAGCCACCATCGCAAGCATCATGTCGACCATGACGTTATTCGGTGTCGCATGGCGCAATATTGTTTCAGACTTAGTTTTTTTCATGTAGGGGCAGAGGTTAAAAACATATTGTGTTTTTCACCAGCGTTGAAAAACACAATGTATTTTTCACCAACACGTAGAGAGACCCAGCGATGTTTCAAACTCACTGTCCCCACCAACCCGTCTACCGCCTACCACATGGTTCATCTGATTTAATAACACTTTGTTAAAAAACAAGATACCACTCATGTAACCGCTAATGTGCAGGTCCCAGAAATGCATCTACATTCATGACTATGGATGTTTTTTATGGGTCGCGCATGGTCATTCAATGCATTTTGTGTGGAGGAAAGCATTCGGCCTATTTATGTGGCTTGTGAAGGGTGAAGAGTTTGTCGTAGAAGTCATGTCAAAATTTAGTGGCGATGCATCACCTATCATTTCAAAGTCATAAACACTATGAAATTATAAATATTTACAAATCTTCGTCCCATAATGACTACATTATTTAAATGGGCCGTCTATCCGCGTCTGTCTTCTTGAGGCAACAAGAAAAAAAATTAAAAACACTTTCAAATCTTGGCTGAATATGCAAAACATGGTCAAACATTCAATTCTTCCTCATCCTACACTCTTGTGCTCTTCCCCATCCTCTATTCCCACGCTTCTGTGCGCAAGAATTCCTACGACTTGTTGTTGAAGCTCAGGATTTCATCATCGGCCGAAGCATAATTAAGGGTGACAAATATCATGGTGGAATAGACATTACATCGAACTGCACAATTGAATACAAGGAAATAACAACAGAACAATTTTCCTGCCTGTTGATGATTTTCCCTCCTATGAATATCTGGAACAATTTTCAATCTAAAATTGTAAATTACAGGGCTCCTGAATCAACTGCAAGATCTTCCATAATGATCTAGGAAGTAAAACGGCATTGCTGTCTTCGTAATCTGAAGCTTGTCAAATTTATTCCCATCATCAACGTTGAGCCTATCCTGCCTGTGGGTTTAACTTGGAAGAAATTCCTATATATAAAATTGAAATAAATAGTAGATTTAGTGTGTCTGTACTAGACAACCAGGGTCTTGCATTCTGCTTGGATTCGACACAGTCTTCATTTACAATGGATTCAGAAGAGTGGAGTTGTATAATCCACCAAACAACCCTCAGTGCCATATTAAACTCAACCATGACTTCTCCTCAGCTTTCACATGTAGAACCATAAGAAATTTGATGGTTTCTTCCTGAATTTCTAATTCTAATTGATATGCTAGATTAATTGGCGAATGGTCTATCTTGTTGTTCTTAAATATTTCATTGAATAGACAAATGGGTGCCCATACTATTTTTTTTTTAAATGATGATTTGTACACCTTATTTGAATTGGCTTAAAGATTCAAAGCTTCATAGACCATCATTTGTAATGCTCACATTTTACACACACAAATACAACAAACATAAAAACAAGATAATACTTTTTTTCAGCTTACATTGCTCGTTACATAACATCACATATGAAACACATGACGCAAATTAAAGACACATTTCCAACATGATAAAGTACCACAACGACCCACTACGATATACACTTACTCACAAGCACTTCCGATAACACATCATTGTTCATTGAGAAATATTTATTACAATACTATTTTTATTAGTTGACTATAATTGTCCGAAGGACACATAACATGGGACCCTTTGTTCCTTTACAACTAGGCAGCATGTTTTTTATTAGCATTCCACCCATAGTGGTTCATTTACAATTCACTCATTTCTCTTGTGGAAATAACTTTATATAGCATGATTGTGATTAAGAACATATATACACACATGCGTCTTCTAATATTCGACTTAAGGATTTGTTTTAGAGAATTGTGTTTACTTGGTTTGGAAAAATACTCTCGTTACAAGGAGGAAAATTCATAGCAAGAAAAAGGAGGGTTACTAGATCAATAGAAAACCTATCTCGAGTTTATTTTATAACATTGTTTAATACTAACAATACACTCTTTTCATCTTCCAGTTATTACAACCAGCTATGTTGGTTAACTAATTAAGTTGTATCATTCTTGATTCACAATTTGCTGCTCCAATTAGGAATTCATATTTTCACAATAATATTCCACATGTAAGGGTACATTACACCTATGTTCCCATTGTAGGGATTTTTCTTTGAATTTAAGTGACGAATTTCACATTTCGAACTACTTGTGTTTCATCATTTTAAGGATTTACTCCTAATACCAATGGGTTAATTACATGTTTCGACCATATATTCTACTTCTTGAGTGATCCTCAAATTAATATATTCCTATCTACGCCAAGGATTCTACTAAATTTTACAAGTCCAACTAGAGTGCAATTTCCTTAATTTGAAAGACCTTGGCTAGAGACGAAGTTATCCCATTCTCAAGGCTATATTTTATTATTTCATTAACATCGTTGTGTAATACACATTTATGCCAATAAAGCATGTGATCATGCATCATATTTGGTTTTTTGATTTATTAGGTTGTTGTATTAGTCGTGGAGCTCTACTCTATTACATTCATTTTATGATCACATTTGACAGTTTAGCTGGTTTTGACATCATTCAATGGTGTACCATTTTTTTGTAGAGGTCATTTCTCAATTTAATCTTATTTACCCTTTTACTAACTACATTTACGTGATTACTTTGGTCATGTATTTAACATCATTGTGGAAAAATGTAATTCCTATAGCACTTACATTTATTCGATTTTTAAATTTTACCTTTGCTAGACAAGGGGAACTATTGTGAGATAAAGGAAGGAATTATTATGATTTAAGGGTGATTTAGATTCAAAATACCTCTTCCCATAAAAATCCTTACATCATAGTGCCCTATTTTTTCTATTACAGGTTTTTATAAGCCAACAATTAATTTAAGTAGATTTAACCTTTACACATCATAAATTTCTTTTTTTTTTGTTATATAAGAGCTTGTGTTGGATCAAATGCTTGATTTCTCCAAGAACAACTCATATTTATTTATTTTTTATTTTTATACAACAAGAGAATGCCTTAATAAATTATGAAGACTTCAAGCATAACTTTATTCCTAAACAATATCTTATTTACTCTTGTTTTCCATTACTCTTACATGGTTAATTTGGACTCTTATTGACATTTTCAAAAATAAAAATTGTAATTAAAATAACACATAATTTACACTTGGGGTGGTAAGACTATAAGGAGTAAGACCTCGCACAAGAAAACTCATCTCATTTTTCTTAGACACGCAAGTATTAAGTGTATATTGCAAGAGGGATATCCCAAATAATCGTATGCATTACAAAATCCTCCTAAGGACCTATTTCAATTGTTGGGTAAATACGCAAGTAATTCGAAATGTAATCTTCACTCACATAATTTATATTTCACAATAAATAAATCGTAGGTGCAACCACCAACTATCTTGCAAGGCTTTGGCCACCCACTAGGGTACAAAGGGAAATTACACACAACGGAGTTAACTTATTCATGATATGGTCATACCTACAAAACCTATACATGATCACCTCACTCGTCCAAATATGATTGGTTTCACAACATAAAATCGTCACCTCTTAAAATATTCAGGTAAAAGGTCTTTAATTAGATGCCTTAGGTGTGAAACAAGAAGACGATTAATGAGATCAAAGTATTCTAATAACGAGATCAGTGTTTAATACCCTGGAAAATAATCAAATGGGGGGAGGAAGTACAATAGGAATTATAGCTCATTTTGTTAATTTTGTTCGTTTTAATGAGATGAGATTCTACCTAGCATTTTTGGTGTTAAGGAAATAAACCAATCATTAACATAGCAAAAGATTAGTTTAACATATTTATAACATAGGTACAACATTGAACACAAGTTGACATCTAATTCGACACTATAAAATATAGCCACATTGGTATTCCCTTTTCAAATTATAATAAGAAAAATTCTTCGAACAAAAATACATATCATTATTCTATGGTAATACATGTATTGCAAGATGAATACAACTTTACAATGACAACTCATAATTACACCATATCACATGCAAAAAATTCCTCTTGTTCGGAGTACATACAACCAACGTTGCATCATTTGTAGGACTGAGTACGAAAATCCCCTACACACAAGAATTTTGCACATCCATCATTTGAAACAATCAAAACAAACAATAGAGAGATATAAAGAGACAAAAGAGTAAGGGAAGGAAGAAGAAAATCTAGGATTCATTTTATTTTCAAATCACTGTAGCATCTCGTATCAAATTTTCATTTCATTTCAACTCATAAACATTTTGAACCATTTGTATTTTCAAAACCCAATCAATATTTTCATAATTATCTCTAAAGAGAGAAGGGGAAGAGAGATAAAGTATGGATTTCATTTTCCTTTCTCTTCATCATATCATAATCACATACATTATCAAATCTTCATTTTATTTCCAACCCATGAACATTTATAACTCATTTACATTTTTAAAACCAGTAAAAATTTTAGATTTACTTCTAGAAAGAGAAAAGGGAAGATAGAGAAACATCATAATTTCCTAAAATACATTGATATAATAATTTAATCAATTCATTCTCTATAAAGTGTGGAAATGATATGTGTAAGGTTCCATAGTTAGTCAGGAGTTAACAAAACTCTTAGAAAGTGTGCTTAGCTAAAGTTACAGTTTTTGAGCCAACTGGCCAAAACATCTACAATGCTCACAAATTGGGCCTTGAAAACACTCTTTTTAAGTTTAAACACAAAGTTTTATGATTCTTTCGTACTCTCCCATAAACATAGAATTCATTGTGTTTGATGGAAGTTTGTTACAAAGAGCAGAGATCAAGTTACAAGGGAAACACTAGGGCCAGTTATCGTAATTGTGACAACATATCTTGTCACTCAGTGACTAGTGGGCCCCAAAACCAACTCTCAAAACTAGTCTCCAAAGGAATTTTAATTTAAATGAATGTGGGCCATGCTTCTCTTTCTATCAGTCTAGGGATAGGTGGAAGGGGTTTTGATTGTCGCATGAACTAAGTTGTAACTATAGGTTGAAATTGATCGCCTTTTATTAAAAAGAGCACGTCACGTCAAGTGGCTGATAAGCTAACTAGGCTTAGAAATTTGACATGGAAGGGCATTAATTAAGTTCAAACAACTTGGTTGGGTTTCCCCATAGTGTCTCATGTTAGCAAGGGTCATGTAAGGATTTTCAAGTTTGCAGTACATTTTGGTGTGGTGCTCCAAGGGCATAACTTTTGGGGTCATAATTGTTTCTGGTGTTTGACAGTTCTAAATGATGTAATGCTTTATCATTGGTTGGATTTACATTTCCTAATAAATAACGTCCAATTTAAAAATTCAAGAAATGATGAAATCATAATTTAGTACAAATGAAAAGGGAAATTCCACACCTTTTTCCTAGCGCTTGCTAGAAAAATCAGCTAGGCAGTTTTCACCATGGGACTTGTCTGGAAAAAATAATTTGGTTGAAAGTTTTTGATTCCATTTCCACAAATCCATTTTGCAAAAATCCAACAAGCATGGCCTTCCATGAACCCATTTTCATTGGTGAATTTGCGATTGATACCGCTACATTCCAAAACTTAGCATCACTTACATGCATTGAAACATTCAAGTATATGTCTTTGTATTGGTATCCCATCCCTAAGCTACTTGTGTAACAATCAGTGAGTGCATCTACCAAATTTCTATCCTTTGTGTCTAACAATGAAAAGTATAACAGGGCATCCATGCATCGTGGTAGATGAGGAACACAAATTATCATGAAACATCCAAAATGTATGTATTTGTATGTTCCATTTTTTTCATTTTTTTGTTATTTCACTTTTAGTAAAAAGAGTAAAATGGAACAACTTGACGTCATTTTATTTCAAACAAATCATAACTATCATATCTTGCAGGAGTACGGAGCGGCCAAGCCCCATTACTTATGTCCACACCTTGCTCCATGACTCCCATTTCACTGTAAGCTGGGAGGATGCTAGAAAAGTTGGAGTTGCCTTTATTTCTTTTCCCAACATGTTTCCCAAGAAACCATTTTGTCAATATCTTGCAACCATGACGTTCCATGAGACAATATATGATTGAGGCATTTTTTAATTTTTATTTTCAAATAGTCCACATGCCTTGTAAATTCTTGCATGTATGCATACATGTCAACTAGGGCACTTGTAATAACAACATCTGAAAAAAACCCCTTTTTTGTTTTGCAACAATGCATACACTCACCCTATTCCAAGGCTATTACTTTTGCACAAGTGGGGATTATGTTGCAAAGAGGACACACAAGGGGGTGTCATGCAGAGGAAGAGTGCTAGAGAAAATATTACAAAGATGTACGTGGGACAGGAGGAAAATGAACTTTCTCTTCCTAAAACAATATAGTAGCTACTGGAAATAAAAATAAAAAGATCAAGAAAAATGAACTGGTAGCCATCGTTGGTCCTAATAATGGTGCTGCAAAGGTTACAGTACCCATAGTATAGGTGTTCAGATGTAGAAGAAACTAAATCATTGAGGCTACAAATTATATCTCATGAAGAAACTCCTCAACCTCAACCTACTACTTCCTCTACATTAAACACAAAAACTAGCAGTTGGAAAAAATCCACTCAAATACATCAAACAAGCTTCAGAAGAAGATAGAGATTGAAACAAATTAATTTTTGTATAGTAAAAAGGGGAGAGATTATATTACCCATGATTTGATTAAAGGATTGCTATTACCAACAACTCCACTTTTACACTCCTTGGAATTATCCAATTACTGCTAAATCTATAACGTTAGCTTGGGTTTTACCATGTTTAGTGCCTCAGGTCTCAAATAGAGTGATTTTATCATATTGTAAGGAAATGACAGGTTGGAAAGGAAATTCAGGGTGTCTTGCTCTCCAAGTTCTGTTGAAGCTGACAAAGTCAGCTACTGTCCTGCAATTGGATTGCGTGAAGTGTGGGGGCACTACATCTCCCTCCTCATCCTTGATGTGACACAACATTTAAGCCCAAATTATATGTAGGAAAGAAATTCAATAATGACACATGTTGTTTAACCAAACGGCTTTTCAATATAGTGCGACCACAAGGGAGAAAACTAACTTTTGCAATATCTTGAAATTTAATGTTCTATGAAGATTGGTAGTTAGTTATATTTTATTTTACATCTTAATTGGTCTTTTCTTTTATGATATTTCTTAATCTCAAATGCTTAGTATTCATTGTTTAGAATTTCAGTCATTATGTTCGTGGGTGCCCAATAGTAATTGGGCTCAAGATGTCACAAAAAACTCAACACAACACAAATTACCCACGAGGCATCTTGTTACATACTTTTATGACTGTATCTCATCAGATGACCTCTAATTCCACCAAAAAAACACAAACAAGTAGTCCACATAATGAACAATTTCCAACAATTATGTCATAGGCATAAATCCAACATACACATGTGACTGACAAAAAAATTCATCACACTGATACATATACAATTGGTATCACATGACCCAAATACCATGACTGTACCAATACAATGCCAAGTCGATATTTAATAATACATAGTAATCCAAGAGGATCGCTAAACCTCAATCATAAAAAATGCCTAACAAGACTCATAAGATTACACATATGTCATAACACCAACTCCACACATCACAAAAAATATGAAGCAACTCCATATATCTATCAAATCATAAAAAAACTCCATATACCTCCAAAAGGGAAAGAATCATAGTGCCAAAACCAATCCAAGTCACTCAGCCATAGAGCCCCATATCCTTATTTCTCCATATCGAGTCACTCAAACATAGAGCCCCATCAAGAATATTGTATCACTCAAACATAGAGCCCCATTAAGAATATTGGGTCACTCAACGATAGATTCCCAACAAGAATATCGAGTCCCTCAATCTCAGAGCCCCATCTCATTTCTCCATTTAACGAGCACGAGTCACCCTACGGCCCTAGGAACATAGAGCCCCATCAACCCCATCCAAGTGGTGTAGTAGCCTGTAGTTCAAACACTACATGGTGTTATTACCCCCTTCAGGCATAACCCCATACAACAAAGCGGGTCCATAGTTCTAACCACTCCATGGTTAATCCCATGACTATATTCCAACACATTATGAAATTAGAACCATCATAACAATCCATTTCAAATGCCAAGTGAGAAGAAATCCCAATCCTTGGGCTAGGATATAACAATTTAAAAATTGAAAAGTAAATTTAAAAATAAGAAAAACAAATGGCTAATTATCCATAGTCAGTGTAAAAATAAACATGTTAGTATAACAAGCAAATAAAATTCCCAAAATATAAGAACAAATCAATCAAGAAGTTTTTTGGTTCTGACATGAAAAGAGATAATGATCAATTTACGAATAAAATACGTATGGAGAAATAACACATACAATCACTATGTGGCTGTTAGTATAGTCTACGTACTTATTTTTTATTATTAGACTAGTTTCTCTATCTATTCCATTATTCTCTCCTTCTTATTTGTAACTTCTCCATCCATTTAGGGGAGTCTTGTTTATTCATGTACTTATAAATAATGTACGTGGGTTCTTTGTTCAATAGAATAATAGGAGATGTCAATCTCTATTCTCTCTCCTCTATTTCTGCCTCACACTTTTGGTATCAGAGCAACAATGGTCTGCAGTTACCTATGGATGCAGGATGTCTTTCTCCTGAGAGTTTTTCAAGAAGGATGCTAGTGTGAAGAACTCTGAGTTCTTTAGATTTATGCGTGGAGGAGCACTTCCATGCAACCTAGACATACAAATTGTACGTGGAGGATTTCAGACTTATTTGTTGACCTGCGTGAATAGTTTCCTATATCTCCTACAACTATATGAGAAAAGCCCTGTGGAAAGTTTGGGAGAGCTGAAAAAAGATGTGTTGCGTGTCTTTTCTATGCATGGAGGTGAAGCGTGGCATTCTGCATTTGTCTTGTCTATAAATTTCGTAGTGTCTGTTGAGTGGAGATTTGCCAAATCCTGCGTGAGACATAAGAGTACCAACGTGCTTCCTGTTCAACTATGGCATCTCAACTAATACAACATTCATATCTGCATGTAGAAGCAAAAAAAACTTGAATTTGTTCACATCGATTACGTGGAAGCATCTGCTTGGAGAAGCATGAAATCTGCATGTGAAATCTATTCATGCTTGCTTGAGAAAACTTGCACGTGAGTAGAGTCAAAGTGCTTTAGAAATCAGGAGCATGAGAAGTACTTTGGTTTTCTCCTACGTGAAGGAGACAAGAATTCTGCGTGGAGTTACATGGTGATTGGAAGCTTTAAACCTAAATGTAGGATTTAGTCATGTTCCATCTACCTTCTGCGGGAGCCTTTAACCACATTTGCATGGATTAAGGAGAAGTCTTTCCTGTCTTCAGCGTGGTAGATTGGAGAGAAGATGCATGGTGTTGACAGAGGACATTCGAGTAGCTTTTGAGAAGAGATGTGGAACATGTCAGAAAATTGCTTGGTAGCTGCGTATTAGAATCCAAAACCTACGTGGTAAGACACAAAGCCTGAAATTGGTTGAACGATAAAAAGAATACTCAGTTAGTGCCTGGCGAAGAAGTTATCTCTCGAATATCCTCTCCGACCAAGATTGATGACTGGAAACGAAGCAGATTTCTAAAACACTACGCTAAATGTCAAGTGTAGACAACTCAATTGAGAGCGTCAATGACACGGTCGCCACTACCAAAAGCCAGAAAATCAACTCGCCAGCAAGAGAACACCGTGAAGAAGCTGCTGAGGGCTCTAGGTTCTACTTTGCATTGCTCAATGAGCTTTGGCACACCGGCAATCTAGCCTTCAACAAGCTAGTTTGAGAAGGACTTCTTGAATATTTCCTTTTCGATGTTAGCTGCCAAGCAAAGCGAGTTTAGGAAGAATTAGAAGCCAGGTATGAAGCCGACTGTGATGACAAAAAAGAATGCCCCACAAAGTGTCATTGTCTCATAGCACATGAATATCGCGAGCATCTATGAGCTAGTTATTTTGATCAGTGAGTCAAAGTTGTAATAACTCTTGAAATAAATAAATAATTTTTTTTACAATGTCTACTCTGAAGTTGCTTCTTAATGATGCTCAGTTGCTTAAAGGGCCCAATTTTGCTGCTTGGAAAACAAAAATGAGAATAATCCTTCAGTTTGAAGGATTATTGGGCATTGTCATAGGGTCTGTGCCTACTCCCATAGCCCTCGATGAACTAATAAAGTATGAGATGGCTAGTGTGAAATCCTTGATGTTGATAATGCTTAGTATCAGTGACGATGTGCAACCACATGTTCAGAATGTGGAGAAACCAAAGGAGGTATGGGACAAGTTGGCAACTATTTATGAAGCCAAAAATAAGACTAAGATCCTTCATCTTTAGTCAAAGTTGCACACCCTCTCTATGGGGTCAGATGAGAAAGTGGAGGAGTTCTTACATCACGTGGCTGAGCTGAGATCGAAGTTATTGGCACTCGATGAAATGGTGGATGATAAAATTCTCGTCGCAATCACCTTGAGAGCACTCCCTTCTCAATTCTGAGTGTTTGTTACGACACTGAATGTGTCTAAACAAACAGTGGCATTCGAAGAGCTTGTGAATTTTCTGTAGTAGGAAGAGGCCATCACTTCATCCCATGAGGATTCTCAGGATAAAGCCTTGTTCTCAAAGCCATACCATGGCAAGAACAATCAGAAGGGTCCCCTAGAGAATCCAAATCAAGCACAACGAAAATAACAGTACAGAAAGATTCAAAATTCAAAGAGGTGGTGTCACATTTGCAGAACCAACACTCATGACACTGATCACTATTGGTACAATAACTTGAAACAAGGATCTTCAAGTCAAACTAGCACATTAGAGCGTGAAGATTTTCAAAATTCCAAACGACGTCCCTGCTGGAAAAAGCACAAGTGACATCTCACAGCTCAATAAGAAGATGATGAATCTGATGAGGAGACATCAAAAGGACCCCATTGTGGTAAGAACCTTGTACTCATCTCTCAAACTTCTGAGCCCATGAAGAAATTTTGGCTGATACAATCTAGTGCAAGCAAGCATATGTTAGGTGACAAGAAGTTTTTTGATTCACTACATGAACAACCAACTGGAGATCGAGTTCAGATAGCAGATGACAAATTTTATGTTGTAGAAGGAATAGGAAATGTCACCATTCCTATGGGACCATGAAAATGTACACTTGCAAAGGTACTATATGTTCTTGGCTTGACTAGCAACCTCTTGTCAGTTACTGAGCTCTTGAATCATCAACTTAAGGTAGAATTTCTTGTCCAAAATGGCATTAAATCATGTTTAATCTCTAGAAAAGGTACGGTTCTTGCTAAATCATTTGTAAAAGATAAGTTATTTGCTTTAGATATTGTTTCATCTTCTGCAGTAGCTTTATTTGCTTCTACAATAACATCAACTCCCTCTAGCATTTTAGATATGGACACTTTTTAGTTAGCTCATTGCACCAGATGAGTTCAAAAACAATGGTCCATGGACTACACAAATTATCTAGTTCCTTTCCTATTTTCCCAAGCTGTCTTGCACAAAAACAACACAGGGATCCGTTTCAGATGAGCACCTTCCATGCCAAGAAGCATCTGAAGGTATTTCATACCGATCTGAACAACCCATTTCCTGCTTCATTTTTAGGATACAAGTACTTCCAACTATTTTTGGATGACCACTCTCGCAAGATGTGGGTATATTTCCTGAAGAAGAAAAGTGAGGCTCTTCAACATTTCTAAAACTTCTATCATCGTGTTGTGAAAGAGACCAGACAACCACTTCTTCTACTTTGCTCAAATTGAGGGGGGGAATTCAAATCAAATAAGTTCTTTGGCTTCCTAAACCAACATGGCGTTAAGCAGAACCTGACTGCCCCCTACACACCCCAGCAAAATAGCATTGTTTAGCGTCGCAATCGCATAGTGATGGAGATGGTTCGCTACATGCAAACAACAACAAAGCTAGAGGAATGCTATTGGGCTAAAGCAGTACAGACAAACTGTATATCTTCTCAATAGGGAACCGACAAATATTATACAAAATAGAACACCATAAGAGGTATGGAGTGGTAGAAAGCCATCAATTTCTCATTTATGAGTATTTTTTTGCAAAACATACATGCGTGTCCCAGCTCAGAAGAGAAACAAGGTTTAGCCAAAGTCACTCATGTGCATCCTACTTGGCTATAGCACTACCTCAAAGGAATACCGTCTCATGGATCTTGAGACAAAGAAAATATATGAGAGTCAGGACATGGTTTGTGACGAGTCATCCTTTGACTCAGTAGTGATAACAGAAGATCCATTACCAACCGCCTCTCATCGACTAGTCTCCGAATCAGATGATGAGCTAGAGGATACTGCTCAGAGAAAAATAAGTAATGCCAGGAGAGTTATTTGTTGACCTTGGAGAACTGAAGAATGTGACTCAACATCAAATAACACGGAAACAACAAAGTTCTTCTCAAAATCATCCAAGTTCTCATCCGAAGTGGGTACAAAGCACCATCAAGGACTCACATTTGCAACAACTTCTAGATACATCTTCCGGAGTCAAACAAGAAATGAGGTAAACTTTACACTCATGGGTTACTAATTAATAGCTCTGAGCTAGACAATGTTTGTGAAGCACTCAGTCAACCTTAGTGGAAGGAAGCCATGGATTTATAAATTGACTCACTCAAGAAAAATCAAACATGGGAACTTGTCGATCTACCTATAGGAAAGAAACCCATAGGCTGAAAATGGGTTTTCATGAAAAAATATAAGGCAGATGGATCAATCGACAAACATAAAGCACGACTTGTAGCGAAAGGATATGCTGAGAAAGAGGGCATCGACTATGAATAAATCTTTGCACCCACTGCGAAGATGAATACCATCAAAGTATTTTGGGCACTTGCAGCACATAAAGGATGGACACTTCAGTAGATGGACGTCAAGAGTCCTTTCCTAAATGGTGATCTAAAAAAAGAAGTATACATGACCCAAATTGAAGGATTTTTTGATGAAGAGCATCCTAAAAAGGTATGTGATCTTATCAGATCATTAAATGGACTGAAACAAGCTCCAAGGGCAAGGTATATCAATATCAGCAGTCACCTTTTGTAGCATGGGTTCACTTCTAGCCCCTCAGATTCCAATTTGTATATAAAGAAGGTAGGCAAAGAAATAGTCATTCTTGTTGTGTATGTAGATGATCTTGTGATCACTGGAAGTTCGAAAGATCGGGTTGATATTGTAAAGAATGATCTCAAAAGAACCTTCAACATGACATATTTGGGGCTACTACATTATTGTCTTCACTTGGAGATATGGAAAAAGGATCTTCACATTTTTGTCTCCTAGACAAAGTACGTCAAGAAACTCCTGGAAAAGTATAGAATGTCTAACTATAAACCTATATCCACTCCCATCGAAAAAGGCTTGCAACTTTCAAGATTCCAGGCCTCATGTGAAGTAGATGCTACTCTCTACAGGAAATTTGTTGGAGGGCTCATCTATATGACATATACCAGACCAGATCTCTGCTATGCTATCAGCTATCTTTCCAAGTTCATGTAGGAGCTGAAGAAATGTCACTAGAATGCAACAAATCATATTTTGAGATATGTTTGTGGAACAATTGATTATGATTTGGAATGTAAGAAGAATGATCAATTCTTCTTACAGGGATACATCGACTCAAACCACGCTGGATCTGTTGATGATAGGAAGTCAACTATATGATACATATTTCATCTCGGATCTAGACCTATCTCGTGGATAAGAAAGAAGCAGAAATATTATTTCTATCTCATCCACAGAGGTAAAATATCACACCACGAGGAGCTGTGTGCGAAGTGATATGGTTATGTTACATTTTGGATGACCTAGGAATTCCTACAAAACAATCACCTATTCTCTATTGTGACAATCAGAGTGTGTTGAAGCTCATGCAGAATCTAGTCTTTCATGAATGAATAAAGCATATTGAAATTAACTACCATTTCATTCGAGAGCACGTCTTGAACCATCACATTCAGCTCTAGTACTGTCCTAAGGAAGAACAAGTAGTTGAAATTCACACAAAATCTCTTGGAAAAGTGAAATTTGAACTTTTGAGGGGTCACATTTGCAAGAATAATTTAATAAGGCGGGGAATGTTAGCATAGTCTACGTACTTATTTTTTATTATTAAACTAGTTCCTCTATCTATTCCATTGTTCTCTCCTTCTTATTTGTAACTTCTCCATCCATTTAGGGGAGTCTTGTTTATTCCTGTACCTATAAATAATGTACATGGGTTCTTTAATCATAGAATAATAATAGATATCAATCTATATTCTCTCTCCTCTATTTATACCTCAAAATGGCCTTATACGGCCACCAAATGGGTACTCATCCAGTTGCTCACACTTTGATATCAAGCCTTGACACACAAAATAACATGTCAAATAATATAACTGGCATCATCTCTACCTGAATCATCCCTTCATACTCCCACAAGGCTCAACATAGTCTTAACATAGTTTGAGAGGGGGGGGTGTATGGGTTTCCAGTCATTGAGCCTAAGGTGTTTGCAAAACACAATATACATGGTGGCCATGCATACCAAATGAATAGAAGTAGGTTTTCAATCTATGTAAGACTCTACTCCCTGTCTCGTACTCAGCTTGAGTGGATGGTCAATAGTACACCAATGCTACGGTACACACAGGCCATCTATACTACAACCATATTTACTCTTGTGTCCCATTGCTCTTACATCGTTAATTTGGACTCTTATGGGCATTGTTTTAGAACAACTGTAATTAAAACAACACATAATTTATACTTAGGGTTTTAAGACTACAAGTAGTACGACATCAAACAAAAAAAATTATTACATTGGTCTTAGACACACAAGTATTAAGTGTATATTGCAAGAGGGATATCCCAAATAATCTTATGCGTTAAAAAATACTCCTAAGGACCTATTTCAATTTTTGGGTAAAAATGCAAGTAATTCAAAATGTATTCTAAACTAACATAATTTAAATCTCACAAGAAATCAATTGTACATACAACCACCAACTATCTTGCAAGGCTTTGGCCACTAACTAGCGTACCAAGGGAAATTACACACAAGGGGATTAAATTATTCATGATGTGTCATACCTACAACACCTAGACATGATTACCTCACTCGTCTCAATATGATAGTTTTCATAACGTAAAATCACCACCTCTTAAAATTTACTGGTAAAAGGTCATTAATAAGACTCCTTAGGTGCGAAACAAGAAGATGATTAATGATATCAAAGTATTTTATTAACAAGATCAGTGTTTTATACCCTTGAAAAGAATCAAATGGGGGGAGGAAGTAAAATAGGTATTATAGTTGGTTCTGTTAATTATTTAATTTTTAATGAGATGATATTCTACCAAGGATTTTGGGTGTTAAGGAAATAAACCAATCATTAATATACAAAAATATTAGTTTGACATCTTTATAACATAGGTACAACATCGAGGACAACTTCACATCTAATTCGACACTATAAAATATAGCCATATTGGTATTCCCTTTTCAAAATATACAAAGAAAAATTCTTCGAACAAAAATACGTATCATTATTCTATGGTAATACATGTCTTGCAAAATGAATATAACTTTACAATGACAACTCATTAATTATAACATATCACATCCAAAATATTCCTCTTGTTTGGAGTACTTGTAGCCAATGGTTGTGTTAGTGCAAGGAATGAATATGGAAATCCCCTACACGTACACATAAATTACACGCATCCATCATTCCAAACAATTAGAATAGACAATAAAGAGAAATAGAGATAGGGAGAGAGAGATAGAAGAGTAAGGGAAGTAGGAAGAAAATCTAAGATTCATTTTCTTTTCAAATCACTGTAACATCTTGTAACCAATTTTAATTTCATTTCAACTCATATACATTTTGACCCATTTATATTTTCAAAACCCAATCAATATTTCCATAATTATCTCTAAAGAGAGAACAGGAAGAGAGAGAAAGTATGGATTTCATTTTCCTTTCTATTCATCATATCATGATCATATACATTATCAAATTTTAATTTCATTTCCAACCCATGAACATTTATAAGTCATTTACATTATTAAAACCAAAATATCTTAGTTACTTCTAGAAAGAGAAAAGGGAAGAGAGAAAAACAACATAATTTCCAAAAACCATTCATACAATAATTTGATGAATTCATACTCTATAAATTGTGGAAACAATATGTACAAGCTTCCAAATGTGTTTAGGTAAAGTTGCAGTTTTGGTGCAAGATGGTTGAAACATCTAAAGTGATCACAAATTGGGCCTTGAAAACACTCATTTTAAGTTTGAACACAGAGTTTCATGACTCATGCGTACTATATCATATACATAACATTCATTGTGTTTGACGGAATTTTATTACGAAGAGGAGAGATCAAATTACAAGTGCAACTCCGGGGCCAGTTATCATAATTGCGACAACAAATCTTGTCACTCAGTGACTAGTGGGCCTCAAAACCTACTTGCAAAACTTATCTCTGAAGGAAATTTCATTCAAATGTAGATGGGTTTCTATTGTCTTTCTAGAGGTCTAGGGATAGGTGGAAGGTGTTTTCATATTTTCTCGAACTAATTGGTAATTGTACACTAAAATTAATCGCATTTTACAAAAAAGAGCACGTCACTATAAGTGACTAATAAGATAAGTAGGCTTAGAAATTCCACATGCAAGGGTGTTAATTAAGTTCAAACAACTTAGTTATCTTTCCCCATAGTGTCTCATGTTACCAAGGGTCATGCAATGAGTTTCAAGTTTGCAGTATATTTTTGTGTGGTGCTCCATGCATATAACTTATGGGGTCATAATGTTTTTGGTGTTTGATAGTTCCAAATGATATAGGGTTTTATCGTTGGTTTTCTGTGTGTTTCTGAATGATTTATCCCTTCTTTAATGAAAAAATTCTAGTATTTTTATGTTATCTAGTTTGTTTTTCACACCATGGTAATTTTTTTGTCCCTTGAGCTCTAATTTAATTTGAGAGTAAGGTAACTGAAATTACATTCTTTCACTTCCTTTACACCCTCTTATATGGGTATAATTATTTGTATTAATTTCTCCCACACTTGAAATCTCATTTCATAACCTTCTACATTTAATGTTATTTTTCTAACTTTCTTACAATACCTCTTTTGGCACCTATTTGAGTCATAACAGGACTTAACTTACTCCATTTTTATTATTTATGTATGCATGAAAGTATTGGACCTATGTTTATTTCTTTTTTCTCCTATAACTACGAAGGTGGCTTAAATTCATGGGTGACATCGCATTCCCTGTGCACATTCCTTTTTCTTACATTATTTCTCTCCCCATATATTTCCTCTAATCATTTTACCCTTTTCATTTCCATATTTTCACATATGCCACTTTTACAATGTCTGTCCACTATTCTTTATCAATTTATCTCTTCTCCAATTCATTTGCATTTTACTATATCATTCTAAGCCTTTTCTTAACACATTACCTTTATTTTCCCCAAAGGTTTGTAAGTTTTAAACACTTGCATTATGTAACATGCACTCCTTTTCATTTACATGTGTAACCCTTATTAAAGTGACCCGCCATTTTTTATAGCACATGATCATATATCAAGACCCGTATTCCTCATTTCTATGTATGCTAATACCCCAAGCCTTAAACCATTTTCTTTCTTCCCTTAACCAATTTGTGACATGTTGGGAACATTAGTTTCTATGGTTAATGTAACCTTTTATTCTACAAATTTGGTCTCAATTTTCTAAAAGATGTTACTGAATGACACATGGGGAAAATTATTTTTCCCATCCTTTAACATATTTCTATTTTTGTATTGTGGAATGTCGTAATGATAAACATCTGGCCTTATTTAGTGCCAATGTTCTTCACACTTCTTTGATATTTTGCTTCAAATTATTCTTCCTCCATTGGAACAATTCCTTCCATAAGACACACATCAATGTACTCCTTTTCCTTGAACATGTGAATATTAACAAGTAGGTATGTTCAGTCCTCCCTAATTAAATTGTTCATGTGGTCCTTCACATATCTATTTATATAAATAACTTATAAGAAGGTAAGAACAATTTTCAAGAAATATATTTTACTTCATATTTTACAATAATAGTTTTGAATATAGCTTATGGATTTGATTCTTATGCTAAATAGGTGCACTTATTACAACAAAAATAAAAATTGTTAAAAAAACTATCCAGAGTGCATGAAAATAAATATCCTTTGAAATAACACCTATCCTAATGGAATACACCTTATTTAATTATAGTTAGGACCCATTCTAGAAGAAGGGTTTAAACCTACTCCCATTGAATGAACCTAAAAGGAATTATCTTTTAATTTAGTTTAACGTACATGCCCAGTAGGAAAGATATCATAGGGCCGTAGCCAATATGTTTGATTTTTCTCCTACATGTGTTATCCCAAATTTTGAGTTTTATGATACATTTAGATATCCCATCAAATTATCACCTTTGAGGGACTTAGAAAAATTTCCATCTATTTAAAAAATTCAAATTTTCTAGCTAAAGTTCCTTTTTCTATGTTTTTCAAGATTTTGGGCTCACCATACATAAAAAAATATAAATCTTAATTACCCCCTGAGTTCCTAATCCAAAAAAACTAGATTATTTCATATTAATTGTTCCAAAAACATCATAATATTTATCCATAGCCATATACTAGATGTTCAATAACTTCTGAAACCTGAACTCTAAAAAACTACAATGTTTCGGGTTTTTAGACTTCCCATACATAGAACATCTAGGGGTTCAAACATGTCACATGTTAGGATTTTTCCAAACTTGAATTTGGACACCCTATGCATATTGTGTTTTTGGAGGTAGGACACATCAAAACATGTCAGCAAAAAGCGTGTCTTCTATGTTTTATTTTAGTAAAGTCTCGATCCCTGAAAAGTATGTAAATCCTTTGTGTCACTTTTTTGGAACCCGATAGCATGAAAAAGAGTCATATTGAGTGTGGTAAAATAATTAACCTCAAGTCAATGCATTAATTTCCAAATCAGATTTGGTTTTACATGATTCAAGAGAAGCGTAATTAATACAATTTGGTTATATATAATTAGAATTTTCCATGTCATTCTTACCTAAGTGTAAATTTGATTTTTTAACTATGTAGACTTTCTTTTGGCCTTCCAAATCCCAACAATGTTTTTCTTTGAGTTTTAGATGTCTATTTACAAAATCCTTCATACCCATTTTGTATTCCGATTATTTCAATATTTCTTATGGTTTTTTTTATCAATTATTAAGCTAATTGTTGTCAATTTTTCCTCTCTACTTTGTTAATCTATACTATGAGGGTTTTTATTTCTGTTTTCTCCTCATTCTTGTTTGATGGTGAGTTTTTCTCTTACTATTTATTCTCATCAGGACAAGAGTGCTAATATTTTTTCCCCTAAAATCCACGTTTTGATGATTATTGGGGTCTTCCTCGTGACAGACATGAAAACAACTATGACATAATTGTTATCACCAAATTACATCACCCTCTAATTTTTCATTAACCTATGAATGAGAAATCAAGGTAATTGTGTAACATGGGATTGTCTCAAGGTGTGGGACCTCTGCGAATGAGACAAACCTCTAGAGATGGTTGGTTCCTCTACCTATTATAATGCTAAAAATAATCCTAGGAAGGGAAATGAAACTTTTCTAACACTAACCTATATTTCCAATGGACTAGGGAAGAGAGAGATGCATAAAATGAAAGTCCTAAACTAAGGGAGGTGAAAACACCAAGAAAGGGGGCTCGAGATATCCTTAGTGAGTGAAAATGGAATAAAATGAGGCAGAAGAGGGAAGAAAAAAATTCCATAGTTCAAAAAACACATTCAAACCTCCAATTTCATGGAGCACAATGAATTTAAGTCCTCCAAAAGAATACAACATGCAAAATATACCAAACAATGCAATGAAAGGAAAAGGAGGTGATACAACTCGAGCTATGGAAAGAAAAGCCACAAAACACCAATTTTATTTCCTAAAATGATGTACAATCCATTACAATATAGGCACAAGGAAAAATTACTTTTAAAAAAATGCTTAAATTCAAGGCCTGTGGCTCAAAAGAGTGCTAGAACAATTTTGGAAAAGTTCCTTTACATTCTAGAATGTCTCCCCCTTCAAATCAGGGGAAAATAAATATATATAGAGAAGGGGAGATACCAACGGAAAGACTTCATTAATTTCATGTACGGAGTTATGCGAAATCATGATGGTTAACTTTCCACTTGTACTTTTCTTACACAACGAACAAGAGTGTTGTACCTCATAAATAAAGTTATTGAGCTACTTTGTATGATGCTACATTGTTGACAATGAGGAATGTTGTCGCATGACAGGGGGAAGGTAGTGACGCACATCAATAAGAGGTCATTAGCACATGATAGTGAAACTGTTGACGTGCATTCACAAAATGGTTGATGCATGTGAGAAAAAAAATGATGTGCGACAGAAATGCGGTATCACACGATAGCAATGGACACTGTCGCAAAACAATGAGAAGGTGGCTAACACATGGTTTATGAGTGACAAGAAGAAATGGTTGAAACATGACAAAAAGATGTGGTTAATGCATGATAAGAAGAGGGTTGATGCATGGCAATAAGAGGGTTGGCATGCATTAGCAATAAATGCTCCAAACCTTCACCATGGCTCACACACTCGCCATGAGTTAAGACCAACTGCTAACTAAAAAGTTACAAAGCACTGCTTTGACCAATTAACTGCCAATGCCCTAACATGTTAATTTTTCTATTTTTCATGGGTGTAAAAAAAGGGATAACACTTGTTGACTTGTTGGGTGATCTGCCTGCTAGATCTGAAATACCAGTGACCTCGGAGGATCCATTGGGCATGGAATCATTTTGATTGTTGAAATTGCTTTGATGCCTGAACCATCTTAAACCTTTGAAACATTGTTGGGAAATTATTTCATCACCATAATTCACCTAAAATTGGAAGGTGCAAAAAAATAAAAGTAAAACTATTTACAAAAATCAAGGTCATACACATCCCAAGTGGAACATAGAGAGAGTACACAAGCACTTATTACAAAATAAACCTAAACTACATTAGAGAAAATATGCTATAAACACTTGGAGAAAAGGAAATAATCTGATATTTACAACGAATATACTTCTAGTAACAATGCTTAAGATGAATTCCATTAACTGGAATCTACAATTCTTCACCATCCATCTTAGCTAGTCAAAAAACATTGTTGTTCTTGCACTCAGTGATCATATAGGGACCTCTCCATATTACATCAAATTTGGAATGTTTTCCCAGTTTTTCTCGATCTCCATATCACTTTAGAACTAAGTCTCCTTCTTGTAATTTCCTTTCTTTAACATTCTTGTCAAAGCTCCTCTTGATCAATGCTTGATGGACTTTAGTCTTGTTGTCACTCTCAAATTCCCTCCTATTTTAAAAGGAAAATTTTAAAATTTTGAGTCAATTTCCTTTGAATGTGTTCTAGTAAGTGGTGAAATTCAATAAGTTAGAAAATATCACTCTTTGAGGTCATTTTTAGTGTATTTCAGCTAAATTGGCCCTAGGCATCTCACATGTCCCATGTGCTACCGAACATTCTATTCATTGATTTGCCTATTTATCCACATTACTTTCTTGTCAGATATGTTAGGTATTTTTGTCCTGTGTGTCTCTTGTTCTACCAGACCTTCTGTTCGTCAATTTTCCACTTTACCCACACCACATACGTGTCAGCCGAATTGGCTCCACACGTCGCTCGTGTCCCATGTGTTGCTGGACCTTATGTGTGCCGATTCGCTGACTTTCCCGCACTGCCTTGTATATCGGTTAAATCAGCTCTGTGGGTCGCATGTGTCCCATGGACTGTTTGTGCTCCCCAAACCTGATTTTGCAGCATTCCTCTTATATCAGGTATATCGGCCCCACGCAACCCGCATGTCCCGTGGACCGTCTAGGCCTAATTTTTCAGACTTTCTCATAGATCACCTTTTTGATTTGGCTCAGGGTGGTTTGTTGCACATTCATTATTTTCTCTCTCCTCCATCCAAATTGATGGCTATATAAAGGAATATAACTATTCTTTCTCCCTCACAGTTTCCTACTCTTTTTGTCCTTGCTTGCATTTGTGTAAAGCAATTCATTGCCCTTGTTCATGCTCCTGCATTTTTCTCTTGTAGGGATTATTCAGATACATGGTGACACTCCATTAAAGGATATATTCTCTCTTCCTATGTCATGATGAAGATTCAGTACAAAGGGAATGAACACCTCTCCCCATTGGAAACCTCTATGCCTAACATCGGTGACAGTGAAGATTGACATCTTGACCTCGATGATTTTTGGAGTAGAATTGAATGTGATAACCCTACTCCCATCACTCAAATTATCAAAAATAGTGGGATTGCATTTGCAAGAGGTTTCCTTATCTCTGTTCAGTGTGCTGATACCATGCTTGCTTGTGGGGATTGTTTCAATCCAGAAACAAAGGAAAATTTTAATATACATGGTGAGGTAATTATGTGATTAGATTTCGAAGCTATCTGTATTGCTCTATGCATCCCAATGGCAGAAGGTTCCAATACTCTCTCTATTTCTCAAGCACATACACTATTTGACCAAGACAGTGAGAAATAAAAGACAAGGGTAGCCAAGTCTTGGATGAAGAACCCTAAAAAAGGAGCATCGGGACTTCAAAAAATATTGTTTAGAGTTGATTTCAATAGAAATTTTAGACATCATCACTCTTTTGGCTAGAATCATGGGAGTGCCTTCTATAAATGAATTTAATTTTTAGATATGTCCATATATCAACATTATTTGTGAGGGGAAGTAGAATATGAATTAGGGTGAGATAATCTGTGAAAACTGTTATCTCAATTTTTCCCTTACCGATTAAAATTATCAAACACGACCCCGCATAGAAAAATATAAGGGTCGGCTATGTCATGCGAGACACACTTCCAAATTCAATAATTGATCCCAAATCTAAGGAGCAAGAAGACTCAAAATGGAGGATCAGGGTTGGTGAAGGGGGGCTAACAACGTTAAAGGAGCCCAGAGCTTGATAGGAAACAAAATGGGAAAGGCTTGAAGTTTTCGGACTTAGCTGCATACAAGTAGACTCGGGGCCTGTCAACACTAAAATTTTCCTAAGTAATTTCTATTTCATTAATGTGTGTATTAGAAATAGGATGTTGTTAAGTATAATTAGTAGTAGCATCTGATAGAAGATAACGGTGATGCCAGTATGATGCCGCCAATAATGTATAGTACGGTAATAGTCAAAAGTACAATAGGAATGTTGGGATAAAAAGTAAATATTTGTCATAAGTGGTTCATTAATGTTAAAATGTCAAAGTTAGGGTAAGTAGAGAAGTAGGGTCTACATGATTAGGAATTAGAAATATTATATTGGTAATAAGGACAAGGAGTGAGGTCATAAGTATTTTGTGTATTTTATTTGTAAAAAGTCTAAAAATGTGGAACCCATGTGACATGATAAGGTTTATCTTGTCTTAAAAGATAAACTTACATGTACGAATAAGAGTTAAGGTATGGAATATGATTCGTCAAAGTATATTTCTTATCCTATCTTACAGATAATATGGATAAGCTTGGAAGTTCTATAAATAGAGAGGCCTCCCCCCTCATTTAGCATAGAAGGAAGTAGTGAGAAATATTGTATGAGTAAGTGTGTAAAGGAAGCCATCATTTTGAAGGTGTGTTAAAGAAGCCATTAAGAGGTGTAATTGTGAAGTTTCTCCCATAGTTATTGTTGGAAGGCAAGTGAAGTTAGTAACACTTGAAGTACCTCATGGGTGAGATTGTAACAATTTCATGTTGATATTATAATTTACACTGATATTTTGGATTTATCGTACTTCCTTCTTATCATAGTCTATGGTATTCTTGTGTTATGTTTGTTTTTTTGTTTCCAGATTACATCCACCAAACTAAAAGTTGTGCATTAGTAAATAATCATAGCACCAGGAGTTCCCAGTGAAGAATTATCATAGTGCTAGATTGGTGATGACATTTTGGTTCCGTTGCTGGGACCATTCATCGTTGGTGGATTTTTTGGAGAGATATTCCCACTTAGTAAGAAAACATTTGGAGGGTAACCTAGTTTTTACTGTGCATAGTAGTTACCATGGTAAAGTTACTTTTTATCATGAATAGTATTTACCGCAGTAAAGTCACTTTTTACCATGAATAGTATTTACTGTAGTAACTTCACTTTTTACCGTGATAGTGTTTACCACAGTAAAGTCATTTTTTACCACAGTTTACCATGGTCATTTCTATTTTACTGTAGAAAGGTGTAAAGTCACTTTCTATTATAGTGATTCCAATTATTTTTTCACATAAGTCTTGTTGATTGTACTTGTGGGTTGGTATTTCACTACGGTTACTTTTGAAAATGGGGAAGATTCCTATTTTTTCAGCCCAATCTAATGAAGATGCTTCCTCTTTCATTCAAGAGTTTAAACGATCTTGTATTTGTAACGGCCTTATATGAAGGGAACAATGGACTGAATTTTTTCCTACCTTTTTGGATGGTTCAACCCTTAGGTGGTTTGAAACTCTAGGTGATAATGTGAAAAAATCATGGGATTTATTAACTAAAAATTTTCTTGAAGAATTTGGTGAGCAACAGAAATATGCAGATCTCATGGTCGATATCACAAAGCTATCCCAAGGAGAGAAGGAGAAGATAAGGGATTATCATGCTCATGTTCTAGAGAAAATGAGGAAGCTCAATGCCCAGATATGGAAGGAAGGATTAGCGGATGGGTTGATGAATGACATGGATAATATCCTTTGTAAGCACTTCATTCTTGGGATGAAGCCAGAGATTAGAAAATGAGTGAAGTATGATCACCCAACGAACCTCGAACAAGCAAAGGAGATTGCAAGAAGGCAAGAAGAAAGCATGGAAGAAGAGCCCAAAGAAATTTTTGCTAAAGTAGAGCCTACACCAACACCTTTGGTCCAAAATCCACAACCACTCTCGGTGAGCACAAATCTTTATCCTAGTACATCTACTGAGTATGAAGATCTGCTCAGGAAGATGGGCCAACTAACTATTAATCTTCTTCAAGGAAAAGAATTTAGTTCTCAGGGAGGAGATAGAGGTCCAACAAGAAATATTTCTGAAGTTGTATGATATGGTTGTCATAAAAAGGGTCATTATAAGTATAATTGTCCAGATAGAGCTTCTACATCTGGTACAAAAGATAATTATAAAGGAAAAGCACCTGGATGTAGTAGATAAGAGCATAAATAATGAAGTAAATGTGTTTGTAACAAAAAGAAAGAAAGAAAAATATAACCAAGATGGAAATGATCCTAAGAAGATTAAAGGAGAAACTAGTAAGAAACATCGGAGAAGAAAGTTGGGTGTGTAGGATTTTCTGATTTCACAGGGACAAGGACCATACTCCATCTTAGAAGATCTGTCCAAAAGGCCTCCAAATATTACAAATGGTCAACTCTTGGCTATGTCTTCTAAGAAGAGGCGGGAGTTGCGAATTGGACTCAATGCTCGGTGAAGGAAGGAGGTTGAGGTCCCTATTTTGGAGGTAGAGGTGGATCCCTACATGATCTAAAAACCAAATTTAACTAGCACTTGTGCACACACACTTTCTTGCTTTGCATTGATTTTCGATATAAAAATTGTGCATTATTTCTTTTTGTATTTTTAATAAAAGAAGAAAAACTACAAGTACTGTGCAAATGCTGAAAGAAATGAAGAGGATTCACCAGCAATGTGATGCAAGAATTGATAATGGAGTTTGGTGCTTGAGGCCTACGTCTCCGGGTCCAGTTGAATGGGACCGATCTATTAGAATCTTGAAAATAATCCTTTACAAAGAATTCTACAAAATTCTGACCTTCTCACAGTCTTCCTCTGTCAAAAATAACAGGGGTTACTTTTTACATCTCCCTCAAACTCCACTCCTAGCTCAAGATATGAGCATTACAATATTACTACACAGTCCCGAATGCATTACAAATAGACTATCACCCTTTTTATATTGTTTATGCACCTCCTAGCATACCGGCTGGGTGCTTATCTTTTTACTAGGCCCACCCGAGTTCCATTCTCCTGCTTGGCTTTTAGTTTATCCTTTTGGGATTATAATCCCACATTAGTCACATGAAAACTCTGTCAACACTTTATATATTTGGTGGGTGTGGTTGTTGAGTGGCTTAAAAGCCGCCTAAGCCTATGTGGAGGGTGTTGTAGATAGGGCGCATTGCATTGGGGTCGGCGCATGGTTTAGTTTTGGGCGCTAACAATCCCACCATATGCGCATGGTACAATCTAAAGTGGAGGACATTTTATAATATGCATGGGAAGTTTAGACATATGCATTGAATAGTTTGAGAAATGTGGCGTGGAAAATTGCAAAGTGGGTAATTTAAATAATACAAACCCAATGTCCCACATGCATGGTGCAAAAGGAAATATAGAGATTTATATACACAATTTGGTTGAATGGTTAAATGAGAAGGAGGCCAAGGCACCCCTCCATAATCGAGTGTGTCGAACCTGGCTGAGGGCCCCCAGCCAGTAAATAGCGGGGTCCATTTGTTCGAGAACAAGTGTCCAAGACCGGTGTTCCAAAACCCATTTTTTAATACGTCACACAATTCGTCCACGTGTCACAATATGATTGCAACACTTGGCGAGCGTGCACACGTCCAACCTGCACAAAACTCCAAATTTTGCCAGTTGCCCAAAAATTTCAGCGGGCTATAACTTTTGCAAACGAGCTCTGTTTCCTGTAAACAAACTGTCGTC
Source organism: Taxus chinensis (assembly GCA_019776745.2). Taxonomy (NCBI): domain Eukaryota; kingdom Viridiplantae; phylum Streptophyta; class Pinopsida; order Cupressales; family Taxaceae; genus Taxus; species Taxus chinensis. The sequence continues at coordinate 507,310,696 of CM034156.1, read as the reverse complement.
GGAATCGTATAATTTTTCTCCACGCTTTAAAAATGACTGCAACAATTTTTGAGAAGATCCTAGATCGGTGTTTCTCTGTGAGGATCCTCTGGATCATTCCTCCCCACTAAGAAACTTTTTGACCCCAAAAGTCAACCTAATTGGTGAATAGGTGAGGGTATTTATCCCTTACCTTCCCGGTTTCCATCCATTTTGCCTTGTTCGGATGCATGCCTCTGAACCGAACATGAAGATATTCAATATCACCTCTTCGCGAAGTTCTTACTTTCCTGTCCAAAATGATGTCTTCCTACAACTCATCAAGATACTCAGGAGAAAAATCATGAATGGAAGGCATAATGTTAGAATCATCATGATCAACAATCATAGGCGGTTCATACAATCTTAAATTCTCAACATTTACAACTGAGTAGATTTGCATATATGGAGGTAAATCTAACCGGAAAGCGTTGTTACAATTTTTTTCCAATATTTGGAATGGACCATACCGTATACGTTTCAATATTTTACCTTCACCTGTCAGTCTTTCCTTGCTGATGTGAAGCCAAACTGAATCACCAACTTTGAACTTGTGATCAGTTCTATGTTTATCATGCCTAGCTTTGTACTTAGCCTGGCTTTTCTCCAATTGTTCATGGACATACTGATGAACCTATTGTATTCTTTGCACAAATCTTTTAGCCTTGTCAGAATCACTTGCACTATTAACAACAGTTTCATGTCCATAATATATATCTAATGGAGAATTAGGCAGATAACCATAACAAGTCTCAAATGGAGACTTCAAAGTAGAAGAATGTAAGGCACGATTATAAGCATGTTGCACATAATAAAGATGTTCATCCCACAATTTAGGGTGTTTGTTACTATAGCCCCTAAGTAATTGTACCACTGTGTAGTTTACAACCTCTATTTGACCATCAGTCTGTGGATGAAAAGCAGTGCTCTTTTTCAGTTTTGTGTCCATTAACCCCCACAATGCTGACCAAAATTCCCCAAGAAATATAGAATCCCAATCAGATATGATTGAATTAGGTAAACCAAAATGAACCCAAACAAACTGAAAGAATAAATGTGCAGTTCCCTCACAAGTTATTTGTTTAGTACATGGAACCAACACACACATTTTACTAAATCTGTCCACTACCACATATAAGTAATCATGTTTTTTCCATGTCATGGGCAAGCCTCCTACAAAGTCCATGGAAATACTTTCCCAAGGACGTGTTGGAATGGGAAGAGGAGTGTAAAGTCCTAATTTTCTGTTACTTGACTTGCTTGTGGCACAAAGAACACACCCCTTAATTTATCGGTTTACATGTTCATGCATTCTAGGCCAATAGAAATATTTTTGTAAATGTGCAACTATTTTACTTACACCAAAATTCCCTGAAATAAGAGAAGTATGTGCTTCCCTAATCATATGCACACGCTCATTTTCTAGAATACAAAGTTTTCCATAATGATATAACAATCCTTCATGCAAATGATAATCTTTTTCTCCTACTTGTTTCCCACTTACTAAATCCTCATACACTTCTCTAAAATCAACATCATTTGCATATTGTTCCTTGTAACTAACATGAGCCAAAGAATGCTGTAAAAGGATAGATGCTACTACCACTGGTGGTCTGGACAACATGTCGGCAACCTTGTTTTGAATACCTTTTTTATACCTGATTACAAGATGAAATTGTTGCAAAAATCCCATCCACCTGAAATGTCTAGACTGCTGCAATTTGGTTTGTGTTTGTAAATATTGAAGCGGTTGATGGTCAATATGGATAATTGTTTCTTTTCCCATTAAATAATGCTTCCATTTTTTAACACTTTGAACCAAAGCATACAACTCTTTATCATAAGTTGGATAGTTTCTTACTGCACTTATAAAGGTTTCTGAATGGTAACACACTGGTCATTTGTTCTGCATCAAAATTGCCCCCATTGCGTAGTCACTAGCATTCGTCTCAATCTCAAATGAATGTTGTAAATCCAGAAGTGCCAAGATCGGAGTGGTACTTATCTTCTCTTTCAGTGTATTAAATGCTTTTTGTTGTTTTCCTTCCCACTGAAAGACCTGTTTAATACTTGTCAAAGCATGCAAAGGAGATGCAATATATGAGAAGTTAGCAATAAATTTCCTCCAGTACTGAACTGCACCTAGAAAACTTCTAACTTCCGTCACATTTGTGGGTCTAGGCCATTTCACAATAACCTCTATTTTTGCAGGATCAATTTTCAATTCTCCATTTCCTACAATATACCCCAAGTAAATTAAAGATGTTTTACCTAATTCACATTTTGACATCTTCAAATACAATTTCTCTCTCCTTAGTGCATCTAAGACTTTCTGGATGTGTTTAATATGTTCATCCCATGATTTACTTAAAATAAGAATATCATCTAGGTAGACAATAACGAAATTATCAATGAATGGCCTAAAAATTTCATTCATAACTCTCATGAATGTTGTCGGTGCATTGCACAAACTAAAAGGCATCACTAACCATTCAAACAATCCCTGTTTTGTTTTAAAAAAAGTTTTCCAAACATCACCTTCTGCAATTCTTACTTGGTGATAACCACTTCTTAAGTCTAACTTAGTGAAATAAATTGCATTTCTTAATTGATCCAGTAAATCATCTATTCTAGGAAGAGGGTAACGATTCTTTATAGTAATCTTGTTTAAAGCATGGAAATCAACACACATTCGCCAAGTGCCATCCTTCTTAGGAACCAATATAATTAGTGAACCACATGGGGATGTACTTGGGTGAATTATACCTTGAGCCAAAAGTTCCATTACCTGTCTCTTGATTTCCTCATTCTCTACTACTGACAACTTGTACATTCCGATATTGGGAAGAGGTGCATCCTGAAACAACTGTATCTCATGTTGAACCCCTCTTTTGGGAGGTAGACCTTGTGGATCCTGAAAAACATCATCAAATTGAGAAACAATTCTTACAAATTCATCCTTATGTTTTAGATCGCAAGTCTCAAAAGCCATCTCATTTTCTTTTTCCTTGGCTTTGACCACCATGAGCACAAAACTTTTTCTTGAGTTGACAAGCCTTTTCATTTGACCTGCAGTTACCAAGGATAGATTATTCTTTTCACGGTGAGCTCTAATAATAAACTCAATTCCATCCTTTATAAGAAAATATTTATTTTCTTCCCTATAGAAGATTTCTTTACGATCATACAAATAAGGACTTCCCAAAACCACCCCACAAATATCCAAAGGAACTACATCCAATTCAACCTCATCAATAAACTTGTCTGTAATGGAAAATCTGAAAGTACAAGTTTTAGTTACCTGCAGTTTTGCATCATCACAAACCCAGCCTAAAGGATAAGGCTTAGGATGTGGTGTAGTTTTGAGTCCTAGTTTTTTAACAACCTCCTCTGAAATCAAATTAGCTTGAGATCCACTATCAAAAAGAGTATCAATTTTCGTATGCTTTGAAATTACTCTAATGTGGAAAAGCTCATTTCTTTTCTTATCATCAGGTGTAGTTTGTTTACTAGAAGAAGATGCAACATCTGTAGTGCTATTGTTGGAAATTGAAAGAGTTGATTTACCTTGTAAACCCATAGCTGTGATTTTGGTTTCATCACCTGAATCAGAACCAAGATCATGCACTATGGTGTTTGTTTTCTTTTCTTTTCCTTTCTTAACCATCCATTTAGGCTTCTTTTCAGGATGTAATTTCCAACATTTAGACTCATCATGGTTTTTTTTACAATGATTACAAAATGGTTTTTCATCTTCCTTCTTAATAGTAGAGTTTGTTTTATGCTTACCCTTTCCTTTTCCTTGTTCTTTCGAACCTTTTCCTTCAGATTGCTTGTTCTTCTAATTAAAAGAAGAGAAAGAGGACTCCTTTGTCATTTTCCCTCATGCTTCCAGATGGGTTGCTTGAACACATACTACATCAAGATTAGTAGTACCTAAAACAAGTATCATATGCCTTAGATAACTATGCAATCCACCAATATATTTAAGCAATGTTTCTTCTGTGTTTAGGGACATTCCCAGAGTTAGAGCCCTTTTCCTAAATTCTTGTGTGTATTCTTGAACACTTTGTCCCTTAGTTTGTCTTAATGTTTGCCAATCCTTCATAGCTTGTTGCTTATAACCAAGAGGATAAAATTGTTGCCTAAGATTTGAAACAAATTTAGACCAAGAAGTTATTTCTATAGCTTTGTTTTCTTCCACTTCCTGAAGCTTACTCTCCCACCAAATGAGCGTTGTTCCACCCATCCGAAGAGTTGCCAGATGAATCTTTGCTTCATCATCAACAATTTTTTGAACCCTGCAATATAATTCTATTTGCTTGACCCAGTTATCTAACTTCTCTGCATTTAGCTCTCCAGTATACATAGGCAATTCAAACTTGATATCTAACTTTAATGAAAGAAAATCAGATTTTAAGGAGTCTCTTTTTGGAATGTCAGAACTAGAGTTTTCTTCTTTCTTACCTTCTCTAGTCCCCTTTTCCCTTTTCCTTTCTTGGTACATTTCTTCCACCATTTCCTTCATCTGTTGGAAGGATTGATGAAAGTTTTGTTCCACTTCCTCTCAATCCGCCATTGTAGGACTTCGAGATCGTCTGGTACCAATTTTGGGATCTCCTTCAACTAATTTTCCTTCACCCTTCTTAGATCGAGACCTTGTTAACATCCAACACACAACTTGCAATCCAAAACACGTTAAACTGAACCAAAAATCAGTCAAAACCAGCTCTGATACCAATGATTTGAAAACCAAATTTAACTAGCAATTGTGCACACACATTTTCTTGCTTTGTATTGATTTTTGATATAAAAATTGTGCATTATTTCTTTTTGTATTTTTAATAAAAGAATAAAAACTGCAAGTACTATGCAAATACTAAAAGAAATGAATAGGATTCACCAGCAACGTGATGGAAGAATTGATAACGGAGTTCGACGCTTGAGGCCTACATCTTCGGGTCCGGTTGAATGGGACCGATCTATTAGAATCTTGAAAATAATCCTTTACAAAGAATTCTACAAAATTCTGACCTTCTCATAGTCTTCCTCTGTTGAAAATAATAGGGGTTGCTTTTTACATCTCCCTCAAACTCCACTCCTAGCTCAAGATATGAGCATTACAATATTACTACACATTCCTAAATGCATTACAAATAGAATATCACCCTTTTTATATTGTTTATGCACCTCCTAGCATACCGGCTAGGCGCTTATCTTTTTACTCGGCCCACCTGAGTTCCATTCTCCTGCTTGGCTTTTAGTTTATCCTTTTGGGATTATAATTCCACATTAGTCGCATGAAAACTCGGTCAACACTTTATATATTTGGTGGGTGTGGTTGTTGAGTGGCTTAAAAGCCGCCTAAGCCTATGTGGAGGGCGTTGTAGATAGGGCATATTGCATTGGGGTCGGCGCATGGTTTAGTTTTGGGCACTAACAATCCCACCATATGCGCATGGTACAGTCTAAAGTGGAGGACAATTTATAATATGCATGGGAAGTTTAGACATATGCATTGAATAGTTTGAGAAATGTGGCGTGGAAAATTGCAAAGTGGGTAATTTAAATAATACAAACCCAATGTCCCACATGCATGGTGCAAAAGGAAATATAGAGGTTTATATACACAATTTGGTTGAATGGTTAAATGAGAAGGAGGCCAAGGCACCACTCCATAATCGAGTGTGTTGAACCTGGCTGAGGGCCCCCAGCCAGTAAATAGCGGGGTCCATTTGTTCGAGAACGAGTGTCCAAGACCAGCGTTCCAAAACCCATTTTTTAATACGTCACACAATTTGTCCACGTGTCACAATATGATTGCAACACTTGGCGAGCATCCACACGTCCAACCTGCACAAAACTCCAAATTTTGCCAGTTGCCCAAAAATTTCAGCGGGCTATAACTTTTGCAAACGAGCTCTGTTTCCTGTAAACAAACTATCGTCGGAATCGTATAATTTTTCTCCATGCTTTAAAAATGACTGCAACAATTTTTGAGAAGATCTTAGATCTGTGTTTCTCTGTGAGGATCCTCTGGATCACTACACTTCACAAGCTGAGTTATTATCTAATGGTATTTCAATTCATGATGTCTTAGTTGATAGAGGTGTTGCAGTTAATATAATGACTGAGTCTGTAATGAATATGTTCGGTTTAAAAATTGATTTCCCCTCAACACTTATGTTAAGGTCATTAAATAAGGGAAAACCAAAACCAAAGGTGTTATTTCAAATGTGGTAATATCTGTTATGGGTGTTGTATGTGTGGTATAGTTTCATGTGATGAAAAATGGTACTGTTACATACCCAATGTTGTTGGGAAGACCATGACTAAGGAGAGTTCATGCAAGAAACTACTGGAATGAAGGTTTCATGACACTTAGATGTGGTAAAGAGAGGGTGAAGATAAATGTGATCCCTCAGCATCATAAGGCAGAACCTGTGGATTCAAGTGATAGAACTGATGATTGGACATCCTCTGATTACTCTAGTACCAGTGAAGTGGACACATAAGATGAAGAAAGTGAGGTTGATGTTTTGGTCATGGATATCCTTCCAGTCACACCAACTCATGAACCCATGAAATTATCTTAAGAAGAAATTGATGATCGTCTCCAACAAATAAAGATTGGTGATGCTGTGATGGAGAGTGAGAAGGAATGCTACCTCCAACTCTTTCGAAGGTACATACACCTATTCACTTTTGATTACAAGGAACTCCGTCAAGTAAGTTAGGTAGAACATTCTATTAAGATGGTAGATGGAGCTAAGCCCATAAAGAAAATGCCATATAGAATGCATCCTAATTTGTCCATGACTGTAAAAGAAGAAATAGATAAGTTGCTTGATGCAGGATATTTGTTGTGGAGAATTCAGAATGGGTTTCTCCCATTGTGATCTCAATAAAAAAGAATGGGAGGCTACGCATTTGTGTTGATTATAGGAAGCTTAATAAGGCAACAAAGAAGGATCATTACCCTCTTCCATTCTCATATCAGATCTTGGATGAAGTAGCTGGCAAGGAGTGCTATAGTTTTGTTGATGGATATAGCGGATGCAACCAAGTTCATATAGCGGAGAAATATCAATTGAAGACCACGTTCACCACTCCTTGGGGAATGTTTTCTTATAGAGTTATGCCTTTTGGGTTATGTAATGCTCTGGAAACGTTCCAAGGTTTGATGAATAGGGTGTTTGAACCCTACATTGGGAACTTCATCAGAGTATTTTTGGATGATTTTTACATCTATGGGAGCAAGATGGACCACCTGCACCAGATGGAGATAGCATTTCATAGGTTACATGAAGCCCAAGCCTCACTAAACCCTACAAAGTGTGTCTTTGGATGTTCTAAACATGTTTTGTTAGGGCATGTTGTATCTAGAGATGGTATTGGTACTGATCCTGATAATGTTTCAAAAATCAAAGAGTTACCATTTCCTATGAATAGAAGTAAGTTGAGATAATTTTTAGGCCATGTGGGTTACTATAGAAGGTTCATCAAGAATTTCTCAAAGATTGCACAACCACTAACCCAGTTCTTGAATAAGGATGTTACTTATGAACTAGGAAATAAGGCGCATGAAGCTTTTGAACAACTGAAGGAAGTCCTGGTGTCTTCACCTATTTTAAAGAATCCAGATTGGAGCAAGCCATTCATTGTGTATATTGATGCCTCAGATGCAGCACTAGGAAGTAATCCCAGCCAAAAGGATGAAAATGGGAGTGATCATCCAATTTACTTTGGGAGTAGACAAATGAGAAGTGTTGAGGTAAATTATACTGTAACAGAAAAAAGAGGCTCTAGCTATTATTTTTGTTGTAAACAAGTTTAGAAATTACTTTCTAGGGAAGAAATTTATAGTTGTAATAGATCATCAGGCTCTAAAATATATTGTAAATAAGCCTAACCCATCACGGAGGATAGTAAGATGGATACTTTTGCTGCAAGAATTAGAATTTGATATTATAGATAGTCCAAGAAAGAAGCATGTCAATGCAGATACACTCTCTTGAGCTTATGATGGTTTAGGTTCATCTTGTGATGATGATGATTTCCCAGATGCAGCATTGTTATCCCTTGACACAATCCCTAGTGAATACATAGATATTTGGAATTATCTGAATGAATTCAAGTTTCCTCATGGTGCCAATGCAAAGACTAAGAGGAAGATTACTCAAGCCAGTCATCCATATTCTATTCTTCATGGAGTATTATTTCGAATAGGTTTATCTTATCTTATCTTAAAAGATAAGCTTACATGTATAGATAAGAGTTAAGGTATGGAATATGATTCGTCAGAGTAGATTTCTTATCCTATCTTAGAGATAATATGGATAAGCCTGGAAGTTCTATAAGTAGAGAGGCCACCCCCCTGATTTAGCATAGAAGGAAGTAGTGAGAAATATTGTATGAGTAATTGTGTAAAGGAAGCCATCATTTTGAAGGTGTGTTAAAGAATCCATTAAGACGTGTAATTGTGAAGTTTCTCCCATAGTTATTGTTGGAAGGAAAGTGAAGTCAGTAACACTTGAAGTACCTCATGAGTGAGATTGTAACAATTTCATGTTGATATTATAATTTACACTGATATTTCAGATTTATCATCATTCCTTCTTATCATAGTCTATGGTATTCTCGTGTTATGTTTTTTATTGTGTTTCCAGATTACATCCACCAAACTAAAATCTTTACATTAGTAAATAATCATAGCATGAGGAGTTCCTGGTGAAGAATTATCATAGTGCTGGATTGGTGATGATAGGCCGAACAACAGACTTGTGGAAGGCACCATGTGTCTTCTTGGTGCAATTTCAAAAGGTGCATCAAAAAGGTATGTCCCAAATGTGCATCAAGTGTCCACACATCCAATCGATGCAACTTCAGGAGTGATACCAAAGGAATAGTCTTAAATGAGCATGAAGCTTCCATGTGTCCCAAGTCAAAAAAGGGCACAGAGTCGATAGTTGAAAATTCAAAATGGAGAAAATCCAATGGAAAGTGCCACGTGTCGACTTGGAACAACATCAAAGACCAACTCCAAAGGTTGTTCCCCAAACAAGCGTACGCCACATGGATAAAGTCAACAAAGGGGACAGAGCGGGCCTAAATCGAATAAGTATGTAAGAACCGGCAAAAGGAACCACGCATCAACTAAGCACAATTTCAAAGGTAAAATTCGGAGCGAGTTTCCAAATGAGCACCAAGCTTCCACGTGTCCTAGGTATGAAAAGGGACACATCCGACCATTTAAAGAAACCAAGTGTAAGAGTTTTGGTGGAAGCCTCCACATGTCTCATCGGCACAACACTAAGGCTGGGTCTAAAGAGAAGGTTCTCAAATGAGCGCAAGGTCACCACGTAGTCAAGGTCTAACTAAAATAAAATGGGAAAATGGATAAAATCAGCTAAGTATAAATAGCCAGCAGATGGTGCCACATGTCGTATCAGTGAAAATTCAAATGGTGCAACGCAAAACAGAGACTCAGAAAAACACAGGGCTTCCACGTGTCCAAAGCACAGAAAGGCAGAAGTGTCCGTTAAAAAGTCTAAGAAGAGTCAAGTCAGTGAGAGTGCCATGTGTCATCCTAGCACAACTTCAAAAGTAAAATTTAGAGTAGGTTCTCAAATGTGTGCTAAACCTCCATGTGTCCAAGGTTAGACTTAAAGCCTCCGCCGAACTAGAGGGACTTATCCAAAATACAAATAAAGGAATAGACCAGCGGAAGGAGCCACGTGTCTCTCCGGTGCACTTTCAAGAGGTGAATCCAAAATGGTCCCCAATAAGGCACCAACCTTCCACGTGTCCCAAAGTCTAAAGAGGTAAGGTCGGCCATTAAAATTCCCAAAATCCTGCGGAGGCCTCCATGTGTTTTATCCACGCAACTTCAAAATCAAAATCTTGGGGTAATTTCCAAACAAGCACAAAGCTTCCACATGTCTTGGGTCAAACACATCGTCTCTGCCAAATGGGAGGGACTCAAGAAAAACACCAAGGAACACAAAGGAGCCCACAGAAACCACCACGTGTCAATCCAACACAATTTCAGTAGTGAAAGGCAAGGGCTGAATATTCAAGATGCACGAGGCTTCAACATGGACCCTGTATGGACAGAATCCTTTAAAAATTGTATGTCGTGACCCTAATCTTCAAACAACCATATCTTTCGACTAGAAAATCAGATTTGGGCATGAGAGGAATATTTGGAAAGATCTCGGTCCTATCTTCTCACCTTCCTCCTTTAATGTTTTCAGCCCATCATTTTCAAGGTTGTCAAGTCTCTCACCTTCCTCCATGACGAACAATAGGCCTCTTTCTTATCCAATAAGGGACAACAACGGAGGCATTGGTGTTGTAGTGAGAATATTCATTGTGCTAGGTGGATTCAATCCATTTGCAGGTGTGTTTGGAATAGATTTTGAATTTTACCTATCTCTTTATCTCTCATTCTTCCTATATATTGTAAAGGAGGGGCATATTCAAATGGTTGGTCATTGTTTATCTCCTACCCCCCTCTCTCTTTCTTCCTAAGGATAGAATGTGGAGTCTAAGCCCCCTCTCACGGCTCTGTAATGGAATTTTCTTGCCTCTTGACCACTGATGATGTATTGTGTAAACTTTTGGAGCAATAAAATATGTATCGTGATGCTTTTGTCCATCCTTGCTTATTTTTTTGTCTCTTCTTGCCTCTTATCATTGGAGGGTGTATTGTGCATAATCTGGTGATTATTGTAGGTTTTGGGAGTTGTGTTTAATTGGTTTTGAAGTGGTGTTTCATGTGAATTTCATCTATAGTATGTGGTGCATCTTTTCCACCCTCTCCTTTTCTCACCTCTCTCTACTTCAAGTAGTTTGGATTTGTGATCGGCCACTTCCTTGTCTGATGTATCACCACTTAGTGTAGGCTCTCTTTCACACTCTCTCTCTCTCTCTCTCTTCCTGTCTCCATGGAATGGTTAGTTTAGGATAGATAGGTTTTCCCTGCATTAGAGTAGCTTGTGGCAGGTAGTTTAGGAATTCCCATAGCTTAAGAGATGTTCTAATGTTGTGCAATCACACCAAATTCCCCACTCAGATCCAAGGACATTCGGGGGTGTTATGATTTTGCATAACATCCCTCGATGCTCAAAACATTGATAGAAATATTTCCCCTCTTACTCTTCATCATTTCAAGTCTCGAACCTACTTTAACATCAAGGGGTATATTGCTAAGAATCTCATATTAGGTTTCGTTCACTATGCCGATACTCAAGATTATTGGGCTGATTGTGAAGATGAATTTGAGGCCAGGAGAATCTACTTTGGTAGATTTTACTTTCAACAAATTATAGATTTTAATGTCTACAAAGTACCTAAGAAGCTTCAGGATGATGACAAAGATCTGCAATCTATTGAATATGAGAGAACCATCAAACACTCTCCTTTTGAAACCCTTGATTGGTTTGTAAAGGAGCAGGATGATTTGAAAGAAGTGATCAACCCAGTCATTGTGAGAACAAAGATCTTTTTTGATAATAAGATGCAAAATTTTATGATGAAAAAAGATAAATCTTCTTCACATGAAACTCCCTCTCCTAGGAAATAAGAACATGCACTTGATGTTGAGATGCCTCAGAAATCTAATCCATCCTCCTCAACAAAGGTATACCTAAAGAAACGTAAAAAAATCAAACAAGAATATGTTGAAGAAGAAGTTCTTTTCGAGCAGCTAGAACTCCCTATACGATAAGAAGATATTTTTGTTTTAAGTGAGGAAGACAGTGAAGGAATGAAAGAAGGAGAAGAAATAACCCCTATCATTACTATTGAGATAGAGAATGAATGTCCAATGATTGAACCTCTAGTTTTTATGGATACTTCTTCTAAGGATCTTTATGAAAATGTAACAACTTCCCCACTGGAGACATTAGTAGTGCATAAACTGAGTGTGATGAGTTCACTTACACTTGAGCCCATTATTCCTTCTACCTCTTCCTCCTCATTTGCTTGGATTTAGCCTTTCGTTTAAAGTAGGAAAATGAAGTCTACCTCCCAAATTGTGGTTCCCAAGTTTGATGTTGTTGTAGCCTTGCACAATTCTACTCCCCCTCCTCCAACAAAGAAATCAAAGATCACCTCAATGCTAGTATCAGATTATCAAGGTCAACAATTCATGGAGATTTCCAAACCCAAAGAGGATAAGGAAGACAAAGATCTTGTGGTGTCTGATTTGGAATTCACAAGGATTCCACTTGGAGAATCAACCCCTGAAAGTGAGATTTATAACCTCAAATAAATTGTCACTTGAGTCATTTAACTAATTGAAAAGAAAAAATAGACCTTGGAGCAATTGGAAGAGTTAAATTTAATTATTTTAGGTTTTATAAATTCCTTATTAGCAAAGGATAAGGCCCTGAATCCTACTCCATTAACTGCTCTTCCACCTCCTCTAGTTCTCAGCAATGATGAAGTTCAGAACATTAAGGATATTCATAAACATGTCACCTATGGAAAGGCCATTGAATCACTGGTCAATGATATGACAGTAGCTGGATTAAAATTTATTGAGGAGACCTTCAATTCATATGAGAAGGTATCCAAATTACAGTTGAAATTCAGCACAACACTCATTGGGTTGGAGAAAGAACAAAAACTCTGGTGTGAATGAATAATATCTCCGTTCAATGAGCCAGACACATGAGAATATTTTATTGGCAAGAAAATAATTTGATGAAGCCAAGAATAATCTATCAAAATCCTGGGTTTTCACTATTAATTGGAAGATCAACGTTTTAGACAAAGCTGTGGGAGAGCTGAAGAATATGATAAAGAAAGGGGAAGCTTTCAAGATTTGTGTTTTTTCTGCCTTCCAAGATATTCATTTTCAAATATAAAATGAGGCCACAAGTAATTAGTTTTCCATACAAGAAATCAAGGCTCAGTTCAGCACCTTCCTCAAAGAAGATATTTTCAAGGAAGAGTCTGTGTCTAAATAGAAGATGAAAGATGTCTTCTCTCTTCAATGTGCTATCATCGAGGCCAACAAGGAATTTTAGGAAAACACAGAGTTCGAGAAGGATATGAAGAAATACCTTGGAATGTGGACCCATGCCACTTCTAACACCACCATACCAAAGTGCATGGAAATATCTGAGGCGTTAAAAATATTTATACATCGGATTCTAAAGACGGTGGGCCCCTCTAATTCTCTATTAGATGTTTAAATTTCTGGGTTCTAGGACACTTCTTTTATTCTTTTGATTTGTAAAACCCATAATAAAATATTCAATTAAGGACAATATTTTAATAGATTTGTTTAGTGGTCTTTAATCTTTAGATTAAAAGAAGTTGTAATTAATGTAACCATTGTTGTAAGCTATAAAGTGGGCTCTCCATGCCATTTTTAAGGGTTACATCCTGATATTATTAAAATGTAATAGATTTGAAAGTGATCAATACAGAAGATTTTCTCGTCTCTTTTTATATCTGCTTTTCTTCCTTTCCTTCTTTAAGATTTATGAATCATAAATCTTTCATGCTAAGAAACTTTGTGTTTGTGGAATTATACCTGATATTATCACATGAATGATTCTATTCTATATTCCATTCATAATTACATGTAAGGTTATATTATGTTATTTATATTACCTGAAAGTAATGTTTTCTTCTTCCCTTTTAGGTTCCTTATTCTTCTATTTTCTATGTATTGGCAATCTTTATTGGCATAAAACATTTGAAAGTATCAGGATTCCTCATGAATATGAAAGTCATACATTTGTATATAAGCTTTGTTGCTCACTTTCAATAAGGGAACCTCTCCCATAAAGAGGAGGGACTTGTTGTCCCCTAACTGTTATTTGCTAAAGTGCTATTTTGAAAACTAACAGTTTTTGGTGATTCTACTGGGGATTTCATTTCAACGTATCCCTTTCTAAAATAATTCAAGATTATTTTATGATTTGATGACTCTACAATATACACGTGGGAAGAAATCTATAGAGGTAGAAGATTCCCATTTTCAACAAAGCTTCCCTCTTCCTCTAGCAAGAAGGAACAGAAGAGCTCATTCTATGAGCTCACCTCCTACTAAAGACAATATTTCTAAGAACAACTCAGTCCTAATATTCGTGCCCTGGTACTTGCTGGAGTTACAATTCCTCTTCAATTCATCTTCCCAAAAATGGCGGCGCCTTTACCTTGGGGACAATAGATTAGGCCTCTTTCTCTTCCTCAGTCGTTGCATGAGTTACCCAGGGGTAATAGGAATTTTTTTCCTTAATTACGAGGTGACGAGAAAGTGCACCCAGATGAACACATCGCAGCCTTCATTGTTGCTTGTGGGATTCTTGGGGTTGAACATAAAGATGTTTTTGTTAGGCTCTTCGTGAAAATGTTGTGATAAAATGTTGTTGATTGGTTCTATCACCTTCCTGCTCGATTGATTATTGATTAGACTACCATGAAAACCTAGTTTAAGTAACATTTCAAACCCGATGAAGACATGCATGCTCACTTGGCTCAAATTTCTCATATCAGAAAGGAGCCACATGAACCCATGTGGGAGTTTGTGGCCAAATTTAACAATTTAATTCATACGATTCCAAAGAACACCCGTCCTATAGATCAAATTTAAAAGTGCTTTTTCCTCAATGCTCAGTTTCCTGAAGTAATTTATGCACTAAGGAGGGCCAATCTTCTAACTCTGGATGTTGATCAATGGTTGGCCATCAATGTTTAAGATGATCTAATCATGTCTAGTAAATTTAAAAGATAACCCTCCAAATCTAAAGCATCTTCCTCCTCTTCCCTTGGAGCCAATTATGATCAATTAGTACAAAAGTTGGAAAATTATCTCATTGCTATCAAGAAGAAGTTGGCTCAACATGCTCCTTACCAAGATATTCCAAGAAATAATTTTCATCCTAGGAACCGTTTTCCCTATTCTTTGACTAGATTGGATATTGAAGCCCCTCCTATCAAAGTTTCAGTCAACGTAACTTGTGAGGTTCAAGAAATCGATGATGAAGAGGAGAATGAAGACTATGAGGAGCTTGAAGAAGAGATTGACAAAGAGCAGGAAGAACCTAGTGAGTCTCATGTTCATTTCCTCACAACTGAAAGTATGGATGACGAAGATGAGTATGATGAAGTAGTGGTAGATATGAATAGTGAGTCATATGTTGTTATGACTTTGGAGCAAACGAAAAGGAAAGAAAAATTGGTGCAGCCTTCTAGAAAATAAAAATAATTTAGTATAACTATTACCATAGTTGCGAGAAGAGGAGCCCCTATTCCCACTAGCTCCACACAAAAGGTGAATAATGCTAATTCTTCTCCTTCTAGATCTCCTTCCAAACCTCCTTGTTCTTAAACTCCTAAACCTGAAAAACCCAAAGTACCCCTCATTCCCATTAATGAAGCCCCAACCACATCTAGATCTTTTGATATTATTGATCACATCAAGAAGAAAAAAATCCAAATCTCAGAGGCAAAATTTTACCAAACTCATCAAAATGCTTTTGCTAAAATGGTAAAATTTGTCAATTCCAAATCAGAAACTTCACCCAATACTTCTAAATTTCTTTTACGCACTTCCCCCTCCTCACCTCAATCAAGTCTTTTCACTTTAGTTACTTCATCGAGTGAGAAGATAAAACCGTTATATGTAACGCTTATCATAGCCGGCCATAAACTTAGTAATTGTGTTATTGACTCAAGAGCATTAGAAAATGTAATGCCTGCAAAATTATCTCATGCTCTAGTTCTAAATATAACACATACATTAGGTTCTTTCTATTCTATGGAGAGTAGGGAAGTGCCTCTAGTTGGAAGAATCAAGGATGCGTAATTAGCTTTTGTTGCTTTTCCAGAAAAAATGGTCAGAGCTAATATTTTAGTAGGTGACATTCCTCCCTCATATGGTATGTTACTAAGTAGGAACTTTTGTAAAGAAGTAGGGGTGAAATTCAAATGGACTGGTAGCACGCTCTCATCCAGGTCAATGGAAAAATTAAAAAAATGCTACAAGAGAGACAGACTGAGTACATTGTTCAAAATACCGATGATCCAAAAGCACAAATACTCTATGAATATATAGGGCATAGTAACTATATGATCATGTCATAAGATGAGGCACAAATTCCTATGGGAGTGATTCATGATCCCAATGGCATTTGGAGTTTGGAGTTTGATGGAAGCTATTCTTCATCTGGTTCTGGAGCTAGCGTGGTGTTAACCTCTCTAAAAGGGAAGTTTCATCCATTTTCATTTAAGATTTACTTTGAAAATACAAACAATACAGCTGAATATGAGAAACTCATACTTGGATTGAACGTGGCAAAAGAAATGGGAGTAAATAATTGTTGTGCTTGTGGTGATGCAGAGCTAATTGTGAAATAGGTCAGGGATCTTTTCCAAGTCAAGAATAGGAGGTTGAAACATTATAGAAATCTTGTCTAGGATTCCATTGAATTTCTTGATGCTTTCTCCATTGAAGTTGTACCAAGAGAAAATAACACTAGAGTTAATTATCTTGCTATCTCAAGATCTTTGTTGATTCCTCACCCAAATTTCTCTCAAGAGAAATTTACCATTGAGATGATTCATAGGCCTAGTGTGCCGGATAATGCATGCAACTGGAAAGTTTTCAATGAGGATCAACAATTTATCTCTTTCTTAGAGCTTAAGGACAAATTCAATCAAATATATTTTGAAGGAATTGAAACTCTTCCTAGGGAGCATGTGCCTTCTAATGAAGATGATATTAAGGAAGAGATGGATCAGGATGGATGTATCAGATTAAAAGGTAACAAGATCCACAAAGGGATGGTGAGTTTAGAGGATCTGTTTGATAAACATGATATGTACATCAATTCTAAAGCTTCTCAATTGACTCATCAATCTGCTGAGCATGAGAAGGTAAATATTGGAAGTAATGATGAACCCAAGATGGTAAATATCGGGAAATGTTGCACTCAAGAAGAAAGGAGGAAAGTATTGAACCTATTAAAAAAATACGTTGATGTCCTTTCTTATTCATATGATGATCTCAAATCTTTTCAACCAAAGGAGATGTAACACTATATTCCCATGACGCCTGGTATAAAACCTTTCAATCAGAAGAAAAGGCAATACAATACCAATATTGTTGATACCAATTTTTTAAGAAATTCAAAAATTACTGAAAGTGATGATTATTTTCCCTAGACATCATTCAACATGGATGGCGAAAATTGTGCCAGTAAGGAAGAAGAATGGTGGGATTCGTATTTGTGTGGATTTTAGGAATTTAAATCAGGCCTCTCTAAAATAAAACTACCCTCTCCCCATGATGGATCAAGGTTTATAGGTTTTCACCAGCTTAGAGATGTTGTCCATGCTGGATGGATTATCTAGATACAATCGGGTGGAGGTTAGTACCCCAGATCAGCATAAGAATGTTTTTACTACTCCTTGGGGCACCCCAAAATTTTTTTTCCTTTCGGTCTTATCAATATCGGTGCTACTTTCTAGAGGGCAATGGAATTAGCCTTTGGTAGTCTCAAGGGAAAATTTATTGTTGTAGACCTTGATGATCTGACTATTTTCTCCAAAACATGGGTAGATCACATTCAACATCTTAAAACAATCCTTAAAAAATGTAGAGAACATGGGGTATCCATTAATCCTAAGAAGTATTTCCTTTTTGTTACCAAAGGCAAGTTGTTGGGACATATCATCTATACAGAAGGAATCAAGATAGATCCAGAAAGAGTTCAGGTAATTTAGCAGATTCCCCTTCCCACAAGAAAAAAGGGTGTTAACTCTTTCTTTGGTAAGATAAACTTCTTAAGGAGATTCATTCCATATTTTACAAAACTGACTATGAGAATTGCTCAAATGATGAAAGGGAAGAAAACCTTTGGTTGGAATCCAGAAGGAAAGGAAGCTTTCGAAGGTATCAAGGAAGCTATTGCTAAAACTCCCATAGTAACATGTCCTAATTTCAACAAAGAATTCATTATCTATTGTTATGCTACTGAGAATACTTTGGCTACCATACTAACTGAGAAAGACTTTGAGAATCATGAACTTACAATTTATTTCATGAGCTATGTTCTAAAACCTCATGAGATAAAATATACTTTGATGGAAAAACATGCTTTTGTAGTGGTCAAAGTTGTTAAGTAGTTTCATTTTTATATACTCAATTCCCACTCTGTTGCATTTATGCCTGATATAATTATTAAGACTATTCTTACACAATAGGATTTTGGTACTAAGTGAAGCAATTGGGCATAAAAGGTTCAAGAATATGACCTTGATATCAAGCCAACAAAGCTAGTCTGGGGTAAAGTATTATGTGAACTTATTGTTGAGGGAGCTAATGAAGAATTGTCCACAGAAGCAGTTGATGTTCCTGTTGTCCTCTTTCTCAGTTCAAAAGATGAGTGGTATGTTGATATTGCACATTTTCTTACTTACAAATAATTTTCATCTCATTTGAGTGCCAAGGGAAAAAGAGCTATTAAGCTAAGGTCTACTCATTATGTATTATAGGAAAATGCTTTACTCAAGTGAGGCATTGATGGAAGATTTGTTAAGTGCGTGGACAAGGAGCAATAGAAGAATTTGTTTTCATGTTTTCATGATCAAGCTTGTGGAGGGTATTTCTCCTATGTTATCACTACTCACAAAATTCTTCATGTAGGGTACTATTGGCCCACATTGTTTCGAGATGCATCAAAATGGGTAGGAAAGTGTGAAGCCTATCAAAATTTTGTTGGGAGACCTTTATTAGCTACTTTACCACTCAAACCAGTAATAATTAATAAACCTTTTCAATAGTGGGGATTAGATTTTATTGGAACTCTCAACCCACCTTCCAGTGATGGACATACCCATGTAGTAACTGCTACAGATTACTTCACAAAATGGGTAGAGGCTATTCCAGTGAAAAGTACTACTTCTAAGGTGGTGTGTAATTTCATCAAGGAGAACATCTTGATAAGGTTTGGAATACCCAAAAAAATTGTGACTGATAATGCCTCTAATTTTTCTTCTTCCGAGATGATGGGATTTTTCTATGGCTATGGAATTTCCCTTGCTCATTCTTCTGATTATTACCCTCAAGGAAATGGATAAGTAGAATCCACAAATAAGAATTTAGTAACCATCATTCAGAAGATTGTCAATGAATCTCAAAGGAATTGGCACAAGAAGATCTATGATGCCCTCTGGGTAGATAGAATTACACCCAAAATAGCAATTGGAATGTCTCCATTTCAGATGGTATATGGTGTTCAAGCTTAGCTACCAGTAATAGTGGAATTTCTAGCCTTGCACTTAATGAAGGCTATTGAGGATTCAAGATTCATCAGTTCTTTAGATAAGTGGATCATGTATCTCTAAAAGATGGATGAGGACTGTTTGCAGGTTTTTGATAGAATATTTACCAACCAACAGAAGGTGAAAGATTTGTTTGAAAAGAATGCTAGACCGAAATAATTTAAATTTGTAGATATTGTCCTACTATGGGACAAAATACATGAAACTCATGGAAGCCATGGTAAGTTTGATTCTATTTGGCTTGGTCCTTTCAAAATCAGACATTTTTCTGGAGTAAATTGTTTCTACTTGGATTATATGGATGGATCTTCTCTCCCACTTCCTTATAGTGGGAATTATTTGAATTTATTCAATTCCTAGGTGATTAGGCAGTCCTTCTGTATACTATGTATAATGTCTTATTTTTTATCCCTCTCTTGTGTCTTGTTTTTGGTTTTTCCTTTGTTTGTGTTGTCTTCTATGTTTTACGTTTGACTCTATTTGCCCAATGGATAAGACATTAGCTTATTTTCCTAGAGTATTCTTGTGGTTCTTTATCTTGCCTCATTCCTTTGTTCTAGTCAAGTCATCCTTAGAAAGAGCCAGTTGTTGTCACTCTCAAATTCCCTTATGTTTTAAAAGGTAAATTTCAAATTTTGAGTCAGTGTCCTTTGAATGTGTTCTTATAAATGGTGAAATTCAATAAGTTAGAAAATATCACTCTTTGAGGTAATTTTTAGTGTATTTTGACTAAATCAGACTTGGGCATCCCACATGTCGCATGTGCTGCCAGACCTTTTGTTCGGCGATTCACCGATTTATTCGCATTCCTTTATTATTGGATATGTTAGGTATTTTTTTCCCGCGTGTCTTGTGTGCTGCTAGACCTTCTGTTTTCCAATTTTCCAATTTTCTCACACCACTTACTCGTCGGTTGAATCAGTTGTTCACATCCCTCGTGTCTCGTGTGCTACCAGACCTTCTATTCGTTGATTCGTAAACTTTCCAGCACTGCCTTGTATATCAGCTAAATCAGTTTTACGCATCCCACATGTCCCATGGATCGTTTGTGCTCCCCAAACCCATTTTTTCCACATTCCTCTTATATCAAGTATATAGGCCCCACTTGACCCGTATGTCCTGTGGACCATGTAGGCCAAAATTT
Source organism: Taxus chinensis (assembly GCA_019776745.2). NCBI lineage: Eukaryota > Viridiplantae > Streptophyta > Pinopsida > Cupressales > Taxaceae > Taxus > Taxus chinensis. The sequence goes on along the minus strand of CM034156.1, from coordinate 507,290,226 downwards.
TCCAAATTTCCCATAGATTGCCTTTATGAGTTGGCTCGGGGTTGTTTTTTGTGCATTCCTTATTTTCTTTTTCTCATCCCTTGCCTTTGTGTAAAGAAATTTGTTTCCCTCATTCGTGCTCTTGTATTTTTCTCTTATAGGGATTATTCAGATACGTGGTGAGAATCAATTAAAGGATATCTTCTCTCTTCATCTGTTATGATGAAGATGCAGTACCAAGGGCATGAACATCTCTCCTCGTTGGAAACCTCCGTGCCTAACATCGGTGACAACGAAGCTCGACATCTTGATCTCAATGATTTTTGGAGTAGACATGAATGTGATAACCCTAATCCCATCACTCAAATCATCACAAATAGTGAGATTGCATTTATAGGTGGTTTCCCTATCTCTGTTAGGTGTGCTAATACTGTGCTCACTTGCGGGGCTTGTTTCAATCTGGAATCAAAGGAAATTATTAATATACATGGTGAGGTAATTACACAATTAGATTCCGAAGCTATCTATATTTCTTTGTGCATCCCAATGGTGGAAGGTTCCAATACTCTCTCTCTTGCTCAATAATAAGCACTATTTGACCAAGACAGTGAGAAATACAAGACTAGGGTAGCCACATTTTGGCTGAAAAACCCTGAAAAAGGAGAATCCTGACTACAAAAAACATTGTTCAGAGTTGATTTCAATGAGTAACTTTCAGACATCATCACTCTTTTAGATAGAATCATGGGAGTGCCTTCTAAAAATGAATTTCATTTTGGGATGTGTCCATATATCAACATTATTTGTGAGGGGAAGCAGAATCTGAATTGGGGTGAGATAATCCATTAAAACCTAATGGAGTAGTTGGTTAACATTTAGAGAACAAAGACCTTCTTCATGACTTCTTACCTTATGTACACCATTGCAGTATCTAGGAAATGGCTTGGTTTCAATTTTGTTGAGGATAAGAAAGATGCCCCTATATATGAATATTGTCCTCAGTTAACCCTCAAAGTCAGCAATCATAATTTCAGAGAGTCAATGACATGTTCACCATGTACATTGTGAGGCTTTTGGAAGGAGATATTTTCTAAAGAATAAAAGACTTTGATCTCTAAATATGGGAGTTTCTACACCCAATTTACAAATTTTTCATATAACAGGCTAGATGGTTTTGATGGCTCCCCTTTAAGGCTTCCTATGTTTTGCAATGATAAAATGGCACTAGTTTAAATTTAGAGGTAGTTGGATAAAATTCATTAGACTTGAAAAGATAAGAAGATTTTTGGAATTCATTTCCCTATAACCTTGGGAAATTATACATGTAGAACAACCCTCGATGCTCAAAACATTGATAGAATTGTTGCCCCTCTTACTCTTCATCATTTCAAGTCTCGATCCTGCTTTGAAATCAAGGGATATATTTCTAGGAATATCATATTAGGTTTTTTTGACTATGCCAATACTGAATATTATTGGGCTGATTGTGTAGGTGAATTTGATGCTACGAGAAGGTACTTTGATAGATTTTCCCTTCACCAAATTACATATTTTAATCTCTAAAAAGTACCTAAGAAGCACTAGGATGATGAGGAATATCTGCAATCTATTTAATATGAGATAACCATCAAACACTCTCCTCTTGAAACCCTTGATTGGTTTGTAAAGGAGAAGGATGATTTGAAAGAAGTGATCAACTCGGTCATTGTGAGAACCAAGCTCTGGTTTGATAATAGGATGTAAAATTTTAGGATGAAGAGAGTTAAATATTCTTCACATGAAACTCCCTCTCCTAGGAAAGAAGAACTTGCACTTAATGTTGAGATTCCCGAGCAATCTAATCCATCCTCATCAACAAAGGTATACCTGAAGAAAGCTAAAAACATAAAACATGAATAGGCTGAAGAAGAAGATCTTTTGGAGCATCCAGAAGTCCCTATAAGATCAAAAAATATTATTTTTTTAAGTAAAGAAGACAATGAAGGAATGAAAGAAGGAGAAGAAATAACCCTTGTCATTATAACTAAGATATAAAATGAATGTCTAATTATCTTTATAAAAATGTAATAACTTCCCCACTTGAGACATCAGTAGTGCAGACACTAAGTGCGATGAGTTAACTTGCGCTTGGGCCCATTGTTCCGGATCTTCATCATTAGTTCTTATTTAAAAAGAATGAACAAAAGTGTAATATGACATGAAAAGCCATATACGAACAAATGTCCATTACTAGAAACACCAACTCCATGCAACGTATAAAATGCAATGCAATAGGAGAAAGTAAAAGATGCCTAAATCCATGCAACATACATAATGCAATGTAATAAGAGAAAGTAAACAAGACAAACCTAATAGATAAATAAGTACCATGTTTTTGTTATCAAGCTTCAGTTCTAACCTGTGTGAATTAACGAAAAGGGTTAATGATGGTGCCCCAAGCAAGGATGCATGTGAGGAGGAAAATGAAGGACACTTTGGTCCGATGAAAAATCAATGTGCACTACGAAATATTACCAGACAACTAGTTGTGCCCCAGAGTATAGACATAGTAAGAAGCCTATCTTTTGTTGATGGAGGTAGATCAAGATGATCCACGATTCATGCACATGAACAGGTGAGAAAAAAAGAGTGACATTTTGTAGGATGATTTAGAATTTTTAGAAGTTTTCTAAAACATATTTGAATGTTTTTGTGATTTTTCTAACATATTTGAATGTTTTTTATATTTCTAACATATTTGAATGTTTTTTATTTTTCTAACATATTTGAATGTTTTTTATTTTGAAATTTTTCTGAAACTATGTACAGGAAGATGAGGAAGCATGGATGCCCCTAGTGATAGATGGGATGTACAAGGGTGTAGGGCCACATGCATACGAGAAAGGTGAAGATGTTAAAATAACCCAATGTTTAGGTGGGAGTATTCAATGGAAAACTCTTCACAGGTAGAAGCGATACCTAAGGACATTATGGATAGGTTCAACATGATGATGAACATAAACCGATGAAGTGCAGAGAAGAAGCAAGTATGCCCCCATCGTAAGTTGGCCAAAAAGCACATGATAGAAAGGAAAGAGAAGATTGTTTTTGTGAAAGGGGACAAAGGTGTCTGAAAACATGGAAAAAAGGTAATCTTATACACATGAATGTTCTGAACGAAGTAGAAGAATGATGTGAATGATATGAATGTAGCTTAGAAGCCTCGCGATGAAGAAGTGATTAGCGAAAGGCACAAATCGTGAGACGAGATAAGGAATAAAGTAAGAGTTTGAACAAGGTCCATAAAAGACACTTGGCAACATACTAATCTTGCTTACTCATAGAGATCCAGTGTCTACACGTGGAATTTAATTACCTCTTGAAGGGAATATTTAAAGACAACAAGTGAAGACACCATAGCCAATGTGTAGGAATGATTTGTTTTGATAGGTGATAGGTGATTTGTGAATGAAGGGTGGAAGGATAGCCGTACATTGCTCTCTTGCCAACCAGGCATCCATAGCCCTGACGGAGATGCATTTTATTCTAATCTCAACATTTTTCTACTGCCAGTTAGGTGTTCATAGCCCTGATAGAGATTATTGGAAATACCCCAAGAGAGAGTAATATATCAATTTGCTTCTACTTTTATCTTTTAGCTTTTGATGGTTTTTATTGATTTTGATTCTTTTTCTTTCTGAAAACTTATTTTAGATCTCTTGTTTAAAAAGGGGTTAAGAACCACTGATGGCTTGATGGAAGGAGGTGGAAGTGATTGTGATGATGACATTGGCTAGTGTCAACAAATATGTCCAAAAGTTCTTTGTAACAATTTTATTAGATGTTGAATGTGATAAGATCTCCAAGATATCAATCATGCTTTAATTTACCAACGTGATGAAAGACCAGGGTCAAACAGATACCATATAGATAAATGTTGCAAATGTGTGTGAATAGGCTAACCAAAATATCACCGAAGGGATGAAAATGGTAGGAAGACCTGCAGAAGAAGAGAAAGAAAGGGAAGAAAGAAACATTCATGTGTACACAATACTTGATTGCAATGTTTGATATTTTTACCTTTGATTTTGGCTTTATGTTTTCTCATGTTTTTGTATTTTTGAATTTTTTTTTTTTAATATTTTTGATGGTTATATGAGGTTGGGACTAAGAAAGTGACTCTAGGTGGTAAGATCCAGCAACGATGTTTACAAATTTCTTAATAAGGGAGACTAGGCGCATTTGTTTATCAAGAGTTATGTTATCCCCGATCTCGATGATGGAGGTGAGATTTTACTCAACAAATGACTGTGGTTTATCCTAAAACATGGTTTTTTTATGCGGTAGCTTGAGTTCCCTATCCAGAATTTTTTTTCACTTTACGCCATACTTGATGGTTGCGTTGGTGTGCATTCTTGGATTGTGCTTGATTTATAATTTTGATATTGTTCAATTTTTTAGGAGCTTTGGGGCTGTCAAAAGTTTTGACCTAAGTTTGATAAAGAAAATATTTAGGTTTCTCATAAGCTAACGCATGACTTGTCTAATCCTGAGAAGGAGAAGAAGGAGAACATTGACGTTTAGAACTTATGTGAGAAATTACCACAGACTTGCCACAACTATTAATAGAAGAAATATATGATGAATGAAAAGGATACGGTCCAGTAATTCAAGAGAATGGGCTATGAAGAGGTGAGCCACTAATAGAAGATGATGAAGGGCTATGAGGATATGGTCCTGAGATGGAATAAATTGGGGCATGAGGACATGGCCCAAGAATAAAATATGATGACGAAGGGCTGCTAGGACTTGGCCCAAGTATAGATGAGAAGGGACTACTGGGAGGTGTCCCATAGATAGAGGGGGATGAAGGGCTAGAAGGGAATGGGCTACCAGGAGGTGACCCATAAGTAGAGAAAGGAGGGCTACCCAAGGGTGGCTCTAGGATAGAAAAAGATGATGGGCTACTCATTGGTGACCCAAGGTGAGATTTTGATTGAGGAATGATGATAGATAACGAATGATTGGGTAATGAGAAGATAGTCCATGGCTCAATGCTAGACCTCAACATCTCATCATGCTTAGAAGAAGGTAAAGATGGAATAGAAGAAGAATCAAGTTCCATGACCTTAGGATTTTTCCCTATGTTCTGATAAGAGGAGTCAACTTTTTTTCCCCAATACATAAGCGTATCGAGTTCTAGAAATAATACTTGTTTGCAATACATTAAAGGGATATCATCATGTAGTTTTATTGTTCCTTCATTCTGAGATAAATCAATTAGTAGAGGTTATTGTTCTTCGACCATGGGAGGTTGACTAGAAGAAATGGACTTGATAAGTGGGGAAGATTGATTGAAATAAGAAGATGAATATGTTTGATGATGTAGATGAGGGGAAGGTTTGACCTTATCACTCCCATGAAGAGTTTTCATAGTGCTTTGAAAAGACATCTTAGCACATGGATTTCTTGTAATGGTTTGACGTGGTCATAAACAGTTATCTTTAGAAGATGATTGAGGAAATTGTATGATATGGTTGAAAGGGATCAAGGGCTGAGGATGCATTGAAGTTGGATTAATAGCAGAAGATGACTTAAGAGAGAAATTATATTTGGTGGTAAGCATCTCATTAATGGATGATTTGGATTTTGACCTAGGTCATTTTTCTAGAAGACGATGCAATGTAGGAGAGAAAATAGGATCACATACCCATTCATTAAGTTGTGACATAGGAGTCAAATTGGATGATTGACTAGAGGGAATCTGAGTCATGGAACTCTTTGATGGAGGAAGAGGTCATTGAGATGACTGATGAAGGAGGTCCTGCGAAGAAAGGGAGGACCGTGACTCAAGAACCAAAGTAGATGTTTGATCGATGGAACTTGGAGTCACACGAGTCTTCAAAGGAGGAAGACATTATTGAGGTGAGTTGGAATAAAGCTCCTGTAAAGAAAGGGAGGACCATGACTCAGGATTTGATCTAGGTGTATCCAAACAATAGTTGGGATCTGAATCTTCAGAAGAAGCATGGGAATCCGAATGGTAGTTTGGATCTAAATCAGAAGAAGAAGAGTGGGGGGAACCTAAATAATAATTTGGATCAGAAGCATCCAAACCATACCATCGACTATGAGCTGAAGGTGGGGAATAGGGTACCTGAGTGGGCCCTCTAGCATGAAGAACCAAACGAGGTTTAGTTGTAATGGGAATATTTTGATTTGAATTGCTAAACCTAGGTTCTGTATTGTTGTAAATGTGAGAAACCATGTGATATTCAGTCATTGTTGGTGTCATTTAGGTGCAAATGTCTATACCTAGATAGTGTGATGGAAATACTTCAAAGGGAAAGAAGTGACATGTCAATTTGAGTAGCATAAGGGAAACTAACTAGACATTTGGTAAGTATGGAGATGTGTGCGTGATTTTCTGAAGAAGGTCTAAGGAAAATAGACATTGTGATGATGCAATCTCGATGAGATCAAAAATGATTGTCCTAGAAAACTATTTTTCCAGATGAATAATCACAAGGAATAATCATGCAAGTGTGAAACACAAAACCAATCAACAAGGAAATACACCCTATGCAAATGCATGTGCAAAGTGAGTTTGATGCAAAGATAATCAACACAATTTCAATACTTACGTCAAGCTCAAAATGAACAAGGCATGAATATTAACAAAGGGTAGATGTGACTCCTAATCAAAGGATACAATGATGTGTTCAACAACGAACAAGGCCAAAATGTTAACGGGCGAGGATTACAAATGTAAGCCATGTAACCACACCAATTGGACACGTTAATCAAGTTTCATGAAGAAGTGAGATATTAGTGCCAACATGGTATCGAAATGACACAAACAAAGTAAGTGACACTCTTCAATATTTTGGAAAATGTTTGAAGTAAAACCAAGTCAAGGTATACTGAGGATGTGTTAAAATGTGCGCAGCGTAACGCCACAATTTAGATACTTGGACCATGTTTATGAAAAACACGACATAAGTATCTTAATTGTGTCGAGACAATGCGAAGAAGGTAACACGTCAAAGGGAGATCAAATGATGAATCAATCTAAACTATGATAATGATCTTTAAATCAAGATCAAGGACTTTTATCAAAGATATGAAAAGCATACCTGCGCACTTTAGACATTTAACAACCCAACCGCAAACATGGATGGGTGTAAACGGACAAAAAAGTGGCAAGCACTATCTCTGATAAAAATTCATGAGGTATGATCCTTTCTCACACAAAAAAAGTGGGTGGTGAGAATGCAAGGGTACATATCAAAATATGAAAACAAATCAAGTGCCACTTGGGCAGAGTTTCACCTCATCCGAAGACAAGAATAAAATTAAGCAAAAGTGGGATGCAATCTAGTTTCGTGATGAAAGACACTTATATATAACTTAAGTGGATTAATTTCCTTGTTCGAAAAACAAGGTTATGAATCAAAATAATTTATTACTTCATGATGGCCAAGGCACAATAAAGGACTAGAAAAGTGGGCCTCAAGACAAAATGATCTCCTTAATTAGTTCTCTCAACTAGGTGTTACAAAGTTGTCTTAAGCGAGCACGATTTACCAAAATAGCCCCTTGCCTATCTTGGGAGTATCTCAGATTTAATTTACCCCCTTCAAGAATAATGGGAAATAAATTCATCCACGTGTACTCTCACATGGGTCGCCATACGGACAACTGGTAACTCTAACTCACAAAGCGTACTAGTCAAGTGGGTAAGCGATGTGCTTCCTTTTTCATCCACGAGGTTACACAGCAGTGGACTAATTTAGGGTTCCTAAAACCACCTCCATTGTTGTAGCTTAAGGTTTTATACCAAAGGGGTTATGTTCTAGTTGAGCAGATAAGGACGTACCCTTTTCTGAAACCTGTAATACAGTGTTTTGAATATGGTGTGTTTTTTATCTTTTTATCTTAGTGTGGTTTGAAAGTGGCACACCATTTGGCAACCTGTAAGAAACATGTGTATTAGAAGGTTTGTATCTTGTTTTTGGTTTTTACGTCTTTATTTGACAAGTGTTTTTGGTCCTACATACCAAGGTTAGTAATTTTCCAAAATTTCATACAAAGGAGATAAGATGTTGTTTTTGATTTCCTAGATTGTCCTCAGACGCAAGGATATTAGAACATAACCATTTTGGGTCTAGGATATTAGCTTGAATGTAATTGAATTTTCGTACCTTGCTGTCCTGGAAAAATTAGAATTACAGTCTGCAGATTTTTAATCAATTTTTGAGTTTTAGAGTGATATCCTAAAAGGGATATTTCACACTACCCCACTTATGTAATTTCCCTATTTTAATCGAAGGTTACGAAACCGCTACCTGCAAAGACCAGAGGAACTATGCAACTGTTCCTTAAGGATGCCGGTCGATTACCCAACAACAACTACATATACTAGCAGTTTTTTTTCACCATACAAGAACTTCCCATTTTGAGCCTTGTTTTCTGACATAAACCAGTTGTTATCTAGTTGGATGATGCAACCATCACTTTCAGTTTTGAAACTGTTGTCACAGTTATGTAAGTAAATGGTTACAAAAAAATCCATGTGCAAATACCACCAGTTACGCAATTGCTCCTTAAGAGAGTTGTCGCTTATGTAACCGCCTCCTACATATATTAGCAGTTTTGTCAACATTAATACTTAGGATGACCCACACATTCTAAAGATCGGCCAATCCTTATATGCTACTAAAGAAGAAGCCTTCACCTCTTTCCTTCAGGACCATAGTAATGCAGTTTCTTGGTACTATGCCGATATGCCTGGTATCAATCCAAAAATCATGGTTCACAATATCGTAACAATTCTTGATGCCAAACCTATCAAAAAAAATATATAGAAAATACATCCTCGCATTTCTCTTCTAATCAAAGAAGAGCTTTAGTGCCTTCTCTCAGTTTCCTTCATTCTAATTATTGATTATCCCTAATGGATTTCTAACATCATTCTTGTCATGAAAAACGACAGGGGGACTCTACATTTACATGGATTTCTATGACCTCAACCTCACATATCCCAAAGATGATTTCCCACTACCAAGCATTGACCAACTAGTTGATCTCACTACTGGCCATGAAATTTTATCGCTCATGGATGGTTTCTTAGGCTATAATCAAATATTACTAGCTACTGAGGATCAACACAAGACTTCCTTCATCACCCCTTGGGGGAATTTTTTCTATCAATTCATGCCCTTTGGTCTCAAAAATGCTAGTGCTACATATCAGCAGGCCATCACTTACATCTTCCATGACATCATGCATCGCATACATTAGAGGATTACGTAGATGATATGCTTGCCAAATCCAAGCATCGAAGCAATCACCTACCCGTTCTTAAAGTCATCTTTGACAACCTCGTCAAATATTGTGTTCGTCCATCATATCCTAATATATTCTAGGATATTAGCATACGCAACAAGGTATCTCACTCAAATTTGTAATGAATGGAAAATTCCTAAGTACAATGTGAAAATAAGTTCCTTTTAACCAACTTTTTATAAGCTAATTAAACTATTTTTGCAAGTATGAAGAAAATGGTGAAACATTTCTATTTCCCAAGATCACCTAAAAAGGCACGAGGGAAGAGCATACGCATTTCAAATTTTCATAAATGAAGATGCAAACATTTTTAAACAAGTTAGTATAAAATAACTTAATGCAAAGGAAACCTATAAACCACTGTTAGAACCTTGTAAGAGTTAGAAAATTAAAAAAAATCCATAAATCCAAATTTTGCACTTTTTTTAACAATTTTTTGTAATTTTCATTTTTGGAGGTCTCCATATCACTTTGGGAGTTATGTGTTAGAAGTTGGGATATCAAAGGTTCACTTGCAATCTATGCTTAGTTATCTTTTTGATGCCTATTCAAACTCTGAAAAAGGTTAACGAGTCAAAAGATATGGTCAAAACAAGGAGCACTAAAAATAAAATGGATGAATCCGGACTACACAGAGACACCTGTGCACACAGGATGACACATACGTGCCCCAACCAATGGATACACACCCAAGTAGATAGGTACATGGGCAAGGTAAAAATTCAAATTCAATAGAGTGGAACAAGACACCTACGCACCTAGAGTGACACATACGTGCTACAGCCAACAGATACACACCCTAGCAAAAAATCAGACAATTTAAAAAAAATTACACAGTCAACCCATTTATGTATACGTGGCTAGAGAGATGGATACGTGGCCTAGATGATGGAGATGCATGCATGTCCCTGTAGAGGCAAAATTTACAGATTTTCACACAGTTTAGCACCTGACACATAGACAGCAAGAGAGGCGGATACGCGGCACACATGACAAAGATGCATGCACATCCTTGTAGAGGAAAAATTTTCAAATGATGAGGACTGCCAGATAGGTACGCACCTATTCCGATGGAGATGCTAGGGTTTCAATGTGTACACGCCCCTTGTTAACACCTACGCGCACCCAGTGAAAAACCTGTAAAACTCACAGAGTTTCAAATTTTCAAGAGCAAAAAGATTAGTGGTTAGTCAAAGTGTCCTATTTCTATATCAAACCCAAAAAATAAATTTAAATGAAGGTCATTTATCTATTCTTAAAAACAGAAGTGAGGAGATAACAAGTGATTTGACCCAAAAACTTGAAAATGAACTTTGAAAAATCTAAAAGACCTCAATTAATAGAGGATGGACATAAGTGTCCCACTGGGCGTGCCAAATGTGTTCAATGAAAGGTTTTGCAAAGAGCTATGGATATGGGGCAAGACCCCAAAGCTTTGTGCCAAGTCTCTAAATGGACAATCAGATAAGAAATGAGCAAGGAATCATATTTGCATGTATTAAAACTTGAAATAAATAATAAATCTAACAAATAACATTAACCTCTATTCTTGAAAGCTTAACAAAATATACCAACTAAAGACTTAAGCAATCAGTTTTGTTGTTTACTCCATGAGGGTGAATGAATCTCACTAAATGGCCACTTGGCTAAGTTTAGCTATTCCATTACTAACCTAACATGGGTACAAGATGAAGCTATTTTAATGGTGGATGACCCAAGATCAAATGCCTTATTATCTTGGCTAATGCAAATGAGCTCTTAAGATTTCTTAGGCTTGTTTTTGCTTTAGCTTATTTAAAGTTGTGTCTTTGAATGGGTAGGCTTAGCCTTGTATTTATAGTTTTCCAAATGGAAGAGTTTGACCTTTGGGTGCATGTGGGACTAAAGTTTAAAAGGCACTTTAGGATTATATTAGATTAAACAAGCTTTAGGCATAGTTAAGCTTGGTTTAGGCTAGTTAACGAGGTTTTATGCTAGTTAAACTTGATTAGCAAGTGATTAGAGACTGGTTGAGAGTTGGGAGGAGTCTGGATAACCAATCGATAGCCTACCAAGCTAATAAAAGTGGTCTATAGAGAGCTAGGGAGGTTTTGAATGATGGAAAGGAGTAATGTTTAGCTAATAAGAGAGATATTAGCCAAATAAGCTTATTATAGGAGGAATACGACCAAGAAGATGTCGTGCATGGGCATCCAAGAATGGAGTGATAAATGGTTGATTAACGAAGTGTCGTTAATTGAATGGATTGGATGAAATGCTAATTGTAAGCATATTTTAGGTGTCTACAACAGCCATAATACTAATTGTCTTCAAGATCTTTCAGGTATAAAGGTGAGAATGCACATGTATACGATGATTGTAATTTCCATCAAATGTGTGACAATCAAACGCACTGCTTTGTAGTTTGATGGAGAGAAATGGAATAATATGCATATATCTATTAGATGCCTCAACTCTACCTTTGTACGTAGTTATTCAAGAATATGCATAGTTCTGAAGGCTGCGTCTCTACACGGTCATGATTTTTGGATTCTTGGTGCATTTGAGCCAGTGAAAGATACCTGTAAAAACTACAAGTACAGGTGAATGAATCATCCACTACGTAACATGGTGTTTTTGTTCCGTATGGATGGATAGCCTTGCGATTCAAAGCTAATAATCCACATGTATGGACATTCTGCTGCCATTTGGAGGCTCACCTTTTAAAGCCCCCAACCTCTTATAAAGCCCCTTGAAACTAACCTAAAGTTATAAATAAATTCGTCAATAAAAATTCAACTTAAGAAAAAACAAAAGATCGTTAAAAAATTTCATAAGTCCTAAAGACTGAATTAATGACTTTGCAAAACTATTAAGAGATACATCTCTTCAAACATTTTTAAGCACTGATACCCAAGTAAATCACTTGTTCATGGGACTAAAATTAATATAATATTTCATAAGGACCCATCAAAGATATGATTTTGTAAATACGACAATACAAGATGAAAAAAAGATCTTCCAATGGAGGCTCTACAATAAATGGTGATGTGTTCACGCTTGACCACTTTAAGTCAGCTCTATGATATGGGGAGTCTCCAAATGTCATTATAATTCTTTTATTCTTTAGTTATTATGGTGGATTTAAATGCTAAAGTAAAAATAAAAATGACAAATCACTTGATCATGATTTAGTACTATGGGAAAAGATTCATAGAAAATAACAAATACACAAACAAAAAAGTCTATAAAATTCGTCTATGTGTTTCTTGAATTGATGCTCAGTGAATTAAAACCAACAAAAAAATACCTTAAAAAAATCTACAAACCCATTTATTGAATTGACATTTTCACCATCACTTCGAGATCAAAATCACTTGTCTCTTTTTATGTATCCCTCGTAGTGTAACATTTTCTTAACTTCCACTGCTATGAAGTGTATTATTTGTGCTCCAATATTAAGCTAGACCAATGTAGTAAAAATTGTGAAGTACTAATTTTTTTGTCCCAAAAATAGCCAAATGTTGTTGTCTTTTTTATAAATAAGAAATAAAAGATCCATAGATTCACCAAAAATCAAGCCACTTCAGGATGCCATTAAATGTATAAGTTTTACATCAAATTTTCATAAATATTTTTAATATAACTTCCAAAATTGAAGTTTGTAATTCAATTTTCATTCACTTCCCAGGTATTTATTGGTTATTAGTACTATTGAATCAATACTATTAGTTTCAAATTTATTTTAGAATCGAATTAATTTCTATAAATAATTATTCATTTTTTTCAATGTTAAAGTACTCAATTCTTAAATAAATAACATTAAAAAATTATTTAGCTAAATTGTGATTAGTTAAAAATAGTTAAACTTTATTTACCAACTTCTACAATTTAAAGAAAAGGTGACATCATCTTATTAGAGAATTAAAATTCCAATGTCACTATTTATGGGTGAGGGTTATCCTCTCCACAAAATACACCACATACATCGCAAGCATCATGTTGACCATGACGTCATTTGGTGCCATATGGAGCAAGATTGTTTCGGACTTGGTTTTTTTTTTCGGGGGGGGGGGGGGGGGGGGAGTTGAAAAACACACTATTTTTTTCACCAGCGTTGAAAAACACAATGTATTTTTCACTAGCACATCTGCATGTTCCAAACTCACCATCCCCACCAGCCCGCCTTCTGCCTACTACATGGTTCATCTGATTTGGTAACACTTTGTTAAAAAAAAAAGATACCACTAATGTGACTGATAATGCAAAACATGGTCAAATATTCAATTCTTCCTCATCCTCATTCAATTCTTCCCCATCCTCCATTCCTACACTTTTGTGCCAAATATCATGGTGGAATAGAGATTACATCAAACTACACAATTAGGGGTGACAAATATCATGGTGGAATAGAGATTACATCGAACTGCACAATTGAATACAAGGAAATAACAAGGGAAAATTTTTCCTACCTCTTGATGATTTTCCCTCCTATGAATCTACGGAACAATTTTCAATCTAAAATTGTAAATTTTAGGGACCCTAAATCAACTGCAAGATCTTCCATAATGGTCTTGGAAGTAAAACTACATTGTTGTCTTCTTAATCTGAAGCTTTTCAGATTTATCCCCATCATCAACGTTGAGCCTATCTTGCCTATGGGTTTAGCTTGGAAGAAATTCCTATTAATAAAATTGAAATAAAGAGTAGATTTAGTGTGTGTGCACTAGAAAATAGATCTTGCATTTTGGTTGGATCCGACACAGTATTCATTTACAATGGATTGAGAAGAGTGGCGTTGTATAATCCACCACACGACCCTCACAATGGGTCCCTCATTTCCATATTAAACTTAACCATGAATTCTCCTCAGCTTTCACATGTATAACCATAAGAAATTTGATTTCTTCTTTCTGAATTTCTCATTCTAATTGATATGTTAGATTAATTGGAGAATGGTCTGCCTTGTTGTTCTTAAATATTTCATTTAATAGACAAATGGGTTCCCATAATATTTTTTTCTTATCATGATTTGCACACCTTATTTGAATTTGTTTAAAGATTAAAAGCTTGATAGACCATCATCTGTAATGCCCACATTTTACAAGCATAAATACAACACACATAATAACAAAATAATTGTTTATTTGGCTTACATTGCTTGATACATAACATCACATAGGATCAGTTAGGATAAGGTATAATGCATGAGACGTTTTTGTAACCATGGACCCACATATATAACACGAAACACTTGACGCACATTACAACCACATTTCCAAAATGATAAAGTGCCATAATGACCCACTACAATATACACTTACTTAGAATCACTTCCCACAACACATCATTATTCTTGGTGAAATATTTATTATAGTACTATTTTTATTAGTTGACTATAATTGTCTAAAAGACACATAACATGGGACCCTTCATTCCTTTAAAACTAGGCTGCATGTTTTTTATTAACATTCCACCCATAGTGGTCCATTTAGAATTCACTCATTTCTCTTGTGGAAATAAATTTATATAACATGATTGTGATTAAAGACATATATACACACATGCATCTTCTAATATTTCACTTAAGAATTTTCTTGATAGAACCGTGTTTACTTGGTTTGGAAAAATACTCTCGTTACAAGGAGGAAAATTCATAGAAAGAAAAAGGAGGGTTACTAGATCAATAGAAAATCTATCTCAAGTTCATTTTATAACATTTTTTAATACTAACAATACACTCTTTTCATCTTCCAGTTATTACAACTAGCTATGTAGGTTAACTAATTAAGTTTTATTATTCTTGATTCACTTTTTTTGCTCCAATTAGGAATTCATATTTTCACAATCATATTGCACATGTAAGGGTACATTACACATGTGTTCCCATTGTACATATTTTTCTTTGAATTTAAGTGACGATTTTCACATTTCAAACTACTTTTGTTTCTTCATTTTAAGGATTTTCTCCTAATAGAAATGGGTTAATTAGATGTTTTGACCATATATTCTACTTCTTGAGTGATCCTCGGATTAATATATTCCTATCTACGCTAAGGATTCTACTAACTTTTACAAGTCCAACTAGAGTGCAATTTCCTTAACTTGAAAGACCTTGGCTAGAGCTGAAGTTATCCCATTCTCAAGGCTATATTTTATTATTTCATTAACATCATTGTGTCATCCACATTTATGCCAATAAGTCATGTGATCATGCATCATATTTGGTTTTTTGATTTATTAGGTTGTTGTATTAGTTGTGGAGTTCTACTCTATTACATTCATTTTATGCTCACATTTGACATTTTAGCTAGTTTTGACATCATTCAATGGTGAACCATTTTTTTGTAGAGGTCATTTCTCAGTTTCATCTTATTTACCCTTTTACTAACTACATTTACGTGGTTACTTTAGTTATGTATTTAATACCATTTTGGAACAAGTGTAATTCCTACAACACTTACGTTTATTCGATTTTTAAATTTTACCTTTGCTAGACAAGAGGAACTATTTTGAGATCAAGGAATTATTAGGATTTAAGGATGATTTAGATTCAAAATACCTCTTCCCATAAAAATCCTTACATCATAGTACCCTATTTTTCCTATTATAGTTTGTTATAATTCAACAGCTAGTTTAAGTAGATTTATCCTTTACACGTCATAATTTTTTTTTTTTTGTTATATAAGAGTTTGTGTTGGATCAAATGCTTGATTTCTCCAAGAACAACTCATATTTATTTATTATTATTTTTTAATGCAACAAGAGAATGTCTAAATCAATTATGAAGACTTCAAGAATAACTTTATTTCTTAACAATATCTTATTTACTCTTGTTTTCCATTACTCTTACATGGTTAATTTGGACTCTTATCAACATTTTTTTTAAACAATTGTAATTCAAATAACACAAAATTTTCACTTGGTGTGGTAAGACTATAAGGAGTAAGACCTCACACAAGACAACTCATTTCATTTTGATTAGACATGTAAGTATTAAGTGTATATTGCAAGAGGAATATCCCAAATAATCTTAAGCATTACAAAATCCTCCTATGGACCTATTTCAATTGTTGGGTGAATACACAAGTAATTCAAAATGTAGTCTTCACTCACATAATTTATATCTCACAAGAAATAAATCGTAGGTACAACTAACAACTATATTGCAAGGCTTTGGCCACCCACTAGGGTACAAAGGGAAATTACACACAAGGGGGTTAACTGATTCATGATATGGTCATACCTACAAAACCTATACATGATCACCTCACTCGTCCGAATATGATAGGTTTCACAACGTAAAATCGCTAGCTCTTAAAATATTTAGGTAAAAGGTCTTTAATTAGATGCCTTAGGTGCGAAACAAGAAGAAATTTAATCAGATTAGAGTATTTTAATAACAAGATCAGTGTTTTATAATATGGAAAATAATCAAATGAAGGGAGGAAGTACAATAGGAATTATAGCTCATTTTTTAAATTTCGTTAGTTTTAAAGAGATGAGATTCTACCTAGCATTTTTGGTGTTAAGCAAATAAACCAATCATTAACATAGCAAAAGATTAGTTTAACATCTTTATAACATAGGTACAACATTCATCACATCTAATTCGACACTATAAAATATAGCCACATTGGTATTCCCTTTTCAAAATATACAAAGAACAATTCCTCGAACAAAAATACATATCATTATTCTATGGTAATACATGTATTGCAAGATGAATATAACTTTACAATGACAACTCATAATTACACCATATCACATCCAGAAAATTCCTCTTTTTCAGAGTACATGCAACCAACATTGCATCATTCCCAGGAATGAGTATGAAAATCTCGTACACACATAAATTTCATGCATCCTTCATTTCAAACAATTAGAACAAACATTAGAGAGAGATAGAGAGAGGGAGAGAGAGAGAGAGAGAGAGAGAGATAGAAGAGTAATGAAAGGATGAAGAAAATCTAGGATTCAATTTATTTTTAAATCACTGTAGTGTCATGTATCCAAATTCTATTTCATTTCAACTCATAAACATTTTGACCCATTTGTATTTTCAAAACCCAATCAATATTTTCATAACTATCTCTAGAGAGAGAAGGGGGGGAGAGAAATTCTAGATTTCAATTTTCGTTTCTATTCTTCATATCATAATCACATACATTATCAAATTTTTACTTCATTTTTAACCCACGAACATTTATAAGTAATTTAAATTTTTAGAACCAGTCAAAATATTCGATTTACTTCTAGAAAGAGAAAATGGAAGATAGAGAAACATCATAATTTCCCAAAAAGCATTTATATAATAATTTGATCAATTCATACTCTATAAAGTGTGGAAACCAAATGTGAAAGGTTTCATGGTTATTTAGGATTCAACAAAACCCTTAGAAAGTGTGTTTAGCTAAAGTTACAGTTTTTGAGGAAGCTGGCCAAAACATCTAAAGTGCTCACAAATTGGGCCTTGAAAACACTCGTTTTTTAACACAAATTTTTATGATTCTTTCATACTCTCCTATAAACATAGAATTCATTGTGTTTGATGGAATTTTATTACAAAGAGAAGAGATAAAGTTACAAGGGAAACTCCAGGGCCAGTTATCATAATTGCAATAACATATCTTGTCACTCAGTGACTAGTGGGCCCTAAAACCCACTCGTAAAAATAGTCTCCGAAGGAATTTTCATTTAAATGTAGATGGGCCACACTTCTATTTCTAGTTTTCTTGGGATAGGTGGAAGGGGTTTTCATTTTTTCTCAAAGTAAGTTGTAACTATAGGCCTAAACTGATCGTGTTTTACTAAAATGAGCACGTCACTTCAAGTGACTAATAAGCTAACTAGGCTTAGAAATTTGACATGGAAGGGTGTTAATTAAGTTCAAACAACTTGGTTAGGTTTCCCCATAGTGTCTCATGTTAGCAAGGTTCATGCAAGGATTTTTAGGTTTGCAGTATATTTTGGTGTGGTGCTCCAAGCACATAACTTTTGGGGTCATAATTGTTTTTGGTGTTTGATAGTTACAAATGAAGTAATGTTTTATCATTGGTTGGATTTACATTTCCTAATAAATAACGTTTAATTTCCAAATGCAAGAAATGATGAAAGCATAATTTATTACAAATGAAAATGGAAATTCCATACCTTTTTCCTGACGCTTGCTAGAAAAATCAACTAGGCAATTTTCGCCATCGGACTTGTCTGACAAAAATCATTTTGTTGAAATTTTTTTATACCTTTTCCAAGAATCCATTTTGCGTAAATCCAACAAGCATGGCCTTTCATGAACCCATTTTCATTGGCACATTTGTGATTGATACCGCTACATTCCAAAACTTGGCATCACTTACATGTATTGAAACATTCAAGTATATGTCTATCTATTGGTATCCCATCCCTAAGTTACCTATGTAACAATCAGTGAGTGCATATACCAAATTGCTACTATTTGTGTCCAGTAATCCAAAGTACAAAAGGGCATCCATGCATCATGGTAGACAAGGAACATAAATTATCATGAAACATTCAAAATGTATGTATTTGTATGTTCCATTTTTTTCATTTTTTTGTTATTTCACTTTTAGTAAAAAGAGTGAAATGGAACAACTAGACAACATTTTATTTCAAATGAATCAGAACTATCATATCTTGCAGGAGTACTAAGCGGCCAAGCCCCATTACTTATTTCCACGCCTTAATCCAAGACTCCCAATTCACTGCAAGCTGGTAGGATGCTAGAAAAGTTGGAGTTACCTTTATTTCTTCGCCCAACATGTTTCCCAAAAAAACCATTTTGTCAATATCTTGTAATCATGACATTCCATGAGATAATATATGGTTGAGGCATTTTTTTTCCAATATTCCACATGCCTTGTAAATTCTCCCACGTATGCATACATGTCAACCAGGGCACTTTGTAATAAAAAAATCTATAAAAAAAACCTTTTTATGTTTTGCTACAATGCATACACTCACCCTATTCCATGGCTCTTACTTTTCCACAAGTGGGGATTATGTTGGAAAAATGACATGCAGGGGGGTGTCATGAAGAGGAAGAGTGAAAGAGAAAATCTTACAAAGACATACATGGGATAGGAGGAAAAATAACTTTCTCTACCTTAAAAAATATAGCAATTACTCAAAATAAAAATAAAAATAATAGGAAAAATGAACTGGTAGCCACTGTTGGTCCTAATAATGGTGCTGAAAAGGTTACAGTACCCATAGCACAAGTGTTCAGATGCAGAAGAATCTCTATCAATGAGGCTACTAATTATATCCCTTGAAGAAACTCCTCAGCCTCAACCTTCTACTTCCTCTACATTAAACAAAAAAACTAGCAACTGGAACAAATCCTCTCAGATAAATCGAACCAACTTCACAAGAAGATATAGATTGAGATAAATCAATTTGTGTAAAGTAAAAAGAGGAGAGATAATATTTAGATTTATTTCTAGGTGCAGGACTTGTTTGACCCATGATCTGATTGAAGGATTGCTATTAGCAACAGCTCCAATTTTACACTCCTTGCAGCTATCCAATTACTTCTAAATCTATAACGTTAGCTTGGGTTTTACAATGGTTGGTGCCTTAGGTCTCAAATAGATCGGTTTTATCATATTGCGAGGAAATGAAAAGTCTGAAAGGAAATTCAGGATGTGTTTCTCTCCAAGTTCTTTGAAGCTGACAAAGTCGACTATTGTCATGTAATTGGATTGCATGAAGTGAGGGGGAACTACATCTCCCTCATCATCCTCGATGCGACACAACATTTAAGCTCAAATAATATGTAGGCAAGAAATTCAATAATGACACATGTCGTTTGACCAAACAACTTTTCAGTACAACGCGACCACAAGGGAGAAAACCAATTTTTGCAATATCCTGAACTTTAATGTTCTATGAAGATTGGTAGTTAGTTATATTTTATTTTACGTCTCAATTAGTCTTTTCTTTTACAATATTTCTTAATCTTAAACACTTAGTATTCAGTGTTTATAATTTCAATCATCTTATGTCCGTGGGTGCCCAATAGTTATTGGCCTCAAGATGTCACAAAAAAATCAACACAACAAAAATTACCCACGAGACATCTTGTTACATACTTTAATGAACGTATCACATCACATGACCTCTAATTTCACCATAAAAACAAAAATAAGTAGTCCACATAACGAAAAATTTCCAATAATTATGTCATAGGCATAAATTCAACATACACATGTGACTGAAAAATAGAATCATCACACTGATACATATACAATTGGTATCACATTACCCAAATACCATGACTATACTAACACAGTGCCAAGTCAATATTTAATAGTACATAGTAATCAGAGAGGATCACCAAACCTCAATCAGAATAATGTCTAATAAGACTCAAAAGATTAAACATAACTCATAACACCAACTCCACACATCACAAAAATACGAAGCAACTCCGAATATCTCCCAAAGCATAAAAACAAAACTCCATATACCTCCAAAATAGAAATATTCCTAGTGCCAAAACCAATCCAGGTCACTCAACCATAGAGCCACATCTCCTTATTTCTCCAAATCGAGTCACTCAAACATAGAACACCATCAAAAATATTGGGTCATTTAAACATAGAGCCCCATTAGGAATATTGGGTCACTCAACCATAGATCCCCATCAAGAATATCGGGTCACTTAATCATAGAGCCCCATCTCCTTTCTCCTTTTAATGAGGGTGATTCACCCTATGGCCCTAGGCACATAGAGCCCGGTCAACCCTACCCAAGTGGTGTACTAACCTGAAGTTTAAAAACTACACAGTGTTATGACCCCCTTGGGGCGTAACCCCATATAACAAAGCGGGTCCATAGGTCCAACTACTCCATGGTTAATCCCATGACTATATTCCAACACATAATGAAATTAGAACCATCATAACAATCCATTTCAAAGGCCAAGTGAGAAAAAATCCCAATCCTTTTGTTAGGCTATAAAAATTTTAAAAATGAAAAGAAAATTTAAAAATAAGAAAAACAAATGGCTAATTAGCCATAGTAAGTGCAAAAATAAACATGTTAGTGCAAAAACCAAATAAAATTCCCAAAATACAAGAACAGATCAATCAAGAAAATTCTTGGTTCTGACACGAAAAAAGATAATGATCACTTTCCGACTAAAATACACATAGAGAAATAACACATACAATCACTATGTGGCCTTATATGGCCATTGAAGGGGTACTCATCCAATTGATGATTGTTTGATATCGAGCCTCAGCTCACAAAATAACATCTTAAATAATATAACTAGCATCAACTCTACCCAAATCATCCCTCCATACTCCCACAAGGCTCAACATAGTCTCAACAAAGTCTGAGGGGAGGGTGTATGGGTTTTCATTCACTGAGCCTAAGGTGTTTGTGAAACACAATATACATGGTGGCCATGCATACCAAATGAATATAAGTGGGTTTTCAATCCATGTAAGACTCTACTCCTTATCTTGTACTCAGCTTGAGTGGATGGTCAATGGTACACCAATGCTATGGTACACATAGGCCATCTATACTAAAACCATATTTACTCTTGTTTCCCAATACTCTTACATCGTTAATTTGGACTCTTATGGGCATTGTTTTAGAACAATTGTAATTAAAATAACACATAATTTACACTTAGGGATTTAAGACTACAGGTAGTATGACATCACACAAGAAAACTCATTACATTGCTCTTAGACACACAAGTATTAAGTGTATATTGCAAAAGGGATATCCTAAATAATCTTATGCATTAAAAAATTCTCCTAAGGACCTATTTCAATTTTTGGATAAATACGCAAGTAATTCAAAATTTAGTCTACACTCACATAATTTAGATCTCACAAGAAATCAATCGTAGTTTCAACCAACAACTATCTTGCAAGGCTTTGGCTACTCACTAGCGTACTAAGGGAAATTACACACAAGGGAATTAAATTATTCATGATATGGTCATACCTACAACACCTAGACATGATCATCTCACTCGTCCTAATATGATAGGTTTCATAACGTAAAATCACCGCCTCTTAAAATATTCAGGTAAAATGTTCTTAATAAGACTCCTTAGGTGTGAAACAAGAAAATGATTAATGATATCAAATTATTTTATTAACAAGATCAATGTTTTATACCCTCGAAAATATACAAATGGGGGGAGGAATTACAATATGTATTATAGTTGATTCTATTAATTTCGTTAGTTTTAATGAGATGAGATTCTACCTAGCATTTTTGGTGTTAAGGAAATAAACCAATCATTAATATAGCAAAAGATTAGTTTGACATCTCTATAACATAGTACAACATTGAGGAAAACTTCACATACAATTCGACACTATAAAATATAGCCATATTGGTATTCCCTTTTCAAAATATACAAAGAACAATTCATTGAACAAAAATACATATCATTATTCTATGGTAATATATGTATTGCAAAATGAATATAATTTTACAATGACAACTCATTAATTACAACATATCACATCCAAAATGTTCCTCTTGTTTTGAGTACCTACAACCAATGTTGTGTTAGTACTATGATTGAATATGGAAATCCCCTACACGTACACATAAATTTCACGCATCCATCATTCCAAACAATCAGAACAAACAATTAAGAGAGATAGAGATAGAAGAGTAAGTGAAGTAGGAAGAAAATCTAAGATTCGTTTTCTTTTCAAATCACCATAACATCCCGTATCCAATTTTCATTTCATTTCAACTCATAAAATTTTTGACCCATTTGTATTTTCAAAACCCAATCAATATTTTCATAATTATCTCCAGAGAGAGAATGAGAAGAGAAAGAAAGTTTGGATTTCATTTTCCTTTCTATTCATCACATCATAATCACGTACATTATCAAATTTTCATTTCATTTCCAACCCATGAACATTTATAACTCATTTACACTTTTAGAGCTAGTCAGAATATTAGATTTACTTCTAGAAAGAGAAAAAGGAAGAGAGAGAAACATAATAATTTCCCGAAAAGCATTCATAAAATAATTTTATCAATTCATACTCTATAAAGTGTGGAAACAAAATGTGTAAGGTTCCATGGTTAGTTAGGATTCAACAAAACCCTTAGAAAGTTTGTTTAGCTAAAGTTACAATTTTTTAGCAAGCTGGGAAAAACATCTAAAGTGCTCACAAATTGGACCTTAAAAACACTTTTTTTAAGTTTGAACACAAAGTTTCATGACTCCTACAGAATCTCTCATATACATAAAATTCATTGTGTTTGATAGAATTTTATTACGAAGAGCAAAGATAAAATTATAAGAGCAACTCCAGGGCTAGTTATCGTAATTACAACAACAACTCTTGTCATTCAGTGACCAATGGGCCCCAAAACCTACTTGCAAAACTTTTCTCTGAAGGAAATTTCATTGAAATGTAAATGGGTTTCTATTCTCTTTCTAGAGGTCTAGGAATAGGTGCAAAGGGTTTTCGTTTTGGCTCAAACTAATCAGTAACTGTACACCAAAACTGATCGTGTTTTACTAAATAGAGCACGTCACTACAAGTGACTGATAAGATAAGTAGGCTTAGAAATTCAACATGCAAGGGCATTAATTAAAATCAAACAACTTGGTTAGCTTTCCCCATAGTGTTGCATGTTACCAGGGGTCATGCAAGGAGTTTCAATTTTTTGATATATTTTGGTGTGGCGCTCCATGCACATAAATTATGGGGTCATAATGTTTTTGTTTTTTGATAGTTCCAAATGATATAAGGTTTTATCATTGGTTTTTTATGTGTTTCTAAATGATTTATCCCTTCTTTAATGGACAAATTCTAGTAGTTTTATGTGATTTAGTTTGTTTTCCACACCATGGTAATTCTTTTGTCCCTTGAGCTCTAATTTAATTTGAGAGTAAGGTAACCGAAATTACATTCTTTCACTTCCTTTATACACCTCTTATATGGGTATAATTATTTGTATTAATTTCTCCCACACTTGAAATATCATTTCACAACCTTGTACTTTTAATGTTATTTTTCTAACTTTCTTACAATACCTCTTTTGGCACCTATTGGAGGCATAACATGACTTAACTTACTCCATTTTTATTATTTATGTATGCATGAAATTAGTGGCCCTATGTTTATTTATTTTTTCTCCTCTAACTACGAAGGTGGCTTAAATTCTTGGGGGACATCGCATTCCCTATGCACATTCCTTTTTCTTACATTCTTTCTCACCCCATATATTTCCTCTAATCAGTTTACCCTTTTCACTTCCATATTTTCACATATGCCACTTTCACTATGTTTGTCCACTATTCTTTATCAATTTATCTCTTCTCCAATTCATTTGCATTTTACTATATCATTCTAAGCCTTTTCTTAACACATTAACTTTACTTTCCCAAAAATATTGTAAGTTTTAAACACTTGGCATTATGTAACATGCACTCCTTTTCATTTACATGTGTAACCCTTATTAAAGTGTCACTCCATTTTTATAGCACATGATCATATATCAAGACCAGTATTCCTCATTTATATGGATGATAATACCCCAGGTCTTAAACCATTTTCTTACTTCCCTTAACCAATTTGTGACACGTTGAGAACATTAGTTTCTATGTTTAATGTAACCTTTTATTATACAAATTTGGTCTCAATTTTATAAAAGATTTTAATGAATGACACATGGGGAGGATTATTTTTTCCATCCTCTAACATATTCCTATTTTTGTATTGTGTAATGTCGTAAAGGTAAACATGTGGCCTTATTTAGTGCTAGTGTTCTTCACACTTCTTTGATATTTGGCTTCAAATTATTATTCCTCCATTGGACCAATTTCTTCCATATGACACACATCAATGTACTCCATTTCCTTGAACATGTGAATATTAACAAATAGGTATGTTCAATCCTCCTTAATTAAATTGTTCATGTGGTCCTTCACGTACCTATTTATATAAATAACTTATAAGAAGATAAGAAAATTTTTCAAGAAATATTTTTTACTTCATATTTTACAGCAATAGTTTTGAATATAGCTTATCGATTTGATTCCTATGCTAAATAGGTGCACTTATTACAACAAAAATAAATATTGTTAAAAAAACCATCCATAGTGCATGAAAATAAATATCCTTTGAAATAACACCTATCGTAATGGAATACACCTTATTTAATTATAGTTAGGGCTCATTCTAGAAGAAGGGTTGAAACCTACTCGTATTGAATGAACCTAAAAGGAATTATCTTTTAATTTAATTTAACGTACATGCCTAGTAGGAAAGATATCATAGGGTTGTAGCCAATATATTTGATTTTTCTACTAGATGTGTTTTCCCAATTTTTGTGTTTTACGGTACATTTAGATAACCCATCAAATTATCACCTTTGAGGGACATAGAAAATTTTCCATCTTTTTAGAAAATTCAAATTTTCTAGCCAAAGTTCCTTTTTGTATGTTTTTCAAGATTTTGGGCTCACGATACATAAAATTTTTAAATCTTAATTACTTCTTGAGTTCCTAATCCAGAAACACTAGATTATTTCATATTTCTGGTTCCAAAAACATCATGATATTTATTCAGAACAATATACTAGATGTTCAATAACTTCCAAAACCCGAACTCTAAAAAACTACAATGTTTCAGGATTTCAGAATTCCCATACATAGAACATCCAGGGGTTCAAACATGTCACATGTCAGGATTTTTACAAACCTGAATCTTGACACCCTATGCATATCGAGTTTTTGGAGGTAGAACACATCAAAACATGTCATCGAAAAGCATGTCTTATGTGTCTTATGTTAGTAACTTCTCAATCCCCAAAAATCGTGCAAATCCTTTGTGTCACTTTTTTGGAACCCGATAGCATGAAAAAGAGTCGTATTGAGTGTGGTAAAATTATTGACCTTAGGTCAATGCATTAATTACCTAATCATATTTGCTTGTACACGATTCAAGAGAAATGTAATTAATACAAGTTGGTTATATATAATTAGAATTTTCCATGTCATTCTCACCTCAATGTAAATTTGATTTTTTAACTATGTAGACTTTCTTTTGCCCTTTCAAATCCCAACAATGTTTTTCTTTGAGTTTTAGATGTCTCTTTACAAAATCCTTCATACCCATTTTGTATTTCGATTAATTCAATCTTTCTTATGGGTTTTTATCAATTATTAAGCTAATTGTTGTCATGTTTTCCTCCCTACTTGTTTTATCTATACTATGAGGGTTTTTATTTCTATTTTGTCCTCATTCTTGTTTGATGGTGAGTTTTTCTCACACTATTTATTTTCATCATGACAAGAGCGCTTATATTTTTTTCCCCAAAATCCATGTTTAGATGATTATTTTGGTTTTCCTCATGACAAACATGAAAAAGAAATTGTGACATAATTGTTATCACCAAATTACATCACTCTCTAAGTTTTCATGAACCTATGAGTGAGAAATCAAGGTAACTGGGTAACAAGGGATTGCCTCAAGGTGTGGGACCTCTGCAAATGAGACAAACCTCTAGAGATAGTTGGTTCCTCTAGCTATTCTAATGCTAAAACTAATCCTAGGAAGGGAAATGAAACTATTCTAACACTAACCTAGATTTACAATGGACAAGGAAAGAGATTGATGCATAAAATGAAAGTCCTAAACTAAGGGAGGTGACAACACCAAGAAAGGGGGCTGGAGATATCTTTAGTGAGTGAAAATGGAAGAAAATGAGGTAGAAGAGGGCAGACAAAAGTTTCATAGTTCAAATAACACATTCAAACCTCCAATTTTGTGGAGCACAATGAATTTAAGTCCTCCAAAAAAATACAACATGCACAATATACCAAACAATGCAATGAAAGGAAAAGGAGGCAATACAACTCGAGCTAGGGAAAGAAAATCCACAAAAAACAAATTTCATTGCATAAAATAATGTAAAATCCATTATAATATAGGCACAAGGAAAAATTACTTTACAAAAATGCATAAATTCAAGGCCTGTGGCTCACAAGAGTGCTGGAATAACTTTGGCAAAGTTCCTTTACATTATAGAATGTCTCCCCCTTCAAATAAGGGGAAAATAAATATATATAGATAAGGGGAGATACCAACGGAAAACCTTCATTAATTTCATGTACATAGGTATGGGTAATCATGATGATTCACTTTCCAATTGTAATTTTCTTGCACAACAAACATGAGTGTCGTACCTCATTAAACCGTTTGTTGAGATACTTTGTACAATGCCCTTAATGTTCATTCCATAGATGGCATTCCTTACCAACACTCGACAAGAACCACCAACTGACACCTGAGAGGAATGGAATTAGTTGCACTAAAAAGGGAATAATTTGTCACATGACAAGAAGAAATGTTGTCACGCAACAGCGAGGGAAAGTTGAAGCACATCAAGATGGAATGTTGCCGCACGATAGAAAATGGAACATGACATGGGAAGGAGGGATGATACATGAAAATGAGGAACGATTGTCACACATGACAATGAGGAATGTTGTCACATGATAGGAGGAAGGTAATGACACATGTCACTAAGAGGTCATTAATGGGCAATAGTAAAACGGTTGATGTAGTGCCCACCTCCCTTCGACACCTTTTGATATTGATTATGATACTCTTGATTATACTTATGGACATTACTGTAGCCTTTGAGTTGGTATGATGTTAGACATTAAAAATCATGGACTGCGGTTGATTTGGATTCATACATGATGCATGTAGATTATTAGAGACATTTTATATTGAAATCTGAATAAAACAGAGGACTGTTTGGATTGAAAAAAAAAAACTTGATGTTGAACATTTGGAGAAAACTCTACCATGGAGAGGTAGGAGCTTGGCTCTTTAAAATGTTCTTGGTTTGGAATTTACATATTTTAGTAAACATGGAAAATTGAATGAAACCTAGGACTGTTTGGATTGAAAAATAAAATTGATGTTGAACTTTTGGAGCAAACTCTACCATGAGAGGTAGGAGCTTGGCTCTCTAAAATGTTCGTATTTTATTTATGCATATGTGAATGCTTTGAATATTTTGGTATGTTGTTGGTTGGTTGGGTAGTTTTCCTAGGTGTGGTGTAGGAAAAGACTATGGGGATATCTTGTGGGGAGGCATAAGAGTTTTAAGGAGGTATAATTTTTATTATGGAGGGAGTTTGGGATTGGGTTCCACCTTATAAAAGAAATAGCTTGCATTTATGTACTCGTTATGGGGTTCTATAAGAGTGTGGGGAGGTATAAGGGGTACTTGTGGGAGGTATACAGGTATGTAGGGGTTTTTAAATAATATATATATGTATTGGAGGGTTTATTTTAAGGTGGAAACCCATTTCCGCATTAGGAGGTATAAGCAGCTTCCCTCATAGGTCTTGGTCCTTTGGCTTGTGCATGATGAAGCTTGAGTATTATTTACTATTCTTCCTGTGGTTACAAACTGAAGTATGTATTTAGACTATTTTTTATTTGTAAAAGCTGTTTTTGTGTTGTAGAATCCTATTTGTTGCCATGCGTTGAAATGCATTTCTAATGGATTTGTGGTTGGGGCTTAGGGTCCAATGAGGAGGACGACTTCTCCTGTTCATTGAAAATCTTGGCTTGGTAGAGAGCGTTGCCTCTCCTCCTTTTTTATTGTGATCAAAATATATATGGTGGATCTTCTTTTTGCTATTCTAGAGCTGAGGATGAAGACAAACTTCATAGTCCACTTGGGAATTCCTTTTTGTAAATATTTCCCACCTCAAGTGGATGTCATTGTAATAATATTATGGTGGAAAGTTGTTTTTTTTTGGAAATGGAATCTTCATTTGAATGTGAAAGATGTATATTCTGTAAGTTGTATTTCCGGGCCAATTAAAAAGGAACAATGTAAAACTCTTCATTGGAAATCTTTGCTTGGTAGAGAGCGTTGCCTCTCCTCCTTTTCTATTATGATCAAAAGATATATGGTGGATCTTCTTGTTTCTGTTTTAGAGTTGAGGATGAAGAAAAACTTCATAGTCCACTTGGGGTTTCCTTTTTGTAAAAATTTCCCACCTCAAGTGGATGGCATTGTAATAATATTGTGGTGGAAAGTTTCTTTGTTTTGGAAATGGAATCTTCATTTGAATGTGAAAGATGTATATTCTGTAAGTTGTATTTGATGAATTAAAAAGGAAGTTGTACAAACTTATTGGATTTCAATAGAAGTTGTTATCACAAATGGTATGGTTCTCATTTGAAATCTGTGTTTGAAATATATTGTGAAATCTCGATCTTGAAAATAGAAAAAGCAATACATATGAAGAAATATTACATTTCTCCATTTCACTTGAAATGCATGATTTGAAAGTAGAACTACATTTTGGGTCTTAATGTATTGATTTAAGTAAAGTTAAATTTAATAAAGAAAATTTGAATTAATTTAAATATTTAGAGGATGATAAAGAAAAAATAGATCCATTGGAGTTTAAGTATGATTCTATTTTTGATTCACTGTAAACCTATCAAATGAATATAATAAAAATATACAGAACCATCTGTATTGATGAAAGGAAAGATAAAACAATAAAATAAATTGAGGAACAAAGAAAAGCTTAAAATAGTTTGAATTGTTTAAGAAATTTATGCAAAACTTTATTAATCAGGTAGGGGACAAAATATTGCAGTTACAAAAAAAGGAGGAAAGAAATTCATATTGAAAACTCAAAATTTAACAATTAATCCTTGAAATCAGTCCTAATCTTTCCAAGTGCAATCCTCCATGTTAGTTTGGGATTTGGAGGAAGAAAGAGTGTCCAATTGAATTAATTCCGTTAAGTTATTAAGTCCTATTCACGTTTTAATGGCACAAAAGACATTCTTGTCAAATCCACCCACTTAAGTTTGTCAACAAATGATTTTTTTTGGTTGCTATGCATAGATGAGTTCAAACCCTTTAATAAAATTCCTCATTTTGCCAAAATCCGAGCTTCCAGTCAAAAGTTATGGCTTTCTACAGTTTTTAATTCGCTTAGTTTTTTAAAAAAATGAGGTAAATTTTTGTAAATTAGACCCGTGGGCCCAAAAATTACTTAGGGCACTTTTATTAAGAAAAGAGAAAAAATTCACAAATTCATCCATGCCATGCAACCCCACCATTTTTCTTTTGGGAAAAATGCCTTCGCAGGCCCGCACCTTCAAACTTTCCCTTTTTAAAAAAGGGCAAAAAATCTTAAGTTTCCCCACTTCTCCGCTTCCCCGCCTATCACTGTGGCTCTAACGAGTGGCTTCTCTTGGCCTCGGCAGAGGCACGGGTTATTTTTTAGCTTCATAACTTTTAACGTAAATGTTAATATTTGTAAGTTTCCCCCGCCAGTCCACTTCCCTGCTTGTGATTTTTGGG
Organism: Taxus chinensis; assembly: GCA_019776745.2. Classification (NCBI taxonomy): domain Eukaryota; kingdom Viridiplantae; phylum Streptophyta; class Pinopsida; order Cupressales; family Taxaceae; genus Taxus; species Taxus chinensis. Next base: position 507,259,557 of record CM034156.1, on the reverse strand, counting down.
CAGGACACGTGGCGCCCTTGGGCCTCGGCGGAGGCGCAGGAGTTTTTGAAACTTTTTTTACCTTTCAAACAAAAAGAGTTAAAATACAATTTACCTCCAATGACCCACCTTCTTTCCATGTGGGCTTATCAACATGTGCCACGTGTCCCTTTCTCTTTAGACAAAATTTTCTTCCCTGGGACCGCAGCCCCGCCTTTGAGGATAATTTTCTTCGCCAGGCCCGCAGGCCTGCCTTTAGGGAAATTTTTCTTCCCCAAGCCCACATGCCCACCTTTTGGAAAATTCTCCTTTCCAGGCCCGCTAGCCTATAACTTAAGAAATATGAGGACTTAGGAGGACTTCTTTATATCATTGGAAAGGGGAAGAAATTTCATATCTAATGGAATTATTTTAGGGAACTTTAAGTGTGCTAATTATATGATTAGGTTGAAGTGAAAAGATTAGTCTAAGAGTGGGTGAGTGGGAAACTACCCCTTTTTAACTTAAATGTATAATTCTAAAGCATGGGTTGACCTTTTAAGGGTCACAATAGGTGATAAGAAATTTTTTTTCTATTGCATGCATATAGGAACCTTGTTTATTGTTTAGAACTGGTGGAATTAAATACCCAAGGTATTTAATTCCTTTCACCCTTTGACCCCCCTCCCTAAAATTGATTAAGGAATATTTTTCTATAACGTGGATTTAATTAATTATTAACTCCTAAGATAAGTTTAACTATAATTTGATTAATTCTACTTATTTAATTATAATTGGATTAATTATACTGATTATATAATTTAATTATTAACTCCTAAGATAAGTTTAACTATAATCTAATGTTTGTTACAATGGGAAAAATTTCATTTCGTAAATTATAATTGACTTTAAATCCTTTTTGTGACAATTGTTGCTTGAAGCCTGGTAGTAGACACGCCTTTCAAAAAAATTATTCGTTAATTTTTCTAGCTAAACCTAGGTTGTTCTTGGGTCTCGAGTGGGAGTTTTAGCAGGCATGACACTTGGTATCAGAGTCGCGGGTTCAAAGCTTGGATCCTTGGGCACACCAGAAAACTTTAGACATGAATATTAAACCTAGCACACTTTCAAACCTAGAAAACAACTTTGTTTGGAATTTTCATATTTTAGTAAACATGGAAAAAATGAATAAAACTTAGGATAATGAACTAACTCTCGCTTGGGTCTGTGTAGGAGGCACAGACAAGATGAGGGGTCCTTTCACATAGATTTAGAATTGTCACCTCTAGATCATGTTGTAGTAGCCATCCTACCCCTAAATTTTACAGAGGCTTCAGGATGTTAATGCTGATTTACATGGAGGGTCCATAGGAGGATGGTCATCCAGACATGATTGGGAGCCATCATTTGAGGCTTATGCATCTCCTCGAAATAGTGAGGAGCATAGAGGAGAGAACTCCTGTGTGGAGTCAGAAAGAGTAGAGTCACCACAAAGGGGGTAGGGAGAATGAACTTCTGGACACAGGGATAGTTCTTGGAGCCCTTGGCTTAGGGATGAGCATGTAGAGAGGCCTAGGGGTTGCTAGACTATAGCTGATTATCATATCAGGGAGATCCTAAATCTATGACCATCTCAATATTCTAGTGACATAGGTGGTTTTAAGGAAGAGGCCTGGTTAGTGAGCTTGAGCAGGTGCTTCAAGCTCTAGCCTTGTTCTAGAAACATGAAGGCTCGTGTTGCAATACATCTTCTAAGGGATGGAACTAGTATTTGGTGGAGGACTGAGGAGTAGAAGCTCCATGTTGATTCAGAGATAGTTACCTGGGAGCTCTTTGAGGAGTAGTTCAAGAGTAGGTACTTATCACAAAGGTTCATTCAATAGAGGATAGATGAGTTTCACGACCTCTGACAGGCATCTTTGATAGTAGATGAGTATGAGATTCAATTTCTGGATCTACTCCAGTATGTCAACTACATTCAGGATGAACAGGTATAGATCCACATGTTCATCTGGGGCCTGAATCTAGACATTGGAGGTGTGGTTCATATCCATTGTCTGCAGACATTACCTGAGGCCATTGAGAAGGCCTATATAGCAGAGGAGACTCAGGGAAAGACATAGTAGGCTAGAGACCAAGTCCAGAGAAGCATCTAACAAATGTAGGACAATAGATTGAGGGGTCATCTCTTCATCCTCAAGGTGGAAAGGGTTCATCATAGTCATATTTTAGACCACAATAGTAGAAGCAGTCTTTCTTACCATAAAAACATCCATAGAGATTTGAGGCACAAAGGGGTGGGAGTATGGGGCCTCCTCCTAAGGGACCCATTAAGACAGAGGGTGCACTAAGAGCTCAATCTACAGGAGCTCACTAGCAGAGCCCTCAGCAGTGTAAAACTGGATCATCAAGATCCACAGCACAGACCTCTAGAGTACCAGCCATACCTACTACTCATGGGAGACGATGGGGTGGTTGTTTTGGTTGTGGTGTCACTGGAAATTTTTGGAGAGACTACCCACAAAACCCTAGTTACAAGGGTAAGACATAGATCTCAGAGCCAACTGTTGGTGACATGGGATGCAGTCATCAGATCTATGCATTATTTGAGAACAACCAGTCTGAGCACTATAGTACCACAATTGAGACGACATGTAGCATTGGTGGTGTTCCCACCACCATTCTATTCGATTCTGGTTCTTTTGATTCTTTTATTGCACCATCTTTGGTAGATTGATGTAAGCTGGTGGTAGTTAGGAAGGGTCTTAGTTGGGATGTCGAGATGGGTTCTAGAGCCAAGATCTCTGTAGACTCCTTAGTTAAGGAGTGTGTAGTGCATTTGGCACCCTTCACCATTACCTCGTATCTCTGTATCCTTCCATTGGGTTCGTAAGGAGTCATCTTGGGCATGGACTGGTTGTCTACAAACAGAGCTAGAGTGGATTGTTACCATAAGATTATATCATGTGCAGATGATCTAGGATTTGAGTATGTGTTAGTAGGGGTTAGGAGACCCGTTTCCATTTGGACCATCTCTGCCATGCATCTTAAGTGGTGTGTGCGATGGGGTTGTCAGATGTATGTTATCACTGTTAGTGACTGATCACAAGATGAGTCTAGTAGACCATCACTTGATGACCATCCTATCTTGAGATATTTTTTTGATGTCTTTCTAGGGGAGTTACCGGGGTTACCACCCCCACGTCAGATATATTTTCACATAGATCTGGTTCTGCGAGAAGAGCCTATCTCACAAGAACCTTATCGGATGACCACCCCTAAGATGAATGAGCTCAAGTTATAGCTAGAGGGTCTTTTGGAGAAAGGCCTAATTCATCCTAGTGTATCCCCTTAGGCTACACCGGTAATATTTGTAAAGAAGAAGGATGGATCTCTATAGTTGTGTATTGCTTACCGCCAGTTGAACAAAGTAACGATCAATAATTGTTACCCCCTTTTGTGCATTGATGATTTATTTGATCAGATGAAGGGATACACAATTTTCTCTAAGATAAACCTTAATTTAGGTTATCATCAGTTGAGGATTGCGAAGGAAGACATTTATAAGACCACCTTCCATACGAGATATGGCCACTACGAGTTGTTCAGGACTTGGTAGGATATTATAGGAGATTTTTTCAGGACTTCTCTCAGGTTGTGCATCGAATCACTTCCCTTCATCGGAAAGGGAAGAAGTTTTTTTGTTTAGACATATGTGAGCATGCCTTTAGGACACTGAAGAAATTCCTCATGATAGCATCTATTCTTGTAGTGCCAGATCGACCGAGTGAGTTTTTCGTATGCACGAATGCTTCTTTGGCAGGAGTTGGAGGTGTGTTGATGCAGGAGTGTAGAGTAGTTGCTTTTGAGTCTCAAAAACTCACGGATTATGAGCTCAATTATCCAATTCATGATCTTAATCTTATGGCAATTGTGCATGGATTGGTTCGATGGAGACACTTCCTTCTTGGTTGAAGATTCACACTTAGGACTAATCACTTGAGTCTTCACCACCTCTTTTCATAGCCCAATCTCAACCCTCGTCAATGGCGTTGGATGGAGTTACTTTGTGAGTATGATATGGAGATAGAACATGTGAAAGGGAATGGGAATGTGGTTGCAAAAAATCTTGGCAGTAGGAGACATGTGGTTATGGCCACTACATAGTGAGCACAAATTTACAGAGCAGGATTCTATAACAACTTCCTCACGACAGTTTCTACATTACACCTAAAGCGTAGATTGAGTCTCAAAGACCCATGGTGGGGAACTTTGATGGTTTTTCATCGGAATCAGATGGCCTTCTTAGGAATAGAGGCTAGATTTATGTTCCTAGAGATGGAGGCTTGAGGTAGGACATCTTGACAAAGGCACATCGTGCACACTATTCTGCCCATCCTGGGGTGAATAAGATGCACGCCACCTTGAGACAATTGTATCACACGAGAGGAATTCTTAGAGACATGTCTCAGTTTGTGTCATGTTGTTTGGAGTGTCAGAAAGTGAAGGCCAAGCATCGATATCCAGCTGGCCTTATCTTTCCTCATGCTATATTGGAGTGGAAATGGGACACCATTTCCATGGACTTCATTGTTGGGCTACCGATGTTGAGACACCACCACAACACTATCATGGTCACAGTGGATAAATTGATGAAAGTGGCTCATTTTTCTCTGGAGAAGGCTACCTATAAAGCTAGTGCAGTGGCACGGGTATATCTAGATGAGATTGTTAGATTACACAAGATTATGTAAAAGATTAATTTTGACTGCGATCCTCTGTATACTTCCCACTTTTGGACTACCATGCAGCATGTCATCGAGACGAAGATCAATTTCAGCACTGCATATCACCCTGAGATAGATGGAAAGACTAAGCTGGGTAAATCAGATCTTAGAGGACATGCTTAGGATGTACATAATGGATCACCAGTCGAGATGGGAGGAGTATTTGTACTTGGTGGAGTTTTCCTACAATAATAGTTTTTAGAGTTTGATAGGCATGGATCCTTTTTAGGCTTTGTATGGTAGAGAGTGTAAGACACCTCTTAGTTGGGACAGGTTAGAGGACATGGTTTCTCTTGGACCAGCTTTATCATAGGACATGGAGCAGTTGATGGTTATGATCAGGCAGAGGCTGTAGCAATCATAGGACAGGCAGAAGAAGTATGTAAATCAGCATAGGACCGACCATAGTTTTGATGTGGGCATGAAGGTTTTCCTTCGTGTCAGACCACATAAGAGCCCTATCCATTATGAAAAAGGTTCTAAGTTAGCTCCTAGATTTGTAGGCCTATTTGAGATCTTGGATCATATCAGTCCTTTGGCCTACCGTCTAGTGTGCCACCTAGCTTGTCTTGCCTCCATGATGTGTTTCATATTTCAGTGCTTAGGAGATATGTTACAGAACCTTCTCATATGTTAGATTGGACCTCATTATAGGTACAGGATCAAGGGTAGGTGATGGTGGATCTTGTTTCCATTATATAGCATTGGACCCTAGGCCTTTGAGGTAGAGAGTTTGACCAGGTTCGAGTGCAGTGGGACAAATATGATGAGACAGCGGCTACATGGGAGGATGCTACTTTGTTATGAGTTCAGTTCCCACACCTATTCTAGTGACTTCCAGGAGGAATTCAAGTCTAAGGGGAGGAGGATGTAGTGCCCACTTCCCTCTGAAACCCTTTTCTTGTTGATTATGATATTGTTGACTATACTTAAGGACATTACGGTAGCCTTTGAGTTGGTATGGTGTTAGACATTAGAAATCATGGACTGCGGTTGATTTGGATTCATATATGGTGGTGCATGTGGATTATTATAGAAATTTTATATTGATTTTGATACACTTATTAGCATGGCTAAATATATATATGTTTTTTGTACATGTGATATTTTTTCATTTCTAGTAAACTAATAAAATGGAACTAATGTTGTGATCAAATGATTATGGATGGAATTGTAAAGGAGATTGTTACTTTCTTGGATGATGTTGTGATTTTTATATATAGATGATTTGGAAGTCATATTTTATATTTATTTGGATGTTTTGATGCAGCCACAAGGCCGAAGGAGGTATTTATGTTTTGCAGGTAAACATGTCACAACAAACATCGGGGGGATTGGATACCTACCACATTGGAATTCTATATGAATTCAATAAGAGTCACCATGGCAATGTGTATTTGTTATTTGTGTCATGTTGGAATTGTTGTTAGGGGTTCCCATGGGGGTAATCACCTTCAAATGTGACCAACGTGCTATGTGTATTCTTTAATTGTAATTTATTTTGTTTAAATCTTTGTATGTGGATTATTTGGTGATGTATATTCTCCTTTTTTATTTATTTTATTTGTGTCCTATATTAGTGAGTAATCATGTTTTTAAATTAATTAAAATTGGGTCATAAAAAGAATACATTTATTAGAGCTGATGGCTCTTGGATTATGTGTTATAAGAGATGTTTAAGTAAATTTGAGTGTGAAAAACACCACCTTCCTTCTGAAATTCAGATCAATCCTTAAGGGCTGATTTTGGAAGCTTGTGGGAAAAGTTAAACTTTTTCCACACCTCTTAAATTTGTATACCAACCTTACCTATGGCCGGGGAGTCAAAATTAGGCATTATTATGTATTTTGGAAAGGCAAGTTGTAGCTTTCTATTTCACCTTCTTACATAAAAATTAATTTTGGTCCTTGGGGTGTGGACTTGGGTTGTGTGTGTAAGTAAAATGTCATTTATTGACCCATTTTTTTTACTATACTTTGGAGTTTGAAGTTGACTTGTGAGGTGGATTTGAGGATGTGTGATGTGGCATCCTACAGGGACCCACCTCATCCTCCTCTCTCCCTCTTTTATTTATTCAAATTCCTTGGCTTGTTATAGGGCTACTTCATTTTTGGAATGCATTTTGGTTGTTTCTTTTTTTGGTTTGGAGCTCTTGTAACTTTGGAAGAGAGTTAGAGATTTTTGTTGAATGCTTGTGGATTGCTGGAGATTTTGAAATATTTGGATTGGAACAAGCTTATTGTTGAACTGTTGGAGAAAAATCTACCATGGAGACATAGGAGCTTCACTCTTAAAATTTTTCTTCTTTTATTTATGCATATGTGAATGCTTTTAATATTTTAGTATGTTGTTGGTTGGTTGGGTAGATTTCCTAGGTATGGTGTAGGAGAATACTATGGGGATCCCTTGTGGGAGGTATAAGAGTTCTGGGTAGGTATAAGTGTTATTGTGGAGGGAGTTTGGGATTGGGTTCCACCTTGTAAAAGAAATAACTTGCATTTCTTTACTCGTTATGGGGTGCCATAAGAGTATGGGGAAGCATAAGAGAATAGGAGGTATAAGGGGTACTTGGGGGAGGCCTAAGGGTATGTATGGGTTTTGAAATGATATATATATATATATATATATATGTATTGGAAGGTTTATTTTAAGGTGGACACCCATTTCCCCGTTGGGAGGTATAAGCAACTTCCCCCATAGGTCTTGCTCCTTTTGCTTGTGCAAGATGAATCTTGAGTATTGTTTTCCATTCTTCTTGTGGTTGTAAATTGAAGTATGTATTTGGACTATTTTCTATTTGTGAAAGTTGGTTTTGTTTTGTGGAAGCCTTTTTTTTGCCATGCATTGAAATGCATTTCTTATTGATTTGTGGTTGGGGCTCAGGGGCTAATGAGGTGGATGGATTCTCCTCTTCATTAGAAATCTTGGTTGGGTGGAGAATGTTTCCTCTCCTTCTATTTTTTCATGATCAAAAGATAAATGGTGGATATACTTGTTGTTATTTTGGAGTTGAGGATGAACAGAAAATTCGTAGTCCCCTTGGGGTTTCTATGTTGTAAAAATTTTCCACGTCAAGTGGATGGCATTGTAATATTATTGTGGTGGAAAGTTGCTCTGTTTTGGAAATGGAATGTTCATTTGAATGTGAAAGATGTATATTCTGTAATCTTGTATTTGATGAGTTAAAAAGGAATTTGAAAAAGAATTATTAGAGCTCAATAGAAGTTGTTTTAACTACCAAAAATTGTATGGTTCTCATTTGAAATATATGTATGTAAATATATTGTGAAACCTCTGTTTGAAAACTTGAAAAGAAATACAGTATGAATAAATATGACATTTCCTCGTTTCATTCAAAAGGCATGATTTGAAAGTAGAACTACATTTTGGGTATTCACATATTGATTAAAGTAAAGTTAATTTTTTTTTATACCATATTAGAACGAATTTAAATATGTAGAGGATGATAATGAAAAGTTAGATCCATTGGTAGTTTAAGTATGATTCTATTTTTTATTCACTTGTAAAACTATAAAATGATTTATAAAAAAAATTTTACATAGTACCATCTGCATTGATGAAAGGCAAGATTGAAACAATAAAATAAGATAAGGAAGAACAAAACAAATTTTCAAATAGTTTGAATTCTCAAGAGAAATTAATGCATAACTTTACTTAATCATGAAAGGAAAAAAATCAATGCAAGTTACAAAAAAAGGATGAAAAGAAATTCATATTGAAAACTCAAACATTAATAATTAATCCTTGCAATTAGTCCTATTATTTCCAAGTGTAATCCTCCATGTTAGTTTGGAATGTTGAGGAAGAAAGAGTGGTGGATTGAATTAATTCCGTTAAGTTATTAAGTCCTATTCACGTTTTAATGAAAGGAAATACATTCTTTTCAAATCCACCCACTTAAGTTTGTTAATAAATGAATTTTATTGTTTCTTATGTATAGAGGAGTTCGATCCCTTTCCAAAAAGTGCTCATTCGCCCAAATCTGGGCTTCTAGTCAAAAGTTATGGCCTTCTAAAGTTTTTTTTACTTCACTAGTTTTAAATATAAGAGAGGGAAATATTTGTAAATTGGACCTGCGGGCCTGAAAATTTACTTAGGGATTTTTTTTTTACAAAAATTAAAAAGTCACAATTTTTTCCATGACCCCAGAACCCCGCTAATTCACTTTTGGGAAAAAAATGCAATTGCGGGCCTGTACCTTCAACCTTTACCTTCTTGAGAAAGCGCCAGAAATCGTAAGTCTCTCCACTATTCCACTTCCCTGCTTGTCACTGTGGGTCTTCCATGTGGAATTTTTAAGTGTCGGCAGAGGCACGGATTGTTCTAGACCTTATCACCCTAAAAATTAAACTTTAATTTTTTTTAGGGGTCGGCTTCGCCTACCCCTTGAAAAATATCCCCTATATAAACCTATATTATTCGCCAGGTAGAACACTTCTACTTCACATTTTTCAACAATATGATATATCCCATATTATAGACGCGCGACAAGGGGGTAAGTTATTGATGCGCGACAAGGAGGGTTTGCAGACAAGGAGATACTGTAGATATTGACGCATAGTAGATGCATGACAAAGATTTTGTTGACGAGCGACATGGAGTTTTTTCGATGAGCAAGAAGAGGGCAGAGGTTGCAGACGCACGACATGATATTTGCTGTCGCGCGTCATTAAGGCCTATTGACGCGCGACATTAAGGCCTATTGACGCGCGTCACTAAGGCCTGTTGACGCGCGTCAATAGGCCTTAGTGACGCGCGTCACTAAGGCCTTAATGTCGCGCGTCAATAGGCCTTAGTGACGTGCGTCACTAAGGTCTATTGACGCGCGACAGCAAATATCATGTCGCGCGTCAATAGGCCTTAGTGACGCGCGTCAATAGGCCTTAATGTCGCGCGTCAATAGCCCTTAGTGACGCACGTCACTAAGGTCTGTTGACGCGCGTCACTAAGGCCTATTGACGCGCGTCACTAAGGCCTATTGACGCGCGACAAGGAGGTACAACAGATATTGACGCATACCAGACGCACGACAAAGAGTTTGTTGATGCGTGACAGATTTTTTGATGAGAAAGCAGAGGTCGGAGGCTGCAGACGCGCGACGGAAGATTTTGCTGTCGCGCGTCAAGTAAATGCAATGTCGCGCGTCAATAGACCTTAGTGTCGCGCGTCAATAGACCTTAGTGACGCGCGTCAATAGACCTATTGACGCGCGTCACTAAGGTCTATTGACGCGCGACACTAAGGTCTATTGACGCGCGACATTGCATTTACTTGACGCGCGACAGCAAAATCTCCCGTCGCGCGTCTGCAGCCTTCTGTCGCAGTGCTTGATAATCAGGCGAAATTTTTTCATACAACCCCCAAAAAATTCGCCTTCCCGTGAAACCGGTTCCGGGGATATTCGCCAGGTATTCTCCACCTCCGATTTCTAGGAGGTCTCTTAAAATGAACCCTGGGCGAAAAATATTAAGTGTCCCCACAAGTCTGCCTCCCCACCTATCACTGAGGGTATGACATGTGGATTTTCTTGGCATTGGCGGAGGTGCAGGTTATTTTTAGCCTTCGCGGTTTACAACACAAAATCCAATATTTCTAAGTTTTCCCCGACGGTCCGCTTCCCCATTTGAGATTTTGGGATAGTAAATGTGGCATCCTTGGGCGCTGGGTGGAGGTGTGGGGATTTTTTATCCTTTTGGCCCTTTAAATTTTTTTTGTTAAAATCCAATTTACCTTCGACGTCCTGCCTTCCCGCGTGGGCTTAACAATGTGCCACGTGTCCCTTGCGCTTTAGGGAAAATTTTCTTCCCTGGGCCCGTAGGCCCTCCTTTGGGGAAAATTTTCTTCCCCAGGCCCGCAAGCCCGCCTTTGGGGAAAATTTTCTTCCCTAGGCCCGCAGGCCTGCCTTTGGGAAAATTTTCTTTCGCAGGCCCGCTGGCCTATAACTTAAAAAATATGAGGACCTAGGAGAACTTATTTATATCATTGGAAAGGGGAAGAAATTTCCTATCTAATGGAAATGTTTTCAGAAAACTTTAAGTGTGTTAATTATGTGAAAAATCAGGTTGAAGTGCAAAGATGAGTCTGAGAATAGGTAAGTTAGAAATTTTTTTTTTTTAACTTAAATGTATAATTCTAAAGCATGGGTTGACCTTTTTGAGGGCCACGTTAGGGGACAAGGGAATGTTCTCCTATTCCATGCATATATAGGAACCTTGTTTATTGTTTAGACCCGATGGAAATAAATACCCAAGGTACTTAATTCTATTGGCCCTTTGACTCCCCCTATAAAATTGTTTAAGGAATATTTAACTATAATGTTAATTTAATTACTTATTAAGTTAACTCTGAAGAGAAATTTAACTATACCCTTCAATTTTGTAATGTGGATGTAATGTTGGTTACAACTAGTAAATTGTAATTGAATTTGAATCCTTGCTATGTAAATTGTTGCTTGAAGCCTGGTAATAGACACCGCTTTCAAAAAAAATTATTTGTTAATTTTTCTAGCTAAACCTAGGTTGTTCTTGGGTCTCGAGTAGGAGTTTTAGCGGGCATTACAATTGACGTGCATTCGTAAAATGGTTGATGCATGTGAGCAAAAAAAAAGGCGCATGACAAAAAGGCGTTATCACATGATAGCAATGGACGCTGTCACAAAACAACGAGAAGGTGGATGACACATGGTTGATGTGCAACAAGAAGAAACGGTTGACGCATGAAAAAAAGTTGTGGTTGATGCGCGATAATAAGAGGGTTAACGCACGGCAGTAAGAGGTTTGACATGCGATAGCAAGATGGTTGACGTGCGTCAGTAAGAAATGCTCCAAACCTTCACCGTGGCTCACACACTTGCCATGAGCTATGACCAACTGCTAACTAAAAAGTTACAAAGCATTGCTTTGACCAATTAACTGCAAACACCCCGACCTATTAAGTTTTCTATTTTTCATTGGTGTAAAAAAATGGATAACAATTGGTGACTTGTTGGGTGATCTATCTGCTAGATCTGAAATACTAGTGACCTTGGAGGATCCATTAAGCATGGAATCATTTTGATTGTTGAAATTGTTCTGATGCCTGAAACCTCTTAAACCTCTGAAACATTGTTGGGACATTATTTCATCACCATAATTCACCTGAAACTTGAAGGTGAAACAAAAGCAAAGCACAACTATGTACAAAATTTAAGGTCATACACATCCCAAATGGAACATGGAGAGAGTACACATGTACTTATTACAAAAGAAACCTAAACTACATTAGAGAAAATGTGCTACAAGCACTTGGAGAAAAGGAACTAATCTAATATTTACAAGGAAGATACTTTACTTCTAGTAACAATGCTTAAGATGGATTCCATTGACTGGAATATGCAATTCTTCACCATCTATCTTAGCCAGTTGAAAAGCATTGTTGTTCTTGCACTCGGTGATCATATAGGAACCACTCCATATTACATCAAATTTGGAATGTTTTCCTGTTTTTTCTCAATCTGCATCCCACTTTAGCACTAAGTATCCTTCTTGGAATGTTCTTGCTTTAGCCTTCTTGTCAAAGCTCCTCTTGATCAATGCTTGATGGACGTTAGTCCAGAATAAGAAAATATGTTTTACTGAACTACAACCAACCATTTTCCATGTGACACTTAGATCACATTAAATGGTGGTCAGTTGATTTCAGTTCTGTGTGGGTTGTGTTGCGCATGAGATGTTTGCTTCCTGGCAGTTGTTTCTGATGTGTTTCTTTTGAACTTCATTATTTTATCTGAGCTTCATGCCTTTTTATTCTTGGTTAGGATCCTAGTCAAAACACCTTTATCGTTAATTAAAAAAATTAAGACATTGACAAAACAATTTTAAAAATGATAATTAAAAAACAATAATTGATTAATTTTTAACACAACTCTACAATAACATAAATCCTAAAACTTTTAATTAAATTTGACGCAACTAAAATAAAATTTAACTCAAAAACACTATTGACTTGTAATATGATACATCATTTTTTATTCTGACAATATAGTTAACACAAACTAATTTAAAATGATACTATTATAGTGTTAAGATTAGGAGACTTTCTTAATGACTTTAATATTTACACATTAAAGAATAACCACAAAAAAAAAGAAAAAGGAAATCTCAACTTAACCGACCCTAATTAACATAGACTTTAAGCGACACCACTAGTTCAAATGACAACATCCTAAAAGACATATTAAATCAAATTAACGATATAACAATTAAAATAAAGACAATATAAAAACTAAATTTAATACGTAGTGTACTATGCATGACTGATGAGACAATACCATGGAGAAGACAAGAGATCTGACCGAGTTTGAATTGAGGTGAATCAACACAAGTCTCCGGCATGGTTTAAGAAAATGTACTCAGCTTAGCGAAATATATATCAGAAGTTACCACAAGATAGAAGGTTTAGGCAAGTCCATCTATTCCTCACTTATGTTTGCATAATACATGAAAACTATTTTCTGTTGCATTGCCATTAGTTTTGACAGAAAATGTAGCAACACATTATATTGTAATAATTACAATATAATGTGTTGTTACATTACATCCTGTATAGGTGGTGCTTATTTCGTTAGATTATATATGTGATTTTATAAAAATAACAGGTGCCGTTAGAATGTGGGAGCAAGAAAAATTAAGTGCCGAGGTTGCGAGCTTAAAGTCTAATACAAAACTTAATTGGGATAATCAATCATTTGTGCAAATTCATGTTGACTACAAACCTGCCTGAGGGATAACCACCACCGTCCAACATATAAACAAATTCTTTGACAATGCCTATTGTTTTAAACATTTAGGTGGTCAGTTTTGTTTAAAAGGAAAAATAGCACTATCAAAAACTTTAAATCAACGCAGGAAAGTAGAATAAAGTGGATAGCGAAACATCACGTTGTTGGTTACACGATGCAGTCAGAATAGTAATTGTCTTAAAGATCTTCCAGGTATACAGGTGAGGATGCACATGTATACGATGATCGTAATTTCCGTCAAATGCGTAACACTCAAATGCACTGCTCTGTAGTTTGATGGAGAGAAACGAAATAATATGCATAGATCTATTAGATGCCTCAACTCTACCTTTGTACGTAGTTATTCAAGAATATGTATAGTTCTGAAGACTGCATCTCTACACGGTCATGATTTCTGGATTCTTGGCGCGTTCGACCCAGCGAAAGATACCTGCAAAAACTAGAAGTACAGGTGAATGAATCCTCCACTGCGTAACACGGTGCCGTTGTTTCCCTACGGATGGACGGCCCTGTGATTTAAAGCTGATAATCCACGCGTATGGGCGTTCCGCTGCCATCTGGAGGCTCGCCTTTTTATGGGAATGAGAGTGATGTTTGCAGGTGGGAAGAATGGCCATTGCAGCGATGGGATGCGGTCTCACCAAAAACAAAATTCATATGCATCATTGAGCTTTTTGTTTTCTTTTTCAAGATCGATAATGATGGCATTCAAATCACTGGGTTTTCCTGCGTAATAGGAAGCGATTGAACCGGTGTCAAGACGATATTTGACGTCCGTCCTGCACATTTTTGGCTTTTTTAAATGTATTTTTAAGTTTTTGAAAATAACCATCCGTCCGCCGTGAATGTGTTTGGAGCCTTAAAAGTCAGACCATATGTTGAAACTCCAAGCAAATATAATAAATCATAATGAGACACGATAAAGCGTAAAATTGAATAAAATATTGAATAAATTATTATTAGAGGTAGACTCGCCTCTATATATATATAATTAATTGAAAAACAAATGCTAAAAACTGAAACACATCTTCTTCTCAATTACCCTGTGTGTAGACTCATCATATTAAAATTTTAAACTAAAAAAATAAATCAAAATTGAAAAATTGATTTTAAAACTAAATAATATTATTAAAATTGCAAAGTACCTATCTCTTATAAATCCCCTTGAAACTAACCTAAAGTTTGATAGAATAAATTCCCTCTTATAAGGAAAGAAAGTTATAAAGAGATTCGTCAACAAAAAATCAATTTAAAAAAAAAACAAAAGACCGTTTAAAAAGTTCATAAGTCTTAAAGACTTAATTAATGACTTTGCAAAACTACTAAGAAATACATCTCTTCAAACCCTTTTAAGCACTGATACCCAGGGAAATCACTTCTTCATGGGACTAAAATTAATATAAGATTTCATAAGGACCCATAAAAAATATGATTTTGTGAATACGACAATACAAGATGAAAAAAAGATCTTCCGATGGAGGCTCTATAATAAATGGTGATGTTGTCACGCTCGACCACTTCAAGTCAGCTCTATGTTATAGGGGAGTCTCAACATGTCATTATAATTCTTTTGTTCTTTAGTTATTATGGTGGATTTAAATACGAAAATAAAAATAAAAATGACAAATCACTCGATCATGATTTAGTAGTATGGGAAAAGATTCATAGAAAAAAACAAATACACAAACAACAAAGTCTATAAAAATCATCTATGTGTTTCCTGAATTGACGCTCAACGAATTAAAACCAACAAAAAATACCTTATACAAATCTACAAACCCATTTATTGAATTGACATTTTCACCGTCACTTTGAGATCAAAATCACTCGTCTCTTTTGATGTATCCCTTGTATTGTAACATTTTCTTAACTTCCACTGCTATCAAGTGTATTATTTGTGCTCCCATATTAAGCTAGACCAATGTAGTCAAAATTGAGAAGTACTAAATTTGTTGTGCCACAAATAGCCAAATGTTGTTGTCTTTTTTATAAATAAGAAATAAAGGATCCATAGGTTCACCAAAAATGAAGCCACTTCAGAATGCCATTAAATGTATAAGTTTTACATCATATTTTCAATATAACTTCCAAAATTGAAATTTGTAATTCAATTTTCATTCACTTTCCAGGTATTTATTGGTTATTAGTACTACTGGAATCAATACTATTAGTTTTAAATTTATTTTAGAATTGAACTAATTTCTATAAATAATTATTCATTTTTTTCAATGTTAAAGTACTCAATTCTTAAATAAATAACATTAAAAATTTATTTAGATAAATTGTTTTTTTTGTGACCCTTTATTTACCGACTTCAACAATTTTTAAAAATGGTGACATCATCTTATTAGAGAATTAAAATTACAATGTCATTATTTATGGGCAAGGGCTATCCTCCCCACAAAATACACCACATACATCGCAGCCACCATCGCAAGCATCATGTTGACTATGATGTCATTCGGTGCCGCATGGTGCAATATTGTTTTGGACTAATTTTTTTTTGGGAGGGGAGTTGAAAAACACAGTGTGTTTTTCACTAGCATTGAAAAACACAGTGTGTTTTTCACCAACGCTTAGAGAGATCCAACAGGAGTCGAACCCGTGATTTGCATGTTCCAAACTCACCATGCCTACCAGCCCGCTTGCCGCCTACTACATGGTTCATCTGATTTGATAACACTTTGTTAAAAAAACAAGATACCACTGACGTGACCGCTAATGCGCGGGTCCCAGCCATGCATCTATATTCACAACTATAATTGATTTTTGTGGGTCACGCATAGGCATTCAATGCATTTTGTGTGGAGGAAAGCAATCGGCCTATTTATGTGGCTTGTGAAGGGTGCAGAGTTTGTCGAAGAAGTCATGTCAAAAGTTAGTGGCGATGCATTACCTATCATTTCAAAGTCATAAACACTATGAAATTATAAATATTTACAGATCTTCGTCCCATAATGACTACTCTATTTCAATGGGCTGTCTATCCGCCTCTGTCTTCTTGAGCATGTACGCATATTTCTAGCTGAGTCTGACATTGAAAAATGTCCCTAATACTTGTATCAGCATCACAGATGAGGCAACAAGAAAAAACATTAAAACACTTTCAAATATTGGCTGAATATGCGAAACATGGTCAAACATTCAATTCTTCCCCATTCTCCATTCCCACGCTTCTCTCCGCAAGCATTCCCCATCCTCCATCATAATGTTTTTGTTTAAATTTGGAGTCGAGGTATTTTTCGTAATTTGAATTGCTTACAATGCATAGAGGGTGGGATATATGTTGGAGGAATTTAAGAAAATTAGAGAAGACATTGAACAAGATGGGTAGCTACCATCACTCACGAGAGTCTTACGTGGATAAAACCTCTTTGATTCACTAGTTGTTGCAAATGATGTCCAACTTCTCTTGTTTAAATGGATTTTTCATAATACGTGGTGATGTGGCATTGAAGAAGCAGGTACAAATGCATGAAAGTGAGCACAAAGAGAAAACATATCTTCAACATCTAAGATTGCTTCAATCAACGACCACACACGGATTGGACTACATCCATTAGTATTTACTCTGTGTTGTTAGAAACGAAACCCAATTCTAACTTTGTAAACACCTTCGGCGTTATAGTTAATGATAGTGACAAGAAAGGACTACTCAAAAAAGTCGGTGCAAATTATGTGTTTCATTTGTAAGAATTAACCAGGGAGGTTGTTGTTCAATTGTTCCACTGCCTAGAAAACCACCATTTCCAATGGTCAGTTTGGTAAGCAGCTTCGTGAGGAACTTTACCTTCCCTGAATGCGCCCAAGCATTCCCGATGAAACCACTCACATCTACTTCTTATCTGTTGCCATGGGTTGAGTTCACAGAAATGAAATTTTTACAGACTTGGCATACATAATAATTTGGAGGATTTGTTTCACGAGGAGTGACAGGGATCTACCTTTGTTTCACGGCATGGAGTGACAGGGATCTGTGAAGGACGATGGCCTGCCGCATGTGGAAACATGGACGGTTTCCATGCAACTCCTCAAACACCACAAACAGGACACCAATGATCTAAGATCAGGGATTCAAACACCACACCAGCTCAGACACCATCACAACATGAACCTGCACGACTTCAACTCAACTCGTTTCAAGCTTAGACGATCTCCCAACGCGGACTACTACTGTATTACATAGATGCCTGAGAAATAAATAAACATTCACACAACCATTTTTGTTTTTTTTTGTCATTGACAGACGGAATGTCAGAATTGGCAAGACTGGGTCCATATACATTCCAACTGAAACACACGCCTTCGACGTAACTAGACTTTAACAACAACAGAATAAACAATATAAAAACTAAATTTAATACGTACTCAAGCTGTGTTACGCATGACTTATGGAGTGGTCAGTTTTTTTTAAAAGAAAAAATGGCACTGTTAATAACTTGAAATCAACGCAGGAAAGTAGAATAAATCTCTCATATACATGGATAGAGAAACATCACGTTGTTGGTGACACGATGCAGTCAGAATAATACAGTGATTTTAAAGATCATCCAGGTATACAGGTGAACATGCACATGTCTACGCTGCTCATAATTATTCAAGAATATGCATAGTTCTGAAGACTGCGTCTCTGCACGGTCATGATTTCTGGATTCTTGGCGCGTTCGACCCGGCGAAAGATATCTGCAAAAACTACAAGTACATGATGTGAATGAATCCTCCACTGCGTAACACGGTGCCGTTGTTACAGTACTTAATTCACGCTGATTTAAAGCTGATAATCCGCGTGTATGGGCGTTCTACTGCCATTTGGAGGCCCACCTTTTTATGGGAATGAGAGTGATGTTTGCAGAGGGAATCGAGCTGCTAGGAAGAATGCCCATTGCAGCGATGGGATGCGGTCTCACCAAAAACAAAATTCATATGCATCATTGAGCTTTTCGTCTTCTTTTTCAAGATCTCCGGACTCCTGATAATCATGACATTGCAAGTACTGGATATTCCTGCCTATTAGGAAGCAATTGGATCGGTATCAATTAAGTTTTCGAAGTGATAGAGTTTAAATAATAGATATTTTATAAAAAATATACCCGCAGCAATACAAATTTTGTATATTCCAAACATATAACTTGAAAATTTTGATTTAAAATTGATATAATATTATAATGAAACCACCATTTAAAATGACTACCCCGTTCAAAAAAAATTGACGGACAGGGCTAAGCATCAAATCTCAGCCCTAATTGCTGTAAAACATCGTATAATTAATATGTTGAGATATGAGTCTCTTGTGTTTGTTGAATTTTTTGTTTATGATTTATGTGTAAAAAATAATAGATCCAGTACTTTTGTGTTTGTTCCTAATACTAAAACTTGATAAAAACAAATTTATGATATGGTAAATATTGTTGAAGTTGATTTATTTTAGGAAATAGATAAAATTTAGAGATGAAAATTAGGAGACTGAAAAAAGTAGCTGTGACACTTGACTTGGCACCTACATGGCGATCGAATGGTACCACATTAGTACTAAAAATGTGTTACATATTGGTTGAGTCATTTGATATACTTATGTCGTTTCATATGTTTATTCTTAGGGAAAGTGGCCTTTGAAATTGATATAAAATATCAAATTTGAAATGTATCGTAAAAATGGTTGGACCTAAACTTGTACGCGGGTTATCTACAAGTTGAACAACTACTGGATCGCCTTATGATTGGCTACTTTACATGTTTCTTTGGTACAAATTATACAATAATTTATCATTTGTACAACTACTTTTCATTTAAATTTATTGAAGTATTAGCTATCCCCCTAAGTAACAAGCAAGCCATTCCAACACAAATTTAATATTTAAAATAAAAAAATATGACACTTTAAATTTGAAAAAATATTATTTATACCAAAAACATTAACAGTTATTTGAAAAAATATTATTTATACCAGAAATATTAACAGTTAATGAATAAGATGTCCTTTAAAACATTGAATCTAATGTAAACCCCTTAATTTCACTGACTTCAAAGTTAAAATCTTACAATTTTAATTTAATAACCATTTTCAAATTCTAAATTTATTTTTTTGCCATCCAAAATCCATCGATATATTCTTTTGACTTCAATTAACCAATCAAATCCATAAATGGCCAAAGTTTGATATAGACAAATCATTGACAACTTCAAAGAATCTGAATGTGAACATCTAAACCAAAGTCATTGAAAATCATTGAAACTTGGATATAAATAGTTTTTTGCAATGGAGACTATAAATTCACACAATCCATAATATTGAGAGAAATTTTAAATGAAAGTTGTGTTAAAATAAGCATCAGTTAGATGGATTTAAGTAATGAAAAACTGGAGCCTGAAAAGTCAGACCATAGGTTGAAACTCCAAAATATTGAATAAATTATTATTAGAAGGAGACTCACCAATATATATATATATATATATATATTTGAAAAAAAAATAGTAAAAACTGAAACACGTTTTCTCAATTACTGTGTGCAGATGCATAATATTAAAATTTTAAACTAAAAAATTAAATAAAAATTAAAGAATTGATTTTAAAACTAAATATTATTATTAAAATTACGAAGATACGAACCTTTTATAAAACCCTTTAAAATTAACCTAAAGTTTGATAGAATAAATTCCCTCTTATAAATAAAGAAAGTTATAAAGAGGTTCGTCAACAAAAATTCAATTTAAAAAATATCTAAATCTTGTGTAAAAAGTCCATAAGTCCTATAGACTAAATTAATGACTTTGCAAAACTATTAAGAGATACATCTCTTCAAACCCTTTTAAGCACTGATACTCAGGTAAATCGCTTCTATGTGGGACTAAAATTAATATAAGATTTCATAAGGACCCATCAAAAATATGATTTTGTGAATACAATAATACAAGATGAAGGAAAGATCTTCCAATGGAGGCTGTATAATAAATGGTGATGTTGTCATGCTCCACCACTTCAAGTCACCTCGATATAATATGGGGGTCTCAATATGTCATTGTAATTATTTTATTATTTAGTTATTATGGTGGAATTGAATGCTCAGAGAAAATAAAACTGACAAATCACTCAATCATGATTTAATAGTATGGAAAAAGATTCATTGAAAATAACAAAGAGACAAACAACATAGTCTATAAAGATCATCTATGTGTTTCCTAGATTTGTTGCTCAATGAATTAAAACCAACAAAAAAAATATCTTATACAAATATACAAACCCATTTATTGAATTCACATTTTCACCGTCACTTGGAGATCAAAATCACTTCTCTCTTTTGATATATCCCTAGTGTTATAACATTTTCTTAACTTCCATGGCTATCAAGTGTATTATTTGTGCTCCAATATTAAGCTAGACCAATGTAGTAAAAAATGTGAGGTACTAAATCTGTTATCCCACAAATAGCAAAATGTTGTTGTCTTATTTAGAAATAAGAAATAAAAGATCCATAAGTTCACCAAAAAGCAAGCCACTTCAGAATGCCACTAAATGTATAAGTTTTAAATCATATTTTCATAAATAATTTTAATATAACTTCCAAAAGTGAAGTTTGTAATTCAATTTTCTTTCACTTCCAGGTATTTATTGGTTATTACTACTATTGGAATCAATACTATTAATTTCAAATTTATTTTAGAACTGAATTAATTTCTATAAATAATTATTCTGTTTTTCCAATGTTAAAGTACTCGATTCTTAAATAAATAATATTAAAAAATCATTTAGCTAAATTGTAATTAGTTACAAATAGTGACTTTTTATTTACCGACTTCAACAACTTTTTAAAATTGGTGACATCATCTTGTCAGAGAGTTAAAATTCCAATGTACTATTTATGGGCGAGGGCTAGAGGGCTATCCTCTCCACAAAATGCATCACATACATCGCAGCCACCATCTCAAGCATCATGTCGACCATGGTGTCATTCGGTGCCACATGGTACAATATTGTTTCAGACTTAGTTTTTTTTGTGGGGTGGTTGAAAAACACATTGTATTTTTCACCAGCATTGAAAAACATTTTTTTTTTTTCACCAGCATGTAGAGAGATCCAACAGGAGTCAAATCCATGACTTGCATGTTCCAAATGCACCATCCCCACTAACCCACCTACTACATGATTCAATTTGATTTAATAACACTTCGTTAAAACAATAAGATACAACTAATGTGACCGCAAATGCATGGGTCCCACCAATGCATCTGCATTCATGAGTATGGTTCATTTTTATGGGTTGCACATGGGCATTCAGTGCATTTTGTGTGGATGAAATCTTTCAGCCTATTTATGTGGCTTGTGAAAGGTGAAGAGTTTTTCATAGAAGTCATGCCAATATTTAGTGGGGATGCATTACCTATCATTTAAAAGTCATAAATACTATGAAATTATAAATATTTACAAATATTTTTTCCATAATGACTACTAGAGGGGAGGCGTTGCGGAAGCCCCTATATATAGCTCGATTCGTTGTGTTCTCTCTTCAATGCATGTTATGCTTTATGGATGTAACCTTTGGTGTTTGACCCATATTCGAGTGGGAGACGACGAGTGAGTTTAGGCCCCAGAGTGGAACATTTCAGATTCTGATTGGATCCACTTGGCCTAGGGTCCTCCATCGGGGTTATAGAAGTGATTTGCAAGACATTGTTAGAGGGGAGGCGTTGCGGAAGCCCCTTATATATAGCTCCATTCATTGTGTTCACTCTTCAAAGTATGTTATGCTTTACGGATGTAACCTTTGGTGGTTGACCCATATCTGATTGGGTGATGACGAGTGAGTAAAGGCCGCAGAGTGGAACGTTTCAGATTCTGATCGGATCCACTTGGCCTAGGTTCCTCCATCGGGGTTATGGAAGTGATTTGCAAGACATTGCTAGAGGGGAGGTGCTGCGGAAGCCCCCTGTATATAGCTACGGTTCGTTGTGTTCTCTCTTCAACGCATGTTACGCTTTATGGATGTAACCTTTGGTGGTTGACCCATATCCGAGTGGGCGACGACGAGTGAGTTTAGGCCGCTGAATGGAAAGTTTCATATTCTGATCAGATCCACTTGGCCAAGGGTCCTCCATCTGGGTTATGGAAGTGATTTACAAGACATTGCTAGAGGGGAGGTGCTGCAGAAGCCCCCTGTATATAGCTCCATTCATTGTGTTCTCTCTTCAACGCATTTTACACTTTACAGATGTAACCTTTGGTGGTTGACCCATATCTGTGTCTATCTTTGATAGCTTACTCCGAAGATATCTTGAGCATGTACTCATATTTCTAGTTGAGTCATACATTGAAAAATGTCCATAATACTTGTATCAACATCACAAATGAGGCAATCCGAAAAAGAATTACAAACACTTTCAAATCTTGTCTAAATATGCAAAACATGGTCAAACATTCAATTCTTCCTCATCCTCCACTCTTGTGCTCATCCCCATCCTCCATTCCATTGCTTTTTTGCACAAGCATTCCTACAACTTGTTGGCGAAGCTCAGGATTTCATCATCGGCTGAAGCATAATTAGGGGTGAAAAATATCATGGTGGAATAAACATTACATCAAACTAAACAATTGAATACAAAAAAATAACAAGGGAACAATTTTCCCGCCTGTTGATGATTTTCCCTCCTATGAATCTTTAGAACAATTTTCAATCTGAAATTGTAAATTACAGATCTCCTGAATCAACTACAAGATCTTCCATAATGGTCTTGGAAACAAAATGACATTTCTCTCTTCATAGCCTGAAGCTTGTCATATTTATCCCCATCATCAATGTTGAGCCTATCGTTCCTATGGGTTTAGCTTGGAAGAAATTCCTATAAATAAAATTGAAATAAAGAGTAGATTTAGTGTGTGTGCACTAGACAACCAGGATCTCTAATTTTTTTTGGATCTGACATAGTCTTCATTTATAATGGATTGAGAAGAGTGGCATTGTATAATCCACCAAACCACCCTCACAATGGGTCCCTCAGTTCCATATTAAACTCAACCATGACTAGTTCTCCTCAGCTTTCACATGTAGAACCATAAGAAATTTGATGGCTTCTTTCTGAATTTCTAATTCTAATTGATATGCTAGATTAATTGGAGAATGGTCTATCTTGTTGTTCGTAAATATTTTATTGAATAGACAAATGGGTGCCCATAATATATATATTTTTAATGATGATTTGTACAGCTAATTTGAATTGGCTTGAAGATTCAAAGCTTCATAGACCATCATCTGTAACGCCCACATTTTACACACACAAATACAACACACATAAAAAAAAAGATTTTTTTTTTCAGCATACATTACTTGATACATAACATCATATATGAAACAAATGAAGCACATTAAAGCCACATTTCCAAAATTATAAAGTACCACAATGACCCACTACAATATACACTTACTCACAAGCACTTCCCACAACACATCATTGTTCATGGAGAAATATTTATTACAATACTATTTTTATTAGTTTACTATAATTGTCTGAAGGACACATAACATGGGACCCTTCATTCCTTTACAACTACGCTACCTATTTTTGTTTAACATTCCACCTATAGTGGTTCATTTAGAATTCACTCATTTCTCTTGTATAAATAACTTTATATACCATGATTGTGATTAAGAACACATATACACACATGCGTCTTCTAATATTCGACTTAAGGATTTGTTTAAGAGATCCGTGTTTACTTGGTTTGGAAAAATACTCTCTTTATAAGGAGGAAAACTTATAGGAAGAAAAAGGAGGGTTACTAGATCAATACAAAACCTATCACGAGTTCATTTTATAACATTGTTTAATAATAACAATACACTCTTTTCATCTTCTAGTTAATTATAACCAACTATATAGGTTAACTAATTAAGTTGTATCATTCTTGATTCACAATCTATTGCGCCGATTAGGAATTCATATTTTCACAATCATAGTGCACATGTAAGGGTACATTACACTTGTGTTCCCATTGTAGAGATTTTTCTTTGAATTTAAGTGACAAATTTCACATTTCAAACTACTTTTGTTTCATCATTTTAATGATTTATTCCTAATAGCAATGGGTTAATTACATGTTTCGACCATGTATTCTACTTCTTGAGTGATTCTCATATTAATATATCCATATCTAAGCGAAGGATTCTACTAACTTTTACAATTCCAACTAGAGTGCAATTTCCAAAACTTGAAAGACCTTGGCTAGAGATGAATTTATCCCATTCTCAAGGCTATATTTTATTGTTTCATTAACATCGTTGTGTAATCCACATTTATGCCAATAAAGCATGTGATCATGCATCATATTTGGTTTTTCAATTTATTAGGTTGTTGTATTAGTCATGGAGCTCTACTCTATTACATTTATTTTATGATCACATTTGACATTTTAGTTGGTTTTGACATCATTCAATGGTGTACCAATTTTTTGTAGAGGTCATTTATTATTTTAATCTTATTTACCCTTTTACTAACTACATTTACATGGTTACTTTGGTCCTATATTTAACATCATTTTGGAACAAATGTAATTCCTATAACACTTACGTTTATTTGATTTTTAAATTTTACCTTTGCTATACAAGGAGAACGATTGTGAGATCAAGGAAGAAATTATTAAGATTTAAGGGTGATTTAGATTCAAAATTCCTCTTCCCATAAAAATATTTACATCATAGTAAACTATTTTTCCTATTACAATTTGTTATAATTCAACTGTTAGTTTAAGTAGATTTATTCTTTACATGTTTGTAGCGACCCAAAAATTCACACATGAACAACACAGTAAAAGACAGGATAATTTTTTCTTTGACTTGCTTCCACACATAACACGACACAACATGTCGTCACAAAGTTACAACCAACTCTGGGAACCACTTGTTACGGGGATGACCACAAGGTCAGCACGGAAACGTTCACACCCAAAAGGATAATACACTTTTTCTTTTTGACATGACAACATAGAAGTCCAACCACAGAACACACTTACAGTTAGGGCCATCCACAATGAGATATTCTTGAGGGTTATTTATTTTAAAAAGACATCTTGCAATTCTTAGCTTACGTTTTCAAGGAGGCTCAAGATATGATTCATACAATTCATCTTACCAAGCTAAGTTTATTCTTTTTACACTGAGTAATCATCTTTAAAACTTCTCTATTATGACATTTATTTGCTTAATTCGTTTATTTAGAGAAAGGGGTAATTTAATCCCACAAGGCCATCTATTTACACTTACGCTACTAGAACTTGTTCATGCCCATATGACAACATGGGTTTGCGTTCAACACACTTAAGAGAAGAAAGACAAAGCACCTTGGAAATAGGTTAGAGGGAGAAGGTTGAGTTGGAATCATCTTCAAGACCTCATTAGCTATTACCAAGATATAATTGAAACTTGAAAACTTAACCAGAATTATTAAAGATTTTACTTGGGCTTTACTAAATGAGTTTTATAAAAATAAAACAATTTACCTTCCAATGGCTGAGAGATAGATTGTGTGGTTTCTAAAGTGTTATCTCCTGCTTATTAAATCTTATTATTTTCCAAAACTAACCATAGATTTCCCTTAAGTTCATTTAAGAATTTCACCAAGAAAGGGATAGTGTTCATTAGTGTAGCTAGGGATATCAAGTTATATAATGTTACTTAACAAAGGATAGTTTCATCTTTGATCACTTATGGAATTACATGCTCTCAAGTTGGTCACCTCTACACTAATTTATTTGCAATATAAATTTTTAGTTTAACTTCTATAAGTATTAAACAACCCATTTTATTTTACTTATAACACACTATTACTAAGCCTTAGAAAGATTTAACTCAACATTTAATCGTAGGGGTAAAGTTTAACAATACTCATTTACGAAAACGAAAAATAAGGTTACATCAACTCTTAGAATACCGATAATCCATTAAGGTCACTCAACAAGTGGTAATCCAACTTTTCTTATATTTTCCAAGATAGACAGACAATTCAAGGTTCCAAAGTTAAGACGACATAATCCACGATACAATATACTAAGACATTGATCCTCTTCTAAATTTTCCACTAGATGTTATCAATAGTTGAACAATATAAAAAGGATTCATGCAAAAGAACTTCTCAACTGAGGTTGATGTAAAAATCTACAAGTCTATCCCTCATCTACTCGCAAAAATCCATCTGCAACAAATTTTTCCACAAGAGTCAGTTCGCGAGAACTGAGCAAGATAAGGCTACACAAAACCACCATAACTATTATCTAACAATACCACAAAAAGGAAGCACTTTATTACAAGAATTGGGTCAAACCTCTAAACACTATCAACACATAAAGTTATAATAAAGTCTCCATCATGCCAATCAAAGAAGGAGAAGACCTTGTACTTCAGTTAGGAGTAAAAGCAACGAAAGTATAGCAATCGTATGAGAATGGCCCTTGGCCCTATAAGGAGAAATAAACAATCTAGCAAAAACATAATTCCCATCAAGTAAGTAATTAAATAATAATTACAAGATTGAGATTTGATATATAGACCAACCATCTAGAAATTTATCAAAGGTACCAAACGCATAGGCTAAAATAATATATTTCTAAAAGAACAAGAGTTGATCGGCCCAAGAAAGGGGAACCACGGGTTTCAAAAATTAACACAAAAAGCCATGTATAATCGAGTTTCAAACCGGAAATCAAATAGAGTATACACACAACATAAGTTTCGAAGTGAAGGCAAAGTATACTAGTTTTGACCATTAACTCCAAGATATTTTCCAATCATTCAAGAAGGGCCAATGTCTTACAGGCTAGTAGCAAACACGCGAGAGAAGAAGGGAGTTCCGTCAAACAAGAGTATACAATAATGTCATCAACAAATTTTATAACACTAAAGATTTGCAAACCTCCACAACAATTCTAATGTTTGGTTAATTTAAAATAAATTACCTATTTCCCAAAACAACAATATTTTAAGGCAACCCTTGGTAACACAGTCAACCGTCACACATAGATACAAACATAATTTCTAAGTGACATTATCAAAACAAAACCTTCCGCTATGAATCCATAAGACTATCAAATGAAAGATGAGTTTTTTTTTTTTTTTTTCCGAAGATTAATCACATTTAAGGAAATTTCCATCACAAAATATTAAGGTAATTACGTGCATAAAAACCGACCAATATTAATTAATAGCGTTAACACTACAAAGGAGAAATAATGCAAGTTAGGAAAAATAGAAGAGCGCCATCAACAATAATTCTGAGAGGGGGATTAGACCAAAACTATTCTAGTGTCAATGAGGTACTGGATTCGCACAATGAAACCTCGAGCTTAGTTGATCCGAAAAGCTAGTTATGGTTCAAGTTGATAGGGATGGTCAAGGTACTTCTTGAGGATGGCCTTAAAAGCCTAGAAACAAGATGAAAGATAATATAAGAGTCTAAACACGCGAGACGGAAAACACATTGCACACAAACCTTTTCATTCTACAAGTTTTAATAACAAAACTCTAAGCTGGCTAGCCCAAGCATTGATCACACTAATCCTACAACCTTTCTTTCTCGATGCCAAAAGGTTATCAAAGGGACTTGCGAAGGAGCTAACAAAAAATGTCAAAAGACAAACTTGGGTGCTAGGGAGGGGCTTCATAGTTATCATAAACTTACTTCCATGATAACGAAAATACTAGTTTGATCAACATAATAACTTGCAACTCAATCGCAGAGAAGAATTAATACATAAACAAACAGACGAAGGTCTATCACTCGAGCAAGAGAAAACATAACACCTAGAGGAGAGGGCACACGCATCCTTTTGACCAACATACTGACAATGATAAAAGCTAAAACAATAAGAAAACAAGCAGAAAGGGGAAACCTCCCATCATGACATCCAACTGACAAGTTCAATGCAAGGGAAAAAGTGGTTCGATTTCACAATAATTTTAAATATAATAACAGTAGAAAAGTGTAGAAATATCTTTCCTTTTTTCTCCAGATTCAAAAGGTTTCATGGACACCGCCCGGACCAGCAACAACAATCCTCAGGTCGAATCTCCCCTTTTATAGGTTGGGCACTCAAGCTCCATTCTCATCTATGTTGGCAGCCTGGGCAGAGAGCTCCATTTTAGCCAGGAAACGTCGAATGGAAAGATACTTTCCAACATCTCAGGTGCTGTCAAGACTACGGTATGCACAAAAACTTCAGACAGAATCTTAGTACTAACCCATGGGTCAATTTTTTTTGTAGATTCACCTGGAAGCGGCTTAAAACCAAGCATCCATCCTTCAAGAAAAACCACCATTGTGATTTGTTGGAGTGGAAGAATAGAGCCTTAAGAATATTGTCTCCAAAGAGATCTTGACAATGATAGTCTTTCTACTTTTAAATCTCCAAAGGTCCCTCAACTTCACAAGGCCATGTAGAAGGATTTGCCCTATCACCCCGCAATCATAATAAGCAGACTTGCATCATAACGAGGTACCTTAGCCTTTGTACCTCTTTTCACTAGGCTACATGAGGTCTTCAAAGTATTTGCCATCCCAAAAGCTAAATCATGGCTTCCTGCATTACTTTCCCGTAGCTCCAAAAGGGCATTTTCTGAATTCTCAGCTACAAGCTTTGCCTGATTAGCTTTTGTCAAATAGAAGTCATCAATGGATATTGAGGCAACCTTCCTGCCAACGTTAAAGATGGGGCACCAGAGAAGGACAGAGAGAATCCACACAGCATGCAAAATGCTACAGAATGCCACAAGGATCATCGAAATGTAAGAATACGCAAAATGAAATTTGCTTCATGAATATTCTGATATGAAACAGATCCACCTCTATGAGATCCTCTTCCATGAGTTACATTGTAAAACAAGTAAGGTCTCAATAGAGAATCTTTGTAAATAAATTTCATTAGGTCTCCTGGTAACACTCTCACTATCACATAGTCGATTTTGATAAAAATATCTTGAAGGAGAAACCCGAATCTGAGGATGCATTTGATACTGCACAGATATCAACATAGTTGGACAACCTACTTGATGGAAGTGCTCACAAAGGCTTCTACTATACTGCAACATGCCTGCCGCCTGGCCCTAAAAAGAACTGTTGCAGGCTGTTGCTGTGGATCCCCGACAAGAACACACCACTCGCAGCACCCAATGAAAGTGGAGGTAACACCGCCTACTTCACTAGCTTGAAGCTTCATGTGTAAAACCACATGCGCACAGGGAGGAACCAGGAAGAAAAACGCCATGACAAAGATTTTGTTGGCCTCTCTATCCACACGAGACCAGGAAAAAAATGCCCCTCAGATCAAATCAATATCCCAAGCAGGCAGTCAAGGGACGTAAGAGATTTGCAAATCACAGATTGATAAATGAAGGTGGGGTGGCTGGCAGAGGTAAGGCCAGTGGGAGATGGCCACCGCACCAAGTCTACGATGGTAGAAAGGGGTGATGGGATGGTAGAGCCTTAGGCACAAGAACCTAAAATTTTGATTTTAATTGGGAGTCTACTCCAACATGTCGCCACACACCTACCCCCCCTTCTTTCCAAGCAACCATGGCATTCCTTTAGTTTATTTATAGATTTACTTATATTTTATTTCATTTGTAAACTTATGCATTTTCATATCTATACATGTATATATATAAATATATATATTTATTTAAAGAATAATAAACCAAACGTGCCCGTTTGCCTTAAAAAAAATGCAAACCGAAAAGAATGCCAGCAACCTATGAATAACTCATTAAAATATTAATAATGTCGACAGAAAAGATCGACAGCTCACTAATAGACGACAATGATCCCTGGACTATTCAAAACAATCCCCCTTTTTGTAAAAACAAAAATAAAAATCTCTTTTTTAAAAGGGACATACCTAAAATACTAACCATCATGATCATACCGCGATAGCTGTCTACCAGGCATTCGAACATGCAAATTTCCAAAAAATAGGTTCAAAAAGTAATGGTTGCCGCGGAGGCCCCAGCACAGGAAGCGTCAACAATGACATGACGGGGGGGCATTACAAATTAGAGGTTACACTCAAGTTGAACATTAGGAGCTAAAGACTACCACTTAGCAATCAAGACTTGATGATTAACCCCTTCTTTAGCGGCAGGACAGGGTAGGTCCAACAACATGATTAGACAAAATAGCTAGAAGAAATGCTATAGAGATACTTCAATATAAAATATCGATGATTATCAAAATTAAGGTAACCAATAATAATACTGTATAAAATAAGGGCCAATCGATCATTGAAATTTTAATAACATCATTAGAACATTACATATTATAATTATATATATAATTTCTACCCACACTAATATTGACCAACGATTGAGCTTAATAATGCGAAGGTGCTACAAGATCCCCTTGTAAAAGGATAACGCACTTTTAGGACATTACACAGTCCAAGGGACAAAGGGAGGTGTCGATAACTACTCCTTTCAACCTACGCCAGAAGGAGAGGGGAGGTGCTAAAACATCGCTGAGACATGGTCTAAGATAGATTAAGAATTACACAAATAAACGTTCGACGAGAAACAATCGGAAAGGTCACTATGCCAAGAACCTAGGTAACATTACCAAATGGGGCATTACATTCTCCTCCCCTTAAGAAAGGATCGTCCTCGATGCGACATAACACAGAGGAAAAGAAATGGTACGTAACCAAGAACAGGTAAAGGAGAAATTACACCCTATGGTTTAAAATTTTCAGGATGATTAAAGCACGGTCCACAAAGTAGCCTTAGGAACATTTGGTAGAAATTTTAACTTTCAAGGTTCTGTGAAGATTGGAGGAGTTCCCTCTTATTTATTATTTATTAGTTCCTTTCCATTAGAATTATTCTTAGTTTAATTTCTTTTAAAATTTCATCACATGAAGAGTTTTGGTTTATTTGTCTTATTGTGGGTGCCCAACATGAACTGCTAACACAACACCCTATCAGGTTCAAAAGGCACTACAGATTCACAAGCACACAAGTATATACTTCAAGATTGTATTACACCACAAAAAGGTTACTCAAATACGGAATAAAATAGGCACATTCTACATAACATAGTACTGGTCACACATCTATGACTGACATATTAAATACTACTTGAACAAAAGAGTACTACAATCCACCAGACATTTTCCTCAATTTGCATCAGATGAAAAATTCACATAACACCAAACATGAATGCTACAGGTACATAGCGTCCACAAGGGAATCAATGACATATCCACAACATCACAACACATATCCATCTGACATGAGTAACACATACATCAAAAGACCACTACCAAAACATCACAATAACTCAACATATATCCCGAAACATCAACCATACACACAATCATCATCTTATGCCTCCCTCAAGTCTCTTATGCCTCCCTCAAACTTATGCCTCCCTCAAGTCTCTTATGCCTCCCTCAAACTCTTATGCCTCCCATCAAGGAGGCCGGTTGACCCTATGGCCTAAGACACATAGAGTTCGAACACTCCTAACCCAAGTGACATAATAACTTACGTGGTTCAACAACCCACTAGTTATCTGTAACTCCTTGGAGCGTACCCCCATACAACGAAGTGGGTCCATAGGTCTAACCATTCCATGGTGCATCTTATGACCCTATTCCACACATGATGACAATAGAACAGCACAACAATCCAATCTAAGTGCCAAGTGGAAAAGTACAAGCCTTGGTCCAAGGCAGTAAAATGTCTAGAAATTTAAAAGAAGGCCCAAAATGCAAGAAAAATAAATGGCCAAATAGCCATTGTTAGTGTCAAAATCCACACGTTAGTGCCAAAACCAAGGAAATGCCCAAAATTGTAAAGCATGGAAATCAAGAAAAGTTGCTGGTCCTTACAAAATAAAGTAAAAAGCTCAATTTACGAATAAAATCAACTTATAATAATGTCACATTACAATAACTGTGTGTCCTTATCTAGCCACCAAATGGGTATTCAATGAGTTGCTAGCACTCGGAACATCGAGCCTCAGCTCATAAAATACATATCAATAATACAACTGTCATCACCTCTATCTGAATCATCCTATCACCACTTCGACAAGGCTAAAACATAGTCATAATTGCACTTAGGTTGCGTACATACAACCACATAGGGAGAGAGGGAAAGAATCACAGGTTGTTATCTACTAAACATGAAGTTTTGGCTCGAGTTATTGACCCATGGTACACCATTCCTCACTCTCAACATACACTTCTACCGATTATCCCTCAGGTGTCGGTTAGCGTAAGGTTCACAACATAACATGTAACTACATCACTAACACAATGGTGGTACATATACAAGGTAGATCACAAACATACATTCACCTAGGTGTAACACACCATGTTTACCACATTCTGCACCCAAAGTGCAATGACCATAGTTTTTGATAGGGTTCATACACTCACTGTATGAGCCTAAATCACAACATTTGAAGCATTACATATTTACATACATCATACTTATGATGAACGATAGTAACATCACAACATAACATCCATTGCTACATAGCAAGGTGATACACACATTTCATCAAAAACATGCATAAAAACATCATGATATAACTACATTTCTTTTAACATCAATCTTGTCATACAACACATTGATACACCTACATATCAGTAATATATCACAATGCTCCTCTTCGCTATGTCATCCACATTATAATTCTTTTCTATCACACCACAAACAGTAATTCACACGTGAAATCTTCATAGAATCCACAAGAAGGAGAGATAATACTCCCCATCCCCAACATATCAACATGATGGATTTCAAACACGCACTGAGTGACATACACATTGAGCCCCTGCTTTCACAATATCACAATTACGATAATGGATCAATATCACGCTTAATTCTACATTACTCTTCCAATATCTACCACCATCATGCAACAGCATCATCTCCATGTAACACTATCATGTACAACCATCATCATCATGTAATACCATCACCATCTCCAATTTGGCCCATAGGTTCGAGAGCATGAACCTATGCTCTGATACCAAGTGTAACGACCCAAAAAATATCACACATGAACAAACACAGTAAAAGATAGGATTTTTTTTTTTTGAATTGCTTCTACATATAACATGACACAGCATGTTGTCACAAAGTTATAACCAACTCTGGGAAACCACTTGTTACAGGGATGACCACAAGGTCAGCATGGAAATGTTCACACCCAAAAGGATGATACACTTTTTTCTTTTTGACAAGACAACATAGAAGTCCAACCACAGAACACACTTACAGTTAGGGCCGACCTCAATGAGATATTCTTGAAGGTTATTTATCTTAAAAAGACATCTCGCAATTATTAGCTTACGTTTTCAAGGAGGCTCAAGATATGATTCATACAATTCATCTTACCAAGCTAAGTTTATTCTTTTTACACTGAGTAATCATCTTTAAAACTTCTCTATTATGACATTTATTTTCTTAATTCGTGTATTTAGAGAAAGGGGTAATTTAATCCCACAAGGCCATCTATTTACACTTACGCTACTAGAACTTGTTCATGCCCATATGACAACATGGGTTTGCATTCAACACACTTAAGAGAAGAAAGACAACACCTTGGAAAAAGGTTAGAGGGAGAAGATTGAGTTGAAACCATCTTCAAGACCTCATTAGTTATTACCAAGATATAATTGAAACTTGAAAACTTAACCAGAATTATTAAAGATTTTACTTGGGCTTTAATAAAGAGTTTTATAAAAATAAAACAATTTACCTTCCAATGCTGAGAGATAGATTGCGTGGTTTCTAAATTGTTTTCTCCTGCTTATTAAATCTTATTATCTTCTAGAACTAACAATAGATTTCCCTTAACTTCGTTTAAGAATTTCACCATGAAAGGGATAGTGTCATAAGTGTAGCTAGGGATATCAAGTTATATAATGTTACTTAACAAAGGATAGTTTCATCTTTGATCACTTATGGAATTACATGCTCTCAAGTTGGTCACCTCTACACTAATTTATTTTCAATATAAATTTTAGTTTAACTTCTATAAGTATTAAACAACCCATTTTATTTTACTTATAACACACTATTACTAATTCTTAGAAAGATTTAACTCAACATTTAATCGTAGGGATAAAGTTTAACAATACTCATTTACGAAAACGAAAAAAGGTTACATCAACTCTTAGAATACCGATAATCCATTAAGGTCACTTAACAAGTGGTAATCCAACTTTTCTTATATTTTCCAAGATAGACAGACAATTCAAGGTTCCAAAGTTAAGACGACATAATACACGATATAATATACTAAGACATTGATTGTCTTCTAAATTTTCCACTAGATGTTATCAATAGTTGAACAATATAAAAAGGATTCATGCAAAAGAACTTCTCAACTGAGTTTGAAGTAAAAATCTACAATTCTATCCCTCATCTACTTGTAAAATCCATCTGCAACAAATTTTTCCACAAGAGTCAGTTCGCGAGAACTGAGCAAGATAAGGCTACACAAAACCACCATAACTATGATCTAACAATACCACAAAAGGAAGCACTTTATTACAAGAATTGGGTTAAACCTCTAAACACTATCAACACATAAAGTTATAATAAAGTCTCCATCATGCCAATCAAAGAAGGAGAATACCTTGTACTTCAGTTAGGAGTAAAAGAAACGGAAGTATAGCAATCGTATGAGAATGGCCCTTGGCCCTATAAGTGGAAATAAAAAATCTAGCAAAAACAGAATTCCCATCAAGTAAATAATTAAATAATAATTACAAGATTGAGATTTGATATATAGACCAACCATCAAGAATCTATCCAAGGTACCAAACGCATAGGCTAAAATAATATATTTCTAAAAGAACAAGAGTTGATTGGCCAAAGAAAGGGGAACCACGGGTTTCAAAAATTAACACAAAAGCCATGAATAATCGAGTTTCAAACCAGAAATCAAATAGAGTATACACACAACATAAGTTTCGAAGCGGAGGAAAAGTATACTAGTTTTGACCATTAACTCCAAGAGATTTTCCAATCATTCAAGAAGGGCCAATGTCTTACAGGCTAGTAGCAAACACGCGAGAGAAGAAGGGAGTTCCGTCAAACAAGAGTATACAATAATGTCATCAAAAAAATTTATAACACTAAAGATTTGCAAACCTCCACAACAATTAATGTTTGGTTAATTAAAATAAATTACCTATTTCTCAAAACAACAGTATTTTAAGGCAACCCTTGGTAACACAGACAACCGTCACGCAAAGATACAAAAATAATTTCTAAGTGACATTATCAAAACCAAACCTTCCGCTACGAATCCATAAGACTGTCAAATGAAAGATGAATTTTTCACAATGATTAATCACATTTAAGGAAATTTCCATCACAAAATATTAAGGTAATTACGTGCATAAAAACAGACCAATATTAGTTAATAGCGTTAACATTACAAAGAAGAAATAATGCAAGTTAGGAAAAAAATAGAAGAGCACCATCAACAATAATTCTGAGAGGGGGATTAGACCAAAACTATTCTAGTGTCAATGAGGTACTGGATTCGCACAATGAAACGTCGAGCTTATTTGATACGAAAAGCTAGTTATGGTTCAAGTTGATAGGGATGGTCAAGGTACTTCTTGAGGATTACCTTAAAAGCCTAAAAACAAGATGAAAGATAATATAAGAGTCTAAACACGCGAGACAGAAAACACATTGCACACAAACCTTTTCATTCTAAAAGTGTTAATACCGAAACTCTAAGTTGGCTAGCCTAAGCATTGATCACACTAATCCTACAACCTTTCTTTCTCGATGCCAAAAGGTTATCAAAGGGACTTGCGAAGGAGCTAAAAAAAAACGTCAAAGACAAATTTGGGTGCTAGGGAGGGGCTTCATAGTTATCGTAAACTTACTTCCATGATATCGAAAATACTAGTTTGATCAACATAATAACTTGCAACTCAATCGCAGAGAATAATTAATACATAAACAAACATACAAAGGTCTATCACTCGAGCAAGAGAAACATAACACCCAGAGGGGAGGGCACACACATCCTTTCAACCAATGTATAAATACAACAATAAAAGCTAAAACAAGAAGAAACAAGAAAAAAGGGGAGATCTCCCATTATGACACCCAACTGACAAATCAATGCAAGGAAAAGTGGTTTGATTTCGTAATAATTTTAAATATAATAACAGTAGAAAAGTGTAGAAATATCTTGCCTTTTTCTCCAGATTCAAAAATGTTTCATGGACAACGCCCGGACCAGCAACCGCATTCCTCAAGTCAAATATCCCCTTTTTATAGGCTGGGCACTCAAGCTCCATTCTCGTCTATGCTTAGCCTGGGCAGAGAGCTCCATTTTATAAGAAACGTCGAACGGAAAGAACGGTAGTCTTAGGTGCTATCAAGACTACGGTATGCACAATAACTTCAGACAAAATCTTAGTACTAACCTGTGGGTCAATTGTTTTTGTAGATTCACCTAGAAATGGCTTAAAACCAAATCGATGGGGGGAAAAAAAGGTAGGAATACGCAGTAAGGAAATTTGCTTCATGAATATTCTGATATGAAACAGATCCACCTATATGAGATCCTCTTCCATGAGTTACGTCGTAAAACAAGTAAGGTCTCAATAGAGAATCTTAGCAATAAAATTCATCCGGTCTCCTGGTAACACTCTCACTATCACATAGTCGATTTTGATAAAAATATCTTGAAGGAGAAACCCAAATTTGAGGATGCATTTGATACTGCACAGATAACAACATAGTTGGATAACCTGCTTGTTGGAAGCACTCACAAAGGCTTCTACTATACTGCAACATGCCTGCTGCCTGGCTAAAAATCATTGCAGGCTGTTGCTGTGGATCCCCGACAAGAACACACTTCGTAGCACCCAAGGAAAGTGGAGGTAACGCACCTACTTCACTAGCTTGAAGCTTCATCTAAAACCACGCGCACAGGGAGGAATTACGAAGAAAAATGCCATGACAGAAATATTTTGATGGTCTCTCTGCCCACGCAACTAGGAAGGGAACACCTCTCACACGCCTCCACACGCAGTCCAACAAAGGAAAAACTCATGCGGTCAAAACAAGATAAAGAGAGCACGCAGCAAGGGACACAAGAGATTTGCAAATTACAGAAATGAATGAAGGTGGGGCAGCTGACAGAGGTAAGGCCAGTGGGAGATGGCCACGCACCAAGTCTAGATGGCAGAAAGGGGTGAGGGATGGTAGAGCCTTAGGCATAAAGAACCTAAAATTTTGATTTTAATTCAGTCTCCTCCAACCTGTGCCACACACCTACCCCCCCTTCTTTCCATGCAACCATAACATTCCTTTATTTATTTATTTTTTACTTATATTTTATTTCATTTCATCTTATTTTTATATCTATACATGTATATGTATAAATATATATATTTATTTAAAGAATAATAAACCAGTTAGTTTGGTTTAAAAAAAATGCAAACCGAAAAGAATACCAGCAACCTATGAATAACTATTAAAATATTAATAATGTCGACAGTCCAGATCGACACTAATAATAGATGAAAATGATCGACTATTCATAACAATCCCCCTTTTTGTAAAAACGAAAATAAGAATCTCTTTTGTTAAAAGGGACATACCCTAAAATACTAACTTGCCATACAAGCCGTCTACCAGGCTTCGAACACGCAAATTTCCATTAAATAGGGAAAAAGTAACAGTCACCGCGGAGGCCAGCACAGGAAGCGTCAGCAACGACACGAAGGGGGGGGAAACAAATTAGAGGTTACACTCAAGATGAACACGGAGCAAATACTACCGTGGTGCCAATACGGGCAACCCCTTCTTCAGCTCGGGACGGGGTTTGTCCAACAACACGATTAGACGAAACAAGTAGAAGAAATGCTATAGAGATACTGAATATAAAATATCGATGATGATCGAAATTAAGGTAAAATAATAATACTTATAAAATAAGGGCCGATCGATCATTAAATTAAAATAACATCATTACCATTACATATTATAATTATATATATAATTTCTACCCACACTAATATTGACCAACGATTGAGTTTAATAATGCGACAACAAGATCCCCTTGTAAAAGGATAATGCACAGGACATTACAAAGTCCACAAAAGGGAGGTGTCGATAATGACTCGAGGACGCCAGAAGGAGAGGGGAGGTGCTAAAACATCGCTGATACATGGTCTAAGACAACAAAATTACACACAGTCGTTCGACACCCAACAAGGGAAAGGTCACTACACCAAGAACCTGGGTAACCACCAAACGGGGCATTACAACGTCATAAATTTCTTTTTTTTGTTATATAAAATTTTGTGTTGGTTCAAATTTTTGATTTCTCCAAGAACAACTCGTATGTATTTATTATTAATTTTTTATACAACAAGAGAATGCCTAAATCAATTATGAAGACTTTAAGCATAATTTTATTCCTAAACAATATCTTATTTACTCTTTTTTCCCATTACTATGACATGGTTAATTTGGACTCTTATCGACATTTTTTTAGAACAATTGTAATTCAAATAACACATAATTTACACTTAGGGTTGTAAGACTATAAGGAGTAAGACCTTGCACAAGAAAACTCATTTCATTTTTCTTAGACATGCAAGTATTAAGTGTATATTGCAAGAGGGATATCCCAAATAATATTATGCATTAAAAAATCCTCCTAAGGACCTATTTCAATTGTGGGGTAAATACCCAAGTAATTTGAAATGTAGTCTTCACTCACATAATTTATATCTCACAAAAAATAAATTGTAGGTACAACCACCAACTATATTGCAAGGCTTTGGCCATCCACTAGGGTTCAAAGGGAAATTACACATAAGGGGGTTAACTTATTCATGATATGGTCATACATACAACACCTAGACATGATCATTTCACTCGTCTGAATATGATAGGTTTCACAACGTAAAATCACCACCTCTTAAAATATTTAGGTAAAAGGTCCTTAATTAGATGCCTTAGGTGCGAAACAAGAAGATGATTAATGAGATCAATGTATTTTGATAAAAAGATCAATGTTTTATACAAAGGAAAAGAATCAAATGGGGGGAGGAAGTACAATAGGAATTATATCTCATTTTTTTAAATTTCATTAGTTTTATTGAGATGAGATTCTACCTAGAATTTTTGGTGTTTAGGAAATAAACCAATCATTAACATAGCAAAAGATTAGTTTAACATATTTATAACATAGGTACAACATTGAGCACAACTTCACATATAATTCAAAACTATAAAATATAGCCACATTGGTATTCCCTTTTCAAAATGTACAAATAACAATTCTTCAAACAAAAATACATATCATTATTCTATGGTAATACATGTATTGCAAGATGAATATAACTTTACAATGAAAACTCATAATTACACCATATCACATCTAGAAAATTCCACTTGTTCAGAGTACATGCAACCAATGTTGTGTCATTCCAAGGACTGAGTATGAAAATCCCCTACACATAGATAAATTTCATGCATCCATCATTTCAAACAATCAGAAGAAATAATAGAGAGAGATAGAGAGAGGGAGAGGGAGATAGAAGATTAAGGGAAGGAAGAACAAAATATAGGATTCATTTTATTTTCAAATCACTATAGCATACCATATCCAATTTTCATTTCATTTCAAATCATAAACATTTTGACCCATTTTTAGTTTCAAAACCAAATTAATATTTTCATAATTATCTCTAGAGAGAGAAGGGGAAGAGAGAGAAACTCTGGATTTGTTTTTCCTTTCTATTCATCATATCATAATCACATACATTATCAAATTTTTACTTCATTTTTAACCCATGAACATTTATAACTCATTTACATTTTTAGAACCAGTCAAAATATTAGATTTACTTCTAGAAAGAGAAAACGGAAGATAGAGAAACAACATAATTTCCCAAAAAAAAATTCATTTAATAATTTGATCAATTCATACTCTATAAAGTGTGGAAACGATATGTGCAAGGTTCCATGGTTAGTTAGGAGTCAACAAAACCCTTAAGAAAGTGTGTTTAGCTAAAGTTATAGTTTTTGTGAAAGTTGGCCAAAACATCTAAAGTGCTCATAAATTGGGCCTTGAAAACACTAGTTTTAAGTTTGAACACAAAATTTTATGATTATTTTGTACTCTCCCATATACATATAATTTATTGTGTTTGATGGAATTTTATTACAAAGAACAGAGATAAATTTACAAGGGAAACTCTGGGGCTAGTTAATGTAATTATGACAACTCTTGTCACTCAGTGACCAGTGGGCCCTAAAACCCACTCACAAAATTAGTCTTAGAAGAAAGTTTCATTTAAATGTAGATGGGCCACACTTCTCTTTATAGCGGTCTAGGGATAGGTGAAAGGGGTTTTCATTTTCACTCGAACTAAGTGGTAACTATAGGTCGAAACTGATCGTGTTTTACTAAAAAGAGCATGTCACTTCAAGTGACTAATAAGCTAACTAGGCTTAGAAATTAAACATGGAAGGGTGTTAATTAAGTTCAAACAACTTGGTTAGGTTTCTCTATAGTGTCTCATGTTACCAGGGTTCATGCAAGGATTTTCAGGTTTGTAGTATATTTTGGTGTGCTGTTGTAAGCGCATAACTGTGAGGGTCATAATTTTTGTGGTGTTTGATAGTTCCAAATGAAGTAATGTTTTATCATTGGTTAGAGTTACATCTCCTAATAAATAATGTTAAATTTAAAGATGTAATAAATGATGAAAGAATAATTTAGTACAAATGAAAAGGGAATTTCCATACCTTTTTCCCGACGCTTGCTAAATGACTCAGCTAGGCAATTTTAGCCATGGCACTTGTCTGACAAAAATTGTTTGGTTGAAATTTTTTTATTCATTTTCTATGAATCCATTTTACGCAAATCCAACAAGCATGGCCTTCCATGAATCCATTTTCATTGGCACATTTGTGATCGGTACCACTACATTCCAAAACTTACCATCACTTACATGCATTGAAACATTTAAGTATATGTCTTTGTATTGGTATCCCATCCCTAAGTTACCTATGTAACAATCAATGAGTGCATCTGAAAAATTGCTATGCTTTGTGTCCAATAATCCAAAGTACAACATGGCATCCATGCATCGTGGTAGACGAGGAACACAAATTATAATGAAACATTTAAAATGTATGAGTTTGTATGTTCCATTTTTTTGTTATTTCACTTTTAGTAAAAAGAGTGAAATGGAACAACTAGACACCATTTTATTCAAATGAATCAGAACTGTCATATCTTGCAAGATTGCCGAGTGGCCAAGTCCCATTACTTATGTCCACATCTAGCTCCAAGACTCCCATTTCACTGCAAGCTAGGAGGATGCTAGAAAATTTGGAGTTGCCTTTATTTCTTCGCCCAAAATGTTTCCTGAAAAAACCATTTTGTCAATATCTTGCAATCATGGCGTTCTATGTGACAATATATGGTTGAGGCATTTTTTATTTTTATTTTCCAATAGTCTACATGCCTTGTAAATTCTCCCATATATGCATACATGTCAACCAGGGCACTTGTAATAACAACATCTGAAAAAAAAACCCCTTTTCTGTTTTGCAGAAATTGATACACTCACCCTATTCCAAGGATCTTACTTTGGCACAAGTGGCGATTATGTTGGAAAAAGGACACGCAAGGGGGGTGTCACATAGAGGAAGATTGAAAGAGAAAATCTTACAAATATGTGCGTGGGAAAGGAGGAAAATGAACTTTAGCTACCTTAAAAAATACAACAGCTACTCGAAATAAAAATAAAAAGATCAGGAAAAATGAATTGGTAGCCATCATTGGTCATAATAATGGTGATGCAAAGGTTATAGTTCCCATAACACATGTGTTTAGATGAAGAAGAAGCTAAATCAATGAGGCTATAAGTTATATCCTGTGAAGAAACTCCCCAACCTCAACCTTCTACTTCCTCTACATACAACAGAAAAACTAAAAGCTTGAACAAATCTTCTTAGATACATCGAACCAGCTTTAGAAGAAGATACAGATTGAGAAAAAAAATTATAATAAAAGGAGGAGAGATTATATTTAGATTTAGTTTTACGTTGCAGGCCTAGTTTAACCCATGATCTGATTGAAGGATTGCTATTACCAACAAGTCCACTTTTACACTCCTTGCAACTATCTAGTTATTACTAAATCTATAGCGTTAGATTGGTTTTTACCATGGTTATCACCTCAGGTCTTGAATATACTACTTTTATCATATTGTAAAGAAATGATAGATCTGAAAGGAAATTTATGGTGTATTGCTCTTCAAGTTCTGCTGAAGCTGACAAAGTTGGGTACTGCCCTGTAATGTGATTGCATGAAGTGTGGGGGCACTACATCTCCCTCCTCATCCATGATGTGGCATAAATCTGAAGCTCAAATGATATTTAGGGAACAAATTCAATAATGTCTCATGTTGTTTAACCAAACAACTTTTCAATACAATGTGACCACAAGGGAGCAAACTAATTTTTGCAATATCTTGGACTTTAATGTTCTATAAAGATTGGTAGTTACTTAGATTTTATTTTACATCTCAGTTAGTCTTTTCTTTTACAATATTTCTTAATCTCAAAGGCTTAGTATTCATTGTTTATAATTTCAATCATCTTATGTTTATGGGTGCCAAACTGTACTCAGCATCAAGATGTCACAAAAAACTCAACACAACACAAATTTCCCATGAGACATCTTGTTACATACTTTTATGACTGTATCACATCACATGACCTCTAATTCCAACATAAAAACAAACACAAGTAGTGCACGTAACGAAAAATTTCCAACAATTATGTCATAGACATAAATCCAACATACACATGTGAATGAAAAACATAATCATAACACTGATACATATACAACTGGTATCACATGTCCCAAATACCATTATTGTACCAACACAGTGCCAAGTCAATATTTAATAGTACATAGTATTCCAAGAGAAGTGCCAAACCTCAATCATAACATTGCCTAACAAGAATCACAAGAGTAGACATAACTCATAACACCAACTCCACACATCACAAAAAATATGAAGAAAATCCATATATCTCCCAAAGCATAAAAAAAAAATTCATATACCTCCAAAAGAGAAAGAATAATAGTGTCAAAACCAATCCAGGTCGCTCAACCATAGAGCCCCATCTCCTTATTTTTGCATATCGAGTCACTAAAACATAGAGACCCATCAATAATATTGTGTCACTCAAACATAGAGCTCCATTAAGAATATTGGGTCACTCAAGCATAAATCCCCATTAAGAATATTGGGTCACTCAAGCATAAATCCCCATTAAGAATATTGGGTCACTCAATCATAGAGCCCCATCTCCTTTCTTCATTTAATGAGGGTGATTCACCCTATGGCCCTAGGCACATAGAGCCTCGTCAACCCTACCCAAGTGGTGTAGTAACCTGTAGTTTAAAAACTACATGGTGTTATGACCCCCTTGGGGCATAACCTCATACAACGAAGTAGGTCCATAGCTCCAACCACTCCATGGTTAATCCCATGACTATATTCTAACACATTATTAAATTAGAACCATTATAACAATCTATTTCTAGTGCCAAGTGAGAAAAAGTCCCAATCCTTGTGCTAGGCTATAAAAATTTAAAAAATGAAAAGTAAATTTGAAAATAAGAAAACCAAATCGCTAATTAGTTGTAGTCAGTGAAAAAATAAACATGTTAGTGCAAAAAACAAATAAAATTCCCAAAATATAAGAATAGATCAATCAAGAAAATTCTTGGTTCTGACACGAAAAGAGATAATGATCAATTTACGAATAAAATACACATAGAGAAATAACACATACAATCACTATGTGGCTTTATATGGCTACCGAAGGGGTACTCATCCAGTTGGTGACACTTTTATATTGAGCCTTAGCTCACAAAATAACATGTTAAATAATATAACTAGCATCATCTCTACCCGAATCATCCCTCCATATTCCCACAAGGCTCAACATAGTCTCAACAATGTCTGAGAGGGGGGGTGTATGGGTTTTCATTCACTGAGCCTAAGGTTTTTGTGAAACATAATATACATGGTGGCCATGCATACCAAATGAATAGAAGTGGGTTTTCAATCTATTTAAGGTTCTACTCCTTATCTTGTACTCGGGTTGAGTGGATGGTCAACAGTACACCAATGCTATGGTACACATAGGCCATCTATACTTAAAACTATATAGGGAGAGAGAAAATAGAACATGTCACCATCTATTGAGGCTCAGGTGACCGCAAAACACAATATATATGGTGCCCATTGGGTAAT
This sequence comes from Taxus chinensis, assembly GCA_019776745.2. Taxonomy (NCBI): domain Eukaryota; kingdom Viridiplantae; phylum Streptophyta; class Pinopsida; order Cupressales; family Taxaceae; genus Taxus; species Taxus chinensis. The sequence continues at coordinate 507,214,691 of CM034156.1, read as the reverse complement.
CTCCCATACATACCAAAAAAATAGAGGTGGATTTTTAGTCTATGTAAGACTCCACCTCCTATATCATACTGGGTTCGAGTGACTGGTCAATGGTACTCATTTCTTGTCTCCAAATATACACTTTTTTACTAATTTCTTCCCTAGGTTTGGGTAGTGTAAGGTTCACAAGATAACACATAACTACATTATTAACACAATGGTGGTTCGTGTACATTAACCATAGCATCTTATGCATGGTATATATACATGGTATAACACAACCATTACTTTTATGGGTTACAACACATCACATTTCCACATAATGCACCAAAAGTCTAAGCACTGTATAATAGGGGTCATACGTTCACCATATGCCCCTAAATCATGACATGACCCATCACATATTACACAAATTATAAGTATGATGAAAAAAGTGACTAATATTACAACATATAGTTAAATGCAATACAACCTGGTTATTTACATGATTCATCACGCCATGGTGGAGACATCATGATACAATCCAATTCAATATACACAATTTTTTTCATGCAAAACATCAACAAACCTTCATACCACATAATAAAATAACACTCCAACACTCCACAATCCATAATAACATTCCTTTCACAAATAATGAGTTGGAACCTCACACATGAAATCCTCATCGATTCCACAGAAAGGAGAATGAATACTCTCATCACAAACACATCAACATGATAGAAAATACAAAGTAAGTGCCATGCACCACATGTGCGTTCATAATATCACAATTAGAACATTATTCACATCACACCATATATCACATTACTCTTCCCATCTCCACCACCACCATGTAAAATCATCACAAATTCAATCTATCCTAGAGGTTCAAGAGCATGAATCTCCACTTCGATACCATATGTAACACGCAAATGTTACACACACATATACAACACACAGAATAACAAGATTTTTTTAAGGCTTACATTACTCGATACATAACATCACATAGGATCACTTAGGATAATGTATAACACATGAGACGTTTACGTAACCATGGACTCACATATATGGCATGAAACACATGATGCACATCAAAGCCACATTTCCAAAATGAGAAAGTACCATAATGACCCAATACAATATACATCTACTCACAAGGACTTCCCACAACACATCATTGTTAATGGTGAAATATTTATTACAATACTTTTTTTATTAGTTGACTATACTTGTATGAAGGACACATAACATGGGAACCTTCTTTCCTTTACACCTATTTTGAATGTTTTTTTTTAACATTCCACCTATAGTGGTTCCTTTAGACTTCACTCGTTTCTCTTATGGAAAAAAATTTACATAGCATTATTGTGATTAGGAACATATATACACACACGCGTCTTATAATATTTGAATTAAGGATTTGTTTGAGAGAGTGTGTTTACTTGGTTTGGAAAAATACTCTCCTTACAAGGAGGAAAACTCATAGGAATAAAAAGGAAGGTTACTAGATCAATAGAAAACCTATCTCGAGTTCATTTCATAGCTTTGCTTGATACTAACAATACACTCTTTTCATCTTCCAGTTATTACAATTAACTATGTAGGTTAACTAATTAAGTTGTATCATTCTTGAATCACAATCTATTACTCTAATTAGGAATTACTATTTTCACAATCATATTGTGCATGTAAGGGTACATTACACCTTTGTTCCCATTGTAGATATTTTTCTTTGAATTTAAGTGACGAATTTGACATTTCAAACTATTATTGTTTCATCATCTTAAGGATTTACTCCTAATAGCAACGGGTAAATTACATGTTTTGACCATAATCTTGAGTGATCTTGGGTTTAATATATTCCTATCTATGCTAAGGGTTGTACTAACTTTTACAAGTCCAACTAGAGTTAAATTTCCTTAACTTGTAAGACCTTGGATATGACTAAAGTTATCCCATTCTCAAGGCTACATTTTATTATTACATTAGCATCATTGTTTAATCCAAATTTATGCCAAAAAATCATGTGATCATGGATCATATGTAATGCCCATTAAAAACAACCCACTTGAGACCCAAAAACAACCTAGGATTAGTTAAGAAAATTATGGAATAATTTTATTTGATTAAAAGAATCTACAACCATGTTATAAGACAACAGTTGTCACTAACAGGTTTCGGAACAATTCTAATCTACTAGAATATAATTTTATCATATTAATAATTATTATAGGTCATAAGGTCATAAATTTAGGGTTAGAAGTTTCAATTAGGTTTAGAGGGAAATTCCTCACCATACCCACTCTCTAATAAGATTAAAGTTTCAACTTAATTTTTATACAAGTTAACACATTAAAAATTTCCATAAATAACTCCCATTGGATACGAAATTTCCTCACCTTTTCAGTGATATAGAGAAGTCCTCCTAACTCCTCATATTTTTCAAGTTATGGGCCGATAGGCCTTGGGGTGGAATTTTCCCCCAAGAGCGGGCCTGCGGGCCTAGGGGTGAAAATTTTCCCATAGGGTGGGTTGGCAGGCCACAGGGAGATCTTGAGAATTTTTTTCCCACGTGGGGAAAAAATAACATTTTCACCCGCACTCTCACGGTTCCGCAATTCCACAAGGGACACATGGTGCTCCGTAAGCCACCATGGGGAAAAGCGGGGAAAGAAAGGGCGGTGGGAGACAATTTGCAAATTATCCTACATGGGGTAAAAGTCAGATTTGTGTCCAAACTCTTGTGAGACTACAAAGGACAAATTGTGACTCCTAAAACAATGTGGGGAAGGCGGGGCAGCGGGAAGAAAATTGGCTTAATGCCCCGAAGGGCTAATAGGGTAAATAGACCCACGTCTTCACTGACACCTCACAATTCTACGTGGAAGCCCCTGGTTGGCTATGGGTCGGTGGGAGAATGGGGAAAACTTGGAAAATTTTCAAAAAAAAATTGAGATGCAAAAGATAAAAAGGGACCCATTCCTGCACCGATGCGTCATGACACCACGTGGCATAACCGGATTAGTTACGGGCCAACAGGAAAATTTTTAGAAAATTTTCCCAAAATTTTACGAATGTACTAAGTTAAAAAGGGGATCTGCCCCTTCACTGACACCTCATGGTGCCACATGGAAATCTATTATTGGTTGTGGGCCAGCGAGGTGGTGAAGAAAATTTGGAAAAATTTTCTAAGCTCTAAGGGAAACATTTGGGTCGCGGGCCTGCCAAGGAATTTTTTCCCAAAATTTGACACCAAGGAAGAAAAACTTTAGAGGGTCATAAATTTTGATAGAGATCTTGGTTTTGGGAAAACGAAGACTTTTTGGAAATCTCTCGATGTCCTCTTTATCAAAAATGATTAATTTTAAATTTTGATAATTTTAAGCTATCAATTTTAAGAAAACGACCTACAGGCTTTTATAGTGCGAACTGGTGAATTTTAAACTTGTAAGATTTATTCAATTTGATCTTCCTCCTCTCTCCACGTGTCAAATAGACATGGAGGATTGTTCATAAATGGATTTAAGGAAGGATTCAAGGTTCAATTTTTCTAAATGACTTGCAATTTGAAAATTTCCGTTTCTTGACAGAAAATGACTACAAAATGGTTTGAGCCCGATTTTGCTAAGTTTTGAGATATTTCCTTACATGTTTTTGTCTATTTGAACTTTTTTAGGGCCTAATACTGCAATTAAATCATTTAATTTTTTATTTTATCATTGTAGGTTTGAATTGCGCATTTTTGGTTTAATTAATTGCCAGTTTTAAAATTACAAATAACAGGGATCAAATCTTGATGGATCTATTTGCCATTTCTTCTTCTAAGTATTTAAAATACATTTCAATTCCAATCTAACACGTTTTAGTTGATTCAAAACAAAACATTCAAGACCAAAATGCAATACTGATTTGCAATTTTTTTTCACATTTCAAAGAGACAAAATACTATATTTTTCTCACACGCAGTTCTTCCTTTCAAACAAAGATTTCAATACATTGATATGATCATATTCAATTTAACAATGAAATTTGGGAAAATAATTTCATTCATTTATTTATTTTCAAACACAACTTTACAATTTCTTTCTTTTATTCCTTTCAAAATCATTTATTGAACACAGGGCAAAATATTACATTTTCTTTTCACGTGTTCCACTTTCAAAACAAGGACTTCATAGTGCATGATAAACACATATTTCCAATAGAATAAAATCATATGAACAAGGTAAACACTTCCATTAATTCCGATGAAAATCATACAACCTCCTTTCTATTTGATTTCAAAATACTATATACAAAACATTATCATTCTTTCACATTCTTTCTAAACAGAATACATAGTATAACTCTTTTACATTTCAATTTACAACTTTCATAATCAAATACAAGCATATTTCCATCACCAAATGTATGAAATTATCATCCACTTCAAGTGGGAAGGATACAATGAGATTTCATTTCACAAGGGATTGTCAAATTGTCTTTTCTTAGCTCCAAAACATCAACATGCATTCTTCTCATTCATCCAATTTAATCACAACAGGAGTAGGGGAAAGACAACAATCTCCACCCAACCAAGACATCCAATGAAGAGGAGAAGCCATCGTTCCTCATTGGCCCCCGAGATCCAACTAGAATGTAATAAACGATGTGATCCAACTCATGGCAACAACAGGCTTCCACAAAACATACACACAACATTTTCACAATAAAACAAAGACCAAAACAGAATGTAGTTTTATAACTACATTAACACATGACAAACAATACTAAGGATTCATCAAGCAAGACAAAGGAGAAAGAACTATGGGGGATGCTGCTTATGCCTCCCAAGGGGAAAAATGGGTATCACCACCTGAGTACAACCCACCAAATACATATATATATATATATATATCATTTCAAACCCTGTCATGCCATTAGGCCTCCCCAAATTACCCCTTATTCCTCACATTTTCTTATATCTCCCCAACCTCTTATGGCAACCCATAACGAGTAAATAAATGCAAGCTATTTCTTTGTAAGGTGGAACCCAAATTCCCAATTCCCTCCACCCTTATACCTCCCTAAAACCACTTGTTCCTCCCACAAAGTAACCCAAAGTCTTCTCCTACACCATTCCTAGTCCATCTTCCTAACAACCCACAATCTATACCAAAACATTCACACAAGAAAATTTACATAAATAAAAGAAGAGCATCTCAAGAGCCAAGCTCTTACCTCTCCATGATGGAGTTTTTCCAAGTTCAAAACAACAAGCTCCTTCAAATGCAAGTGATTCAAATCAACCCAGCACAAGCATGCAACAATCTTCCAAAAAACTTCTTCAAGCAAGAGCTCCCAAACAGTAAGAAAATTCACCCAAAATGAAGTCTCCCAAAAGTGAAGCAACCCAAAATAAGGCAAGAAATTCTAATTTTGTAGAAGAGGGAAGAGAAGAGGATGAGGTGGATCCATGTAGGATGCCACATCACACATCCTCAACCCCAACACAAAGGAAACTTCATTCTCCAATGCATAATAAATAGGTGGGTGAATAATATGACAGATTTACTTAGACACTCAAACAATTCCATACCCCATAAGAACTGAAATTAAATCATGTAAGAAAAGTGCAATTACAACATTCAACTTGACTGGAAAAAAATGCATAAAAAGGTCTAAATTTAACCCTCCAATCATAGGCAAGGTTGGTATATAAATTTAAGAGGTATGGGACAAGTTTAACTTGTCCCACAAGCCTCCAATCAGCCTCCAAGGAAAAATTCAAATTTCCAAGAAGGTGGAGTGTTTCACACTCAAAATTTAACTTACACATCACTTACAAGGTCACTTACACATTACTTACACAATCTTACAACACTTTAAAACATGGCCAACAACTCTATTAATTACATTGTTATGACATATTTTAATTAGTTAACTAAATAATATGATTACTCGCAATATTTACACACCATTAAATAAATAATGAAAGGGGTACGTGCACCACAAAATAAACACATGTAAAAATTAAACAAAAGGGACCAAAAATAAAAGAAATACATAAAATCCCTTAGTCACATTTAAAGGTTACCCCCCCATGGGAATCCCTAACACTAACGAACACACACACAAACAAAACTAGTTACCATGGTAACCTTGTTGAATTCATTTAGAATTCTAATGTGGTTGGTCTCCAATACCCTGATATTTGTTGTCATATTTTAACCTAAAAAATACAAATACCTCCTTCGGCCTCGTGGCCATATCAGAACATCCAAAATAATATAAATATAATTAAAATTCAAAAATCATCTAGATATATGAATCACAACAACATCTAGGTAATCTAACAATATCTTTTATAGTTTTATCAACAACTATATCATCATCCAATAATTTTCCATTTCTAGGTCCACTCACAATATCTAAATATCAAAAGTCCAGACAACATCCATTATATAATCATGTCTAACAATATAACATCATCAACATATAAAGTGTCTCTAATAATCATCATGCATCATATAAGAATCGAAGTCAACAATAATCCATGATCAAATATCTAACATCATACTAAATCAAAACTATAATAATGTCCATAATATAGTCGACAATGTCATGATCAGTATCAAAAGGTGTCAAAGGGAAGTGGACACTACATCATATTTGGTTTTTGATCTATTAGGTTGTTTTATTATTCATGGAACTCTACTCTATTACATTCATTTTATGATCACAATTGACATTTTAGCTCATTTTGACATCATTCAATGGCGTACCATTTTTTGTAGTGATCATTTCTTAGTTTAATCTTATTTACTAGTTTACTAACTACATTTACACGGTTACGTTTTTCCTGTATTTAACATCATTTTGGAACAAATGTAATTCCAATAACACTTACATTTATTCGATGTTTAAATTTTACCTTTTCTAGACAAGGGGAACAATCGTGAGATCAACGAAGAAATTATTAGGATTTAAGGGTGATTTAGATTCAAGATACCTCTTCCCATAAAAATCCTTACATCATTGTACCCTATTTTTTCTGTTATAGTTTGTTATAATTAAACAGTTAGTTTAAGTATATTTAACCTTTACACGTCATAATTTTGTTTTTGTTATATAAGTGTTTGTGTTGTCTCAAATACTTGATTTCTCCAAGAAAAAATCGTATTTATTTATTGTTATTTAATTTATATAACAAGAGAATGCCTTAATCAATTATGAATACTTAAACCATAAATTTATTCCTAAACAATATCTTATTTACTCTTGTTTCCTATTACTCTTACATCATTAATTTGGACTCTTATGGGCATTGTTTTAGAACAACTGTAATTAAAATAACACATAATTTACACTTAGGTATTTAATACTACAAGGATTACGACATCACAAAGGACAACACATTACATTACTCTTGGACACACAAGTATTAAGTGTATATTGCAAGAGGAATGTCTAAAATAATCTTATGTATTAAAAAATCCTCCTAAGGACCAATTTCAATTGTTGTGTAATCACGCAAGTAATTCGAAATGTAGTCTACACTCACATAATTTAGATCTCACAAGAGATCAATCATAGGTATAACCTGTTATCCAAAATTCACCCCTTAAGGTAAATTTTGATAACATGCATTAGATTCTTGAGTCCCGAGCAAGTAGATTGATTCAATGCCCAAAATTGTGTTTTGGGGCACCCTTTGGCTTCTCTCTAACTCTCCCATCCAAGGAAAAAAATCCCAACGAGTTAGAAAAAATTGAAAAAATACAAAAAATGAATTCGCAGGCTTGTTTTAAAGCATTACGGGTCTGAAGGTTGTGGTTCGTACCATTGCGGATCATGCCAATGTTCGTCGTACCAAGTTCGCAGTTGAAATACAAAGAAATCGGCAAAGTCATAACTTTTTGTCCCAGGTGGTCTGCGGGACAGTTGGGACGTCGAGACGCGCGAGACGTGAAAAGCTGAAATGGCAGCAGGTAGTAAAAATTAGAAAAAGTGGAATTTTTTGTTTTGCGTGGTTTTGGACAGCTAGGACAAAAGTATGCATGGGATGCAAATCGGCCTATTTACTGTAAGTTGGTCTATTGCGGGTAGTGCGGAGATTTTTGTCTAGGACAGTCGGGACAAAAGTACGTGCGGGACGCGAAAGGGTGAAAAGGCCACAAAAGGGGACAAGGAAGCCCAAATCAGCTAATGCAGAAGAATGTATCTGGGACAACCGGGACATGCGGACCTGATTTTGCCGCAATACCGGCGAATCAAAGAGAAAAGTCAAAGTTTGACCACGAAACTTCAAATGGCCATAACTTTTGACTCCGAGCTCTGATTTTCATAAAATTAGATTTCTTAATTTTGATGAGGGTAGATATATTTAAATAAAATAAACATATTCGGCTCCAGTCAATTAATACTCATTCCCGTCAAATGATAGAAAATGTCTGCTAGACCCAAAATAACTGTTGACACTCAGAAGGCCATAACTTTTGCATTTCTCAACAAAATCACACAAAATCGATACCATTGGAATCATGGATATGAGCCCGATGCACAAAAATCAATAAATTCTAGATTTGATGAGAAATCATTGGGGATTTTTCATAAAATGTGGTCGGGTTCATGACAATGTTTTATTTGGTAGTTGGGAATGCAATTAAGAGGCATGGTCATCATTCCTTCTTTGCTGCAGCACCTGGGACAGTATGGGGAGCCTTTTGCAAGTAATATACAATCATATTACTCCATTTAATTCCTCTTACAAGTGGTTGAAGGAAAAAATTTAGGATTTCCATTTCCCCTTCTCTTTCTCTTCTCATTTTTTCCATAAATTGGAGTGTTGGGCTCATTATCAAGAGGAGTTTTCTTATAGCAAAGCTCTATCAAAATTACTTTGTGAAGCCAATGTGCTGTAGGCCTTGGTTGTGGACTCCTTGCATGGTTATTTAGGCCCTTATTTTGTAATATATTGAACTATGCATATCATGAAGCAATAAAATACAAGTTTGTGGATGCATCTTCCCCTGCTGTGTTTTCTTGCATTCTTCTTGCCCCTCCAACCTTGATTACAAGAATATTGTGTCTATTATTATGTTCTTTCATGGATCCATTATCATTGTGTATGTTTGAAATGTTGTTATGAATTCATTTTGCTAGATTGTGGAGAACTATCATCACTCCTTCTAGTGTGCACTTTGCTTCTGTATCTCACACATTGGAAGAATACTATCACAGCCCCTCCTTTTCTGTTGTATCACTTCTTTAGTGTAGGCTTTCATTTTCATCCATTTTCCCTCCTTGTTCCCTTGGAAAGTAAGATTATGAAATATAGTTTTGCCTACATTAGAGTAGATCATGGTAGGTAGTTTAGGAGCAAGAACCAGTTTTATCTGGAGGTCTATCTTAAGTAGCAAGTCCCACAACTTGGAGATAGTACCCATGTTATCCAATCAAACCATGAACTCAAATATATGCACTTGTGTAAACATAAGGGTGTTCTAATTTGGTGATAACACAACCACCAACTATCTTGCAAGGCTTTGGCCACTCACTAGCTTACCAAGAGAAATTACACATAAGGGGATTAAATTATTCATGATATGGTCATACCTACAACACCTAGACATGATCACCTCACTCATCCCAATATGATAGGTTTCATAACGTAAAATCACCACCTCTTAAAATATTCAGCTAAAAGGCCTTTAATAAGACTCGTTAGGTGTGAAATAAGAAGATGATTAATGATATCAATGTATTTTATTAACAAAATTAGTGTTTTATACCCTCTAAAAGACTCAAATGGGGGGAGGAATTACAATAGATATTATAGTTGGTTATGTTAATTTCATTATTTTTAATGAGATGAGATTCTACTTAGCATTTTGGGTTTTAAGGAAATATACCAATCATTAATATAGAAAAAGATTAGTTTAACTTCTTTATAAGTTAGGTACAAAATTGAGGACAACTTCACATCCAATTCGACACTATAAAATATAGCCACATTGGTATTCTATTTTCAAAATATACAAATAAAAATTCTTCTGTGATTCCCATTAACACAACCCACTTGAGACCCAAGAACAACCTAGGAATAGTTAAGAAAATTATGGAATAACTTTTTTTTATTAAAAGAGTCTACAACTAGGTTACAAGACAACAGTTGTCACTAACAAGTTCCAGATCAATTCTAATCCACAAGAATTTACTTTTCTTTCATTGATAATTACTAGAGGTCACAAGGTCTTAAATTTAGGGTTAGAAGGTTCAATTAGGTTTAGAGGGTAATTCCTCACCATACCCACTCTCTTATAGGCAAAAAGGTTCAACTTGATTTCTCTCAAACCTAACACATTCAAAATTTTCCAAAATAAATCCCATTTAATAGGAAATTTCCTCATCTTTCCAGTGATATAAAGAAGTCTGCCTAACTCCTCATATGTTTTGACTTATGGGATGACAGGCCTTGGGGTGAAAATTTTCCCCAAGGGTGGGTCGGTGGGCCGCGGGGAGACTTTTGGAAAATTTCCTATGCGGGGTCAAAAAAACAACATTGCACCCACACACCCATAAATCTGCAAGGAACATGTGGCATCTCCTAAGCCAATGAGGGGAAGGCAAGGCGGCGAGGAGAAAATTAGTTTAACACCTCAAAGGGCTAAGAGGGTAGCATTCACCTGTGCCTCTACTGGCACCTTGCGATGCCACATCGCAGCTCTTGATTGGCTGTGGGCTAGAGGGGAAAATTTAGAAAATTTTCCCAAAATTTTCCCAAACATAAAAAGGAAAAAAGGAACCCACTTTTCTGCTAATGCCTCGTGACGCCAAGTGGCATCACCTGATTGGTTGCAGGCCGGTGGGGAAAATTTGGAATTTTTTTCCAAAATTTTCTGGAAGCACTAAGTTAACAGGGATCCGCTCCTCCGGTGACACCTTGTGGTGCCATGTTGGACACTTTGATTGGCTTTGGGCCAGTGGGTGGTGGGGAAAATTTGGAAAATTTTCCCAAATTTTTTTTGAAGCTTTAAGGGAAAAATTCAGACCAGCGGGCCCTCCAAGGAAATTTTTCCCAATTTTTTTTTATGCTAAGTGAAAAAAAACTTCAAAAGGCCATAAATTTTGATAGAGAGCTCAATTTTGGGAAAACGAGGACTTTTTGGAAATCTCTTGATGTCCTCTATTCACAGAATTTGGTAATTTTTAATTTTGATAAATTTTAAGGGGTCAATTTAAAGAAAACAAGATACAAAATTTTAAAGTAAGAACTGATAAATTTTAACTTGTGAGATTTGTTCAATTTGATCTTCTTCCTCTCTCAACATGTAAGGTAGACATGGAGAATTTTTATTAGGTGGATTTAGGATAATTTTTTGAGGTAAATCTATTTGATTGAGTACCAGTTCAAAAAATTACAATTTTGACAGCAAAAGGACTGTGAAAGCTTTAAACTCGGTTTTGTCAGGTTTTGAAAGATTTCCTTTGAGTATTTATTTCTAATTGGATTTTTTTAGGGAAAAATACTATAATTTAATCATTTATATTGTTATTTCATTGTTGCAGGTCTGATCTGTACATTTTGGATTAAAATAATTGCCAGTTTGAAAATACACGACATGGATCAAATTTTTAAAGGGTTTATTTTCCATTTTCTTCTTCCAAGTATTATAATACGTTCCAATTCTAATCTAATACTTTTAGTTGATTCATTTCAACCATTCAAAAAGTAAAATGCATCTCTGATTTCCAAATTTCACATATTTCAAAAGATAGAGTACTACACTCCCTTTATATGAATTTCTTCCTTTCAAACAGAGATGACAACTCACATCTAGATGGTTAAATTCAACACAATGATACAATTTGAGGAAGGTTATGCAATCCTTTATCTATTCCAAAAGACAAATTTACAACTTCCTTCTTTTATTCTTTCCAAAACATATATTATATACAGGGAAGAATAATACATTTTCTTCACACGTGTTTCACTTTTCCACTTTCCAAACAGGGATTTCATAGTGCATGTTAAATACATATTTCCAATGGAAATAATATCATATGAACAAGGAAAAAAATTCCATTAATTCAAATGAAACTCTTACAACCTCCTTTCCATTTGATTTCAAAATACAACATACAAAATATGTATCAATCCTTCACATTCTTTCCAAAATAGAATACAGAGTATAACTCTTTTACATTTCAAATTTCCAGTTTCATTGTCAATAAAAAGTATCTTCCATTATAATGAATATATAGATCATCCACTTTAAAGTGGCAAAGGGATACAATAAGATTTCATTTCACAAGGGACTGTCAAACTATCCTTTTTCCTTGCTCCAAAACAACAACATGCGTATATCTCATTCTTCCAATTTGATCACAAAAAGAGTAGGGGAAAGGAAATTCTCTCCACCCAACCAAGACATCCAATGAAGAGGAGAATCCATCCTTCTTCATTGGCCTCCCAACCCCAACCACAAAGAAATAAAATATGTCATCCAACTCATGGCAACAATAGGCTTCCACAAACATATAAGCAACACTTTAACAAAAAAAACATAGTCCAAAATAGAATGTAGTTGTACAACTACATTAAAACATGACAAACAATACTAAGGATTTATCAAGAAAGCCAAAGGAGAAAGAAACTATGGAGGATGTTGCTTATGCCTCCCAAAGGGGAAATGGGTATCACCACCTGAGAACAAACCACCAATATATATATATATATATATATATATATATATATCATTTGAAATCCATGACATGCCCTTATGCCTCCCCCAACTACCCCTTATTCCTCACATTTTCTTATGCCTTCCTAACCAATTATGACACCTCATAATGAGTAATGAAATGCAAGCTATTTATTTGTAAGGTGGAACCCAAATCCCAACTCCCTCCACCCTTATACCTCCCTAAAATTCACTTGTTCCTCCCACAAAATAAATCCCATAGTATTTTCCTACACCATTCCTAGGCCATCTACCCAACAGCCCACAAACAAGCCAATACATTCATGCATTAACATTTACATTCATAGAAGAACAACTTTTAAATAGTCAAGCTCCTAGCTCTCCATGATGGATTCGTCCCCAGTTCAAAAGCAACAAGCTTTATCCCAATGCATGTAGTCCAAATCAGCCAAGCATAAGCATGCAAAAAACTTCCAAAAAAAAATTCAAAGCAAGAGCTCCCAAAACAACAAGAAATTCACCCAAGAATAAAGTCTCCAAAAAATGAAGCAACCCAAAACAAGGAAAGGACTTCGAATTTTATAGAAGAGGGGAGAGAAGAGGAATGAGGTGGATCCATATAGGATGCCACATCACACATCCTCAACCCCAACTCCAAAGTCAACTTCATTCTCTAATGCATAATAAATAGTTCGGCGAATAATATGACAGTTTACTTACACACTCAAATCCAACTCACACCCCAAAGGACTGAAATTAAATTATGTAAGAAAAGTGCAATTAAAACCTACAATTTTCCTTCTCAATAAGCATTATAAAATTCTAATCTCAACTCTCAAATTGTAGGTATGGTTGGTAAATAAATTTAAGAGGTATGGGACAATTTTAACTTGTCCAACAAGCCTCTAAAATCAGCCTCCAAGGTCAAATTCGAATTTTAAAGAAGGTGGAGTGTTTCACACTCAAAAATTAACTTACACATCTCTTACAACACTTTAATTCAAGGCCAACAACTCTATTAATTACGTTCTTAAGACATATTTGATTTATTTATTTTAACCATATGATTACTCTCAATATTTACTCACCATTTAATAGTTAATGAAGGGGTAAAAGAACCACAAAATAAACACATGAAAACATAAACAAAGGGACAAAAATAAAAGAAAAAAATACATAAAACCCTTGGTCACATTTAAATGTGATCCCACCCTTGGGAATCCCTAACACACACAAACACACACAAACAATTACTAGTTACCATGGTGACCTTGTTGAATTCATCTAGAATTCCAATGTGGTTGCTATACAATCCCCCGATGTTTGTTGTGATATTTTAAACCTACAAAATACAAATACCTCCTTCAACCTCGTGGCCATATCAGAAGATCCAAAATAATAAAAATATAATTCCCAAAATCATCTAGATATATGAATCAGAACAACATCAAAGCAATCTAACAATATCATTTGCAATTTTACTCAACTATATCATCATCAAATGATTTCCATTTCTAGGTCTACTCGAAATATCCAAATGTCAAAATTTTGCACAACATCCATAATATAATCATGTAAAACATTCTATCATCATCAATATCGAAAACGTCTCTAATAACCATCATGCACTATAACTGAATCAAGTTGACAATAATCCATGATCTAGCATCTAACATCATACTATAATAAGGTCCATAATCACGTCCATAACATAATCATAAGTATACTAATTAGTATTAAAAAGGTGTCAAAGGAAAGTGGGCACTACATCCCCGTCCCCTTAGACTTGAATTTCTCTTGTATGTCACTGGAACAAATGTTGAAACTAAACTTGTAGTAAAGAAGAATCCTCCCATGTAGCTGTAGTCTCATCATATCTATCCCACTGCACCCAGACCTGATCAACCTCTCTACCTCAAAGGCCCAGGGTCCTATGATTTAGGATACAAACAGGATCCACCATCACCTATCCCTGATCCTGCACTTGCAATGATGTCCAATCTAACACATGAGAAGGATCTATAATATATCTCCTAAGAACTAGAATATGAACCACATCATGTATGCGAGACAAGCTAGGTGGCAATGCTAGATAGTAGGCCAAAGGGCTAATACGCTCCAAGATCTCAAAAATACCCATGAATCTAGGAGCTAACTTAAAACCTTTTCCATAATGGATAGGGATCTTTTGTGGCCTGACACAAAGGAACACCCTCATTCCCACATCAAAACTAAGGTCCATCCTATGCTGATCTGCATACTTTTTCTGCCTTTCTTGTGCCTCCTGCAGTCTTTGTCTGATCAAAACCACCTACTACTCCATGTCCTGTAATAAAGCTGGTCTAAGAAAAACCCTGTCCTCTAGTCTGTCCCAACCAAGAGGTGTCCTGCACTCTCTGCCATATAAATCCTGAAAATGGAGCCATGCCTATAGAACTCTGAAAAATAATTACAGGTAATCCTCCCATCTTGACTACTGATCCATCACATACATCTTGAGCATGTCCTCTAAAATTGAATTCACCTGCTCCATCTATCCATCTGTCTTTGGATGATATGTTGTGTTGAAATTGATCTTCATCACAAGGGTATCCTGCATGGTAGTCCAAAAATGGGAAGTATACAAAGGATTATGGTCACTAATAATCTTTCATGGAATCCCGTGCAATGTGAAAATATCATCCAAATATACCCATGCCACTACACTAGCTGTATAAGTAGTCTTCATCGGAGAAAAGTGAGCCACTTTTGTCAAATTTTCATCCATGACTATGATGGCGTCGTGGTGATATCTTAACATTAGTAGCCCAACAATGAAGTCCATGGAAATGGTGTCCCACTTCCATTCCGGTATATCATGAGGAAAGAGAAGGAAAGATGGATGTTGATGCTCGATATTTACTTTCTAGCACTCTAAACATCATGACACGAACTGGGCCATGTATCTATGAAGTCCTCTCCAATCATACAATTGTCTCAAGGTGGCATACATCTTCTTCGCCCTAGGGTGGGATGAATAGGGTACACGATGTACATCTGTCAAGATGTCCTGCCTGAAGCCTCCATGTTTGGGAACATAAATCAGACCTCTGTGCCTTAGAAGTCATTCTTTGTCTAGTTAGAAAACATAAAAATTTCCCTTGAGGGGTCTCTGAGACTCGATCTCTGCTCAAACTGCAATGTATAAGATGTCAAGAGGAAGCTGCTGAAGAATCCTACTCCATAAATATGTGCTCACTATGGTGGCCATAGCCACATGTCTCTGTTTACCACCAAATTTTCCTTTCATTTCAAATTTTCTATCTCCATATCGTATTCACAAAGTAACTCCATCCAACTCTGCTGACAAGCATTGAGATTTGGATGCGTGAAGAGGTGGCGAAGGCTCAAGTGATTTGTCCTGAGTGTGAATATCCGGCCAAGCAGAAAGTGCCTTCATCAAACTAAAGTGTGCACAATTTTTGCAAGCTTAAGATCATGATTTGGATAATTAATCTCCTAATATTTGAGTTTGGGAGATTCAAAATCCACTACTTTTCCCTCCTACATCAACACACCTCCAAGTCATGCTAAAGAAGCATCTGTGCAAATGAAAAACTCACCCTGTGGATTCGACACTGTAAGAATAGGTGTTGTAGTGAGATGTTCCTTCAGTTTACTAAAGGCATGCTCACACCTATCCAACCAAACAAACTTCTCCTCTTTCCTCTAAAGGGAAGTGATGGGGTATGTAATTCGAGAAAAATCCTGAACAAATCTTTGGTAGTAACCTACTAATCCCATCAAGATGCACACCTCAGTCACAGTACTGGGTGTTTTCCAATCCACAATAGCTCTAATCTTGGAAGGATCAATGGAGATACCTTCCCAGAAATGATATGACCCAAATACTACACCTACATTTGAAAGAATGCACACTTCTCTAGGTTCCCGTAAAGCTGTTGCTCTCGAAGACACTGAAGAACCTAGCGAAGGTGCCCCTTGTGCTCTTCAAGTGTACGTGAGTAAATAAAAATTTCATCAAGGAAGATGAGCACGTAGCAATCTAAGAAGGTGCTAAATTCCCCATTCATCAAAATCATAAATACTGTGGGGGCATTAGTCAAACCAAAAGGCACCACTGTGAACTCATAGTGGCCATATCTCATACGGAAAGTGGTTTTATCAATGTCCACCTCCAAAATCCTTAGCTGATGGTAACTTGACTTCAGGTCTATCTTAAAGAAAGTTGTGGCTCCCTTCATCTGATCAAACAAATTATCAATGCACATAATAGGATAACGATTCTTGATTGTTACTTTGTTCAGCTGGTAGTAATCAATACACAACCGCAAGGATCCATCCTTCTTCTTCACAAAAATCACCGGTGCACCCTAAGGGGATACACTAGGATGGATAAGGCCTTTCTCCAAAAGGCCCTTAAGATACAACTTGAGCTCATAGAGCTCTGGTGTGGTCATTGGAAAAGGTTCTCATGAGATAGGCTCTGCTCCCAGAACTAGATCTATATGAAAATCAATCTCACGTGGGGGTGGTAACCCCAGTAGCTCCCTTGGAAAGACATCTGAAATCTCTCTCAAAATGGGGTGATTATCTACTGATGGTCCACTAGATCTATCATCTGATTTATCATTGACTATAACAACATACATTTGGCAACCCCGTCACACACACCGCTAAAGATGCATAACATAGATGGTGTGAATAGAAATGGGTTTCCTGACCCCTGAAATCACCAATTCAACTCTCAAATCATCTGCATAATATATAATCTTGTGGTAACAATCCACTCTGGCCATGTGTGCAAATAACCAATCCATACCCAAGATGACTCTATATGAGCCCAAAGGAAGGATGCGAAGATCCAAGGTAGTGGTAACAGTTACCAAATCCACCACACACTCCTTACCTAAGGAGTCTATAGAGATCTTGGCTCCAGAAACCATCTCAACATCCTAACTATGACCCTGTGTAACTATCACCAGCTTCCATTGCTCTACTAAAGCTGGTGTAAAAAAAGAGTCAGAAGAACTAGAATAAAAAAAATGGAGGTAGGAATACCACCAATGTTACCTGCAGTCTCAATAATTATACTCTAATTCTCTACCTAGTGGTTCTTGACCGCTATATACATCCTATGACTACGTCCCATATCCCCAACAGTAGGCTCTGAGATCTGTCTTACCCTTGTTATTAGGGTTCTATGGGCAGTCTCTCAAATAATGTCCAGTAACACCACAACCAAAACAACCGCCTGATCCTCTCCCTTGTGTAGCAGGTCCAGCTGGTACTCTTGAGGTCTATGGTGTGGATCTGGATGATTTGACTACGGTCTACTGAGGTCTCTGCTGAAGAGCTCCTACTGAGTGAGCTCTTTGGGAACCCTATGTTCTAATGGAACCCCTAGGAGGAAGCCCCATAATTCGATCTCTCTTTACATCAAATATCTATGGAGGTCTATAAGGTGGGAGGGACTACTGCTGCTATCAGCTAAAAGATGATTGTGTTCAACCCTGTCCATCATGAGTAAGTGGTACTAACCCCTTCAATCTGTTGTCATGCATCTATTGTATGCGGCTCCAAACTCAATCTCTAGCCTACTGGGTATTTCCCTGAGTCTTCTCTATTATATAGGACTTCCTGACCGCATCAACTAATGTCTGTGGATAATGGATCCATACTGCACCTCCAATGTCTAGGTTCAGGCCCTAGATGAACATGTGGATCTACACATGATCATCCTTCGTGTAACCACCATACTGAAGTAGATCCAAAAATCTACTCTCATTCTCAGCCACTGTAAGAGATGCCTATCGGAGGTCATGGAACTCATCTATCCATTGTTGAATGAATCACTGTGACAAATATCTGCTTCAAAAACACTCCTCAAAGAGCTCCTAGATAACTATCTCAGAATCAACATGGAGCTTCTGCTCCTCTCTCCGCTACCAGATACCAGCTCCATCCTTCAGTAGATGGATTGCAACATGAGATTTTGTGTTGCTAGAACAAGGACAAAGATTGAAGCATCTACTCAAGCTAACCAAATAGGCCTTTGTCGAAAATTCACCTATGTCACTAGAATAATCGAATGGCTAAAGCTTCAGGATCTCCTTGATGTGATCTACAAAATTAGTCCGATGACCTCTAGGTCTCTCTATATGCTCATCCCTAAGCCTAGGGCTCCAAGACCTCTCTCTATCTCTTGAAAATTGGTCACCTTGTCCCCTATATGGTGACTTAGCTTTGGTTGACTCTATATGGGATTTCTCTCTTCCATGCTCCTCTCTGGGTGGAGGAGATACATGACCCTCAATGGAAGATACTCTATCATGTTTTTTTGCATGTCCTCCTAATAAACTTCCATGTAGAGCGACATTAACATCCTAAAGAGTCTGCAAAATTTGGGGTAGGATGGCTGCTACAACATGACTTGGTGGTGGTAAGTCTAGGTCTATGTGAAAAGACCCCTCGTCTTGTCTATGCCTCTTGCACAGACTAGGGTGAGAGTTAGTTCATTCTTCTATGTTTACTAAAATATGTAATTTCTAAACTAAGTTGTTTTCTAGATTTAAAAGAGTGCTAGGTTTAAGGTTCGTCTCTTCAAGTTTCTAGTCTGCCCAATGGCCCAAGTTTTTGAACCACTTCTCTGATACCAAGTGTGATGCCTGTTAAAAGAACCACCTTGAGACCAAATAACAAGCTAGGATTAGTTAGGAAAATTATGGAATAATTTTTTTTATTAAAAGAGTCTACAACTAGGTTATAAGACAACAACTGTCACTAACAAGTTCTAGATCAATTATAATCCACAAGAGTGTATTTTTCTTCCATTCACAATTATTAGAGGTCACGAGTTCCAAAAGTTAGGGTTAGAAGGTTCAATTAGGTTTAGAGGGTAATTCCTCACCATACCCATTCTCTTACAGGCATAAAGGTTCAACTTGATTTCTCTCAAACTTAACACATTCAAAATTTCCCTAAATCACTCCCATTGGATATAAAATTTCTTAATCTTTCTAGTGAAATAAATAAGTCCTCCTAACTCCTCATATTTTATGAGTTATGGGCCGGTGGGCCTTCTGGTGAAAATTTACCCCAATGGCAGATCAGAGGGCCACTGGGAGACTTTTTGAAAATTTCCTGCGCGGGGGCAAAAAAACAACTTTGCACCTGTGCACCCACAAGTCCGCAAGGGACACATAGCATCTCCTAAGCCAATGCGGGGAAGGCAGGGTTGCAGGGAAAAAATTATTTTAGTTCTGCGAAGGGCTAAGAGGGTAGCATTCACCCATGCCTTCGCCGACACCTTAGAATGCCACATGGTGGCTCCTGATTAGCTACGGGGTGGTGAGAAAAATTCAGAAAATTTTCCAAAAATTTTCTGAAACATAAAAAGAAAAAAAGGGACCCGCTCATCTGCTGATGCCTCGTGATGCCACATGGCATCACCTCATTGGTTTCGGGGTGGCAGGGTGGTGGGGAAAATTTTAAAAATTTTCCCAAATTCTTCTAGAAGCGCTAAGTTAAAAGGGATCCACCCCTTCACTGACGTCTCGTGGTGCCATGTGGAAACCTCTGATTGGTTGCAGGCCAGTGGGCGGTGGATAAAAATTGGAAAATTTTCCCAAATACTTTCTGAAACTCTAAGGGAAAAATTCATACCCATGGCCTCACCAAGGAAAATTTTTTGATTTTTTTTTTTTGCGCCAAGTGAAAAAAAAAATCAGAAGGCCATAACATTTGATAGAGAGCTCAATTTTGGAAAAAAAGGACTTTATGGAAATCACTCTATTTCATATTTGTAAACAATTCATTATTTTTTGATTTTGATAAAGTTTATAGGGTCAATTTAAAGAAAACAACATGCAAGCTTTTACAGTGCGAACTGGTAAATTTTAACTTGTGAGATTTGTTCAATTTGATATTCTTCCTCTCTCAACATGTTAAATAGACATGGAGGTAGATCTATTTGATTGAGTACCAGTTCAAAAATTTACAATTTTGACAGGAAAAAAACTGTGAAAGCTTTAAACTCAGTTTTGCCAGGTTTTGAAAGATTACCTTTAAGTATTTTTATCTAAGGTTAGGGAAAACTACTAAAATTTAATTGTTTAGATTGTTATTTCATTGTTGCAGGTCCGATCTGTGTATTTTGGTTTAAAATAATTGCCAGTTTGAAAATACAAGATAGGGATCAAATATTTAAAGGGTTTATTTGCCATTTTTTCTTCCAAGTATTATAATAGGTTCCAATTCTAATCTAATACATATAGTTGATTCAATTAAACTATTCAAAAACTAAATTATATCTCTTATTTCTAATTTTCACATATTTCAAAAGATAGAGTATTACACTTCCTTTATATGCATTTCTTCCTTTCAAACAAAGATGACAACTTGCATCTTGATGGTTAAATTCAACACAATGATACAATTTTACGAAGGTTATGCAATACTTTATCTATTCCAAAATACAACTTTACAACTTATTTCTTTTATTCTTTCCAAAACATATATTATATACAGGGAAAAATAATACATTTTCTTCACACGTGTTTCACTTTTCCACTTTCCAAACAAGGATTTCATAGTGCATGTTAAATACAAATTTCAAATGGAAATAATATCATATGAACAAGGAAAACGCTTCCATTAATTCAAATGAAACTCTTAAAACCTCCTTTCCATTTGAATTCAAAATACAACATACCAAATATGTATCAATCCTTCAGATTATTTCCAAAATAGAATACATAGTATAACTCTTTTACATTTAAAATTTCTATTTTCATTGTCAATAAAAAGTATCTTCCATTATAATCAATATATAGATCATCCACTTTAAAGTGGCAAATGGCTACAATAAGATTTCATTTCATAAGGGACTGTTAAACTATCCTTTTTCCTTGTTCCAGAACAAAAACATGCGTATATCTCATTCTTCCAATTTGATCACAACAAGAGTAGGGGAAAGGCAATGCTCTCCACCCAACCAAGAAATCCAATGAAAAGGAGAATCCATCCTTCTTCATTGGCCCCTGAGCCCCAACCACAAAGTAATAAAAGATGTGATGCAACTCATGGCAACAATAGGATTCTAAAAACACACAAGCAACACTTTCACAATAAAACACAGTCTAAAATAGAATGTGGTTTTACAATTACATTAAAACATGAAAAAAACACTGAGGCTTAATCAAGCAAGCCAAACGAGAAAGAAACTACGGGGGGTGCTGCTTATGCCTCCCAAAGGGGAAATGGGTATCACCACCTAAGAAAAAACCACCAATATATATATATATATATATATATATATATATATATATATCATTTCAAATCCCCGACATGCCCTTATGCCTCCTTGGAGTACCCCTTATTCCTCACATTTTTTTCTGCCTCCCCAACCTCTTATGGCACCCCATAACGAGTAAAGAAATGTAAGCTATTTCTATGTAAGGTGAAACTCAAATCCCAACACCCTCCACCCTTATACCTCCCTAAAACACACTTTTTCCTCCCATGAAATAATCCCCATAGTCTTCTCCTACACTATTCCTAGGCCATCTACCCGACAGCCCACAAACAGGCCAAAGAAATCATGCATTAACATTTACATTCATACAAGAAAATCATTTCAAGAGTCAAGCTCCTACCTCTCAATGATGGAGTTGTCCCAAGTTCAAAAACAACAAGCTTTATCCCAATACAAGTAGTCCAAATCAGCCAAGCACAAGCATGCAACAATATTCAAAAACTTTTCAAAAAAAGAGCTCCCCAAAACAACAAGGAATTCACCCTACCTCAAACCTCCCTCTCTGGGAATATAAATCCAACCACTCCATGCCTTAGAATGCCATCTATCTCTAGGGAAAACCATCAAACTGTCTTTGAGACTCGATCTCTGCTCAAACTGTAATCTAGAAGTTATCAAGAGGAAGCTGCTGAAGGATCCTACTCTGAAAATCTATGCTCACTGAGGTGGCCATAGCCACATGTCTCCATCTGCTAAGAGCGTATATGACCAAATTCTCCTTCCCTTTCAAATGCTTTATATCCATATCATAGTCACAAAGAAGCTCCATCAAATGTCGTTGGTGAGCATTAAGATTGGGCTGCGTGAAGAGGTGGTGAAGACTCAAGTGATCTATTCTAAGTGTGAATCTCTAGCCAAGAAGAAAGTGTCTCCATCGAACCAAAGCATGCACAACTACCACAAGCTGAAGATCATGAGTCAGATAATTAAGCTCATAATCTTTGAGTTTGCGAGACTCAAAAACCACCACTCTTCCCTCTTGCATCCATACACCTCCAAGTCCTTCCTAAAGAAGCATCCATGTACATACGAAAAAACTCACCTTGTGGATCTGGCACTACAAAAATAGGTCTTGTAGTGAGACATTCCTTCAGTGTACTGAACACCTACTGTATCACACCTGTCTGACCAAACACACTTCTTCCCTTTCTGTTGAAGGGAAGTGATGGGGTGCACAATCTGAGAGAAGTCCTGAACAAATATTCTGTAATAACCTACTAATCCCATGAAGTTGTGCACCTCTATCACAGTAGTGGGTGCTAGCCAATCCATAATAGCTCTAATTTTGGAAGGATCGATTGTGATACACTCCCCAGAAATGATATGACCCAAATATTACACATCCATCTGAAAGAATGCACACTTCTCCAAGTTCTCGTAAAGTTGTTGTTCTTGAAGACACTGAAGAACCTGGAAAAGGTTTCCCTCATGATCCTTACACGTACATGAGTAAATCAAAATGTCATCAAGGAAGATGAACATGAAGTGATCTAAGAAAGTCCTGAATATCCCATTCATCAAACTCATAAATACTGTGGGGGCATTAGTCAAACCAAAAGGTAGCACTGTGAACTCATAGTGGCTATATATCGTACAGAAGGTGGTCTTATGAATGTCCACCTACAAAATCCTCAACTGATGGTAGCCTAACTTAAGTTCTATCTTAGAGAAAGTTGTGGCTCCCTTCATTTGATCAAACAAATCATTAATGCACAGAAGGGGATAACGATTCTTGATCGTTACCTTATTCAGTTGGCGATAATCAATACACAACCGCAAGGATCCACTCTTCTTCTTCACAAAAATCACCAGTGTCCCCCAATGGGATACACTAGGATGGATAAGGCCTTTCTCTAGAAGGCCCTCTAGCTATAACTTGAGTTTGCAGAGTTCTGGGGTGGTCATCCGATAAGTTTCTCGTGAGATAGGCTCTGCTCTAGGAATTAGATCTATATGAAAATAAATTTCACGTGGGGGGTGGTCACCCCGATAGCTCCCCTGGAAAGACATATGAAAACTATATCAAATTGGGATGATCATCTAGTGATGGTCCACTAGACCCATCCTCTGATCTGTCAGTGAATGTAATAGCATACATTAGACAACCCCATTGCACCCATTGCTTAAGCTGCATAATAGAGATGGTGTGAATATAAATGGGTCTTCTAACCCCTAAAATCACTGACTCAACCCCCAAATCATCTACACAAGATATAATCTTTTGGTAACAATCCATCCTTGCCCTATGTGCAGACAACCAATCCATACCCAAGATGACTCCATATGAGCCCAAAGGAAGGATACAGAGATATGAGGTAGTGGTGAAAGGTCCCAAATCCACTACATAATCATTGAATAAGGAGTCCACAGAGATCTTGGCTCCCAAAGCCATCTCAACGTCCTAACTAGGACACCTTCCTAACTACCACCAGCTTGCATCACTCTACTAGAGATGGTGCAATGAAAGAATCAGAAGAACCAGAATCAAACAAAATGGAGGTAGGAATGCCACCAATGCTACCTGTAGTCTCAATAACTGTGCTCTGGTTATCAGCCTGGTGGTTCTCAACCACTGCATAAATCGTGTGATTGCACCCCATGCCACCAAGAGTGGGATCTGAGATATGTGTCTTACCCTTGTTATTAGGTTTTTGTGGGTAGTATCTCAAAAAATGTCTAGTAACACCACAAATAAAATAACTCCCTGATCCTCTCCCCTGTGTAGTAGGTCTGGTTGGTACTTTGGAGGTCTGTTGGTGTGGATCCCGATGATCTAGTTGCGGTTTGCTGAGGTCTCTACTGGCGAGCTCCTACTAAGTGAGCTATTTGGGAACCATGTGTCCTGATGGGACCCCTAGGGGGTATTTTCTCCGAGTCCCTTTGCTATACTCTGACCTCTTTGTGTATCAAACCTCTACCGAGGTCTAAAAGGTGGGCGGGACTACTGTTGTTGTGGTCTAAAAAATTACTCAAAGATATCCCAGTGTTGAACCTTGTCCAACACGAGGAAGAGGTACTGTCATCACCAATCTGGCACTATGATAATTCTTCACCAGGAACTCCTCGTGCTATGATTATTTACTAATGCACAGCCTTTAGTTTGGTGGATGTAATCTGGAAACAAAACAACAACATAACACAAGAATACCATCGACTATGATAAGACAGAATGATGACAAATCTGAAATATCAAAGTAAATTATAATATTAATATGAAATTGTTACAATCTCACCCATGAGGTACTTCAAGTGTTATTGACTTCACTTGCCTTTCACCAAGACTATGGGAGAAAATTTACAACTACACCTCTTATGGCTTCTTCAACACACCTTTAAACTGATGGCTTCCTTCGCACACTTCCTACAATATTTCTCACTACTTCCTTCTATGCTAAATGAGGGGGGTGGCCTCTCTATTTATAGAACTTCCAGGCTTATCCATCTTATCTCTAAGATAGGATAAGAAATCCACTCTGACGAATCATATTCCATACCTTAACTCTTATCTGTACATGTAAGCTTATCTTTTAAGATAAGATAAACCTTATCATTTTACATGGGTTCCACATTTTTAGACTTTTTACAAATAAAATACACAAAATATTTATGACCTCACTCCTTGTCCTTATTACCAATATAATATTTATAATTCCTAATCATGTAGACCCTACTTCTCTAATTACCCAAACATTGACATTTTAACATTACCGGACCACTTACGACAAATATTTACTTTTTACAACATTCCTATTGTACTTTGACTGTTACCATACTCCACATTATTGGCAGCACCGTACTGATGGCGCCGTTATCTTCTATCAGACGCTACTACTAATTATACTTAACAACATCCTATTCCTAATACATACATTAATGAAATAGAAATTACGGAGGAAAATTTTAGTGTCGACATCTTCACCCTTCCTAGCTTCTACTCCATCCTCGGAGTAGACTATTCTGGTGCTTGGAAAATCTTCAACTTGTCGTGGTTGACCCATTTCGTAATGGGAGTGCCATCCAATTCCTCCAGTCGGTACGTACCATTTTCATGCACAACTGTTATTTTGTAGGGCCCCATCCATTTTGGAAGAAATTTTCTCTGTCTTCTTTTTTTGTATCTGGAATCATATACTAGAACCAAGTCATTCACATGAAATGGAGACCACCGGATCTTTTGATCAAAGTATTCCTTCTACTTAATTTTCTTTTTATGGCTTGTATCCTTTGCTATTTACCTCATTTCCTCTAGCAAATGAAGATGTACCAACCTTTCTTTTACTGAATCACTTTCATCCATCTTTTCATTTTTCATAACTCTCACAGTGGGAATATCAAAATCAATAGGAAGAACTGGACCAATGCCATAGGCCAACTGAAATGGGGAGTATCATGTTGCTGACTTTGATGTTTCCCTATATGCCCACAATGTTGCATGAATCCTTTTATCCCACTTATGTACCTGCAAGGCTGCATCTTTTGCTAGAATTTGACACAACACAAAATTTGTTCGTTCCACCTATCCATTTGTGCTTGGGTTGTATGTTGTTGCCTTCCTGTGCTTAATAGAAAACTTATTGACTAGGGATTCTACCACCTCATTAATGAAGTGGCTTCCTTGATCTGTTACAATTTCTAATGGACAACAAAATATGGTGACAATGCGTTCATATATGAACCTTGCCACATCATCTATGGAAGCTGTTTTCAATGGCCTAGCTTCAACCCACTTGGTTAAATAATCTGTGGCAACTACAATATACTTATTTTGACGTGATGTAGTTGGAAGTGGACCTACAATTTCTATTCCCCACTTTTCAAAGGGACCAAGTGGAAGAATAGGACATAATGGAGCTGATGAAGTCTTACGGTTACCATGTGTTTGACAAATATCACATGTCTTACAATAATTATAACAATCTTTAAAAAGAGTGGGCCAGTGATAACTTGCATCCAAGATCCTTCTTGCTGTAAGTTTTCCAGAGAAGTGCCCTCCACATGTACCATTTTGAAATTCTTCTAGCAGTTCCTTCCCTTGATCACGTCCAACTGCCCTCTTATACTGTCCATCAGGTCCTATTCGAAATAATACTCCATGCAGAATAGAATATGGACGACTGGCTTGAGTAATCTTTTCTTAGTCTTTGCATTGGCACCATCAGGAAACTTGAATTCATTCAGATAATTCCAAATATCTATGTATTCACTAGGGATTGTGTCAAGGGATAACAAGGTTGCATCGGGGAAATCATCATCATCACAAGATGATCCTAAACCATCATAGGCTCGAGAGAGTGCATCTGCATTGACATGCTTCTTTCCTGGCCTATCTATAATATCAAATTCAAATTCTTGTAGCAAAATTATCCATCTTGCTATCCTCCCTGATGGGTTAGGCTTATTTACAATATATTTTAGAGCCTGATGATCTGTTACAACTAGAAATTTTTGCCCTAGCAAGTAATTTCTAAACTTCTTTACAGCAAAAATGATAGCCAGAGCCTCTTTTTCAGTTACAGTATAATTTACCTCAGCACTACTCATTTGTCTGCTCCCAAAGTAAATTGGATGTTCATTCCCATTTTCATCCTTTTGGCTCAAAGTACTTCCTAGTGCTGCATCTGAGGCATCAGTGTACACAATGAATGGCTTGCTCCAATCTGGATTCTTCAAAACAGGTGAAGACACCAGGGCTTCCTTCAGTTGTCCAAAAGCTTCATGCGCCTTATTTCCTGGTTCATAAGTAACATCCTTCTTCAAGAACTGGGTTAGTGGCTGTGCAATCTTTGAGAAATTCTTGATGAACCTTCTATAGTAACCCACATGGCCTAAAAATGATCTCAACTTACTTCTATTCATAGGAAATGGTAAATCTTTGATTTTTGAAACTTTATCAGGATCAGTACCAATACCATCTCTGGATACAACATGCCCTAACAAAACGCCTTTAGAACATCCAAAGACACACTTTGTAGGGTTTAGTGAGGCTTGTGCTTCATCTAACCTTTGAAATGCTGTCTCCATCTGGTGCAGGTGGTCCAACTTGCTCCCATAGATGCAAAAATCATCCAGAAATACTCTGATGAAGGTCCCAATGTAGGGTTCGAACACCCTATTCATCAAACGTTGGAATGTTGCTGGAGCATTACACAACCCAAAAGG
This sequence comes from Taxus chinensis, assembly GCA_019776745.2. Classification (NCBI taxonomy): domain Eukaryota; kingdom Viridiplantae; phylum Streptophyta; class Pinopsida; order Cupressales; family Taxaceae; genus Taxus; species Taxus chinensis. The sequence continues at coordinate 507,186,566 of CM034156.1, read as the reverse complement.
CATAACTCTATAAGCAAACGTTCCCCAAGGAGTGGTGAACGTGGTCTTCAGCTGATCTTTCTCTGCTATATGAACTTGGTTGTAGCCGCTATATCCATCAGCAAAACTATAGCACTCCTGGCCAGCTACTTCGTCCAAGATCTGATCTGAAAATGGAAGAGGGTAATGATCCTTCTTTGTTGCCTTATTGAGCTTCCTGTAATCAACACAAATGCGTAGCTTCCCATTCTTTTTTATTGAGATCACAATGGGAGAAACCCATTCTGAATTCTCCACAGCAAATATGAATCCTGCATCAAGCAACTTATCTATTTCTTCTTTTACAGTCTTGGAAAAATTAGGATTCATTCTATATGGCATTTGCTTTATGGGCTTAGCACCATCTACCAGCTCAATAGAATGTTCTACCCAACTTACTTGATGGAGTTCCTTGTAATCAAAAGTGAATATGTGTATGTACCTTCGAAAGAGCTGGAGGTAGGATTCCTTCTCACTCTCCATCACAACATCACCAATCTTTATTTGTTGGAGACGATCATCAACTTCTTCTTCAGATAATTTTATGGGGTCATGAGTTGGTGTGACTGGAAGGATATCCATGACTGAAACATCAACCTCACTTTCTTCATCTTCAGTGTCCACTTCACTGGTACTAGAGTAATCAGAGGATGTCCAATCATCAGTTTCATCACTTGAATCCACAGGTTCTACCTTATGATGTCGAGGGATCACGTTTATCTTCACCCTCTCTCTACCACGTCCAAGTGTCATGAAACCTTCATTCCAGTAGTTTCTTGCATGAACTCTCCTTAGCCATGGTCTTCCCAGCAACATTGGGTACGCAACAGTACCATTTTTCATCACCTGAAAGTCTACCACACATACAACACCCATAACAGATATTGCCACATTTGAAACTACACCTTCTGGTTTAGTTTTTCCCTTATTTAATGACCTTAACATAAGTGTTGAAGGGCGATCAATTTTTAAACCCAACATATTCATTACAGACTCGGTCATTACATTAACTGCAGCACCTCCATCAACTAAGACATCATGAATTGAAATACCATTACATAATACCTCAGCTTGTGGAGCATAGGGATCCGCCTCTGCCTCCAAAATAGGGACCTCAACCTCCTTCCTTCATCGAGCATTGAGTCCACTTCGCAACTCCCACCTCTTCTCAGAAGACATAGCCAAGAGTTGACCATATGTAATATTTGCAGGCCTTTTGGACAGATCTTCCAGGATGGAGTATGGTCCTTGCCCCTGTGAAATCAGAAAATCCTGCACACCCAACTTTCTTCTCCTATGTTTCTTACTAGTTTCTCCTTTCATCTTCTTAGGATCATTTCCATCTTGATTATCTTTTTCTTTCTTTCTTTTTGTTACAAACACATCTACTTCATTATTTCTGCTCTTATCTACTACATCAAAAGAATTCACAGGTGCTTTTCCTTTATCATTATCTCCTTTACCAGATGTAGAAGCTCTATCTGGACAATTATACTTATAATGACCCTTTTTATAACAACCATAACATACAACTTCAGAAATATTTCTTTTTGGACCTCTATCTCCTCCCTGAGAACTAAATTCTTTTCCTTGAAGAAGATTAATAGTTAACTGACCCATCTTTTTGAGCAGATCTTCATACTCAGTAGATGTACTAGGAGAAATATTTGTGCTCACCGGGAGTGGTTGTGGATTCTGGACCAAAGGTGCTGGTGTAGGCTCTACTTTAGCAACAATTTCTTTGGGCTCCTCTTCCATGCTTTCTTCTTGCCTTCTTGCAATCTCCTTTGCTTGTTCAATGGTAGCCGGGGTGGTCATACTTCACTCGTTGTCTGATCTCTGGCTTCATCCCAAGAATGAAGTGCTTACAGAGGAGATTATCCACACCATTCATCAACCCATCCACTAATCCTTCCTTCCGGATCTGGGCATCGAGCTTCCTCCTTAGCTCTAGAACACGAGCATGATAATCCCTTATCTTCTCCTTCTCTCCTTGGGATAGCTTTGTGATCTCGATCATGAGATCTGCATATTTCTGTTGTTCACCAAATTCTTCAAGAAAACTTTCAGTTAATAAATCCCATGAATTTTTCACATTATCACCTAGTGTTTCAAACCACCTAAGTGCTGAACCATCCAAAAAGGTAGGAAAAAATTCAGTCCATTGTTCCCTTCTTATAAGGCCATTACAAATACAAGATCGTTTAAACTCTTGAATGAAAGAAGAAGCATCTTCATTAGATTGAGCTGAAAAAACAGGAATCTTTCCCATTTTCAAAAGTAACCACCGTGAAATACCAACCCACAAGTACAATCAACAAGACTTATGTGCACAAATAATTGGAATCACTATACTAGAAAGTGACTTTACACCTTTCTACAGTAAAATAGAAATGACCACGGTAAACTATGGTAAAACTTGACTTACTGCGGTAAAAACTGACTTTACTGTGGTAAACACTATTCACGGTAAAAAGTGAAGTTACTGCGGTAAATACTATTCACGGTAAAAAGTGACTTTACTGCGGTAAATACTATTCCCAGCAAAAATAACTTTACCATGGTAACTACTATTCATGGCAAAAATGACTTTACCATGGTAACTACTATGCACAGTAAAAACAAGGTTACCCTCCAATTGATTTTTGACTAAGTGGGAATATCTCTCCAGAAAATCCACCAACGAGGAATGGTCCCGGCAACGGAACCAAAATGTCATCACCAATCTGGCACTATGATAATTCTTCACTGGGAACTCCTCGTGCTATGATTATTTACTAATGCACAGCCTTTAGTTTGGTGGATGTAATCTGGAAACAAAACAACAACATAACACAAGAATACCATCGACTATGATAAGACGGAATGATGACAAATCTGAAATATCAAAGTAAATTATAATATTAACATGAAATTGTTACAATCTCACCCATGAGGTACTTCAAGTGTTATTGAATTCACTTGCCTTTCACCAAGACTATGGGAGAAACTTTACAATTACACCTCTTAATGGCTTCTTCAACACACCTTTAAACTGATGGCTTCCTTCGCACACTTCCTACAATATTTCTCACTACTTCCTTCTATGCTAAATGAGGGGGGGGGGTGGTGGCCTCTCTATTTATAGAACTTCCAGGCTTATCCATCTTATCTCTAAGATAGGATAAGAAATCCACTCTGACGAATCATATTCCATACCTTAACTCTTATCTGTACATGTAAGCTTATCTTTTAAGATAAGATAAACCTTATCATTTTACATGGGTTCCACATTTTTAGACTTTTTACAAATAAAATACACAAAATATTTATGACCTCACTCCTTGTCCTTATTACCAATATAATATTTCTAATTCCTAATCATGTAGACCCTACTTCTCTAATTACCCAAACTTTGACATTTTAACATTACCGGACCACTTACGACAAATATTTACTTTTTACAACATTCCTATTGTACTTTGACTGTTACCGTACTCCACATTATTGGCGGCACCGTACTGACGGCGCCGTTATCTTCTATCAGACGCTACTACTAATTATACTTAACAACATCCTATTCCTAATACATACATTAATGAAATAGAAATTATGGAGGAAAATTTTAGTGTTGACAGACTTCGCGTAGAGCAACATTAAGCATCCTCAAGATCTCTAACCAACTGTCTGCAAATCCTCCTGAGGTAGTCACAATGGAACAATGATCTGGTGGTGGTAAGTTTAGGATCTCCTGTGATGGGCCCCATCTACATCTTGCTCTGGTGCCTCCTACACAGACCAAGGTGAGAGTCCATATATCATCTTGCTCATCCCTTTAGGGCTCCCTTTGCCTAAGTTTCCATATTTACTAAACTATGTACCAACCATTTCTAAACTAAGTGACCCACTTTAGCTTCTACAAGTGTGATAGGTTTAAGTTCTCATGTCATCCTCCTTGGGCTCAGGTTTTCTAGCCTTGAAACTCGGTCTCCCTATTACCCTCAATGGGAAAATGATTTTATCCACTATGTCTAGATACCAAGTCCTCCTATTAACGCCCGCTAAAAACAACCCACTTGCGTATAGAGAAGAATTAACATCCTGAAGATTCTTAGGAAAAATTATGGTAGGATGGTATGCTACAACATGATCTTTAGGTATATGTTAAAAGACCCCTCGTCCCATCTACACCTCCTACACAGACCAAGGCGAGAGTTAGTTCATTCTTGTATGTTTACTAAAATATGTAATTTCTAAACTAATTTGTTTTCTAGATTTAAAATCGTGCTAGGTTTAAGGTTCATGTCTAAAGTTTTCTAGAGTGCCATAATGGCCCAAAATTTTGAACCAGGTTGAAGGTCTAATACAAGGGTAAAACAACCACTTGAGACCCAAGAACAACCTAGGATTAGTTAGGAAAAATTATGGAATAATTTTTTTCATTTAAAAGATTCTACAACCAAGTTACAAAACAACAATTGTCACTAACAATTTTCCAGAATCAATTTCCATCCACTAGGAATACCTCCTTTCTCCTCATATTTCTCAATTATTAGAGGTCACAAGGTCCAAAATTTAGGGTTAGAAAGTTTCAATTAGGTTCAAGAGGCCTAATTCCTCACCATACCCACTCTCTAACAGGATTTAAAGATTTCAACTTGATTTTTCTCAAAATTAACGCACTTTCAAAATTTCCCTAAAACATTTCCCATTGGATAGAAAATTTCCTCACCTTTCAAGATATAAAGAAGTCCTCCTAACTCCTCATATTCCACAAGTTATGGGCCGGTGGGCCTTGGGGTGAAAATAGCCCCAAGAGCGGGCCTGCGGGCCCAGGGGAGAAAATGTTCCCCAAGGGCAGGGTTGGCGGTCGCTTGGGAAAATTTCCCATGCAGGGGTGAAAAGCCAACAATTTGCCCACAAGTCCACCCAAGCCACAAGGGACATGTGCCATCACCTAAGCCAATGTGGGGAAAGTGGGGTAGTGGGGAGAAAATTGGTTTTAACGCCCCAAAGGGCTAAGAGGGTAACATTCACCCATGCCTCCACCGGCACCTCATGCCACGTGGCCAGCTCCTGATTGGCTATGGGCTCAGGCGGGGACAGCGGGGAAGATTTATGGAAAATTTCCCAAAAATTTTTCAAAAATGTAAAAAATGCAAAATGGGAACTCACTCCTCCATGATGCCTCATGATGCCACGTGGCAGCCTCTGATTGGTTGCGGGCCAGTGGGGAGGCAGGGGAAAAGTTAGAAAAATTTCCCAAAAATTTTTCCAATGCGCTAAGTTAAAAAAAGATCCACCCCTTTGCCAACACCCATGGTGCCATGTGGCAGCCTCTGATTGGCTTGTGGGGTGTGGGGCAGTGGGGAAAATTTGGAAAATTTTCCCAAAAAATTTTCCGAAGTGTTAAGGGAAAAATTCGGATTTGGCCGCATGGGTCCCGCCAAGGAAATTTTTCCCATTTTTTTTGACGCCAAGTGAAGAAAAACTTCAGAAGGCCATAACTTTTGATAGAGAGCTTGGTTTTGGAAAACAAGGACTTTATGGAAATCTCGATGTCCTATTTGCACAGGAGATCATTAATTTTTTATTTTAATAAATTTAAGGGGTCAATTTCAAGAAAATGGCCTGCAGGATTTTATAGTGCGAACTGGTAAATATTAACTTGTGAAATTTATTCAATTTGATATTCTTCCTCTCTTAACATGTCAATTAGACATGGAGACATTGTTCTTAGATGGATTTAGGAAGGTTTTTGAAGGTATTCAATTTGTCTGAATAGATTTGCAATTTGACACATTTTGATTTCAAAACAGCAAAACGAAAGGTTGAGCCAGATTTTGCCAAGTTTTGAAATATTTCCTATAAGTGTTTTTGTCTAATTGAATTCGTTTAGGGCCTACTACTTCAATTTAATCATTTAATTTGTTATTTTATTTTTGCAGGTTCGAACTGTGCATTTTTTTGTTTTGATAATTGCCAGTTTGAAAATAACAAAAAATAGAGGATCAAATTTTAATAGTTTTATTTTCCATTTTCTTCTTCCAAGTATTAGAATACATTCCAATTCCGATCTAATAAATTAGTTGATTCAATTCCATCCATTCAAAATCCAAAATACAATTTTGATTTCCAACTTTACACATTTCAGAGACAGAGTTCTGCATTTTCTTTCATACGCATCTCTTCCTTTCAAATAGAGATTTCAAACATTGAAATGATTAGATTTAATACAACAATGTAATTTGAAAAAGGTAATGAAATCCTTTATTGATTCCAAAATGTAAACATTATAATCATTTCTTCTTTTATTCCTTCCAAAATCATATATTATATACAAAACAGAATAATACATTTTCTTCTCACGTGTTTCACTTTTCCACTTTTCAAATAGGGATTTCATAGTGCATGCTAAACACAGGTTTCCAATGGAATAAAAACATATGGAAAAGACAAAACCACTTCCATTAATTTAAAAAACTTTTACAACTTCCTTTCCATTTGGTTTCAAAATACAACATACAAAATACACGTATCTTTCTTTCACATTCTTTCCAAAATAGAATACAAAGTATAACTCTTTTACATTTAAATATACAACTTGCAATTAGTACAAAGTATCTTCCCAATACAAACATTTACACGTTCATCCACTAAAAGTGGGAAAGGTTATAATAAGATTTCATTTCACAAGGGACTGTGAATTTTTTTTTTTCAACTACAGAATAACAACATGCAGATTTCTCATTCTTCCAATTTGATCACAACAAGAGTAGGGGAAAGGAAACACTCTCCACCCAAACCAAGACATCCAATGAAGAGGAGAAGCCATCCTTCTTCATTGGCCCCCAAGCCCCAACCACAATGCAATAAAAGATGTGATGCAATCTCATGGCAACAACAAGCTTCCACAAACATACAAGCAACATTTTCACAAGAAAACACAGTCCCAAAACAAAATGTAGTTTACAACTACATTAAAACATGAAAAAACAATACAAAGGCTTCATCAAGCAAGGCAAAGGAGCAAGAAACTATGGGGGATGTTTCTTATGCCTCCCAAAAGGGGAAATGGGTATCACCACCTGAATTACAAACCGCCAAAATATAGTATATCAAAATCCCTGACATTCCTTATGCCTCCCCCAAGTACCCCTTATTCCTCACATTTCCTTATGCCTCCCAACCTCTTATGGCACCCCATAACGAGTAAAGAAATGCAAGCTATTTCTTTGTAAGGTGGAACCCAAATCCTAACTCCCTCCTCCCTTATACCTCCCTAAAACACATTTGTGCCTCCCATAAAATAAACCCCATAGTTTTGTCCTACGCCATTCCTAGGCCATCTACCCAACAACCCACAAACTATACCAAAACATTCACACAAGAACATTTACATATATAAAAGAAGAACATTTCAAGAGCCAAGCTCCTACCTCTCCGTGATGGAGTTGTTCCAAGTTCTAAAACATCAAGCTTTATCCCAATGCAAGCAATCTAAAACAGCTAAGCACAATCATGCAACAATCTTTCAAAACTTCTCCAAGTAAGATTTCCCAAAACAACAAGAAAAATTCACCCAAAATGAAGTCTCCAAAAGTGAAGCAACCCAAAACAAGGCAAGAAATTTAAATTTTAAAGAAGAGGGAAGAGAAGAGGATGAGGTGGATCCATGTAGGATGTCACATCACACATCCTTAATCCTAACCCCAAAATTCAACTTCATTCTCCAATGCATAATAAATAAGTGGGTGAATAATAAGACAAATTTACTTACACACTCAAACAAACCCATACCCTAAGGACTAAAATTAAATTATGTAAGAAAAGTGCAACTACAACATTCAACTTGACTTGTAAAAATGCATTAAAAGGTCTAAATTTAACCCTCCAACCATAGGAAAGGTTGGTATGTAAATTTAAGAGGCATGGGACAAGTTTAACTTGCCCCACAAGCCTCCAAAATCAGCCTCCAAGGACAAATTCAAATTTCCAAGAAGGTGGAGTGTTTCACACTCAAAAGTTAACTTACACATCACTTACACATTATTTACACATTCTTACAACATTTTAAAACATGGCCAACAACTCTATTAATTACATTCTTATGAATTTTTTTAATTAATTAACTAAACAATATGATTACTCACAATATTAACACCACATTAAATAAATAATGAAAGGTAAGTGCATCACATAAAACACATGCAAAAATTAAACAAATGGGACTAAATAAAGAAAAAAATAAGATCCCTTGGTTACATTTAAAGGTGATTCCCCCCATAGGAATCCCTAACAAAAATACAAACACACACAACAAAACTAGTTGCCATGGTGACCTTGTTGAATTCATCTAGAATTCCAATGTGGTTGATCTCCAATCCCCCGATGTTTGTTGTGATATTTTTAATTTGTGAAAATAAAAATACCTCCTTTGGCCTCATGACCATATCAGAACGTCCAAAATAATATAAATATAATTAAAAATCCAAAATCATCTAAATATATGAATCACAACAACATCAAAGCAATCTAACAATATCATTTATAGTTTTATCAACAACTATATCATCATCTAATAATTTTCCATTTCTAGGTCTACTCACAATATCAAAATATCACAAATCCGAACAACATCTATCATATAACCATGTCCAATAGTATAATATAATTAACCTATAAAATGTCTCTAATAATCATCATGCATCATAACTGAATCAAGTCAACAATAATCCATGATCTAACATCTAACATCATACTATAATAAGCTCCATAATCATGTCCATAATATAATCAGTGGTATCATGATTAGTATCAAAAAGGTGTTAAAGGACAGTGGGCCCTACATCTTCGAACAAAAATACATATCATTATTCTATGGTAATACATGTATTACAAGATGAATATAACTCTACAATGACAACTCATTAATTACAACATATCACATCTAGAAAGTTCCTCTTTTTTAGAGTACATGCAACCAATGTTGTTTTAGTCCTAGGACTGAATATGGAAATCCCCTACACGTACGCATAAATTTCATGCATCCATCATTTCATATAATCATAATAGACAATAGAGAGAGATAAAGACAGGAACAAAGAGATAGAAGAGAAAGGCAATTAGGAAGAAAATCTAAGACTTATTTTCTTTTCAAATCACCGTAATATCCTGTATCTAATTTTAATTTCATTTCAACTCATATACATTTCGACCCATTTATATTTTCAAAACCCAATAAATATTTTCATAATTATCTCTAGAGAGAGAACGGGAAGAGTGAGAAAGTCTAGATTTCATTTTTCTTTCTATTCATCGTAACATTATCACATACTTTATCAAAATTTCATTTCATTTCCAAAATATGAACATTTATAACTCATTTACATTTTTAGAACCAAAATATCATAGTTACTTCTAGAAAGAGAAAAGGGAAGAGAGAGAAACATCACAATTTCCCAAAAATAATTCATATAATAATTTGATCAATTCATACTTAATAAAGTGTGGAAACAATATGTACAAGCTTCCACGGTTAGTTAGGAATCAACAAAACCTTAAAAAGTGTGTTTAGCTAAAGTTGCAGTTTTGGTGCAATCTAGTTGAAATATCTAAAGTGCTCACAAATTGGACCTTGAAAACACTCATTTTTCAGTTTGAACACAAAGTTTCATGAAACCTAAATACTCTCCCATTTACATAGAATTCATTATGTTTGACAGAATTTTTTTATGAAGAGCAGAGATCAAATTACAAGACAAACTTCGGGGTGAGTTATCATAATTACAGCAACAACTCATCACTCAGTGACTAGTGGGCCCCAAAACCTACTTGCAAAAATTGTCTCCAAAGGAAATTTCATTGAAATGTAGATGGGTTTCTATTCTCTTGCTAGAGGTCTAGGGATAGGTGGAAAGGGTTTTTATTTTTTCTCGAACTAATCAGTAACCATATGCCGAAACTGATCATGTTTTACTAAAAAGAGCATGTCACTAGAAGTGATTGATAAGATAAGTGGGATTAGAAATTCAACATGCAAGGGCATTAATAAATTTCAAAAAAATTGGTTATCTTTCCCCATAGTGTCCCATGTTACCAGGGGTCATGCAAGGAGTTTCAATTTTATGGTATATTTTGGTGTGGGACTCCATGCGCATAACTTTCGGGGTCATAATCGTTTTGGTGTTTGGTAGTTCCAAATGAAATAAAGTTTTATCATTGGTTAGATTTAAATTTCCTAATAAATAAAATTTAATTTCCAAATGTAATAAATGATGAAAGTTGAATTTAGTACAAAAGAAAAAAGAAATTCCATACCTTTTTCCTGACACTTGCAAGAAAACTCAGCTAGGCAATTTTTGCCATGACACTTGACTGAATGAAAATCATTTGGTTGAAAATTTTTTATTCCCTTTCCATGAATCCATTTTGTGCAAATCTGTAAATCATGGCCTTCCATGAACCCATTTCCCTTACCACATTTGTGAGTTATACCGCTACATTCAAAAACTTAGCATCACTTATAGGCATTAAAACATTCAAAAACTTAGCATCACTTACAGGCATTGAAACATGAACTTTTTAAAAGGAAAAATAGTATTGTTGATAACTCCAAATCAAAGCAGGAAAGTAGAATAAATCTCTCATATACATGGATAGAGAAATATCACGTTGTTGGTGACACGATGCAATCAGAATAATAAAGTGATTTTAAAGATCATCCAAGTATACAGGTAAACATGCACATGTCTAAGTTAGATGGATTTAAGTGATAAAAAATTAGAGCCTTAACAGTTAGACATTATGTTGAAACTTCAAGGAAACATAATAAATCATAATGACATACGATCAAGTGTAAAATTGAGTAAAATATTGAATAAATTATTATTAGAAGGAAACTTGCCAATATATATATATATATATATATATATATATATATATATATATATATATATAATTGAAAAATAAATAGTAAAAACTAAAACACATGTTCTCAATTACTGTGTGTGTAGATGCATGATATTAAAATTTTAAACTAAAAAACAAAATAAAAATTTAAGAATTGGTTTTAAAACTAAATATTATTATTAAAATTGCGAAGATACAAACCTCTTATAAAACCCCTTAAAGTAACCTAAAGTTTGATAGAATAAATTCCCTCTTATAAGTAAATAAAGTTATAAAGAGGTTCATCAACAAAAATTCAATTTAAAAAAAATCAAAATGTCATGTAAAAAGTTCATAAGTCCTATAGACTAAATTAATGAATTTGCAAAAATATTAAGAGATACATCTCTTCAAACCCTTTTAAGCACTGATACTCAGGTAAATAACTTCTTTATGGGACTAAAATTAATATAAGATTTCATAAGGACCCATCAAAAATATGATTTTTTGAATACGACAATACAAGATAAATGAAAGATCTTCCAATGGAGGCTCTATAATAAATGGTGATGTTGTCATGCTCCACCACTTCTATTCACCTCGATATTATAGGGGGGTCTCGAAATGTCATTGTAATTATTTTATTCTTTAATTATTATGGTGGAATTGAATGCTCAGAGAAAATAAAAATGACAAATCACTCAATTATGATTTAATAGTATGGTAAAAGATTTATTGAAAATAACAAATACACAAACAACACAGTCTATAAACATCATCTATGTGTTTCTAAATGAAGTAAAACCAACAAAAAAATACCTTATACAAATCTACAAACCCATTTATTGAATTCACATTTTCACCGTCACTTGGAGATCAAAATCACTTCTCTCTTTTGATGTATCCCTCATATTGTAACATTTTCTTAACTTCCACGGCTATCAAGTGTATTATTTGTGCTCCAATATTAAGCTAGACCAATGTAGTAAAAAATGTAAGGTACTAAATTGTTTGTCCCACAAATAGCCAAATGTTGTTGTCTTTTTTATAAATAAGAAATAAAAGATCCATAAGTTCACCAAAAATCAAGCCACTTGAGGATGCCATTGAATGTATAAGTTTTACATCATATTTTCATAAATAGTTTTAATATAACTTCCAAAATTGAAGTTTGTCATTCATTTTTCTTTCACTTCCATGGTATTTATTGGTTATTAGTACTACTAGAATCAATACTATTAATTTCAAATTTATATTAGAACTGAATTAATTTCTATAAATAATTATTCTTTTTTTCAATGTTGAAGTACTCAATTCTTAAATAAATAATATTAAAAAATTATTTAGCTAAATTCTGATTAGTTACAAATAGTGACCTTCTATTTACCACGTTCAACATTTTTTTTAAAAAATGGTGACATCATCTTATCAGAGAGTTAAAATTTGAATGTCACTATTTATGGGCAAGGGCTATCCTCCCCACTAAATGCATCACATACATTGCAGTCACCATCACAAGAATCATGTTGATTGTGACATCATTTGGTACCGCATGGCGCAATATCATTTCAAACTTAGTTTTTTTTTGTAGGGGGGTTGAAAAATACATTGCGTTTTTCACTAGCATGTAGAGAGACCCAATAGGAGTCAAACCCATGACTTGTATGTTCCAAATGCACCAGCCCACCTATCGCATGATTCAATCTGATTTGATAATAGTTCATTAAAAAAAAAATACCACTAATGTGACCGTTAATGCACGAGTCCCACCAATGCATCTACATTCGAGGGTATGCTTGATTTTTATGGATCACAAATGGGAATTGAGTACATTTTGTGTGGAGGAAAGCTTTCAGCCTATTTATGTGGCTTGTGAAGGGTGAAGAGTTTTTGTAGAAGTCTTGTCAAAATTTAGTGGGGATGCATTACCTATCATTTCAAAGTCATAAATACTATGAAATTATAAATATTTACAAATCTTTGTCCCATAATGACTACTCTATTTCAATGAGTTGTCTATCCGTGTTTGTCTTGGACAACTTACTCCAAAGATATCTTGAGCATGTGATCATATTTCTAGCTGAGTCAGACATTTAAAAATGTCCATAATACTTGTATCAACATCACAAATGAGGCAACAAGAAAAAAAATTACAAACACTTTCAAATCTTGGCTGAATATTAAAAATGTGGTCAAACATTCAATTCTTCCTCATCCTCCACTCTTGTGCTCTTCGCCATCCTCCATTCGGACGCTTCTGTCCGCAAGCATTCTTATGACTTCTTGGATGAAGCTCAGGATTTAATCATTGACTGAATCATAATTAGGGGTGACAAATAACATGGTGGAATAGACATTACATCGAACTGAACAATTGAATATAATGAAATAACAAGGGAACAATTTTCCCGCATGTTGATGATTTTCCCTCCTATGAATCTTCAAAACAATTTTCAATCTAAAATTGTAAATTACAGTGATCTTGAATCAATTGCAAGATCTTCCATAATGGTATTCGAAGAAAAATGATATTGCTCTCTTCGTAATCTAATCTAAAGCTTGTAAGATTTATCCCCATCATCAACGTTGAGCCTATCTTTCCTATGAGTTTATCTTGGAAGAAATTCCTACAAATAAAATTGAAATAAAGAGTAGATGTAGTGTGTGTTCACTAGACAACCAGGATCATGCATTTTGGTTAGATCCGACACAGTCTTCATTTACAATGGATTGAGAAAAGTGGCGTTTTATATTCCACCAAACCACCCTCATAATGGCTCCCTCAGTTCCATATTAAAATCAACCATGACTTCTTCTCCACTTTCACATGTAGAACCATAATAATTTTGATGGTTTCTTTCTGCATTTCTCATTCCAATTGATATGTTAGATAAATTAGAGAATGGTCAGCCTTATTGTTCTGAAATATTTCATTTAGTAGAAAAATGGGTGCCCAAACTATTTTTTTCTTATGGTGATTTGTATACCTTATTTGAATTGGTTTGAAGATTCAAAGATTCATATACCATCATCTATAACACCCACATTTTACACACACAAATATAACACACATAGTAATAGGATAATGTTTTTTTTGGCTTATATTGCTTGATACATAACATCGCATAAGATCACATACGATAATGTATAACACATGAGACATTTGCGTAACCATGGACCCACATATATAAGATGAAACAAATGATGCACATCAAAGCCACATTTCCAAAATGACAAAGTACCATAACAAACCACTATAATATACACTTACTCACAAGCACTTCCCACAACACATCATTGTTCATGGTGAAATATTTATTACAATATTGTTGATGCAGAATCACAACACCCCTGATTGTTTACAACTCAATAGATTTAAAATGTCAATGTTATTGCATAACATGGAGCTTTTACCAAAGTGTGGGACTTTGCAATCGAGAAAGTTCTCTGGATGAAGGCATGTTTCTATTACTCTATTCTCATACACACATTCAAATTGGAGAGGATCTATCCTAAAATCTTCTCTAACTTTCCAAGGAGACATGGTTGAAAAGATTGCAAGAAATTAAACCTAATCTACATGAGGTGATGCACCAAAAGGAATGATGAACACCTACTTTACATGGAGATGAAAACCAATAAGTTTGAAGGGGATGAATACACACCACAAGTCAACCAATTGCTATGAATTAATTCACCACTAAACACAGACCATTAAATATGCAACACAATTTAACATGCAAAACTAACCAAAATTGCAATGAGAGATCAAGAGAATACAATGAACACAAGAGAGGGTTGAAGCTCATCCACAGACTTATAATATTGCTCCACAGATTTTATACAGTGCATTGCAATGGCCAAGAGGCACAAATTTACATTACAACTTGAATGAGAGGTTTGAACTCCATAAATTCACTTACATACAAGAGAAGAAGGGAGGGTGCAAACAAATATTATCCAACCTTTTTAAATGAGCCCCTCCTTACAATATATAGGAAGAATAAGAGAAGGGAGAGATAAGGAGTTTGAAATCTTTCTTTAACCACCCTAAAATGCATTAAAATAACCTGCAACAATGATGGATGCCACTGCAAAACCCATACCTCCATGAAATTTTCCTTGTTGGAGAAGAAATGAAGCCCATAGCTCATCATTTGGGTAGGTGAGAAATTTGGAAACATCCCTCTAAAATGGCAAACTATATTTCTTCATTTTAAAATACTTGTTATCAAAAATTTACCGCTAAGGTAAATTTGATAACTTGCACAATTTCTTCAGGCTTGGGAAAGAAGAAATGGTTTGAGGCCCAAAATCAGGTGTTTGGGACCCCTTTGGCTTTTCTTTAACTTCCTTATCAAAATAAAAATCTAAGGAGTTAGCAAAATTTGCAAAAAATCTAAAAAAATGAAGTCAAGGGCCTATTTTAGTGCAAATCTAGTCTTGAGGCTACGGATGGAACCAATGCGGGTAAGACCAAAGTTCATTGTAACAAGTTGGGGCCAAAACGCTAAGGTAATAGTGGTTTAAAGCAAAATCAGATCAGGGCATCCCGGGCTGCACAGGAACACAGGGGAAAGTTGGGACCAAAATCACTAATTTTGTCGCACAAGGAAGAAATTTAGTGTATTGCAGAGATGGCCGAAAAAAGTGTCTGGGAAAGTTGGGCCCAAAATATCCACAATAGCCGCAAGCAAGGGAAATACAAAAAAGGCAGAAGTTTTTGTCTTATGTGGTCCATGGGAAAGCTTGGAAAAAGGTACGTGTGGGACCTAAAAAGCCAAATTTTCTACACTCAAAGCAAAGTGGGTGGAGCGGAAGTCAACAGCCCTCATGGCCTGGTCAATGGCAGACGCGCAAGACATAAAAGCTTGAATTGGGTGATGTGGAAAAAGGAGGCCCAGACAACCCATGGGACACTTGTGCATCCTAGACCCAAAATCACCAAAACAGTCACACAAAGAAGGAATCAGTAAAGACAAAAAACCTTGGCCCAGATGGTCGAAGTGATGCAGGGACATGAGTTCCCCAAAAATATGCATACCCATAATACAAAAGAAAATTCAACGCCTGACTTCCGAACTTTAAACAGTCATTACTTTTGACCCATAGCTCCAATTTTCATAAATTTTGACTTTTAATGAGGGTAGATATGTGAAAATAAAAGAAACATCTCCAACTCAAATAAATTAACTTCCGAGTCCCGGTAGACCCAAAACAACTGCCTACACTCAGACTACCATATCTTTTACAATTCTAAACGAAATCACACAAAATTGTTCTCGTTGGAATAGTCAGTCCGAGCCTAACACAAAAAAATCAAGAAATCCATAATTTGATGAAGATATAAGGGTGAATTTTCTGAAAACATGCCAGTTTTATAACACTGTTTTATTAGTGGTTACACATGCATTTAATGAAGAATGGGAAGACATTTTTCACTACTGCAAGTTATGGGACAACATGGGGAGCCTTTTTCAAGAAACATACCATCATCCATCTCATTTAAGACATCTTTTAAGTGGTTGGTAGGAAGATTTATGGATTTTAATTCTCTCTCTCCCAAATTCTACAAATTAGAGTGTTGTGCTCATTGTATGGGGGGATAGTTTTTGTGTAGAAAAACTTTGTCATATCAGTTTTGGTAAATCCAATGTGTTGCACACCCTTATAGTGGACTCCTTTCATGGTGATCCAGGACCTGTCGACACTAAAATTTTCCTCCATAATTTCTATTTCATTAATGTATGTATTAGGAATAGGATGTTGTTAAGTATAATTAGTAGTAGCGTCTGATAGAAGATAACGGCGCCGTCAGTACGGTGCCGCCAATAATGTGGAGTACGGTAACAATCAAAGTACAATAGGAATGTTGTAAAAAGTAAATATTTGTCGTAAGTGGTCCGGTAATGTTATAATGTCAAAGTTTGTGTAATTAGAGAAGTAGGGTCTACATGATTAGGAATTAGAAATATTATATTGGTAATAAAGACAAGGAGTGAGGTCATAAATATTTTGTGTATTTTATTTATAAAAAGTCTAAAAATGTGGAACCCATGTAAAATGATAAGGTTTATCTTATCTTAACAGATAAGCTTACATGTACGGATAAGAGTTAAGGTATGGAATATGATTCGTCAGAGTGGATTTCTTATCCTATCTTAGAGATAAGATGGATAAGCCTGGAAGTTCTATAAATAGAGAGGCCACCCCCCTCATTTAGCATAGAAGGAAGTAGTGAGAAATATTGTAGGAAGTGTGTGAAGGAAGCCATCAGTTTAAAGGTGTGTTGAAGAAGCCATTAAGAGGTGTAATTGTAAAGTTTCTCCCATAGTCTTGGTGAAAGGCAAGTGAAGTCAATAACACTTGAAGTACCTCATGGGTGAGATTGTAACAGTTTCAGGTTAATATTATAATTTATTTTGATATTTCAGATTTGTCATCATTCTATCTTATCATAGTCGATGGTATTCTTGTGTTATGTTGTTGTTTTGTTTCCAGATTACATCCACCAAACTAAAGGCTGTGCATTAGTAAATAATCATAGCACGAGGAGTTCCCAGTGAAGAATTAGCATAGTGCCAAATTGGTGATGACATTTTGGTTCCATTGCGGGACCATTCCTCGGTGGATTTTCTGGAGAGATATTCCCACTTAGTCAAAAATCAGTTAGAGGGTAACCTTGTTTTTACTGTGCATAGTAGTTACCATGGTAAAGTCATTTTTGCCATGAATAGTAGTTACCATGGTAAAGTCATTTTTGCTGGAATAGTATTTACCGTAGTAAAGTCACTTTTTACCGTGAATAGTATTTACCGCAGTAACTTCACTTTTTACCGTGAATAGTGTTTACCACAGTAAAGTCAGTTTTTACCGCAGTAAGTCAAGTTTTACCATAGTTTACCGTGGTCATTTCTATTTTACTATAGAAATGTGTAAAGTCACTTTCTAGTATAGTGATTCAAATTATTTGTACACATAAGTCTTGTTGATTGTACTTATGAGTTGGTATTTCACGGTGGTTACTTTTGAAAATGTGAAAGATTCCTATTTTTTCAGCTCAATCTAATGAAGATGCTTCTTCTTTCATTCAAGAGTTTAAGCGATCTTGTATTTGTAATGGCCTTATAAGAAGGGAACAATGGACTGAGTTTTTTCCTACCTTTTTGGATGGTTCAGCACTTAGGTGGTTTGGAACACTAGGTGATAATGTGAAAAATTCATGGGATTTATTAACTAAAAGTTTTCTTGAAGAATTTGGTGAACAACAGAAATATGCAGATCTCATGATCGATATCAAAAAGCTATCCCAAGGAGAGAAGGAGAAGATAAGGCATTATCATGCTCGTGTTCTAGAGCTAAGGAGGAAGCTCGATGCCCAGATCCAGAAGGAAGGACTAGCGGATGGGTTGATGAATGGTGTGGATAATCTCCTCTGTAAGCACTTCATTCTTGGGATGAAGCCAGATATCAGACAACGAGTGAAGTATGACCGCCCAGCTACCATTGAACAGGCAAAGGAGATTACAAGAAGGCAAGAAGAAAGCATGGAAGAGGAGCCCAAAGAAATTGTTGCTAAAGTAGAGCCTACACCAGCACCTTTGGTCCTGAATCCACAACCACTCCCGGTGAGCACAAATATTTCTCCTAGTACATCTACTGAGTATGAAGATCTGCTCAAAAAGATGGGTCAATTAACTATTAATCTTCTTCAAGGAAAGGAATTTAGTTCTCAGGGAGGAGATAGAGGTCCAAAAAGAAATATTTCTGAAGTTGTTTGTTATGGTTGTTATAAAAAGGGTCATTATAAGTATAATTGTCTAGATAGAGCTTCTACATCTGGTAAAGGAGATAATGATAAAGGAAAAGCACCTGTGAATTCTTTTGATGTAGTAGATAAGAGCAGAAACAATGAAGTAGATGTGTTTGTAACAAAAAGAAAGAAAGAAAAAGATAATCAAGATGGAAATGATCCTAAGAAGATGAAAGAAGAAACTAGTAAGAAACATAGGAGAAGAAAGTTGGGTGTGCAGGATTTTCTGATTTCACAGGGGCAAGGACCATACTCCATCTTGGAAGATCTGTCCAAAAGGCCTGCAAATATTACATATGGTCAACTCTTGGCTATGTCTTCTGAGAAGAGGCGGGAGTTGCGAGGTGGACTCAATGCTCGAAGAAGGAAGGAGGTTGAGGTCCCTGTTTTGGAGGCAGAGGTAGATCCCTATGCTCCACAAGCTGAGGTATTATGTAATAGTATTTCAATTCATGATGTCTTAGTTGATGGAGGTGCTGCAGTTAATGTAATGACCGAGTCTATAATGAATATGTTGGGTTTAAAAATTGATCCCCCTTCAACACTTATGTTAAGGTCATTAAATAAAGGAAAAACTAAACCAGAAGGTGTAGTTTCAAATGTGGCAATATCTGTTATGGGTGTGGTATGTGTGGTAGACTTTCAGGTGATGAAAAATTGTATTATTGCGTACCCAATGCTGCTGGGAAGACCATGGCTAAGGAGAGTTCATGTAAGAAACTACTAGAATGAAGGTTTCATGACACTTGGACGTGGTATAGAGAGGGTGAAGATAAACATGATCCCTGGACATCATAAGGCAGAACCTGTGGATTCAAGTGATGAAACTGATGATTGGACATCCTCTGATTACTCTAGTACCAGTGAAGTGGACACTGAAGATCAAGAAAGTGAGGTTGATGTTTTAGTCATGGATATTCTTCCAGTCACACCAACTCATGACCCCATAAAATTATCTGAAGAAGAAGTTGATGATCGTCTCCAACAAATAAAGATTGGTGATGCTGTGATGGAGAGTGAGAAGGAATCCTACCTCCAGCTCTTTTGAAGGTACATACACATATTCACTTTTGATTACAAGGAACTTCATCAAGTAAGTTGGGTAGAACATTCTATTGAGATGGTAGATGGTGCTAAGCCCATAAAGCAAATGCCATATAGAATGAATCCTAATTTTTCCAAGACTGTAAAAGAAGAAATAGATAAGTTGCTTGATGCAAGATTCATATTTGCTGTGGAGAATTCAGAATGGGTTTCTCCCATTGTGATCTCAATAAAAAAAATGGGAAGCTACGCATTTGTGTTGATTACAGGAAGCTCAATAAGGCAACAAAGAAGGATCATTACCCTCGTCCATTTTCAGATCAGATCTTAGACGAAGTAGCTGGCCAGGAGTGCTATAGTTTTGCTGATGGATATAACGGCTACAACCAAGTTTGTATAGCACAGAAAGATCAGCTGAAGACCACGTTCACCACTCCTTGGGGAACGTTTGCTTATAGAGTTATGCCTTTTGGGTTGTGTAATGCTCCAGCAACATTCCAACGTTTGATGAATAGGGTGTTCGAACCCTACATTGGGACCTTCATTAGAGTATTTCTGGATGATTTTTGCATCTATGGGAGCAAGTTGGACCACCTGCACCAGATGGAGACAGCATTTCAAAGGTTAGATGAAGCACAAGCCTCACTAAACCCTACAAAGTGTGTCTTTGGATGTTCTAAAGGTGTTTTGTTAGGGTATGTTATATCGAGAGATGGTATTGGTACTGATCCTGATAAAGTTTCAAAATTCAAAGATTTACCATTTCCTATTAATAGAAGTAAGTTGAGATCATTTTTAGGCCATGTGGGTTACTATAGAAGGTTCATCAAGAATTTCTCAAAGATTGCACAGCCACTAACCCAGTTCTTGAAGAAGGATGTTACTTATGAACCAGGAAATAAGGCGCATGAAGCGTTTGGACAACTGAAGGAAGCCCTGGTGTCTTCACCTATTTTAAGGAATCCAAATTGGAGCAAGCCATTCGTTATGTACACTGATGCCTCAGATGCAGCACTAGGAAGTACTTTGAGCCAAAAGGATGAAAATGGGAATGAACATCCAATTTACTTTGGGAGCAGACAAATGAGCAGTGCTGAGGTAAATTATACTGTAACTGAAAAAGAGGCTCTGGCTATCATTTTTGTTGTAAAGATGTTTAAAAATTACTTGCTAGGGCAAAAATTTCTAGTTGTAACAGATCATCAGGCTCTAAAATATATTGTAAATAAGCCTAACCCATAAGGGAGGATAGCAAGATGGATAATTTTGCTACAAGAATTTGAATTTGATATTATAGATAGGCCAGGAAAGAAGCATGTCAATACAGATGCACTCTCTCAAGCCTATGATGGTTTAGGATCATCTTTTGATGATGATGATTTCCCCGATGCAGCATTGTTATCCCTTGACACAATCCCTAGTGAATACATAGATATTTGGAATTATCTAAATGAATTTAAGTTTCCTGATGGTGCCAATGCAAAGACTAAGAGAAATATTACTCAAGCCAATCGTCCATATTCTATTCTGCATGGAGTATTATTTCGAATAGGACTTGATGGACAGTACAAGAGGGCAGTTGGACGTGATCAAGGGAAGGAACTGCTAGAAGAATTCCACAATGGTACATGTGGAGGGCACTTCTCTCGACAACTTACAGCAAGAAGGATCTTGGATGCAGGTTATCACTGGCCCACTCTTTTTAAAGATTGTTATAATTATTGTAAGACATGTGATATTTGTCAAACACATGGTAACCGTAAGACTTCATCAGCTCCATTATGTCCTATTCTTCCCCTTGGTCCCTTTGAAAAGTGTGGAATATACATTGTAGGTCCACTTCTAACTACATCACACCAAAATAAGTATATTGTAGTTGCCACAGATTATTTAACCAAGTGGGTTGAAGCTAGGCCATTGAAAACAGCTTCCATGGATGAAGTGGCAAGGTTCATGTATGAACGCATTATCACCAGATTTGGTTGCCCATTAGAAATTGTAACAGATCAAGGAAGCCACTTCATTAATGAGGTGGTAGAAGCCCTAGTCAATAACTTTTCTATTAAGCACAGGAAGGCAACAACTTACAAGCCAAGCACAAATGGACATGTGGAACGAAATTTTTTTGTGTTGTGTCAAATTCTAGCAAAAGATGCAGCCTTGCAGGTACATAAATGGGATAAAAGGATTCATGCAGCATTGTGGGCATATAGGGCAACATCAAAGTCAACAACAGGATACTCCCCATTTCAGTTGGTCTATGGCATTGATCCAGTTCTTCCTATTGAGTTTGATATTCCCACTGTGAGAGTTATGAAAAATGAAAGGATGGATGAAAGTGATTCAGTAAAAGAAAGGTTGGTACATCTTCATTTGCTAGAGGAAATGAGAGAAATAGCAAAGGATACAAGCCATAAGAGGAAAATGAAGCAGAAGGAATACTTTGATTAAAAGATCCGGTGGTCTCCATTTCATGTGAATGACTTGGTTCTAGTATATGATTCCAGATACAAAAAAAGAAGACAGAGAAAATTTCTTCCAAAATGGATGGGGCCCTACAAAATAGCAGTTGTGCATGAAAATGATACATACCGACTGGAGGAATTGGATGGCACTCCCATTACGAAATGGGTTAACCACGACAAGTTGAAGATTTTCCAAGAACCGGAAGAATCTACTCCGAGGACGGAGTAGAAGCTAGGAAGGGGGAAGATGTCGATACTAAAATTTTCCTCCATAATTTCTATTTCATTAATGTATGTATTAGGAATAGGATGTTGTTAAGTATAATTAGTAGTAGCGTCTGATAGAAGATAACGGCACTGTCAGTACGATGCCGCCAATAATGTGGAGTATGGTAAAAGTCAAAGTACAATAGGAATGTTGTAAAAAGTAAATATTTGTCGTAAGTGGTCCGATAATGTTAAAATGTCAAAGTTTGGGTAATTAGAGAAGTAGGGTCTACATGGAAATATTATATTGGTAATAAAGACAAGGAGTGAGGTCATAAATATTTTGTGTATTTTATTTGTAAAAAGTCTAAAAATGTGGAACCCATGTAAAATGATAAGGTTTATCTTATCTTAATAGATAAGCTTACATGTACGGATAAGAGTTAAGGTATGGAATATGATTTGTCAGAGTGGATTTCTTATCCTATCTTAGAGATAAGATGGATAAGCCTAGAAGTTCTATAAATAGAGAGGCCACCCCCCTCATTTAGCATAGAAGGAAGTAGTGAGAAATATTGTAGGAAGTGTGCAAAGGAAGCCATCAGTTTAAAGGTGTGTTGAAGAAGCCATTAAGAGGTGTAATTGTAAATTTTCTCCCATAGTCTTGGTGAAAGGCAAGTGAAGTCAATAACACTTGAAGTACCTCATGGGTGAGATTGTAACAGTTTCACGTTAATATTATAATTTATTTTGATATTTCAAATTTGTCATCATTCTGTCTTATCATAGTCAATGGTATTCTTGTGTTATGTTGTTGTTTTGTTTCTAGATTACATCCACCAAACTAAAGGCTGTGCATTAGTAAATAATCATAGCACGAGGAGTTCCCGGTGAAGAATTAGCATAGTACCAGATTGGTGATGACAGACCTTATTTTGTAATGGCTTGAACTGTGCATATTGGTGAAGCAATAGATATAAGTTTGTGGATGTATTTTTCCCTGATGTGTTTGTTTGCATTCTTCGTGCACTTTTAACCTCATTGCACGTATATTGTGTCTATCTTATGCTCTCGAAGGGATTCATTATCATTGTGTGTGTATGAAATATTATTGTGAATGTAGTTTCTAGATTGTGGAGAACTGTTATCACTCTCTATAGTATGTGATTTGCTTCCATTTTAACACATTGAAAATCTATTATCATTCCCTCCTTTTTCTGGTGTATCACCGTTGTTAGTGTTGGCTTTATTTTCATGTACTCTTTCTCCTTGGTCCCTTATAAAGTTATATTAGGAAAATAAAATCATGCTTGTATTAGAGTAAATTTTAGCAGGAATTTTAGGAGCAAAAACCAACTTTCTCTTAAGGTCTATCTCAAGTTGCAAGTCCCACAACTTGGAGATAGTACCCAAGTTATCCAGTCACACTGTGAGCTTAAGCACACACACTTGTACAAATTTAAGGGTTTTGTGATTCGGCGATAAAAATACTTAACCTTACTAAAAAATTTTTTTTTTGAAACATCCCTCTAAGTTGTGTAGATGAAACTAAGGGATTTCCAAAAAGTTTGATTTTATGCAAATCCAAGCTTCTAGTGAAAATTTATGGCCATCTGAAGATGAGGGTGTCATAACACAATCAATGCCAATGGTGATCTCTTCCTTTTCGGACTCTAAATTTCATCACATCATCCAAAATATCAAATTTCTGATTTTCGAGATTTGAAACATCGGGCATTTTGATTTCAGAGTTTGGGTTACTATTCATCGCTCAAGTTGGCTCGAGATTTATGAAATACCGAACCTTCAAAGTTTAAAATTCGGAGTTTGGAATTTGAAATCCAAAACCATGTCGTGTGACACTTTTCATCACTCGAGCCAAAAATTCTTAAATATAGAAACTTAGAACTCTAAAATTTGACTTTACATTTCAAACCTTTATCATTTTAGGGGTTCACGTTTCGGGACTTTGGGTTTTAGGTACTCAGAACTTTGGGTTTCGAGTATCCAGGACTTTGGGTTTCATGCTTTTGGGACTTTGAGTTTTGGGGTTTCATTATTCGATTAGCACATGAAACATATGAAACTCTGAAAGCCTATAGTTTGAATTTTAGACATCGGGTTTTAGAATTTCTTCTACCCACATGTCATTGTTGACTGTGAGCTCGTGAAACCTCTTAAAATATGAAACCCCGAAGCCTAGATTTTGAACTTTGGATTTCAAACTTCCCGCTCCTTTTTTGAGCTTCTTTCCACTGATTCCCTGAATTTCACTTCGTCCTACCAAATCTGTTTGGCCAATTTTTCTCTGTGGGATCATGTTTGTCCAATTTCATCTGAGGAGAAAAATTGGATAGCAAATACTATTTTTATTAGTTGAATATAATTATATGAATGACACGTAACATGGGACCCTTCGTTCCTTTACAACTTGGCTGTATGTTTTTGTTTAACATTCCACCTATAGTGATTCCTTTAGAATTCACTCATTTCTCTTGTGGAAATAAATTTATATAGCATGATTGTGATTCAAAACATATATACACACATGCGTCTTCTAATATTTGACTTAAGGATTTGTTTTAAAGATCTGCGTTTACTTGGTTTGGAAAAATAATCTTGTTACAAGGAGAAAAATACATAAGAATAAAAATTAGGGTTACTAGATCAATCAAAAATCTATCCTGAGTTCAATTCACAGCATTATTCAATACTAACAATACACTCTTTTCATCTTCCAGTTATTACAACCAACTATGTAGGTTAACTAATTAAGTTGTATCATTCTCGATTCAGAATATGTTGCTCCAATTAGAAATTCATATTTTCAAAATCACATTGCGCATGTAAGGGTACATTACAGCTGTGTTCCCATTGTAGAAATTGTTCTTTGAATCTAAGTGATGAATTTCACATTTCAAACTACTTTTGTTTCATCATCTTAAGGATTTACTCCTAATAGCAACATGTTAATTACAGGTTTTGATCATAAATTCTAAGTCCTGAGTGATCCTAGGTTTAATATATTCCTATCTACGCCAAGGGTACTACTAACTTTTACAAGTCCAACTAGAGTGTAATTTCCTTAACTTGCAAGAACTTGGCTATAATTGAAGTTATCCCATTCTCAAGGATACCTTTTATTATTTCATTAGCACAAATGTCTAATCCACATTTATGCCAAAAAAGCATGTGATCATACATCATATTTGGTTTTTAGATTTATTAGGTTGTTGTATTAGTCATGGGTGTCTACTCTATTACATTCATTTTATGATCAAATTTGACATTTTAGCTGGTTTTGACATCATTCAATGACGTACCATTTTTTTGTAGTGGTAATTTATTAGTTTAATCTTATTTATCCTATTACTAACTACATTTACGTGGTTACTTTGGTCATGTATTTAACATCATTTTGGAACAAATTTAATTCCTATAAGACTTCTGTTTATTCAATGTTTTAATTTTACCTTTTTTAGACAAGGGGAACTATCGTGAGATCAATGAAGGAATTATTAGGATTTAAGGGTGATTTAGATTCAATTTACCTCTTCCCATAAAAACCCTTACATCATAGTATCCTATTTTTCCTATTATAGTTTTTTATAATTTCATATTTAGTTTAAGTAGATTTAACCTTTACACGTCATAAAAAAAAAAAAAATTTGGTATATAAGAGTTTTTCTTGGCTCAAATGCTTGATTTATCTAAGAACAACTTGTATTTATTAATTATTATTATATTTTTATAAAATAAGAGAATGCCTAAATCAATTATGAAGACTTCAAGCATAACTTTATTCCTAAACAATATCTTATTTACTCTTGTTTCCCATTACTCTTACATGGTTAATTTGGAGTCTTATGGGAATATTTTTAGAACAAATGTAATTCAAATAACACTTAATTTAAACTTAGGGATTTAGGACTACAAGGAGTATGACATTGCATAAGATAAATCATTTCATTTCTCTTGGACATGAAATTATTAAATTTATAGGCTAAGTGCAACAAGTTATTTGACAAACAAGTGGACATAAAAACTTAAAATTCATGTACCGTGATCACATACTGTATTCTATAGGTTTGGAGATTTACGAACCTAAAATGACGATCGTGATCCTCTGAGAAAAAAAATAGACCCACGACCCCTCATTTTCCCCCATTTTCCCCTGAGAACCTCGTTTTGTCCTCGATTATTGGCACTTGAGATTTGAAAAACCATTACAAATTTCTCTTCAGACTTCTGGATTGTGAAATTTTAAACAAGGCCATTAAGACAAAGTGGTAAGCCCTTTATTTTGAAAAAAAATTCTTGCATTTTAGGTTATTTTTTATGATTTTCACGGGTTTTTCAAAAAAAAATTTATGTATACAATTTTTTTCTTTTGTCAGTTTTTTGGCAAGATCGTAATCCTGCAAACCATCAAAATATTCCACAAAACCCTCCAAACATTCCTCAAAACCCTCCTCCAAACTTAGATTCACCTCTTATGGCTCCTATCCCCATAGAACCAACAAGAAAACAAGATGATTTCAATGGAAGAATCTGAAAAAATAAAATTGCCATTTAGAACCTTATTCAGACAATAATAAAAAATCATGCCACAAATCTGTCCCACATGACATTAGCCAACACATTGCAAACATTGATTGGAAAATTTGACTCCACAACAAATCAAATATATAGATGGAATACCTTGAGAGGTGATTGTAAATGGTGGTATGCAAATAAATTATCCCATGCGGCCGTAAAAGACAAAAAAATTCCAAAAGATTACATTCGTGCATTATTTACTGACCTGAGAACCAATGCACCCCCCAACTACTTGCAAAAGGTTCATAATCCATTAGTTCCATGATGACCAAATCAAGAACAAATTTTGGGACAAATGGTGGATGGTTTTTTATTATCCACCATGCAACGAAAATGAGGTTCCTCTCTATTTTTTGTAGAAATTATATATCGAGTTCGTGTTTAATGAGGTCCCAAATTATTTTGAATTTTTTGAGTTTTATGGGCAAGGAGGTGGCTCTGCACAGAGTATACCTAGTGCACGCATTGGTCAACCAAGGATCCCCCATGTCACAAAACCCCAACTTTCTTAAGTTATCCCTCCTACAATGAAGGAGGCTGTGGAGACTGACACACTACATGCATTAAGGGAGCTCACTGAAACTCTAGCCCAACATAGTGACCAAATTACATCTGGTGATGTTGCTAGAGGTGCCAGTTCTACCACACCACACCATTTTGGATCATGTGTTATTGTATGCACTACAGTCAAGACATCATTTGTTGGATCACATGATTTATTTTCTCTAGATGAGATAATGAGGGATGTTTTTTGAATTGGTGTAAATGATCTTGGTCTTTCACAAGTAAATGTCAAATAAAAATCTAATATATATACAATAGTTTAATTCATGTGATATTTTAATATATATTTACTTTTATTACATCATGTACATACATGTAAAAAACTAATATTTTTTTGATTTTAAGATGCATGAACTGACAAAGGACACATCCGGCATCGACATGCTAGCTACTGCAGATGGGCATGTTACAGATGTAAGTTTCAAGTTAACTACATTTCGAATTTCATTTGAGTCCACTTTTATTATTAAATACACATTTTTAATGTTCATGTATAATGTTTCACGTTTACATGTACATATTAATATGTTTGTATTTTATACATAGGATCTTGTTGGGTCATCATCTGCTCTCGGCACTGAGGCTACTAGCATACCTCACATGAGTTCTACGCAGGTTAGTTTCTCATCAAATTTTGTTTCTAATTGTTGAAGTTCAGGTGTGTATCTTCTCTTGTAGGAATTTTGGAGACTCAAGTAACTTCGAAGCTTCCCTAGGATCATTAAACCTAGATTTCTACTCTTCCAGAAGGTCATATGACAATAATTAGTATTATTAACCAAAAATGGAGGATTATTGGGAAGATTGTGTCAACAAGATTAATGTTTATTACTGATACTTCTATAGAATGACATTACAACAAATAACAAATTTTCATCTCTAATGGGTCATAGAGGACATAGAATATGATGATTATGAGGTTTTTAAAATTGGATACATGGAATCAATTCACTTCACACCTATCCCTCCTATAGATAGGTAATTTTTAAAGCCTAATAATACACTAACTCTTACTATAAAAGTCCTCCAAAGATCGAAAAAGTGGTTCATTCAGAATATGCATGAATTCAACTATACTACTTTTCCTACTTATAGACAATCCCCCCAAAACAAATTTAGCTTCCTGAACAATATATTTCAAGTACCCAACTTCTTAGTGATACAAGATCAATCATTTCCATTATTGAACTAAAATGATGTTTTATTACCATAGCATTAAGCCATGTTCCACATTGTAAACTAACTTTTGTAGATTAAAGAATTATAAAATAGACATGTTGAAACTGATATCTTTCAAGACAAGTTTAGTATACTAGACACACTCAAAATTTTCAAATACTTGGCCAAAATTAGTCTCAATAAGGTGATTGAATTCCATATCTCACTAAATGTGTAGAATTATTATTTTCATGCATAAATAATTATGAGCCAAATTTTTGGGAAGTGAGAAAGGATACACGTACTCCATTAGCACAAATAATAAATGACTCTATTGATAATTACCTCAAAATCTATTTTGGTGAGGTTTATAATGACTTGAGAATTAATGTTGTGTTAACTTACTAGTAAAATCATCAATAATAGTCTCTAAAGGAAATTAACTTTTCATGGCTACAATTTTACAAATAGGGTAGATCGTAAGTCTATGAGAGACTGCAAAAGTATAATTTCAATGATGTTATTTTTAATGTCATCAAATTTGTGATTTAAGTAAAAGGAGATAAGGTGATATGGTATTTTGAGCCTTAGATATCTAGGTCAGTTCCACCATCAGTAATGAGACAAAATTCATAGATTGGGGAAAGATAATCAATGATAAAGCTCGTAAGAAACTAGTGGACCTCCCTCAAGCTCAAACATTATTTATTCCTTCTAACCTTATCTATTGCATTGTCAATCTTATACATTCTTTGTATGTAAAATTTCTCCACATTTTACTAGACAACCCAATCAAAGTTGTGAAATTATCTCTTTTCAAAGATCAACTTGTATGGAAGTTTTTGCAAGCCTCGGTTGGTTTCAAAATACTAGGTTATATTAATTGGGAATGTACATAATTTTACTTCATGATAATATGCAATAAGAAAGGAATTAATAGCATTGCACTATTCTTGGGAACACATTCAGTTTTGACACTTTTTTTAGAAAAATTGTACTCTCAATTGTAAAAGGAAAACAAAATTGGGAAGAAGAGATTAAGAGCCTTGGCTGGTTTCTATTAGCAAATTAATACATTGGTTTACTATATGTCAATTATGCTTTGGGTCTGTTATGTGGCAATCATATAGATTAATATTGATATGTACATGTTTTTTGTATAGCTTATGACTACCAGAGAGACTCCTCTCTATATGCAGATTGTGGAGGATGCTATAGATGCTGCCATATCATCTGCAAATCCACTTAGGTATTATTTTTCAAATTTGTTAAATTTGGAGGAATTTTTTCTTATTACTTAAATCTACAATATAAAATTTTGTACATGAAATATTTAATCTGAACTATTTATTTGTATGTAGCTTACCCCTCGTGAGTCTACCATTGACCATGTGACACATCGACGAAAAACTGATACGGATCATGAGATTGTGGAAAGATTTCATATGCATTAACTAAATTCTAAGTTTCTAAATTTTGAATGTATTTTAAAAATTTGAGTGTTAAAAACTTGTTGTTTATGAATGTGTAGGCTAGGTTACAAGCCTTCTTAGACACACCTAGGACCACAAGGATGAAATCTGAAGTGGCATCTCCCTCCACTACATCCCTAGGTTGTGGACATGCTTCTTCAAGAAGGGAAAAGAGAGGGAAGATGTTTCATGATTAGATTCATAGGACCTGTATGTATAGATATATATGCCATCTGGTCCTAGTTCATGATTCTTCATATAGTCTATGTATATAGCCTTATGCGAATGCATGCATTCCTATATGTATGACACGCTTAGTTTGATACATGTTATGAACTTATATTTTTAGAGACACATCCAACACACTTAGTTTGATACATTATATCCATGTTGGTTTTCATAATGATATTAGTTCTATGTTTGATTTGATTTGATGGCCTCGATTATGTGACCATTATGGATATGATATATACGATATATGATCTATTAAATGTTACTCCTAAATGATATATGATATATGATGTTATGTTATATAATGGTTTTGAAGGTTCTATGGTGCAAGATAATTTTTTTAAGAGATTCAAGTGTGAACTTATATCAATTTTCTTATTTTAAGCATGTGGTTAACACACTCCAAAGTGGGAATAAATGTACAAAATTAAAAATGTTCTCAAGGGATTTATTACAAGTCATTTTATATTTTTTTAGTGTACTTACAATTTATTTTTTAATTATTAGTCCAAATTAAGTGTTATTGATGTGTGTAACAATAAGGTCCTAATTTGAATTCACTTGTTTAAAAAATGTACAGAAAAAATTGTAGTATAGTTACAACAAGATATGTAAAAAAGATTCTTAACACTCTATTGTGTATTAACATGATTTAAAAAGAGAAAAAACAATTATCAGAGTATTTACATGGTAATGTGTTAACCTTGTTGCAATCTCATTGATGCGATCCAAGTAGTGAGAAGTCATGCCCCGGGATGTCATGAGAGAAAATTATCATAGCCAATGCATCTGATTGGGGGGTATATTCCTTCGATTTATATGAAGGGATCTAGGAAGGCCTAGTTTGGAGTCAGACCACCCAATCCAGAGCCAATAACCCCTTCCCTATTAATCCCAATTCATGTTTTCAGTGGAAAATTATGACGATAAAAAATTTACGATCAGTCATCCAAACCAAGAACTTTCTGAGCTAAAAATTTAATGAATTATTTCTTTATTCGCACCTAAGAATTCAAGGTCATGGAATTTCTTGAGCCTTCGTGGCATAAGTTTTTACAAACTTCCTTTTCTAAGCAGTTAAGGGAAATGGACGGAGGTGAGTAGTGAGAATTCATGTCTCAAGATGTCATGGAATTGAACTCACTATACGAACATGTCTAGGTGGCCAGGTGAATGCTAGAGGAGGCATTGTTTTAGTGCAGGACAACGTCATTGCTTCCAGGCTAATTTGTTCTAGCGTAGTCCCTTAAGAGCCCTGAGACCAAAAAACCGTTCAACATTGATAGGTGATTACTCAATATCCGTGGAACCTAGAGATGTCTCATCAGATCCTACTATTAATGTGGAATTACAACACCCCTGAATATCTATAATGTAATGGGTTGAAACTTTCAGTGTGATTATATAACATGGAGCATCTCTCAAAGTGATGGACTTTGAAATCGAGAGAGTATCTGAATGAAAGTGGGTTCATATTCCTCTATTCAGATGCACACATTCATATCGCAGAGGATCTACTCTAAATACTACTCTAACTTCCCAAGGATACAAGGTTAAGAAGATGTGAGAAAAATAAACCTAAGCTAACAAGGTGATGAACCATAGGAATTTTGAACACCGACTTTGCTATTAAACACAAACCATTAAAATATAATACAACCACCATGCACAAATAACCAATATTGTAATGAAAGATCAGATAAAAATAATTAACACAAGAGAGGATTGAAATCATCCACAAACATGTACTATTTCTTCACAAATTGATAGAGATCATTACAATGGCAAAGAGGCAAAAAACTTACATTACAATATTAGTGGAAGGTTTAAACTCCATGAATTCATCTGTAAACCATATAAGAAAGGAAGGTGCAAAAAAAAAATGTCCAACCCTTTACAATGGGCTGAGCTCTTACCTTTATACATGAAGCAAAGATAGGAGAAGAAAAGAAGGCAGGAAATCTGATTTGGAAGCTCTAACACCAGCCATCAATGCCCCTGTAAATCCACCTATAATCTGTCAAGTCTAGCTCTCCATGTCTATTTGGCATGTTCAAGAAGGAATAATGGCGTATCAAATCAAATATTATCTGATTAAAGTGATCAGATCACATATTAATGACATGAAAGATGTTTTCCTATTTTTCACCCACCTAACATTGCCAAAATTAAACTTTCAGGATTCCATGGCGTAGAGGATGTCGATACCTTTCAAAAAGTCTTCTCTTGCTCAAATTTGAGCTTCTTGTCAAAAGATATGGCCATCAAAGGATTTAACTGCAATTCTATAAAAATGGCCTGAGAGTCTGAGAGCTCCGAAGGTCTGAAAAACCTAAAACCGTGCCTGTGGATGCTTTCTACATTTTATGCCACTTAAGGATTGTGTACTTTTGAACATTTTGGCATGCTCATTTGCTTCTGATAAGGGCCTGACATGTGGCTTTTCTGAGTGTTGATGAAGGTGTGGGCTACTATACAATTTAAAAAAATTTCAAAACAAAAGCCAAAAAACCCAAATCTCCTCTAACAAATCACCTCCCGCTTTGCAAATTTGCATTTGGAAAAAAAATTCCGCAGTCTTGCAAGCCCATGATTGTAAATTGCGCCTTTTGTGAATAGCACAAAATTTCCAAAGTTTCCCTGACATCCCACTTCCTTGCAGCTAACAAAGGCCTGACATGTGGCTTCTCTGGGTATTGGTGGAGGTGCAACGTATTTTTATACTTTACGTCTTTTCAAAACAAAATAAAAAAAATTCAAACTACCTCCGGTCACCTGCCTTCCCGCTTTGACTTGAAACATGGCCACATGTCCCTTTGTGGGCCTTAGACATTTTTTCCTTCATTTGGCACAAAGATCCTCTGTGGGCTCGTAGGCCCGCAATTGTAAATTCAACTTTTTAGCAAAAAGTGCAAATTTCCAAGATATCTCCCTAGCCCTCGTTAGTCCGTAATCTTCCCCTTTCATGAAAATTCTTCCCCAGGCCTGCCAGCCCTCTTCTGGAATAAAATCCTTTCAAGGCCCTCTGACTTGGCATTTACAAAATATGAGGAGTTAGAAGGAATTATTTATATTTATGGAAAGGGGAAGAAATTTCCTATCTGATGAATATGTTTTCAAGAAACCCTAAGTGTGTAAAATATATAAAAAATCAGATTTAATCACAAAAGGGGTAAAATGGGGTTAATTGACTAAAAAATAAGAGTGAGATTATTTTAGACAACAATTTGGCGACTCATAGGGGGGCATTTACTTGCTAGATGAGATGATCCATGGCCTTGAAGTAGCCATTGGGCATGGAGTATACTTGGTAATTTCAAATCTGATCTGGAAGGTCTTCCAGTACATGTACTCTTATCTTTTCAATAAAATCTTGGATTCAAGATTTGAGAGAGTAGAGAGTTGTCTGAACCCTAGAAACTTCTCCCTCATTTGATTTTCTGCAAACTTGATCTATCAGAGTGCAATGAAAACATCCATACCTACTCCAATATGGATACTATGAAGATTTAATTTCTTGTGGCCACAAGTCTCTTGCATGAGTGAGATGAATTGTATACAAGCATACAGCAGAAGCAATAGAGAATGTGCACTAGCAATTAAGGAAATTGAAACCTAAACTATAACAAGACAATGTGCATACACACTTGGAGAAATTGAAAACCTAGGCTAATAGTTACAAGGGTGAGAAATTATCATTTTAGTAGCAGTGTTTGAGGTAGATCCCATTCACTGGAATCTGCAATTGTTCACCATCCAATGTAGACAATTGGAAGGCATTGCTACTTTTACATCTTGTGACCATGGAGTGGCCACTCCAAATGGCATCAAACTTGGAATGCCTTCCTTTTTTTTCTTTATGTGCATCCCACTTTAGAACTAATTCCTCCTCCTAAAATGTTCTTGTTCTTTCTTTCTTATCAAACCATATTTTGACTAAGGCCTGATATTTTTCCATGGTCTACACTTCATGTTCTCTTGTTTCTTCTAGTTCCATTAACTCTGCATACCTGATTTCATTGGGTTTAAACTCAGACAACTATAGTTGCTTCATGAGTTCCAATGTGGGAAGGTCTAATGCTATAGGTAACACTGCCTCTTTCCCATAGATCAGCTTGTAGGGAGAATTACCTGTAGATGTCTTGGGTGTGATCCTATCAGCCCATAGAGCTGATTTGAGATTTTTGTGGCAAGTTCTATAATTTTCATCAAGAGTCCTCATAATTCTTAGTAGGATATTTTTTGTGGACTCTTCTTGACCATTACCTTGAGGGTAATAGTTTGATGAAGTGTTGAGGTATAAACCATTTTTGACAGCCCATCAAGTGATCCTTGTACCAAGGAATGCCAATGCATTATCTGATATGATAGTGGCAGGGACTCCAAACCTAGTGACTATCCCTTCATATAAATCCAAGATATTGGATTTATTTGCCTCCTTAAGTGCCACTTCTTCAGCCCACTTGGTGAAATGGTTTGTTGCTGTAAGTATCCACTTGTGTCCTTGACTTGAATTTGGCTTAATCACTCCAATGAAGTCTAATATCCATTTCATGAATGGTTGATCTACTAAAATTGGATGAAGGTGCATGGATGCTAACATTTCCTTCCCTGTGAAGAATTGACACTTGCATTTTTTGATCCATGAGTAGCAATCACTAAACATCGTAGGCCAATAGTGACTAGCTTTCATGATTTTTAGAGCTGTCACTCAAGGAGCAAAGTGGCCTCCTGCTTCTCCATCATGGAACTCATGCAACACCCTCTCAATTTTTCCTATCCTAGTGCACCTCAATAGAAAACTATCGATGTCTTTCTTGAACAAACCACCATTGACAAGTACATATGGAATGGCTTGTAATCTGAAGTATCTCCTCTTTTCTTTGCTTATTTCTTGAGGGCATAAACCTATTTTGAGATAATGCACCAAGTCTTGGGTCCAACATGGAATGGGTGTACCATTAGCTAGCCATTCTTGATCATTTTGTAGTAGCAGAGCAACCTCTTCTTCTTCTTTTGACTCATCATGTGGTTTAGAAGGGAGCTGCTCACACAAACCTTTTCCACAAACCAACTTAGTCACTTTTATTTCAATGTCATATTCCATTACATGGGTCATCCAATGTGCTCTCTTCTCATTCAATTCCTTATTTAGGAGAAAGTTCTTGACACCAACATGAGACACTAACAGTTGGATCTTGTTGTTTGAGACCAAGTGTATGAACTTCTTCAAACTCCTAACGAAAGCAAGGACATGATTTTCAATAAAATAATACCTTACTTCGTAATCTTCCAGGATCTAACTGAAGAATGCTATGGGATGCTCTAATCCTTCTCTATTCAGTTGTACCAAGATAGCTGAGGTTGTGTTTGATCCTCCAAAACAATATAGTATGAATTCCTTTGAGAAGTATGGGTTGATAAGAGTTTGAGATTTTGATATTTCATGATTGATGGCCTCAAAACTCTCTTTTCCTTTTGTTTTCCATTTGAATGCAAGAATCTTCTTCAACATCATTGTCAAAGGCTTCACAAGAGTGGCAAAATTAGACACAAATCTATGAAAAAAGTTTATCCTTCCAAAGAATCTTTAGAGAGATATCTTGTGTTGTGGCAATGGAATTGTTTGGATGGCTTCAACTCTTTCAGGATCAATTATTAACCCTTCTCTTGAGACTATGTGGCCCAAATATTTTCCCTTGTGTGCCAAGAATACACACTTCTTTGGATTCAATGATACTTTGAATCTTCTACATCTTTAAAATACTTTCCTAAGGTGAAAGAGGTGGTCTCCTGCATTTTTTGAGAAGATGGTGATATCATCTATATACATCGGCGCTATCTTGTTGATTAAGCCTTTGAATGCCATATCCATAACTCATTGTAATGTTGCTCTAACATTTGATAGTACAAATGGCATCTTCTTGTAAGCATATGTACCCCATTTTATAGTGAAGGTTGTCAAGTGACATGATCTTCTTCTTTCACCATTATATGGTTATAGCCTAAGTATGCATCTAACAATGAAAACCTTTCAGAACCAAATACAACCTACAAGATTTGTTCCATTGAAGGAAGTGGATAGTGATCCTTGAGTGATGCTCTATTTAGATCATGGAATTCTGCACACGATTTGATTTCTCCATTTCTCTTTCTCACCGGCACCAAGTTTGCAACCCAACTTGAATGTTTGATAGGGAATATGATGCTAGCCTCAATTAGCATGTTCAACTCCTTCCTCATGAGAGGTTCAATGTGAGGTTTCACTGGCCTTTTCCTTTATCTAATAGGCCTGGATTCATGATTTAATTCAATTGTATGCTTAACCAATCTTGGGTTGAAACCCCTTAAATCCTTATAAGTCCATGCAAAGACATCTGGGAATTCTTGACAAAGTTGAAAAAATTCAAATTTCTCTTAGGGAGTACTTACTTTCCCAATTTGCAATGTCTTGCCTTCATCTACTGAAATGGGCTTTGAATCTTCACCCTTTACCTGAATGTTTGCCTTTTCCTTCCAGAACTGATCATTTGGGTTGAAGATTGACTCCAAGGTCATAAGACCTTTTGGTAATTTGTTGGTTCTCAGCTACACCACTTGCTCAACATACTATTGTTTCGATTTGTCTTGGTTTTTGGAGGAGAACTCAGATTATTCTTGTAGAAAATTCATAATTTTTTGGTCATTCTCGAAGACTTTCCAACTTGTGTTGTTGTCTAGGACATATGGCTTCACAACCACCATTATATGAGGCTAAGATTTCTCACTTTTTATACTTTCTACAACATCAAATGCTGCCCCAATTGTTGTCAGTATATCTAATACTTCATTCTTCTTCCTTGGGATGCAATTGATGCTAAAAGATTCAAAATATTCAATGATATCTCATACCGTATTTTTCTAGTTCTTCAACAGATCATTCTTATTAGTATTTTTTCCTCTGACTTGATTGACAATCAGCTCGCTATCTCTGAAGACTTGCAAGTTTTTTATACTCTTCTTTCTTGCCCAATGCAATCCATGAATTAAGGCTTCATACTCAGTTGTGTTGTTTGAACGAGAAAATTAGAAACAGAAAGCTAAGTAATACTTTGTGCCTTGAGGTGAAACAAGCATAGCTCCTCCTCCTGCACCTTGTCTACTTCTTGAGCCATCAAAGAATAACTACCATACCTCATTATCATCCTTTTGGTCTGGCTTAGTGATGTTAGGAAGAGGATGATTCTCTTCATGCAAACAATAAAATCCTAGCTCAGATTCCTCCATTTCTTTATAAGGGTCAAAAGCATGTATTTTTTTTTCCCATTTATCAAGGGTCAATTCTAGAATACAACCAACCTTGGTGTCAACTTCATGGGTGGTTAGATAGTCCTCTTGATCAAATGTTGAAAAAATTTCATTGATTAGAGTCGGTGTATGAGGATTAATATGGAATTTTGCAATAGCCTCACATCTGATTTTAGATTTAGCTCCAT
Organism: Taxus chinensis; assembly: GCA_019776745.2. NCBI lineage: Eukaryota > Viridiplantae > Streptophyta > Pinopsida > Cupressales > Taxaceae > Taxus > Taxus chinensis. The sequence continues at coordinate 507,148,651 of CM034156.1, read as the reverse complement.
ACCTTATTCTGAAAAATATGTGTGACCAATTAGTAGACAAATAACCTCCAATTTTAGTAGTGAAGTCTCTTGAAAAACACAATGCAAAGAGTGGTGGCAAGTCTATGACTGATACATCTTGCAAGATGGTCACATTAGGACATGCATGCAATGTGAGGCTCAAATATTTGATTACTCCAACCATTGTTATTTTTGTACCATCCAATTATACCACACCTTTGGAAATGAATTCATATTGAAGATCCAATTGATTAGCTATTTGTTTTGGAATCACAGAGATACTTGCTCTAGAATAAATCATGCAATTATGCACTAATTTATCTCTAATGATCAATGAGATATAAAATGGTAGGGGATTCAAATTTTTACCTTGTTTTCCTCAATGATTTCCTTTAGGATGATCTATATTTGTAAGCACTTTCTCTTGTTGATTGGGTGACTAATTTGATGTCAACAAATTTGCCTTAGTAGCTTGCAATAGGTCTCTTTTTCCTGGGATAGCAAATGATTCCCACATTTATATGTTTACATTTGTTTTCTTCATCTGCTGAATGATGTTGAATGGAGATGAACCATACCTATGTTTCCCTTTTCTTTTCATATTATTTTCTTACACATGGGCTATTACAACTGGCATTTGAGCTGGTCTGGAAGGTGGCTTGGGTTGCCCTTGCACATTGTTAGCTGTAATTTGATTGCTAACACCTTGTGGAGTGATAAAGGGTTGTGGGTCAATTGAATTGGGTGATTGTCCTTCTCCAATATTCATTTTCTTGGACCATGTATTAGTTTCTAAAATTTGATAAGGTGCTTGGTTTATACCACATAAATCTTTAGCCTGTCAATTCACAAGTGTAGTCTCATTTGGAGGTGCCTCTTGCTGAGATGCTCTCTACTGTTGATTTCCTTCCTGGCTTCTTTCTTGTTCTACACCAGTTGTTGTCACCATCAGAGATTGATTTAAATAACCTTTAAAAAACATTGACTTCTTATGACGTTGATTGCATGGGAAACACCATTCATATTCCTAAGCCATTTTATTTTGCACTTGTACTAAGGCTCTAGATGTGGATGCAACATTAGGATTGTAAGGTTGGAATGGTCTATTAGCAGGAGGCCTGACCTGGTTCTAATTTATGTTTTGAATGGGTGGCCTGTTAAGATGATATGGTGGTATATTGGGTTGATATTGAGGTTGATATGGAGGTATAAAATTTTGAACTTGCTGCCTCTTAAGTGTCACCAACTCATTACCAAAATTTTACAGTTGCTTCATGACTTCTTGGAGCTCATTTGAGGCAATTGAAGATGAATTAGAAGCTTCAGTTGAATTTTGATTTCTTGGAGCAGGAATGGGAGCTAATCTGGGTGTTTGACTAGTACTTGGAGCTCCTAATTCTGGATATAGAGGCATAGGTGGCCTAGGTGCATGTTTACCAGCTTGAATCAAGTAATTTTTAGCTCTGATAGTAATGTTATAAGCTTTCAGTAAATTTAAACCCCCCATGGATTGAATCATCATAGAAATATCAAAATTTAAAGAATTAAGAAAGTATAGGAAAACACCTTGATCTGTTGGTCTCATGGCCAATGGAATCCTATCCCATGTCCTCTATAATCAGAAGTTGAAATCAGTCAATTGTTCATTAGGAGCCCTCTTGATTTTTAGCAGTTGTTCCAACAAAGACAAATTATCCCCTTTTTCTCCAAATTGATTGTGAAGAGATGTGAACAGATGGTCCCAATTTTGGAGAGACCCTGTTGTTAGACTTTTGAATCATTACAAACCTTTTCCCTTAAAGGAGGATACCAACAACTTGACAGCAATGTCCATTTCAGTAATCTCATGAATTGCACAGACATTTGCAATGTCTTGAATATCATCAATTAGAGTTGTTTGGTTTTCTCTAGTGAAATATGGGATGTTCTTCAATGTTGTAACTGGAACTGGATTTTGTGCTTTGAGAACAAGTAGAATGCTACCGGTGAAATTGATATAAGGATTGGGCTACATCATCTTGATTGGTTAGAGAACTATAGTTGATTGAATGAAAGTCCTACCAGGTGGAGGTGTTGACAAAGTTCTATTCGGTGGAGATGATGACCTTTGAGCTCTTCCTCCTCTCCTTACTCTATCTGGGGACAAGTGTAGATAGAAAAATAATCCTTCTTCTCTAGTTATTGATGTAGTCTGAATTATTCTCATGAATATGCCAAGCCTAGGCTACATAAATCAGTGGACTCTTCCTGTTGTGGAGTCACCAGATGTGTAATTTCAAAGCTATTTACAAGCTGAAATTTACAAGTGCACATCAATCTTTCTATAGTAAAAATGGAGACCTCTTATTCCCACCGAGCATGCCAGAATTGTTGATGCAGAATCACAGTACCCCTGAATGTGTGCAACTCGATGGGTTGAGACTTTCAGTGTGATTGCATAACATGGAGCATCTCTCAAAGTGTGGGACTTTGAAATCAAGAGAGCTCTCCAGATGAAGGTCAGTTCCTATTCCTCTATTCAGGTGCACACATTCATATTGCAAAGGATCTACTCTAAAAGCTACTCTAACTTTCCAAGGAGATAAGGTTAAGAAGATGCGAGAAAAATAAACCTAAGCTAACAAGATGATGCACCAAAGGAATGTTGAACATCAGCTTTGCTATTAAATACAGACCATTAAAATATAATACAACCACCATGCACAGATAACCAATATTGTATTGAATTATTAGATAAACGAAATGAACACAAGAAAGGGTTGAAATCATCCATAGACATGTACTATTTCTTCACAAATTGATAGAGATCATTACAATGGCCAAGAGGAAAAAAACTTGCATTACACTATTAATGGAAGGTTTAAACTGCATGAATTCGACTATAGACTAGAGAAGAAGGGAAGGGGAAAAACCAAAATGTCCAATCCTTTAAAATGAGCCAAGATCTTACCTTTATAGATTAAATGAAGAGAGGAGAAGAAAAGGAGGTAGGAAATCTGAGCTGGAAGCTCAAGCACCAACCATCAATGCCCCTGTAAATCCACCTACAATCTGTCAAGTCTGGCTCTCCATGTCTATTAGGCATGTTGAAGAAGGAAGTATGTCAGATGAAATCAAATGTGATCTGGTTGAAGCGATCGGATCATGTATTAATGGTATGAAAGATGTTTTCCTATTTTTTACCCACCTAATCCTACCAAAATTAAAATATCAGGATTTTATGGCATAGAGGATGTCGAGAACTTTCCAAAAATTCTTGTATTGCTCAAATTTGAGCTTCCAATCAAAAGATATGGTCATTAGAGGATTTAACTGCAATTCTGTAAAAAATGGCCCAAGAGTCTGAGAGCTCCAAAGGTATGAAATCTCAAAAGCAGGCCTAGGGATGGTTTTTGTATTTTATGCCACTTAAGGATTGTGCACTTTTGAACATTTTAGCCCGCCCATCTACTTCTGATAAGGGCCTGACACGTGGCTTTTCTGAGCATTGATGGAGGTGCGGGCTACTTTACAATTTTACACTTTTTCAAAACAAAAGACAAAAAAACCCAAAGCTCATCCGACAAACCACCTCCCACTTTATAACTTTGCATTTGGAAAAAAACCTCCACGGGCTTGTGGGCCTATAATTGTAAATTACACCTTTTATGAAAGGTGCAAAATTTCAAAAGTTTCCCCGATGGCCTGCTTCCTCGTAGTTGACAAAGGCCTGATGCATGGCTTCTTTGGGCGTCGATAGAGGTGTGGCCTATTTTTATACTTTACGCCTTTTCAAAACAAAAGCCAAAAAAATCAATGCGCCTCCGGCAACCCGTCTTCATGCTTTGACTTGAAACATGGCCACGTGTCCCTTCGCGGGCCTTAGGAATTTTTTCCTTCATTTGGCACAAAGATCCTCCGTGGGCTCGTGGGCCCGCAATTGTAAATTGCACTTTTTAGTGAAAAGTGCAAAGTGCCAAGATATCTCCCTAGCCCCCATCAGTCTGCAATCTTTCCCTTTGGCGAAAAGTCTTCCCTAGGCCTGCCGGCCCACTTCTAGTTAAAAATGCTTCAAAGGCCGGCCAGCCCATAGTTTGTAAAATATGAGGAGTTAGAAGGAATTCTTTATATTTCTTGAAAGGGGAATAAATTTTTTATTTGATGAAGTTGTTTTCAGAAAACCCTAAGTACTTAAAATACATAAAAAATCAGATTGAAGCACAAAAGGGGGGAAAAGGGGCTTAGTTCACTAAAAATAAGAGTGAGATTATTTTAGACAACACCTACACCTTGGCATAGACACCCTATATAATATATATTCTCGGTTCTTTCCGTATCCAATCGGTTCTCTTGTTGCCCTATTGTTTGTAAACACACAAAATAGTGTAGTTTGAGCCAGTGTAAGAAAGTCAAATGCTATATTTCACAAACGGTGGGTCATGGCACCGAAATGACTGTACCAAACATAAGGGTGGATATGCAAATGATATAGGAGGCATCGTTTTGGTGTGGGAAAATGTTGTTTCTTCTGGGCTATGTTTTTTGGGCGTAGTCCCGTAAGAGCCCTGAGACCAAAAAACTATTCAACTTCTATGGGTGATTACTTGGTCTTCGTGGCACATAGAGATGTCTTGTTAGATCCTACACCTCGACATAGTGAGCCTATATAATATATTTTATTGGTTTTTTTCCATCTATAATCAGTTCTCTAGCTTCCATATTGTTTGCAAACACGTGAAATAGTGCATTTTAAGCCAGTGTAAGGTTGTCAAACATTATATTTTGCGAAGGGTTGGTCATGGCACTGAACCGACTATGCCAACAAGCCAGGGTGAAAAGGTAAAATATAGGGGAGGATTATTTTTGGTGCGGGACAATGTTGTTTCTTTCGGGCTACTTCGTTTGGGTGTAGTCCCTTAAGAGCCTTGTGACAAAAAAATCGTTCAACTTCGATGAGAAATTACTCGGTCTCCATGGCACCTAGAGATGTCTTATCAAATCCTACACCTTCGCATAGGGATCCTCTATAAAATATTGTATCGGTTCGTTTCATCTCCAATTGGTGCTCTCACTGTCATATTGTTTGCAAACACACGAAATAGTGCAGTTTGATCCAATGTAAGGCTATTGAATGCTATATTTTACAAACGGCAGGTCGTGGAACATAAACGACTACACCAACACATCTAGGTGGCTAGGTAGGCACTAGAGGAGGAATCATTTTAGTGCGGCAAAACTTCAATTCTTCTGGGATACTTTATTTGGGAGTAATCCCCTAATAGCCCTGAGACCAAAAAACTATTCAACTTCGATGGTTGATTACTCGGTCTCCATGGCACATAAATACATCTCATTGGATCCTACACCTTGGCACATGAACACTCTATACTATCCTATCTTTGTTCTTTCCATCTCCAATCAATGCTCTCACTTCCCTATTGTTTGTAAATGCATGAAATAATGCAATTTGAGATAGTGTAAGGCTGTCAAATGCTAGATTTTGCAAATGGTGGGTTGTGACACTGAACCAATTGTGCCAAAATGTCTGGGTGTCTAGGTGAACACTAGAGGAGGTGTCAGTTTGGTGTGGGACAACGTCATTCCTTCCAGGCTATTTCGTTTGGACGTAGTCCCTTAAGAGCCATGTAACTTGAAAACCATTCATCTTCAATGGGTGATTACTCAGTCTCTGTGGCATGTAGAGAGGTCTCATTAGATCCTAATCCTTGGCGTAGGGACCCTCTACAATATAATTTCATGGTTCTTTCCATCTCTAATCAATACTCTCGCTTCCCTATTGTTTACAAAAGCATGAAATAGTGCAGTTTAAGCGAGTGTAAGGTTGTCAAACACTGTATTTTGCAAATGGTGGGTCATGGCACTGAAATACGAGGGTGACTAGGTAAATTCTAGAGGAGACATTTTTTGGTGTGGGACAACATTGTTACTTCCATGCTACTTCGCTCAGGCGTAATCACTTAAGAGCCTTGAGACCAATAAACCGTTCAACTTCGATGGGTGATTACTCAGACTCCGTGGCATCTAAGGACATCTCGTTAGATCCTACACCTTGCATAGGGACCCTCTACAATATCATATCTCTGGTTTTTCCATCTCTAATCGATGATCTCACTTCCCTATTGTTTGCAAATGTGCAAAATAGTGCAGTTTGAGCTAGTGTAAGGTTATAAAACACTATATTTTACACATGGTTTGTCATGGCACTGAACCAACTATGCACACACATAGAGATTGCCATATAAACACTCAGGGAGGCATATTTTTGGTTCCCTATGCTTGCAGTTCTTCTGGGCTACCTCCTCTGGAGCCAAGAACCACATCCATAGGTACATAAATTGTTTTTAGTTGCTTATCTTTTCTTGTAAAATAATGAAAGATTCTCTTAGCTTTGAGAATATAAAATTATCTACTAATAGTACAAACCACATGAAGGTTGAAGATTTTTTGGGACTACTAACCTACATAAAAGTGTTAGTCAAAGAAATTTAAGTTGAATCAAAACCATATTACATATATAAAAAATACACAAATTGAATAAAATATATGAACTTGAATCTAGAACTCACAAATTTAAACAATTCAAATTAATTATATATACCAAACAAGCTCATGTAAAATCATTCCAATTTCCACCATTAGGATGTGAAAGTGGAATCTTTTCTGGCACCACTAACCTACATAAAATTGTTAGTCAAATAAATTTAACTTGAATCAAAACCATATACTAAATGTATACAAAATACACAAATTTATTAAAATATATGAACTTGATTGATTTGGTTGAAAAATTTAAACACTTCAAATAAATTATAAATACCAAAGGTTAGCATGTAAATTCATTCCAATGAAAATCAAGATCGGATCTACTCAGAATAGAAAACATGATTACTTCATGATCTGGCTCTCGAACCTTCCAAAAATTCTTGTTATTAGGACTTCCTAAATATATATACAAATGAATATTTGTCGCTAGAACTATATGCAACTATAAAAGTATTTTCCTGTGTGTCTCAAAGTCTTCAAGCACCCAAACAAAGTATTTTTTTAATGGATACTATCGAAGCCAAGTTCTAGTAACTACCACTAACCATGTAGGGTACTCAATATCTTCAGCATCTATAATAGGAGAAGTAAACTTATTTCTTTCCTTAATGTAATGACATAAGTAATATTTAGTTCCTTCTTCATTGTCTTCTGTCACAATAACTGTAAACACATGTCCTACAAAAAATAAAGGTTTTAACTCAAATTTAAATTACATATTAATTTCAATGGACATAACTCAATACAAAAATTGTAAATAATCATTTACCTTATCGCACAAAAATCAAAATTTTGTTAAAGTCCTTGGATGTTGCAACTTCATCTGGAGAAACAAGTCATAATGACTATGGAGGTTGATAACTCGGAAGCAGATTTCAAGGCCTACAAATCCTTCTATCCACCCATTCTTGTGAGTTACACTTGGCAGTGAAAAATTTGATACAATACGTACAATAACATGCCAACTTTCTTGTCCATGTGGCCCACGAAGTGGAATCTGATCTATAAAATTAGTGCATATCACCAGACCCTATGAGTATCATACAATCCTCTAGTTGGAAATTTGTGATTCTTCTATCAACCAAAAATATCTGTGAACTATGGAATTTTCTTGAGAACCTCAACTCTTGTTATCAATACGTCATTCCACTATGATCTTTGTATATTTCAATTTAGCACCATCTTTCTACTACAATTCTTCTCTTTCAAGAGATATTTTTCCACATGCTCTCCTTTTCCATGTCCACCCTCAGTGAAACTCCCAATATGTTACACACCCATCTTGACGTGCATCATGCTCATCCAATAAAATGTTAGTGTTTTCTTAAACTAAGACGTACAATTATATCAACATATATAATGTTGATTTAAGTGGATGTCCCTATCAGACAAGTTTCCATAAAATAACTAGAAACACCCTTGCACAAATTTAGTAGAATGAGTATGATCATCACTAATATAAATTTGGTACTCTCTTAATTTTTTTTATCATTCTTTTTACTATCAGGAGAATGTGTAAATTCTATATGCACAAAAATGAAAACATTTACGGAGTTGTAATATTGCGATTGAACCTTCATTTATGATTATAATGTGTAATTATCTAAAAAAATCAACCACTGAAATAGTAGTCACAATAATAAATGTGTCCTTACATATCTTGAAATGTTCATCCAACCATCAAACTCTGTGTGTATGCCTAGCATACTCAAAAAATAATTTCATCCTTAAATTTTCTCATAAATTGAAAAATATGCATATGTTTTGCAACTAGCTCACACTATTTAGACTCCTTTGCATCTTTCAATTGGTATGGTACTGATTTAAATTTATCAAACTATACTCAATTATGTCCTATTGCACCTCCAATTTTCTCATAGATGCAAATTTCTAAGTTAGGTAATCTGCCGCATGTACCACAACTTCCATCTAAACAATCCTGACTATAAAAAAAAAAATCTAACTTCTCTTTCAAAAAATATCATAGCAATGAAATCCTTGGAAGATATTGGTGCAACTTGAATACCACATTCTAATAACATGGTTTTATAATGAAAATCAGAATGAATATGTAAAAATTTAGCATAATGCATTAAAAATTCAACATGTTTCCTACAACAAAAAGTGTTGTGAGCGTGGTTGATTTTCACATAGCATTGTTTCAACATTTCAATAAAATGTTGACTAATTTTAATTTCTAGATGCTCATATTCAAAATTATAAAAATTTGATTTTGAGTCATATCTAATAAATGCTTTGGATGTGGTTCGCAATTAGTAGAACCAAATCTTCATTTTACAACATCTCATGTATTAGGTGAAACTATAGTGTTATCATGCCAAAATTAAATAACTACTTCTCTTATAGCATCATATATATCTTTTTCCTTACGCGGTGCTCTAGCATAAAATGCCCAAAAATTAGTGTTATTGAGTGATTGAAGGATATTACATCTTTCAAATATTTTCATTAGATTTTTTCGATTAAATTTCAACATTCGAATTGTTTTCATAATCAAACGTTATTTTTTTCTTTATTCACTTATAACAATAGTAGCAAGTACACAATGCACAATATTACTATCCCTTGTGTGTATCTTGACACCAACAATGTGATATGCATCATGAAGGTTTTCAACAATTGTAGAGGTTTTACCATGTATATTAGATGTTGTTAATCCTATGGTGTTTAATATAGGTATCATTTTAATCAATTTCATTAAAATAACCAAAAAATGACATCTTTGGGAATCATTTAAAATTTTAAAATGATTATCCCAAATTTCAGTGGCTTTTATTCTGATTTTCCATTCATAAAGTTTGTCAAACATTGGTTTCAAAAAAATTTCATCAATTTCAATAAAATAATTAGGTTTATTACTTAAAATTCTAAGAGGTGGTTTTTTCAAAATTTGCTTGTCTACCATTTCAACCTCAATTTCCTAATTCATATTTTCATTGTCTCCTTCAATTTCAACAACAACATCATGAGTATTTAATTATTCTGTAACATTGACAGTAAAAACCTCCTCATCATGATTATTTAATTCATCTTCAACATTGACAGTAGAAACATTACATGGTTCTTCATTTCTTACAACAGAAAGGGTTGAAGATGAACCTTTTCTTGATTCACGAAGATTCCACATTCACTCTGATTTTTGAAATTATTTTTCCTCTAATTCATCTAGTGTCTTTTTACTTATTGACTTAACATTTTTACTTTGTTACTTGTCTCCCATGATTTTTTACTTCCGATGATAAGAAAAAGGTGCAGAAAGTGAAAAAAAATCGTAATAATTCATAAAGTAAGGCCATACAGTAAAAATCACATGGTAATTAAAACATTAGGATGCATGTAAATATGATTGAATAATCGTGATCGTGCTTTATAAATCACTATCATGGTTCTAATATTAATTACCGTGATTACGGTTTATAAATTGTGATCGTGATTCAATCTGTATCATTAAATCCAAACCTCAAGGCTCAGGAAATCTTTGTTTTTCCCCAACCAGAGCTATGGGAGATCATTATGGCTCAGAAAATTTACTATTCCACGGATTTGAACCATGCTGAAAAATTAAAAAAATCTCATAAAAATGGTACCATTGCATAGAGAAGACTTTTAGCTTCATATAAAGAATGATTTTAAAGTGAATAAAATAAGATAAATATCATCTTATAATTTTTACTAACAATAGGTCTTTAAGATATTTTTTCCCACGAATGTTCATGTCTACATTTAAGACTGCAACTTTTTTTTCTCTTATCAAAATGTGATAAAACCTATACTATCCCAAACATGGTGAAATTCTATACACGTTAAAAAAAACTTTGATTTCGATATTTTTTGATATAGTTACGACGGGAAAACGTAAAGTGCTCCATTTTATAAAATTTTTCAGACCACTTTCACGGAAAAAAAATTTGATTCAAAACATACAAAATAAAATCCATCCCAATATAGACAATGACATCTAACTTTTCATCCAAATCATTGGAAAATAGACTACAATCTTATAGGTATTTTAAAAAAAAAATCCAATTCATATAATATTGAGTATTTAATATAGCTAAATTTGTCTGTTTTTCAAAAGAAAATTAGTAGTTTAGAAACTAGATTCCAGATGCTATGATTAATATTTATATAAATATTTATAATTTTGAGTGCACGTATTGTTAATAATCCTTAAAAGTTCAGATTTCACTATTTTTTACAATATGACGTCCACTTATGTCCCCTTTTTGGTCCACCAACTTGCTGTACTTACCCTTTATTACAAGAGGGATATCCCAGATAATCTTATTCATTACAAAATCCTCATAAGGACCTATTTCAATTGTTGGGTATATATGCAAGTAATTCAAAATGTAGTCTCCACTCACATAATTTAGATCTCACAAGAGATCAATCGTAGGTATAACAACCAACTATCTTGCAAGGCTTTGGCCACCCATTATGGTACTAATGAATATTACACACAAGGAGGTTAACTTATTAATTATAAGGTCATACCTACAACACATAGACATGATCACCTCACTCATCTGAATATGATATGTTTCACAATGCAAAATCACCACCTCTTAAAATATTCATGTAAAAGGTCCTTAATAAGACACCTTACATGTGAAACTAGAAAATGATTAATGAGATCAAAGTATTTTGATAACATGATAATTTTTTTATTTTTTAGAAAATACTCAAATGGGGGGAGGAAGTACAATAGGCATTATAGCTCATTCTCTTAATTTTGTTAGTTTTAATGAGAATACATTCTTCCTAACATTTTGGGTGTTAAGGAAATAAACCAATCATTAACATAGTGAAATATTAGTTTAACATCTTTATAACATAGGTACAATATTGAGCACAACTTCACATCTAATTCGACACTATAAATATAGCCACATTGGTATTTCCTTTTCAAAATATACAAAGAACAATTTTTCGAACAAAAATATGTATCATCATTCTATGGTAATACATGTATTGCAAGATGAATATAAATTTACAATGAAAAATCATTAATTACAACATATTACATCCAGAAAGTTCCTCTTTTTATCATGCAACCAGCATTGCATCAGTCCTAGGACTTAGTATGAAAATCCCCTACACTCATGCATAAAATTCATGCATCCATCATGTCAAACAATCGAAACATATAATAGAGAGAGATAGAGATAGGGGGAGAGAGAGAGAGAGAGAGAGAGATAGAGGATTCATTTTCTTTTCAAATCATCGTAGCATCCCGTATCTAATTTTTATTTCATTTCAACTCATATAAATTTTGACCCATTTGTATTTTCAAAACCTAATCAATATTATCATAATTATCTCTAGAGAGAGAATGGGAAGAGAAAGAAATTTTAGATTTCATTTTTCGTTTCTATTCATCATATCATAATCACATACATTATCAAATTTTCATTTCATTTCTAACTCATTTACATTTTTAGAACCATTAAAAATATCATATTTACTTCTAGAAAGAGAAAAAATAAGTGAGAGATACATTATAATCTCCCAAGAACAACACAATCCTTAGAAAGTGTGTTTAGCTAAAGTTGCAGTTTTGGTTCAAGCTGGACAAAATATTTAAAGTACTCATAGATTTTCCCTTGAAAAAAATCCTTTTAAGTGTGAACAAAAAGTTAAATGATTCCTTTGTAATCTCCCATATACATAAAATTCATTCGGTTTGACAGAATTTTATTACAAATAATAGAGATCAAGTTACATGGGAAAAACTGGGGTGAGTTTTCCTAATTGCGAAAAACAATTCTTATCACTCAGAATCCATTGGGTCCCAAAAATGACTCTAAAAAATAGTCTTTAAAGGAATTTTCAGTTAAATACATATGGGTTACAATTTTCTTGCTAGCGGTCTAGGGATAGGTGGAAGGGTTTTTCATTTTCCTTCGAACTAAGAAATAACTATAGGCTGAAATTGATCACGTTTTAGTAAAAAGATCATGTCACTACAAGTGGCTGATAAGTTAAGTGGACTTAGGAATTCAACATGCAAGGGTGTTAATTAAGTTCAAACAACTTGGTTATGTTTCCCCATAGTGTATCATGTTACCAAGGGTCATGCAAGGAGTTTCAGGATTACGGTATATTTTTATGTGGAGCTCCATTTGCATAAATTTTGGGGTCATAATGTTTTTGGTGTTTCATAGTTCGAAATGAAGTAATGTTTTATCATTGGTTGGAGTTACATTTCCTAATAAATAAAATTTAATTTCCAAATTCAAGAAATGATGAAAGTGGAATTTAGTAGAAATGAAAAGGGAAATTCCATACCTTTTCCGTGACGCTTGCTAGAAAAATATGTTAGGTAGTTTTCACCATGGCACTTGACCGATGAAAATCAGTTGGTTGAAATTTTTTTATTCCTTTTCCATGAATCCATTTTTTGCAAATCCAACAAGCATGGCCTTCCATGAAACCATTTTCATTGGTACATTTTTGAGTGATACCTCTACATTCCTAAACTTAGCATCACTTACAGGAATTGAAACATTCGAGTATATGTCTTTGTATTGGTATCTCAGCTTGAAGCTACCATTATAAAAATCAGCGAGTGCATATGCCAAATTGCTATGCTTTGTGTCCAAAAATCCAAAGCACAACAGAGAATCCATGCCTTGCGGTACACGAGGAACATAAATTATCCTAAAAAATCCAAAATGTATTTATTTGTATTTTCCATTTGTTTTCAATTTTTTGTTGTTTCACTTTTAGTAAATAGAGGGAAATGAAAAAACTAGAACCCTTTTTATTTCAAACGAATTATAACTACCATATCTTGTAGGATTATCGAGCATCTGAGCCCCACTACTTATTTCCATGTGTTGCTCCAAGACCCTGATTTTGCTGCAAGCTAGGAGGATGCTAGAAAAGTTGGATTTGCCTTTATTTCTTCCCCTAACATGTTTCCCAACAAAACCATTTTTATTTTTGTTGGTTGAGGGATTATTTTATTTTTTTTATTTCCATGAGACAATATATGGTTGAGGAATTCTTTTATTTTTTATTTCCAATAGTCCACATGCCTTGTTAATGCTACCATGTCTACATACTTGTCAACCAGTGAACTTGTAATAACAACATATGACAAAAAACAACTTTTCCATTTTGCAGGAATGGATACCCACACCCTGTTCCAAGGCTCTTTGTCACAAGCGAGAATTATGCTAGGAAAAGGACATGCAGAGGGGGTGTTTCACGTAGAGGAAGAGTGATAGAGAAAATCTTACAAAGACATACATGGGACAAAAGGAAAAGGAATTTCTCAATCATAAAAAATACAATAGCTACTTGAAATATAAATAAAAATATCAGGAAAAACCAACTGGTAGCCATCGTTGGTCCTTATAATGGTGTAGAAAAGGTTATAGTGCATGTAGCACAGGTGATCAGATGCAGAAAAATCTAAATCAATGAGGCTAGACATTGTATCCCATAAAGAAACTCCTCAACATCAAACTTCTATTTCCTCTGCATACAAAAAAAACTAGAAACAGGAACAAATCCTCTCAAATACATCAAACGAGCTTTAGAAGAAGATATAGATTCAGACCAATAAATTTTTGTATACTAAAAAGAGGAGATAATAGATTTAGATATAGTTTTGCGTGCAAGACTTGTTTAACCAATGATCTGATTGAAGGCTTCCTATTAAAAACAACTCCACTTTTACAATCATTGAAACTATCCAATTACTTGTAAATATATAACGTTAGCTTGGGTCTTACCATGGTTAGCGCCTTCAATCTTGAATAGAGTGCTTTTATCATGTGTGTCACTCTCCAAGTGGGGGCACTACATCTCCCTATATTTATAAGAGAATATCCCTTGATGCGACACAACACTAAAGCTCAAAGGATACGTAGGAAGGAAATTCAATAATGACGCATGTCATTTAGCCAAATAGCTTTTCAATACAACGCAACCACAAGGGAGAAAAATATTATTTACATTATCTTGAACTTTAATGTTCTATGCAGATTGGTAGTTACTTATCTTTTATTTTACTTCTTAATTAGTCTTTTCTGTTACAATATTTCTTAATCTCAAACTCTTAGTATTCATTATTTAGAATTTCAATCCTCTTATGTTCATGGGTTCCCAATAGTAATTGATCTCAAGATGTCACACAAAACTCAACGCAATACAAACGAACCATGAAACATCTTGCTACATACTTTCATGACTGTATCACATCACCTAACCTCTAATTCCACCATGGAAAGACAAAAAAGGAGTCCATATAATGAAAAATATCCAAAAACTATGTCATAGGTATAAATCCAACATACACATGTGGCTGACAAGAAAAATCATCACAATGATACATATACAACTGGTATCATATGATCCAAATACCATGACTGTACTAACATATTTCCAAGTCAATATTCAATTGTACATAGTAATCCAAGAGGAGCAACTAACCTCAATCATAACAATTCCTAATAAGACTCACAAGTGTATACATAACTCATAATACCAACTCCACACATCATAAAACATCATGAATCAACTCCATATAACTCCAAAAGAGAAAGAATCATAGTGCCAAAACCAAGCCAGGTCACTCAACCATAGAGCCCCATTTCCTTATTTTTCCATATTGGGTCAATAAACAATAGAGCCCCTTCAAGAGTATCAATTCACTCAATCGTAAAGCCCCATAAAGAATATCAGGTTACTCAATAGATCCCCATCAAGAATATCGAGTCACTCAATCATAGAGCCCCATCTCCTTTATCCATTTAATGAGGTCGGGTCACCCTATGGCCTTGGGCACAAAGAGCCTCAGAAACCCCACCCAAGTGGTGTAGTAACCTGTAGTTCAAAAAATACACAATAGTATTACACCCTTGGGGCATACCCCCATACAACAAAGCGACTGCATAGGTCCAACCACTCCATGGTTAATCCCATGATGATACTCCAACACATTACCAAATTAGAACCGACATAACAATCCATTTCAAATGCTAAGTGGAAAAATATCCCAAGCCTTGGGCTAGGCTATAAAACTTTTAAACATGAAAAGTAAATTTAAAAATAAGAAAAGAATGGCTAATTAGCCATAGTTAATGCAAAAATATGCATGTTAATGTAACAACCAAATAAAATGCCAAAAATATAAGAACATATCAATCAAGAAAACTATTGGTTCTGACAAGAAAATAGATAATGATAAATTTATGAATAAAATATGTATAGAGAAATAACACATTACAATCACTTTGTGGCCTTATACGACCACTAAAGGTGTACTCATCAAGTTTCCGACACTTGGATATCGAGCCTCAACTCACAAAATAAGATGTCAAATAATATAATTTTATCATATCTACCTGAATCATCCCTCCATACTCCCACAAGGCTCAAGATAGTCTCAACATAGTCTGAGAGGGGGGGTGTATATGTTTCCATTCACTAAGCCAAAATTGTTTGCGAAACACAATATACGTGGTGTTCATGCATACCAAATGAAATGAATTGGTTTTTCAATCTATGTAAGACTCCACTCCCTATCTTGTGCTAAGATTGAGTGGATGGTCAATGGTACACCAATGCTAAGGTACTGTCATCAGCAATCCGGCACTATGATAATTCTTCACCGGGAACTCCTCGTGCTATGATTATTTGCTAATGCACAGCCTTTAGTTTGGTGGATGTAATCTGGAAACAAAACAACAACCGAACACAAGAATACCATTGACTATGATAAGACAAAATGACGACAAATCTAAAATATCAAAATAAATTATAATATTCACATGAAACTGTTACAATCTCACCCATGAGATACTTCAACAAGACTATGGGAGAAACTTTACAATTACACCTCTTGATGGCTTCTTCAACACACCTTTAACTGATGGCTTCCTTCGCACACTTCCTACAATATTTCTCACTACTTCTTTCTATGCTAAATGAGGGGGGTAGCCTCTCTATTTATAGAACTTACAGGCTTATCCATCTTATCTCTAAGATAGGATAAGAAATCCACTCTGACGAATCATATTCCATACCTTAACTCTTTTTTGTACATGTAAGCTTATCTCTTAAGATAAGATAAACCTTATCATTTTACATGGGTTCCACATTTTTAGAATTTTTACAAATAAAATACAAAAAATATTTATGACCTCACTCCTTGTCCTTATTACTAATATAATATTCTAATTCCTAATCATGTAGACCCTACTTCTCTAATTACCCAAACTTTGACATTTTAACATTACCGGACCACTTACGACAAATATTTACTTTTTACAACATTCCTATTGTACTTTGACTGTTACTGTACTCCACATTATTTGCGGCGTCGTACTGGCAGCGCCGTTATCTTCTATCGGACGCTACTACTAATTACACTTAACAACATTCTATTCCTAATACATACATTAATGAAATAGAAATTATGGAGGAAAATTTTAGTGTCGACAGTACACATAGGTCATTTGTACTAAAACCATATAAGGAGAGAAAAAATAATAGAGGTCACCATATACTGAGCTTAAGGTGTCTGTGAAACACAAAATGTATGGTGCCCATTGGGTAATCTCCCATACATGCCAAACAAATAGAGGTGGATTTTCAGTCTATATAAGACTCCACCTCCTATCTCGTACACGACTCAACTGACTAGTTAATGGTACTCATTTCCTCTCTCCAAACATACACTTTTTACTAATTTGTTCCCTTGGGTTTAGTTAGTGTACGGTTAATAACATAACACATTACTACATTACTAACACGATGGTGATTCATGCACATTAACCATAGCATCTTACACGTGGTATACATATATAGGATATAACACAATCATTAATTTCATGGGTTACAAGATATCATGTTTCCACATAATACACCCAAAGTGCAAGCAATGTACAATAGGGATGATACATTCACCATATGTCCCTAAATCATGGCATGAACCATCACATATTACATGAATTATACGTATGATGAACACTGTGACTAACATCACAACTTATAGTTAAATGCAATATGACATGGTGATGTACATGATTCATCATGACATGGTGATGACATCATGATACGATTCAATTCAATATACACTAATTTTGTCATGAAATACATTAACACACCTTCATATCACATGATTAAAAAAAATTCCAACACTCTGCAATCCACAATAGCATTCTTTTCACACACAATGAGGTGGAACCTCATACGTGAAATTCTCATCAAATCCATGAAAATGAGACTGAATACTCTCATCAAAAGAACATCAACATGATAACAGATATGCACAAAGTGACATGCACCACATTTGCATTCATAATATCATGATTAAAACATTGGTCACATTAACATATATCACATTACTCTTCCCATCTCCACTACCACCATGTAAAATAATCACAAATTTAATCTATCACAGAGGTTCGAGAGAATGAACCTCAAATTTGATACCATATGTAACACCCACATTTTACATGCATAAATACAACACACATAATAGCAGGATAATGTTTTCTAGGCTTACATTTCTCTATACATAACATCACATATGATCACTTAGGATAATCTATAGCACATGAGATGTTTTTGTAACCATGTACCCACATATATGACATGAAACACATTATGCACATCAAAGCCACATTTCCAAAATGAAAAATTACCACAATGACCGAATACAATATACACTTACTCAGAAGAACTTCCCACAACACATCATTATCCATGGTGAATTATTTATTAAAATATTATTTTTATTTACTGACTATAATTGTATGAAAGACAAATAACATGGGACCCTTCATTACTTTAAAAATAGGCTCCATGTTGTTTTTTAACATTCCACCTATAGTGGTTCCTTTAGAAATCACTTTTTTCTCTTGTGAAAATAACTTTATATCACATGATTGTAATTAGGAATGTATGTACACACATACATCTTCCAATATTTGACTTAAGGATTTTTTTGAGAGAGTCATGTTTATATGGTTTGGAAAAATACTCTCGTTACAAGGAGGAAATTTCATAGGAAGAAAAAGGAGGGTTACTAGATCAATAGAAAACCTATCTTGAGTTCATTTCATAGCATCTTTTAATACTAACAATAAACTCTTTTCATCTTCCAGTTATTACGACCAATTATGTAGGTTAACTAATCAAGTTGTATCATTCTTGATTCGTAATTTGTTTCTGTAATTAGGAATTCATATTTTCACAAACATATTGTGCATGTAAGGGTAAATTACACCTGTGTTCCCATTGTATATATATTTCTTTGAATCTAAGTGACGAATTTCACATTTCAAACTACTTCTGCTTCATCATCTTAAGGATTTACACCTAATAAGAATAGGTTAATTACATCTTTTGACCATAAATTCTACTTCCTGAGTGATCCTAGGTTTAATACATTCATATCTATGCCAAGGGTTCAACTAAATTTTATAAGTATAACTAGAGTGAAAATTCCTTAACTTGTAAGCCTACATTTTATTATTTCATTAGCATCATTGTTTAATCCACAATTATGCCAACAAATCATGTGATCATGAATCATATTTGGTTTTTCAATTTATTAGGTTGTTGTATCATTCATGGATCTTTACTCTATTACATTCATTTTATGATCAGATTTAATATTTTAGTTGGTTTTGACATCATTCAATGGCATATGATTTTTTTTGTAGTGGTCATTTCTTAGTTTAATCTTATTTACCCTTTTACTAACTACATTTATGCAATTACTTTGGTCTTGTATTTAACATCATTTTGGAACAAATGTAATTCCTATAACACTTACAAATTTTTGATGTTTAAATTTTACCTTTTCTAGACAAGGGGAACTATCGTGATATCAAGGAATGAATTATTAGGATTTAAGGGTTATTTAAATTCAAGATACCTCTTTCCATAAAAATCCTTACATCATGTAATAAACTATTTTTCCTATTATAGTTTGTTATAATTCAACATTTAGTTTAGGTATATTTAACCTTTACACGCCAATTTTTTTTTGTTGTTATATAAGAGTTTTTGTTGGCTCAAATGCTTGATTTGTCCAAGAACATCTGGTATTAATTTATTGTTATTTTTTTATACAACAAGAGAATGCCTAAAAAAATTATGAAGACTTCAAGCATAAATGTATTCCTAAACAATATCTTATCTACTCTTGTTTCCCATTACTCTTACATCATTAATTCGAACTCTTATTGGCATTGTTTTAGAACAATTTTAATTCAAATAACACATAATTTATACTTATGGATTTAAGACTACAAGGAGTATGACCTCACACAAGATAACTCATTTCATTGCTCTTAGACACGTAAGTATTAATTGTATATTCCAAGTGGGATATCCCAAATAATCTTATCCATTACAAAATCCTCCTAAGGACATATTTCAATTGTTGAGTAAATACGCAAGTAATTCAAAACATAGTATCCAGTCACATAAAATAGATCTCACAAGAAATCAAGTGTAGGTACAACCACAAACTATCTTGTAAGGATTTCTCCACCCACTAGGATACCAAGGGAAGTTACACTCAATGGGGTTAAATTAGTCATGATATGGTCATACCTACAACACCTAGACATGATCACCTCACTCATTTCAATATGATAGGTTTCATAATGTAAAATCACCACATCTTAAAATATTCAGGTAAAAGGTCCTTAATAAGAATCCTTAGGTGTGAAACAAGAAGACTATTAATCAGATTTGAGTATTTTATTAATGAGATTAGTTTTTTATACCCTGGAAAAGACTCAATTAGGGGGAGGAAGTACAATTATAGCTCATTCTATTAATTTTTGTATTCTTAATGAGATGAGATTCTACCTA
The DNA here is from genome assembly GCA_019776745.2 of Taxus chinensis. NCBI lineage: Eukaryota > Viridiplantae > Streptophyta > Pinopsida > Cupressales > Taxaceae > Taxus > Taxus chinensis. The sequence continues at coordinate 507,128,239 of CM034156.1, read as the reverse complement.
GCATTTTGGGAGTTAAGGAAATAAACCAATCATTAACATAGGAAAAGATAAGTTCAACATATTTATAACATAGGTACAACATTGAGAAAAACTTCACATCCAATTCAACACTATAAAATATAGCCAGATTGGTATTCCCTTTTCAAAGTATACAAAGAACAATTCTTCGAATAAAAAAACATATCATTATTTTATGGTAATACATGTATTGCAAGATGAATATAACTTAATAATGAAAACTCATTAATTAAAACATATCACTTCCAGAATGTTCCTCTTGTTTGGAGTACCTGCAACCAAATTTTCATTAGTCCTAGGAGTAAATATGGAAATACGCTACACTCACGCATAAATTTTACGCATCCATCATTTCAAACAATGAGTACAGACAATACAGAGAGATAGAGATAGGGAGAGAGAAACAAAAGAGTAAGGGAAGGAGGAATAAAATATAGGATTCATTGTCTTTTCAAATCACCATAACATCCCATATGAAATTTTGTTTTCATTTCAACTCGTATACATTTTGAACCATTTGTATTTTCAAAACCCAATCAATATTTTGATAATTATCTCTAGAGAGAGAGAAAGTTTGGATTTCATTTTCCTTTCTATTCATCATAACATAATCAAATACATTATCAAATTTTCATGTTATTTCCAACCCATGAAAATTTATAACTCATTTATATTTTTAGAACCAGTTGAAATATTAGAGTTACTTCTAGAAAGAGAAAAGGGAAGAGAGAGAAACATCATAGTTTCCCAAAAACCATTCATACAATAATTTGATCAATACATAATATATAAAGTGTGGAAATTATATATACAAGGTTCCACCATTAGTTAGGAGTCAACAAAACCCTTAGAAAGTGTGTTTATCTAAAGTTACAGTTTTTGTGCAAGATGGCTAAAACATCTAAAGTGCTCACAAATTGGGCCTTGAAAACACTAGTTTTAAGTTTGAACACAAAATTTGATGATTCCTTCATACTATATCATATACATAGAATTCTTTGTGTTTGACAGAAGTTACTACTAAGAACGAAGCTCAAGTTACAAGAGCAACTCTAGGGCCCGTTATCGTAATTGCGACAACTCTTGTCACTCAGCAACTAGTGGGCCTCAAAACCCATTCAAAAAACTAGTATCTGAAGTAATTTTCATTGAAATGTATATGGGTTATGATTTTCTTCTGGTGGTCTAGGGATAGGTTGAAGGGGCATTCATTTTCACTCGAACTAAGTGGTAACCGTAGGCCAAAACAGATGACGTTTTACTCAAAAGAGCACGTCAGTACAAGTTATAAGCTAAGTGGGATTAGAAATTCAACATTGAAGGGAATTAATTAGATTAAAAATAATTGTTTATGTTTCCCCATAGTGTCTTATGTTACCAGGGGTCATGCAAGGAGTTTTAGGTTTGTGGCATATTTTGGTGTGGCGCTCCATGCGAATAATATTCACGGTTATAATTTTTTTTGTATTTAAAAGTTCCAAATGAAGTAAGGTTTCATCATTGGTTTGAGTTACATTTCCTAATAAATAACATTTAATTTTAAAATTCAATAAATGATGAAAGCATAATTTAGTACAAAAGAAAAGGGAAATTCCATACCTTTTTCGTGACGCTTGCTAGAAAAATCAGCTAGCCAATTTTTGCCATAGGGCTTGACCGATGAAAATCATTTGGTTGAAATTTTTGGATTCTTTTTCCAGGAATCCATTTTATACAAATCCAGAAAGCATGGAATTCCATAAACTAATTTTCATTAGTGCATTTGTGAGTGATACTGCTACATTCCAAAGAATAGTATCACTTACATGGATTGAAACATTTGAGTATATGTCTTTGTATTAGTATCTCATCTTGAAGTTACCATTATAACAATTAGCAAGTACATCTGCCAAATTTCTATGATTTGTGTCCATCAATCCAAAGTGCAATAGGGAATCCATGACTCGTGGTACATGAGGAACATAAATTATCCTGAAACATTCAAAATGTATGTATTTGTATTTTCCATTTTTTTTCATTTTTTTTCATTTTTTCACTCTTACTAAATAAAGGGAAATAGATCAAATAAACACCATTTTCTTTCAAACGAATCAGAAATTTCATATCTTGCAGGAGTACCGATTGGCCAAGACCCATTACTTATGTCCATGCCTTTCTCCAAGACTCTCATTTCACTACAAGCTGGGAGGATGCTAGAAAAGTTGGAGTTTCCTTTATTTCTTTCCCCAACATATTTCCCAACAAAATCATTTTGGCAGTATCCTGCAATCATGACGTTTCATGAGATAAGATATGCTAACGAATTTTTTTTATTTTTTCTGAACCATTCACATGCCTTATAAATGCTCCCACATTTGCATACATGTAAACCATGAAACTTGAAATAACAACATCTGACAAAAAACCTCTTTTTCATTCTACAAAAATGGATACCAATGTCATGTTCTAAGGCTATTACTTTGGCACAAGAATGGATTATGGTGGTAAAAGGATACACATCCTAGGGTTGTTTCATGTAGAGGAAGATTGACAGAGAAAATATTGTAAAGACATACGTGGGAATGGAGGAAAAGGAACTTTATCTCCCTTAAATAATACAACTACTCAAAATAAAATTAAAAAGATGATGAAACCTGAACTGGTAGCCATTGTTGGTCCCATGAATGGTGTTGTAAATGCTATCATGCTCATAGCATATGTTCTCAAATGTCAAATAATTTGTTGAAAGGGTGATGTGGATTTGAGGGAGATGAAGTGACATCCTACATGGAGCCTCGTCCACTATCTCTTTTTCTTTTCTATTTAATTTCATCTTTTTGATGATGTTGGGGTTACTTAGTTTACTTGGATTTTGGATTTGGGGAGTGCATGCTTGGGAAATACTTGTTTTAGTGAAGGATTTTAAAGTCTTAGTTTGCTTGGAAAGTGAATGTGCCCCAAATGTAAAGGTAGGATATTAATCCCTTTTATTGAATGTTTTAATGTTTATGTAATGTAAAATGGTTGAATGTATGTATGTATATTGTTGGGTTAGGTATTTTTCCCTATGAAGGTGTAAGGACAAGGAAAACGAGATCCATGAGGGAGGAAAAAGAGTTATGTGAATTATGGAAAGATTTGTGGAAAGAGTGTTCCATCTTGTAGAGGGATAAGGGAAAAAAATTGTAATTCTATTATGTAAAATTTACTTAAGGGAGTCATAAGAGTTGAGGGAGGAATAAGGGATTTTTCTTGATGGAGTTATGGAGGGTTCAAGGTGGACACTTAACCCAATTGGGAGGTGAAAGGGGGGTGCGCATGTTTCCTCTCTCCTTTTGGATTCATTGGTTGGATATTTTGTCAAGCCAAAATATGAGGTTCAACCACAGTGCATGGGATTATATCCCTCCTCAAAGACAGGTGAGGCTGCCTGTTTATTACTAGTCTAAAACATAGCAAAAATAATATACAGTATTCACACTAATCTAACCATTGGGGCTGGGATAGAATCTTGCTATATCCATACTAGGCGGAGATATTACTACTTTCAAAATGAAATGGATCAGAAAGGAAAATATTATTATGGAAGAAACACAAATGGAAAGGAAATGAATGGGAACTTACTTTCTTTCGAGAAAACGCAGATCACAAAATAATCATATGAGTTTTAGACAAAAAATGTAATGTTTGAAATGATTAGAACAATCAAGATGCTAAACAAGGAATAGTTTACGATTATGAACATAAGAACAATATCCTAAGAAAGATACATCTCACAACACAAAGTTTTCAAAATTTCATCATCTTTTATTCTTTAAATGATTAAAATAAAACACAAAGTCTTTCTTCTTCACAATAGTTCTCAATATTCCAAAAATATCAAATGTTTGGAATGCACAAGAATCCATTATTTTTAATAAAAAAGGTAGAGAGAAAATAGGATAAATCCTAGAAAATAGTCTTTTTAATGAGAGTCCTATTGTTCTTGACTGTCACGTAGGAGACCAAGTCAAAATTTTCTTCCTATGTGACAAAAATAAAATGAAAAATACACGTTGATTTTAGGATTGAAATGACATGAAACATTATGCCTATTCCATTTCATCATCTTTGTCTTCCTCCAACAAAGCTTGCTTGTCCAAAAATTCTTGGAATTTTTGGATTATACCCTACATCTCATTTTCATTAGGCACGGTTTAATGATCTCTCAGAAGTTCACATGTTTCCTGAGTGTCACTAGCATTGCCAGGAAGCTTCTTCAGTCTCTTGTTGAGTTTCCTTAGTGTTTCCAAAGAATGTTCAATTTTAACAAACCTATCAATGATTTCAAGGCTGAAGCCATAAGTTGGTTCACGTTGAATTGATTCTTGGATCTACTTGCAAAGACCATCAAAAGGCAGAACACCCAAGCTTTCATTCAACACCTTAGCACAAATCTTGATTAGCTCTTCTTCTATGTCATTTGTGCCATTGACCAATTGATCTCTTGATTCCCTCAATTTTCTGCAAGCTTCATTGAGAATATTTATTCTAAATCTAATGGCTTTGGTCAGTTGAAAATGCTTTTCCCCATGTGGAATGATGCCTTCTTTGACCAAGATGCGGGACAAAACCTGTTTCAGCGTTTGGAGAGCTTCAAAATTTAACTCTAGGTTCTCAAATTCTGCTGAAAAGTCATCATCCATTTTCTCTCCATCCTTTTTTATATCTTCCAAGGATTAGTAGACTTCCGCAGTGTCATCAATTACTTCTTTTCCTTGTAGGAGTAGCCTCTGGATCCATTCATCGACCATTATCACCTTCTCATTAATATTTTCAATCATGGGTACTGATGAGAAATCAAACTTGATAGGAGTAGAGGCTGATGGTGTTGACTCAGGAGGATTTGAGAGCATGTGTAGTAATTTTGTCAGCTACTCTACTTTCTCTTTTAGCTCATATATATATATTTTAGTTTCCTTTAGCTTCTGGCACAACACATTCATGGAATCTATTGCATTCTATTGTGCTCCCTCCATTGTTACTTTTCCTAGATCAACCCTTGTGATTTGATAATTTGTGACCATTATATCATCCTTTGTTTTATCAGCCATGGGAGTAGCAATTTTTACAAATTTATGCCTTGAGGCATCCACTGAAATCCTTGAAATTGTTTTGGGTTTCTTGGCTGACTTGGTAGGAGTGACCTTAAGGGAACTAAAATCAATGGCAGGTAGGGGAATTACCACCTTCCTCTTCCTATGAGTTTGATCTATTAACCATTGAGGTGTATTGAAAGAATTTTCTCCCATTGTAGATGTTATGATCACATCCTCAAGTGGAGGAAGGTTAGCTTGTGGAGTGGTGACCACTGCAAGTGTAGTGTCCGTGGTAATGGACTCAGGGAATGAAGACGTAGAAGGAGGAGGCATGTCCATGGTTAACTACCTAGGGTCTAGTGGGGAGATGTGAGAGGCCAGAGAAGATACTAGCCATGGCTAAGGAACTTGTGGAGAAATATGAGGCAAGGAAGGCTGAATGGGAGGAGGCAATGATTCTGAAATTAGAGCTTAAGAGATAAGAGGAAGACTTACCTTCGATGAAATTTCAACCAAAAGAGGAATAGAAGGTTGAAAAATCTCTTCTATTGAAGGAGGATTTCCTTGTTCTGGTTGTGGATGTGAATCAAGAACCTTAAATGTTTGTGGGAGAGTGGCCACTAATGTGGTTACTTGATCTTCTCCCTTTCTGACAAACTTAACCTTTATTGGCCTCTTGGAAGGGTTCTTATCCTTTTCCTTTTTCCCTTAGAGGGTCCGACTTCAAAAGTATATATCTTTGAAAAACTTCATTCTTTATAACTCATTCCCTAAGAAATACGCCACGCCTTAGTATGGGAAAGAATTTGAGTAGATCTCCCCAAAATAGAAGATTTCTCAACGATGAACCAATCAATGGCTGGGAATACACATCGGTCTTCATTTAACCCATCATACGAGGCATCAAGGACACTCTTGTTATCCATGGTGTCCTCTGGGATGTTAGATAAGTATAGCATCTAGATTTCTTCAATTGTCAGCTTGCTATTATCATTTCTTTGGATGACAACTTCATCCTGAAGATCAACCCAAATATCTTTTGTGTTGGGCACATGTAGATATAAAGTCCCATATGATTTAAGGATTCCTCGAAAATCAAATCCATCCTCTATGCTTCATGTGCTTATTCAACTTTTCCTGAAGCTCGTGCACCACATTCTTATCTTTAACCACTGTCGAGCACATGTAGTTTCTAATGGAAATAGGGAAGGATACTACCTCCTTGTGTTTACGTTGTTGGAATTTTTGAAAATCCTACAATTGTCTAACTCCATCAGTATTAGGTTATCACCTAGGAATCTGGGTAATTGGAAAGGATCACCTGGGTACATGACCACCCGAAGGTATGTGAAATTCTTGAACTATAAGAAGATACAACCCCATTTTGATACTTCGGCCCATGCCTCACCAGAGACTCATCTCTTTCTTAAATCAGGGTTCAACATGCAGATGTTCTCATAAAAGAAGGTGTCATTCACTCTTTTCAATTGATCCTTAGAACCCTTCATTATCACCTTAGGGAAATACCGATATATATGTTCAGTTGACTTACATCCCTTAGTATCCAACCCTGGATAATTCCTCATGCCGGTTGCTGCATAGGTGACCTATGACAACATCTAAAACTTGTCGGTAGTCAAGACTGTCTTCATCTGGGAATCAATCTCATTAATTATTAGAATGCTCTAATCAATCCCTTGTTCGTTCTTCTTTATAATGATCATGAATTGATACATCCACCCTTGGAATTATCTTGACTCAGGAAGTCCAAATACTTGACTCAATATGGTGATGATGTCACTAATTTCAAGGATGAAATCACTCCTGGGGATAAATTTGGGAAACCTAGAGATGGCTGGCTTGGCCTTGATCAAGAAATTTTTATTCACATGCTTGATGCGATATTTTTTATCTTTGTCCCGAGCTTTTTGTGCTGATTTAAGATCTACATCGACAAATTCCTCAAATATGGGTAATCTTAAGAGGTCATCAAAGTAACCTCTTTCCAACTTCACTATGGTTTCTCCTGCTTGTTTTTTCACTGAACGGGAATCTGATTCATAGTTGGAAGCACAGGCCATAATGAAATCGGGGCATTGAGCAAACATTAGGAATTCTACTGCAAGAGGGAGGCCACTATTGGTTATTGACTTCATCTAGGGACTCTGAGAAGAATCCTTGGTTCTGTTCCAAAATTCCTCCATGTCTATGTTACCAAGCTCCATGTCTCAGATGTCGTAATCAAAATCTATGTAGGAAGGAGATTCCTTTTTTTGTATTTGTACTTCATCTTTCCTGACCTGTCTAACTTATCCTTGGATGATCCAAGATCCGACATGAGAAGTCCTTAAGAAAGAATTCCTAGATAACTCTTGTTTGACCAATTGGGCTTGGAAGCTTGCTAAGAAACCCCAAAGACCCACCACACCAACCAGAATTTGAGACCTTTAGGATAATTCGTGAAACCTGACACACTGCAAATTATAATTAGAAAATAGGTTGTGTCGGACACTTCGTGAAACCTAACATAGAGGCAGAAATCAGGAGATGTTGAGCACCCTATGGAACCTGACACACTGCGGAAAACAAATCGTGTCAAACAATCTGCAAAACCCGACCCAAGTAGAAGTTGGAGGATGTTGAGCACTTCGTAAAACCCGATACACTGTGGAAACCAAACATTGTTGGACACCCTGTAAAACCCAATACACTGTAGAAACCAAACAGTGTCGGACACCCTATAAAACCTGAAACAAAGGTGTCGGGTTTCTAGGATGTCAGAATAGGTAAAATTTCCTCCAAGCTTGTAAGTTAGATTTTATAGATTTATTCTCAAAAAACACAAGAGTATATCCATGGAAGGAAATAATAAAACACCTAGGATGAATTTTTAAAGAAGGGGTTTTGTGGAAATTTAATTAGAAAATGAATAAAACAACCCTAAAACCTAAACCCAAAGGCAAGAATAAGAAAAGAGGGAAAACACCAAAATAACACTTCAAAAACAAACCCAAAGACCCAAAAATGATAAGAAGAGAAAAATACCTTCAAGAAATCTGAAAAATGATCAAATATGAATCGCAAAATCATTCAAGAAGTCCAGTCAGGTTTGGAGGTCGAAGGAGCATGTATGAAAAAATCCACATAGTGAAAATATGTTAGGTAGAAATGACGTGTAAAATTAGACTATTTATTAAAACCTAGCATGTATTACACCTCCTTTGACACATGTGCCAATTAAACAACAACTCGGCATTAATGCCATGTCATCATGCTTAGCACTTCCGAAAACCTGAAACAAAGGTTTTCTTAACAAATTAGGTATCGGGAAGAAATCGACATGAAGCATGTAAAAGGCATGTTTAGATGCTACTGAGTTACAAAAATCTGACACAAAGGATCATTTTAGGTTTCAGGTTTCAGGAAACAAGCAACATGTAATATGTTTTTTTCTAAGGTATGTTCTGATGCTCCCAGGTTTCGAAAACCCGATACACTGGCATGTAATCGGGTTTCAGGTTTTGGAAGACACTCAACATGAAGCATGTAAAAGACATGTTTGCATGTGATGGAAACCTAAAAACCTAAAAATCTCCTTCAAAGGGCATTTTTAGGAGGTTTTGTCAAAAAACGTTTTATAGTTATCTCAATTTTTGTTGGATTCACTAAAAAAAGATAACAGCTGGCTCCAATTGGGTACTTTCTTTGAGACATAAAAGGAAGAGAACTCATATCAAAAATATTTATCCATTGGGCTACGGAGTCTGAAGAAGAAAAACCGAAAGCAAAACAAAGAAAGAAAGAAAAGAAAGAAAAACATACAACAAAAAATAAATTATGATACAATGCAAGAGAATATTACATTACTAGTGGAACATCTTCAAATGTTGGCCACTGAAAGGTAGAGGGAGAAACTTTCCATCAAGGTATGATGGAAAAAATCTATTTTCACCATTCATCTGATGTATTTTGAAAGGACATTTCCACAAGGAATCAAACTTGCTATGCATCCCTTTCTACTCTCTTCTCTTGTCCCAGAGAAGTACTAGATCTCTGATTTGGAAATAACGTTGCTTTGATTTCTTATCGAATATCATTTTGACCTTGATCTGATGGTCTGCAATGTGATCGACCACCTTTATTTGTTCTTCCTCTAACCTGGTTAGGTACATTATCCTTTTCTCAATAGAACATTGAAAGGTTTCATCTTTAATTGCTTTAGCCAATCGTAAGGCTAGCAATTCTACAGAGATAGGTATCTCGGAATCAATTCCATACAACACTTGGAATGGGGGCATTCCAATATCCCATTTAGTAGTAATCCAATCAGCCCACAATGATTTGTGCCATGTCCTCTGATTCTCATCGACCAACTTTCTGATTATGGTCACTAGGTTTTTGTTGCGTGATTCAACCTGACCATTGCCTTAGGGGTAATAATTAGATGAACGATCCAACGTGATCCAAAATCCATAACAAAATTTTTTCAACTCATGAGATGAGAAATTGGAGGCGTTGTTAGTAACAATCTTGTGAGGCACACCGAATCTAACAATTATATTTTCTTTGAGAAAATTACAAACATCTTCAGAGGTAGCTTGTTTGATTCGAGCAGATTCCACCCACTTGGTGAAATAGTCTGTGGTGGTGAGGACATAATTAAGACGATCACTAGAGGAATGATTCAACAATCCAATGAAATCAATTCCCCATTGGTGAAAAGGTTCTTCAATCACCATGGGCTTCAAGGAAAGAGCTACCAGCTTAGAACGACTAATGAAATGTTGACAAGCTTCACTCTTGGCAACCCATTCAGCTGAATCTCAGAAGAGAGTAGGCTAATAGTATATGGCCCGTAAAATCTTGTAATTCATTATAGAATAAGAGAAATGTCCTTCACATGGTAGATTGTGGAAGGACTCTAGCAACCTTACTTGCTGAGACTTATCAACATAACGTAGGAATACACCATTGATACCTTTCTTGTATATACCATTGTCCCATAGAATGTATCTTGCAGACCTTAGTTTAACTATCCTCTTTTCTTTTTGGATTAGATGTGGGGGACACTTGCCATAGGTTAAAAAGAAATTGATATCTACGTACTTGTACGTACCCAAAATTATAAGGTACTGCACTGCCGAAAAGATGTTACACATACCCCAATGATGATACAGGTCTCCTTCTAAGGTTTTCAAAATCTAGAAAAGCTCACAAAGTATACGTTTGTATCCCACATGCCTCCATCCACCTACACATGCTTTATTTTTCCCTTTGCCCCTCTTTTTCCTTGTATTTTGGTCTTTTAAGACGAGACCGTCACCCTGCCTAGGCGGAAATCTCAAGACCGCCACCCAGAACAAGGTTGTGGTCCAGTAACCACTGCCTAGCACAAGGCGGAGGTCCTGTTCACGTTTTCTAGAAAGTTTCGATGATCACGTCAAATGTAAATCTTCCATTTCTACCCACATTCTTCAGCTACTTTGCTTTGCATTTATGTTTTGGCCACCCTATGAATAGTGTTTTCACTTTGTTTAATGGTAAAAGAGTTCAGATCCAAGTTACCTTCTTGTGATTGCATTTGCTATAAATAGCCATCTTGTTTTCAACCAAAAGGTCCCTCACCTTCTCTATTTAAATCATTCAGTCTTTGAATTTCTTGCTTAGAATTCTATTAGTTTCATGTTTTTCTCCCATTGTTAGTTTTCCTTTGTTGTTTAGAGGTCATTTGATCTTCTTGCTTCAGTCTTGCTTCATTGTTGTTCCATGCGAGTTAGTTTAGAGTAAAGTAGTTTCATTTGTAGATTGGAATCCATTAGAGTTGTAGGTTCTGTTCGTCACAAAGGATATTTTCAAGAACTCTCGGCGTATTTGTGTTGTATTCTCACAATAAATCCCTCTCATAATTACATAGTCAAGCTCTATTTACTTGTGTTATCCCTCTCCTACCCACATTGTATTCGGTCTATATCCAAAAATGCCATTGTTTGAATACCTTCTTTTGTTGATGCTATCATAAACATGCTTTTATGGATTCATGAGAACATGAAGGAATGAGGAGATCACACTGAGGAGATGAAGTCACACACAATTGGATATACCACTGTTATGTAAATGCTAGGTTTGAGCTATCGAATTTCTAGTTACAACATATCAAATAGAGTAGTGAATTATTTTATTTTAGGCAAAAGCTCACTCTCAATATCACTAGGGAAGCTGTGGTGATTGCTAGTTTTTGAGAAACTTTGATTCATTCCTCACTTCTGAGGTAGGATCAAGGGTCTTTCAATTTAAAATAATTAGTTACTTAGATGTTTAGGATAAAATCACAACTGCATAGGCAAATAGCCACACCGGGCTACTTTGTTTGTTTCAATTATGTTACTAGATTAGTTGTTCATTTTCTAAATATATTAGAATAAGATACTCTTTAATTTGATTAAAATACATCATCAAAAATTAAAAAAATAGAAGAATACATGCATAGTGTAGATACATCTTTCATAATTAGTTTATTAATCTTAGTTAAAAGTTGAATCATTTTCCATGACAATCACATGACCTAGAGAGCCTAGAGAATATATATATTTGAACCAATAGTGTCTCAAAAAAACTTACCCACAAGACTAGCTGATATAGATCAAGACCTTAAGATACAGGTCTTTTGAGTAACAGAAAATTTACAAGCAATTAGTGAACAACAGAGAGGGTTAAATATCAAAGACGATAAGGAATACACATTTTGATCAAATCATCCTAACTATACTGCCTTGATAAAATATCCAAATGACTATACAAGGATTCGAAAGAGAACAAGTATTTGGTTGCGATCCTTTAGTTCCTCAACCTAACATGAGGAGACCTCCTCATTGACATAAATACTAGCTTATGCATTCAAATTTCCAGAACACCTATAAGGTATTTTGAGAGAATTATACAACTTCTAGTTCTAAACATAATGGCTGAAAAGGCGTATGATTACAGGATAGTTAGAAGAAGGGATTGATTCTTGACATGACCATAACAGGTACACAATAACCATGAACTTCCAGTTGTGATCGCCAAGTCCCACAACCCAATGGGCCTGCAAATCAGATTAAGTATTGATACCAGTTTATGAACACTGGTATTTATATCCTCACCATTCCCACCAGATATCATAACACAACTCTCTGTATTAAACATAGAAGCCAATAAATCTAATATTTTCTTGACTAGACCAGAAAACCACCCATAGTTCAGTACAAATCCACTAAGCCTCCTATCACCATTTTCATGACCTTATCTGGAGATATATATGAAGCTCCTATAGGTCACTTCCCACGTATCCAACAACCAATAAACAAGATCTCCACATAGCTCCACATTGATTGGAGCCTCCAAACATCTATTATATCTGAGCAAACCATTACACAAATTCAGGGTTAGGAGGGCCTTCTTTGCCTTAGATTCACAGATTCCATTATTGCGTATTGAAGATATAAGATTACCCGATTAGTTTGTCTGTATCCATTTATATTCCACAGTCACTGGCCATCTTGGCATGACCTCAGGAGGTTGGGTATGAGGAAGAGGTACTTGTATATTCCCATGCTCACATGTCACTTTTCCATCATACAAAATTGGTGAACCCGACGTGAACAAACAGATATTCCCCTTTTATTTTTATTTCTTTCATCTACCTTCTCCCTTTCTCATTATTCTACGAGCATTCATATACCCCTCAAATATGTTGGGGTACGATGCATATGGTAGGCCTCTCTCAGGTCTTGAAGAAATTTATAGTAAAAAAATTAGACAACCATCACCCTCTCTTTCCGCATGGGTTGATAACTAGTCAAGTAATTACTTGTTGTCTCAAACTCCCCCTCAAAGAAATAGCTCAAGTTATTCATTCTGAATTGAGGAGTTCGATCAACTTACACAAACACAATAGCCAGAGCCCTCGAGCTCTAATAAATATGACATTTATTAGAGAATCCACTTCATCTCCTCGGGTCTTGTTCAGACCACATATCAGTAGACAGTCAAATCTACTCCCCTTTTTGAATGAGGAGTACTTAGCACACTATGCTAAAAGTGAACAACATTTTCAAAACATGTATCCACCTAGAGGGATTTTACAAATACAATCTGATACCCTATTCGAAGAAAACACCCCCATTCCTTCACCTATGGGAAATGCCCTCGGTGAAGCTTGGTAGGGTAAATATCAATTCATAACAGGGTATAATACCCCTTTACAACTTCAAGGTATACAACAAACACCATTAAGGCAAAACACTCTGTCTTCACCAATAGAGGTCATTTCAGCCCTAGTTGAAAAGGTTAGAGGGATGGAACTTGCTCAAGCAAACCAAAATTCATATTTTGGGGCAAGCAGGAATCCCCAACCCTCCACATCACCCCAATCAGTTTGACCTCCTTACAGGAACAGGAACGTTAGGCATGCCTCCTTTAAAATCCTTATAGTTACCCACAACAAACACCAACTAGGACTGTGTTTTCAAATGCCGCTCCAGTTGAAAACATTACACCTCCCGGCTTGGCACCAAACAACCCATACCAAAACAATGCTCCTCCTTAAAAATTTATTCAAAGTGTCAACAAGGAGACATGTTCTCTTCTCTTGGGATGTTCATTCAACCACAGTGATTCCCTGATGTCCCTACAAACACATATGCTATGTCATAGCAACAACCCTTTCCACCCCCAGCAAGATCCATCGATGCTTAAGGCCTATGTGGTAGGGACTTATTTAGAATATTTAAAAGAGCCCCTAGACTTCACCATACAAAGTGTTATGCTTCTAAGACCTCTTCTTGATTTACCCAAATATAAAGGAGAAGGTGATACAAATGCACACATTAAGGCCTATGCCACAGCCATACGGGAATTACTCCCTTGGGATAGGGTTATTGCCAAGATATTCCCTAAAACCTTAGAAGCTAATGCCCTTGATTGGTATTACAGAATACCTGCAGCCTCGATACACTCATTCAAACAAATTATGTCTGAGTTCATAAATCTTTTGATATGAACAAATTGTTACGAACAGGGATTATGGAATTCCTTGCATATCAAACAAGAACATAATGAATCCGTTGCTCATTTTATTCAAAGATGGCATACGATTCTCTACTCATCAGCAAGTGCTCCAAACATGGATCAAATGGAACTATGTGATTTATTCCTTAATTCTCTCAATAGAGAGATAAAGGAAGAAGTCTAGAAGTTCCCACTAAGAACTTACAATGAAAATACTCAAGAGTGCTCTCCGAATCGACCAAGCAATGATGGATAGTGGTCATAAGACATATGGGACAAATGGGAAATTAACCACTCACAATCAAAACACCACGGCCTATCCTAATACCGGGAACACTAATCAAGGACCTAAGATCCTTAACAAGAATCGCGGAGTTACAACAGATGGAGTAACTGACCAAGTTAAAAGGGCAAATGTCGTAAACATTTTTCCACCTGTTAATAATCAATGAAATAAAAATTTTACTCCAACAATCAATGCAGTGGACTTTAATTGTCCACCGTGACCACAACAACAATGATGACGACAATGACAAATCCAAACACAAGGCCCAAATCAAAACCCAACTAGATATTGAAGTCAAAACCAAAGGCAACAACCTCAAAAAATTTTACTCTAATAACCACCAACCTTATTAGAATTTTGGGCCACAACAGGTTTTAAATCAACAACCTTGAAATTATAATCTCAATTTGTATTGTGGCTTCCACAAGATTCATGGCCACGATACTAGGACTTGTCGTGACTACAATAAATTTATGCGGTGCTTGCCAAAAGATCAAAAACAACTCTTTATAGATATGTTTTTAGCATATTTTGTAGTAACCACGCCAAACACTTATACATAAGCGGTTTCGCCTCAAAATACACCCATCAAGATATTTAATGATCCACTTCCAAACCATTCTAACAATAACAGGCTAGATCCTAGTGGAACAAACATGGGTGTTGTAATAAGAAACAATGATCATGAAGTTTCAACTTCATTAAATCCACCAGTGACACCCCAACTAGGAACTCAACCCCAAACTAAGATAGTTGGTTTGGTATAGTTAGACACCAAGCTTCCTGTAGAAACCATAACAAGAACACAGAATAATTCTTCTCAACCTACTCCAAGTTACCCATTGGAACTAGACAATAGTCAACAAATGTTAGTAAAACCCATAGGTGCCTATGATTTAATCAATGACTTAACTAAAACCTTCTCTCACATCTCCTTTTTTTTTTGTTAAATAACTCTCCTGCCCACAGGGCTTCCCTCTTAGAAGCATTAGGCCTTGATCATTTAATCAACATCACTTCTGCTCTAGAAACACAAGTAAACCATGTAGAATTTGATGTCTACCAACCGGGGCAGCCAGATAGGGACACTAAATTTATATTTGATATAAGAAAAATGCCAACAGACGTTGAGATTGCACGAAGAGGAGATCCAACCTTACATTTACAAGTATGGGTTTACAATAATTATGTGAAACATGGAATGATTGATGATGGGGTAGAACTTAACATAGTCCCCTTCACTTTTCTTCAAAATTTATGATATGGAGAGACAAACTGTTCCACAACACGAAATACGTTAAGAGGATATTATAGCCTTAAGGCCACTTCAATTGGAACCATAGTTTTACCAGTCACTTTAGGACCCAAGACGGTCCTCGCCGAGTTTTATATTATAGATCAGGAAACCAACAACAATATGATCCTTGGTCAGCCATGGATACACCGCATGAAGGCAATCCCTTCCATGTCATTCCAAGAAATAATATTTCTAAACTTAGGGAAAATACTTGTGGCATAATGTGACCCAAAACCCTTTGATATACACCTAGCTGATTTGAAGAAAAGACCAGGAATTCACTCCAAGTTTGAACTCCCAACAAATAAACTTATCAAACCAATTAATTCAAAACCAAAAGAGAAGTTGATACCCACCACAGGGTTGGAAATTAGAAATCTAGCCAAAGACATTCTAGCACTCAAAAATGAGACCAATGTTATAGAAACAGTGTCATAAGGGACCACCACAAAAATTGTGGAGTTGTTAGAGAAAGACTTACCTGTTCTCCTACCATTTGATTCTATGGGTATGGGACGCACCCTAGGAATTGCTTCTCTTCCATCAGACGAGGTTTTTATGGTAGAAGTAACCGAAGCAAAAGAAATATAAATGAAAAATACCCCAACATCCATTTTTTTGAGAAAATATTGGACTCTCCACTTTGATGGGGCTAGATGTTGCTTTGGAGCTGGAGCAGGAGTGATATTTACTTCACCTGAGGGAAAGATCCTACCTTTCACCTTTAAATTAAACTTTGAATTTACAAACAATGGGGCTGAGTATGAAGCTCTCCTCCTTGGCCTCATCCTAGCTAAAAGAATGGGTGTCGGTGACATTAGGGTACTAGGAGACTCGCAACTAGTTGCAAACCAAGTCTCCAAGGAATATGAAACTAGGGATGAACATTTACAACTATACAAAATAGCGATGTTAGATCTAAGCAAGGGATTTAATTTCATATCAATTGAATCAATCCCACAAGAACAGAACCTTTTCGCAGACTCAATAGCAACCACATCTTCCCATTTTACTCCGGATAGTATCACTTCGTACCGAACCATTAGTGTGTAAAATGCCAACAAACTCGCTCCTAACTCATGGAGAAGCTAAGGATGATTTTTCTATCATGGATCACTTTGGTTATGATAAATTCACTCTCAAATATCTAAACACCTATGTGGATCTATACCTTGCTCACTGCATAGTGGATCTTTCCCTAATACCACATTCCTCTTCCTATTTTAGAAATCCCATGGTAGAGTCTCCTCCACAAAAGGATCTTGATATCTACCCTATATAAAATGGAGAAATCTTGGAACTACCTCCAGCCCCACCTAAATTTGAAGAAGGTAATGCTTCTTTAATATAAGAAACCATTGACATAAACATTGGAACAGAGGAAGAACCCAAATTTTTTGAAGTTGGGATCCTCGTTAACTCTGGAGGAGATAGAAATACACACCCAAATCCTCAAATAAAATCAAAAGGATTTCACATTTAACTATTAAGAAATGACGAGGCATTGCACCACATATCGCGGTAGATAATCTTGTCACTAAATTATATGCAAAAACAATTAAACAGAAGTCAAGACCAATGAAGCCAAAAGTGGCTCTCACAGTAAAAGAGGAAGTAATAAAACTTCTCGAAGTGGGATTCATCAAACCCATTGACTATTCACAATGGGTATCTAATATCATCCTTGTTCTCAAAAAGAATGGGAAGATATGCATTTGCATAGATTTTTTAGGGATATTAACAAATCTTGTCCCAAGGATGATTTCCTGTTACCATCCATTGAAGTTATTTTTGATGCAATAGTTAGGTTTGAACTATTTTCCCTCATGGATGGGTTCTCAGGGTATAATCAGATTAAAATATCTGAGCAGGATCAAGCCAAAACTACGTTCATAACTCCTTGGTGAACTTATTTCTACACTATCATGTCATTCGGTCTTAAGAACACCGGTGCTATAACTCAACAGGAAATGACACACATATTCCATGATCTTATCCATAAAATCATGGAATCCTACATGGATGGCTTATTGGCTAAGGCCAAGAAACACTATGATCATCCAGAAGTACTCTGTATCTTCCTCTCACGATTAATTAAATATGGTGTCACATTAAACCCAGAGAAGTGCGTGTTTGGTGTGACAAGAGGAAAACTTCTAGGCTACATTATATCCTCATGAGGGATTGATGTCGATCCAGCCAAAATACATTTTGTTCTCGAAATGATCCCATCATCGAATGACTATGGAATCAAATCATTTCTTGGGAAACTCGGTGCAATCCGAAGGTTCATCCTAGATTTAAGTTTTTTCATTCATCCAATCAACAATCTATTAAAGAAAGATTATAGCATTGACTAGACTGAAGAATGCAATAAGACCTTTGAAGAAGTTAAATGATTTTTGTTGTCTCCACCCATGCTAATGCCTCCCAAACTAGACTTCCCTTTGATCCTTATACTCTCGAGCCACTCATGTCTCGTTAGCATGCATGTTAGCTCAAGAAGACAATGACAAATGATAACGTGCGGTCTATTTCATCAGCCGAATGTTGCTCGATTATGAAACATGCTATACAAAGGAAGAGAGAGAATGCCTTGCCATAGTCTTTGTAGAAAAATGTTTAAGACATTACATGTTAAACTAGGAAACAAGGGTCATTGTAAAAATAGATCATTTACAAACATTCTTCATGTAAGGGTCTTTATCTTAAAAGGCTGGGCGTTTCATAACCGTAATGGATGAATTTGAGTTGACATTCATAAACCAAAAATCCCTTAAGGGAAAAATCATTGCAGACTGGTTAGCTAAACAATCCACTAGATGGAGGTGATCTGGTAAATCTGGACTTTCCTGATAAGTGTATATACTTCATGGAAACCAAGCCCCCCATCTCTACATGTCCCTGGTACATTGATGTCGTCAATTTTATCATAGACCACCACATATCCGGAGGGTGCCACATCACAACAAAGAAGGGGGTTATGCATTATCACCACTAAATATGTTGTTTTAGAACAGGTACTCTATCTTAAATCCTTCGACGATATGCTTCTAAGAAGAATCGACACAGAAGAATCTAAGAAGATTCCTTATGGATCCCATAGTGGGATGTGTGGAGGCCACTTCAGTGGTCATGCCACTTCTCGCAAAATACATTGGATGGGATATTTTTGGCCCACTCTCGAACATGACACAGTGTAATTTGTACTTAAGTGCCATAAATGTCAAGAATTCTCTCACGAGATTCACATGCCATCATAATCCCTGCAACCAATAACAACCCCGTGGCCCTTCTCCACATGGGGTCTGGAATTGATTGGGAAATTCTATCCCTCATCAACCGAAGGCCATAAATTTATAATTACAGCCACACAATATTTTACCAAATGGGTAGAGGCCATGCCCCTCACCACCGTACCATTTTTGGTAATTTCCAAATTCATTCTAAACCAAATCATGTGTAGGTATGGTGTCCCATAAGTCATTATCTCTGATAATGGCACATCCTTTAAAAATGATGAGGTCCATGAGTTATGTAGCAAATTAAAAATAAACCATCACACGGCCTCTCTTTACTACCCTCAAGCCAATGGGCAAGCCAAAGCAAAAAACAAAACATTAAAGGTTATTCTCCTCAAAATAGTCAAGGAGAACAAGCAAGATTGGAATTTAAAACTATATCTGGCCTTGTGGGCCCATCAAAACTCAATAAGAACACCAATAGGAGAAACCCCTTTCTCGTTGGTATTTGGGGTAGAAGTAGTTCTCCCACTTGAGGTAGAAATACCCAGTCTCTGCATCTCATTACAAGGGATTTTGGATTAAGAAGCTTATAGGGAGGCACGTCTCTCTCAACTGGAAAGCCTTGATGAGGCCAGACTAAATGCCAAACAACAACACAGATCCTATGCTGACTGGATGTGTTAGTAGTATAACAAAAAAGTCTATGAGCGAGAAATATATGAGGGAGATCTAGTTCCAAGACTAGACAGCTAGATTGATAAGAAAACTCGCGAAGGAAGGAAGTTCCAGCCCAAGTGGTTGCGCCCATACCAAGTCATGAAGGACTACGGAAATGGTGCATATATTTTGTGCACACTAGAAGGTGAGGAATTAAATGAAACTGTCACTTCCTTGCATCTTAAATAGTTTTATGCATAAGACATCAGAATCACCACTTGTACATTATAGCTACCTACATTGCATTAGTCATTTATCTGTTTCATTTTGTCCACTCATTTTATAAAAAGTGTAGTCTAAGAACTTACTCTTAAGCATTCTATTACAAATTTAGGAAAGTATTGGAAAAAACATTCAAATCACATCTCTCCAAACATCATCAAGTATTTTCAAATCTTCTCATCAAGTTCGATAGAAAAGTATTGACGAAAACCATACCAAGGCCTGCATCCTTGGTTTTGCTCTTTCTTTCTACTATGTGAAGTCACCCTTACCTATGGTCTATTCTAGAAGCTTCTTGGTGTCACATCTATCCATCTTAAATCTCTGTGAAAGAAAGGATATCCCAAAGTCACATGTCAAAAATGTCGAGATCAAATGGAATCAAAAGTGCCAAGCAAATAGAATATATTATTTTACACACTTCTTGCCCCACCAACCTTCGGTGATAAGCCCACATCTCTTACTAGTGGTGTGAGGTTGAGAAAGGAAATAATTTCCCTTACTCACCTATATCCCACCTTTGGTGAAAAATATGTGCTTCTTACTAGTAGTATGGGGTAGGGTATGGGGGTTCCATTCACACAAATTAACAAATATTGGTATGCTAGAAGCACAAACCAAATTATAGTAAGAGAAAAAAAATGTCCAAATGCCAAAGAGATCAAATCCTCAAAACCAAATTTTGTCAACCAGTTTACCATTTATAAATCTAAGTCTAGATAAACTAGAAAGTAAGTGGCCTTCTAAGCTTGGTGGTAGTTTTCAGTAGGGTAAGTGTGTAGGTTGAAGTCTGGTTTTTGTTATTGGTTTGTCTGTCTCTTATCATTCCATTAAGACAAACTCATTAAATTTGTGCCCTTCCTCATCCTTGGTGTTGAGCCCTCACATCTTATTGGCTGCGTGGAGTTAGGAATGGGTAAAATTCATCTCTTTATCACAATATATTCATCATGTTTTTCCAACATAAGACGAAATCATGAACATTTCCCAAAGAATTCAAAAGTTCAGTACTACCATATGTTTGTATCATCTCATATAAACATTACAAAAACATACAAATTAAAACATTCTATTTATTATCATTTGTCATCCATTACATACATTCTGATAAGCATGAAAAAAAATACTCTAAAAACATCTAGTATACGTGTGGAAACAAGTCACAAAATTCTATGCACCAAAGGTCTAGATCCAAAAAGATATATATATATATATCAAGTTTCATATACAATGCCATCATGCAATAGGCATGGTCAAAATGCTCAATGAGCCCAAAAATTAGAAAAACACTACAAAAATGGCCTCTCAATTCCTATGGGATCCCTTAGAGGGTGCACGACCATGTCTAGGACTCTGGCTATGCCGGAAGTCCAAATGCACTAAGGGCTTGCGATCATGGCCAGTAGCTTCCATCTCACTATGAGAATGACTCCTCCTCATCAAGCACTCGGCCGTCCTATATCTAGCTCCCTCAGCGCAAAGAGAAGTCATAATCTTCACCACCTTCCAGACAGAGGAAAAAACATCAGTATGCCTATCGACTGCTAAGGCTCCCCAACCTCCACAGAGAGCTCAACACGAGTATTCTCTGAGGGAAGCAATAAGGTATCTGTGAGTACTTGGTGAATCAAGTCTCGCCACTCATCAATAGTCAATGCAAATAAAGGAGAAAACAAGTTAGAAAATGATCAAAGATAAAACCAAGAGTAAATGAAACAAAAAGAAATAACTAAGACAATTATAACTAAAATAAAGTCAAGAGAAGAGTAGTAACACACTCGGAACACTAAACCTCCAAGAAGGGTCTCTAGGATCCGCACATGCCACTGATGCTATTGCTGACTGGCATCTCTCTCCCACATCTAGAGTAATGTGACAGCCTGCGATAGAATCACCATCTCCCCCTAAATCCTGAGAGAGCAACTCCTCTATGATCAAAGTCACCCTCTTTGTGCTCTGCTCCACCCTCTCGGCCTATAGGATATTCTGAGTGTCATGCCACCCAAAATCACTATCATCCTCCCCGCCCATCCCTCTGATCTCCATCTCCTCTATCTCCTCCTCTGTCTCTCCCCCAGTGAACTCCTCAGACTCGAAGTCCACATCAAATGGCTCATCGCTACTTTGGGTAGGACCGGCGGCAATCATATGTAAATGTGCCTGAGGAGCACTGACTCCCCCTTGAGCACATACCACCCTCCTGACCGTAATGGGAACACTAGGAATAATAGTAGTCCAACCATGGCCTCTAAGACCTCCCTGAGCCTCACGAATAGATCTATACACTAGCCCCGCTAGAGGAAACATGTCAATATAGGGGAGGCCAAACTGCTGTGGTACTCTGTCAAAGGGATGGATCTCCAACATCCTCACCATGTCTACTAGCTGATTGGTAGTCTCACAGGAAATCAATGTAACAGTCTCCTCTCCCTATAACCCTGCCATGGCCTGATAAGGAGTGGCCTCCATGCCTATAGTGGTCAAAGAGGCCACTGGCTAGTAAGATGCTCTAATAATGGTCATACCTATCCACCTCACTTCCCTAACGGCCCTCAGATCCTCCGCCTCTACACCTCTCCCATACGGAGTGATATGCTCATACACCCAACTCATGAAAAGATTCAGGTGGCTTGGTGACTGTCCCTGTAGTCGGACCACCCTATATAAATCATGGTAGGTGGTCCTGAGGGTGTCTACTCCCCAAGCGTAAACACTTCCATGGCCCTCAATCCGTGTAATGATGGGGGCCCAAAAATATAAGAGGGTATCCCATCCCTTGTCCTCAATCAATCTCAAAGTAAGGATGCCCATGATGGCCTTGTAGAGCCTAGGAATGTCTAACTCAAAAATGGAGTGGACCCTCACCCCATTCTTCGACCCCATCAAAACAACTGCATCCCCCATAAGGTGGCCCACTAAACCACATGAGATCTCGATACTGCTGTCTTAAGAGACAATCATCGTCCAAGGATCAGAACCCCCAGTATATGGTAAACATCCTCCAGTGTGATGGTCCACTCACCCCAAACTCTTGAAAATCGGAAAACATCCTCTAAGGTGATGGTAAACATCCTCCAGGGTGACAGTAAACATGCCAATATGAAAATAAGTCACATAGTATGTGACTAGCAGGTGCAACGTGAGGGACCTGCGCAATCCTCCAAATGTTAGCCCTCTGGAGAGTATCTCACTCTACCTGAGTGAGTGCCTTTAACACTACTGGGAGTCAATCACACTCCCTCTCTCGGCTCCATCTAATGTATTTCTCTTTCTTCTAAATACACCCAAAAACACAAAGAGGAGTAAGTATCAAAATCCAATTGGAAAAACTATCAAAAACATGTAAAAGTACTAAAAATGCAAAAATAAGTTAAGCAAAGCTTTGTTTTTGCTTTCAATCATGAACCGCCACCCTGTGTAGAGCAGTGGTTCCGTAACTGCCACCTTCTAAGGTGGTGGTCCCATAACTGCCACCCTGTGTAAGGTGACGGTCTTGTCCTGAACCCACAAACGGATCGATTGCCCTAAAAAAACAAAAAATAGAAAAAATTCACCAATATAACTAAAATAAGGACCTACCATTTGGGCACCCACCCTTTTAAGACTCATTTAAAACTAGTATTTTCAAAAATACCCCCCTTAAGACAAAGATTTTATGATTTCTACATTTTAGGTTCAAAAACAATAAATTGAGAAGAACTAACTTGAGACTTTGTGGGTCGATGTTCTACTCTTAGAGGCATGATCACTATCTCACCATGAACGTTTTGACTATACTCTCGTTGAAAAATGTCACCGTGGGTCGCAGAGCTAAAAATCTATCAAATCAATTTGCACAAATGAATAGTGAAATGAGTTCATTATATATATATATAGCCTTTTATAATAGATTTTGAATGTCTTTCATAGGATCTGAGCGTCGACGGAGGTAAGTTCTAAACCCCACGTAGATGGTAAGTTCTCTTTTCATATCAATTTAGTCTTATTTCTGAAATTATTTTATCTAGCTGCACTTGAGTCCCTTTTTTTTAATATATTTTACAGTTAGTGGGATTTTGGATGGTGATTTTCCAACACACGAGTGTGTTGGGTATAACTCCTAACTCCCCATTTCAGGACCACCATACTTGGATCCACCATTTTACGCCTCTTCATGGATAATATGCTTCTCAGAGGGGGCAATATGTACGCACCCAAAATTGTAGGGTACTGCACCATCGGAAAGATGTTACACATACCCCAATGATGATATAGGTCTCCTTGCAAGGTTTTGAGAATCTAGAAAAGCTCACCAAGTATACATTTCTATCTTACATGCCTCACTCGGCCTCTGCATGCTTTGTTTTTCCCTCTGCACCTCTTTTTCCTTGCATTTTGGTCTTCAGTGATGAGACAGCCGCCCTACCTGGGTGGCGGTACCCCAGGACAGGGTGGCGGTCCCATTCACATTTCCCAGAAAGTTTTGATGATCGCATCAAATGTAAATATTTAATTTCTACCCACATTCTTCAGCTACATTACTTTGCGTTTATGTTTTGGTCGCCTTGTGAATAGTTGTTTCACTTTGTGTTTCACACAGAATGTTTCAGCTTTTGGAATAGAGTTGCTTCTATCCTTTCATTCCTTTGAGAAATAGATAAGGGTTAGGGCTAGGAGGAATACTTGTTGAATGTCGAGAGGGTGTGCATGTACCGTGGAGAGAGATCAGATCGACTGCGAAGAACTCCTTTTTGTATTGGAAGGACTACCTGCAAGTAAGAATACAAGACCACCAGATTTTAATTAGACAATAAATGAGGGAACTGCCTTGGGCCCAGGAAATATAAAACTTCCTTTCGAAGGTGGTCAGTTCCCCTGCTAATATGAATTAACACAAATTATTGTAAAATCACAATTTAATTACCTCATTGAAACAAGTAGAGGGAAGGCTAGTTTTTTGTTTTGAATCACAGTGTCCGATGTCGGTCACTGTCACTGGTACCAGTTGATATTAACCGATATCGGTAGGGGCAATGTTTTAGGGGCTTTTGGTGCAGGTTGGTTGTAGGGTGGTTGTGTTGTTTATAAGGCTGGTAAATGAGTGGGGTTAGGTAACGGGGTGATAAGAGGGACTCAGAGAGTACGGGGAGGGTGTTCTTGGGGTAACGTAAGGGTAGAGGAATGACAGTTAGATGTAATGTGTTGCTGGGTAGTAGATCTAGGAAAAGACTTATGATGGCTGTGATTCAGAAGTTCAAGAAATGTTATTAAAAGGACATACAAGATACTACTTACTGGTTATTGATGAGGATGCAGGTTTAAGGACTGTGATGACAAAGGTAGAACTCAGGCAGGATGACCTAACAGTCAGAAGATGAGATATCTTCCCTCCCGATGTTCGGATGAGTGTCGCAGGGCTTTGGTTACTCAGTGGCAACCCCCGGCTTGATGTCCTTCTCTGCAAAATCCTCTCTTTCCTTCACTTGTCTCTGTTAAGCCAAGTAAATTCTAGATCCTTTCAATGACTTCTCGTTTACATCAAATGAAAATCCAACCCCTTGTTTTTAGTTGGGGGAGGTCATTTATAGGGAACCGATGGCGGTTACATAACCGACGGCGGTCGAGTAGGAACCGGTATCGGTCAGGTCAAAGTGGGTTATTTTTAGTAAAATAGCCAACTTTCCCTCCTTTTCTCCCGAGGGATTAGTTGCGGGCTTGGTCAAGTCATTACAAGGTTGGTTTTAGGTGCGGGTGAGGAGTCATTTAGTCATGGGTGTGGATGTAGACCAAGTTATAGGTCTTAATTAGGTTAGTTTAGGGTTAGGACTAGGTCATGATGAGGTGGCGAGATGAGGTGGCAGGTATGGCGATGTGGATTTATTAATTATAAGGTAATTAATAAATAATTGTGTAAGGTTTAGGTGATGAGGTTAGGTTGCGAAATGAGATGTGGGGCACAGGGGGTCGTAAGACACAAATTTGGTGTCTACATTAGACCCTTATTGTCGTGTAGCTTGTCTTGTAAATCTGCACGGACAATAATATGAAGTGGTTACCCCTGTTAAGGGTATAGATAATCCCCCTCAAATCTATCATAGATTGAGGTAGCGTGAAATCAAGGATAGAGTTGATAAAGGGTAAATGGTGTTGAGATGATGGTGAGATGGTGGGGTAGGTCCAAAGAAGCAGATGCACGTTGAAATGCAATAGTGCGACCAGGGTACATGATTTGAAGAGCAAACAAGCAATTCATAGGTAAAGGTCGATAGTTTATCCAAACAAGGGTGATATAATCCTGGTATCCAAGGCATAGGAAGTAGCTCCAGGGGATATAATGGGTAAGGTACTGGAACGTTTGGGCATGTTTGGCAGTACCAAATGGTTGGTTTGGTTGAGATAAACATCGCAGTCTTGGTCTAGGCAAAGTTGGTCGACTGATCAAGTCAAGTACCCTAATCATGCTAAAACACGAACAGGTGAGCTCGATTGAACAAAAAGCTACATGTTGGATGGATAAAATTGTAATTTGTTGGTTTTGGTCGAGGTTTTTTAGTGGTGCAGCCTTAGGTCGAGCCGATTGATGAGTGAGGGCCATGGGTCAGGCCTGATTGGTTGTTTGCGGCCTTGGGTTAGGCCAGATTGGTTGGTTGCAGCCTTGAGTCGGGCCAAATTGGTTGGTTGCGGCCTTGGGTCGGGCCAAATTGGTTGGTTGTAGCCTTAGGTCAGGCCAAATTGGTTGGTTGCGGCCTTGGGTCAAGCCAAATTGGTTGGTTGCGGACTTGGGTCGGGCCAAATTATTGGTTGCGGCTGTGAAGTGGGCCAATGAAGTCAACAAAGGGTTTTCAGTGAAGGCGGATATAGGTGATGTGGTGAGAAAGGGCGATTAGTAAATAAGAACAGAAACTGGGGAAAGGTGGGATTAAACCGATATCGATTATCTATGACCGGTATCGGTTATATGACCGATACTGGTTCTTTAGGGCATTATATAACCGATATCGGTTATAGGTCGAAAAACCTATAAAAATAAAAAATACGGCCTGTCATTCTCATATTGTCAATTTAAAAACCAATTTTAGTTGTCTGAGGTGTATTAGTGAAATTGTTGAATTTGTCGGCTGAGGTTGGCACTATTTGAGTGGAGAAGTGAGTGGTTGGTAGGGCCCGAGCGAGTAGGAGGCAGCATTTGATTGGTGGAGGACTCAACAGAGGAGTTTTAGAGCCATGGCACAGCCAGGAGGAGCAGGAGGTGTTGGACCAGCTGGACCGCCACCACCTATTCCACCACGACGACATGTAGTCGTACTGGTAGGTTCGAAACGTCTCACTATGTGAATTTAATGTTTTTAAACTAGATTTGGGTTTTGGGTAGGAATCCATGTTTTTAATAAAAGAATGAATAAATGGAAGTTGTTTAGAAAATGGAGAGGGTAGGTAGGTTAGTTAGGCTAAAATGGTAGGGTGGGTAGGTTTTTAGGGTTTTTTTATTGGGTAAAAAGTGGGTAATAGGCAAAAAATGAGGTTGGGGGGCCGCGTCGGGTTCAGCTCCGTGATTTTACAGTGACCGATGTTAGTCGCTAAGCGACTGGCATCGGTCACGAATTCTTTGGGTAAGGTGGTTTTTTGGTTAACCGGTGTCGGCTAGATGTTGACCGGCGTCGGTGGAGAAATGTTGGAGAGAGGACCAGTGGCGGTCATGGGTGACCGGTACCGGTCCTTAGTTAGGATTATTTATTTTGTTGGTTTGGTTTTGTTGTTGTTTTGGGTTGTTGTTTGGGTGTTTTGTTATTGTTTGGGTTGTTGTTTGGGTGTTTGGGTTGTTGGTATGGTTAGGATAGATTAGGTGTTGGGCATGAATGGGGAGGTGTTAAATTAGTAGGGGCATAGGTAAATGGCGAGAGTAGAGCTGAGTGATTGGTAGGGTGCAAGATAAGGAAAGGGGATATCATAAAGGTTTTATGGTAAAATAGGTGGGTGTAGGTGTGTGTTATAGAGTTGGGGTGTGGTCGGGTGGGTAAAAGGGGGTATAGAAGGTTAAAGTAGTTGTTGTTTGAAAGGGTAGGTCTAATGAAGTGGGTGATTTGTGTAGGCATGTCAACAGCTGACTATGTGGGATAGGATACCCCCACTATTGAGACGGATGTGGCCACACGTTTCTGCAGCGCAGTGGGCCATTATGTGTGAGGTGGGACTCGACGGAGTCCAGTGATATAGGGATATAGATAGGGATCACAGTCTTATGGTTTCCCTCATCGAGAGATGGGATCCGGCGACCAATGTGTTCCATCTCCCGACTGGAGAGATGACTATTACCTTAGAGGATGTATATCGCATCCTGAGACTGCCGATCGTAGGAGAGGCAGTATTCTAGGTAGATGCAGAGACTGCTATGGACAGCATTCTATAGGTATTTGGGGATGCAGTCATGCTATTGACTTATCACAGTGCAAGCATTACCTATGGGGACATGTATCGTGCCCACAGACATGAGACACGACTTGCCGTGTTGATGATGATAGGCATCACATGCTTCGCCCTCCTGGACTCAGAGGGAGGCTGCTTTCCACGGGCGCTGATGGGGGTACTGCACGAGATGGTGGAGGAGCATACGTGCTATGCTTGGGCACCAGTATACCTGGTGCAGCTATACAGAGAGCTGTGGGGCTATCACCGGATGAGGTAATTCGGGATTTGTTCCACATTTTTGTTACACTGCTAGGCATATGAGCACATCATATGTATTTGACTAGTTGGGCTGCCCCAGCAGCTAGGGCCACAGGTGATATACAGATATGGTTTTCAGAGGTGGTTGGGGGTTGTGGGCCAGCCACGAGTGATGCTTGCCGGACGGGATGTAGCTTACTACCGTCATTTGCTAAAGGGCGTGACTGCATTGGATATCGTATGGAGGCCTTATAGAGGTCATCAGCCTCGCAGAGGAGCCCGATCACAGTTGTGCTGGATCTAGTATACTTTCTGGATAGCAGGACGGAGGCCGGGAGAGTATGAGAGGATTCCCCTGGAGAGGGTACAACGGAAGTTAGGGCTACGACAGGATGAGTCACCTCCCTTCCCTCAGTACCAGAGGGAGGATGTAGAGGCCCCACTACCTGCACCACAGCCCGTAGACCCAGATTGGGTAGCAGAGAGGCTGGCAGATGATACCATGGACGACGCTGGCTGCACAGGATCATTTTTGGTATGGTGGGCAGGGGAGAGAGCAGCGAGGAGAACACAGCCCGTACAGCCAGACTTAGTGGCTGTTATAGTAGAGAGGGACCAGCTCAGGGGACAGGTGCAGTTGTTACAGGGGCAGTTTGCTGCTGCACAGGCACAGATAGGTGTCTTACAGGGGTAGCTAGCCTAGGCACAGGTACAGGCACAACCACAGGTACAGCCACAGGCACCACCACAGGTACTACCACAGGCACCAGCAGTGGCACCGACACAGCCACAGGCACAGGTATCGCCACCGATGCAGCCATAGGCATAGGTACCGCCTTCGGCACCGGCACAGCCACAGGCACAGGGTGTACCAGTAAGACAGGGGCCATTATTTTTAGGAGTCGGGGGACTAGCCCCAGCAGCTATGGTGGCACGGGCCCGCTATATGGAGGTGAGAGTGGAGGCCCGGTATTATCAGGATGTCCTTGATGGTACCGGGGCTGACTATTAGCCATATGCAGCGCACAGAGCCGAGACCTCTCGGAGTCAGAGATCCCAGGGGGGTGCAGCTACATCCGGTGGGTTGGTGACAGGGAGGAGGCAGTAGCCAGCGCTAGGACCCGCAGGGAGAGGAGCTGAGGGTGGTGGGGAGAGTTGAGACATCCCTGGAATGGAGATAAGTGTTTTTGTTTGTACATTAGATATAGGCACCGGTCTACGAACCGGTTATGTATATAGAGGCCTGCGTGCCCACATATGATTCATTCATTCATTTATTCATCTTGTTGTATATACTGGCCTGCGAGCCGAGTACGGGTTGTATAGTTGATACCGGCCTGCGAGCCGAGTATATTTTTGATATGAGAGAGCGGTCTATGAGATCCGAGTCAAGATTTTTATAGTTATTGCGGCCTGTGTGCCGGCTTTGTATTATTATGAGATCACAGAGGCCCCTATGCAGGGAAAGTTGTATATTTGAAACCTTTGATGTATACATATATGATGATTTTGACTCACATGGTTTATATATTGATGGTGTTGATATCTTTTGTTGATGGATTTTGAAATGGAATGTGTGTATATATATAGATGATGAGTTTGATTCACATGGTTTATATATTGATGGTGTTGATGTCTTTTGTTGATGGATTTTGAAATGAAATGTATGTATATATATAGATGATGAGGTTAATTCATCATGGTTTATATATGGATGGTTTTGATGTCTTTGTTGATGGCTTTTTTTTTATTATAGATAGATGATGTTGATGAAATTGTGATGAGATACTGATGTGATGTTGATGAAAAATATGGATAATGGTGGTTGTTATGCAAGAAAAAGAGGTGGGCGCCACAAAAAAAAATTGGGTAGAAAATAAAGGAAAGGACTATGTTTAAGAAAAAGTAGGCATGTGACCGATATCGGTTAGATAACCGACGTCGATAGAGGATAGACCGATATCAGTTAGGTAACCGATACCGGTTATTCCAAAATGAGATTTTCTAAAAATAGAAAAGCTTAGGTGGCAACTTAAGTTCTTATTTTTAGAGTCATGCAAGAAGTTAAATACGCGAATGCGACGCTGTTTGACGACTGAGACAGGTAATTGCATGAGAGAATTGAGTGATAAGGAGGAAAGAGATAGGTAAAGTGAGTGTGGGCTGAGATTCAAAAGGCAGAAAGGTAAGTTATATTTGAAAAGGGTGGTGAACATGGCTGAATGAAGAGAAGCATCTAGTAGGGAGAGACGAGAGGGGAAGACAGGGTCCACCTCAAGCTGCTGCATCCCAAGAGGTAAGTTGTTTGGTTGTAATTTGATTCTTGCATGTTTTGTGAATGGGATGAGGGAGAGTAAGTAAATAAAGATGAGAAAAAAAAGGTGATAGGAAAGGGTTTGGGATGGGGTGAGTGTGATGGGGTAGGTAAGCAGGGATTTCACGTATGTTGTTAGGTATAGAGACGAGTAAACAGGTAAAATATTTATCACAGGTGTATGTTTGTAAGCAGGGTGTATATTTTTGACAGTGACTGGTAACATTTAGAGATAACCGGTATCGGTCAGTAAACCAGTATCGGTTATCTATAACCGATACTGGTTACTGTAGGAGTTTCCAGAATGTGAGAAAAAACCTGTGGAGATTTGTTTTATTGAATAATTATGTGTCATTTTGATGTATGCAGACGGAAGCAGGGTTAAGGATGAATGATACTGTGCCAGTGTTGTTGTCACGAATCTGAGTGGATGTAACACCAGTTGAATGGGTATTGATAAATATTTTGGGGTTAAGTGGAATTCGTTATTATTCACGAATCACATGTAACCATGCTATGTTGCAGGCGTTGATTGAGAGATGGAATCTAGAAAAGAATACCTTCTATCTACCAATAGGGGAGATGATAATGACGTTGGAAGATGTGTTCCGTATTTTGAGACTCCCAATTACAAGAAGACCAGTATATCAGGCATTGCCTAGTGCGGCGCGGGGAGTGATAACAACAGTATTTGGTCCATACGCATGAGATTTGACACAGCGAGGTTTAACATTCACTTATGGTATAATGTATGCAGCACACCCTGAGGCAACAAGGTTGGCAGTAGTATTAATGATAGCGGTGGGGTATTATGCATTACCGAGGGTGGATGGCAGAAGATTTTGAAAAGCATTGATGAGTGTTATTTGGGAAATGATAGAAATGAGTGTGACTTTCGCATGGGCACCTCCATATCTGGCGGAGTTATACAGGGGTTTATGGGCCTGCAGGTGAAAACACAGGATGGACACTGGATTTTTCATACTTATTACATTGTTGGGCCTATGAGCACATAGTTTGTGTATGCCCAATAGGCTGACCCATCGAGTCAGGAGAGACAAGAGTGCAGAGGTTGGGATTCAAACGATGGGTCCAGACAGAACAAGAGGTGAGATCCCAGGCCATGATAGATGACATCGAGTATTATAGACAGGTATGGGAGATGGTGATGATTGTGGATATTTTTTGGAGGCCTTACGGAAACTACATGGTGACAGAGAACATAGCTGAGGAGTTGAGGGGTGTAGAGCACTTGAGGTGGATCACAGGGAACAGGCCAGGTGAGTATGAGAGGATTCCTCTAGATCGTGTGTGGCGACAATTTGGGTTCGTTCAGGATATACCTATGACATATAGACCATACATGAGGATTGACGCCGAGGAAGCATTCTCACCTCCCCGGCCGACACCTCCAGAAGGGCCAGAAGAGATAGCAGCCGATCGTAGTGTAATGGATGCGGGAACGACAGAGGCCTATAGAGTATGGTGGGTAGCAGAGCTACGAGGTGCACGTGAGTTCCCTGACATAGCTGTGATTACAGCAGAGAGATATCGTCTGTAGGATTTGGTTCACCAGCTTCAAACATAGGTGAATGAGACAACGGGATTATTAGAGGTTTCACAGTTACGAGTAGAGAGACTAGAGGCAAGATTCCTCCACGCGTGAGGACGTATTCGTATGTTACAGGAGATGTTGGTGGATCAGTGGGAGGAACCAATAATAGTGGCACCTTTGAGGATGGAAAGGCCAAGTGAGGGGCGTCGACGATCATGATCACCACCAGATTCGGGAGGAGGCGCAAGGGTCTAAGTGAATTTCATAGGAGTATAAGAATAAATAAGGATGCCAACCTGTGAGTCGATGATAGAGAAGATGTATTTGTTGAACATCTAAATAAAACTGAATATGTATGTTAATTTGAGTTATAATAATAAGAAGGGTCACGTTGTGAATGTTTGTTTTTAAAAAAATGATAAAGATGAATGTTGGCGAAAAGAAATACACTAAAATATGTATATTTACAACACATGATAGGTTATGGTAGGGGATGGTTGAGCTAACCTTGGGAGACCACCATGTCTCCTAAGTGCTGCCTACATAGCCCTTTGTACAAAGCAAGGAGGGGCCTGAGACCGATGTAGTTCTCCCTTAGGACCAGGGAGAGGTGAATTCAGGAAATTTAGGTATGGTTAGGCAATTTGTTGGTTGGTAAAAATATTGATATTGGTAGGGTAAGTTGTTGGTGTTGGTAAGGAATTGGTGATGTTGGTATAGGTACAGGTGAAGTGAAAGTTAGCCTACCCAAGTGGTAGGGAACCGTATCCTGATTAAGGTCAACACACAATCATAGAGTCGAGCAAAAGAGGCAAAAGTGTCCCGTAGTTGAGAAGAGCTAAACAAACCACATAACAACGTAGAATGAGCTTGAACCTCTAGGTACCTTGCATAGACGAGAAGTCGATAGGTGAAAAGAGTGGTATAATCACAATATATTGGGAATACATCACGTCCCTTGAGGTTCGTTGTTTTAAACAAATGGTGGGGTGAGGTGGATCATGTAGCTGAGGTGCTGAGAACTTGTTATAAAGTGAGTATCCTGACGAAGGAGAACCAAACCTAAATAGACAAGTCCATGACTCAAAAGTGCTTTTGAATGTGGCTTTTATTTTGCTGAATATAGACTGGTCGATGCGGGAAGTCTAAAAGGGATATGTATTTTGTTACTCTTGAGGTCTTCATGAAGCTGATCAATGTGAGAAGCTTCTAATAAAGGGTGACTGTGTATAGCTTTCCTTCCAAGGGAGCAGTCTATTTATAGTAGCAGATGCGGCGTTTGTGTATAGCTGTCCTTTGGGGGAGCAGTCTATATATAATAGCAGTAATAGTTTAGCATATAGTTGTCCTTCGAGGGAGCAGTCTATGTATAAGTTCGAGGTCTAAATGTCCGTTGGGCATAACGCATCTAGTTTTGTAGGAAGTTTGACTCAAGAAAATCCCATAAGTGTTTAGTTAAGAATGTGTCATTGTGATACTTTGAAGTCATGGACTAGTCTAAAAAAGGGGAAGGCATCTTTAAGGGGAGGTGATAATCAAACCATGTGAGCTTGATTTGATTTTGAGATGTAGGAAACAAAGTGTATGCAATGGTAAATGAGCTCAAGGGACGAGCGCAAGGTAGATAAGAAGTGATATAACACTAAATTCAATAGTAGAATGGTCGAAGATGCAAGGCATTAAGGGGCTCATGCTCAGGTTTACCATTAAGCGAAGCTAAATGATAAGTGCCTGATCCATAAGTGTGAGTGATAATGTAAGGCCCAATCCAATTGGGAGAAAATTTTCCATGTTTTCTCTTTTCTAGTTTGGTTACATGTTGATTCTCTTTGAGGACAAGATCACCAACCTTAAAGGTACGCTCATGAAGTCGCTTATCATAAGCACGCTTGATGCGTTTTTGATAGATTTGAAGGTGGTCAAGAGTCGTAAGACAACGCTCGTCAAGAAGCTCTAATTGGCTAACCGCTCCTGGTGGAATTCATCGTTGGTGAGAATGTCCTGAAGAGATATTCTGAGGGAGGGTATTTGTATTTCGAGAGGAAAGACAGCCTCGATACCATATACCAAAAGAAAATGGTGTGGCATTAGTGGAGGTACGAATGCTAGTATGATAAGCCCAAAGGGAAAAGGGGATGTGATCATGCCAATTTCTTCCAGAATCATTAACAACTTTCATGAGGATTTTGGTTAGGGTTTTATTAGAAGATTCAGCCTGACCATTGGCCTGTGGATAGCAAGGTGATGAGAAACTAAGTTTGATACCAAAGTTGTCACAAAGATCTTGTAACAACTTATTTTTGAAAGATTTACCATTATCTGTTATTAGGCGATGAGGAATACCAAAACGACAGATAATGTGATGGTTAACGAATTTGACGATTTTTTCTTTTTTGGTTGAAATGAGTGGAATAGCCTCAACCCATTTTGTGTAATATTCGGTTGCTGTGATTATCCAATCGGTGACGTTGCAAAGAGGGTGGATGAATCTCACCAGTAAGGTCTAAACCCCATTGTGAGAAAGGCCAAATATCTCGTGCGACCTGTAGCGGATGGCTAGGATTATGTTGAAGGTTTGCATGTTGTTGACACATAACACAACACTTGATATATTCGTAGCAGTCATTATTAAGAGTAGGCCAATGATATCCTAGGCAAAGGATCCGTTTGGCCACGGAAAG
This sequence comes from Taxus chinensis, assembly GCA_019776745.2. Lineage (NCBI taxonomy): Eukaryota > Viridiplantae > Streptophyta > Pinopsida > Cupressales > Taxaceae > Taxus > Taxus chinensis. Next base: position 507,093,156 of record CM034156.1, on the reverse strand, counting down.
GCCACTAAAATGTCCACCAAAAATACCGTCGTGGACTTGTTGGATGGTATAAGTGACCTCCACGCCAGTTAGACATCGAAGGAGGATGCCATCAAAGCCACGTTTATAAAGGAGTCCCCCCATGATGACATAACGAGAAACATTTTTAAGAAAAACATGTTTGTCGGTACTAGTAAGGTCAGGTGGGAGAATAGAGGTTGTAAGGTAGTTGTGAAATTGGTGATACCAGGTATCTGAAAAATTAGCAGACACATTATTTATCATATAAACAACCGGGGTTGAGTAAGATGGGGCAAAGAGTTGTTGTACCAAGTTGAATATGTCAGAGTCAGTTGGTGAGGCAGGAATTTGAGAGGTTAAGCAAGCCATAGTATCCGCAAATTTGTTAGTGGAGCGGGGATTGGTTTGGATAGAATAACGAGTAAATAAGGTCAGAAGTGAATCCATGTAATGTTTGTACTTTTGAAGTTCCTCATTTATACATTGGTAGATGCCCATAACTTGGTTGACAACCAATTAAGAGTTGCCGAAAATGTTGATAGATTTGACACCTAAGTGTAACGCAACTTGGAGACCCAAAACAAGGGCCTCGTATTCCGTTGTATTATTAGTGCAAGGAAAATCGAGCCAGAATGAAAGAGGCATAGGATCAGCGTTAAGAGGAATGAGAACAACACTGGCTCCTCCACCACGCTGGCATTTGGATCCATCGAAGAAGAGGGTCATTGGATACGACTCCTCCCTAAGTGAAAGATTAGCGATGAGTTCGTCGAGGAAATTAAAATTGGTAAATTGTTCCCCAGGTAAAGGGGCTTCCGCGAGTTGGTCAGCAATGATTTGTCCTTTGATTGACTTCTGGTGTATAAATTCAAGGTCGAGGTCAGCAAGGAGCATGAGCCATCAGGTGATGCATTGGTTTAGATGAGGCTTAGCATACATATAATGGATGGGGACTGTGTTGGTGATGACAAAAGTTCTGTGATTCAGGAGGTAGTTTCGGAGTTTGGTGGCCACGAATGATAGGGCTAGGCACAAATTTTCTACATGTGTATACCTAGTCTCATAATCCACCAGAGTATGACTTATATAATAAACGGCTTGTTCTTGACGTGCCGAGTCCTGATGTGTGAGCATGGCTCCTATAGCATGGTCAGTGGCAGAAAGGTAAAGGTAGAAAGGGTGATCATCCTGAGGTGGGATAAGCACGGGTGGCTGTAAGAGATAGGCTTTAAGAGCCTCAAAGGCTTGGTGGCACTCTTCACTCCATTGAAAGGCAATGTCTTTTTTAAGGAGGTGATGGAAAGGTTGACATTGATCTGAGAGTTGGGAGATGAAACACCAGATAGATTGGATTTTACCTTGTAAACTACGTAATTGTTTGAGGTTAGTAGGTGGGGGAATTTCTAGGATAGCTTTGACTTTAGATGGATCAACCTCAATGCCACACAAAGAGATGATAAAACCAAGAAGTTTTCCCCCAAAGGACACCGAAGATACATTTCTTTGGTTGAAGACGGATAGAATATTGTAACAGGCGATAAAAAATAATGGTTAAAACATCAAGATGTTCACTGTGATGTTTAGATTTGCCAATAAGATCATCAACGTAATCCTTAAGGATAGTGTGCATAATGTCATGAAAAATGTAAGTCATAGCCCGCTGATAGGTCGCACCAGCATTCTTAAGGCCAAACAGCATGACATGATAACAGAAGGTTCCCCAAGGAGTTATAAAGGTAGTTTTATGTTGATCGGCCGGGGCTACCAAAATTTGATTGTATCCCGAGAAGCCATCTATGAGAGAAAGCATCTCATGACCGGCAGTGAGATCAACAAGTTGATCAATACTTGGTAGGGGGAAGTCATCCTTTGGGAAAGTGAGATTAAGGTCCCGGAAATCCGTACATATCCGAAGTCCCCCTGTCGCTTTAGTGACAGGTACGATGTTAGAAATCCATTGAGGATAGTCAATAGGTAAGATGAAGGAAATAGAAAGGAGTCGTTGAAGCTCTTCTTTGACCAAGAGGGCAATGCGTGGATGCATTTTTCTCAGTTTCTATTTAACTAGCTTGGAATCGGGTTTCAGGGTAATGTTATGGACAACAATATCAGGATCAATTCCTGGCATGTCAGTGTAGGACCAAGCGAAAGCTTGGTTGTGGGTACAGAGAAAGGTAGTAAAGGTGGCTTGTTCTGATGTGTTAAGGGATTGTCTGATCTTCACAATGTGAGGATCCTCCTCTGTGTGGATGTTGATTTCTATAGTTGACTCATTCAACATGGTTTGAGTTTTAGATGGTAAGGCAAGTTGAATATAGGAGTCGTCTGAACCAATGTAACTGAGGATAGAGTTGTCATCCTGGCACTCAACAACATTAATTGAAGGTGAATCCTCTTCAATCATGTCTGGATATAGAAAGGGAAGAGAAGATGGGTCCTCATTATCGTGTTGATAAGTGAGAGGACCTAGGAAGATAGCATTTATGAAAAAAAAAAGTTAGGAGGGATAGATTCAGGATCTATCGACTCTGTGGGTGATGATGGAAAAATGGGTGATGATGGTTCATGTAGGGGTGACTTCGTCATCTTCCAGGTGACAACTAACATGAGGTTCCTTTCGATGTAAGTGTTTTAGGAAATCCAAGACCACTATGATCATTGTGCTTGCGTGTAGTTATGGGAATGATTGTATGTCGGCCTTGTTCATAAAGACCAAAACCAAAGCCTTTCCAAGCACAGCGAGTCAAGAAGGTGAGGGCGAAACGACGATTTGTTCAGGTATTGAAAATTGGATTGGAAAGGAACCACACCAAAAGGAGGTTTAGGGGTAACAGAGGATGCGTTGACACCCCCATACATTAGGTTGGTGCAACAATTAGGTGGTCTGTAAGATATTACCTCCCCCACACGACGGTCGTAGGTAGGATGCGCATATAACTGTCTATACTCCTGTGGGGTATGGAAAGAACTAACATTATATAGGCGATACTCCCTCAGCGTAAGGGGTTGAAAAACATCTACTAAGGGGTCGAGAGGTTGGGATGTTAGCTGCGGGAAAGGAAGTGGTATTTATGACGGCGGTTTCATTGGTTGAAGGTGTAGGTGTTGTTGAAGTGGATGGTAGGGTGCTGGTTGAAGTGGATGGTAGAGGTGTGGTTGAAGTGGATGGTTGGGTTGGATGAATGGGTGTCTTGACTGGTACAAGCACATCGTTAGGGCGATATAACATATTACAAGTTTTGAAGGGGGGAGGATCAGCTTTTACGGTATAGGACTTCCCCTCGTACTAAAATTTTATGCATCTACGTAAGGTGGAGGGAACGCATCCCATAGCTCAGATCCAAGGGCGAGCCTAAAAACAAATTGTATTGGAACTCTCCCTCAAGGACATAGAAGAGTTTGGGTAAAGTGCGTGGTCCTACACGAATGTTAAGGATCACGGTACCTAAGGTAGAAGTAATAGCATCATTGAATGACCACAACATAATGGGGTTGGCACACATGCAGCTAGAAGGGATATTCATTTGTTGGAAGGCTTTTGAAGAGATGATGTTTAGGGCTAGTGCCCCCATCAATCATAACATGACGTACCCGAATGTCCTGGAAATAAGCTGAGATGAACAGAGTTGGGTCAAGATCTTCTGTACCAAAGTCGACAATTTCATGTCTTCAGAGAAACTAACAGCAGCGACTTGCTGTACAGAGACAGAAGTGGTTGGGGAGATAGGTTGTTTGGTGAGCGAAGCAATGTGATTAGGTGTTAGAATGGAGGTAACAGGAAAGGTTTCATTAGGTAAGACCTCTATCACTTGGAGGATGTCAACAAGAGCTTGTCCATGACATTCAGAAGTCTCAATGAGATCATACAGTGTCATTTTTACAGGTGATTGGTGAAGTTGTTTGATCATGGTTTGGTGGGAAAATCCATTAGAGACGGGGTAGGCGGGTCCACGAATAACCACTTTAGGTGGTGGTGCGATCGCGATGGTGGATGGAGAAAGAGAGGCCGCAAGTGTGCTTTCTTTCGCCTTCTCATTGTTTTCCTGCCCTCGAGTGGCAACACTAATCATGTTGATCTCGTGAACAAGAGAGGAGGAGGATGGTAGGGATAAGTCATGGTCTTCGAGAGGTGGGGTTGTAAGAATGATATATTTTGATGAAGCGAGGACAGGTGGTATAGGAGAGGAGATTGAAGCTAAAGGTTTCTCCCTTTGTAAGTTGTCTTATTTAACCTTTCTGTCTGAGAGAGGTGACTGATGAAGTATGGCTTTCAATGCTTTGCATTCTTCTACATCATGTCCTAGTGTGCGGTGGTAAGCGCAGATTTTAGACTCATCATAACCTATAGGTCGAGGTTTAGATGGATCATAAGGTCTAAGTGGGGGTAGGGAAATGGTCATATTCTCCACCAATATACCAAGGATTTTGGCGTAAGACCCTTTAAGTGGGTCAAAGTCAGAGGAAGATGAAGCTATTGACTGGGTAGTTTTTGGTAATGATGGGGTATGGTTAATTTGTATGGGTGGCGGTTTAGCCAAGGGGTTTTGAATAATGGGATTTAATTAAACATGGCTTCTTTGGTGCAGAAGCTATGTTTAGCTAGTTAGATGATGAGGCTACAGATGATGTGGTATCAGAAAACAACCACGGAGAAATAGGAGTGACAACAAACAAATATTTTGATTATAGAATTTGTTTAGGGTTGATAGGTGGACAGGATACACGGGGTGATGGTGTTGATATACCCTTGGATCTCTGTATGGGCGCAGAAGGTGTAGGTCATTTTAAAGAAAATGCGGGAGGTATGATATATTGATGCAAGGTGGAGGGATGAGGTCCCAATATGGAAGGTAGGTGTGACGACGATGGTTTTAGTTGTGATAGAGGGATAGGTTGAGGAGATTGAGTCTGTCTCCTAAGTGGATGGACGGATTTATTTTTAGATAAATCTAACCACTTAGGTGGGTGTGTTAGACTGGGTATTGGTGAGGGTCCCAAGCGTAGGGGAAGATTTGGTTAGGCTAATAGAGGTGGATGAGGTATTTGGTAGAGATGAGGGGGGTGAAGATGAGGACATAGGCATTTTAAGCTTCTGTAAACACTTCGGGTATATAGTTAGAGGCATCTGGGTCGGTCATCTGCATTTGAGTAGAATATGGAGTACTCAAACATTCCCATAATACTCGTCTATCTTCTGAGGGATGACAATCCTCACGTGTGAATAGGAATTTTTATATGGAAGAAAGGTGGGTTGTGATTCCGGTCCACTGTGGGTGTGATACAGGGGGTAAATGAGGCACTGTATCAATGAGGCGTTAAGAGGTCAACCGGTCACTAAAAAGATTTAGGCGATGAAGAACTAATAGGTAAGAGGGCATGTTTGAGAGGATCTGTCATGATTAAAGAGTGTGGTGATGTCAGTGCAAGAGGTTTCTCATCTAAGGATGAAAAAATAAGTGGCGAGCCTTCCTCTTGTACAACAAGAATGGTAGAAGAAGATGTTTGGGAAATAGATAAGTTAGATAACATCCACTCATAGTCTTACAAAGATGTGGTGTAAGAAGGCTCATCTGTGAGAAGAGACCTCTGGGTGGTTAATTCCTTGATGGGTAAAGGAACGGTAAGAATTTCGTCTTGTCTTGATGGTGATGAAGGGGGTTCGGGTTCCTGCGTTAGTGAAGAGGCTCGATTCAGAATTTTTTTGATAGAGGCTTTTGGATGGGAGTCGAAAACTGCATGGATTTCATGAACACTCTCCTCAGCTAAGATATCTTGGTTTACATTACTGCTAGATGAGTGGTTCGGGAATGGTTTATTGAAGATTTTCAAATTCCGGTTAGCAGGGGGCATTAGAATTATCGATGGTTATATCCCCTGCATCAACCATTTCCTACACGATGTTTTTCAACATCTTGCAGTTTTCGTGACTGTGTCCCTTTACGTGGTGAAAGTTACAGAAGTCATTTTCTTTGTACCAAGAAGGTATGGCACGGGTGGAATCAAACCCAGAGTGAGGTTTAATAGGAGGTAAGGTAATGGCTCCTGCTTTAAGCAATTTTTCCAATATCACACCATAAGTTTCTCCCAAGAGAGTGTAGTTGATGGGCTCCGCTTTATACTTATAGGTGGTTTTTGGCGGGGTATTAGATGGTGGTTGGGATTTTACCATCACCGCATGCACAGCTTCTTTTGATTTTGAAGCATTCGATGTGTGAGGATTGGTGGTGTTAGGTTTGTTGGTGGAATCTTGGGTTCGGAAATTGGGGTTTTTGTTGCACAACCGCAATTTCTCTTCCTCTAAGGCTCGAATCTCTAGTTTTCTAGCCATAGTAAAGGCCTCGTCAAATGTGCGGAAAGTTTGAATTTGGAGGGTAGGAGAGATGTGCTTAGTGCAGGCCCACGTAAAAAGTTTAATAAGTTTAGCCTGAGGCAAGGCATACATAAGTTGGTTGATAAGGCCCCGCCATCGTCCAACGAAATTTGTGATAGATTCGTCTTCAAATTGTTAGATGGCATAAAGGTCGGTGATAGATACTTTCTTGGCAATGTTAATGGAGAAATGATCCAAGAAAGACTGGGCTAGTTGGTTAAAAGAAAAGATTGAGTGTTGGGTTAAAGCACTGTACCACTCCAAGGTGGGTCCTGATAAGGACATGGGAAAGGTGCGGAGTAGTAAGGCATCGTCATGAGCAATTAGATAGCAGGCATGTCTAAATGAGTGCAAGTGTTGTTGAGGATCCTCCTTACTATTAAAACGAGTAAATTTTGGTAATTCCTATTGAGGAGGATATGAATGAAGGGGGACAAAAGGGTGGATAGGCTCCCGACAAACTTGCTCGTATGTCAAGGCGCTACGACTTCTTGAAACAGAAGCCTCCAGATTTTGCATTTTGTCCATCATTTGTTTGATGAAATCCGTGGTTAGATGAGATGATGGTGTGGTTACAGTAAATGGAGGCAGATTGGGCCAAGGGCCTCCACTAGACAATGGTGGCATTAAATGTTGATAAGGTATGGAGGACAAATTTGTTGAGGCAACCGAATAGGGATGTCCTATATAAGACGTTGAGGTCACCGGATACATGTGTGGAAATGAAAAGGTGGGCGGAGCTTGAGAAGGAAAGCTCGTGTGGATAGGTGGCAGAGAACAAGTCATGAAAGGAGCAGTCAGCGGTAATGATATGTGGGGCCCAAGATTAACCAAAGGAAAGCCAATCTGTTCCGTATGAACCCCTGAAGCGGCTAGATTGGGAAATGGGGCTAAGGATGCAGAAGGCAAAGTGGAGTTATCAGGCAGAGAAGGAGCTAAATGAGCAGCTATACTAATAGGCATGCCAATAAGGAGTTGACCATCGGGGTGTACGGTCAGGGGCATGAGACAAAAAATATTGTACAGCGCTAGGATTAGCATCCAAAAATTTTGCAAATTCCTTATCTCCTACAGGGATTTTGGGAACCTCACTGGTGTCCGTAGGGTTCCCCATAGAATGTGAAGGGGGTGATTCAGGCAAAGGCACAGAGCAGGCATGTGAAACCATGGCAGCAGCTTGCTTCTGAGTGATAACAACCATGGAAAAGAGTACACAGTAGGGTTTCAATCTATCAAGAATAGAAACAGCCTCAGAATGGTGAAATTGGTAGGTTGCTGGTTTATCAGGGACTGTAAAAGACTGTAACCGATATCGGTCCGCTAACCGATGTCGATTATACTGTAGCCGGCATCGGGCACGTAACCGATGTTGGTATAATAGGACTGGTATAAGAAACTGTAAGAAGCTGCTGATTTGAGTTTTTAACAATACTTAGTACATCTATCAAACTATTCTGAAGTGATCACTGTCAGTATAGGACAGAGAAACAGAGCTAAAAACAAGCAAGATGCACACGTAAATCTAGAGACTAACCCTAGGATTAGTTTTAATTAATTTGATCTTATGCCCTTAGACGCAGAATGATGTCAGAATCCTAAACAAAAGACTTAGGGGAAATGTCAAGTTTGTTTTGGCTTATAAGGTTACCTCAATCGGGCTGAGGAATACTGTGGAAAAAGGGGGGATGTTTTGAGCTGTTGTGTTAATTGTGAAGTGATTCTGTATGTGTTGTGCAGTGAAAGTAAGATTAATTTATTGTCAATACCGTGGAAATCACCCCCATGTGTACGGCCTATTACTTATTCTACGTTCACTAGAATTGAAAAAAGCACGCAAAAATGGGATGCACGTGTTTTAAACCCAAATTGAAAATGTTATTTGATGAATCAAAGAAGATGACTTTCACTAATGCAAAAGCTGGGAAAGCAAGACAAATTCTTTTACCAAATATAACAAAATATCGTGTGAAAATTTTAGAAGAAGAAAAAATCATGTATGCTCCCTATATGAAATCAAGAAAGAAAGAAAGAAACCCAAAATGGGTCCCATCAGGCGTGCCAAAATGTTTCGCACAGAATGTTTCAACTTTTGGAATAGAGTTGTTTCTATCCTTTCATTCCTTTGAGAAACAGATAAGGGTTAGGGCTAGGAGGAATTCTGTTGAATGTCGAGAGGGTGTGTGCATACCGTAGAGAGAGATCAGATCGATTGTAAAGAACTCCTTTTTGTCTGGGAAGGACTACCTGCAAGTAAGAATACAAGACCACCAGATTCTAATTAGATGATAAGTGAGGGAACTGCCTTAGGCCCAAGAAATATGAGACTTCCTTTCGAAGGTGGTCAATTCCCCTGCTAATATGAATTAACACAAATTCTAACAAAAAAGCTATTTTCTGATTACAATTTGTTTACCTCGTTAGAACAATAGAGAAAAGGCTAGTCTTGGTTTTGAATCATGGTGACCGACGCCGGTCAGTGTCACCGGTGCCGGTTGATGATAACCAATATTGGTAGGGGTAGTTATTTAAGGGGTTTGGTAAAAGGTTGGCTATAAGATGATTATGGTGTTTATAAGGCTAGTAAATGATTGGGGATGGGTAACGGGGTGATAGAGAAGGCTCAGAGAGTATGGGAGCTATTCTTGGGGCAGTGTAGGGGTAGAGGAATGATAGTTAGATGGGGGGTGTTACCAGGTAGTGGATCTGGGAGTAGACTTGTAATTACTGTGATTCAAAAATCCAAGAAATATTATTAAAAGAACGTATAAGACTTACTTACTAGTTCCTGATGAAAAATGCAGGTTCAAGGATTATGATGACGAAGGCAGGGTTCAGGTAGGATGGTCTGACAATCTGAGATGAGCTATCTCCTCTCCTGATGCTTGGATGAGTGTCACTGGGCTCTAGTTATTCAGTTGCAGTCTTGGGCTTGATGTCCTTCTCTGCAAACTCCTCTCTTTTCTTCACTTGTCTCTGTTCAGCCAAGTAAATTCCAGATCCTTCCAATGACTTCTCATTTAGATCAAATGAAAATCCAACCCTTTGTTTTTGGTTGGGGGAGGTCATTTACAGGGAAACGATGGCGGTCGAGTAGGAACCAGTATCGGTCAAGTCAAAGTGGGCTATTTTTAGTAAAATAGCCAACTTTCCCTCCTTTTCTCCTGAGGGATTAGTTGCGGGCTTGGTCAAGTCATTACGAGGTTGGTTTTAGGTGCAGGTGAGGAGTCATTTAGTCATGGGCGTGGATGTAGACCAAGTTATAGGTCTTAATTAGGTTAGTTTAGGGTTAGGACTAGGTCATGATGAGGTGGCGAGATGAGGTGGCAGGTATGGCGATGTGGATTTATTAATTATAAGGTAATTAATAAATAATTGTGTAAGGTTTAGGTGATGAGGTTAGGTTGCGAAATGAGATGCAGAGCACAGGGGGTCGTAAGACACAAATTTGGTGTCTATATTTTGTTTAATGGTAAAAGAGTTCAATTCCAAGTTACCTTCTTGTGAGTGCAATTACTATAAATAGCCAGCTTGTTTTCAAACAATAGGCCCCTGACCTTCTCTATTTAAATCATTCAGTCTTTGAATTTCTTGCTTATAATTCTATTAGTTTCATTTTTTGCTCCCATTGTTATTTTTCCTTTGTTATTTAGAGGTCATTTGATCTTCTTGTTTTAGTCTTGCTTCATTGTTGTTCCATGCAATTCAGTTTAGAGTAAAGTAGTTTCATTTATAGATTGGAATCCATTATAGTTGTCAGGTTTTGTTCATCACAAAGGATAGTTTCAATAACTCTCGACGTATTTGTGTTGCATTCCTGTAATAAATCCTGCTAGGAATTACATAGTCAAACTCTGTTCACTTACGTTATCCCTCTCCTACTCGCATTGTATTCACTCTATATCTAAAACTACTATTGTTTGAATACCTTCTTCTATTGATGCTATCATATACATGATTTTATATATTCACGAGAACACAAAGGAACGAGGAGATCAAATTGAGGGGCCGAAGTCACACATAACTAGATTTACCACTGTTATGTAAACGCCAAGCTTGAGCTATCAAAGTTCTAGTTACAAAAATATGAAATAGAGTAGTGAATTATTTTATTTTAGTCAAAACCTCACTCTTGATATCACCAGGGAAGCTATGGGGATTGATAGTTTTTGAGAAACTGTGATTCATTCCTCACTTCTGAGGTAGGATTGAGGGTCTTTCAATTTAAAATAATTAGTTTGTTAGATATTTAGGATAAAATCACAACTACATAGGCAAATAGCCACACCAGGCTACTTTGTTTGTTTCAATTATGTTACTAGATTAGTTGTTCATTTTCTAAATATATTAGAATAAGCTGCTCTTTAATTTCATTAAAATACATCATCCAAAATAAAAAAAAATAGAAGAATACATGCATAGTGTAGATACATCTTTCATAATTAGTTTATTAATCTTAGTTAAAAGTTGAATCGTTTTGCATGACAATCACAAGACCTAGAGTGCCTAAAGAATATATATATGAACTAATAGCACGTCTCAACCAAACCTACCCAAAACATTAGCTGATATAGATCAAGACCTTAGGATACAGGTCTTTTGAGGAACATAAAACCTACAAGAAATTATTGAACAACTGAGAGGGTTAAATATCAAAGACGATATGGGATACACATTCTGGTCAAATCATCCTAACTATACTTCCTTGATAAAATATCCAAATGACTATACAAGGATTCGAAAGAGAACAAGTATTTGGTTGTGATCCTTTCGTTCCACAACTTGATGTAGGAGACCTCCTCGTTGACATAGATACTAGCTTACGCATTCAAGTTGCCAGAACACTTGTAAGGTGTTATGAGAAAATTATAGAACTTCTAGTTCTAAACATAGAGGCTAAAAAGGCATGTGATTACTAGATAGTCCGGAAGAAGCGGATTGATTCTTCACATGACCATAACAGGTGCACAATAATCATGAACGTACGGTTGTGATCCCCAAGTCCCACAACCCAACGGGCCTACAAATCAGTTAAGTACTGATACTAGTTTAAGAACACTGGTATTTAGATCCTCACCACTCCCGCCAAATATCATAATGCAACTCTCTGTATTAAACATAGAAGCCAATCAATCTAATATTTTCTAGACTAGACCAAAAAACCACCCATAGTTCACTACAAATCCACTAAACCTCCTATCACCATTTTCATGACCTTGTTTGGAGATATATACGAAGCTCCTATAGGTCACTTCCCATGTATCCAACAACCAATAAATAGGATCTCGGCAGAGCTCGACATTGATTGGAGCCTCCGAACAACTATTATATCTAAGCAAACCATTACACCAATTCAGGTTAGGAAGGCCTTCTTTTCTTTATATTTACATTTTCCATTATTACGTATTGACGATATAAGATTACCTGATTAGTTTGTCTATATCCATTTGTATTCCACATTCACTAGTCATCTCGGCATGACCACGAGAGGTCAAGTACAAGGAAGAGGTACTTGTAGATTCCCATGTTCACATGTCACTTTTCCATTGTATAGTACAATTCATCAGTCGTGCTTATGAAAAGCATTATGGGCAATTCCTAAGAAGTACCTTTAGTTTCTTCACACTCTATCTCAGCAATGTTTTCTTCAATTAATTGGCACAGGCATCTGCCTTGCACTAACTTGGTAGGTCTGATGTCAAAGTTATACTCCTGGACTTTGGCTATCTAGTTACCCCATTGACTACCCAACTCTTGTTGGGTCAGAATGGATTTAACTGCTCGGTATCAGGAACAAGAACGAGAGTTTGGGAACTCAAGACATAATACCTAAAATGTTTCACTACTCTCACCACTGCATAAGCATGCTTTTCAATCTGCGATATCTTCAATTCATGTTCCTTTAGTGGGAAGCTCATGAAAGCAATGGGAGCTTCAATTCCTTTTTCATTTTCCTACATCAGGATGGCTGATACTATATGTGTGGAAGCGTAGCTATACATGATGAAATCTTTCTTGAAGTCCAGGCATACCAGAATAGGAGAGTGAGTAATTACCCATTTGACTTCTTCAAATGCAATTTTCCCTTTAGTGCTCCATCGAAATGGATTTTTATCCTTCATCATTCAAAGGATATCCTTGGTTTTATCGGCAAAATCAGGTACAAATCTTCTTAGGAAATTAAAATTCACAAAAAAGGAGTGAACCCCGGTTTTTCTTATGGGTAGGGTAAGGCTTTGAATGGCCTTCACCCTCTCTGGGTCAATCTTAGTTCCTTCTCTAGTCACAATGTGACCTAGCAACTTTCCTTCTGTCACTCTAAACATGAATTTTTTAGGATTTAATGAAATCTCATGACACCTGCACCTTAAGATTACCTTTTCTAGGTGATCATAATGATCACTTCACTTTTTAGAAAAGACCTTCAAGTAATCCAAATACACAACTTTGACCTTTCCCATTAAATCTCTAAAAGCTAAGTCCATATCTCTTTGAAACATGGTTCCAGTGCATTGACTCAAACCAAAAGGCATCCTTCTATAAGAAAAGGTTCCCCATGGGGTAGTGAACATTGTTTTATGTTGATCTTTAGTAGCTACCTCAACCTAATTATACCCCAAAAATCCATCAAGCATGGAGAACATTTCTGATCCAATGACAGTCTGTAATCCCTAGTCCATGATGGGAAATGGATAATTGTCCTTTAATGAAGACTGGTTGAGATTATGGAAGTCAACAAAAATCTAGATTTCATCATTCTTATTTCTCATAGGGAAAATGTTCACAACCCAGGTGGAATGATGGATCGGAAAGATAATCCTTGTGTCTAACATTTTCTGAATTTCTGTAAGAATAGTCCCTGAGATCTTTGGGTTTTAATGCCTCTACTTCTACCTATAGGGTTTAACTTCAGGCTTCAAAGGAATTCTATGATGCACATCCTTAGACTTGAATGACTTTAGACCCACATATGACCATGCTAGGAAGCCCATATATCTCTTCAAGAGTGAAGAGAATATTTCTTTTTCCTCTGGAGAACAAAATTTACCGATGTTTACTATCCACAGTTGATCAGTGAAGCCTAGGTTAACTTGATCCACCTCTAACGAGGAAGCACCTTCAGCTTTCCTTTTACCCTAAATGAACCGATCATACTTGTCAAATAGACCTTCTAGAGAAACTAATCCCTTTGGAATATTATTACCTTTAAGATGGATGAATTCACCATCAATTTCTTTCTATGAATTCAAGATGGAATCATGGAAATCTGATTCTGAACCTTCAAAATAAATCTCACTAAAATTATCAGCTTTCTCCAAAAAAGACAATACCTTTTGATCATCATTAAACACCTGCCAATGAGCTGAGTTATTTCAAACTCTTGGGAGATACACAATTTTGATGGTATACGTGTCCTGTTTGAACTATGGGTGAGGAAGAAGAAGAGATGTAGAAACAACTAAGGAATTAGCTTTATCATTATAATCTCTAAAGACTACTTTAATGGAAAAAGCATCAAATCATTCTATGCTATCCCAAACCTTGTTTCTGTAAGTTTTTAGGTGATCATTTTTTACCTGATAAATTCCCTTTACTTGATTCAAAATCAACTCAGCATCTCCCTATACTTTGAGATTTCAGATTCCTTTTTGTATTGTCATTTCTAATCCTAATAAGAAAGCTTCATATTCAGCTGTGTTATTAGTATTATCAAACTAAAACATGAAAGCAAAGGGAAAGATTTCAAAATCCACGAAGATATAAGAACTATGTTGACACCTGATCCAGTAGTTGAATAGCTCCCATCGAACTCAAGAGTTCCAAATATCATTAGGATCTTCTTCCTTAACATTCTACAACTGGTACCTCTGATGTCATGAAATAATTCCCCAATCCAGCATCTTTGAAAGAGAATTTGAGCCTTGTGGATCATCTGATTTAGTGACTAAATACTTCACTTGAGGCTTCAGGATTGAAGGAATACAAGGAACTCCATTAACTAGAATTTTATCCTTGGTCCAGTCCATATTGATCTCTCCTCTGAACATCTTTAAAAAAACCTCTTCCTAAGAGAATCCCATAAGTAGCCGGGATATCAACAAGCTAGAATGGTCATTTTTACTCTCATCTCCGGGAAATGCGACAAATGCAAATTAGTGCATCTTTGATTTGACCAATCAAGGGAACTTGTCTTGGTTTCCATGGAGTAACATTGTCCATAATGATTAAGTCAAAGTAAGTCCATGGGACATGAGATACTTTTGTGGGCATCACGTTATCGGAAGCTCCTGAGTCAATTATGTAATTGTTGAGTTTGAAGGTCTGTTTATCAGTAAGGACAAATAAAATGGTTTGATCTTTCCTGAAGAAGAAGAATAGAGGTCATATTACTCTATGAGGCGAAGGTTGAGTAGGACTTGACATAATGTATTTTCGAAGATGAAGGGACAACAACCTTACTTCTAATGAATTTGGTAAAATTTCTCAAATTGCTTAGGATTTGACTAAAGATATTCTACTTTTGACATTTGGATCTTAGTTCTTCTTTGCATGAGTCAATGATGTCAAAAGAAGGTATATGAATGAATGATGGTAGGGCTCAGTTATGGTTATATTTGTTTGAGTTAAGGTACTGATCTTGGGAGCAAGGAGAAGGAGAATAAGAAGTTGAAGTTACCTTTTTAGTTAGTCTCCTTTTCTGTTTGTGATGAGATAGGAGAGCCCTCTCTTTTAGCCATGACCACGGGAGCTTCTTTATTTTTATCCTTAGAGCCTTCAACTAGTTTTCTAGGATTCTAAGATTGGGATCGAGTGAAGACCGCAAATGACAGACCATCATGCTCATCTTACATCCGTCTTCTTCGTATATCCAAATACCCAATGTTGGAGTCGCTAGCTGAATCATCATACGACTCATCAACATATCCCAAAGCTTCAAAAGCTTCATGAGAATCTTGTTCTTCTAGTTCCTTCATCATCTTCAACTATCTCATACTGCTAGCATTACATGGAGGAGATTCAATAGCCAACCTTGGTTGGGAGTATTAGTCAACCGCGGTCTATCTCTTGTGGGAGTGCCATTGGTATTATTGAAATTCCATCTAGGAATATCCTGATACAGGAACGTTCCTCACCTGTTGAGACATTTTATTCTTTCAAAGTGATCAAGTTGTTAGCCATATTCTAAATCATTGGATCTGTAGTACTTTAAGAAGAACTCTGATTTTTAGGCTTGGATGACTCTTCTTTTGATCTTTCTAGCTAGAATAAGATCGTCTTCTATTTTGGTGGCTGTAGCTTAAGTGGTGGCCAAATCGGGGATAACATATCTTCTAACAAGAAGTTCACATCATGAGGTTGAGCATTAATGAAGAAAAACTTCTAATTTTCAAGAGTAGGAACAACGTGGTCTGGGATCTTGTGGATCAACTTGTTGAATTTGGCTATGAAGTACGCATGGATTCATAAGACTCCTTCTTCATGTGTGTGACCAATGATAACAAGGAATGAGAATCTTCAGCTAGTTTGAACCTTGCTTCAAATATAGAATCTCATGGTAGCCTTGTTGGTAATGCATGCAGTTGGGAGATGGTAAAACCATTTTGTAACTATGCCATCTAATGTTTCAATGAAGAGTCGGACAAAGACATCTTCGTGAGCAACCCAAAAAACACCGCATGTAATAAAGAATGAGACAATTTTTTCATTAGGATGCTATTTTCCATTGCCGTTGAACTTAGGAATATTCTTTCATGATCTACGAGGTAGGTCATTCAATGGTGGAGTAAGGGAAAAGAGGACCAATAGTTGCACCCCAAGGCACAAGTTGTGCTTCCATCCTTCTAAATGAAGTGCATACATGAATATGAATTTATGACAAGAATAATGCACGAAAATTTGTAGAAACTTCTTTTCTTTGAGGAATCTGTGTCCTTCGAATGTGTTAGCAAATAAGAGATAAAATATGCAGAATAATCCCTTACAGAATCGCAACAGTAGAAACTAATATGCAGAAAATATTACAGATCTCAAATAAAAGTGCAGAATAAATAACACAACACAAAGAGACAATATTTAATGTGGTTCACCCAATATGGGCTACGTCCACCAAGAATCACTTGCTCAGATTTTATTACAAGCCTCCACTCTCTCAATACAATACCCAGATCTGTTTGGCAGCTATGCTCAACAAACTCTACAGAATTCACACCTGAATTCAAAGCACATCTGAATACATTTGCTTGTCTATCTATCATATGCATAGGACCATATAAATAGAAAATTGCTTAAGAATTTTGATACAAAACCATGGTTATCAAAACCATGGGAAAAAATACCGAGGGTATTAAAACAATGGGTACCGAAAAACCATGGGCCCAAAAACAACCCATAATGGTTACTCATTACCCATGGGTTGATAAACCACCCATGAAAATTTACTTCGGGGGCTTCAGGGACCGCCGTAAAAATACCCGAGTGTAACACATAGAAGGGTGTACCACAGTCTAACATGAAAATAGTCTCCACAAAACATAACAGGATGGGTGAAGAACTTCTTGCCTGGCTGGATGCAACAATGTTGGGTGAAAGCCTTAAATTATGTTGTTAAAGCAGTTCAAAGAATGGATCAGTTTTACCCCTAGCCTCAACTTAACTAAGTGAAGATCTTCCTAGCCAGATTGAACTCGAAAATGGATATTTTTGGAAATAAGGAAAATACAGAGTTGCCAGACACCAGTAGGGTAAGCTCGAGTCTTATCAATCCGTATTCCCTAGCGGAGTCACCAAAAAATGTTGGTTGGATATTTCTTCACACCAAAATAAGAGGTTCAACCACAGTACATGTGATTAAATCCCTCCTCAAAGTCAGGTGAGGCTTCCTATTTATTACTAATCTAAAACAAAGCATAAATAATATGTACAATATGCACACTAATCTAACCATTAGGGTTGGGATAGAATCCCAAAATCCATATCCATAATAGGTGAAGATATTACTCTCTCAAAATGAAATGGGTTCGAAAGGAAATTACTACTATGGAAGAAACACAATAGAAAGGAAATGAGAGGAATGTATTTTCTTTCGAGTAAACACAGAGCACGAGATAATCATATGAGCTTTAGATAACAAATATAATGTAATGTTTGAAACAATTAAAATAATTGAGAATGCTAAACAAAGAATAGCTTAAGATCCTTAACATGAGAACAATATATTAAGAGAGATGAATCTCACAACACAAAGTTTGCAAAAATAGCATCGGTTTCTATTCCTCAAATGATTAAAAGAAAACAAAAAGTCTTTCTTCTTCATAATAGTTCTCAATATTTAAAAAATATCAACCCTTTGGAATGCATAAACATCCCTTATTTAAAATAAAATGAGTTGAGAGAAAATAGGATAAATCCTAGAAAATAGCCTTTATAATGAGATTCCTACTTTGTTTAACTCTCGCGCAGGAGACCAATTCAAAATTTGCTTCCTATGTGACGAAAAAAAAAATACATGTCAATTTAAGGATTGAAATGACATGCAACATTGTGCCTATTCTGTTTCATCATCTTTGTCTTCCTCCAACAAAGCCTGCTTGTCCCGAAATTCTTGGAACTTTCGGATTATACCCTACATCTCAATTTCATTAAGCATGGTGGAATGATCACTTAGAACTTCACATGTTTCCTGAGTATTGCTAGCATTGCTAGGAATCGTTTTCAGTCTCTTGTTGAGTTTCCTCAAGGTTTCCAAAGAATGTTCAATTTTCACAAACGTGTCAATGATTTCCAGGCTGAATCCATAAGTTGGTTCATGCTGAATTGATTCTTGGATCTTTTTGTAAATTTCATCAACATGTAGGATACCCAAACTTTAATCACACCACCTTAGCACAGATCTTGACTAGCTCTTCTTCTAATTCATTCATGCCATCAACCAATTGATCTCTTGATTCCCTCAATTTGCTACAAGATTCATCGAGAGTATTTATTGTGAATCTAATGGCTTTAGTTAGTTGAAAGTTCTTATCCCCATGTGGAACGATGCCTTCTTCGACTAGGATGTGAAATGGAACTTGTTTTCAGCATTTGGAGAGCTTCAAAAGTTAACTCTAGGTTTCCAATCTCTGATGACAATTCATCATCCATTTTCTCTCCATCCTTCTTTATATCCTCTAAGGATTTGTAAAATTCCACAATGTCCTCAATGACTTCTTTTCCTTGCAAGAGCAGCCTTTGGATCCATTCATCGACCATTCTCCCCTTCTCATTAATCTTTTCGATCATCGGTACCGATGAGAAATTGAACCCGATAGGAGTAGAGGATGATGGTGTTGACTCAGGATGCTTTGTTTACTTGAGTAGCACTTCTATTAGCTGTTGTACTTTCTCTTTTAACTCATCTCTATTTTCCTCAGTCTCCTTTAGCTTTTATCACAACACATTCATCGCATCTAGTGCATCCTATTGTGCTCCCTCTGTTGTTACTTTCCCAAGAGCCACCCTTCTGATTTGATAATCTGTGATAATTATATCATCCTTAGTTCTATTAGCCGCGGGAGTAGTAATTTTTGCAAATTTATGCCCTAAGGCATCCACTGAAATCCTTGAAACTATTTTGGGTTTCTTGGTAGACTTCATAGGAGTGACATTGAGGGAACTAAAATCAAATGTTAGTAATGCGACTACCACCTTCCTCTTCCTCAGAGTATGATCTACTAACCATTGAGGTGTATTGGAAGAAGTTTCTCCCATTATAGGTGTTATGGTCACATCTTAAGGTGGAGGAAGGTTAGCTTGTGGAGTGGTGACCACTGCCAGTGTAGCGTCCATGGTAATGGATTCATGGAATGAAGGTGCAAAGAAGGGGGCATGTCCATGGTTAACTGGGGTCCAGTGGGGAGAGGTGAGAGGCCAGAGACAATACTAGCCATGGCTAAGGAACTTGGTGAAGAATTATGAGGCAAGGAAGACTGAATGGGAGGAGGCAAGGATTCAAAAATTAGAGCTTGAGAGGTAAGAGGAAGAATTACCTCTGATGAAATTCTGACCAAAAGAGGAATGGATGGTTAAAAAATATCTTCTCTTGAAGGAGGATTCCCTTGTTCTGGTTGTGGAGGCGAATCAGCAACCTCAACTGTTTGTGGGAGGGTGGCCACTGGTGTAGTTACTTGATCTTCTCCCTTTCTTACAAACTTAACCTTCATTGGCCTCTTGGAAGGGTTCTTATCATTTTCCTTTTTTCCCTTGGAGGGTCCCACTTCAAAAGTATATCGCTTTACAAAACTCCCTTCTTTATAACTCATTCCCCAAGAAAT
The DNA here is from genome assembly GCA_019776745.2 of Taxus chinensis. NCBI lineage: Eukaryota > Viridiplantae > Streptophyta > Pinopsida > Cupressales > Taxaceae > Taxus > Taxus chinensis. The sequence continues at coordinate 507,073,479 of CM034156.1, read as the reverse complement.
GGGCCACGCCTTAGTACGGGTGAGAATTTGAGTAGCTCTTCCCATGATAGAAGCTTTCTCAACAATGGACTAATCAATGGCAGAGAATACATATTGGTCTTCGTTCAACCCATCATACGAAGCGTCAAGGACACTCTCATTGTCCTTAGTGCCTTTTGGGATGTCTTATAAATCCATCATCTAGATTTCTTCAATTGTCAACTTGCAATTGTCCTTTCTTTGGATGACAACCTCACCTCGAAGATCAACCCAAATATCTTCTATGTTTAGAACATGTAGATATAAATTCCCATATGATTTAAGGACTCCTTGAAAATCAAATCCATCTCTGTGCTACATGTGCTTCTTCAACTTGTCCTGAAACTCATGCACCACGTTCCTAGCTTTAACCACCTTCGAGCACATGTACCTTCCATTGGAAATAGGGAACGATACGACAGCCTTGTGTTTTCTTTGTTGGAATTTGTGGAAATCCAACTAATTGTCTTACCAAATCCATTAGGATTAGCTTGTCACCTGGGAATCTGGGCAATCGAAAAGGATCGCCTGGGTACATGACCACTCAAATGTATGTGAACTTCTTGAACTAGAAGAATATATAACCCCATTTTGATACTTCGGCCCATGCCTCGACAAAGACTCTTATTTTCCTTTGCTTAGGGGTCATCCTGCAAATATTTACATAAAAGAAAGAATCATTCACTCTTCTGAATTGATGCTCAGAACCCTTCATTTTCAACTGAGGGAAGTACCGATATATGTGTTTTATTACCCTAATCTCCTTTTTTATCCAACCCTAGATAATTTCTCATGCGGCTGCTACACATAGGTGACATATGAAGACATATAGAATTTTCCAGTAGTCAAGACTATCTTCATCCAGGAGTAAAACTCTTCACTTGTAATACTGCTCAAATAAATCCCTTGTTCGTTCTTCTTCATAATGACCATGAATTGATACATCCATCCTTGGAAGTCTCTTAACTCAGGGAGTCCAAATACTCGACTCAGCAAGGTGATGATGTCATTGATTTCAAAGATGAAATCACTCTGGGGGACAAACTTGGGAAATATTGAGACAACTGGCTTGGCCTTGATCAAAAACTTTTTATTCACATGCCTGATGCATTCTTTTTTATCTTTTTCCCAAAAAAAATTTGCTGACTTAAGATCTACATCGACATATTCGTGAAACTTGGGTAATCTTAATAGGTCATCAAAGTAACCTCTGTCCAACTTCACTATGACTTCTCCCGCTTGATTTTTCACTGAGTGAGAATCTGAGTCATAATTAGAAACACATGCCAAAATTAATTCAGGAAAATTGAGAAGACATTGGGAATCCTGCTACGAGAGCGAGGCCACTATTTGTTATTAACTTCATCCAAGGACTCTGAGAAGAATCCTTAGTTCTGTTCCAAAATTCCTCCATGTCTATGTTACAAAGCTCCATGTCTCAAATGTCATAATTGTAATCTATGTAGGAAGGAGATTCCATTTTATGGTATTTATACTTCATCTTTCTTGACCTGTCTGACTTATCCTTAGATGATCTAGGATCCGGCATTATAATTCATGAAGAAAGAATGCCTAGATAACTCTTGTTTGACCAATCAGGCTTGGAAGCTTGCTGAGAAACCCCAAAGACCTGCCACACCAACCGGAATTTGAGACCTATCAGATAATTCGTGAAACCCAACACACTATAGAATATAATCAGAAACTAGGTTGTGTCAGACACTTCTTAAAACCCGACACAAAGGTAGAAATCAGGAGAAGTTGAGCACCCTGTGGAACCCAATACACTACGGAAACCAAACAGTGTCGAACAATCTGCAAAACCTGACACAAGCGGAATTCGGAGGATACTGAGCACTTTGCAAAACTTGATACATTGCAGAAAAAAAATAGTGTCAGACACCTTGTAAATCTTGAAACAAAGGTGTTAGGTTTCTGGGATGTCAGAACAGGTAAAATTTCCTCTAAGCTTGTAAGTTAGATTTTATAGATTTATTCTCAAAAAACACAAGAGTATATCCATGGAAGAAAATAATAAAACACCTAGGATGAATTTTTAAACAAGGGGTTTCATGGAAATTCAATCAGAAAATGAAGAAAACAACCCTAAACCCTAAACCCAGAGGCGAGAAAATTCAAAGAGGAAAAACACCAAGAGAACACTTCAAAAACAAACCCAAAGACCCCAAAATGATAAGAAGATAAAAATACCTTCAAGAAATTCAAAAAATGATCAAAGATGAATCATGAAATTGGTCAAGAATTTCAGTTAGGTTTGGAGGTCGAAGGAGCATGTATGAAAAAATCCACGCAGCAAAAATATGTCAGGTAGAAATGACATGTAAAATTAGACTTTTTATAAAACCCTAGTATTTATTACACCTCATCTGACATGTGTGCCAACTAACCAACAACTCAGCATTAATGCGATGTCATCATGCTTAGCACTTCTGAAAACTTGAAATAAAGGTTTTCTTAACAAATCAGGTTTTGGGAACCAACCGACATGAAGCATATAAAAGATGTGTTTGGGTGCTACCGATTTCCGAAAACCTGACACAAAGGATCATTTTGGGTTTCAGGTTTCAGGTTACAAGCAACATGTAACATGTTTTTTTGTAAGGTATGTTATAATGCTACCGGGTTCTAAAAGCCCGATACACTGGCATGTAATCAATTTTCCAGTTTCAGAAGACACTCGACATGAAGCATGTAAAAGACATGTTTGTATGCGATGGAAACCCAAAAATCCAAAAATATCCTTCAAAGGGAATTTTTAGGAGGTTTGGTCAACAAAATTTCTAGGGTTATCTCAATTTTGGCTAGAATCACTAAAAATGAGATAACAGGATTCAAAAAAATGAGTCTTTGTGATCTATGGAAAGAAAATTGCAGCTTTTGTTGTTTTTTTATATTATGAGAAATGGTTGTGTTGGTACCTATATTTAATTTCCTTCACAACTTGAGAGATATCATGGATTTTACAAGACACTCAGAGGCAGATAAATAGTTTATATGTCATTTTGTAGCTCAGGAAGCAATTTATTTGACTCGTTAGCACTGAGGATTTGAAGAAGTGGGTAGCACCTTGGAAGCAGTTGATCTAATCCTCACTATTTTAGGTTGTCCTTATCAACCAAGGTAAAAGAACCTATATTGTAACCTATCTTTTGTGAAGGAGGTGAAAATATCCTTGTACTATGCAAATTGTATGGAGATGGCCTTTAGAAAACATGATCAATTTCCCGTTATTCAAACTCAATAGAGCTGTCACTACTAAATGATGGAAATGCTTTCAAGACAAGGCTAAGGCTAATAAATACATGTTATGATCATAATTTTCTTTTTGCATTTTTGTAAATGGATTGTATTCTTTTGTTGACACACAATACAATGCAGGGGTATTATAGGTAGGATGAGTTAATTTGAAATGAATTTTTGGGTGGGATATATTTAGACAAGACTAAATAGAATTTGTGAACTTCTTTCAGGACCTTCATAAAAATTGAAAGACTCAGACAAGATAAATGCTCCAAAGAGGGTAAGGTGTTCCTTCAACCAGGATATGTGCATCAAATGGAAGCCTAGATCTACACTCTTCCAAACAATCTATGATGATTTATCACAAAAAGTTTGAGTTAAATGAATCAACACAACATTTAGAAATTTCTATTCTATCAGACATAAGGTACCCCCAAAGGTTTACAATCAAATATATATCAAGGAAAACAGAGTGAATTTAAATTTATTTATCTCTTAATCAGATGAAAGCTCTTATAATTATGGAAATTTAAATGCCACTATGTTGTTACCAGAATTAGATTTGGATGATCAAAAGGAAATTCCAAACGCCAGATTGTAACAAGAGTAAGAAACACAAATTAAAAACATTCTGAAACATAAGTAAATACAAATTTTACCAAGAGACAGCAAAAAATAATCCAGAATTACCAAATTTATCAACAGGGGAATGTTATAAGAACAATTGTAGAGATTTTTTGTAGCTATACATCTCCAACCAACCTAACATGATACAAATTTGATGCAAAAAGGACTTAAAATGGTTCTCAGGTGGTTTCTCAGAGAATGGGATTCTTCCAATATTTTCCCATGAAAATTCTAAGTTTCTCCAACCATTTGCATGAAAAATTCAAGCAATATATAACTTCTACTCACTCACTCACTCACTTTTCCCCTCAGATATTCCCTCCAAAAGTGGAATATTCAAATCATCTTTGCTTTGCAATATTACTAGAAAATGACATTTAACAAACTCGTAAAATTTTTCCAGTTGTTCTTTTAAAAGGTTAATCATTACAAAACTTTCATCATTCTTCAAAGTGGAAGTATGTTTTTCATTCCCCGTGCATGTAGACCCATTTCATTTAATTATTTCATCTTTTCCTTTCCCAATTTTTTACTCTGCAACTTTGGATCTAGTAATTAACATTTTTCATGAATTAGAGTAAAAATTCATTTGAAATGTGCTTTGGATTCACAAATTGAGCCCCCAAATTGATTAATTCAAACCCTGCAGGCCAAAACAAAATGAATTGGCAAAAAATTCGATGAATATTGATGCAAAAAACACATCTCCAAACTTCCTGGAGCTCAAATGGTGGCCAAACTATTTAAATGCATAGCTACCATCGATCTGTTCTTATCTTTAAATCTAATCCCTCCACATGGCAGATCTAGGAAAAATGGGCCTCGGGGACACTTTTGACCTTTTTACAACTTTTTAAAAATTCAAAAAATTTCTTGATTTCCTCCGCCACTCTGCCTTTACCATTTGGGTTTGAAACATGGTGCAATATAACTAGATATGGAGTTGCAGCTAAATTTTACACATTTTGCATCTTTTTAGATGAAGGAAGATTCTTCAATTTTCCTCCGTAGCTCCGCCCTCCCACAAGACACGTGTCCTCATATGATTGGCTGAGGGGCAGTGCTTCTCATTTCATATTTTAATCATATTTCACAAAGGAAAATTTTTAACATTTCCTTCGCCAGCCCGCACCTCTGCCATTGACTTCTCAAATGAATTTTGACATTTTAGCCTCAGGCTTGGGGGTTAGTTTGATACTTTGAGTCACTTGAATACAAGAGGAAAAATTTCCAAGTTTCCCTCGATGGTCTGCCTCCCCACCTCTTTGAATTTTCAAACTACTACGTGTCACCATGACACGCCTTGAGGTGGTCCCAAAAATTGGATACCTTAAACAAGAGTGGGCTCCCCACGTGTCCTGTTCCAGTGAGATTTGTCTTAATGCTTGAAGCTCAGTGGAAGGCATCATGTGTCATACTTTGAGGTAGTCTCCTTTTGGCCATTGAAAAGTCTAAGTAAACTACAAAACAAGCGGAGGCCTTCATGTGTCATCCTAGTGCTTCTTTAGATGGTGCCCAAAGTGGAGACCCTGAATGAGAGTGAGCTCACCACATGTCTTGTTCCACCAAACTACTCCAACTACATAAAAAAATTGTCCAAGTATAGGCCAAGCAGTCGAAGCCTCCACGTGTCCTCCCAACGCTGCTTCAAAGTCAAACAAAAAATTTGATTCTCAAATGAGCATCGTTCAGCCACATGTACATATTTATGAGTTGAGGCCTTTTGTAGAATTTTTGAAGTATTTAGCTAAGCCACATCTAGCCAAAAGGTTCCACATCCCCTGTAGATGCAAGAATGCAAGTCTGACTAGGAGAAAATGCCCATCAAACCGTAAAATATAGAATCACAAGCATTTGAGCCTGAAAATGATTTTTTCTTTAATGACAGAGAGTTTAGATTTTTTTAAGGCTCAAACACGATCCTTAGGGACACATTAACTCATCCTTCTTCAAGTATTTAAAGGTAGAAACATCAAGAACACAAATTCTTACTGTGGCAATAGAGGGAATGGGAAAATGCAAATTTTTGAAAAGACAGAGCCTGGGGAACCCAAAATATAGACCTTTTCTAGAGGAACAAAGAAACTAGGAGACAAATATGAACCCATACACGATCTTTGTCCCAGGGGAAAACTAAAAATGGCAACAAAGACCAGCCAAGCACAATCATGGGGAAGGATAAAATGACAAAGGCCATAAATCGATAAATTTCCAAGGGCACAAATGAGGTGAGAAAATTTTGAGCACGAACATAGGCTCCGACTTGGGGATGGGCCCTCCCAATGAGTGCCATAAGAAAAAAAGCAAACCAAGTGCAAAAATATCTATTTGGAAAACAAAGTCACGAGCCAAAACATCCAAAAAACCAACTGATAAACCAACAAAAAGGGCTACCACACATAAAGGAAAACCAAAAACTTACCAAAACAACAACAAAAAAAGTAGAAACAAAAACTATACACTATACAAGTGATATGCAAACTTAAGTTTTGGGGATCAATCCAAGAAATGATTCAAATGTTAGCCATTTACAAAAAGCTCAAGCAAATTCCCATCTAGGTCCTTGAGGAAAAAAGTATTTTCACCAATTCTTATGTCAATTGAATATGGGACCATCCACAAAGCATCAAATTTACCATGATTTCCCTTATCTTTATGCCTACTATCCCACAACAGCACAAGATCTCCAATACTGAAATCTCTTGGGGTTACCTTCTTGTCAAACAACTTCTTCATTCTCTCTCTAAATTTGACATGCCTTTGATGGGATGCTCTTCTTTCTTCATCAAGTTCAAAAATATGATTAATCTTTGCTTCATATGAACTAATTTCTTGTTCTTCAAGTTGTTGAAAAAACCGAAATGAACACAACTACAGATGCAAGGGTAGGAGAGCTTGTGTTCCATATAATAATTCAAATGGGATTTTACCAGTAGATCTTTTGGCAGTGATCCTATCAGCTCAAACAACAAACTTTAGTTGTTCACCTGACTTCTTCTTGTTTAATTCCAAAGTAATTTTAATAATCTTCAACAAGTGTTTGTTGTTGGACTAAGCCTGTCCATTTCCTTATGGATTGTTGTTAGAAGCATATGTCAACTTTATTCCATATTATTTGCACATTGCCACTAAAGGTCAAGCTCTAAAACTCATGGCATTATCAGCAACAATCTTGAGTGGCACTCCAAATTTGCAGATGATATGATTCAATATGAAGTCCATTACAACTTGGTGCATTGCCTTCTAGTGGGAATTGCTTCCACCCATTTTGTGAAGAAATATGTAGCTACCAAAATCCATTTTTTTCTAGTGCTTGATGAATCAAATATTTCACCAATGAAGTCCAGCCCCCATTGTTTGAAAGGATCTTTAATTGATACAAGCTGCAAAGGAAGGGAGCCTAAAGCTTTCATTCTTTCAGAGAAACATTGACAAATATCACTTCTTCTAACCAACTGAGTTGCATCTTTAAAAAGAGTTGGCCACCAATAACCAACCCTCAAAATCTTGTGTGCAATAACGCTCCTGGAAAAATTTCCTCCAAAAAATCCCCCATGGGAATCAACAATTATTTTGGGAGCTTCATCTTCAGTCACACATCTCAAGAGGATTCCCTCAAGGTTCTTTCAAGCCAACCCAAAGTTTGTAATGATATATTTTTGAGAAGCCAGCTTGATAGCTCTTTTCTAATTTATATTCAAATTTCCAGGGCAGCATAGGTGTCTGAGATAATAGATTACATCCTCGTACCACTTAGATTTCAACAATTTTTCAAGAACATCTGCCCTCTCTTCTTCTACTTCATTTACTTCCACATTCTACAAATTACTTTCAGCCATGAGCTTGGAAAGATCCAAACCTCTTACGATCTTTGTGGTCTAGATGTCCATATCATACTCCTACAATTTGTTGACCCATCTACACCTTTTTCTTGAGATGTCCATCTCTGATAAGATGTCTTTCACCATTGTGTGAGGAACATAAGCAACAATTTTAGAACTCAAAATATAAGGCCTAAAAAATTTTGCTACTTTTACCAAGGAAAATGGTTGCTTCTCCATGATTGTGTATCTCAACTCAGCTGCTTGTAATGCATTACTAAAGAAGGCAACAAGTCTTTCAGGTCCATCATCATCCTTTTGCAACAAAACATATGTAATGGTGTTCTCAGAAGCAAAGGAGAAGATTTGGAAAGGTTTCTTGTAATTTGGGGCTGCTAGAACAAGAGCATTCTTCAATGATTCCTTGATTTCATCAAAATATTTAAGCGAAGCCTCTTCCCACTTGATATTCTGGTCCTTCTTCAACATACAAGTAATGGGGAGAGTCAACTCAGCAAAATTAGACACAAACCTTCTAATGAAATTGATTTGACCAAAGAAAGATTGGATTCCTTTCTTAGTTTTTGGAACCGGGATCTTGCTGATAGCTTCTATCCTTTGTGGATCAATCTTAATGCCTTCCTTAGACACAATATGACCAATTAGTTTTTCTCTTTTCACTCCAAAATGGAACTTCTTTGGATTGAGTGAAATGCCGTATGCTCTACATCTGATCATCATTCTTTCCAAATGCTACAAGTGGTTACTTCTCTTGCTAGAAAAAAACAGTAATGTCATATTGATAAACAATAATAAAATCATTGTTATAACCAAAAGAAGCAACATCCATGGCCCTTTAAAAAGTATCTCCAAAATTCATTAAACCAAAGGGCATCCTGAAAAAAACATATGTTCCCCATGGAGTAGTAAAGACAATTTTAATCCTCTCTTATTCTTTGACAACAACTTGGTTATAACCAGAGAAACCATCCAAAGTAGAAAGAGTTTCAAAACTAGTCACTAATTACAACATGTTTTCCATGTTTGGTAGAGGATAGTTGTCTTTCATTGATGCTCTATTTATATTTTTTAAATCCACACAAAGTTTTATATCTCCAATTTTCTTTCTGACCAGCACCAAGTTTGCAACCCAAGAAGAATACCTTGTGGGTTGAATTATTCCTCCATCTATCAATTTTTTCAATTCCTCTTGCATTTTGATAGAAAGGAGTGGGTTAATTTTCCTTTTCTTTTGTATGAATGGTTTGGAATATTTTTCAAGATGGATCTCATGTTGGAATAAGTCTTCTTTACATGCTTTCATCTTGGAAGAAGACCAAGCTAAATTGTCTTGATATTGTTTCAAAAATTGGAGGTAGGACTATTTTTCTTCCTTGTTTAAATCACTCCCTAACCAAATCTTCCTTGGTTTTTCCTTTGTTCCCAAGTCATGTTCTTCAATATCTTTAGAGACAAACATGTTTCTACGTATTACACAATCAACGTTGTTAAAATTTGATTCAAGAGCAACCATCCCTCTAGGGATTGTCTTAGTCTTCAATTGAATGATATCATTTCCAAAAAAGGTTTCTTTTCCATCAACATTACACACCAATGGTTCCAAATCAATATGCTGATCCAAAAACTCACCTTGGTTCTGCAAAAACCTTTGAACCTGAGCATCATCATCAAATACTTGCCAATGTTTGATGTTATCAGGGACTGCAGGCATAGTGAGTATTTCTACATCATATTTACAATATGGAGAAACGGTACAATTGTCAAATCTAAACTTTTGTCATGATGAAGAATGTTGAAGGAATCAAACATCTCAAGCAGATCCCAAACTACATGTTTTGTATTGTTTCATCTGGTGATTTTTTGTTGCATATAGTTTTCTAACTTGTTTGACAACCAACTAAGAATCTCCCTTTACAACAACATCTTTTATGCCATACTTCCAAGAAATCCTCATCCCTAACAGTAATGCCTCATACTCAACTATGTTATTGGTGCATTCAAAGTTAAGTTTGAAGGAGAAAAAATATTCCTCATTGCTTGGAGAGATTAAAACAACACCGGCACCATTTCCAAATTTGGAGCAAGCTCCATCAAGTAGCAAGGTCCATGGTGATCCTACCTCTTCAAGACACTTAGAATGATCCATCTTGTGCTCCTTACAATCAGCAAACCTAATAAAATTATCAACATCAACATTAGGAAATAATACTTTATAAGACGCATTGTTTGGATCCTCAATTAGATGCAACATCTTCTTCTCTCCATATAATTTTACAAGGCTAACTTCAATGGGAATGGTGGAAAAATTCATATTCATTTGGACACTCCCTCCAACACTTGCATCCCACTTTATTGACAATAACATACCCCATTCGGCAGGGAAATCAACAATTAAAACATCAAGTTTCAAATTCTTACCCGGATAGGCTGCAAGTTGCACCGCCAAACCTTTGACACATCCAACAATAGGCACTTCCCTAGAATCCATGGTAGTACACTTATTGTACAATGTTGTTACTTTTATATCTAAATCATTCATAACTGCCAAAGGTATTACATTACATGATGCCCCGGAGTCAAACATATAATTATGTAGCAGCCTATCCTTGATAATCAAAGTTGTGAAGAAAGGGTTAACACTAACCTAAGATTCAACAAAGGATGTTCCCAAGTATACCTCTGGTGATTAACCAAATTCTTCCAATGCTGATGTCTTTCCTACCTCTGCAATAACAAGTGGAGCCTCTACAACATTCACGTTTCTTTTCATGGCAGCCTTCTCCTCTTTCAATCCCAAATACTCAAGTGCTCTCTTCTTGTGCTCAGGAATTCTAAGCATCTCAACAATTGGAACACTAACCTTGATTTGGCTCAAAATTTGAGCAATGCCATAGGGAATGTATTTAGGAAAAAAAACAATAGAAGGAGGGATCGAAATTTCATTAGATTGCACAAAGTTTTTAACATTTTGAGCATGGGGTGAAGCATAAATTTTACTTGGGACAGTGGGGCTCTTAGCAGATGTTTCTTTTTTAGGAACTTCTTTTAGGATATTAGAAAGCAATGGGGTTTTATTCTTGTCCTGAATCCTAGATCCCTTGACAGCCTTAATTCTTGTGTTATACTCCTTCTCTTGGGAAACCAAAGTGTTCATAAGCTGCTGCCTATCTTCTTCCAAGGGTATACCTCCATCATACTTCTTGATCATCAATGCCCTCAAGTACTTAAAATCATTATTAGGCAGCTCAAAGGCTTGTACATTATTGATTTCTAAAACACGAGAAGGAGGAAGAAGATGTACCCTTTGGATGCAATCCCAAAATCTAGCAGCAGTCCATGAACTTATCACTTCAGTAGATGTTGCTCCTTGACAGGAGTGTGTAGGGTAGTCCATCGTATAAGCATCATCATTCGTATTATAATCATCAACTTCATCTTCAATTTTCTGATTTGTTTCACATGGCAGATTGGGTAAGAAACATATGTCACACTAGTCAATCTGATTTGCATCATCAACAACATCCACTCTAACATTTAACAGATCAGGCACAATCTTACTTTCTTTGGCCAGAGATTTTCTATTTCCAAATCCCATAGATCCTTTACCTTTGTCACCAAATCTCTACGCATTCCTATGGTGATTTCCAAATCTATCTTGTGCTTGTTGCCGAGGCTGAGCTTGTGAAGTTTGTCCAATTCCTTTTTCAACTCTTGCCAACTTGTAGGAAATCTCTTTGAAAACCCCTGCCAAAGTTTTCACCACTTCCTCCAAGTCTACACTCCTGTTTGCTTGAGGCTTGTCAGGGTTTACCAATTTAACTCCATCTCTCTTAGGAGGTTTCCCAATATCCTTGATATTGTTCTTAATTTGAAGTGCCATGGTGAAGGCTTGCTTTAAATAGCAAGGATTTTTGTCCCTCAAGTAATATACAACCTTCTTGTCAAATGAATTAGAATATTTTATCAAACATGATTCATCACATGGTCTTAAATATACCAAAAATCTCCTCAAAGTTTTATTGAACCTTGTGTTGAAGTCATGAAACGTTTCATTTGGGTTTTTCTTGATATTGTCAAAATCTGATAAGAGAAATTTGGGATCATTCTTGTCACCATATTACAGCCTGAATGCATTTTGTATTTCAGCCCATGAATTAATAGAATGATTTGGCAAGGCCTTGTACCAATCCCTAGCATCCTCCTCTAAAGTGTGGCCAAACAATTTAATGTACACATCCTTAAATTCAATTTCAAAATCCTCTATCATATTAATAAAGAGTTTCAAAGGCTGAGCACCTGTTATGGCATTATTCCCTTGGAACTTTGACAATCTACTTCTAACATCCTTAGGCACAACATTAGGATAACCAGCCATTCCCCTAACATTTATTGCACCAAAGGTATTGACCATAAATGGAGGCCTAGGTGGAGGATGAGCCATGTTGTCTAGTGGAGGTGATCTTTGGGGTGACACAAGTTGATGAGGAGTGCGAGGTCTTCGGGGCTCAAGAATGTGGTTCACAAGATTGGTATTCTCTAGGTGCTGATTTTATTGGAAATTTTTACTAGAATTGAAACACACAGGTGCAGATTGAAGAAGTAACTCACCAGGTACAGCATAAGGAGCTTCATTAGTTGGAGTAAACAAGTTTATGACAAGATTTCTTGAATCTGAATCACTGGAAGAAGAGTGATAATCCTCTATTAAAGGTTGATCTCTCTCACCAATGGATATTCCTTTGCTTGATATCTGACCTTCAACAACCTTCCAAACTTTTCTCTCCTATTAAACTATCTTTCCAAATTCCTGAAATAATTTTCTACTTAGGTCCCTCCTGAAAAGAGATCTTCTTCCTTCTAGGTTTGTAGATTTATATGACACACTTCACTTAATGTATGATAAGGTACCAATATTTATCAAAACATAGCAGCCAGGAGTCTCCACTAACAACTTTCACCCTAGTTTGTGCAAATGAGCTATGAAGGTCTATCAAATGACTACAACTATTAGCACTATGCAAACTTTGAACAGATCTGATTTTCTTTCACTCAATTTATCAAATATTGTGTAAAGTTTGAAACAATAAATTGGAGACACTTGAACATATCAAACTTAGAATTCTACTCTCATTCCACAGTATAAATCTTGATCAGAAACTGATGCTCAACAAAGTAGTTGCACATAAAATACGTGAGAAGTATTACCAAGGATTTTGAAAAATTGAAATACTAAAAAATGTCCCTAGCAACGGCGTCAGAAGTGTGTTGGTACCCAGATTTAATATCCTTCACAACTTAAGTTGCATCATGGATTTTAAAAGACACTCAGAGGTAGATAAATAGTTTATATATCATTTTGTAGCCAAGGAAGCAATTTATTTGACTCGTTAGCACTCAGGCTTTGAAGAAGTGGGTAGCACATTGGAATGATTTGATCTAATCCTCACTATTTTAGGTTGTTCCTATCAACCAAGGTAAGGGAACCTATATTGTAACCTCTGATTTGTGAAGGAGGTGAAAATATCCTTGTATTGTGCAGATTGTATGGAGATGACCTTGAGAAAACATGATCAATTTCCCGTTATTCAAACTCAATAGAGTTATCACTACTAAATGAAGGAAATTCTTTCAACACAAGGCTAAGGATACTAAAGACATGGTATAATACTGATTTTCTTTGTGCATTTTTGTAAATGGATTGTATTCTTTTATCGACACACAATACAATGCAGGGGTATTATAGGTAGGATGAGTTAATTTGAAATGAATTTTGGGGTGGGAGATATTCATACAAGACTAACCAGAATTTTCCAACTTCTTTGAGGACCTTTGCAAAACTTGAAAGACTTAGACAACAGAAATGCTCCAAAGAGGTTAAGGTGTTCCATCAACCATAATATGTGCATCAAATGGAAGCCCAGATTTGTACTCTTCCACACAATCTCTGATGATTGATCACAAAAGCTTGAGTTAAACGAATCATAAAAGCATTTAGAAATTTCTATTCTATTAGACCTAAGGTAGCCCCAAAGGTTTACAATAAAATATATATCAACGAAAGAAGAGTGAGTTTATATTTGTTTATCCCTTAATCAGATGAAATATATTCTAATTATGGAAATGCAAATGCCACTACGTTATTACCAGAATTAGATCTACATGATCAAAATGAAATTCCAAACACCAAATTGTAATAGGAGCAAGAAACACAAATTAAAAACATTCTAAAAAATAAGTAAATGTAAATTTTACTAAAAGACAAAAAAAAATCCAGAATGACACAATTTATCGGTAGGGGAATGTTATAAGAACAATTGCATAGCTTTTTTATGGCTATACATCTGCAACCAACTTAACATAATACAAATTTGATGCAAAAAAAAATTAAAATGGTTCTCAAGTGGTTTCTCAAAGAATGAGATTCTTCCTATATTTTCCTATGAAAATTCTAAGTTTCTCTGACCATTTGCATGAAAAATTCATGCAATATATAACTTCTACTCACTCACTCACTTTGCCCCTCAAATATTCCCTCCAAAAGTGGAATATTCGAAGCATCTTTACTTTACAATATTTCTAGAAAATGACATTTAACAAACTCGCAAAAGGTTTCCAGTTGTTCTTTCAAAAGGTGAATCATTACAAAAATTTCATCATTCTTCAAAGTGGAAGCACGTTTTTCATTCCCCGCACATGTAGACCCCTTTGATTTCATTATTTCATTTTTTCCTTTCCTAATTTTTTACTCTGCAACTTTAGATCTGGTAATTCACGTTTTTCACTAATTAGAGTAAAAATACATTTGAAATGTGCTTTGGATTCACAAATTGAGTCCCCAAATTAATTAATTCAGACCCTGCAGGCCAAAACAACATGAATTGGCAAAAAATTCTATGAACATTGATGTGGAAAACCCATCTCCAAACTTCCTGGAGCTCAAATGGCGGCCAAATTATTGAAATGAAAAGCTACCGTCGATATTTTCTTATCTTTAAATTTGAGCCCTCCATGTGGCAGGTCTGGGAAAAAAGGGCCTTAGGGACACTTTTGACCTTTTACCACTTTTTGAAAATTTGCAAAATTTCTTGATTTCCTCCGCTACTCCGCCTTTGCGATTTGGGTCTGCCATGTGGTGCAATATGAATGGATATGAAGTCGCGGCTCAATTTTACACATTTTTGCATCTTTAGACAAAGGAAAAATTTTCAATTTTCCTTCGCGGCTGCACCCTCCTGCAAGACATGTGTCCTCATATGATTGGTTGAAGGGCAGTGCTTCTCATTTCATATTTTAATCATATTTCGTGAAGGAAAATTTTTAACATTTCCTTCGCCATCCCGTACCTCTTCCATTTACTTCTTGAATGAATTTTGAATTTTTGCCCTCGGGCTTGCAGGTTAGTTTGATACTTTGAGTCATTTAAATACAAGAGGCCAAATTTCCAAGCTCCCCCGATGGTCCACCTCCCTACCTCTTTAACTTTTCAAACTACCATGTGTCACCACGGCGCACCTTAAGGCGGTCCCAAAAATTTGATACCTTGAACGAGCGCAGGCTCACCATGTGTCCTATTCCATCAAGATTTGTTTAAATGATTAAAGCTCAGTCAAAGGCACCACATGTCATACTCTAAGGTAGTATCCTTTTGGCCATTGAAAATTCTAAGTAAAATGTAAAGCAAGTGAAGGCCTCCATGTGTCATTCTAGCACTTCTTTAAGATGGTGCGTAAAGTGGAGACCCTGAATGATCACGATCTCGCCATGTGTCTTGTTCTACCAAGCTATTCCAACTACATAAAAAAATTTTCCAAGTCTGGGCTAAGGAGCGGAAGCCTTAATGTGTCCTCGCAGCGCTAATTCAAAGTCAAACCAAAAATTTGATTCTCAAATGAGTGTCATTCACGCACGTGGACATATTTATGAGTTGAGGCCTTTTATGGAATTTTTAAAGTATTTAGTTGAGCCATGTCCAACCAAAATGTGCCACATCCCTTGTAGATGCAATGATGCAAGTTTGACTAGGAGAAAACACCCGTCAAACCCTAAAATACATAAACACGAGCATTTGAGCATGAAAATGAATTTTTTTTCAATGACAAAGAGTTTAGATTGTTGCAAGGCTCATACATGATCCTTAGGGACACATCAACTCATCCTTCTTCAAGTATTTCTAGGAAGAAATGTAAAGAACACAAATTCCAACTGAGGCAATAGAGGGAACAAGAAGACATATTTTTTAAAGGACAGAGCCTGGGAAACTAGGAGACAAATATGGACCCATACACGATCTTTAACCTAGGGGTAGACTAAAAATGACCACAAAGACCAACCAAGCACAATCATGGGGAAGGATAAAATGACAAAGGCCATAAATCAATCAATTTCCAAGGGCACAAATGGGATGAGATGATTTTGAGCACTAATAGGTTGCTTGTGTATGTCTTTTGTGGAAGCCCTTATTATTTCCATGGTTGTGAAATCACTTCATTGCTACATTTTTAGAGCTCGGGGGTTAATGAAGGTGGATGACTTCACCACTTCATTGAGATTTGGTTGGGAGGATAGAATTGCGTAGCTCTCTGTCCTTTTTGGTGTGCAAAAGGTGTGATGGATAAGTTACAACTTGGAGGAGTTGCAAGTTTCCCTTAAAGAAATTTGACATGTTGTCTTCACCATTTTAGGTGGAGGGATTGTATCATTGGTATTTTAGTTACTTGTATTATTTTAACAACCCTTTTACAACCGATGTAATTGGAGGCAAAAATCTAAGAACTGTAATGTTTTGATTATTGTAAAGTTGTCCTTATTTGAAGCAAATTTGAAAGGGACTGTACTATCTCAAGATTGGATAAAATATGTTTGTACTTAATGCCTAGTTAAAATGGACTATAATTATTTGAGTTATTGTGAAAGTATTCAATACTTGTAGTATGAAAAATGAATAAAAGGTTATAGTTGTGAATATGAAAAATCTGTATTTTTAGCAAGGGATTTTACTCCAGCTTTATTTTCTTACAAGTTTCATGAAAATGTTTCCTTTACTTCCTGCATTATTCTCAACAAAAGAAAGTAATATATGTCTTTAATGTATATTGTACTCTGAAATAAATCTGCAAGTTTGTATGAAAGTGTAAATAGGAATCTATTACTATGATTTTTATTTCTATAAAATGAAGCTCCTTGTATACTTAATTGAAAATCCATTATAGATATATTTAATTGTAAACTTTTATTTCACTTTGTATCAAACCTGTAGGCAAATGCATGTGTATATACATATCAGTATATATATGGTAAGATATATATATGGTAAGATATATATCCTTATATGTATATACACTATTTTATTAATTAAATATCGGATCCTCAGTGACTGACACCAACTAGAGTAACCGACGTCGACATGCTTAGCCTAACTGACACTGGTTAGCCGACCGCTGTCTGTCACCCTGTCAACTGTGAACTTTTAAATATAGGCTTGAATTGACCAAGAAATGCCATTTTGAATCTTAAACTCAGAAAAATGTAATAATAGATTAAAATACATCCATGAGCAAGTATATGTATGGATATACACACACATTTATGTATACATCCATTTATATACCTTTGTATACAAGTTCAATATCTTTTAACATAAGAGAAAAAGTATACCCATCTGATCTGAGCCATCACAGATCTTTTCAGAAAAATATAAATGCCCCAATGAAATTTGGTTGTATCTATGCAACAAAATAAATTATACAAGGGAGGATAAACACCCTGAACAAGAGAATCTGGTAGTAGAAAATAATAACTTGCAAGAATCAATCATTTAAACCCTACTGAACCAAGATAAATCTTAAAACAATGAAAATGGGGAAGATAAATCCTCCCATTGCAGACTCTGTGATATCCTCTTCAACATAGTTTCTCATCTCAATCCCTTACTTCCATTGTTTCCTCCTTGTAGCTTGACCTGTGCAAATGGAGGCAATTAGGGTAGAAAATGAAAGATATAGGATTGCATAAGGAAAATTAGGGTAGTAAGAATGACCTAAGATCTAAGGAAGAGGATTGAATCAATGCTACAGATGTGATTCAATCCTCCTCCCTTCATAAGGGGTGAATAGTTTTAATAAACTTTATAATGTTTGGGATAATATTTTAATGGAGCCCATAAGAGATGTTGACGGGTGTGGGCATTTTAGTATTTTTTGATTTATTTAATTAAAAGGATTTAATTTCTAGTTGCGCTTGTGTAAGTATGTTTAAATGGGGATTTGATCAATTAAAGGAATTTAACTTAAAGTTGTGAATGCTTATTGTTGGATGGAAATTAATTTTTTTAAGGAGGTATGTGGTTATTAAAAGGTGTTTGGAATTTAATTAAAAGTGATAGGTGGAAATTAATATTTAATATGGGAAAAACATTAATGTGTTACAAATTTATATACAATAGCTTAGAAAATATATTTTAGACATGATTAAATCTATATCATTACTAACCTTTGTGGATAATTTAAACACTATTAAAATAAGGATAAATTAATTAATCAAATGAATATTGTTAAGGATGGATTAACCAATTTGATAAATGTAATTAAATTAAGGAAAGATGTGTTGTATGATTAAACGGGCTTTAAATTATCTAGGATTAATTTCATCAAAATTTAATTAATGCATTTAATATTTAAAAAAAAATTATTGTCGTATTTTCCTATTTTTTAGTTGGTGTTTTGGAGTGGCATTTTTTTGGGCATCACACTTTGGTATCAGAGTCGTCGGTTCATCACTTGGACCCTTGGAAAACATTAAAACATGACTGAAAAACTTGTTCAATTCGAAACCTAGAACACTTGAAATTATTTGAAAATTTGAAACCTTGAAAACTTATTAACTGAAACATACCTAGAATAATGGAATAACTACTGTCTTCGTTTGTGCAGGAGGCACGAACAAGATGAGCATTTATTTCACATAGATTTAGATGTACCACCCCTAGAGCAGCCAATAGACACTATACTACCATAGATCCTATAGATCTTACATGAGGTCAATGTCGTGATATGAGGTGGATCAGTAGGGGGAGGACCTAGTCAACATGATAGGGAGCTGTCATAGGAGGCTCATGGCACTCCACACCATAGTGGAGAGGATAGGGTAGAGAGATATCATGTGGATCTAAACAGACAGGAATCAATGCAAAGAGATAGGGCCACGAGACACATAGAGAGTTCAAGGAGTCCTAGACAAAGGGACGACCACTAGGAGAGACCCAGAGGTAGGCAGAAAACAACCACCGCTAATCATATTCGAGAGATCCTAAAACTTCATCCACCCCACTATGCTGGTGATAAAGGAGGATTTCAAGCAGAGGCATGGTTGGTTATCTTGGGTGGATTCCTCAAGCTATATCCGTGTTCTAGTAACACGAAGGCTTGTGTTACTATCCATTTGTTGAGTGATGGGGTAGGTTTTTGGTGGAGCTCTGAGGAGAAGAAGCTCCTCCTAGATTCATAGTCGATGGCATGGGAGATCTTTAATGAAAGATTCCATAGAAGGTACATCTCCAGGAGGTTCATCCAACAGTGGATCAATGAGTTCCATGATCTTCGATAGGCTAGCATGACAGTTGCAAAGTATGAGAGTAGGTTCCTGGACCTACTTCAGTATGTGGATTACATACAGGATGAGCAGGTTAGGATTCATAAGTTCATCAAGGGCCTGAACTAAGAATTAGAAGGGGTAGTGCGTATGCATTTTCCATAGAATTTAGATAAAGGCCATTGAGAAGTCCTACATTGTAGATGAGACCATGGGAAAGACGTAGCATGATCACAAGACAAGGTGAAGAATCACATCTAACAGTTACAGGACAGTTGATCGAATGGGGCCAACCCCTACCCCTCGTGGACGGGCATGCATTTGCACACTGTCTTCCTTTGAACCGCAACCACAAAAACAACAACAGTAGACTCACCCACCTTTCAAGCCTCCATAGAGATATGATTCTAAGAGAGGATGTAATAAGGTTCCTCCAGTTAGGGGACCCACTCAGGACACAAGGGATCACCTAGAGGCCAGTTAGCTAGAGCTTGTCCAGAACACCCACAAAATTTTGTAGCAGGATCTTCACATTCTACAACACAAACACCCAAATTAGCAAGATGAGAGTCGCTACTCTTTTGAGAGGACCACGTAGTATTTATGGTTTGGCTGTGGTACACCAAGGAATCATTCTAGAGATATTTCCTGCCCAACTCCTTATAACAAGGGTAAGGGTTCCATTTCAGAGCTGAACAGTGGGTGACAAGGTTAGGAGCCATATGATTTATGTAGTGGTTGAGAACCATCTAGCATAGAGCATAAGGGCACAATGATTGAGACTAGAGTTAACATCGATGGTATTTCTACCTCTATCTTGTTTGATTCAGGCTATTCTGACTTCTTTATTTCTCCATATTTAATAGAGTGATGCAAGTTGGTAGCAGCTAGGTGGGGTTCGCATTTGGGACACTGAGATGGATTATGGAGCCAAGCTATCAGTGGACTCATTGGTTGAAAGTAGTGTGTAGTTGACATAAGACCCTTCACCACGACCTTGGAATATTCATATCCTTCCATTGGATTCGTATAGATTCCTTTTGGGTATGGATTGGTTATTTGCATATAGATCTAGAGTGCATTATGACAGTAAGATTATATCTTATGCTGATGAATTAGGTGTTGAGTTCAGTGATATTTGGGAGTTAGGAGGACCTACTTCTATTCTGCACCATATCCACTATACAGCCTAAGAGGTGTGCGCATCAGGGATGTCAATATTTTTGTTATTATAGTTAGCGACAGATCAGAGGATAATTCAAGTGGGCCTTCACTGGATGATGACCACATCTTGAGAGATTTTGCTCGATTTCTTTTCCTCAGTGCATTTTCTAGGCCTATCTTCTCCACATGAGATAGAATTTAATATATATTTGGTTCTTTGAGCAAAGGCCTATATCATGTGAGTTGTATAGGATGACAACCCTTGAGCTCTGTGAGATCAAGCTTTAGCTGGAGGGCCTTCTTGAGAAGGGCCTCATCCATCCTAGTGTATCCCCTTGGGGTGCACTGGTGATTTTTGTGAAGAAAAAGGACAAATACTTGTGATTGTGTATCGATTACAAACAACTAAAAAAAGTAATGATCAAGAATCGTTACCCCCTTCCACACATTGATGATATATTTGATCGTATGGAGGGGCTACAATGTTTTCCAAGATAGATCTCAAGTCGGGGTATCATTATTTGAGAATTACGGAGGAAAATATTCATAGGATAATGTTTCACACTAGATATGGCCATTATATTGAGTTTATAGTTGTGTCATTCAGTTTTACAAATGCCCTTGCGGTGTTCATGATCTTGATGAATAGGTAGTGTTCAGGACTTTTATAGACTTCTTTGTTCTCATATTCCTACATGAAATATTTATTTTATTATGCACACATGAGGAACATGAGGAGAACCTTCATCCAAGTTCTGCAGTGTCTTCGAGAGAAATAACTTTATGGGAAATTAGAGAAGTGTGCATTCTTTCATTTAGAGGTTCAGTACTTAGGTCACATTATTTCTAGGAAAGGTATCATAGTCAATCCTTCCAAGTTTCTAGCTATCATGGATTGGCCAATGCTAACCATTGTGATCAAGGTAAGTAACTTCATGGGAATACCAGGGTACTACAGGAGATTTGTGTAGGACTTTTTGTGCATTTCTCATCCCGTTACATCCCTTCAGTGGAAAGGGGAGAAGATTGTTCAGACAAATAGATGTGAGCAGGCCTTCATGAATTTAGAGTAATGTCTTACTACATCGCGTATCCTAGTAGTATTAGATCCATAAAGGGATTTCTTTGTATGTATAAATGCTTTATTAGCAGGGATATGAGGATATTTGATGTAGGAATACTGAGTTATTTCCTTTGAGTCTCGTAAACTCAAAGATTATGAGTCAACTACCTGACTCATGACATTGAGCCTGCATCAGTGGTCCATGCTTTGGTTTGGTGGTGTCATTTTCTTTTGGGCAGGAGGTTCACACTCAAGACACATCACATGATCCTAGGAAACCTCTTCACATAGCCAAATATCAATGCCCGTCAACGGATTTGGATGGAGATTTTATGTGAGTATGATATGGAGACTAAGCATGTGAAGGGGAAGGAGAATGTGGATGCAGACACTTTGAGTCGACTGAGTCACCTTGCCATGGCTACAACAATTAGTACAGATTTGAGGGCCAAGATCTTGTAGAAGCTTCTTCTGGACAAGTTCTATCTTATAGCTAGAGCTGAGATCGATTCACACAAACCTCTTATGGGGAAGTTTGAGGGGATATCTTTAGAGTTAGATGAACTTCTTTACCACAGGGGCCAGAATTATGTACCTAGAGATGGAGGATTGAGATAGGTAATCTTAGCAAAGGCTCATCGTGTAACTTATTCAACCCATCCAAGGGTGAAGAATATGCACACTTCATTAAGGAAACTTTTTCAATGGAGGGGTCTTCAGAGCGATATAACTTGGTT
Source organism: Taxus chinensis (assembly GCA_019776745.2). Classification (NCBI taxonomy): domain Eukaryota; kingdom Viridiplantae; phylum Streptophyta; class Pinopsida; order Cupressales; family Taxaceae; genus Taxus; species Taxus chinensis. Next base: position 507,051,181 of record CM034156.1, on the reverse strand, counting down.
TGCATCTTGGTGTTCGGAATGTCAGAGGGTGAAGGCCAAGCATAAACATCTAGTTGTCCTTCTTTATCCTCGTGTTATACCAGAGTGGAAATGGAACACCATTTCCATGGATTTCATTGTGGGGCTACCTATGTCGAGATACCACCACAACGCCATCATGGTCATGGTGGATAGATTGAAAATAATATCTCATTTTTCTTTAGTGAAGACCACTTATCCAGCTAGTGTAGTGGCACAAGTATATTTTTATGAGATAGTGTGATTTCATGGGATTCCACAGAAGATTATTTGTAACCTTGACCCTTTTTACACATCACATTTTTGGACCGCCATGTAGTTTGTTCAAAGGCCGAAGATTAACTTCAGTACACCTTATCACCTGGAGACATATGGTAAGTGTTATCTATTAAAAGTGCACCCTAGTTAAGACATGATAGCAGGGGTTCTAAGCTTGATTTAAATCTCTCACTTTCATGGATATAATGGAAACACATCAGGTCTATGGTTATACCTATTGTTGAGGTGAGTCTCCGATATCAAGGTTGGTTCATTTTTTATGTATCCTAAACTAATTTTTTGGGGTTTTGAGGGCAAAAAGATGACTGTAACTGAAATTTGAATGGGTGATACATAGAACTTGTTGAGGGATTTGATTGAGTATATGCACGGTAAGATTGTGAATGAATTCTGGATGCACAAACTAATGGTTTCTAGCAAAATACTAAGGAAAAACACTTTATGTATTGAGGGAATAAATCACAACAACATAATAAGATAAACATACACACTAATACTATGTAGAAATTACTAGATTTTCAGCAAGGTAAGATGATTAATCTGGGAATTAACATTCACAAGAATTAATAAAGAGATACACACCACTGTAAATAATTGGAAAGGCAGAAATAAGTTCTCATTCAAGGGGAAAAATTGGCAGAAAATTGCTTCAGCATTCCTATGTCAACAAATTCCTCATTTATGCTTTGTCAATGCACACAATATATAGTAAAATGTATTCACCCAACCCATCCTCAAAAAATGCTAAAATTTGTACTCGCCCATGCATGATAAATTTACCCCTTTATTATGAATAAATAAAGCAATAAAAATATACCTGCTGATTACAATGAGGCAATAATAGCCTTAGTTACAAAAATAAATTTTAGTCCAAATGCAGTTGATTGATCTGTTTTTAATAAACTTGGATGAATAATTTGGATATTAATAGCTCTTGTCTTGTTGTGAAAGTCTTCTCCAATGTGCATGCAATATTTTTCTTCTTCTGTTTGATGTGACATTTGATAACTTGATCCACCTTGTAATGACAATTTTAGGCACCTGTTTTAATACTTCCCCCTTTGATGCAAATGCAAAAATTAATCATTCTTGTGTGAGCAAAAACAATTCATTTGTCTTTGATACTTTGCAAAATATTCACCCTCAATGTATGGGGACCTACTTTTAGTCTTAATCTGCATGATAAGATAATATCATTATTTGTCTAAAAATAAGGTGCATTGAATGTGACACTTGTAAATGGTCTGGTTGATCTCTGATGTTGACTTCTATGTAAGAAAGATAATTCATGTTGATAATGACATCTCTATCTTTTTATGATTGCATGCATAATATTATTATCATGCAAACAAAATAATGTACTTGTCTTCAACTTAAAATATTTCCCTCCTCATGTGGGGACCACCATGATCATGATGCAAAAGCACCTCCCTTACATGAGTAATTGCCAATCATGCCTCCTACAATTTGAGGATATTAAGGTCATATGATTTTTTTAAGGAATATTGATTCCTTTAACCTGGCATATGCATGCATATTACTTCACATTTTGGTGTCATCATGGGTTGAAAAGGTGACCATTTGATTGACTTGGTTAGACTATAGTCAGTTATCTCATCTTGCGTAATAATCATGGCATGAGATATAATGTTGTCAGGCCCCCTTTTTGATCACCAATATATGTATAATGTTTTTTGGCCCCTTTGCTTAACCTAAACATGACAATATTGTTCGGCCTTTTTGATTGACCTTATAATATAAGGTAGCAGTTTACCTTTTAGATAATAATTGTGGTTGGCATTTTATCTTTTTTTTCTATAGTTTTGGACATTTAATAGGTCAATGCAAATGATTTTTTGGATAATTGGAATGACTCTTTCTAACGATGACTCACCCCTTAACATATGTGTCGGTGGCGATTGGACTAATTTGGGTTGAGTTACACTGTAACCCTAAATTTGCATTGATAATTTAAATTTATCACTGGACGTTGATCCATGTACTAGCTTCATATCTGGTCGTTTATCTTCATATCCATGATTAGGGTTTACATTTCATAATAAATATGGTTGGTGATCCTCGGGCTGTTGATCTTGTACATTCAATTCTGGATCATTGATTATCTGATGATAATAAATGCAATCTTATGTTGGAGTTGGTATAGGTTTTTTGCCATTAATATTCATTCACCTTTGGTCTGGTCTGTCAATGCATTATTCAGTAGTTGGCTTGAGGTGGTGATCTTAATTGTTGGATCATTAGATGACTTGGTACTAAACCATTGATCTTTGTCCTTGATTCTTTGACGAGTTAATCAGACCTAACCCATAGGTTAAGGTAACAAAAAGGAAATTTGGCGAAGTTTCGAGCCTAAGGCTGGAGAAGCCCTGGAAATTTTATTCCAGACCGCCATGATTGAACCTCTTGAGCTTCCTGTAACTATGATTTCTTTTTTTTTTTTTTTTCCCATTGTTCTATTTCTGCCCTTGGTTCTTTTCATTTATGTGCTTTGATATTCTACGAGGGCTAGAATTAGATTTTGCATTATTTTTTGAACAATATCTACATAATTTTTCCATTGTTGGAGGTTCCAAGGAAGCTTCAAACTCAAGAATTCTGGTCCATTTCAAGGATTTCCCTTCTAAAAGGCGAGCTTTGTCATTTTTGAGATCTATATTCCATTTCTTTGAGATCCTTTACTATAAATAAAAAATGAATAAAACCTTTTTCATTTCTTATTTCATAAGCACTGATATTTTATATTTTCACACTCTATCTATGTCTTCTTCTTTCTTAGAATTTTTGAAAGTGAAATGGCTTCTATGTAGTCTTATCTTCGATTCTTTTGTCATTCTGCAGTTAAATTGAGCTCTCCACGAGGTCTTGTGGCCATCATTCTTTTGGTAAGTCGAGATTATCATTCTATTTCCATCTGGGTATCTATTTTTATGTGGATTTGTATTGAATTCTGTTGAAACCTAGTTGACACCAATCAAACTAGGTCTTTTCCATACTTGTTTCCTTTGCAAACTTGTGCATTCAAGTTTTTTTCCTAGATTTGTAAAAACTGGGCCCTTTTACTTGTGAGTCAAATCTCAAAATACTCAATAACAAATTTTCTTTTCTTTGATTGTCTTACACTCGAAAAATTTGATATGGGCATTATATTTGATGCTTCTTGAAGGTTTACAAAACTGTGATGGAGCTTTGTTTAGCTATCATTATTCAGATACTTAGAAATCTCTCTATAATGCTCATATTTTCTCTTGAAACCATGTGTGTATTTTGCAACACCTTCGTATTGATAACAACTATGACTCTTGCTAAAATGTTGCCTTTGTTTTTGGTTTCATCATATCGAATACATATACTTGATCATGGATTTTTTTATACAAAATTGCTCTTATTTTTCACATTCATGGTGATTTATTCAAACTGTCATTACATTCAAACATTGTATAGTATTGTTATTTTCATAACTTGATGTTGGATAAATTATGTTTATTGAGTAGAGCTCTGAATTTTTTCTTCCTCAACCATTTCTACCACTATAATGGGTTCCTATTAGACCTGTTAGACACCTATTTGAGAGATCTCTATTAAAAAGCTAACCTATTGTAATAGGTGTACTTATATCATTTATATTTTATACTCAAGTGCCATGTGCAATAATACAAACTTGTTGGATTGAGGTGTTTATACTGTTAGGAGTCTATTTATGAGCATATTGTACTGGTAAAACTTTTAGCCTGTGGAAACACCTATAATTTTTATACTCTTACATATGACTCTATTGATGATGAAGTGCTTTGATTAAATATTCAACCGTTATATGAGGTTGTTGGATTTCTTTTTAAATCTGATACAAGTATTATAATTGTTGTTTCATGACTGGTTGTTCATGTGACTTGTTTTCTTGATAATCTGTTTCATCATCCAAAAAAACTTGGCTTTCACTTGATGGCATTATGATTATGTTCTTGAAAATCAATTATTACTTACAAGTTGTTTTGATTAATTGAAATTGAAACTGAAGTTTAATGATGATTTCTAGGATTGCAACATGTCTTTTATGAAGCAAAGTACTTTATTTACTATCTTGATTTTATGCACATGAAAAATTGCATCTGATGCATTTTATACTTCTTGAGAATCCATGTTATTGAAATTTGCCACCAGTTTTGAATTCTAAAAATATTCATTTTCAAATCATTGTTGGGGAACTTGTGAATGGTTACTTCTATAGAGATGTATGAAGGTACCATGTTGTAAATTGTTTCTTTAACATTCTATACTGGAAGATAGATCTTATTGCACAACTAGTTTCTTATTAAATCTGAATGAGGTATGCATAAATCATTCACAAATTTTAAAATAAGGTAGTTACTATAGCTTGTTTCTATTCTTTAAAAGCATGTAATGAGTTCATTTTACCATCAAAAAATTATTTTATTACATAGATCAGATTTTTCAGTAACGTTTCACTTAATTCAACTTCGGTAACTCCATATGATCATGTTCTTTGGATGATGAGGAGAATGCAATCACTTCCATCCTTTAGCTTATATTAGCTGAAGCTTATATTCTTGGTGGGAATGTGGCAAGATGTACTAGATGGCTCCAAAATCAGTTGTCCCTAAGTTTTAACTTGCTTCGAGGCTTCATAAAATTTATTTTTTGAATTCATTCCTTTAATGAATGGTTTAAGCTTAATTTCATTACATCCTTTTTTGAATAAATGTATATGTGAACCTATACTGATGAAAAATGCCTTCTTTGAGAACCGGTATTCATACAAATCTTCCTCTCTTTTAGTTGATGTATCCAAACTTATTTGTACTTGCTTGGAAACTATGGCTACTTGAAGCTATCATGAATTTTTTAAAATAACTTTGAATATATGCTCTCTTCCTTTCACGGTCCCTTGATTATAAGGTTCTAATACTATTTATGTTTCCTTGATTTGATGATTATTTCCATTCTGGGATCTTATATAAGCATTACTGTAACTTTGCAACTATAGTCAGTTTATTTAATAATGAAAAATTAAGCATTGCTCATTTATGTAATTTACAAGATGAATCTTTGTCTTATCTTGATGATTCTTTTTTTTTTCACCTGATTCATATTCAGGAAAACCTCAAAAATCCGCTATATTTAATGTTGTAATGGAATTTTTAAATATAATTTGTTTCATTTTTGTGATCATTAAGTGCAATCGATAATTATATAGTACAAAATTTGAAAACATTTATTGATCTCTTATGTTGGAACCTATACCTGCACACTTAAGAAAATAGTTAGAAAATATTTAGGCTTTTTGGCCTCTCTTATGTTGCATAGTATTTTTATTTTCTCCTTCTTCTTCTATAATGATTCTAGGAATCATATGTGCTACTGTAGAATACTACTTTATCAATTTTGTATCTGTCTCTAATGTACCTTATGCTTCTAATATTTAGAAATCCATTTGCATATAGTTATATAGTACATGAGTACAAAGAAAACCCTAAGCTCAATATTGATGTCATTTCTTTCATTTTTTTAGGTATACTGTATATTATTGCAACACTGATGAAAGTTGGAGATGGAATTAAAGACAAGAAGATTTCGAAGAAAAACCTAAGGCAATGATGAGTTTCTTATGTACTCTTTTACTTATAACTTTATGCACATGTAATTATTTCTTCAGTAATTATGAGTTACATCCCATGGCTTGTGTGGGAAACATTGAATTTCTTGATGAATAAATAACATTAATTTCTATAATTGAGTTATATAATTCCTTCTAGATTCAACTTTTGTGATGGATATTGATTGTATGATGAAATAAACAACTCAATCACATAATTAAATGTATTTAAACATGTAGAAATAATGAGTTTTGAGGTACCTATAACTTAATAATGAACTCTCTTTCATGTAAATTGTAACTCTATTTGTTTTTCCTGAATTTAACATTTCACCTAAACTGTGATTCTCACCTTCATCAAGGAAATGCATTAGTACTTTGGGCCTTCAGTGTTACCTTGCTGAAGACGAACATGAAATGGAAGTCTATGTGAGGTGTTACATTTTGTAACAAGACACAAAACTATAGATTACATGTATTTAATCAATTGCTACAACTCATAAACATAATAAAACTATAATGTATCCCCCTAGTTTTGTCCATTTCATCAATTCCTTCCGTTGAAAACAAAGTTTCGAGTTTCCCATTTTTGCACAAGAGAAAAAAATTTCAACATTTCTAGTGATTTGCAGGGAAAGCTTCCTATTATGTTGTAGACCAATGCCTTGCTCTTGTATATTGGCCATGGAGTTAAAGTATATAACCTAAATCTAGATTTTCTAAAAAACATACTAAAACTAGGAAAGGATCTGGTGAAAAAGATCACGTGCATGAGTGCACTTATTGAATTAAAAACATTGCAATGTGCATGAATTGTAGTTATTGAAAGGGAAATCCTACTCTGACCAAACAATATAGGATTTTCAATAATAATGTTTAAGAAACATACCATTCACAAGAATGGGAGGTTCCTCTCCATTCAACATTAAAAGCTAAAATGCATTGTGTTATTTGTGAGCTGAAATCATGTAGGGACCACTCCAAATTGTATCAAACTTCATGTGGTTTCCTTGCTTTGCACGATCAACATCCATTTTTAACACAATGTTTCCTTCATTGAATAATCTTAACTTAGCCTTCTTATAAATTTTTTTCTTGATCTGTCTTTGATTCTTTTCAATGTTCATATGAGCTTGATCTCTTAACTCCTGCAACTCCATTAATTCTGCATAACGAACCTATGATGGTTCATTCTCAAGTGCTTCCCTCTGATGTAATAAATCTAATGCAGGTAACTCAACTTAGATAGGAAGTCTTCCTTCTCATCCATAAACAAGTTTGTATGGTTTTGGTATCAAAATTGATTCTCCTATAAGGGCTGAGCAACATCACGAAAATGGCATGATGCTTAGATATAGAAAAATCATGATATAAGTTGTTTTGTAGCCAAGGAGGGGATTTAGCTGACTCTTTGTCACTTATGCGTTGGAGAAATGAATAGCACCTTATCAAGGGTTTGATCTACCCTCACTACTTTAGGTTGTGTGTTCAACCAGGGTGAGAGGACCCATTCTTTAACCCATATTGGTGAAGGATATCAAGAGATCCTTCTTTGAACAATTTTCATGAAAACCTTGAGAAAATATGATCAATACAATACAATATAACTATCATGAGTTGTCACACTAGAGAGTGGAGATGTTTCTTGGACAAGGTTCAAGTTACTAATGACAATAACTGAAACCTAATTGTCTTTGCATATTTTGGCAGTAAAATTTGTTAAATCTTTGTGCATACATAGTAAAAAAATGGGTAGTTCATGTAGGATTTATAATTTGAGAGGTTTTTTGTGGGAAGTTGAGCAAGATAAAGTTGATTATACCAGATATTTTAGAGCCTTTACAAATATTGGAACACTCACAAACAAAATGCTTCAAAATAGCCAAAATATTCCTTCAACCAGAAGGTGTGTATCAATGGAGGCCCAGAGATGCACGATTTCATACACTCTTCAAGAATTCAACACAAAGGCTTGTGTTAAAGACTTAATTAAATGTTGGAAATCCTTGATTAGTCATGCCTAAGATACACTCATAGGCTAACAAACAATCTTTGTCAACACAGTGGAAGTAAAATGATTTTAAGTTGTGTATTTCATTACAAGATGAAATCTCTCCTCAAAATGAAATTACAAATGCCACAATGCTACCACATGGATAAGATCTTATTTGATTCAGAGGTATTTTACCATAAGATTGCAATAGGAACATGAAAAATTATTTGAAAATATATTGAAATAAAAGCAAACGTAATTATGCTCATGATCAACACAAATTCATTTAAGGTTTACTAGATTTATCAACAGGGGAAAGTTTCTTCAACAATATTAGATCTTGTCAATGGTTTTACACTTGAAACCAGATTGCCATGACTAAATCTACAAGCATAGGGAAATAAACAGGTTTCTAAGATGGTCTCTCAGAAAAAAATGGTTTTCTTCAAACTTTCTCAGAAAAATTAACACCTGACCTTTTGCAAGAGTATTCTCCTTGCATTTATATAATTTTACTTGCTCACTTATCCCAAATTTCCCCCCCAAAAGAATAATATTCAAGGATTACTTTGTTTGTTAAAGTTTTGTTCCAAAAAGTGATATTTAATAAATTTACACCCAGAAGCTATTAGGTGTATAAAAGATAAGCTTTTTCAATTATTTCCACTAGTTGTTTTAACTGGGGCATCCGGTCATCTCCTATGGTAGTATATCCATCCTCTTTCAAGCCTGTAGCTTCCTTCTCTGCATCCTTTTCCTTTGCATCTTTCTCTATTGATAATTCATTTTCTGTAGGCGCCCGAGAAACTCTGTTTCAAAACTTCAACTTTTGCATTTCTCAGATTCACAAATCAAGTAACACAATCAATTCGATTGCTCTTCCCTAATGAGAGACCATGAAATTAACCAAAAAGTTTGAAAGCAATTGAATCCCTTAAGATCCTTGGATTGTGTAAGAGCAATAATGGCAGAAAAACCAAATTCATTGTATCACACCCGTTAACTTGGTCTTTCACAACTTCAAATTTGAGTCGTCAACATGGAAAAGATTTGAGATGAAGCGGGTTTGGGGGTACTTTTCAAATTTTGTATGACTTAGAAAAAATTAGTACTTTTAGACAATTTGGCCCGCCCACCCGCTTTTAATATAGGCCCTACACATGGCTTTCTTATGTGTCGACAAGGCTGCGGCTTACTTTATGACTTTTATTCTTTTACAAAACAAAGATGAGAATCTCAAAATGCCTTGGTGATCCGCCTCTCTACCTTTAAATTTTTATGTGGGCCCCAGTGGAATTGTGGCTCACTTTTATACTTTTACTTTATTTCAAAACAGAGTTTAAAAATTCCAAAGTGCTCAGGAGACCTACCTCCCTACTTTTGATGTATACTCGACACATGTATTTACTTGGGAATCAACGGGACCACGCTTCACTTTTATACTTTATTCCTTTTTCATAACAAAGCTTAAAGTTACAAAAATATCTGGTGACCCATCTCCCTGTTTTGACTTTTCAATGCTGACTCAAACATGTGACATTAATTTGTCACCTACATAGTCGCGGATCATTTCATAACTTTACTCCTTTTCACAAAACAAAGCCAAAAACCTTAAAGTTCTCTGATAGCCCACTTCCCACTTTTGACTTAAAAGCATCCATGTGTCCTCTTGCGGGCCTTAGGCATTTCTTTTACCTTTTTACTCTTTTTTCCATAATGCCTTAAAACACAAAAAGGCCTGCTTTCCCACAACTACTCAACTTATGACACGTGTACACCTTCGGGGAAAAAAAAAAGAAATTTTCTCCACCCCTTCATAATTCTGGCCAGCCAATTAGAAATCAACGGAGCCGTGGGGCCAATTTGACATTTTTTTGCAAAAGTTACAAGCTCACCAAATAAACCCGACATGCCTTGTCCAATTAGAGATGAACACATATCTACAGATGTTGAGATAAAATTTTACAGGGAAAACATTACCGTGGAAAAATAAAATGTAGGGGAAACTTCACCATTTGTGTCCATAATTCAAAATGTTCCTCATTGACAGAGAAATTAAAAATAATACATGGCTAAATGTGATCCATGACCATAGATAAGGATTAACAAGGGCATACAAATGAAGGAGAAATTTTTCACACATCCATACAGGGAGACAGAAATTACTTCAAACCAAGCAGACTGAGAATTTTTTTGAACAAACAAGGAGAGATTAGATCGAGCACCAACATCAGCTCTGACTTGGGGATGGGCACTCCCAGTGAGTGCCGCAAGAAATACATAGCAAACCATGTGCCAAAAATCCATTGGGAAATGGAGTCAAGAACCGACCTCTAAAACAAAGAAACAATAACCAACTTCCCAAGAATGAACCAAGAAACCAACAAAAACCAGTCACCAAGGACCGGGACAAACCAAGACAAAAAAAGTAAAAAACATAACAAACCATATGACTATACACTGTATAATGATGTGTACCTTGATTATGAGAAATCAGTCAAGGAAATGTTTCAAGTTCTTTCCATTAATAGGAAACTCAAGCAACTCCCCATCTAGGTATTTTAAGAAAAAGGTGTGCTCACCAATCTGAATGTCAATAGAATAAGGGCCCATCCATAATGCATCAAAATTTCCATGTTTTCCCTTATCTTCATGTTTGGTATCCCATAATAGCACGAGATATTCCACATTGAAAAAATCTTGGAGTTACCTTGTTATCAAAAAATTTCTTTAATTTCTCCCTGAACTTCACATGTCTTTGATGGGATTCTCTTCTCTCTTCATCTAATTCAACAATTTTATTGATATGAGCATCATAGGGACTGACCTCCTGGTCCTCCAATTGTTGAATAAATTGATAAGAAGATAATTGCATATGCAGGGGAAGTAGGGCTTGAGTTCCATACACACTCAAATGGAATTTTTCTAGTATCTCTTTTAACAGTGATTCTATCAGCCCAAACAACAAATTTCAACTGCTCACCCCACTTTTGTTTGTTTAACTCAAAGGTTCTCCTGATTATCTTCAAAAAATTCTTGTTGCTTGATTATTCTTGTCCATTACCTTGGGGATTATAATTTGAAGAATATTCTAAATTGATCCCATACTCATGACACATGGCTACCAAAGGTTTGGCTCGAAAACTCATAGCATTTTTAGAACCTATCTCAGTAGGCACTCCAAACCTACAAATTATATGATTCAGAATGAAGTCCATAAAAATTTGGTGGGTATATTTCTTGGTAGGGATTTTCATCACCCACTTGGTGAAGTAATCAGTGGACACTAATATCCACTTATGGCCTACACTTGAAGAATCTTAAATATCACCAATGAAGTCCATTCCCCACTGCTTAAATGGGGCTTCAATTGATATAGGCTAAAAAGGGAGGGAGCTTGAAGATTTCAATATTCTTGAAAAATGTTGACAACTCTCACACTTTCTTACCAGCAGAGTTGTGTCTTTAAAAAGAGTTGGCCACCAGTAACCATCCCTTAAGATTTTATGAGCTATGACTCTTCCAACAAAATTCCCTCCACAAACTCCTCCATGGAAATCATCAATTATTTTTGGGGCTTCATCCTCAGTGATACATCTTAAGAGAATTCCCTCAGGGTTCTTCCAAGCTGACCCATAATCAATGATGAGATATTTATGGGAAGTTAACTTAAGTTCTCTTTTTTGTTTCGTACTTAAATATTTAGGGCACTGTAGATGTTTAAGATAAAAAATAATATCTTTGTACCATTAAGAATTTATCAATTTTTGAAGGATATTCAACCTTTCTTCTTCAACTTCATTTACCTCAATTGTTTACAGGTTGCTCTCTACCATAAGATTTTTTAGGCCCAAACCTCTAACCAATTTTGTAGTTTGGATATCCATGTCATACTCTTACAACTTATTTTCCCATCGGCATCTTTTTCTTGAAATTTCCATCTCCGATAGGATATCCTTAACCATGGTGTGAGGAATAAAAACAATGACTCTAGAGCTCAAAATATAGGTCCTAAAGATTTTTGTGGCTCTGACCAAAGTAAAAGCCTATTTTTCCATGATAGTGTACTTTAATTCAGCTCCTTGTAATGCTTTACTGAAAAAGGCAATTGGTCTTTCAGCTCCTTCATCATCCTTTTGTAACAACACAAATGCAATAATAGTCTCTCAATCAAAGGAAAACATTTGGATATCCTTATTATAATCAGGAGCTACTAAAATAGGGGCATTCTTCAATGCTTCCTTAATCCCAGTAAAGGATTGAATAGTCGCTTCTTCGCAGCTAATACTCCAATATTTCTTTGACATATTAGTGATTGGGATAGTCAATTCAACAAATTTGGAAATAAACCTCCTAATAAAATTTATCTTCCCAAAAAAGGATTGAATTCCCTTTTTGGTTCTTGGAATAGGAACTTTGCTAATGGCTTCCACTCTCTCAGGATCAATCATGACTCCCTCTTTTGATACAATATGTCTAAGCAACTTAGCCTTTTGAACCCCAAAATGACATTTCTTAGGGTTCAGTGAGATACCATATACCCTACACCTTATCAACATATTTTATAAATGCTACAGGTGATCACTTCTTTTCCTTGAAAAAATTGTTACATCATCCTGATACACAGTAATGAAGTCATTTATATATCCCGAGAATGCTACATCCATTGATATTTGAAATGTGGCTCTAGCATTCATCAACCCAAATGAAATTCTTACATACACATAGGTTCACCATGGAGTGGTGAAAGCGGTTTTGATTCTCTTTGACTACTTCATAACCACTGGTTATACCCAGAAAAACCATCCAAAGTGGATAACAACTCAGAACCAATAACCAATTGAAACATGCTATCCATATTTGGCAAGGGATAGTTGTCCTTGATTGATGCCTTATTTAAATTTAAGAAGTCAACACATAATATTATATCTCCATTTTTCTTTCGAATAGGTACTAGGTTTGCTACCCATGAGGAGTATGTTGTAGGCTATATAATTTCTTCATCCCTTAAATTTTTCAACTCTTCTTGCATTTTGGAGGAAAGGAGTGGATTAATTAGTCTTTGCTTCTACCTAAATGGCTTGGCATTAGCCTCCAGGGGAATTTCATGTTGAAAAGGGTCTTCCCTGTAGGCTTTCAGTTCTAAATATGACCAATCCAAGCAATCTTGGTAATTTTTTAGCAATTGGACATATGACTACTTTTCTTCTTTATTCAAGTTGTTGCCTAGCCATATTCTCCTAGGTTTATCCTTTGTGCCCAGGTCATATTATTCAACATCCCTTGAAGCTGACATGTGTCTATTAATAATGTAGTCAACATTATCAAAATTTTATTCCAGTGCAACCAAACCTTTGGGACTAGTATTAGTTTATAATTGGATAATGTCCTTCCCAAATAAGGTCTCTTTTCCTTCACCTGCACAAACCATTGGTTACCAGTCCATACTTTGATTGGAAAATTCTCCTTTATTCTGTAGAAACCTTTAAACCCAAGCATCATCTTCAAACACGCGCTAGTGCTTGATATTGTCAGGCATAGACGACCTGGTCAATATTTCAATATCATATTCACAATAGGGAGACATTGTACAATTTTCAAACCTAGATCCCAATACTACCAATTTGTCTGCTACAGTATTATAGCTCCTATCATGATGTATTATATTGAAAGAATCAAACATTTCAATGAAGTCCCAAACTACATGCTTATACTATTTCATTCTTTGATTCTTTGTTGCATACAGTTTTCTAACTTGCTTGACTATCAGCTCTGAATCTCCTTTAACAACAATGTCTCTAACACCATATTTCCATGCAATCCTTAGACCCAAGAGCAATGCTTCATACTTAGCAATATTTTTTGTGCACTCAAAATTGAGTTTAAAAGAAAAGTTAAAATCCTCTTGGCTTGGAGATATCAAGACAACACCACATCCATTACCAGATATAGAACATGCTCCATCAAAAATTAAAGTCCAAGGAGAACCCACCTACTCAGGATACTTGCACTCATCAATTTTATGCTCCTTACAATCAGCATATCCCACAAAGTTATCAACATCAACATCTGTGTACAATACTTCATAAGAAGCATTGTTAAGGTCCTTAATGAGATGTAACATTTTCTTCTCACCATATAACTTCACAAGGCTTCCCTCAATTGGTATGGTGTCGTATGACATGTCCATTTTCCCACTTCCACCCACACTAGCTGCCCATTTTCTAGAAAATAACATTCCCCACTTGGCAAGGATAATCCACAATAACTACATTCATGGTTAAGCGTTTTCCTGGATAAGTTGCTAGTTGCACTACCAATCCTTTGACATATCCAATTACTGGCACTTCTCTTGAATCCATAGTAGTAAATTTCCAAAAAGATTGTTGTTACCTTGATATTTAACCCATTCATTACCTCAAGAGGAATTACATTACATGAGGATCATGAATCAAACATGCAGTTATGTACCAGCCTATATTTAATAATAAAAGTGGTAAAAAATGGATCAACATCCAACTTAGATTCAACCAGAGAAGTTCCAAAATATACCTTAGATGATTCACCCAGTTCCTCCAATGCTTGTGGTATTTCTGATTCTGTAATAATAGGAGGAATCTCTACATTATTAACACTTTTTCCCTGAGTAATCTTTTCTTCCTTAAATCCCAAATATTTTAATGCCCTTTTCCTATGCTCAGGGATCCTGAGTAACTCAAAAATGGGAACAGTGACCTTGATCTGACTCAAGATTTGGGCTATGTCACAAAGGAACATATTTGGGTAGGGTAGTATTAGAAGGGAGGTTCACCACTTCCTATGATAATATAGGGGTTTTGACAGTCTAGGCATGGGAGGAGCACAAGTTTTATTTGTGGTAGTTAGGCCTTTTCCAGATGTATCTTTCTTAGGGGTTCCCTCAGGATATTGGTAAGAACTGGAACTTTTTGCTTGGTTTTTGGCCCTACCCCCCTTTGAAAAAACTTACTTCTAGTGTTATATTCTTTCTCCTAAGCTACTACTGCATTCATCAACAACTTATTGTCTTCTTCAGAAGGGATCCCTCCATAATACTTTTAAATCATCAAATCCCTTAAGTATTCAAAATCATGATTAGGTAGATCAAATTCTTGCACCATATCAATTTCAAAAGTATTAATAGGAGGAAGAGGTAATACCTAGCATGAACACAATCCCAAAAGTTTTCAACAGTTATGGCACTTATCAATTCATTTGAGGTTGCCCCATTTGGTGAGTTTGTGGGGCATTCCATCATGCACACATCATCATATGTCTCATCATCATCTTATACATCACATGGGAAGTGTGGTAATAAAAAAATATCACACCACTCAATAACATTGGCTTCCTCCACACTAGCAGCCCTAGTAGTCAAAGGATCAAGTACTAATCTATTTTCCCTGGGTTGAGGCTATTTATTTCTTGATCCCGTGAGCCCTTTCCCTCTTTCATCTGGTCTGTGATCACCTCTGGGATTATTTACAAATCTCTCTTGACCATGTGGCCTTATGCTGACCCTGGTAACTTTTTCCTATCCCTTTTTCTGCTTTGGCCAGTTTATAGGATATCTCTTTAACTGCTCCAGCGAAATTTTTTACAACCTCTTCTAGATCCACAACCTTTTTTGACTGAGGCTTTTCAATATTGATCAACTTAACACCTTCCCTCTTAGGAGGCTTTCTAACTACTTTGATATTATTTTCTATTTGTAAAGCCATAGTGAAGGCTTGCCTCAATGTTCACTGGTTTATATTTGTTAATTAATAAGAATCATTTTTTTCAAAAGAATCAAAATACTTAATCAAAAAGGATTCATCACTTGGCCTTAAGAATTATAGGTAACCTTTTCAAGGTTTTATTGAACCCAGTATTGAAATCATGGACATAGATTCATTTGGATTTTTCTTTTATATTTTCAAATTTAGATAAAAGGAACCTGGATCTGTCTTATCCCCATATTGCAATATAAAGGCATTTTTCATCTCATTCCATGAATCTATTTAATTATCTGGTAAATCCTTGTACTAATCACGTGCATCCTCCTCAAGAGTATGAATAAATAGCTTTATATACATGTCTTCAAACTCAATTTCAAAATCTTCCATCATATTGACAAAGAGTGTCTTAAATGTTGGTCACTAGTGATGAAATTATTCCCTTGAAATTTTGGCAACCTATTTTTGACATCTTGTGACACCATATTAGGATATCCATCCATACCTCTGAAATCTATAGGTCCAAAAGTGTTGACAACAAAAGGAGGTTTAGGTGGAGGTTGAGGCCATATTTCCTTGAGGTAGGTGAATTTACAGGAGAACCAAAATGATAGGGAACGAGGGGTCTTTGGAGCATAGGATTATAAATTTCAAAATAAATATCCCCTAATGACTTGGTTTCATGAAAAAACCTATCAACCTTGGAAGAAACAAGGGAAAACTAAGAGGCACGCTTTTCAAGACACAAATGATGGTCCCTCTCAAGTTGAGAACTCAAATTTATATAAATATTATTTGATTCAGAATCACTTGAAGATGTATGGTAATCTTCAACCACAGATTGATCACCTTTCAGAACTGATATCTCCTTTTTTTATTCTTGATTTCCAACAAATTTCTATACTTGTTTTCCTTCTGAATTTTCCTTTCCTAGTTTGGAAATAACTTTTTAGTAGGATCCCTGGTGAAGAAAGACCTTCTTCCCTCCAAATTTGTAAATATCGATGACAAATTTCACTTGACACAGGTTAAGACACTGGTAATCATCAAAATTTCAATTCAACACAGAGTCGCCACTAAGGATTTTCACCTTAGTTGTGAAGATGCACTATAAGTAACTTTCCAAGTGTCTATCAATGCTTAATTTTTACAAAGCTTAACAAATCCAACCTTCCTTTACCCACATTTATCACTATTGATGCAAATTTAGTGCAATAACCACTGGAAACTAGAAATACTGTACAATGAACTTGTAATCTTGCACAAATCTTATAAATATAAAAAAAGGATGACATTTAAACAACGTATTTACACTTAAATCATGTAAGAAACATTACCAGGGTTAGTATGTGTATGCATTTGTACAAAAAATCCCTGGTAACGGAGCCACTTCGGTGTTGGTATCCAAATTGATTCTCCTGCGAGGGGTGAGAAGCATCACAAAACTAGTAGGATGCTTAGAGACAAACAAATCATGATATAAGTTGTTTTGTAGCCAGGTAGGGGATTCAACTGACTCTTTGTCACTTAGGCATTTGAGAAATGGATAGCACCTTATCAATTGTTTTATCTACACTCACTAATTTAGTTTGTGCTTTCAACTAGGGTGACAGGACCCGTTTTGTAACCTATATTGGTGAAGGATATCAAGAGATCAATCTTTGCACAATTTTCATGAAAACCTTGAGAAAATATGATCAATAAAACACAATAAAACTCTCACAAGTTGTCACACTAGAGAGTGGAGATGTTTCCAGGACAAATTTCGGGTTACTAAAGACAATAATTGAAACCTGATTATCTCTGCATATTTTGGCAGTGTAATTTGTTCAAGATGTGGATACACAGTACAAACAGGGGTAGTTCATGTAGGATTTATCATTTGAGAAGTTTTTTGTGGGAAGTTAAGCAAGATAAATTTGATCATACCAAATATTTGAGAGCCTTTACAAATATTGGAACACTCATAGACAAAATGCTTCAAAATAGCCAAAATATTCCTTCAACCAGAAGGTGTGTATCAATGGAGGCCAAGAGATGCACGATTTCATACACTCTTCAAGAATTCAACACAAAGGCTCATGTTAAAGACTCAATTAAACATTGGAAATCCCTGATTAGTCACACCTAAGATACACTCATAGGCTAACAAACAATATTTATCAACACAATGGAAGTAAAATGATTTTAAATTGTTTATTTCATTACAAGATGAAAGCTCTCCTCACAATGAAATTACAAATGCCACAATACTACCACATGGATAAGATCTTGTGTGATTCAGAGGGATTTTAACATAAGATTGCAACAGGAACATGAAAAAATATTTGAAAACATTCTAAAATAAAAGAAAACACAATTATGCTCATGATCAACACAAATTCATTCAAGGTTCACTAGATTCATCAGCAGGGGAGAGTTTCTTCAACAATATCAGAGCTTGTCAATGGTTATACACTTGCAACCATCTTGACATGACTAAATCTACAAACACGGGGAAATAAATAGGTTTCTCAGACGGTCTCTCAGGAAAAAAATGGTTTTTCTCAAACTTTCTCAGAAAAATTAACCCCCCTCCTTTATGCAAGTGTATTCTCCTTGCATTTATACAATTTTAATTCACTCACTTATCCCAAATTTCCCCCCAAAATAATAATATTCAAGGAATACTTTGTTTGTTACATATTTTTTTCCAGAAAGTGATATTTAACAAATTTACACCCAAAAGCTGTCCAGGTGTACAAAAGATAAGATTTTTCAATTATTTCCACTGGTTGTTTTAACTGGGGCATTCGGTCATCTCCTCTGCTAGAATTTCCATCCTCTTTCAAGCTTGTAGATTCCTTCTCCGCATCCTTTTCCTTTGCATCTTACTCTACTGATAATTTAGTTTCTGCAGGTGCCCAAGAAACTCTATTTCAAAACTTCATCTTTTTTACTTCTCATATTCTACAAATCAAGCTCCAAAATCAATTCCATTGCACCTTGATTACAAAAATGATGAGATACCATGGAATTAACCAAAAAGGATGAAAGAAATTGAATCCCTTAAGGTCCCTGGTTTACGTAGGAGCAATAATGGTGATAAAACCAGATGCATTGTATCACATCCATTAACATTGTCTTTCACAACTTCAAATTTCAGCCATCCACGTGGAAAAGATTTGAGTATCACTTAAAGGCCCACCCACCTTCTTTTAATACAGGCCCTAGACATGGCTTTCCTTGGTGTCGACGGGCCTACAACTTACTTTATGACTTTTATTCTTTTTTAGAACAAAGCTGAGAATCTCAAAATGCCCCGACAACTGGCCTCTCCACTTTTAAATTTTGATGTGGGCCCCAGTGGAGCCATGGTTCACTTTTATAATTTCTCTTTATTTCAAAACAAAGCTTAAAAACTACAAAGTTCTCTGGCAACCCACTTCCCCTCTTTTGATGTAGACTGAACACATGGATTTACTTGGGCATTAGTGGGGCCACGCTTCAATTTTATGACTTTTATTAATTTTTCAAAAAAAAGCTGAGAAGTCTACAAAATGCTCACTGTGACCAGCCTCTCCACTTTTAAATTTCAATGATGTCAAACATGTGACATTAATTAGTCACCCATGGAGTCGCGGATCATTTTATAACTTTACTACTTTTCAAAAAACAAATCCAAAAAACTTCAAAGTGCTCTGATAGCCCACCTTCCCACTTTTGACTTAAAAGCAGCCACATGTCCTCTTGCAGGCCTTAGGCATTTCTTTTACCTTTTTACTCTTTTTCCCATAACACTTTAAAACAAAAAAGGCCCTGGTTTCCTGTAACTACTCGAATTTCATGACACATTTATAGTTTTAGTGAAAAAATAAGAAATTTTCTCCGCCACTTCATAATTTTGACCATCCAATTAGAAATCAACGGATCCATGCGGACGCCAATTTGACATTTTTTGCAAAAGTGAAGAAAGTGACAAGTTCACCAAATAAACCCACCATGCCTTGTCAAATTAGAGATGAACACGTATCTACAGACCATTGAGATAAAATTTGATGGGGAGAACATGACCGTGGAAAAATAAAAATGTAAGGGTAAACTTCACCATTCGCACACCAAGAATTCAAAATTTTCCTCATGGAAATAGAGAAATTACAAATAATACATTGTTAAACGTGATCCACAACCATAGAAAAGGATTAACAATGACATACAAATGAAGGAGATATTTTTCATGCATCCACACAGGAAGACAAAAAATACTTCAAACTAAGCAGACTGAGAATATTTTTGAACAAACAGGGAGAGATTAAATTGAGCACAAACATATGGTAAATTACTGATTGATATTTTAGGAGTCACTGTGTCAACCCAAAGTTCTGAATTTAACATTAGATGCCAAGCTCTTTGGTTGTTCTTGAGTGTTCTTTTGATGATGCTAAAAACATTTTTGTTAGTGCTTTGAGCTAATACATTACCTTATGAGTAATATTTAGATGAAGTACTTAAATAAATTCCATGTTTGACATCCCAATCTATTACCTTTACACTAAGAAACACTAAGGAATTATCTAAAATGATAGTCACTGAAACACTAAATCTGCAAACTATGCCTTTGTAAAATAATAAGATTGAAGTTGTGTTAGCTTCTTTCAAGGCTATTACATCAGTCCAACATGTAAAGTAATACGTAGTAGTCAAGATCCACTTGTTTCCTTGTGACAAAGGTGGATTTATCATGCTAATGAAGTCAAGACCCCACTGCATGAATGGTTGATCCACTCAAACAGGATTAAGGGGAAACGAAGCTAAACATTATTTTCCAACAAAGTAACCATACTTCTTACACTTTCTAATACATTTGAATCAGCCATTGAATATATTGGGCCAGTAGTAACCAGATTTTATAATTTTTAAGGCTGTAATACATGCTAAGAAGTGACCTCCTGCAGGTCCTTCATGAAACTCAAATAATAGTTACTGAATTCTATCATAATCAATACATTACACCGAATTCCATTTATATCTCTTTTAAACAACACACCATCAATGAAAACATAAGGTATAAGTTGTAACCTTAAATATCTTCATTTATTCTTGTTCATGCCTTTCAGATAAGTATCGTGCTGTAATTAATTAACCAAATCAATCATCCATCTTGATTCCTGAAATTCTTAACTAAGTTCTGGTTGTAGATTTTTAGGTTGTACTAAGATTTATGACTACTGATATATCATTTCAACATTTTGTTCTCAATTTTTTGATTCTACAGCCTACTATTTTTCCATATCAAAAATTATATATTCATAGAATCCTTTTCCCTAAAATGTTTTTGCAACACGACTGTCAACATCATACTCCATAACCTTTGTAATCGAGTCTTCTCTCTTGTCATTCAGTTATTTGTTAAACAAGAATGCGTTAACACTTGGATGAGAGACTAAGACATGTATCTTATTATTGGAAATCATGTACTTGAGGTTTTTAATACTCTAACTACTAAAAGTACTTTTTTTTCAAGAAAAGTGTACCTTGCCTCGTAGTCATGCAAGCTTTTCCCAAAGAAAGCAATTGATTGCTCAGTACTTTCATCATTAACCTCAGTTGATATGGTTGAAATGGTTTCAGCTCTTGCAAGTGCATACATTATAAAATCCTTATAAAAATTTGGATTTTCTAGAGTAGGATCTTGTGAAATAGTTATTTTGATGGCTTCGAACCCTTTCCTTCCTTTGCTGGTCTAAGAGAAGGTCTTATCTTTCTTTAACATGGTTTTTAATGGCTTGACTAGTGTTGTTAAATATGGAACAAATCTTCTAACGAAGTTGAGTTTTCCAAGAAAAATTTATAGTGCCTTATTATGATGAGGCAACGATAGCTGTGAAATAGCTTCGATTTTAAAATGATCAATAGCTAAAACTCGTATGGAAACAATATGACCAAGTATTTCACCTTGATGGACTAAAAATATAGACTGTTTAGGATTCAATGATATTCTAAATTATCTATAAAGCTGAAAAGTTTTCCTTAAATGTATAAGATGATCATTATAATTATTTGAAAATATAGTAACATCATCTAAGTAAACAAATATGTATTTATTTAAGAAACTATGAAAATCCATGTCCATTGCATGTTGAAACATTGCACCGAAATTAGGAAGTCGAAAATGAATTATTTTGTAAGCATAAGTACCCCACTTTGTAGTGAAAGTTGTTCTATATCTACCTTCTTCATGAATAAGAATCTCATTAATGGTTCAATCTTCATATTTGTAGGCCTTTGTTTCTGCCTAACTAGCTTGGAATTTGGTTCTAACTTTATTGTATGCTAAGCTAAACTAGGATCAAAACCTCTCAGATCTTGGTATTTCCAATAAAAAAAATCTTTGAATTCTTTACATAAATTGATAAACGACTAATTTTCAGCTGAGGAACATACCTTTCTAATAAATATTTTCTTGTAATCGTCCACTAAGATCTCTTCATAGTTATCTATGTGAGTTGAAATCTTTTCTTTATCCTTTCTTAACTAATCATCAAAACTAAAAATATTTTCTAGCATGACCACTCCTTCAGGTAGATTTTTTGTCTTTAATTCAACAATTTCATCACCATAGAAATGCTACAGTTTTTCTTGATTTACTTTAGAAAATTCAGCTTCTCATTGTAGAAATATGTACATTTTTTCATTATCTTCAAAAAACTTGCCAATTTTCTTCATTATCAGGTACTGAAGGTCTGATAATCAACTTTATATATGGATATACTTTGTTGTTTTCAATGTTTTCTAACACATCAAAACTAGCACCAATCGTTCCATGTTTGTTCTTAGCTCTTGGAACAAATTACATGTTAATTGCATCAACATCTTCAATTAAGTCTGAAACTGTATGTTTGTAATATTTTGGCAATGAATTCCTACACAAATTAAAGTTTTTCACTTGATTAATAACAAACTCTAAATACCAAAAAACTACAAAGTGCTTACACCTCTTTTCCTGGCCCATTTTAAGCCATGAATTAATGCTTCGTATTCCGTTACATTACAAGTACACAAAAATTCTAGACTGAGAGCTAAAAAATACCTTTTGTCTGTAGGGTAGGTGAGCATCAAACCTGCACCTTGTTCTTTCCTCCATAGAAATGAATCTTCCATAACCCTTTTGTTGTCTTTTCTAATTTGGATAACAAGGAGATTGGTGCATTTTCTTCATGTAAGCAATAAAAACAAAACAAATCTTCCTCTACTTCTTTAAAAGGATCATAAGAATTTTCTTCTAGAATTTTTTCATCCATAAATAGATTAAAACACCATCTAGTGTAGAAACATGTTTTGTAACATCAAAATTAGATTGATATAAAGTTGCATAAATTGATGCAGCATTTGAAGCATGAGGCTCAATATGAAATCTAGCAAGAGGATCTGAATTTATAGTAACTTTATTTCCATATCTTGAAGTAAAGAAAAAAAGTGACCAAACTAAATAAAGATAACCTCCTATCTTTGATGTAAAATATCTTAATAAGCATAAGGCAAAGTAGGGAAACAAATCTACAATAGTAACATATTGTAAGATAGTTACATTTTGGTAAGCATGTAAAGTTACCTCCAAATTTTTTATGATTTCAACTATGTTTATTGTTGCTCCGTATATCTAAAACACATTTTTCTCTGTAGGTTCATATTGTAGGAACCATTTTCTTCGCAATTGCTTTTGGCATTACTCTGCTTCTTGCACCATTGTCAACCATGTAGTTATGAACTAAATGATCTCCAATAATCAGAGATAGATAAAATGGCGGTGGTTTCTTGATATCATGATAATTTAAAACTTTTTGAACCATCTACTTAACCTCCTTCAAACAATCTTGCTCCATTATTCTAAGAACTATGTCTTCTTTCTAAGCTTCCTTTTCTGCTAGTTTCGATGAAATCTACAACTTAGCAAGCTCATGAGCAAGTAACTCTTGTTGTCCTGGAATAATTAGAGAATCCCACAATGAGATATTAATATTACAATTTTTCATTACCTCAACATTATTAAAAGAATAAAATATTTTTTAAACAACTTCTATAGTTTTAGCATAAGCTTTAGCAAAACTTGACTCTGCTTCAGTAGCTTTTGAAATCTGAGGTATAAATAATCTTCTGGGATGAGGCTGTAATTATTTTTGCTACTCTTTTTGAGCTGAATTGATTGCTACTTTTGAAGGAACAAGAAATTCATTTTCTATTTTTTGACCTATACTTGTTTTATCAGTGACTGTAGGAAAAACAAGTCTGTTTTGTTGCTTTTCTTTATCTTGATTCTTTTCTTGTGACCTAGTTGTGACTGCCATACAATCTTCATCTTCAAAGATGAATAGATTTTGTGTTGGTGGTTTTTTACTATGAGCATCTTTCTACCCACCCTCCATTTAAGGCATGAATAATTTTTCAGACTGAGGTTGTGTAATAAGACTTATATTCAGGAATGCATTTAGATAATTGACAGCTAAATGAGGTTGATTACAAGGTTGACACCATTCTTCTAAAACCATATTGACTAGAACAAGAGTGCTAGATAGACTAGGGGCTTATGGATCAAATTTCCTTTGTTGATATGGTTGTCTATAGTTCTGATTTTGTTGGTAAGGTTTCCTATTCTACAAGTTTTGTTTATTTTGCTAATAAGAAGCTTGACAAGACCCACTAGGCTTGGCTAATTTATTCTCAACTGATGTTAGATTATTTCTCATAGTATGCAAGGATTTAAACACATAATTTTGTGGAGCTAAAACAATAGGTTCTATAACGGTAATAGGCTATGAAACAGGTGCTAAATCTGCTATAAGAGGCATTAAAGGCCTTGGTGCTAATTGTCTAACTTGAATAAGGTTATTTTCAGCCCTAATGGCAATGTCATAAGCTAATGGGAGAGTCTCTCCTCCAATAGAATGAATCATAGTTGAAATATCATTATTTAAGGCTCTGAGATAATATAGGAAATCATGATTAACTTTAGGCTTAGCACTGGCTGGAATTCTTTCCAAGTTCTAGCAAATCGGATATTAAAACTAGCCATAAATTCATGAGGATCTCTTTTTATTGTGGATAGTTGTTCTATGAGGGATAAATGATTAGAATGGTATTCAAATTACTTAAGTAATTTCTCTCCTAACCCATCCCAAGTTATTATTCTCCCAATTTCTAAGGTTTTGTACAATTGTAAAGCTTGTCCCTTAAATGACGCAGCTAAAAGTTTTAAGGCTACATCTTCATCAGTTATATTATGGACAACACCAAGGGCTACAACATATTTAATATGCTCTGTACATGAGTAATCTAATTATCACCTATGAATGAAGGTAAAATTTTCATGGAAGCATCAGGGATAATTTTAGCGGTGAATATTCGTAATATGGCGAAAATTTCATTTTAGGAAAATTTGAAAAGGTGAATTATTCGGAGTGGGTCGGTGTCCTGTTCGCCTAAAATATAAAGTATATTTTTTTTGGGGGGTCGGCTTCGCCTTCATTTGAAAACATCTCCTATAAAAACCTATGTGATTCGCCGGGTAGTATACCTCAAGTAGCTTACCAAATTACCAATACTATGAAATTTGAACTCGCATACCCTTTGCACCAGAGATTCATATTACTGTTATCCTGTGATTGTTGACGCGTGACAAATGTAGTATTGACGCGCGACAAGGGCAATATTGACGCGTGACAAGAGCTGTATTGACGCACGACAAGAGCTGTACTGACGTGCGACAAGAGCTGTATTGACGCGCGACAAGAGCTATACTGACGCGCGACTTGGGCTAAGAAGTGACGCGCGACAGAGGAAGGCTTGACGTGCGACAGAGGAAGTGTTGACGCGCGACTTGGGTAGTGTTGACGCGTGACATCAGATAGTTCACGCGCGAAAAGACCTCAGAGACTGTACAGAGTCGCTTCTTGGTTCTTTTGCTGACGCAGGACTCTTTTTAGAATAATGGAAGGTGCCAGCTCAAAGAATACGAATAACCTAAAAGTAAGTATGAAATCTCAGAAATCACTCTTCAAGTATTTTGGAAACTCTGCGGATACAGATAATGTAAATACCAATCATATAGATGCCACCAAAAAGAATCAGAATACTGACTGTGTGGAAGGCATTATTGAGGTGGACATGCATTCTGCACAGTATCATAGTCAAACAAATGAAACCTACGATAATATGCCAGATCTTGAAGATATTGTTCCTGTTGGGGTGCAACCAGAAGTGTAGCTAGATATCACAGATACAAACACTCAGCAAAATGGAAGACAGAAATCAATATCAAACTCTGGTCCAAGAAAGAGGAAACCAGGTGATTGCGATATTGCTCAAAATTATACTCAAAAAAGTAAAGCATTGAAAACAAACAAGAATATGTGGACCATTGGCAGGACATACAAGTTTGATTGGGCAGCTAAATTTCCATTTATTGAACCTGTACAATCATCAACTTCTGAAGAAATCCCATGTGAATGTACATGAACAATATGTACGTGGAAATTGGGAAAAAAACAAAAAATGCAACTGAAGCTGGACACAATAGAAAAACATTGTGGAAAACAATATTTAACTGTAACAGGGACGGATGGCTAGAAAATCAAAACACATAGGTGGAAAACTGAAAAGGAGTGCATGCATGTCAGATACACAGCGGAATATGAGGCAGAGCAGAAAAAACACAGACATCTGTTGGAAAAGGAGGAACAATCACATCGCATATTGGTAAGATGAAAGAAACAAATCTACATGCAAAATTCATACAATTCTCTACTCTTTTTCAAATACTTAAAAAAGGAAGGGCGGTGTCAGATTTCCTTGATTTCAAAGTTTTGTATCAATTTAACGGAATGCTAAATGTACCTCAGTCTCATTGGTCTGAGAGTAGTGGATGGGAAATGGCATAATGCCTCTCAATGATAGAGAAGGAAGATTTGAAAGAGAATGTAAAAAAAGAAAACTTTATCTCTCTTTCAATTGATGAAGTGACAGCAGTCGACAACACCGCATGGGTATGTATCAACATATATACTTTAGAAAATCATATAAGGACTCCTCATCTGTTGGGTGTTATGAAAATGGTTGAAAACTGCAATGCTGAAAACCTATATAAAATAGTTGTTTCTCATTTGAAAGATGTTGCTGGTATGACTGATTATGAAATTGCTACGAATTTGGTATGCATTGGAGTAGATGGTGCATCTGTCATGCAGGGCCACCGAACAGGGGGGCTGTGTGCTAGATTACAAACAATAGTGGCCCCATATATGCTACCAATTCGCTGTATGGCTCACAGAATGAATTTAGCGTATAAAATGGTAAGCAACCACGAAAATGTTGCTAAATTAGAAGACCTCATAAGAGAACTTCATGCCTATATGTCAAGCAGCCCAAAGCGTTTTCTCGAGTTCCAAAAATTTGCAATTGGAATTACAGACGGCAAAAAACTTATGAAGGATGTGGAGACTAGATGGATCTCTTTGTATGAACCAGCATGCAGAGTTCGTGAGGAGTATCCTTCATTGGTTGGTTTCATGCACAAATACAGTCATGAAGTTGATAGGGCAAGGGACCTGTTGTTTCGCTTAACTGATTTGGAGACTTTGCTTACATTGGTTGGTATTCTTCCAATGTTAAAGGAGATCAATACACTGATGAAGCATGCACAGGGCAGATTGATCTATATTGTGGATTTTATACGGATGAGGAAAATGGTATGTCAAAGTCTTGATATATTGTATTATTCCCAGGATAGTTTTGATGCACCTGTTTTTAAAAATTGGAGAGATTTATTAGATCTTAAAAATCCTAACACCTATTTGAGATTTAATATCCACGATCACCTATGCATCTCTGTTAATGGGAAGGAAATACCTATGCACATTTTGCAAAGACGTCAAGATATTACAGGATCGGAATGAGAAGATGTTCCTGTGACACGTAATTTTTTTGAGTCTGTGATAGTTGAAACCAGAATAAAGCTTAAAAAAATTTCAGAAACCTTGTCATCAGAAATTAGGGAATGTTTTTGTAAAGATAAAATTCTGGAAGCCATGGGTGTGATGAATCTGAATTTTTGGAATACAGAAGGTGGCCGTGCAGACTTTGTCAGTAAGCATTTCCATAAATCAATGGGTACAATAATGGAACAATTTACAAAGACGTTAGAGCTCAAGGGTACCGAAATCAAAGGTATACTGAATGCCGATTTATTAAAGTTTCAGTCAACCAATTTTGCAACAACAATGAGGAACCAATATAAGAATTTAGATCAACCTTCTGAAAGTGGTGCTATTACAAGGCTATGGAGAGGAATCTATCAAAGTTCTATCTTACAAGAAGATATCAATGAGTATTTCAGACTATATGAATTATGCCAGACAATGATTTTGGGGTCTGTGGAGGATGAAAGAGTTTTCAGTTCATTGTCATTTATAAAATCAAAACTGAGAAACAGGTTGGATAAAAATCTGTAAAGTTGCATGAGGTGTTACGTTTCACGATACTCCCTCGAAACCTTTCCGTTTGACAGAGCAATTGCGCACTGGAATTCCCTTTGCGAAAGAAGAGGTGTAAATAATACAGCTACAAGTACAAATATTCCCAACCTTGAGAGTGTAATTGGCTCTTCGTCACATTCTACAGAAGACAACATCGACTTTGATGAAGCTATTGATAATGGATTGTTTCAACTTTAAGTAGGTATCTTCTTTATCTATCTTTTATCTTTATCATTAAAGATGTTACAGG
Source organism: Taxus chinensis (assembly GCA_019776745.2). Taxonomy (NCBI): domain Eukaryota; kingdom Viridiplantae; phylum Streptophyta; class Pinopsida; order Cupressales; family Taxaceae; genus Taxus; species Taxus chinensis. Next base: position 507,022,767 of record CM034156.1, on the reverse strand, counting down.
TCTATATACTAAAAATGTCAGGTGATTCACCCATCTATCTACTAATGCATTTCTCGTGTTGGATTTTTTTAAAACACAGATCTAGCTCATTACCAGTGGCAGTGATGATTTCAACTTTAAGCAGGTATCTTTTTCCCCTTAATCTTATTGTTTGTTACTATTCATTTTTTGACAGAGCAATTGCTCACTGGAATTCCCTTTGCGAAAAAAGAGATGTAAATAATACAGCTACAAGTACAAATATTCCCAACCTTGAGAGTGTAATTGGCTCTTCGTCACATTCTACAGAAGACATCATCGACTTTGATGAAGCTATTGATAATGGATTGTTTCAACTTTAAGTAGGTATCTTCTTTATCTATCTTTTATCTTTATCATTAAAGATGTTACAGGTCTATATACTAAAAATGTCAGGCAATTCACCCATCTCTCTACTAATCCATTTCTCGTGTTGGATTTTTTTAAAACAAAGATCTATATCATTACCAGTGGCAGTGATGATTTCAACTTTAAGCAGGTATCTTTTTCCCCTTAATCTTATTGTTTGTTACTATTCATTTTTTCAACTCTGGTTATAATTAAAGATGTTACAGGTGTATGTATTTACATTTAGTTAAATACAAAAATTTTATTTTTTGAAAACGTGGGTTGACATCCCTCCGAGGAAGCTTTTACTTCTCGGGACTGACAACGTCAGGCAACTCACCCATCTATCTACTAATCAATTTTTTGTGTTAAATTTTTTAAGACAAAGATCTAGCACATTACCGGTGATGATTTCAATTTTAAATAGGTATCTTCTTCAACATAATCTTATTTTTTGTTACCTTACATTTTTTCAGCTCTTGTTATCATTAAAGACATTACAAGTCTAATTCTTTATATTTACTTGACCTTTAAAGATATTGTTGGTCTATATATTTAAAGATGTTGCTGGCACTTCTCAGGACTGACAATGTCAAGCAACTCACCCCTCCATCTACAATGTCATGGGAAACAAAGATCTAGCACGTTACCCTTGATGATTTCACAGCAATCTAATACGCAAGAGGTAAGCTAAACCCTAGCATATTTGCAATTATGTTTAATTTCTTACCAGTGATGATTCTTTCTTGATTTCTTAGAATTATATTAATTTATTTTTAATATATTTTATCTTCCTGTAGACCAAGGATTTTTTTTCTATTTACTATCTCTTTATTCTCCATTTGTTGGTGAGTGGTAGCTTCCCAAAAAATAGATATTCCTACCACATGTCACAATACTACCAAATTGGAAAGTGATGTCGAAACATGTCACAATACTACCAAATTCAATATTCACCTTTCCCTGATTCAAACCACAAGAGCCTTGGCTGAGTCACCCTCCGTTAATATTAAAGTACATTGATCAGAATTCTTCCCTCCTGCTTGATTTTCATCAAGTTTGGGAACATCAATTAATTTCCCCTTCTTGGTTCCATCAGTTTTCTTAAGATCTTTTTTTTGTTTAAACTTTTCCACTGCACTCATCAGGTCAAACAAAGTTACAAAGCTCATCTTAGATAACCTGACCATACACCATGAATCTTCTTGTACTGTTTCCAATTACCTTACACATATCACATCATCTTTCACACTTTCATTAACTCACAACCTTTATAGGCAATAACCTTGTGATGCAAAGATAGATGAGCATTTGAATCAATGCATTCCTGGAGCCACTGTCAAACCTTGCATTGACCTCTAAGAATCCTTTAAGAAATAATGTGTTATACTCTTCCTTACTATGCACAAATCTTATGAAAAGGTAACATCAATATGAGATTTCTCAACTTTATAACATTTGTAGATACTCATTTTTCCCTACTTTGAGCATGAATCAGAAGTATAACCTCTATTACACAATACATCTTCTTGTAGTAGAAATACATTCTTGTCTCAACACCATGATAGACCACATAATGACACATAGAAACAATGTGTTATACTCTTCCTTACTATGCACAAATCTTATGACAAGGTAACATCAATATGAGATTTCTCAACTTTATAACATTTGTAGATACTCATTTTTCCCAACTTTGAGCATGAATCAGAAGTATAACCTCTATTACACAATACATCTTCTTGTAGTAGCAATACATTCTTGTCTCAGCACCATGATAGACCACATAATGACATATAACATGACATTTGGGTCTTGACAGACCTTGAGCTTTTCTCAAAGATGTGAAAACATTTCTTAAGGCATAAAACAAGGTCCTTTTAATATGTCACCTTTTAGAACTACAATACATTGATGAATCAACACCTTGACATGGTCTTATACCACTTTTAGAGAATTATAAATCTCCTTGATGAAATTCTTTCACTTTGTACATCATGAAGCACTGATAATTTTCATCACCAACTAGGACTGAGTCAGCTTGAAGCACTGACAGAGTAACTTGCACTTGACACTCCAATATTCAATTCATGAATTCCTTAACAAGGATGAGCTTTACCAACTAGATAACAGGACAGATTGCTAGACCTTAGCATCATTGACTTGGATATCTTTATTTTAGACTGATAAAGGTCATTCATAAAATCCAAACACACTTTGAAGTCCTCAACAAGTTGAAAAATCATAGTACAACACAAATTCTTAACCTATCAACCTTAAGTCTACTTTCATAGACAGTATAACCCCACAGATACAATTAAAGTCCCACGACATAATTTTCAAGATAATTAAAGTCCCTCAAGATATTTAGGCACTAAATTTTACATTATACACATTAAATCGATCATCGTCTTTCATCATCATCTATCATTGATTATCAATTGTCATCATTCATCATCTACATCTACATACTATTCATGACAATGCAAGTAAACAAGAAACATACATATAATTCATGATAATCACCATATAATTAAATTCAAATAGCATAGTACAAACTCAATAGTTGAAGTTTTCAAATTCAATATTAAAAGTTTAGTCAATAATAAAAGTTTCTAATTTTCACAACCCTCTTTTTCTTTAGAAAATTCTGCTCTGCCCTCTTCCCCAACGACTTCTTCCACTCTGGCTGCACCTCTTTCCCCAACAGCACAAATAACCCCTGAACTTATAAGATCTTCTGCAGCACTGTCCATATTTTTTATAATTATTTCTTCTTGATTTGTTGCATCTCCATGCGATAGCAAATTTGGATCAGCAACTGCTTTGGCTTTGAACAAGATGTCAGGGTCGAGACCATGCTCTTTAATGATCCGCTTTAGTGTATTTTTTTGTTTGTTAACCAAAACAATATTCAGCTTCAAATTTTTTGCTGCAGATAAGTTGTTCTTTGCTGTTTCCAAGTGAACTTGCAAAACCTTCGCCTGACTCTTCAAATTTTCATATTTCAACTGCACAAAAAGAGTAACGTCAATTCAAAATATTAATGTAAATTCAAAATTTCAAATTAAAAAAAATGATTGTTAGAATGTAATAGTACTTACAACCGCTCTGTCTCTTTCGGCATTTGCGATTGATACCAAATCCTTGTCCTTTGACCATTTGTTAAAATATGCCTGGGCCTCGGCACTAATATTTTCCAATTTGTTTAGTGCCTTATCTAAAATGCCATCTTTATAGTCGTTATTAAATGTGACAGTCCCACATTTTACTTGGGTAAGTAAGGAATCCATCTTCGCATGTTGATTCTGGACTGCAGCGTATAAACTATCCCTTTGCCAATAATTTTCATAACGACTAATAATCTCATTGATAAGAATTTTAGCCCTTTTCTCCCATTCTATAAGCTGTTGGATTTGAGGAATAATAAACTCACTGACATGGGATTGACAATCATTACCAATTAAGTTCTCCAAAGGAAAAGGTGGAAACTCTTCACTATCTGAATCTAATGCAGACGATCTTGCTGGAGAAGTGTGGGGGCTTTCACCATGAACAAGATCAACTGCTCCTTGTTTCTGTCTTTGGGTGGGCTGATCCTGTTTTTGAAAAAATAAATCAAGATTTAGATAAATAAATTTGAAGATTGAAGATTTAGATTTAGATAAATCAGAATGTAATTAAAAATTGTAAAGCATATTAAAATTGAAATTTGAAGACTGAAGTATACCTGCTGGCCTTGAATCATCTCACGGGTATCGAAAAACCCAGTTGGGTCATTGCTATCAATGCCCAAATAATCTTCATCTAAATTTATATTGTTCAAAACAGATATGCCCGTTGCGCTGGGCAAGCCACCAAGTGAGAGAGTTGGAATTCGAAACGAGGAGTCAAGGTTTAGTGTCCCACTAGGGGCCGGAGCAAAACTCATGCGTTTACCAATGTTCTTTTTCACTGTTCCTCTGGTTGGCATTTTAAAAATTAATGGTTGGGTGGGTGTCGTTGTGGTGGCTTGATCATGACTGACATGTGCTGAAAAGTACAAGAAAAAATGAAAAATATTAAAACAATTCATAAAGTCAAAACTACGAAATTAAACGTTCTATAGAAAAGTTGTACCTTGTTGTCGAGGGGTTGTTTTTTTTGGTGCTACGGGTGGCCTTGTAGGAGTTGTACTGAGTGGTTGTTCAGACGATATCAATGCATGCGACTGTATTGAGTGAGTTGGGGAAGAAGGTTCCATAGTCCCTGCTGTTCATCAATATTAAATGTTGTCAATTCATTTTGCTAAAATTTAAATTGAAAAATAAATCTGCAACTTTGGAATTTGTAATTAATATATGAGAATGTATTACTTCTCTAGCGTTTAACGAGTTCAAACTGTTGAGGGTCTGGAGAGGAGTGAGCTTCCATTTCAGAATGGGAGTCCCCCGAAGCCTCCGCGTGTAGTTGGCCTCTTCCTCTCGACATCTTTTTTTTTTTGGGAATGGCTTCAAGATATCTTCTCTGCAAAACATTAAAATTTAAGTTTTAATAACTGCGCACTGTAATGAAGAAAATTGTAATAGAATTTCAAACTAAATAGTTTATACCTGTTGTTTTACAAATGGAATTGAGAATTTCTTCAAAGCCTCATCAGAGCAAGTAGGAATTTCTTTAGCTTTTAAATTTAAAAGTGCCTCATAGTAGAAGCCGAGGAGATAGTTTGTTGAATAAATGAAAGGTTTTTCTGACATTTTCGAATTTGATATGTCAGCTCTTATTTTTTTGGATAGAAATGTGCACCAATCAAATTTTTGTTTTGAGATAGTGGCACAAATGTATGCAATGGCCCAATTTGGTATATCTGTTTGGTGACCCTGCATAACAATTCTGGCTTGAAAAAATGCAATAAGTGTAGCAAGAAAGTGGTGTGCAATTGATTGTGTATCTACACCACGCCTGGATTTATTGACATGGGCTGCAAATGCGAAACAATGAAAATTACTATCAATTTATAACAGCAAATTGAATCAGAATAAAAAACAGAATAAATTTTTTGAATTAAAACGAATTATACTTACAATCAACATGGAAACCGTACTTTGATTTGAGAAATTTCTTGTTTTCTTCCACGAGTGTTGCCTTGGTTGTAACAGTTGGTAAATTTCTAATAGGAAGGCTGGTAAACTGATGTATGTCATTCGGTTTAATAGTGAATTGGAACATTTGGGCATCGTTCAGAGTCACATAAAATATACCGTCCTCTAAATTGTAGCATGACAGAAGGTAATTCAAAATATCTGGATCTGTTTCGAAATGGGGCATATTAACGAGCCCTGTAAATCCACACTCTTCAATTATACCTTGATATTCTGGGGACATCCTTAAAGCCGTATGGATGTGAGGGCATAATGGATTCCTGTAGGTTATCTTGGAAATCGATTGACTTGGATTCTCTTCATTTTCTTGCTGAACTTGCAATTGGGAGGCATGTGAAGTCGACATTATAGCTGTAATTGCATCTTTGTCAAAGATTTAGACCTGCAAAAAATCAAGAACGGGAAAACGTAAACGAGAAAATGAGCGGCATAAGGGTATTTATAACCTAAATATGTGTGTCACTGTCCCCTATTGACATGCGTCATTTGCTTCAAATGACGTGCGTCAATAGGAAGCAGTGTCGTGCATCAATAGAAGGCTGTGTCGCGCGTCATTTGTTTATAATGTTGCGCGTCAATAGATTACAATGTCGTGCGTCAATAGAGGACAATGTCGCGCGTCAATTGAGGACAATTTCACGCGTCAATATAGGACAATGTCGCGCGTCAATAGAGGACAATGTCATGCGTCAATAGAGGACAATGTCACGCGACAATAGAGGACAATGTCGCGCGTTAATAGAGGACAATGTCGCGCATCAATTGAGGACAATGTCGCGCGTCAATTGAGGACAATGTCACGCGTCAATAAAGGACAATGTCGCGCGTCAATAGACTGTAATGTCGCGCGTCATTTTGTGACTGTGTCGCGCGTCAATAGAGAACAGTGTCGCACGTCAATAGAATCAACTGACGCGCGTCATTACGATCTAGTGTCGCTCCAGTGTCGCGCGTCATCAGAGCTATTGTCACGCCAGTGACGTGCGTCATTACGGATTACTGTTGTCGCACGTCACTGATTTAGCCTTGAAAAACCAGGTGAAAATTTTGTTTTTGAATACTGTCAAATTCGCCTTTCGCTGAAAGTGGTTACGGGGATATTCGCCAAGTATTTTCCACCTTCAATTTTATAGGGGTGTCTTAAAATGAACCCTGGGAAGCATTAGGAATATCATGATAAACTTGAATTACTAAAGGGTTGCAATTAGTACAGGTCACCAAATTTCTAGGTGGTTGAATAGCCATTGGAATAACTGGGATTTGAAAAAAAAGATTTATACATGGTGAAGTAAGATTAGGAGGAGGGTTTCCAAAACCAGACCTATTATAAGGTAAGGCATTGCCAAATCTTCTTCTTCTTCTTGCAGAATTCAAAGGTAAAGAAATAAATTCAGCAGGGATTCCTCTTACCGATGATTGTGTAGTCACTTTAGGCATGGAACATGCTAAAAAAGCTGTCTAAAATCAGCGTTACAGATTCGTCAAATAAATCTTCTGATCTTTAGAATTAATTTTTGTAGATTACTTCTCCAAAAGTGACTTTCTTTTCCTATAAATCTGCTATGAATTTCTATAATCTGATGTAATCCACTACAGATCTGATCTGTGGCTGTACAGGGGTTATAAGATTGCTTTGAATCTCTCACTTTTATAGATATAATGGAAACACCTTAGGTATGTGGGTATACCTATTGTTGAGGTGAGTCTCTAGTATCAAGGCCGGTTCCTTTTTGATGTTTCCTAAACTAGTGTTTTCAGATTTTGAGGGTAAAACAATGAATGTGACTGAAATTTGAAATGGGTGATACACCAAACTTGTTGAGGGATTTGACTAAGTATATGCACAATAAAATTGAGAATTAATTATTGATGCACAAACCAATGGTTTCTAACAGAGTACTAAGGAAAAACACTTTATGTATTTAGGGAATAAATCACAACAACATAATAAGATAAACATGCACACTAATACTATGCAGAAATTACCAGATTTATAGCATGGTAAGATGATTAATCAGGGAATTGGCAATCACAAGAGTTAATAAAGAGATACACACCACTACAAATAATTGGAAAGGAAAAAATCATTTCTCATTCAAGGAAAAACTGGTAGAAACTTTCTCTAGAACTCCTATGTCAAAAAATTCCTCCTTATGCCTTTTAATTGCACACAATATATAACAAGATTTATTCACCCAACCTATCCTAAAAATAGGCTAAAATTTTTACTCACCCATGCATGTTAATTTTACTCCTTTATCATGAAAAAATAAAGGAATAAAAATAGACATGTTGATTACAATGAAAAATTAATAGCCTTAGTTACAAAAATAAATTTTAGTCCATGTGCAGATAACTGATCTATTTTTAATAAAATTGGATGAATATTTTTGCTGAAATTAAATACTTGCTTGTAGTGTACATCTTCTCCAGTGTGCATGCAATCTTTACCTTCTTCTTTTTGATGTGACACCTACAATCTAATCCACTTGCAATGATAAATTTAACATTCCTTAATTCTTCCCCCTTGGATGCACATGTAAAAATTAATTTTCCTATTTGAGAAAAAATATTTCCTTTGTCTTTAATACATTGCAAACCAATCGCCCTCCACTTTGGGGACCACCTATAGGCATTTCCAAGAAAAAAATAGCTTTATTTGTAAAAAATAAGGTAATTAGCATGTCAAAAATGGTCTTCGTGATTTTTTATTTTGAAATTTGTTTAAGAAAGATAATCTGCATGCGTAAAATGATCTTCTATGTCACCTTTGTACATCACAAGAGTAATAATATTCTCTTGCAACCAATAATAATGTGCTTGTGTGTCCATCTAAAAAAATTTCCCTCTTATGGGGACCACCATGGCCATGATGCCAAAAAGTACCTTTCTTGCATGAATAATTGCCACTTGTGTCTCCTTTTGTAATTTTAGGATATTTAGGTAATGTGGTTTTCTTAAGGCATATTGATTCCTTTTTCTTGGAATAGGTATGCATGTAACTTCACCTTTTGATGTCATCATGGGTTGAAAAAGGTGACCACTTGATTAATTTAGTTTATACTATAGTCACATGGTCTTATTTTCCATGATTGACATATATTACATACAACTTAGTCTAAGGTATCCTTTTGAATAATCATAGCATCTTAATGTTTTTTCACCTTTCTGATTGGTAATAATATTTAAATGAGGTAAACATTTACCTTTTTTCTAACGATGGTTGTCGCCATTAGTATGTCTTAGACCTTAATTAGGTCAATGGAAATGATTTTTTTTTAATAATCATGGGGTTGGCACCCTCTCTCCACAATGGCTCAACCCTTCTTTGATCTTGGGATTTATCTAGTCCATTTGATCTTTGTATCTTTTAATCTTGAATTTTGATGCTTGAACCATGGTAAACAAGGTAGTTAAAACTCTAGATTTGATTTGAACTGTCGATCTTGGAACTTTTATCTCTGAGTCGTCAATCCTCTAAGTATGAATTTATCACTGATTACGGGTTATTAAATTTTCTAGAAATTGTGGTAAGCATTGGAAACTGGTGGTTTAGACTCTCAACTTTTTATATTTGTACTCTTTGAGATGATCCATCAATCCTTAACTCACTGATAGAGTTAGATTTTATTTGTTGTTAATCTTGGTTTAGTAAAAATGAATTGAACCCTAATCATTTCACTTTGGCATTTGGTCTCTATAGGCGAAGCCCAAGAGGGTTTTTTTACATGCCCTCCATTTTTTATCATTCGAGCTTGCATGAAGGATTTTTGTGAAGCTCTGAGTATGGATTTTCTAGATTCTCCACCATTATTAAGGTTCTAATCTGAATTTTATAGTATATGTGGAAAAGAAAACTAACATTAATGTGATTCAAGCTCATTGAGATGGTCTTTCCTTTACTTATGTGTCCATGGAAGTTTCGAGCCTTGGTAAAATGTGATGACTTCCATTGTTGAATGTGAAGCTCTGGTTTTGTAATGTTCTTGGGGAATAAAATATATTATTATTTACTTTATTGGGTTGATGTCATTTTGTGTGGATCTAAGTTCTGTATATTATTGTTTTGGAGGCTTAGAGGGCTTGCTTTGAATACTCTCAGAAAATTTTCTTACCACTATAGATTAAGGCTTCAAACTTTTTTGTCTTCTGATATTTTAGAATTCCTCTCCATATTTTGAGCCATGTTTCTTGATTTTCAACGTGGAAAGAAACATTTATAGCTTACTCATTTGTATCTACTTTTATAGCTTCCGATTGGTGGATCTATACAACAAACTTTATGGATAAGTTCATAAATTTATTTCATAACTCAAGTTGCCATTATTGTTGTTTTGTACAAGAGTTTGAGCCTGGAAGTGCAGAATCTCTAATTGATTTTTTTTTCAAAGGTAAGAACCCCTATTTCTATTGGTGTTTACTTGTAGATGTTCTATTTCCTTTGTTTCTCTAATCTTTGATCACTATAAATTACCAATGGTTAAAAAAAATTTCCCTTTTTTTATTTTCCCTAGCTCTGTTTCTACAATGACAAGCTAAAATGGCTATTAGGTGTTTGTTTTTGGCTCCACATTTCATGATTTTTTGAGGTTTTTTTCACCTCGATGCCACATAATAAGTTCTTGTTCAATCCTTGAGCCTTTTCTTGAAACCCTTTGTAAATATTTTGAAATTGTGGAATAAAATGGATAATTTCCTTTATCTGCACTTGAATAATTTCAAAATTTGACTCAATTTATTTATTTTGGATAACCCCGTGAATATGGGTATCCTTCCTTCTTCTTATGAGTTCATGGATATGAAACTTTTCTTCATGATGTGAATTGGTCAAATATAATTAATTTGTTGCTAGTTTATTGGTTCCTATAGAATGTTTGAACATGCAAACCAGCATTTCCTGCTACCATTTACCTATCCTACCATTCTTTGGTTGTAGTCTTCTCTTGATAGAATATGTGCTCATATTGTAATGCCAAAGACAACTACATCCATCTAATTTCCCATGATGGTTACAAATTTTGGTGAAAGTTTTTTATGGACATATTTGAGTTGTATAATCTAGAGTATACTGTATACAAGGTTTTATACTCTTCCAACTATCTTATTTTCTCATTGACACCGGAATATAATATTCTTGTTTCTAGGCTAGACATTTATACTTCATAGATTCTAGATTTAGTATCTTTTGAGTTGAGCTCTAAATTTTTTGTATTTGATAATTGTAATCTTCTTCATATCAACTTCTTACAGAGAAGAACTCATCTAATATTTGTATTAGTACATTTTCTCTATACATTTAATTCCCACTTAGTATATTACTTTGGATCTGAAATGAATTTTATGTACAAGGTCTTCATTTGCATTTTCTAATATTTCATGAAAAACTTGTGATTTTGAATCAATGTAGATTGGTCCTTATAGAATTGAAAGATCGTAGGCTATATTTAAAATATCTAATACTTTAAAGATCCAATAAGCTATATTTAAATTTTAAAGCTCCAATACTTTTCATTTCTTGATGGATCATAGGCTATATTTAAAATCTTGTCTAAGCATCTATACTTAATATATTTGACATTGTCCATTATGTAAAATTTCATTGCTGATGGTTTAAAAGTTAAGATTCTTTTTATTTTGAAACATGCATCATATGAATTATGTTCCTCTATAGATATTTAATGGAATATCTAAACATGAAATGTAACCTTCGTTTGTTGTACCTATAATTTTTTTAGAAATGCATAGCAGCAATACTAAATTGTTTCATCATTTGAGTTTTCTTGTAGATGATCGAAACTTTGTAACATGTATAGTCTGAAAAGTATGAATGAGTCTATATGAAATCCACCTCTAAAAGAGAAAATATTTTGTGATTTTCTTGAAATTATACTACAGTGGCTTGATTTGAGCCTTTCCTTCTAGATGCATGATATGGAATTATTCCTGATGGATATAACCTTTATAACACTTCCTATTTCGCTCCTTGTAGATTTTTTTAGGGGTTTTTCAACATGAATGTAAGATGAAGATGTACTTTTATATTCGAAAATAAAGTAATCTTTGGAAGTGGAAATTTTAATTTGTACCTTCTTTTGATAAATCATCCTTATTGAAAAATGCATTATTTTTTGGTAGCTCTACTTCTGGGACATGATGTACCTCATTTTTTTTGTCTTTTGACTTTGTACCTTTTGAATTTTCTCCTTTTCTTAGAAACTTAATCTTTCTCATGGTACATTTGTAGAACCTCATCTCTATCTTCCTTCATGTATTTTGTAACTATGGAAAGAGCCAGAATAATTACTATTTGAAAATGGGTCTGATGTATCTGATTTATATTTCATACTTGTTATTGCTTGAAAAGTTATAAAAAATCACATCAAGATTAAAATCCTCTTTCTTCTTTGTCGATGTTTGTTGCATTGACAAGAAATTTCTTTCATTAGTTAGACTGTGTCTATGTTACATATACTTTCCAATCTATACTTTATACCTGACTGTAATGTGATGAAAATTGATCTCTTTTTCATGCATGGCTGCCAAATCTATATTCAAGATCTCTTTTGATCCACAATATGTTTGTACAAATTTGTACTCTTCTCTTCATGAAGTGTATCTCCTTATTTGGTCTAAAATATGTTTTCTATAAAAATAATAATTTGTTTCTATCATATCCTCATACTCTTGCTTTTGTAGTTGTTACTATTTGAGTTTTGTGTATCGATTGCAATCTAAACCTTATAATACATAACTTCAAAAACATCCATTGATTTATTATACTACAACCTATACCTACACACTTTAAAAAAATAGTTAAAAAATAATTAGGATTTTTGGCCTCTCTTATGTTCCATAGTATTTTTATTTTTCTTTCTTCTTCTTGCATGTTTCTGGGAATCATATGTGCTTCTGTAGAATACTACTTTACTAACTATGTATTTTTCACTGATGTACCTTATGTTTCTGATATTAAGAATTCCATTTTCAGTAGTTAGATAGTAGATGAGTATAGATCAAACCCTGAACTCAATATTGATTTTCCTTTCTTTCCTTTTTCAGGTATACTTGTAGTTATTTGCAACATAGATGAAATATGGAGCTAGAACTAGATACAAGAAGATTAGAAGAAAAACCTGAAGAAATGGTGGGTTTCTTCTATACTATTTTAATTTTAAATTCATGCACATGTGCTTATTTCTTCAGTAGTTACGAGTTACATCCCAATGCTTATGTGGGAAACATTGTAGTTCTTCATTAATAATAACATTAATTTTTATAATTGAGTTGTCTAATTCTTTCTATATTTATCTTTTACGGTAGATATTGATTTTTATAAAGAAATAAACAAATCAATCACATTATTAAATGTATTTAAACATGTATAAATAATGAGTTTTGAGGCACCTATAACTTAATAAAGAATTCTCTTTCATGTAAATTGTAAATCTATTTGTTGTTCCTGAATTTAACTTTTCACCTAAACTGTGATCACGGTGGGTTCATTAGCTAGGCAATATCCTAGCACATGGGTTCATATCTAGGTAATTAAAATTAATAAAATTAAAGTCAATATACCAATATACATGAGGGGGTTAAAGGGTTTAATTTATTAATTTTTTGAATCAGGTATTGGGGGTAGGTTAGAGAGGTGGGCCAAAGGAAAAGGGAGTTTAATTTTAATATAAAACTAAAACATTTGAACCCTAATTTTTAAAAATAATTACCTTAAAAATTTAAAAGGAGTGTGGTCATAAATTAAATTATAATCTCTTTTTTAATAAAGAAATCTAGATTCTTAACCAAGAAATAATAAGATGGTAGAAAACTAAGATTGAGTATGTTTTTCAACACAAGAGATATTATGTCACCATCTTAATTATTTGAATAACTATTGATAAATGATTAAAGCTTAACATATATAAGGTGATTTGTAATAGGTCTTTAATGGATTCAAACTATCTTTCGAGAGAAAATGCATATTTAAAAAATTTGAGTGAGAAATCTAATATATTTTTTGTCTAATATATTAGGGTAGAAATAAAAAGGGGTAAATAAAATTGTCATTAAAAACTGGGTAAGTAAAGTACATGAAAAAAAAGGGGGTATTTTAATTCTAATAATATAACAGGAGGGGGTATTATCAATTGAATTATTAGAGGTAGAAACTAGAATTAAGGGTATTCTTTAATACTCTTCGAACGCACGTGCTATACCATAATTTTACTAAGTGAACCCCCCGTGACTGTGATTCCCACCTTCATCAAGGCAATGTCTTAGTCTTTTGGGGCTTTTGTGTTTCCTTGCTAAAGATGAACATGGAATGGAAGTCTATGTGAGATGTTACATTTTGTAACAACACACATAGATATAGATTACATCTAGTTAATCAATTGTTGTAACTGAAAAACATAATAAAATTGTAATGCATCCCCCTAGTTAGGTCCATTTTATCAATGTCTCCCATCAAAAACAAAGTTTTGAGTTTCCCATTTTTTCACGAGTGAAAATATTATAAACATTTAGATGGAGCAAGTGAACCAGATACTTGAGCTATGCTTCACATGTACGTCATGGATAGACAATCATGTTGGTAAGAGTATATCTATTTGGTAGAGTTGACTGTTAACAACTTTCATATTTCCATTGGCATGGCATAATTTTAGACATTATATGGCATAGATTGCAGGACTCCATTGAATTGGCACATGTTAGAGGATAGAGCATTTGGGCCATCCATGCTGTAAGATATGGAGCAGCAGGTCACCTTGATTAGACAAAGATTGGAAGAGGCATGAGATAAGAACAAGAAGTATGAGATCAGAGAAAATTTGACCGCAGTTACGAGGTGGGATCGAGGGTGTTTCTAAGAGTTAGACCTCATAAGATCCCTATCCATTACAGAAAAGGATCTAATCTAGCTCTGAGATTCGTGGGTCCATTTGAGATCTTGGAGTGGATTGGTCACGTTTCTTACTGCTTGGCCTTTCTACCCATCTTGTTTTGCATCCAAGATGTTTTCCACATTTCTATTCTTTGGAAATATATTCCAGATCCTTCTCATGTATTTGATAGGACATCCTTACAGGTGTAGGGAAAGGTGATTGTGGATCTTGTGCCACTTTGTTACGGGTTCAATTTCCAGATCATCTACTTCGGAGGATGCCACTTTGTTACGGGTTCAATTTCCAAAATTGTTTCAGTGACTCCCAGGGGGAATTTTAGTCAAATGAGAGGGGGATGTAATGCCCACTTATCTTTGACACTTGTTTCATTATAATATTGCTAAATAACATACTAGAGACATGGTTATTGACATATTATATTGGATAAAACATGTTTATACTATGTAAAAAAATATTAATTTGATGGTTTGACTCTTATTGTGGATTGTTGTGATGCATTGTGGACAATGTTAGACATTATAGCACATGCTTATTTAACATTGCTTACTTATATTTATACCAACATTATGGATATATGGCTATTGTGAATATGTTCTGATGCATTATCTAACCTTGGTTACATTAATATTATGTATTTATTGATTTTGAGATTATTTTAGGTGATCAGTATGTGGATCAAGTGATTTTCGTAAAATGTGAATTGTTATTTAGGATACTTATAAATGCTTGAATTAGAATATAAATATGTACTGTGATATTTAATGATGCTTTAGAGGTGTTTTGTTTCCTTGACATATTGATACGGCCATGAGGCCAAAGGTGGTACTAATTGTGATTGCAGTAAATTAAAGATCACACCAAAAAGAGAGACTAAGAAAGCCAAACAGGAAGGAATGCCGTAATTTCACAACACGGTCACCTTGGCAAATTTCATGTTTTGTTTTACGTCATATTCATTTTCTTGTCTCTTAGGAGGTCTCCATGGGGAATCACCTCAGCATGCGACCATGGGTATTTGTAATTATGCTATTTTATTTGCATGAGGAAATGTTAGTTATGTTAATGTGAATATTGTGACCTTATTCTATATTATTAAGTACCTCCCTTTGTACCCTTATGTTCTATGTGTTGAAGGTACCCCTACTTTAGATATGTAAATTGTTAAGTGTTAGCTAATGTTCCCTTTTGATTATTATAAATGTTATGAGTACCCTTAGTTTTATTATAATTAATTTATAAGGGTTTATGCAATGTGATGATGTGGCTTTTGGAGGGTAGATATTCTTGAGTATATGATTTATCCCTTTCCTCTTTTGGTTGAAATTTGAATCTTCCTTTGGTACATGTGCCACCCTAAACCTAAAAATTTCAGATTTGGGCTTTGAGCCCAATTTTGAAGGCTTGTGGGACAAGTTTAACTTATCCCACACTCTTTAATTTACTCCCCTAACTATACCCTTGACTTGAGGGGTCATTTTTATGCCCTAATCATGATATTTTTGTGGAAAAGTGGCAAACATTTCTCTCTTTTCTTGGTCTCCTAAATTAGTTTTAAAATGTGTAATTTGAATTTTGAGTGCAAGTTGGGCAATGTCATATCCTCAACCATCGTATTATGAGGTTTTGAAATTTATGTTGAAAGGGTAATGTGGATTTGAGGGATATGAAGTGGAATACTATATGGATCCACATCACCTCTCCCTCGTTTTCTATTTAATTTCATATTTTAGATGATATTAATGTTACTTGGTTTACTTGGATTTTAGATTTGGGGATTGCATGCTTGGGAATTGCTTGTTTTGGTGAAGGAGTTTGAAGTCTTGATTTTCTTTGAAAGTCAAGACCCAAATGGCAAGGTAGGATCTTGATCCCTATTATTGCATGTTTTAATGTTTATGGAATGTAAAATGGTTGAATGTATGTATGCATATTGTTGGGTTGGGTAGTTTTCCCTAGGAAGATTTAGGGAGAAGGAAAATGGGAGCCATGAAGGAGGCAAAAGAGTTACGTGAATTGTCGATGGATTTATGGGAAGAGTGTTCCATCTTGTGGAGGGATAAGGGAAAAAATTCTTAATTATATTATATAAAATTTACTTGAGGGAGTCATAAGAGTTGAGAGAGGCATAAGAGGTTTTTCTTGATGGATTTTTGGAGGCTTCAAGTTGAAAACTCAACCCACTTGGGAGGTAAAAGGGGGATTCCCATGTTTCCTCTCTCCTTTTGTATTAAAAAAATGAGCCTTTTTGATATATGGATAGAAAATTGTAGGTTTTGTTGTATTTTTAATGTTGCAAGAAATGGTTTTGTGTTTATATCTTTTATGGACTTCCTTATTGTTGCCATGGTTGTGAATTCTCTTTATTACTACTTGGTTAGAGCTCGGGGGTCAAAAAAGGGGGATGGCTTCACCCATTTATTAAGATTTGGTTGGGAGGAGAGAATGGTCTAGCTCTCTCTCCTTCATTGGTGTGTAAAAGTTGTGATGGAGAAGTTTCAAGATTCCCTTGAAATAAATTTGGCATGTTGTCTCCACCATTTTAGGTGGAGGGCTTGTATCACTTGTATTTTAATTACTTGTATTATTTTAAAACCCTTGTGAGACTACTATATTTGGAGGAAAAACTTGAAGAACTGTAATCTTTTGATTATAGTAAAGTTGTCCTTATTTTAAGGAAACTTGAAAGGGACTATACTATCTCAAGCCTGGATAAATATGTTTGTAGTTAATGACCAGTTGAAAAGGACTGTAAACTATTTGAGTTATTGTGAAAGTTGTGCATATGTGTAGTTTGAAAAATGATTAAAAATTTATAGCTATTAATATTAAAACTCTATGTTGTTTTCAAGGGATTTTACTCCATCTTTATATTCCTGCAATTTTCATGAAAATGTTTCCTTTACTTCTTGTATTCTTCTCAAAAAAATAAATTAATATCCGTCTTCAATGTATATTGTACTCTAAAATAAATCTGTAAGTCTGCATTAAAGTGTAAATAGGAAACTAGCATTGTTCTTTTCCTTTCTGTAAAATGAAGTTTCCTGTATACTTGATTAAAACTTCATTATAGATGTATTTAGTTGTAAGATTTTTCTTTAGTTTATATCAGACTTGTAGATAAAATCATCGGTATATACATATTAATATACACACACACACACACACACACACACACACACACACACACACACACACACACACACACACACACACACACACACAGACACAGATATATGTAATGGTGTGTATATAAATTCTTTTATTAAAATTCTCAGATCCTCAGTGAATGATGCTGAATAGAGTAACCGACGTCGATAGGCTTAGCCTAACCGACATTGGTCACCCTGTGAACTGTGCACTTTTAAATATAGGACATATTTGACCTAGAAACATCATTTTTTAATCTTAAACTAAGAAAAATGTAATAACATATTAAAATAGATCCACCAGTAAGTATATGAATGGATATATACACATATTTGTGCATATATCCATCTATATACCTCTGTATACAAGTCTAATATATTTTAATATAAGAGAAAATGTATACTCATCATATCTGAGCCATTAGAAATATTTTCAAATAGATAGAAATGACCCAATGAAATTTGGGTGCATCTCTACAACAAAATAAAATATGCAATGATAAACACCCTGAACCAGAGAATCTCATAGTAGCAAACAATAATTTGCAAGAAAGATTCATTTAAACCCTATTGAACCAAGATAAATGTAGAAACAATGGAAATGGGGAAGAGAAGTCCTCCCATTGCAGGCTATGTGATATCCCCTTCAACATAGTTTCAACCAAGAATGCCTTGCCTACATCATTTCTCCTTCTTGTTGCCTCACCTATGCAAATGGAGGCACCTAGGGTAGAAAATGAGTAATATAGTTTGTATAAGAAAATTTAGCACTTCTGGAAATAACCACAATTTAATGGAGAGGATTGAATCACATCCTACGGATGTGATTCAATCCTCCTCCCTTAATAACGTAAGAATGAACCCTATAATGTCTGAATAATTTGTTTATGGAACCAAAAGAAATGTTCACAAGTGTGGGCTTTTAATTGTTTTATGATATTTAATTAAGGGTATTAAATTATTAGTGGTGCATGTGTAGGTATGATTAAATGGGGATTTGAACAATTAAAGGAATTTTATTTAAAGTTGTGAATGTTTAGTGTTAGATGGAAATTTAATATATAAGGAGGTATGTGGTTTGTCAAAAGGTGTTAGGAATTTAATTAAAAGTGTTTAGGTGGAAATTAATATTTAATATAGGAAAAACATTAATTTGTTACGAATTTATAAACAATAACTTAGAAAATATATTTTTAGACATGATTTAATTTATATAATTATTAACATTAGTGGATAATTTAAATACAATTAATTGAAGGATAAATTAAATAATCAAATGAAAATTGATAAGGACAGATTAATCAATTTGATAAATTTAATTTAATTAAGGAAATATGTGTTTTTGAATTAAATAGGCTTTAAATTATTTGGGATTAATATAATAAAAATTTAGTTAACGCATTTAATATTTCAAAAAAAATTATTGTTGTATTTGTTTCACCTGATTCTTAGATCATTTCTTTGAAGTGTTGACGAAACAGATAGGGTAACGGGCGTAGGAGGAATACCTGCTCAAATGTTGGTTGATGGGTTATTGTGCGCATATGAATTCTGGATCCATAGTTGATCGTGAGAGATTCCTTTTGGCTAGGAGGAACTACCTATAATGAAAAAAAGACCACCAGATGGAATTATACAATATGGGTAATGAACTGCCTAGCGTATGCTAGATATGGTAAGTATGATACTTCTTAGATGGCTGTCAGTCCACTATTTTAAACAATTTAATGTTGTAAAAAAAGTAAGTCCTATTGTTATTTTAAATTATTTAGGTATCTCACTTAATAACATAATAAGAAATAGATCTAATCTAATAGGCTAATCTAGAATAGAATCCAAAGGTCAAATGATTGGTTTTGGGTCTCTGCAGGTTTGATAGAGGTCTGGTGTAGATCACAGGTGAATGGGGGTGAGATAAAATTTGTTGGGTAGGTCTCTGTTCTACATTATGTGGGAAAATACAGAGACCGATGTCAGTCAGGGGTGACCGATGGCAGTTAGGTGTAACCAGTGTAGGTTACTATGAGATCTAAAAATGTCATAGAACAAGCTATGGTATCCTTTGTGATTGCACAAAGGACTTTGGTGAGTTGGGGTGAAATATTGAGTTACTAGAGTAGGATTTTGTGAGTTTTTAATGGGTATATGGAGGTGAAAATGTCACAGAAGGTCAATAGGAAACAAGATAAACAATGGATGATGAAATGATGATGAAATGGAATAAACCAGGAAAGTATGATGTTATAATTACTTGGATTCTATTCTTGAATACCTGTGTGTGAGGGATGGAGGTGCTGATGATGGGTTTGAAGGTTGCAAGTGATCACCAACTGAAGAAAATCTTCTGCATGGTCTGCATGTACACTCCTCTTGGCTTGGATAGATCAAATCATGGCTGGGATGGCTATGTAGGAGAAGATGCTCAATATCCTTCCTTGCATGTGAGTTTTCATTGGAATTTACTCTCTGAAGATGCGTTATCTCTCTGAGATGTGTTCTTGCTCGTCAAATTTCTCCCAATGTTTTCCAACCTTAAGAATAAGGTATTTTAGTGGTTAAAAGGGGTAACCGATGGCGGTTCGTCTTAACCGGCGACTGTTAGGGGTAATCGACATTGGTCAAGGTGGGATTAGCTAGGTTTACTAAACTAGGGAGATCCTCCTGATTTCCTTAGATCCCGTGCCATTATCCCATGGATTAGACTGAGAGCCTCTTGTGAGCATGCGGGAATGTGGTTAGAGGGAATGTAGGCATTGATTTTTAGGGTTTGGGTAAGTCTTAGTTAGTTATGGCAACTTACTAAGAATAGGTCTTAAGTTGAGTTGGTTTGATGAGGTGTCTAAGTGAAGTGTATGTGTGGATAATATTTTAATAAAATATTCAAATAATAAATATAGTGAGGATAATGCATTAATTAAATTAAATTAATTAAATTAATATTAGTGGGGTGAAGGGGGGTCATGGCTAGGTAGATGTAATAAAGGGTGCTTATATGTCGAGGGACCAAAGGGGAGTGTGACCTAATTTTAGTGTCTACATTTTTCCCCGTTTTTGTTACGTATCTTGTATTGGTAAGTGACGCTAACAAAAATAAGATGTGGTTGCCCCATGTGTGGGTGATGGTGATCCCCCTCAAACCAAGAACTGACGAGGTAGTAGGCTGAAGTGGTAAGTGGTTTGATAAAAGGTAAATGTGAGGAAAAGGAAAGTGGGTATAAGGGAAAAGGGTGAAATGTCTACTTGGGAAATCTAGGGAATGGGTCAGAGTCAAATGTAGCAATAGTCAAACACACGCACATGTATAAACTGTAGTTCACTACCGGGTTGAAGAGTAGGTAAACTCTACATCGTCTAAGGTCGATAGGTTTATCTGAACAAGATTGAATTGAATCTAGTATCCAAGGTATAGGATATGGTCAGGAAACACAACGTAGGTTAGGTGCAGGAACATTTAGGTATGTTCGTGTACACCAAAGGTAGGGTAAGGATAAACGGTCAGCAATAGGCTAGGTAAGATCATTAGGTCAATCAACACAACTTACAATGCCACAAGGTATGGTGAACACATGAGGTCAAAGGTCACTAGGAATGGTCCAGGTCCAAATATCTAGGTCACGGCATGGGTAAGGCCAAGGTAGGGGTAAGAGAATAAGAAGTCCCCAAAGGAGGACAAATGGAGGTAGGAAGTGACGAGGTCAGGAAAGGTAAGGTAATCAGTTGGGTAAAGGTTGGATGGGGTAAAGGTACAAGGTAAAGGGTGTGGTAAAATGGAAAAGTAAGGGAAATGTGTAGGTGAGGGTGACCGATGATGGTCATGGATAACCAACGTCGGTCTAGGAAAACTAGCGACGGTTAGGTAGGGCATGCAACCGATGCTGGTCAATGGTAACCGACGTCAGTTAGGTCGGGTGGGTTATAAAACCAAAAAATCCATGTTTTTATTATTCATTTGTTATTTGGGAAGTGAAGAAATGAAAAAAATAGAGAGAAAAGAGAGAAAAGTGTCAGGAAGAAACATGATAGTGATCTGGTAGTCTGATTTGATGTGGGCTGGGTTAGTGAGTAGTGGGTCTATAGGATCAGGGTGAGAGAGTTGATTGGTCAGAGGTTGCGAGTAGTTATTCGATGATGGTAGAGGCTAGAGAGGGCTCGGGTAGACCTCCAGCACAACATCCAGACATGCCACCGAGACAGCGGCAACCCGACGAGATAAGTGCCTAACTCTAGATTGGTGATTAGATAGATTAAAGGTTTTGGTATTTTTTATTTGTAGGGTTTGTGGGTTTTGGGTTGTTGTTGGTGGTTAAAAATAAAATGGTTGTATGGGGGGAACAATGGGAAAAAAAGAGAGGGGGGAAGGTAGTAAATTATATAGGTGGGTTGGGTAGGGGTCTTGGGATAGTGTAGATCATTGTAGGTGGGGTAAAAGGGACATGGGGGAGAGTTTTTTAAAAAAAGGGGGGGTTTGGGAAGTCGTGGAATGTTCCACGATAGTGACCGGAATCAGTCAAGATTTTTCGACATCGGTTGGGTAGAACTGGTATCGGTAAAGATGAACTGGTAGGAGTCACCAAACAGGTGGTTGATGCTGGTTTAAAGGTGACCAAAGTTAATTAGAATAAATCTGTACTGATCAGGATTTTAGGCACAAGTGTGTAAAAGTGATGTAGGTTAGGTAGTTAAGATGGGTAGGGTAAAAATAGGGTGGAGGGTAATGATAATTGGTGAATATGGTCATGGTAAATAGGGATTAATGTTGTGCTTGGATTAGATGTAGGGAAGAGCGCAGTTACACATGTGGGATAGGGTTCCACCTCTACTGGTGACATTGCATGGCTTAGCGAACCCTTTGGAGCTACATCATGTGGAGGTAGTGGGCTTGAGTGGGATTTGGTGCTACCAACATGTTGTTCGACAAACTAGCTTGATGGTCTCGCTCATTGATAGATGGGATTCCTCGACCAACATGTTCCACCTTCTGATGGGTGAGATGACTGTCACCCTGGAAGACGTGTTCAGGATTCTACAGTTACCCATATTGGGTTCCCAGGCTTATGCTATCTCCTCTGAGGCCTAAGAGGAGCTGATTGAGATAGTTTTTGGTGAGGGGGTGGCAGATTTGAGATTCCATAGCGCTAGTTTGAGCTATGACCAGAAGTGCCTATCCCTTCTGGATGAGACGAGGTTAGTGGTTCTATTGATGGAGGCAATGTGTTTCTATGCACTACCATATGCAAAGGGTGGATGCTTTCACTGATCACTGATGGGGGTGCTCCACAATATGATGGTAGAGAAGACCTGGTTTTCCTAAGCACCAGCATTCTTGATGTAGATATACCAAGAGCTGTGGGCATATGTGTGGTTATGTAGCTTTAGCCTATGTTGTACATTTATACTGCACTGTTGGACCTACAAGCACATAGTCTATGTTTGACCTATAGGGATGCCTTGAGTAGATGCATTTCCTGTGAGAACTGTGTGGGTGGGATATAGGAGATGGGTGTCAGCTGTAGGAGAGTGGAGATCAGAAAGGCCGACATATGATGCGGCCCATTTTCGGCATTTTTTGGAGGGGTTGTCCAGAGTGGAAATTATCTGGAGGCCATATGTGGGATTCCCCTCATATAGGCACATGTATGATGAGCTAGCTGAGCTCTAGCTAGAGAAGTGGATATAAGGTCACCGTGCTAGGAAGGATGAGATGATCCCAGTAGACAGGGTCCTGCAGCAGTTCCGGCTTATACAGGATATTCCTCTGTCTTTCTCACAGTATCAAAGAGATGACGTGGAGAGGCCTCTACCTTTACCATAGCCTACAGTGCATATAGGGGAGGAGGAGGAGCCAGTGGATTAGCAGATAGATGATGCCAGATGTATAGACAGGTACAAGCAGTGGTGGGCAGCTCAGTTATGAGCCATACCACCTAGATCAGGGTAGCCTGACTTAGCTACCATTACAGTGTAGAGAGACTCCCTACAGTTGTAGGTAGCGACGCTGATTACCTAGATAGGTATACTACAGACAAAGCTGGAGGGGTAAGAGGTATAGGTAGTAGAGCTACGAGTACAGGTGGCTAGTCTGTAGGCCTAAATGGCAGAGGGAGAGGATGGAGAATATGGAGAAGATGTAGATAGAGATGGTCAGGTGTCAGCCTTACTGGTTCAAGAGGTAGGTTTACAGGGCTAGTTGACCATAGTCTAAGCATAGATTGGGGCATTACAGGCCCAGATACAGGCACAGGAGTGGGAGGCACCACCACAGGCACAAGGAGCTAGTCTCAGTTCATAAGCTAGCGCAGGGCAGGTTACTACAAGGAAGGTACAGGGGCCGAGACCTATGGGACATCCACAAATCATACCTGTATCTAGGTTATAAGATGCCCTAGGTGAGGTGAGATATTATCAGGATCAGCTCATGGCAGTCGGGATAGAATTCCTATCCTACGGAGAGTATAGAGCATAATAGGAATCCAATGAGAAGAAAAGATACCGCACACATAGTGTGGAAAGCACAGGAGGTCAGTGAGCTCCGAGGCCCAATTAGGGAGAGACCACCAGTGCATGGTGACCAGATATAGGTGTTGTGCTAGTAGGGACATAGGAGACCGAGGGTACAGGTGACACAGAGATGGAGGACATTTGACGAGATTCCTGAGATGCAGTCACTTGATTTTTGATGTATACTTGTGATTTTTGGATATATATGCCGGCCTGCATGTTGTAGGTAGTTGTATTTTTATCACATATCGGCCTATGTGCCAAAGATAGTGTGGATTTACGAGTGTTTTTTTTGTATATTTTGAGTATATACCGGCCTACATGCCAAAGATATTTTTTATTGATTCATTCATTCTTTTTGTATACATGAGACCAGCCTCTATGTCAATGACATTTTGTATTATATATATATATATATCAACTTACGTGCTGAAATTTTTGAGATGATGGAAAGGATGAGATAGACATGTATATTGAGATACACATTTATTGATTTGTATTATAAGATTCATGGTTTTTCATGATTTTTTGATGTGTGTATGAGACATTGGTTTATGGCTTGTATTAGATGAGATATGGATTTATGAATTTAATATGGTTTGAAATTAGGTGAGTTAGGCATGATGTAGTTAGGTTAGTTTAGGCATGGATCGAGTCTGGTTATAGGCATGGATTGAGTCAATTTATAGGCATGGATTGAGTCAGGTTTGGTTAGGCATGGATCGAGTCAAGTTTTTTTAGGCATGGATCGAGTCAGGTTTGGTTAGGCATGGATCGATTCAAGTTGGTTTAGGCATGGATTGAGTTGACAGTATGTTTAGTTATGATTCATTATTTTGGCAATGAATGATACTATGGGTCATATGTGAAATGTTGTATAATCTATGCATAGTGATGATAGAGGGATGGTAGGTGTAATAAATGTATGCTATGGTAAGCAACTTGTTATGTATGTGGCTTAATTTCTAATTTTGTTAGAAAAGGGAAACTAAGTGAAATGTGATGTAAATGGTGAGTTAGGCATGGTTGATTAATTGTTTTAGGGTAGAGAATGGCCGAGCTAACCTCCAAGGGCCCCATGCCCTCGGAGTACTACCTACATGGTCCCAACAAAAAGGGACCTCAAGAAGATGTAGTTCTCCCATGAGCTAGGGAATAATATGAAAATGAGTTGGTAGGTTTTTGGGCATGTTGTGGGTTTAGGTTTAATAGGTTTGGGTAGATTATAGGAAAAAGGATGCAGGTGAAGGCAATTATGGTAAAAGGGGAGGATTACCTTAAAGGTAAGTGTCGAGGACTAAGTCCTGTATAAGGTAATCAAAATGTAAAAAAAGATGCTTAAAAGATAAGAGCGGGGGGGAAATAAAGCCACCTGATTGGGTAGGATCATACTGAGTAGATCATACCTTAGAGGAGGTGAGGAATAGAAGACCCTAAATACATTGCACGATTGACATGTTCTATGATGATGGTAGTCACAGGATCACCAAATGTCTAAATTCCAAGATGTCGCTTAGGTCAATTATGGAAATGAGAAGGGAAATGGTAAGGTAGGTGAAAGGTAGCTAAATTTATATGTTTTGAGTGACAGGGCCCTTGGTTAAGGGGTCCTAGGTCGCAGTGGGAAAGTCCAGGACTAATTTTTTTTTGTTTTGATAGACTGATTGCTACGGTAAGTCTATATGGGATAATGAATATGGTACTCCTTGAGGTCTTTGTTAAGTTGATCGATGTGGGAAACTTTGGTTTCTCTCATTTTTTAATTTTTATTTTTATTTGTTAAAAGCTTCTCATAACTATCCTTCGAGGGAGGAGTCTATTTATAGGAGCAATTTTATCGAGAGGAAGATGTCCTTTTGAGAGAGTCATCTTTTATTAGAAGTTTGAATCAAGGATTTTGGTCCCATGTGAGGTTGTTGAAGTCATGGACAAGACCAAGCTAGAGGATAGGACTCTTGTTCAAAAGGCAAGGTGGAATGACAATGGGAGCTCATATAAAGGTAGACGAAAATTATCCATGAGAATCATGCTATGTGCAGTGTCATGGTACACATATTCAAGAGAAGATAACAAGTGACGGGTACTCACATGATTCTTGTAAAATCATTAGGAAGGTGTATGGAGTGGATAACGCTCAAGGGACAAGCCTGTAAAGAGACAAAGGGTGAGGTAGGAAAATGAGTCAACAATAGAATGGTCGAAGATGCAATGTGTTAAAGGGCTTAGGTTCATGTTTGCCATCAAGTGAGGATAAATGATAGGCACCTGATCCATAGGTATCAGTTACAATATATGGTCTAAGCCAATTAGGAGTGAATTTTCCCTATTTAATTTTTTCTGCTTTCGTTAAGTGTTGTTTTTCTTTCAATACAAGGTCATCAACTTAGAAGGTGCGTTCGTGAACATGTTTGTCATAAGCACGTTTGATACATTGTTGGTAAACTTGAAGGTGATCAAGAGCGTTAAGATGACGCTTGTCTAATAAATCTAGTTGTGCTAAATGGCCCCGATGAAATTCATCATCGGTAAGTGTGTTATGGAGAGAAATGTAGAGTGAGGGGATTTGGACTTCGAGAGGTAGAACAGCTTCTGTACTATAGACCAGCAAAAAGTGTGTGGCCGTAGTGGAAGTGTGAAGACTAGTGCAGTATGCCCATAGGGCAAAAGGAATGTGTGTATGCCAATCCTTCTCAGTATCTTCAACCAATTTCATGAGAATTTTTTTGATGGTTTTGTTAGTGGGTTCATCTTGGCCATTGGTTTATGGGTAATAAGGTGATGAGAAACTAAGCGGAATGCTGAAGGCATCACAAATTTTTTGTAATGTTTTTTTCAAAATTGTTTTCCATTGTCAGTGATGAGGTGATGACGAACAAAAAAGTTTCAAATGATGTGATGGTTAATGAACTCACATATCTTCTTAGCTTTCATGGAGATGAGTGGTATGACTTCCACCCATTTTGTGTAGTATTCGGTAGAAGTTATGATCCATTGATGGCATTGGGAAGAATGAGGATTGATTTCTTTGACAAGATCCAAACCCCATTGAGAGAAAGGTCAAAGGTCATGAGAGACCTGTAAGGCATGACTGGGTGTATGATGAAGGTTGGAATGTTGTTGACATTTTACACAACGTTTGACCTAGTCACAACAATCATGGTTAAGGGTCAACCAATAATAAGCTAGGAAAAGAATACACTTAGTAATAGAAAGGCCACTAAAGTGAGCTCCACATATGCCATCATGAACCTCCTTAATGGTATAAGGAATTTCAGAACTTGTGAGGCATCATAAGAGCATACCATCAAAGCTACGTTTATAGAGGATTCCCCCCAGAATGATGAAATGAGAGACCTTTTTAAGGAAGGTGAGTTGTCTGTTATGGGTGAGATCAGGAGGTAAGATGGAGAGAAAGGTAGTGGGAGTACTGTTTATACCAATGGTCACTCGGGTTAGGGGTGTTGGTTCTGATTGAGTAAACATTGTGAGGTAAATAAGAAGGTGAATGGAGGTGTTATATGGTGACAAATATTTTGGAATCGACAGGGGAAGTGGGTATTTGGGAAGCTAAGTAGGCCATGGTATCGGTAAATTTTTTGGTTGAACGTGGGATGGTTTGAAGGGTGTAACAATAAAAGGTGGTCAAAAGTATGTCTACATGATGTTTATACTTTTGAATTATCTCCTCATGACATTGGTACATACCATTGACTTGATTGACGAAAAATTTTGAATCACCAAAGATTTGGATTGATTTGACATCTAGGGCATATGTGGTTTGGAGACCTAGTACGAGCGCTTCATACTCGAAAATATTGTTGGTGCATTCAATGTCTAGTTTGGAAGACAAAGGAATGGGTTCTTCATATAGAGGAATGAGGATAATACCAACCCCACCCCCATGCTGACACTTGGAACCATCGAAGAACAGTGTCATTTGCTAAGGGGGTTCGTCCAGGGAAAGAGTAGCAATTGACTCATTGAAAAAGTTAAAGTTAGAGGGTTGATCCCCGGAAAAAGGTGTGTCACCCAGTTGGTCAACGATAGCTTGGCCATTGATGGAATTTTGATGAATGAATTCAAGGTCAAGATTAGCTCAAAGTATAAGACATCGCGCAACACACTGATTTTGATAAGGTCTGGTGTATATGAAGTGTAAGGGATCGGTGTTGGTCATGACATAGGTAATGTTGTTGAGTAGGTAATGGCGAAGTTTGGTGGTAATGAAAACTAAGGATGAGAAAACATTTTCTAGATGGTTGTATTGGGTTTCATAGTTTAAAAGAGTACGGCTTATGTAATAAACCACCTACTCCCTGTGTTGTTCATCACGATGAGCAAGCATGGATGCCAAGGAATGATCGGTAGCTGATATGTATAGGTAAAAAGGCTGATTGTATTTGGGTGGAGTGAGTATGGGTGGTTTGAGAAGGTATTGTTTTAGGGCCTCAAAATATTTGTGACAGTCATCAACCCATTTAAAGGAGACACCTTTCTTAAGCAGATGATGAAATGATTGACACGGATCAGATAATTGTGCAATGAAACATTGAATGGACTGCAATTTACCTTACAGGGTATGGATATGGTGAAGGTTAGTAGGTGGAGGAATTTCAAGGATGGCATTTAATTTAGCAGGGTCAACTTCTATACCACGAAGGGAAACAATTAATCCTAAGAGCTTTCCTGAGAGAACCGCGAAGACGCACTTTTTAGGCTGAAGGCAGACACGATATTTAATGAGGTGGTCAAAGATGGTTTGGAGGATGGCGAGGTTCTCGGAGTGACGTTTATATTTTTCCAAGAGATCATCCTTGTAGTCTTCCAATATGTGATGCAGGATATCATAGAAGATGTAATTCGTAGACACTAATATGTAGCACTAGCATTTTTAAGGCCAAAAGGCATGACTAGATAGCTAAAGGTTCCCCAAGGGGTGATGAATGCGGTCTTGTGTTGATCTTCTAGGGAATGAAAAATTTGGTTATAAACTAAGAAGCCATCCATGAGTGAGAGCATCTCATGACCAGTGGTGAGGTCTACCAGTTGATCAATATCGAGCAAGGGAAAGTCATCTTTCGGGTAGGCTAGGTTGAGGTCACGGAAGTCCATGTAAATGCGGAGTC
This sequence comes from Taxus chinensis, assembly GCA_019776745.2. Classification (NCBI taxonomy): domain Eukaryota; kingdom Viridiplantae; phylum Streptophyta; class Pinopsida; order Cupressales; family Taxaceae; genus Taxus; species Taxus chinensis. The sequence continues at coordinate 506,993,587 of CM034156.1, read as the reverse complement.
CCCCTATTGCTTTAGTAACAGGGAAAATGTTAGAAATCGAATGAGGATAATCAACGGGTAAGATGAAGGAAACAGAAAGAAGGCGCTGAAGTTATTCTTTAATAAGAAGAACAATGTGAGGGTGCATTTTCCTCAGCTTTTATATGATAGGTTTGGCATCGGGAACGGTTACAATATTGTGGACCACTATGGTGGGATCAATACTATGCATGTCTACGTAAGACCAAGAGAAAGCATGGTTATGATCTTTTAGAAAAGAAGTGATGGCTTCATGTTCAACAGCATCTAAATATTGTTCAATCTTTAGGATGTGCGGGTCGTCCTGAGTATGAATGTTGATTCTCGATACTCGATTCATTTAACATGGTTTTTGTCTCAGAGGGTAATGACCAATGAATATATGAGTCTTCTGAACCAAGGTAGGTGAGTATGGATTCATCATCTTGACATTGAACGACGTTAATTATAGGTGTGTGGTCATCGATCATTTCAAGATATAGGAATGGAAGAGTGGAAGGGGCCTTGCCTTCGTGTTGATAAGTCAAAGGCACCAAGGAAATGATTTTTATGAAAAAAAAATTTAGGGGGGATAGATTTAGGATCCATCAAATCCGTTGGTGAGGGTGGTGATGAAGGTAGAGCAGTTCAAGGTGGTGATGAAGATGAAGGTGGAGAAGGGCTGGGGTCCTCTATGATTTTAATTCAGTCCTGTTTGGTAGGAGGTTCGGGGAAGCTGATACCACTATGGTTGTTATGTTTACGGGTGGTACATGGAATAACAATATGACGTCCTTTCTCGTAAAAGAAAAAACCAAAACCCTTCCACGCATAGTGGTGCAGGAAGGTGTGGGCGAAAAATATATTGGTAAGTGATTGGAAGTCAACAAAAAATGGTCAGGTTTGTGATGGTGGTTTAGGTGTGTAAGTGGTAGTGTCAAGTCCCCCATAGGTGATACTAGTACAAAGATGAGGACGACCATAAAGAAGGCGTTCTCCTATAGGATGATCATAGCGAGGGTGTTGGTGAAGGCTTCCATACTCGTGTGGTGTAAGGAATGTGTTGACACTATATAGGCGGTACTCCCCGAGAGTGAGGCATTAAAAAACACCTTCCAAGGGGTTAGTGGTTGGTATGTAGGTAGCTAGAATGGATGATGTGTCAAAGGTTGATGCAGAGGTGGAGTTAATAGATTGGGAAGCTAATGGGTCAGCCTTGGAGGTTATAGCAATGGTAGGAATGGAGGAGGTATGTGTAGTGAAAGTAGTGGTTGTACTAGTAGGTGGAGGTGAAGATGAAGCAATATTGGTTTCAGAGGTAGATGGCTTGACAGGTATGAGCACATCATTAGGTCGGTAAAGCATGTTGCATGTTTTGAAAGGTGATGGGTTAGTTGGAATGGTATAAGTGTGTCCTTCATGTCCAAACTTTACAAAATGATGCAAAGTGGAAGGAACACAACCCATGCCATGGATTCAGGGTCTACCAAGCAACAAGTTATATTGGAATTCCCCCTCCAAAATGTAAAACAATTATAGAACAGTGCGGGGACCCACGTAAACATGAAGGATGGCAGTTCTTAGTGTGGAGGTGATAGCGTTGTTGAATGAATGCAACATGACTGGATGTTTATGCATGTAATTGTTAGGTATGTGCATTTGAGCAAATGCATGGGATGAAATGATGTTAATGCTAGCACCTCCATCAATCATCACATGGCATACCCCTATGTCACCAAAGTGGATGGAAATGAAGAGGGCTGGGTCTGGGTCACTGTTTTGGTGTGGCATGATCTCTTCCTCTGAGAAGATAAGGGAAGCCACTTGGTAAACAAGATTGGGTAAAGATGAAGGTGGTGATTTAGTGAGAGAGGCTACATGATGGGGTGTGATAATGAAGGCTACAAGTGTAGGGCCATTGGATAAAACCTCAATAGATTGAAGAACCTCCATGAGGGATTGACGATGGGATTCCAAGGTTTCGATGAGGTCATATAAGGACATTTTGAGGGGAGATTTGTGCAATTGTTTGAGCATGGTGTGATGTGTGACGCCATTATAAATGGGGTATGTGGGGCCGCGGATATTTATTTTAGGTATGGGTGTAGATGGTATGTTGGGTATAGGATTGGTTGGTAGGTCAGTTTCCTTTTCTTTTCCCTTCTATGCACATGTAGTGATGTTTATCATGTTGATTTGAAGGGAGTTGGAAAATGGAGAAGGTATAGGATGAGTGGTATAATGACATGAAGAGAAAAAACCTACTGGAGGAGAAAATCCTTGTGAGGTGAGTTGGGCGCAACGACATTGGGTTTGTGGCGTGGCAAGTTCTTTGATGCGAACCATGTTAATTTTAAATCTTGGGAATGGCTCTAGGAGATGTGAGGGTGGAGGTTGTGGTTATTGAGTGGGCAGTGTGGGAATGGGTGCCTGTGAAGAAGGATCCTCGTCAAGAAGGTCGTCATCATCAAAGTTGGTTTCCAGTGGACACAATTGGATAAGGATGGTTTTCAAGGCCTTGTAGTTCTCCACATCATGCCCTGGCACATGATGGTGTGCACAAATTTTAGTATCATGAAACCCTTTTCACTTTGTTTTAAGGGTGTCATAAGGTCGGAGTGGCGGTAATGTGATAATAAAGGTCTCAAGGAGGTTAGTTAAATTTTTGGGCATAGGATCTTGCTAGTGGATCACAATGGGAAGTGAATGCAAGTTTAGGTGTAGGTGTGGTTGATTGTTGAGGAACTATTTTTGGAAGAGGAGGAACAGGTCAAGCTATGTGTTTAGGTGCCAATGTGGTTTTAGGTATCAGTCGTGTTTGTCTGGGTAGGGGTACAATAGATGAATGGGTAGGAGGGTGTGTGGTTGTTTTGACTACCTTATTGTGGGGTAGTGGGCTTTCTTTTTTGGGTTACACTTTCTTGGGTAAAGGTGATGTGGGTGTATGAGGTCTATAAGGAAAAGCAGATGGAGGAAGAGGGAAAGTTACCCATGGGGATATTGGGGGTGTTGTGAAGGTAGATGATGCGGGTCGTACTTGGGGTGTGAAGGAAAATGAATGAAGTGTAGTGGGTAGTGAAGCAATAACTAAGGGTATTGGAGGTATTTGTGGTAAAAATACTATAGGTGTGGGTGTAAGTCATGTTGTGTGCCTGGGTAGGTTAGAGGTTTGTGAGGAAGGAATGGGTTCTTGTGTTATTGGTTTGTGGATGGGTGAAGTTTGCTTGACCATGTTGAGCAGCTGAGGTCTTAAGATAGATGGGACAAGTGCAGGTTTGATTGGTGCAGTCGGGGTATGAGGTCATTGAGTTTGTTTCTTTGGTTTGGGTATTGGAGTAGGTGTGGTATTGACATTGGAGGATGTAGCTAAATCAAGTTTAATAGGTGGATGAGTAAGGTTGGTGGTCAGGGTGACCCCTAAAGTGGTAATTGGTTTAGTTGAGGAAAATGTTGTAGGTTTGGGTTTGGTTTTAGATGTAGGTTGGGTTATGGGTTATGGGTAAGGGTGTGGTTTGAGCGCTAACAGGTATCATGGAAGGGGTTGCAACAGAGGTGGTTTTCTTTGGTTTGATTGGTTGAAATGTGTTGGGGTAGATAGTGGAGGTATCAGTGAGGGATCTCTGCATCTGTGTTGAGATGGGGAGTAAGAGGTGCCCCTGTAGTAAAGCCCTATCGACATAATCTAAGTGATCGGCCAAATATGAGAATGACACATATGTGGGTGGATTTGTTGAGAACCTAATGGAAATTCCCGTAAAATGTGTCTTAGAGATGGGGAATTGGCTAGCTTTAGCTTCCGTTGGTAAGATATCCGATAGTAGGTCGGCAAGATTCTGGGTAGCTGATGGAGAATGCTCACTAAGAGGCAAAGGTATCTCAACTGGGTCGATGATAGGTGGAGGAGATGATGGGAGCTCCTTTATAAGTGGAGGAATAGATGGGCGTGCCTCTATGGGTAGAGGAGGTAATGGGTACTCCTATATGGGTGGAGGAGGTACTGTAGGCAAAGGTTCTCTAAGTGGTGAAGCTAGGGGTGAGATGGGCTCAATGTTAGCGAAAGGCCCATCCATTGGTGATGAATAAGATGAAAGGTGTTCCTCTATTGGTGAAGGAATATGGGAGGTTGGTTCCAATGTGGGAGGAGGATTTCAAGCTAGGATCTCCTCTATGGAAGGAATATGGGGTAATTGGGAGGTGACAGGTACCTTGTTAAAGATAGCGTGAACCTCGCGGGTATGGGTATTGTGAGTTGATGTCTCACAGGTTTGATTGGATGAAGGGGCATGGTTGGGAAACAAATTTTTGAAGATTTGTAGATTTTGGTTGGGGGTGGTGTTGGGATTATCCATAGTTAACTCAGCTTTCTCGAGCATTTCTTGGATAATATTTTTGAAAGTGATGCAGTTACCGTCACTATGACCCTTTACTCAATGATAGTTACAAAAATCATGTTCTTTATACCATGTGGGCATGGGGTGAGCAGGGTTAAAACTAGTGTGTGATTTTATAGGTGGAAGGGCTCTGGCTCTGGCTTTGATAAGATTTTCTAAGACAAAAGAGTAAGGTTCCCCAATTGGGGTATATTTTCAGTTCTCTCATCTAAATTGAAAAGTCTTGACAAGTGAGAGATTAGATGAGGGTGTAGCTTGATTTGACAGATGAGCTAGGCCGGCCTTGAGTACTACTATGTTAGCGGTGTCCTTAGCTTTTGAATAATTGGTTTGTGGTTTGGAAGAAGAATAGGTATCATTCGACTTGAATGCCGAATTCTTATTGTGTAATTGGATTTTCTTCTCTTCGATGGCCTGAATCTCTAATTTTCATGCCATAGTGAATGCCTCATCAAATGCTCAGAAGGTTTGGACCTGCAAGGTCAGGGAGATATGTCTAGCACAAGCCCATGTGAAGATCTTGATGAGTTCAATTTATGGCAGTTGGAAGATAAGTTGATTGATCAGGCTGTGCCACCGAGGGACAAAATTTTTGATAGACCCATCCTCATACTGACATGTGGAATATAGATCGGTCATGGTAACCTTCTTGACAATATTTTTAGAGAAATGATCCAAGAAGGCTTAAGCTACCTGATTGAATGAGAATATAGAGTGTTTAGGTAACCCACTATACCAATATAATGCAGGTCTAGTGAGGGACATGGGAAAGGTTCTCAAAAGTAAGGCATCATAATGAGTGATCAGATAACACCCATGTCTGAATGACCACAAATGCTACTGTGGGTCTTCTTTGCTATTGAAATGATTGAACTTAGGCATTTCCTAATGCACAGGGTATGAACGGATATGAATGGATGGGTGAATAGGCTTGTTGTAAATCTCGTTATAGGTGAGAGTGTTGTGGGAGCCGGAAACTGATGCCTCCAATGTTTGCATCTTGTCCAACATCAGTTTAATTAGGTCATTGGTGGGTTGTGATGATTGGATGCCTCCTGTAGCATGAGAAGGTTGGTTTTGGGCATATAACAGGGGTGGCACTCCAGTGTATGGGGCTTCCATGTAGGGTGGTGGAGAAGAAGGCAATGAAATAGGGGGTATGTACCTAAAATGAATAATGGATGAAACAGGAGGTTGTTGGTAGTATGTATATGGGGGTGGAAGGGTCATGGTAACCCTAGTGGTAATAAGGGATAATGATTGTGGAATGGAAAGAACGACATTCTGAAATGGGGTAGGGGTCACTGACACTAGAGGTGGTAATGTAGCTAAAGGTATGTGTGGGACATTAGGGGCAGATGAGGTTGTGTTTGGGGTAGTTATCGAGGGTATGATGGATGTAACAAGGGCCACGGAGGTAACAGATACATCAGTCATAGCGGGTATAGGACCTAACTGTGAAATGACTGGGGGTAAGTTAGATGCGAGCAACATGGAGCCAGATGGGGCCAATGCGGGAGTGGGTGCGAGAGTCAGGGGGGATAGATACGGGCATTTCATATATCAACTGACTCGAGGCATCTCAAGTGGACAAGTGCGAAAGGTAAAACTACAAGGCGACAGGGTTCTAGTCAAGGAGTCATATGAACTCCTCATCTCCAGTAGCAATAGTAATAGGTTGGATGGGATCCATGGCTAGTGATAAAATAAAAGGTGGTGAAGGACTAGGTGGGAGTGGTTGATAACTGGTGTGAAATACGAGGGTTCTTTCTTGTCTTCAGGTTAACACCATGTGAACTAGTACTGATCATGTAGGGCTTCTTCTCTATAAATGACACAGAGAAAAACAGGAATAGGTGAATCTAGTGATAGAAAGTAGATTAAGTACCAAATGGTGGCTGGAATGTGAAACAGGCTAACCGATGCCAGTTAGTGAAAACTAACGCTGGTGAGGTGTAACCACTATCGGTTACTATAGAAAATGACAGTGAGTAAACAGGGAGGCAGAAGGTAAAATTTGATAGGTATGCCAAATATGAAGATGTTTAAAATGTCAATGAGAATAATCACAGTGACAGAGACTATGAAAAGTGGAAGAAAGAGAAGTAAATTGTCCTTTTGAGGAGGATAGAAAAAGGACCTGGAACTGACGTCGGTTGGATATAACTGATGGCGGTTAGAGGTAACCGACAATGGTTACTATGAAATTGAAACAGTGATGAAAGAAAGTTGTTTTGAATTAAAATCTGATGTAGAATCAGACCCAGAATTCTGAGAATGATGATGATATGGCCTAGGAAAACTCAGTTGAAGCCAGAATACACCAGCTATGATGAGGAGTGTGCAAGGATGAATAAAAAAGTGACAAACATGATCTCTCACCTCAAAATACAAGCCAAGCAAAAACACTAAGAAAATACTATCCTAGGAGTGCCCTTTCTATTATGTTTGTTTATCTTATGCTATTTAGGGACTGACACATGAATTGTGAAATAGAGTTTTTGGTGAGGATGGCTTCCTATAAATAAGGATATCTAAAAGGTGAGGTTTCAGGTATGTTATGGTAGGGGCAGGCTTCGCTCTAAAGTATGACTCGACAGAGTAGTGAGATGGGTGCCCACTATGTTGTGATCATGTGATTACCTACAGCTTCTTCCAGGTAGGATGTTGTTTAAGAATGTATGTATTTTGAAATTTTGCATGGTTTGGTAAGACTCAGAGAAAGATAAAAGGATAGAAGTTATTTTCTATGATTCATTTCTCAACCATCAGCTGGGCATGACTTCCACCATATAGGTTGCCCTCAATTAATGTGAGCTAATGCAATAAATTAGAAGGGAATGCACTTATTTTTAAGCCCAAATCGAAATGTAAAATTGGATGACACAATAAGATGAAGAGGAAGAGGGATGCTCTATCACTACAATGAAAAAAAAACATGAAGAAATGGTTATTTTTAATCACACCAAAAGAAAAGTTTCCTTTAGAGAAAATAGAAAGAAGAGGTGGGTTACCAAGGAAGAAGATTAGTGTGTACACTTTTCAGAAGGGAAACAAACAAAAAAATTTCCCTAGGAATGAACGAAATGTAGGGAACCCTGGATGGGTCCCACCGAGCATGCCAAAATGTTTCACCTGATTCTTAGATCATTTCTTTGAAGTGTTGATGAAATAGATAGGGTAACGGGCGTAGGAGGAATACCTATTCAAATGTTGGTTGATAGGTTGTTGCATGCGTATGACTTCCAGATCCATAGCTAATTGTGAGAGATTCCTTTTGGCAAGGAGGAACTACCTGTAATGAAAACAAGACCACTAGAAGGAATTAAATAATATGGGTAGTGAACTGCCTAGCATATGCTATATCTATGAAGTATGATACTTCCTAGATGGCTATCATTCCATTGTTTTAAAGAATTTAATGATGTAAACAAAGTAAATCCTATTGTTATTTAAAATGATTTAGGTATCTCACTTAAAAACACAATAAGTAATAGATCTAATCTAACAGGCTAAGCTAGAATAGAATCCACAGGTCAAATGATTGGTTATGGGTCTCTGTAGGTTTGATAGAAGTCTCAGGTAGATCACAAGTGAATGGGGGTGAGATGAAATTTTGTGGGTAGGTCTCTATTCTAGGTTGTGTGGAAAAATACAGAGACCGATATCAGTCAGGGGTGACCGACGACGGTTATATGTAACCGGTGCCAGTTACTGTGAGATCTAAAAATGTCAAAGAACAAGTTGTGGTCTTCTTTGTGATTACACAAAGGACTTTTGTGAGTCAGGGTGAAATATTGAGTTACTGGAGTAGGCTTTTGTGAGGTTTTAATGGGTATATGGAGGTGAAAATGTTAGAGAAGGCCAATAGGGGGCAAGATAAACAATGGATGATAAAATGATGATACAATGAAATAAACCAAGAAATTATGATGTTATACTTACCTGGATTCCATTCTTGATTGCCTGTGTGCGAGGGATGGAGGTGTTGATGATGGCTTTGAAGGTTGCAAGTGATCACCAAATGAAGAAAAGAATCTGCATCGGCTTCACGTACACTCCTCTTGGCTTGGATAGATCAGATCATGGCTGGGATGGCTGTGTAGGAGAAGATGCTCAATCTCCTTGCATGCGAGTTTTTGCTGGAATTTGCTCTTTGAAGATGCGTTACCTGTTTGAGATGTGTTATTGCTTGTCAAATTTCTCCATATGTTTTCCAACCTTGAGAATAAGGTATTTTAGGGGTTAAAAGTTGTAACTGACGATGGTCCAGCTTAACCAGTGACAATTAGGGGTAACCAACATCGGTTAAGGTGGGATTTCCTAGGTTTACTAAAACAGGGAGATCCTCCTGATTTCCTTGGATCTCGCGTCATTATCCCATGGATTAGACTGAGAGCCTCTTGTGAGCATGTAGGAATGTGGTTAGAGGGAATGTAGGCATTGATTTTTAGGGTTTGGGTAAGTCTTAGTTAGTTATGGGAACTTACTAAGAATAGGTCTTAGGTTGAGTTGGTTTGCTGAGGTGTCTAAGTGAAGTGTATGTGTGGATATTATTTAAATAAAATATTCAAATAATAAATATAGTGAGGATAATGCATTAATTTAATTAAATTAATATTAGTGGGGTGAAGGGGGGTTATGGCTAGGTAAATGTAATAAAGGGTGCTTATATGTCGAGGGACCAAAGGGGAGTATGACGTAATTTTAGTGTCTACAGTATTTTCCTAGTTGTTTGTTGGTGTTTTAGCATGGTTTTTTTTTGGTGTCACACATCCCAACTAGGAGGTGTTATATCGATCACAGTTTCTTAATTTAATCCTTAAAATAAGTCTTCTAATTATCCAAATTAACTCATTCTCTAACTCATTAACCAAATGAGTGAATGACAAGCTACTGCTAATAACCAACTTCTTTTAATGCATGCAAACCTTTCTTGTATGAATAACATATCACAAAAAAAAAAGTGGGGATGCCAAATAAATATCCATGATAACCTCCATTTCTCATGCAATGGGATTCCAATTCTAAAGCATCCTATAACCAATAATATTATCTAACACACACACACACACACACACATGAACTTTTTCTCCTTATATATATTCAATGAATATAAGATGTATAACACCACCTCTTTCTTACAATGGCTCAAATGACTTTAATATAAACATTAAGGCCTTCTGAAATGTCTACAACGACTAGATCAAAGTTAATTCCAATGCTACTACCAAAATATTCAATAACACATTCATGCGCAATGATATACATTACTACAATTATTTCATCTAAGTAAAATATTAAACTTCAGGTACTACTCAATGCAATCCAAAAGGAATTTAACTCTAAAAATTTATCCAAAAAGGACTTAAATACTTATTTAAATTAAAATAGGTTGAAAATTAAACATTTCAATGCTTCATTACTTGAAATTAAGCCATTTTTAATATACCTATCCATACCTTTATGGATTAATGTCTCTAGAAAATCTTCCTCTACCACTTGTAACCAAGACATTAGGATCGAATGGTTTAACCATAAATTTAGCAATGTTAAACATTAATTATATGAGCTATATTAAACATTATACAAAACATTAAAAAAAATGATAAAATGAAATGCACATAGAACACAGTAATTTACATGGAAAAACTAAATGGGAAAAACCATAGTGAAACATCTCAATAAGATTTCCATTTATGTGAGAAATAATTACAGTCCACAAACTCAAAATCCTCACTTCTCTGCCATGGTAATTCACCACCTGAATAACAAAATACGATGATATGAAACCATTTGACCCTTCGGGTCTATTAAATATTAAGTGATGAGACATGACTTTATACAAACCACCCCAATTTAATAGAACATGATTTAATGAAAACAATTAACTGTAAACAACATAGTTTATATTAAATAATTAAGAATATAAATATTCCTAATTATTTAATTATAAATTAAGATTTATAACTCACTTAATATTATGTTTTCATACTCCCCCTTAATAATAAGTGGGGAACATATTCCAACATTACCTATTTATACAACAAGATTTATGAATCTGTAAACCATAGTGAAGGTTTAGGCTAGCATATCAAATTTAAAGGATTTATATGCTTTCATCATGCTCACCTTAATTTTAGGTTAAAAAGGATTTGGAATCCATAAATCAACAGTGAATGATTTAGGATAAGCATGATTTATGATACTACATCTCACCATTTCTATTGGAAAATATCTACCAGCATCTCTATGAGCCTTTTATAACAGAATGACCTCTTTTACACCAACAAAAGTAGACTAGATTGTACAATGTAAAATTAGAGTGACTATAGTGCCCACTCTTCTTCGAAACCTATTTTTATATGATCATGTTTATTAGTTTCTTAGTGACATGGTCATTATTATGATATTTTGGATAACATTTTGTTAGACAATATGGATATTATGGTTATCAGTGTGTTTGTGACTCTTATTATGGATTGTATGGTTTCCTATGAGACATTAATAGATATTTCTATACATGATGATGATTTAGTTTCATTTTATTATGTGCTGACATCTTGGACTCTTGACAGTGATGATTATGTTAGATGATTGGACTAACCATATGATAAAATTTATGTTATGATTTATTAATAACATGATTATAATAGGTGATCAGTAATATGTAGTTGAATGCATCTATAAAGATATAAGTTACATTTGATGTATTAAATGCATGGTTATGGTAAAATTTGAATTGTAATAGATGCTTATACTTAGGTGTAGGGTGATAGTAATTGTTAATGGATATGGTAAAATTGTTATAATCAATAATTTTCAATAATTGATTTAGAATATAATTGCTTAACTATGATAATGATGCAGATATGTTGTATTATGATGTTATTTTATAACTTATATGTTTATTTTTATTTCTTGACGTATTGATAAGGCCTTCAGGCCAAAGGTCGTATTTTCTTGGTTGTATATAGGAAAAAGTATAACAATAAATAAATAAGGGACTAGGAGACTGACTATGGAAGAATACCAAATGTTTACAACTTGATCACCTTGGAAGCCATGTGTGTGTTGTGTGTGTTATACGTTTACTTGCCATGTTTTTTAGGAGGTCTCCAAGGGGGGATAAACCTCATAAGTGACCATGGGTGTAAATGTTGTATTTTTCCCTGTATTTTATTGTCTTAGTTGTGTATATGATTTTATTGAATTGTAATTTCTTCTCATTTTATTGTACTTATTTAGTGTGCTCTTGATTTAGTTAATTAACTATGTGGATAATGCTAATTAGGAGATGTGACAAATGGGGAAATAAATTTTGTAGATATTCCTTGTCCTCTTCATGATTTTAGATGGATTTATTTTATTTTGATTTATTTACCCATCCCCATCTCTCAGATCTCATATTTGGGATTTGAGCCGATTTTGGGAGGCTTGTGGGATAAATTATACTTGTCCCATAATTCTTAAACTCTCCTAGCAGCCTAACCTATGATATGAGGGGTAAAATTTTACCCTTATTATGTGTTTTGGAGGACAAATAGGTGATTAATTGAACCTTTTTCCTATATCTCTTAACTGTGTTGTTGAAGTGTGGAATGGTGGATTGTGTGGAAGAATGAAAGTTTTATACCTTCACCTTACTCATTTATGGAGTCTTGGATTATGTGTTTAACTTGTGAGGTGGATTGGGGAGAAATGATGTGGCATCCTACATGGATCCACCTCACCATCTTCTCCACCATTTTCAATTTATTGCAGACTTTTAGTTATTTTTGGGGTTACGTGCTTGGGGATTTTTTGAGAGCTTGGATAGGAGTTGTCTTGCATGTTGGAAATAATTTAGATCTTGGTTTCTTATAGGATTGAATGAGTTATTCAATGGCAAGGTAAGCTCTTATACAATTTTCTTTACCATTTCTTAGTTATGTTTATGTTGTGAATGTGTGAAGGTAATGTGATTTTATATGGATTTGGGTAAAGTTGGCCATGAGGATGGTGTAGGGAGAGGGAAATGGATTAATTTTTGTGGAGGTAAAAGTGAGTGTGTGATGATTTTTTTGAGGGGGTGTAGGAAGGGTAATCCAAATATGTGGAATTAAAAGGAAACTATCTCATTTTTTTTTCTTTAAAATAGAGAGATAATAAGTTTTGTGTGTGTGTGTGTAGTTCACTTGGACGCTTGGATTGATCCCTATCCCACTTGGGAGGCATAAGGAGATGACTACCATGTTTCCCTTCTCCTTTGGCTTAACTTTTAAGTGAATTTGTTTTGGAAAGTTGTAGGTTTTTATTATTAGTGTTATTGTTCTTGTATTATTTGGAAGTTTTATTAGTGTATATGTATGTATTATTGAAGCCATTCTGTGAAGAGCTGCAATAGTTGTGAACACCTCGTATTTCTCCATTGTTGGGGCTCAGTGGCCAATGAGAAGGTAGGTTAACCTTCTCTTTGGATTAAGATTTGGAGGTGAGTGTTGCCTAGCTCCCTTCCCTTATCATTGTGTTGAAGATGGAGAAAATATAAAGGAGTTTCAAGTTGGTATCTAGGATAGAGTTACAAATGTATTTGAAATAATAGAAAGTATATTTATTGTAAAAATTATCATGTTGCCTCCACTTTTTTGTGGAGGGATTTTGTTTGTTGTATGTTAAGTTTTAAGCTTCTTGTAAATGACTCATTCAAATTAGATATGAACTATTTAATTTTGAAATGTGTATGGTTGGAAAATGAGTATTGGGAAGTCTAAATTTCATTGAAGTTGTAACTCTTTTAAATTTGTATTTTGTTTAAATAGCTACAAATCAGGGATAATTTTAGCGGTGAATATTCGTAATATGGCGAAAATTTCATTTTATGAAAATTTGAAAAGGTGAATTATTCGGAGTGGGTCGGTGTCCTGTTCGCCTAAAATATATAGTATATTTTTTTTGGGGGGGTCGGATTCGCCTTCATTTGAAAACATCTCCTATAAAAACCTAGCTAATTCGCTAGGTAGTATACCTCAAGTAGCTTAACAAATTACCAATACTGTGAAATTTTAACTCGCATACCCTTAAGCACCAGAGATTCAGATTACTGTTAGCCTATGATTGTTGACGCGCGACAACAACTGTACTGACGCGTGACAGAGGAAGTGTTGACACGTGACTTGGGAAGTGTTGACGCACGACATAGGAAGTGTTGACGCGTGACAGAGGAAGTGTTGACGAGCGACTTGGGCAGTGGTGATGCGCGACAGAGGAAGTGGTGACGTGCGACATGGGGAGTGGTGACGCGCGACAGAGGAGGTATTGACACGTGACATGGGGAGTGGTGACGCGCGACAGAGGAGGTATTGATGCGCGACATGGGCAGTGGTGACGCGTGACATGGGTAGTGGTGACGTGCGACAGAGGAGGTATTGACGCACGAGAAGGGTAGTGTTGACGCGCGACAAGAAATGGGTTGTTGACACGAGACAAGTGCAAAGTTGACATGTGACAAAGACCTTAGACACGGAGATTTTTGATGAGAAAGTAGAGGTCAGAGGCTGCAGACGCGCGGCAGGAGATTTTGCTGTCGCGTGTCAAGAAAATGAAGTGACGCACGTCAATAGACCTTAGTGACGCGCGTCAACAACCTTGTTGACGCGTGTCACTGAGGTCTGTTGACATGCGTCACTGAGGGTGATGTCCGAAGCAAAATATCCTATCACGCATCTGCAGCCTTCTGTTGCGCCACTTGACAATCAGGTGAAATTTTTTCATACAACCCCCAAAAAACTCGCCTTCCCATGAAACCAGTTCCGGGGATATTTTCCAGGTATTCTCCACCTCCGATTTCCAAGAGGTCTCTTAAAATGAACCCTGCTACAAATTAAATTATAGTTTGCATTTTATTCAAAATCTGAAATTGTTCTATTGAAATGGAAGTATGTTAAAGTATATGAGTTGTTTACTTTCGAAATGTTCTTACAATTCTTGATATTTATAAAAAGGAGCATATATTTAGTTGATGTTTACATTTTTTCCCCCTTTTGAAATGGATGTGTAAGTGGTAGAAATCTATCATTGTTGTTATAATTCAAACAATATTACAAAAAGAATGTATGAAACGAATTTCCCTTTTAAACAAAAAAATGCTTCCTCTCTCTATCCGTGTATTTTTTTTTCAATGGAAAGAATAATACGTCCCACATCTGTGTGTGTGTGTGTGTGTGTGTGTGTGTGTGTGTGTGTGTGTGTGTGTGTGTGTGTGTGTGTGTGTGTGTGTGTGTGTGTGCACATGCTTATACATATTACCTATACATGTACATTTGTCTAATATTCGTTTAAAAGCAACGAGACTTAAAGAATATATAAATATATATTTATAAGCTCATATTTATATATATATATATATATAGTTTTATATTTAATAAAATTAAATAATAAAAAATAAAATTGCATCAGTTATATGTGTTATAGAAATTTTTTTTTTAATTAATATGTTTATAGAAAATAAAATTAAAATGAGGGTAACCATTTACCCAAACCAAAAAACCTGGTAGATCTTTCACAAAAAAGGGAAAACTCTATATTGAAAACCCTAGTAACGGAATGCAAACAAAACAACAAGAATGATTGGGAAGAAATCTCCCTTTCATTGTATAGCTTGTGTAAAAACTAAACCTCTATAGTTTCCGATAAGCTTCCATGTCCTCCATCTCCTCTGTAACGCCGCTAAAGACGACGCCACGCTCACGACGTCGACGACGACGAGGCCGCGAAACAACCATCCCGAAAAGGTGAATTTTTTTTTTTTTTGATAATGTATTTGGGTGTATGATTAGAATTCACTCCTCTTATACAAACTAAGTGTACTAAGCGTTAGTAAAGAGGAATAGACGAATCTTAATTTATACTTAATCATATAGGTGTAAGAAGTTTGGCCAAGATGCCTATTTCATTGTTAGCTATGAAGTTCCAAAACCTTTTTTTTTTTTTTACAATAAGAACGTAACATGGTTATAAAATAGTGTTTAATCAAGATCACATTTCTTAAAGTAGGTTAATTGTATTTTTTTTTTTGAAAAAAGAGAACAAGGGACTCCTAAGAGTAAAGAACATAAAGCTCGTGCACCAACAAGGGTCTGATCTCAACCGATGACTGATAACCACACAAATCTACTAGCACTTAACTACAACCATACAGCTACCATTTTAGTACAATGTAGAGTGAAGAAAGGAACACATACAAGAAACAATGAAAGGTAAGGAATACAAATATCACACACAAATGATTTTAGCCTTTCGAATAATTCAATAATTACCTACATACCCTGGCCAAAATAGCTGTACCGTTTCAAACCACACAGCTCGCAAGTTAAAAGCGTATTGCCAAAAGCCTACCACCCAACTCATGCAAAGCTTAGTCTATAACTCCGCACTTATTGTTTTTGGTAGCTTAGAACTTTGGACTGTCTTCTTTAAGTGGTTCATGCTGACCCGTCAACTACTTCATTGCTGCGTGGAGACACAATAAAACGTTTAGGTTGGAAAGGAACTGATTGGGGTGGTTGGCTCAACCAACACCTGTAAAAGAAAAGGAAAACATTAAAAATTTGTCCCCCTTGCGTGCCGCTCCAGGTCGCTTCTGTCATTTAATGATTTAGATATGCAAATCTCCTCCTCTCGGTCTGTTCTACTAGTCGTTCTGCTCCGGGCCGCGGGAGGAGGTGGAAAATCTTATAGAGGTAAGTCTGTTTCATATCAGAATAATGCCTTAGAGCTAATTATTCGACAAATCTAAATCCTCCAGCTGCGTTAGATTACTGAAGAAATTAGGAATTTGGCCTTCCAGTCTACAATTATATATCCACAACTGCTGCAGCTGCTTCAAATTCCTGAGCTCTGGTAGTATGACGCCACTAAGAAATGGGTTATCGCCAATGGTGAAGTTAGTCAGATTCAACAAGTTGCTAAGAAAAGCAGGGAGTGTCCCACTGGTGCTATTTTCATCTAGGAAGAGGGCTTCCAGGTTTGGCAACATACCGAAACTCGGAGGAATAGAGCCACTGAAATCGTTGATTCCCAAGTTGAAGACTCTCAACTCGCTCAAATCGTTGATGCGACTGGGCAGCCTCCTGTTGCAGTGGTTGGAGGACAAATCCAGCAGCCGCAAACTCGTGCATTCCAAGAGTCCGTCGGGGAAGGGCCCTTGGAAAGCATTCGTAGGGAGAATCAATGCCTCCAGACTAGTTAGTCCGCATATTGCAGAGGTCAAATTCCCTGAAATTGAGGCGTCCGTGAGATTAAGTGTAGTCACGGCATTGTATTTAGTGCAAGAGATTCCAGTCCAAGGGTAGGGATTATCGTGGGATGCATTCCAGTCGATCAAGGCATGACTGGTGTTCGTCCATTCTGTCTTCTTAATGTTGAGAAGATTTGTGCCCTCCTAAGAGATGCAACTGCAGGGGAGAAGCAAGAGGAAGAGGGAGAGGGGGAGCATTCTGAACCCATGCTTGTGAGCTCCTTAGAGCATCATTGCTTGTCTATTGCAGCACTCTTAAAATAGACGACCAGAGAACTCACTTTTGCAAGCATTGTAGCAATTTAAATATTCACTGTGACAGTCAGCGCTTTGTGTATCAAGTTGTCTATTAGGCATATCTACTAAATCGTATCATCATTTTTTTTTATATTAGCAGTTATTCTCTTAGACACGATTTAAGGGTGATTGACTTGTCTTGATTTTGTGACTAACTTTACATTTGTTTGGGCAGTTGCGAGGCCTTCCATGCAGCTTGATATTTGTGAAGCTAAGACCACTCGCAGTGTCCTAAACTGTAAAAAAAAACATTTTTAAAATACTTGTAAACATTGCAACAATTTAGTTATTCTCTGTGACAGTTAGTGCTTTGTGTAATCATTTTTTGTCATTTCAATGGAATATAAATTTTGTCAAATGCTAACCATGAAAAATGCCTTCATTACTTCTTGTTGGCATATACTTTTTCAATTCAGAGAGTAGCATTACAGGTTACCAGTGTAATCTGGAGAGCATATGTATGATGGTTGATAACCTCTATAAAGGGAAAGATATTCGTAAAAAGAAAAATTTAAATATTCCTTAAGGAGACTGGATTGACAACGTTGATAGACAATCTTCATAATACTTAAACATGGATAATAATTAAAATATTAGTTTCCTTTTAATTGAAATGTGGTGGTGACTTATTAAGCTAGAAACTTTGCATTAGGATTTCTTTCTTCACAATTCAATAACATAACATGGGTTTCCAAAAGAATCGATTTCATTTCCCTTTTTACGATTCGCAAAGGATTCACAAGAAATTCTTAAATGAAGAGAGAGCATGATAGAGTTTGGGTGTAATCTACTCTATCGGCATATTGGAAATTAAATAAAACTTAACTCTTTCCATTCATATTACAAGGAAAAGATATACACTAATAGTATCACTTATTAATACCTCTTTTTTTTTGCAACAAAATGGAATCTAGTATGTATATATATTTTTTGTAGATATACTAACATTCCACGTAAGAGTCCATCAATATTTTCACTAAGTTCTAAACAAGATCTACCAACATTTTAACCGTGTGAACTTTTGGGAAAATATAGATTACAATGTCCCCTTTTTTTTTGGAATGAAAACAAGATGTTACAACTTTCTTTCACATACAAATTTTACAACAAAATAATACATATAAAGGAAAAAGGAAGAAGTCTTCACAAGCTCCAAGGTGTTCTTCATCCATGCTCCAAATTCCAAGTGTATCAATCACAACCAAGATAGGGGGAGAGGCAACACTCTCCTCCCAACCAAAACTCAATGGAGAAGAGAAGCAATCTCCTCCATTGACCCCCGAGCCCCAAACACAACACAATGAAGGGTGATCTCCAACTCAAGGAAACAATACTTGCTTCCACAATACAATTTCTTCACAACATTCAAAGCTAAAATAGAAGAAACAAAGGGACACACAAATAACACCAAACATTTCACAACAAGGCTTTCATCCAAGCCAACAAGAGAAGGAACTATGGGAAAGTTTTCCTTATGCCTCCCCATTGAGATGAGATGCCCATCCAAAACCCTCCACAATAAAACTCAAACCCCTAAGACTCTTATGCCTCCCTCAAGTACCCCTTTTTCCTCCCATACTCTTATGCCTCCCTCTTCTTATGGCTCCCTCAAGAACAAGGTAAGAATGTGAACATTCTTACCCAAGATGGGCATCCCTCTCAAACTCCCTCCACAATATCCTATTCTACTCTTATGCCTCCCTCATGAGTTTTCCCATAGACCTCTGCTACAGTACACATTAAGCACTCTATCCATTTTCACAAAACACAAAAGTAAACATACATTATTCACAATTTTAGCATCAACAACAATATGAAAGCAACAAAAAAGAGAAGGTTTCCTACCTCTCCATTGGAGGAGCCTAAACCAAGAAGCTTTGCACAAGCTCCCTCCAAAAGCAATCCCAAGCATGCAAGTCCAAGCTCCTTCTTTTCTCTTTCTCCCAATTCTTTCCTCTCCCAAAAGAAAATAAAAGAAAAGAACTCCTCAACAAAAACCTCTAACCCCCTCAACAAGAGAGGAAGTTTCCATAAATAGACAAAAGGGGAGAGTGAGGGTGATGTGGCTCCTTGTAGGATGCCACACCACACATCCTCAATACCACCTCCGTTTAGTCAACTCAAAACCCAAAACACCATAAATGGGTGGTTGGATTGAATGACAACTCTCTTCCACATCCATCCCTTCCCATGTGTCTTAAGGCACAAATAAATGCAAAATGAAGAAAAGTGCACTCCAAAGTCATATTTCCCTTCCCAAAACAATAAATAATCCCCTTTTTGGATTCCCAACCCATAGATATGGTTGGTAAGGGGTTTTGGGAAGTGTGGGACAAGTTCAACTTGTCCCACAAGTCCCCCAAAATTTCCCTAAATCTCAAAATCGAGATTCAATGGATTTGGAGTGGTCAACACTCAAAACCAAGCATTCAATACATGAGGAAACACAATGCTCAAGGAGCCAACCATCAAAATTAATTACATCCACAAGACTTCCCTCCAAAACTTAAAATTTAAAATGTTCAAGGTGTTAAATTAATTATAAACATTCTTAGCAAAAGTAATTGTTAAAAAGATGTCACAAATAAAATCACCTACTAAAGTAAGTTAAAACAAGTAAATAAAATTCTTACCCCGTTGGTCTCATTAGAAAATTTCCCCCTCATGGAAATTTTCTCAACACATAAAAGAACAAAGGTAACACAATATAATTTACTAGTTGCCTTGACGACCAATTGTTGTAACCACCCGACATCCTGTTGTGTTTGGTTCCCAATCCCCCTCATGGTTGTGATCATGTTGTGTTTCCTGCAAAATACAAAATACCTCCTTCGGCCTTGCGGCCATGTCAAAATGTCCAAAATAACTATATGCATGAAATTTATTAACATCTATACGTAATTCAATTATCCATTATTCCAAGGTTTAAATCACAACTTAATTATGCATTTCATCATTATCCAAAGTTATAGTAATTGTAAATTCAACAACTACATTCTATTTAACATGGTGAACAAATCAAATGTTGGAACACATGCAATATATCCATATAAAAATAATATCGGTATCCAATAGTCTGTCCATGAGTCAGTGTAGATCATACTAAAACAAAATCCAATAATAATCCAAATGCATCTAGTCACCAAACATTATGCTAATCAACATAAGTATAAGTCATGTCCATATCCAAAGTCTGCATAACTCAAAATGATAATCAACTAAGTGTCGTAGGGAAGTGGGCATTACATCCCCCTCCCCTTAGACTAGACTTCCTCCTGGAAGTCACTGAAATAAGTGTGGAAACTGAGCTCGCAATAATGTAGCATCCTCCCAAGTAGCAGCAATCTCATCGTACCTGTCCCATTGGACCCGGACCTGATCAATCTCTCTGTCGCGAAGGCCCAGGGTCCTGTGATCTAAAATGCACACGGGCTCCACCATCACCTGCCCCTGATCCTGCACCTGCAATGCAGTCCAATCTAGCACATGAGAAGGATAAGAAATATATCAACTAAGCACAAAAACGTGAAATACATCATGGACGCGCGATAAGCTAGGTGCCAGTGCTAGACGATAGGCTAAGGGGCCGAGGTGCTCCAAGATCTCAAAGGGACCCACAAACCTAGGAGCAAGCTTAGAACCTTTTCCATAACAAATAGGGCTCTTATGCGGTCTGACACGAAGAAACACCTTCATGCCTACCTCAAAACTGCGATCTGTCCTATGCTGGTCTGCATACTTCTTCTGTCTATCATGTGCCTCCTGCAATCTCTGTCTAATCAGGGTAACCTGTTGCTCCATATCCTGTAATAGAGCTGGCCCAAGGGAAACCATGTCCTCAATCTTGTCCCAACTGAGAGGTGTCCTGCACTCTCTACCATATAATGCCTGAAAAGGAGCCATGCCTATAGAACTCTGGAAACTATTGTTATAAGTGAACTCCACCAAATACAGATACTCCTCCCATCTCGACTGATGATCCATCACATACATCCTTAGCATATCCTCCAAAATCTGATTCACCCTCTCTGTCTATCCATCGGTCTCAGGGTGATAAGCTGTGCTGAAATTAATCCTCGTCCCGAGGGCATACTGCATGGTGGTCCAGAAATGGGAAGTGTATAAAGGGTCACAGTCACAAATGATCTTCTGTGGAATCCCATGTAATCTAACAATCTCATCAAGGTATTGTCGACACTAAAATTTTCCTCCATAATTTCTATTTCATTAATGTATGTATTAGGAATAGGATGTTGTTAAGTGTAATTAGTAGTAGCGTCTGATAGAAGATAACGGCGCCGTCAGTATGGTGTCACCAATAATGTGGAGTACGGTAACAGTCAAAGTACAATAGGAATGTTGTAAAAAGTAAATATTTGTTGTAAGTGGTCCGGTAATGTTAAAATGTCAAAGTTTGGGTAATTAGAGAAGTAGGGTCTACATGATTAGGAATCAGAAATATTATATTGGTAATAAGGACAAGGAGTGAGGTCATAAATATTTTGTGTATTTTATTTGTAAAAAATCTAAAAATGTGGAACCCATGTAAAATGATAAGGTTTATCTTATCTTAACAGATAAGCCTGCATGTACATATAAGAGTTAAGGTATGGAATATGATTCGTCAGAGTGGATTTCTTATCCTATCTTAGAGATAAGATGGATAAGCCTGGAAGTTCTATAAATAGAGAGGCTACCCCCCTCATTTAGCATAGAAAGAAGTAGTGAGAAATATTGTAGGAAGTGTGCGAAGGAAGCCATCAGTTAAAGGTGTGTTGAAGAAGCCATCGAGAGGTGTAATTGTAAATTTTCTCCCATAGTCTTGTTGAAGAATCTCATGGGTGAGATTGTAACAGTTTCATGTTAATATTATAATTTATTTTGATATTTCAGATTTTTCGTCATTCTGTCTTATCATAGTCAATGGTATTCTTGTGTTATGTTGTTGTTTTGTTTCCAGATTACGTCCACCAAACTAAAGGCTGTGCATTAGTAAATAATCATAGCACGAGGAGTTCCTGATGAAGAATTATCATAGTGCCGGATTGCTGATGACATTTTGGTTCCGTTGCCGGGACCATTCCTCGTTGGTGGATTTTCTGGGGAGATATTCCCACTAAGTCAAAAATCAATTGGAGGGTAACCTTGTTTTTACTGTGCATAGTAGTTACCATGGTAAACTCATTTTTACCGTGAATAGTAGTTACCATGTTAAAGGTATTTTTGCCATGAATAGTAGTTACCCTGGTAAAGTCCTTTTTGCTGGGAATAGTAATTACCGCAGTAAAGTCACTTTTTACCATGAATAGTATTTACCGCAGTAACTTCACTTTTTACCATGAATAGTGTTTACCACAGTAAAGTCAGTTTTTACCGTAGTAAGTCAAGTTTTACCATAGTTTACCGTGGTCATTTCTATTTTACTGTAGAAAGGTGTAAAGTCACTTTCTAGTATAGTGATTCCAATTATTTGTGCACATAAGTCTTGTTAATTGTACTTGTGGGTTGGTATTTCACGATGGTTACTTTTGAAAATGGGAAAGATTCCTGTTTTTTCAGCTCAATCTAATGAAGATGCTTCTTCTTTCATTCAAGAATTTAAGCGATCTTGTATTTGTAATGGCCTTATAAGAAGGGAACAATGGACTGAATTTTTCCTACCTTTTTGGATATTTCAGATTTGTCATCATTCTATCTTATCATAGTCGATGGTATTCTTGTGTTATGTTGTTGTTTTGTTTCCAGATTACATCCACCAAACTAAAGGCTGTGCATTAGTAAATAATCATAGCACGAGGAGTTCCCGGTGAAGAATTAGCATAGTGCCAAATTGGTGATGACATTTTGGTTCCATTGCGGGACCATTCCTCGGTGGATTTTCTGGAGAGATATTCCCACTTAGTCAAAAATCAATTAGAGGGTAACCTTGTTTTTACTGTGCATAGTAGTTACCATGGTAAAATCATTTTTGCCATGAATAGTAGTTACCATGGTAAAGTCATTTTTGCTGGAATAGTATTTACCGTAGTAAAGTCACTTTTTACCGTGAATAGTATTTACCGCAGTAACTTCACTTTTTATCGTGAATAGTGTTTACCACAGTAAAGTAAGTTTTTACCGCAGTAAGTCAAGTTTTACCATAGTTTACCGTGGTCATTTCTATTTTACTGTAGAAATGTGTAAAGTCACTTTCGAGTATAGTGATTCAAATTATTTGTACACATAAGTCTTGTTGATTGTACTTATGAGTTGGTATTTCACGGTGGTTACTTTTGAAAATGGGAAAGATTCCTATTTTTTCAGCTCAATCTAATGAAGATGCTTCTTCTTTCATTCAAGAGTTTAAGCGATCTTGTATTTGTAGTGGCCTTATAAGAAGGGAACAATGGACTGAGTTTTTTCCTACCTTTTTGGATGGTTCAGCACTTAGGTGGTTTGAAACACTAGGTGATAATGTGAAAAATTCATGGGATTTATTAACTGAAAGTTTTCTTGAAGAATTTGGTGAACAACAGAAATATGCAGATCTCATGATCGAGATCACAAAGCTATCCCAAGGAGAGAAGGAGAAAATAAGGGATTATCATGCTCATGTTCTAGAGCTAAGGAGGAAGCTCGATGCCCAGATCCGGAAGGAAGGACTAGCGGATGGGTTGATGAATGGCGTGGATAATCTCCTCTGTAAGCACTTCATTCTTGGGATGAAGCCAGAGATCAGACAACAAGTGAAGTATGACCACCCAGCCACCAATGAACAAGCGAAGGAGATTGCAAGAAGGCAAGAAGAAAGCATGGAAGAGGAGCCCAAAGAAATTGTTGCTAAAGTAAAGCCTACACCAGCACCTTTGGTCCTGAATCCACAACCACTCCCGGTGAGCACAAATATTTCTCCTAATACATCTACTGAGTATGAAGATCTGCTCAAAAAGATGGGTCAGTTAACTATTAATCTTCTTCAAGGAAAGGAATTTAGTTCTCAGGGAGGAGATAGAGGTCCAAAGAGAAATATTTCTGAAGTTGTTTGTTATAGTTGTTATAAAAAGGGTCATTATAAGTATAATTGTCCAGATAGAGCTTCTACATCTGGTAAGGGAGATAATGATAAAGGAAAAGCACCTGTGAATTCTTTTGATGTAGTAGATAAGAGTAGAAATAATGAAGTAGATGTGTTTGTAACAAAAAGAAAGAAAGAAAAAAATAATCAAGATGGAAATGATCCTAAGAAGATGAAAGAAGAAACTAGTAAGAAACATAGGAGAAGAAAGTTGGGTGTGCAGGATTTTCTGATTTCACAGTGGCAAGGACCATACTCCATCTTGGAAGATCTGTCCAAAAGGCCTGCAAATATTACATATGGTCAACTCTTGGCTATGTCTTCTGAGAAGAGGCGGGAGTTGCGAGGTGGACTCAATGCTCGAAGAAGGAAGGAGGTTGAGGTCCCTGTTTTGGAGGCAGAGGCAGATCCCTATGCTCCACAAGCTAAGGTATTATGTAATGGTATTTCAATTTATGATGTCTTAGTTGATGGAGGTGCTGCAGTTAATGTAATGACCGAGTCTGTAATGAATATGTTGGGGTTAAAAATTGATCGCCCTTCAACACTTATGTTAGGTCATTAAATAAGGGAAAAACTAAACCAGAAGGTGTAATTTCAAATGTGGCAATATCTGTTATGGGTGTGGTATGTGTGGTAGACTTTCAGGTGATGAAAAATGGTACTGTTGCGTACCCAATGCTACTGGGAAGACCATGGCTAAGGAGAGTTCATGCAAGAAACTACTGGAATGAAGGTTTTATGACACTTGGACGTGGTAGAGAGAGGGTGAAGATAAACGTGATCCCTCGACATCATAAAGTAGAACCTGTGGATTCAAGTGATGAAACTGATGATTGGACATCCTCTAATTACTCTAGTACCAGTGAAGTGGACACTGAAGATGAAGAAAGCGAGGTGGATGTTTCAGTCATGGATATCCTGCCAGTCACACCAACTCATGACCCCATAAAATTATCTGAAGAAGAAGTTGATGATCGTCTCCAACAAATAAAGATTGGTGATGTTGTGATGGAGAGTGAGAAGGAATCCTACCTCCAGCTCTTTCGAAGGTACATACACCTATTCACTTTTGATTACAAGGAACTTCATCAAGTAAGTTGGGTAGAACATTGTATTGAGCTGGTAGATGGTGCTAAGCCTATAAAGCAAATGCCATATAGAATGAATCCTAATTTTTCCAATACTGTAAAAGAAGAAATAGATAAGTTGCTTGATGCAGGATTCATATTTGCTGTGGAGAATTCAGAATGGGTTTCTCCCATTGTGATCTCAATAAAAAAGAATGGGAAGCTACGCATTTGTGTTGATTACAGGAAGCTCAATAAGGCAACAAAGAAGGATCATTACCCTCTTCCATTTTCAGATCAAATCTTGGACGAAGTAGCTGGCCAGGAGTGCTATAGTTTTGCTGATGGATATAGTGGTTACAACCAAGTTCGTATAGCAGAGAAAGATCAGCTGAAGACCACGTTCACCACTCCTTGGGGAACGTTTGCTTACAGAGTTATGCCTTTTGGGTTGTGTAATGCTCCAGCAACATTCCAGCGTTTGATGAATAGGGTGTTCGAACCCTACATTGGGACCTTCATCAGAGTATTTCTGGATGATTTTTGCATCTATGGGAGCAAGTTGGACCACCTGCACCAGATGGAGACAACATTTCAAAGGTTAGATGAAGCACAAGCCTCAGTAAACCCTACAAAGTGTGTCTTTGGATGTTCTAAAGGTGTTTTGTTAGGGCATGTTGTATCCAGAGATGGTATTGGTACTGATCCTGATAAAGTTTCAAAAATCAAAGATTTACCATTTCCTATGAATAGAAGTAAGTTGAGATCATTTTTAGGCCATGTGGGTTACTATAGAAGGTTCATCAAGAATTTCTCAAAGATTGCACAGCCACTAACCTAGTTCTTGAAGAAGGATGTTGCTTATGAACCAGGAAACAAGGCGCATGAAGCTTTTGGACAACTGAAGGAAGCCCTGTTGTCTTCACCTGTTTTGAAGAATCTAGATTGGAGCAAGCCATTCATTGTGTACACTGATGCCTCGGATGCAGCACTAGGTAGTACTTTGAGCCAAAAGGATGAAAATGGGAATGAACATCCAATTTACTTTGGGAGCAGACAAATGAGCAGTGTTGAGGTAAACTATACTGTAACTGAAAAAGAGGCTCTGGCTATCATTTTTGCTGTAAAGAAGTTTAGAAATTACTTGCTAGGGCAGAAATTTATAGTTGTAACGGATCATCAGGCTCTGAAATATATTGTCAATAAGCCTAACCCATCAGGGAGGATAGCAAGATGGATAATTTTGCTACAAGAATTTGAATTTGATATTATAGATAGGCCAGGAAAGAAGCATGTCAATGCAGATGCACTCTCTCAAGCCTATGATGGTTTAGGATCATCTTGTGATGATGATGATTTTCCCGATGCAGCATTGTTCTCCCTTGACACAATCCCTAGTGAATACATAGATATTTGGAATTATCTGAATGAATTCAAGTTTCCTGATGGTGCCAATGCAAAGACTAAGAGAAATATTACTCAAGCCAGTCGTCCATACTCTATTTTGCATGGAGCATTATTTTGAATAGGACCTGATGGACAGTACAAGAGGGCAGTTGGACGTGATCAAGGAAAGGAGCTGCTAGAAGAATTCCACAATGGTACATGTGGAGGGCACTTCTCTGGACAACTTACAGCAAGAAGGATCTTGGATGCAGGTTATCACTAGCCCACTCTTTTTAAAGACTGTTATAATTATTGTAAGACATGTGATATTTGTCAAACACATGGTAACCGTAAGACTTCATCAGCTCCATTATGTCCTATTCTTCCCCTTGGTCCCTTTGAAAAATGGGGAATAGACATTGTAGGTCCACTTCCAACTACATCACGTCAAAATAAGTATATTGTAGTTGCCACAGATTATTTAACCAAGTGGGTTGAAGCTAGGCCATTGAAAGCAGCTTCCATGGATGAAGTGGCAAGGTTCATATATGAACGCATTGTCACCAGATTTGGTTGTCCATTAGAAATTGTAATAGATCAAGGAAGCCACTTCATTAATGAGGTGGTAGAAGCCCTAGTCAATAAGTTTTCTATCAAGCACAGGAAGGCAACAACATACAAGCCAAGTACAAATGGACAGGTGAAACGAACAAATTTTGTGCTGTGTCAAATTCTAGCAAAAGATGCAGCCTTGCAGGTACATAAATGGGATAAAAGGATTCATGCAGCATTGTGGGCATATAGGGCAACATCAAAGTCAGCAACATGATACTCCCCATTTCAGTTGGCCTATGGCATTGATCCAGTTCTTCCTATTGAGTTTGATATTCCCACTGTGAGAGTTATGAAAGTGATTCAGTAAAAGAAAGGTTGGTACATCTTCATTTGCTAGAGGAAATGAGGGAAATAGCAAAGGATACAAGCCATAAGAAGAAAATGAAGCAGAAGGAGTACTTTGATCAAAAGATCTGGTGGTCTCCATTTCAAGTGAATGACTTGGTCCTAGTATATGATTCCAGATACAAAAAAAGAAGACAGAGAAAATTTCTTCCAAAATGGATGGGGCCCTACAAAATAGCAGCTGTGCATGAAAATGGTACGTACCGACTGGAGGAATTGGATGGCACTCCCATTACGAAATGGGTCAACCACGACAAGTTGAAGATTTTCCAAGCACCAGAATAGTCTACTCCGAGGACGGAGTAGAAGCTAGGAAGGGGGAAGATGTCGACACTAAAATTTTCCTCCATAATTTCTATTTCATTAATTTATGTATTAGGAATAGGATGTTGTTAAGTATAATTAGTAGTAGCGTCTGATAGAAGATAACGGCGGCGTCAGTACGGTGTCGCCAATAATGTGGAGTACAGTAATAGTCAAATTACAATAGGAATGTTGTAAAAAGTAAATATTTGTCGTAAGTGGTCCGGTAATGTTAAAATGTCAAAGTTTGGGTAATTAGAGAAGTAGGGTCTACATGATTAGGAATTAGAAATATTATATTGGTAATAAAGACAAGGAGTGAGGTCATAAATATTTTGTGTATTTTATTTGTAAAAAGTCTAAAAATGTGGAACCCATGTAAAATGATAAGGTTTATCTTATCTTAACAGATAAGCCTACATGTACAGATAAGAGTTAAGGTATGGAATATGATTCGTCAAAGTGGATTTCTTATCCTATCTTAGAGATAAGATGGATAAGCCTGGAAGTTCTATAAATAGAGAGGCTACCCCCCTCATTTAGCATAGAAAGAAGTAGTGAGAAATATTGTAGGAAGTGTGCGAAGGAAGCCATCAGTTAAAGGTGTGTTGAAGAAGCCATCGAGAGGTGTAATTGTAAATTTTCTCCCATAGTCTTGTTGAAGAATCTCATGGGTGAGATTGTAACAGTTTCATGTTAATATTATAATTTATTTTGATATTTCAGATTTTTTGTCATTCTGTCTTATCATAGTCAATGGTATTCTTGTGTTATGTTGTTGTTTTGTTTCCAGATTACGTCCACCAAACTAAAGGCTGTGCATTAGTAAATAATCATAGCACGAGGAGTTCCCGGTGAAGAATTATCATAGTGCTGGATTGCTGATGACAGTATACTCATGCCACAGCACTTGCTGTATATGTGGTCTTCACTAGGGAAAAAATGAGCTACTTTCGTCAATTTATCCACCGTGACCATGATGGCGTCGTGGTGGTATCTCGACGTCAGCAACCCAATAATGAAATCCATAGAAATGGTGTCCCACTTCCACTCTGGTATGGTGTGAGGGTAAAGAAGGCCAACTCGATGCTGATGCTCAGCCTTCACCCTCTGGCACTCTAAACAGCGGGATACAAAAGAAGCTATGTCTCTCCAAAGTCCCCTCCAAAAGTACAACTGTCTCAAGGTGGCGTGCATCTTCTTCACCCCGGGATGGGATGAATAAGGTGCACGATGAGCCTCTGTCAAAATATAATGTCTCAAGCCTCCATCTCTAGGAACATAAATTTGACCTCTGTGTCTGAGAAGACCATTTGCCTCTAATGAAAATCCATAAAATCTCCCCTCAAGGGGTCTCTGAGAATCAATCTCTGCTCTGGCTGCAAGGTAGAAACTATCATGAGGTAGCTGCTGCAAGATCCTACTCCGTAAATCTATGCCCACTGAGGTGGCCATAGCCACATGTCTTCACCTACTCAAGGCATCTGCAACCACATTCTCCTTTCCCTTCACATGCTCTATCTCCATGTCATACTCACAGAGTAACTCCATCAAACGCCGCTAACGAGCGTTGAGATTCGGCTGCGTGAAGAGGTGGCGAAGACTCAAGTGATCAGTCCTGAGTGTAAACCTCCGGCCAAGCAGAAAATGTCTCCACCACACTAAAGCATGTACTACTGCTGCAAGCTCAAGGTCATGGGTCAGATAATTGAGCTCATAATCTTTGAGTTTGCGGGACTCAAAGGCAACTACTCTACCCTCCTGCATTAACACTCCTCCAAGTCCTGCCAAGGAAGCATATGTGCATACGAAAAAATCTCCATGAGGATCTGGCATTGCAAGGATAGGTTCTCTCGTAAGGCATTCCTTCAGTGTATTGAAGGCCTGCTCACATCTATCTGACCATAAAAACTTCTTCCTTTTCTGTTGAAGAGAAGTGATAGGGTGCGCAATCCGAGAAAAGTCCTGAAAAAACCTCCTGTAGTATCCTACTAGACCCATGAAACTACACACCTCGGGCACACTAGTGGGTGCTGGCCAATCCATGATGGCTCGAATCTTGGAAGGATCGACTGTGATACCTTCCCCAGAAATAACGTGACCCAAATACTGCACCTCAGGCTGAAAGAATGCACACTTCTCCAAGTTCCCATAGAGGCGCTGTTTGCAAAGACACTTAAGAACCTGGCGAAGGTGCTCCTCATGCTCCTCACGTGTGCGTGAGTAAACCAGAATGTCATCAAGGAAGATGAGCACGAAGCAATCAAGGAAGGTCCTAAATACCCCATTCATCAAACTCATAAACACTGCGGGGGCATTCGTCAAACCGAAAGGTACTACTGTGAACTTGTAGTGGCCATATCTCGTGCGCAAAGCTGTCTTGTGAATATTTGTCTCCGCAATCCTGAGCTGATGGTACCCTGACTAAGATCTATCTTAGAGAAAATTGTAGCCCCCTTCATCTGATCAAATAAATCATCAATGTGTGGAAGGGGGTAATGATTCTTGATCGTTACTTTATTCAACTGACGGTAGTTAATACACAACCGAAGAGATCCATCCTTCTTCTTCACGAAGATAACTGGTGCACCCCAAGGGGATACACTAGGGCAGATGAGGCCTTTCTCCAGAAGGTCCTCAAGTTGCAACTTGAGCTCACATAGCTCAAGAGTAGTCATCCGATATGGTGCTCGTGAGATAGGCTCTGCGCCTGGAACTAGATCTATATGGAAATCGATCTCATTTGTGGGGGGTAATCCTGATAACTCCCTTGGGAACACATCAGAAAACTTTGATAAGATGGGATGGTCATCGAGGGAAGGTCCTCTGGACTCATCCTCTAATCTGTCACTAACCGTAATGGAAAACATCTGACAATCCTGTCGCGCACACCGCTTAAGCTGCATAGCGGAGATGGTGCGAATGGATACAACCCTCCTAACTCCTGATATCACTGACTCTACTCCAAGATCATCTATGCAAGTAATAGTCTTATGGTAACAGTCCACTCTAGCTCTGTGAGAGGACAACCAATCCATGCCTAAAATGATGCCATAAGATCCTAATGGAAGGATCCTAAGATCAGAAGTAGTGGTGAAGGGTCCCAAATCCACTACACACTCCTTGACTAAGGAGTCTATAGAAATCTTGGCTCCAGAAGCCATCTCAACATCCCAACTACGGCCCTGCCTAACTGCCACCAGCCTACAATGCTCTACTAAAGATGGTGCAATAAAAGAATCAGAAGAACCAGAATCAAATAATATAGAGATGGAAATACCACCAACACTACCTGTCGTCTCAATCACAGTACTCTGATGCTCAGCCTGGCTGTTCTCGACCACTGCGTAGATCTGATGACTCCGTGCCATATCTCCAACAGTAGGCTCTGAGCTCTGTGTCTTACCCTTGGTAGGGTTATGTGGGCAGTCTCTCCAAAGATGTCCAACAACACCACAACCATAACAGCTCCTTGGTCCTCTCCAGTGGGAAGTAGCTCCAGCTGGTACTCTAGATGACTGAGATATAGATCCTGACGATCCGGCTATGGACTGCTGAGGTCTCAGTTGATGAGCTCCTACTGACTGAGCTCTCAGTGCACCCTGTGTCCTGATGGGACCCCTAGGAGGAGGCCCCATACTACGTCCTCTCTGTGCATCGAATCTCTGAGGAGGTCAGTAAGGTGGACGGGTCTGCTGCTGCTGCGGTGGTGGCCTGAATGAAGCTTGCCCTGAACTCTGTCCACCCAGTGGAGGAGGAACTGACCCCTTCGACCTACTATCCTACATCTACTGAATACAGCTCCAAACTCTGTCTCTAGCCTGCTGTGTCTTCCCCCGTGTCTCCTCTGCAATATAGGCCTTCTCCATGGCCTCTGCTAATGTCTGTGGGTAGTGAATGCACACTGCACCACCTAAATCCAAATTCAGGCCCCGGATGAACCTGTGAATCCATACCTGCTCATCTTGCATATAGTCGACATACTGGAGTAGGTCCAGAAATTGAATCTCATACTCAGCTACTGTCATTGATGCCTGACGGAGGTCATGAAACTCGTCTATCCGCTGTTGAATAAATCTTCTGGGTAAATACCTGCTCCTGAAATGCTCCTCAAACAACTCCCAAGTAATCTTCTCTGAGTAAACATGGAGCTTCTACTCCTCGGTCCTCCACCAGACTCCTGCTCCATCCTTCAGAAGATGGATCACAACACGAGCTTTCGTGTTGCTACTATAAGGACAGAGCTTGAAGCATCCGCTCAAGCTCACCAACCAGGGCTCTGCCTGAAAACTACCTGTATCACCCAAATAGTGAGATGGTCGTAGCTTTAGGATCTCCTTGATATGGTCTGCAGTTGACGTATGACAAATCCTAGATCTCTCTGTATGCTCCTCCCTCTGTCTAGGGCTCCGAGACCTGTCCCTATGTCCTGAGATCCTGTCCCCATGTCCTCTCTGTGGTGACTCTGCCCTAGCCGACTCTGCACGGAAATTCTCTGCTCTGTGCTCCTCGCTGTGTCGAGGGGATGCCTGGGCATCTACTGATGGCTCCAAACTATGCCTAGCAAGTCATCCTCCCAAGGGCTCTCCGCGTATAGTGGCATTGACATCCTGGAGTGTTTCAAGATCTGAGGCAGAAGGGCTGCTACGACCTGCCTAGCGGTGGTATGTCTAGGTCTATATGAAGAGACCCCTCGCCCAATCCACGCCTCCTGCACAGATCAAGGAAAGAGTTAGTTCACTGTTCTAGGTCTTGTGTCAGTTTTCTAAATTTGCTGTTTACTATAATTATCAACATTATGGCTTTAAATTTTAAAGGTATTAGCTCTATACTAAGTTGAATGTTCCTGTCCTGCGTTTTCCTGCGTGTGCCCAAGGTTCCTAGCTTCGAATCCCTGGCCCTGATACCAAAATGTAACGCCGCTAAAGACGATGCCACGCTCACGACGTCGACGACGATGAGGCCGCGAAACAACCATCCCGAAAAGGCGATAAACTTTTTTTTTTTTTGATAATGTATTTGGGTGTATGATTAGAATTCACTCCTCTTATACAAACTAAGTGTACTAAGCATTAGTAAAGAGGAATAGAAGAATCTTAATTTATACTTAATCATATAGGTGTAAGAAGTTTGGCCAAGATGCCTATTTCATTGTTAGCTATGAAGTTCCAACACTTTTTTTTTTTTTACAATAAGAACGTAACATGGTTATAAAATAGTGTTTAATCAAGATCACATTTCTTAAAGTAGGTTAATCTTATATTTTCTTTTGAAAAAAGAGAACAAGGGACTCCTAAGAGTAAAGAACATAAAGCTCATGCACCAACAAGGGTCTGATCTCAACCGATGACTGATAACCACACAAATCTACTAGCACTTAACTACAACCATACGGCTACCATTTTAGTACAATGTAGAGTGAAGAAAGGAACACATACAAGCAATAATGAAAGGTAAGGAATACAAATATCACACACAAATGATTTTAGCCTTCCGAATAATTCAATAATTACCTATATACCCTGGCCAAAATAGTTGTACCGTTTCAAACCACACAGCTCGCAAGTTAAAAGCGTATTGCCAAAAGCCTACCACCCAACTCATGCAAAGCCTAGTCTATAACTCCGCACTTATTGTTTTTGGTAGCTTAGAACTTTGGACTGTCCTCTTTAAGCAGTTCATGCTGACCTGTCAACTACTTCATTGCTGCGTGGAGACACAATAAAACGTTTAGGTTGGAAAGGAACTAATTGGGGTGGTTGGCTCAACCAACACCTGTAGAAGAAAAGGAAAACATTAAAAATCTGTCCCCCTTGCATGCCGCTCCAGGTCGCTTCTGTCATTTAATGATTTAGATATGCAAATCTCCTCTTGGTCTGTTCTACCAGCCATTCTGCCCCGGGCCGCGGGAGGAGGTGGAAAATCTCATAGAGGTAAGTCTGTTTCATATCAGAATAATGCCCTAGAGAAAATTCTTCGACAAATCTAAATCCTCCAGCTGCGTTAGATTACTAAAGAAATTAGGAATTTGGCCTTCCAGTCTACAATTATATATCCACAACTGCTGCAGCCGCTTCAAATTCCCGAGCTCTGGCGGTATGACGCCACCAAGAAGTGGGTTATCGCCAATGGTGAAGTTAGTCAGATTCAACAAGTTTCCGAAAAAAGCAGGGAGTGTCCCACTGGTGCTATTTTCGTCTAGGTAGAGGGCTTCCAGGTTTGGCAACATACCGAAACTCGGAGGAATGGAGCCACTGAAATTGTTGATTCCCAAGTTGAAGACTCTCAACTCGCTCAACTCTTTGATACGACTGGGAAGCCTCTCGTTGCAGTGGTTGGAGGACAAATCCAGGAGCCGCAAACTCGTGCATTCTAAGAGTCCGTCGGGGAAGGGCCCTTGGAAAGAATTCGTAGGGAGAATCAATGCCTCCAAACCAGTTAGTCTGCATATTGCAAAGGTCAGATTCCCTGAAATTGAGGCGTCCGTGAGATTAAGTGTAGTCACGGCATTGGATTTAGTGTAAGAGATTCCAGTCCAAGTGCAGGGATTTTCGTGGGATGCATTCCAGTCGATCAAGGCATGACTGGTGTTCGTTCATTCTGTCTGATTAATGTTGTGAAGATTTGTGCCCTCATGAGAGATGCAACTGCAGGGGAGAAGCAAGAGGAAGAGGGAGAGGGGAGCATTCTGAACCCATGCTTGTGAGCTCCTCGGAGCATCATTGCTTGTCTATTGCAGCGCTCTTAAAATAGACGACCACAGAAATCGCTTTTGCAAGCATTGCAGCAGTTTAAATATTCACTGTGACAGTCAGCGCTTTGTGTATCAAGTTGTCTATCAGGCATATCTACTGAAACGTATCATCATTTTTTTTATATTAGCAGTTATTCTCTTAGACACGATTTAAGGGTGATTGACTGGTCTTGATTTTGTGACTAACTTTACATTTGTTTGGGAAGTTGCGAGGCCTGCCATGCAGCTTGATATTTGTGAAGCTAAGACCACTCGCCGTGTCCTAAACTGTAAAAAAAAATGTTTTTAAAATACTTGTAAACATTGCAACAATTTAGTTATTCTCTGTGACAGTCAGTGCTTTGTGTAATCATTTTTTGTCATTTCAATGGAATATAAATTTTGTCAAATGCTAACCGTGAAAAATTCCTTCATTACTTCTTGTTGGCATATACTTTTTCAATTCAGAGAGTAGCATTACAGGTTACCAGTGTAATCTGGATATCATATGTATGATGGTTGCTAACCTCTATAAAGGGAAAGATATTCGTAAAAAAGAAAATTTAAATATTCCTTCAGGAGACTAGATTGACAACGTTGATAGATAATCTTCATAATACTTAAACATGGATAATAATTAAAATATTAGTTTCCTTTTAATTGAAATGTGGTGGTGACTTATTAAGCTAGAAACTTTTGCATTAGGATTTCTTCTTCACATTCAATAACATAACATGGTTTCCAAAAGAATCGATTCATTTCCCTTTTTACGATTCGCAAAGGATTCACAAGCAATAATGAAAGGTAAGAATACAAAATATCACACACAATGATTTGACCTCCCGATAATCAATAATTACCTATATACCTGGCCAAAATAGTTGTAAAACCGTTTCAAACCCA
The DNA here is from genome assembly GCA_019776745.2 of Taxus chinensis. NCBI lineage: Eukaryota > Viridiplantae > Streptophyta > Pinopsida > Cupressales > Taxaceae > Taxus > Taxus chinensis. The sequence continues at coordinate 506,958,216 of CM034156.1, read as the reverse complement.
CAACGATGCTCGCAAGTTAAAAAGCGTATTGCCAAACCTACCACCACTCATGCAAAGCCTAGGCGATACTCCGCCTATGTTTTTGGTAACTTAGAACTTTGACTGTCCTCTTCAAAAAGCATTTGCATGCCTGACCTGTCAACTACTTCATTGCTGGCGTGGAGACACAATAAAAAACGTTAGGTTGGAAGGAACTAAATTTGGGGTGTTGGCTCACCAACACCTGTAGAAGAAAAGGAAACATTAAAAATCTGTCCCCCTGGCATGCCGCTCCAGGTTTCGCTTCTGTCATTTAATGATTAGATATGCAAAGTCTCCTCTTGGTCGGTTCTCTAATACCAGCCATTCCGCCCCCCGCTGGAGGGAAGGTGGAAAATCTCATAGAGGTAAGTCTGTTTCATATCAGAATAATGCCCTCAGAAAATCTTCACAAATCTAAATCCTCCAGCTTGCGTAGTTCAAGACATTAGGATGGGCCTACCATCGACAATTATATCTCCACACTGCTGCAGGCCGCTCAAATTCCCGAGCTCTTGCGGTATGCCGCCACCACAGAGTGGGTTTTATCGCCAAGGTGACTTGTCAGATTCAACAAGTTTCCGAAAAGCAGGAGTTGGTCCCACTGTTCTATTTGCGTCTAGGTAGAGGGCTTCCACATGTTTGGCAACATACCGAAACTCGGAGGAATGGAGCCATGAAATTGTTGAATTCCCAGTTGAAGACTCCTCAACTCGCTCAACTCTTGATAGACTGGGTAAGCGACTCCAGTTGGCCAAAGTGGTTGGAGGACAATCCAGGAGGCCGCAAACGTGCATTCTTAAGAGTCCCTTCTGGGTAAGGCCCTTGGAAAGAATTCGTAGGGAATATCATGCCTCCAAACCCGTTAGTCTGCATATTGCAAAGGTCAGATTCCCTGAAATTGATGCGCCGTGAGATTTAAGGTGTAGTCACTGCATGGATTAGTGTAAGAGATTCCAGTCCAAGTGCAAGGGTATTTTCGTGATGCATTCCATCGATCAAGGCATGATGGGTTCGTTCATCTGTCTGATTAATGTTGTGAAGATTTGTGCCCTCATGAGAGAATCAACTGAGGGGAAAGCAGAGGAAGAGGAAGGGGAGCATTCGAACCTGCTTGTGGAGCTCCTCGGAGCATCATTGCTTGTCTATTGCGCCTCTTAAAAATAGACACCACGAAATCCGCTTTTTAAAGATTGCAGCAGTTTAAGATATTCACTGTGACAGTCACGCTTTGTGTATCAAAGTTGTGCTATCTGCATAGCTACTAACGTATCATCATTTTTTTTATATTAGCAGTTATTCGCTAGACAAACGAGTTAAGGGTGATTGACTGGTCTTGATTTTGTGACTAACTTTACATTTGTTTTGGGAATTGCAGGACCCTGCCATTATCGCTTGATATTTGTGGCTAAGACCACTCGCCGTGGCCTAAACTGTAAAAAACATTTTTTTTTAAAATACTTGTAAACATTGCAACAATGTCAAGTTATTTCTCTGTACATTCATGCTTTTGTGTAATCAGTTTTGTCATTTCATGGAATAAATAAATGTTGTAAATGCTAAACCGTGAAAAAATTCTTCATACTTCTTGTTGGTGCATATCTTTTTCATTCCGAAGAGGAGCACGACAGGTTACCAGGAATCGGGATATCAGATGGTAGAGTTGCTAACCTCTATTAAGGGAAGATATCAGTAAAAAAGAAAATTGAAATATTCCATCATAGAGGGAAGGAGACGCAGATTGACAACGTTATAGTTAATCGTTCATAATACTTAAACATGGATAATAATTAAAATATTAGTTTCCTTTTAATTGAAATGTGGTGGTGACTTATTAAGCTAGAAACTTTGCACTAGGATTTCTTTCTTCACAATTCAATAATATAACATGGGTTTCCAAAAGAATCGATTTCATTTCCCTTTTTACGATTCGCAAAGGATTCACAAGAAATTCTTAAATGAAGAGAGAACATTATAGAGTTTGGGTGTAATCTACTCTATTGGCATATTGGAAATTCAATAAAACTTAACTCTTTCCATTCATATTACAAGAAGAAGATATACACTAATAGTATCACTTATCAATACCTCTTTTTTTTTGCAACAAAATGGAATCTAGTATGTATATATATATTTTGTAGATATACTAACATTCCACGTAAGAGTCCATCAATATTTTCATTAAGTTCTAAACAAGATCTACCAACATTTTAACCATGTGAACTTTTGGGCAAATATAGATTACAATGTCCCCCTTTTTTTTTGGAATGAAAACAAGATGTTACAACTTTCTTTCAGATAAAAATTTTACAACAAAATAATACATATAAAGGAAAAAGGAAGAAGTCTTCACAAGCTCCAAGGTGTTCTTCATCCATGCTCCAAATTCCAAGTGTATCAATCACAACCAAGATAAGGGGAGAGGCAACACTCTCCTCCCAACCAAAACTCAATGGAGAAGAGAAGCAATCTCCTCCATTGACCCCCGAGCCCCAAACACAACACAATGAAGGGTGATCTCCAACTCAAGGCAACAATACTTGCTTCCACAATACAATTTCTTCACAACATTCAAAGCTAAAATAGAAGAAACAAAGGGAAACACAAATAACACCAAACATTTCACAACAAGGCTTTCATCCAAGCCAAAAAGAGAAGGAACTATGGAAAAGTTATCTTTATGCCTCCCCATTGAGATGAGATGCCCATCCAAAACCCTCCACAATAAAACTCAAGCCCCTAAGACTCTTATGTCTCCCTCAAGTACCCCTTTTTCCTCCCATACTCTTATGCCTCCCTCCTCTTATGGCCCCCTCAAGAACAAGGTAAGAATGTGAACATTCTTACCCAAGATGGGCATCCCTCTCAAACTCCCTCCACAATATCCTATTCTACTCTTATGCCTCCCTCATGAGTTTTCCCATAGACCTCTGCTACAGTACACATTAAGCACTCTATCCATTTTCACAATACACAAAAGTAAACATACATTATTCACAATTTTAGCATCAACAACAATATGAAAGCAACAAAAAAGAGAAGGTTTCCTACCTCTCCATTGGAGGAGCCTAAACCAAGAAGCTTTGCACAAGCTCCCTCCAAAAGCAATCCCAAGCATGCAAGTCCAAGCTCCTTCTTTTCTCTTTCTCCCAATTCTTTCCTCTCCCAAAAGAAAATAAAAGAAAAGAACTCCTCATCAAAAACCTCCAACCCCCTCAACAAGAGAGGAAGTTTCCACAGTAAATAGACAAAAGGGGAGAGTGAGGGTGATGTGGCTCCTTGTAGGATGCCACATCACACATCCTCAAGACCACCTCTCTTTAGTCAACTCAAAACCCAAAACACCATAAATGGGTGGTTGGATTGAATGATAACTCTCTTCCACATCCATCCCTTCCCATGTGTCTTAAGGCACAAATAAATGCAAAATGAAGAAAAGTGCACTCCAAAGTCATATTTCCCTTCCCAAAACAATAAATAATCCCTTTTTGGATTCCCAACCCATAGATATGGTTGGTAAGGGGTTTTGGGAAGTGTGGGACGAGTTCAACTTGTCCCACAAGTCCCCCAAAATTGCCCTAAATCTCAAAATCGAGATTCAAGGGATTTGGAGTGGTCAACACTCAGAACCAAGCATTCAATACATGAGGAAACACAAGGGCTCAAGGAGCCAACCATCAAAATTAATTACATCCACAAGACTTCCCTCCAAAACTTAAAATTTAAAACGTTCAAGGTGTTAAATTAATTATAAACATTCTTAGCAAAAGTAATTTTTAAAAAGATGTCACAAATAAAATCACCTACTAAAGTAAGTTAAAACAAGTAAATAAAATTCTTACCCCCTTGGTCTCATTAGAAAATTTCCCCCTCATGGAAATTTTCTCAACACATAAAAGAACAAAGGTAACACAATACAATTTACTAGTTGCCTTGACGACCAATTGTTGTAACCACCCGACATCCTGTTGTGTTTGGTTCCCAATCCCCCTCATGGTTGTGATCATGCTGTGTTTCCTGTAAAATACAAAATACCTCCTTCGGCCTTGCGGCCATGTCAAAATGTCCAAAATAACCATATGCATGAAATTTATTAACATCTATACATAATTCAATTACCCATTATTCCAAGGTTTAAATCACAACTTAATTATGCATTTCATCATTATCCAAAGTTATAGTAATTGTAAATTCAACAACTACATTCTATTTAACATGGCGAACAAATCCAATGTTAGAACACATGCAATATATCCATATAAAAATAATATCGGTATCCAATAGTCTTTCCATGAGTCAGTGTAGATCATACTGAAACAAAATCCAATAATAATCCAAATGCATCTAGTCACCAAACATTATGCTAATCAACATAAGTATAAGTCATGTCCATATCCAAAGTCTGCATAACTCAAAATGATAATCAACTAAGTGTCGTAGGGAAGTGGGCATTACATCCTCCAACCTGCGAAACGTACATGTGCAAATGAGATAAATTAGGGCAAACAAACAAATAAAATGAAAACATAAGGATATTTAGTGATTTTAGCTAAACCTAGAATCAAAGGGATCTCATTGATCTAATCCAATGGTGGAGATTATTCCCTACACTTTATAAGTTGTATGTAATTTTGGTGGGAATGGATGTTTAAAAGGGGTATGGGTAATTTAATTAATGGGGACACCTAGGGTATTCTAGACATGGGTAAATAAAATAAAGTTACACATGGGGATATTTTTTTATAAATGATTTAAGGGAAAGAAATAGATGACATTTTAATTATGGGTCAACTAAATTAATGTGGAGCATGGGGGTGGATAGATAATATATTTAAAGGGGTTAAAATGATTAAAGTTAAAATTGTAGCTAAATGGATTAATGTGGGGGCATAGATATTATCTACCTAGGGACATATGATTTAATTTAACTTAGGAAATGATTTTAATAAATATGATAGGAACGTAAGTGAATCAAAATTATTAATATTAAATTTGAATTAATTAAATAAATTTGATATGGATATTAGGAAGGGAGTTTTAACCCGTAATGAACTGCAGATAAATAAATTTAAACTAATTAGCGAAGTATTGTATTAAATAGATAAGAAATTATTAGACACAATACAAGTATGTTTAAATAAAAACAATTTCCCCTTAAATCTTCTTAAGTGATTGATAGTGTTTTGGGCATGTTTTTGGTGCATCATATTTTGGGGTTTACACTTTTGTATCAGATTCGAGGTTCAGCCACTTGAACCTTTTGGTTTAAAATAATAAAAATGATAAAAAAATTTGTTTGGGTTGTTGAACTCACCTATGTGGGTGTCATGTCGATCCATGTTATTGGGAAATGTTATTTCAGTTTGATATTCTTATGAACTTCCTGAGTAATAGGAATTTTATTTCTTGTAAAGATGTTGGTTAATGGGTTCCTAGCTCATGGTTATGGTCGTGTGATGGTGTTCACCTCGTAGAAACCATCCCCTATATAGATTGCTACTTTGTTTGGTGCAACTATTGGGAATTAGTGTTGGAGGTAACATTTAGGGGCCATTATGGAGGAGATTCAGAGGTTGATTAGTTATTTAGAGATCCCCTTTTCTTCAGTGGTTAGGTGAGTTAGGTATGGTTGTCACGTTGAGGACTTAATCCCCATATGGAAGAGTAGATATCATGACAAGATGTCACATTAGATCTCGTTTTGTATGTATATTATGAGATGTGAGATAAAGTATAATACCCCTACCGGCGTCTCATGAAGGGTTACAAAGTGATAGTGATGTGGATATTTCATGTGTTCTATATTTGTAAACTTAAAATCTTTTATCAGGGATTTTTTTATTTATTTTAATGATTTGTTGAGAAATTGTGAGGTTCTTCTTATTATTTTGTCTTATTGCGAGATTTTTCAAATATTGAAATGTGGCTACATAGCCATTTATTTTGATTGCCAAGATTTCTTATATTTTATCTCTGTTTGCTGACTCAGAGCTTTTTTTCCTTGAAGGCCAATTAAATAAATGTTGTCAAGAATGTTACACAGTTTTCTTCTTGTCTAATGTCGAGCTAGTTCTATTTTGTTTGTATTGTGTTCTCTCGTTGTATGGGGATACACCCTAGGTATTACCATGATGTGAATTTCAAGTGTGAATATCAATAAACATTTAATCTCAAAAAAAATAAATTAGAACATGAGAAACATGTCAATAAGATAAATCCAATGATCCCATGCATCAATTTGATTTCATGAAAATCATTCCCGGAGATGATAGCAACACTGCAAGAAACAACAGATAAATTCGTCATTTGAGAGACCTAATTAAATCCCTAGAGATTTATGGTTTCTACTTTTTATTACTTGAAAGTCTCCACAATATCACTAACTTACAATTTGAGGACATATTGTTTTAATGAATACTTGAATGGTTCATGTTCAATGTGCGGTGATAGGTAGAAAAGATTCATGGTAAGCTCGAGGAAGGATATAGTTAAGATTGCTAACATGATATAAAATTTTCCCACAAGCATCCACATCTCATTGCATGAGCATACCAAGATAAATTTCATTCTCTTCTCAATCCCTAAGAAATTGAAGTTATGAGTAAAATAATAAAATTTCGTTCTTTTTGCAACATGTCTTTCCTGAAATTGTTTTTATTTGATGCTTAGTTTCTCAAAGGACCAAACTATAATGAGATGTTAATAAACAATATCTACAAAAACTTATATGACCTCATTCACTAGTCTAGCACTCTCATGAGATCTAATTAAAATTAATAGCAAAAAATTCTTCCATTGATTTCTAAACCTTCTGAAAGATAATGCACATCAATTAGTGAAGTCACTAATACATTTATTAAGCTATCAACATGGTAAACATGTCCATCATTCATAATTTCAATGAACTTAAATATCTTAACTCAATGTCATAGTAAGAGAGAAATCATCTCAAGAATGGTTAAAATGGTTGAACATTCCAATTAGATGCTTTTATATAGATATTACGTGTTAGGATAAGAACAATATGTGTTTTTTTTACTTTTTATTTAATTAATAGTAATGATATTGTGTGGATTACACTTTGACCCAAACACTAATCTTATTTCAAGGTCTCCTACCCAACGTTATGGTTTTTGTTTTATTCTTTTTATTCTAGATGGTTTTGGTATTGTGTGAAACTTAGTGTTTGACTTAGATGCATATTCATAAACCATTGAAGGGTACATAAAATTTCATAACGTAATCCGAAGAAGGTCCAAAACCATATAATAGGTCAAGGAAAATACATTAAATCCTAAAGTGTCATATAGTTCAATACTAGATCATTTTCCTATCACAATATCAAGATCAAAGCACCTCCATATTTAATACTCCCATATTTCCTATCTAGTGCACCTAAATCAGTCTCACATCATTGTGTGTGTGTGTGTGTGTGTGTGTGTGTGTGTGTGTGTGTGTGTGTGTGTGTGTGTGTGTGTGTGTGTGTGTATCCCTATGTGTATTTGATATTGTATCATAATTTTATCACTAGTTATAAATATTAATGTGTCATTATGATATTGCATGATTAATGTTGGAAGTTATTCAATAAAAATAACACTTTTTAACAAACCTTACATTAATTTCCATTTTTCTACATCTTGTAACACTCTAATAAAATTAAAAAGGTTGTAAACGATATATTCAACAACTTTGTTGAAGTAAAGTGTAAAAGGAGGAGTTTTGAGAGCAGACATGTCCCTCTTACAACAACAAAAATAGGGAAACTAGCCAAAGCATACAAACATCTTTGAGACACATCAGAAGACAACCCATAATGTAGATGGTTCTCAAAATTTAGCATATAATTAGTGTGAAATAGGGAAATAATCCTAGAAGGAACATCATAATCAGATAGCTCATAGAGATCATAAAAATTATAGATCGATGACAACCAAATTAAAACATGACATGGATTTGTAGTAAAAAAATAGAACCACCATGAAACTAAAATTCATGAAGTTGAACTTAACTCCTGAGTGTGAATATAGCCATGAAACACACATAAGACAGGGTCATGAGGCCCAACATGAAACGAATCGTGAATTAATAAAATAGACTCAATAAAAATTTGATGAAGTAAGGTTTGTAATAAGTTATCAACTAGATGGGAATCATCTAACATCGCTTACGAACTCACTCTAATATCATACATTAGAAAAAAAAACATAAAATAGTACAAACATCAATAAGGGCATGCAAAGAAAGTACTTACTAAATATGTAATGTTGAGAGACCATCATAAAACCATACAACTTAAAATGGAATCTTTTTAGAAAATATATTTGAGTCATCGTAAAGAGAAGTTTTCAGATAGGATCCATAAAACAACGATGGTTCAAAGAATGATCTAGCTCCATAACCAAGGGTGTTTGGGGTTGGGATTTACAGGAAACATATGGAAAGTATTTACAATCAAGAATAAGGAAATTAATCATTTTTTCACTCCATGTGTATAACAAAATATTGGGAATTTAAAACACCAAGCCCACACCATAATACAATATGCTTAAGTAAAAAATTAAATAGGCTATAAAAACATGTTTAACATGCATCAATAGGTTATTATGGAGAATTGAACAATTGGAGACACCCAAAACCATCTGATTTGATGAATAAATGCATGTCTAGAGTAGTAACATGGGTCGTATCCTATAACAATTGACATGCATCATATGTAAAACTAACATAGATTAAATTTAACATATATTAAAACAATTCTAGCCCCATACCTTTATAAAAATAAGGGGCTTTAAAATATTGCGAATAGAATTTCCAAATAATCCAAAAAATTCCACACATAGCTTAGATATACGTACACATGAAAACATTCACTTACTACTATTACATCACAAATGTAATACGTCATTATATGCATGATTCCTAACATACAAAACTAGACATTAGAAACACTTTTTTTACTTTTCATTTATATTGATTTAAATATATAGACTTTAGTCATTTACTTTTTTGGAACTATCCCTTTAGTTTTCGACATTGCATAACATGTGACCCATGTGTGTGTCTTCTTTATTTTCATTTACGACTATAGGACACTAGCACCTTTTAGGGATGTGAGAGCCCAAATATTATTGCCCCATTTGGATGCTTCTTTCCACTTTCCTTATTCTCTTATGTTTTAAAATGTCACTTTGATAATTATCTTTTACTAAACCCACTATTATCACTTTGGATGTAGTTTTGGTTGCTAGAGCTGGGGTAGACGCAGAGGAGACGATACATACCGAGGAGTCTGAGGAGGAATATATGTATCAACAACGTGAGGAGGAGACTAGAGTCTAGGAGGATCTCAAACCAGCTCTTGAGTTGACACCAGTCATTGATCCGAGCTGAATTCCTGTAGACTTGAGTGAGTGAAATACTATTTTCCTTCTATTTACCTTTTTACAATAGATGTTAGTATGCTACTTCTATTTTTTTTAATAAATTTTTTAACTCGCTATTATACATTTATACCTTGCAGATTCTATTGATGGCTGGTGATATCTCATTCAACGGAATCTCCTTGATATGTTTGTGATTCGTAAAAAGATGACATGAGAGAATATTATTACAGATACAAGACACCCAGCAATGACCAGCCTCCATACTGACGTATTATCACCTGCTTGGCATGCAGCAAAGGTGATGACATAGATGAGAACTTATATTACTTTGTACAAGTATCAGGAGAGGCGTAGGCGAGACCACACATGAAATGAAGCTACCACTATCGGTTGCATTTCTGGGCATACACATGGAAAGTCTCGGAAATCGAATCATGGAGGTTCTCAGGCTACACTAAGCCATTCTCATCATAAGATTCGCAACCGGATCCCTCACCATGGTCCTTCATAGGGGTCTACGAGGGAGGTATAGGCCTAGGGCCTTTATTATTTTGAGACACGTTTTGACACATATATCATTTGTTTTCTATTTTGGGCTCATGATTGAGCATTTTTTTCCACATTTAATCTATGGTGTGACAAAATTATACATGAGAAACTTGACAATCAACACACACACACATATATAAACATAGCTTTGGTTCGACATTCCTAGTAAGAGCTGACTATGTTATGGTTTATCTCATCTCTGCACTTTTAGATGGTTTGGAATTTCTAATGTTTCTTTTGGTATTTTTGAATGTATGTTATGGATGATGATGCAATGTGGTAAATAGAATATGTTTTATGACTATGCATATGATAACAACTTGTAACACAAATACCTTGTTTTTTCAAGTAATATTTAGCATTTCTATTTCAATGGAAAAATGTGTTGAAAGTGATAAGATAAAAAATGAGCTCACTACACTCTTAACTCCATGCAACTAGTAGGATGAAAGGGCTTGTCACTGAGATTAAAGAAGGATGTGAGTTATTTGACTTGAATAATGTGGATGTGAATGATGATTAAGACACAAGACTTTGAAAAAGATCTAATTAGAAATTTGTAACTCAACCCTAAAAAAGATAAAATACTGAGTTCAAAATGAATTCTTCTTACATGTTTGACTAAACCTAGATTCACTGATGGCCTATTGATTGATATAATCTTGTTTATATGAATCTATCTCTCTTAACATATACATCTAATTAAGTTTCATGGGACGTTTTAGAACTACTTTGATTTGCTTTTTTATTTTTAATTTATGATATATTATTGCGATCCCTACATCTTTCCATGTTCCACTAGTAAGAAGCATGGGCTCATCACCAAGGACAATAAATAGGTGAGTAAGGGAACTTCCCTCATTTCCCAACCTCATGATACTAGTAGAAAGCATGAGATCATCAGCGAAGGTTGGTAGGGACAAGAAGTGTACATTTTTATTTGTAAATGAGAGAACTTTGTGTTTATTGTTTATTTTTCTTTTCTTCTTATTTTTTTAATTGACTCTAGATTGTACTTTTGGGAGGGATCATTTTCCCCTAGCAACGAGCAAGATGCCTAGACTCACCACCGAAGGTTGAGATAGGAAAATAAATAATGCAAGTGAAATTTTTTGGATTTTTTTTTCATAAAGAGATCTTGGTAGGGAAATATTTATCATAAAGAAGCTTCTAGAGAAAACAACCAAAAGAAACACCATAATTGGAAGCAATCATGAAGAATATTAAACATGCAAATCCATGTACTATCAATGTAAAAACTTTCTCTCTTGAATAGAAGTAATAACAAAGATTGGATAATTTGAGAATTTGTAATGAATGTTGACGAAGTATGATTAATATTTTTTCTAATGTTTAAAAAAGGTCACTTTAATATTAAGTTTCTAGTTTACAATTTCACAAGATGATAATGCTAATGAAAAATAAGTATGAATGCAATAAAGTACAATCTGTAAATGTAGGTGACTATATGTAAAAGTGTTTAGCGTGAAGTGAGTTGACAAGCTCACGAAAATCCTCACCTTGTAAGGTACATAGATGATAGACACCATTATTATAGTCTTCCATTACTTGATAAGAATCTAATGATTTCATCCTAAATTATTTTCCTTTGCCGACCTTCTTGTCTATTCAACTGTCAAGTTGTAACACAAGGTCACCTACCATAATTTATCATTCATAGAATTTATTATTGTATTGATGACACATTCTTTCAGCATAGACACGATGATGTTGTTCGGCTTTGAGCCATTTCTCATCCAAAGTTTCGAATTCTACCATTTTTGCGTCTTGGTACACATCTTTGTCGAAAATTCCTTGTAGAGACACAAGAATGCTTTATAATTCTACCTCGAGTGGTAAGACCACTTCCACGGACTAAACTATCAAAAAAGGGGTTTTCTCGTAGGTATTCAAACTGAGGTTCTATAAGCCCACAAGATTGGAAATTTCTTTAAGTGCCAATATTTCTTATTCTCCTTAACTATCTTACAGAGTATGGATTTCAAAGTCTTATTCATAGCCTGAGCCTATTTGTTGGCTCAAGTGTAGTATAAAGAGGCTATGTGATGGGATATCTTAAATTGAGCACACAACTCATGCACCTATTAATTTATAAATGGCATTCATTATCTGAGATACTCACATGTGGGACACCATATCTACAGATGATCTAGTTTAAGATGAATTTGGAAATTATCAATCCAGGAATTATCATGAGAGGCATGACATCAACCCAATCTGTGAAGTAGTATGTTGTCATGATGATGAATTTTTTGCCATCTATTGAGGAGGGAGAAAATTTCACTATTTGATCAATACCCCAAATAAAAAAGGGTGAGTGTGTAAAAATAAACTATAGATCATGTTCTGAAATATGTAAAGTGTTCAAGAACTCTTGGAATTTTTGGCACTTGCATACGTATTATACAACATCATGTTCTAAGGTAGGCTGAAAGTAACCCCTTTAGTGAATTTTTAAGTGGTCAAATTCCCTCCAAATTTTCCACCACATACTTCATTGTGGGATTAAAATAGAATCTTTTATGCTTATTCTTCAGCGATGCATCTCAACAACATGCCATCAAAGGCTCTATGATTACATACTTTTTGGCTATGAAATGTATGCATTGTCTTTTTTACAAACTTGTTCCCTCGAGATATGACCAATCTATGATGTGATTTAAAATGTTTGTATACCATAAACACAAATAAATTTAAGGATTTGATTCTATATAGAAGACACATTCATTAGAGAAACATAGATTAACCAACTCTCCACAGTCTATAAGATTTTCCACAAATAAATTGAAGATGATTTGCTCCTTGATGAACTTTTGATTGGTGAAAGTGAGTTCAAAATCACACATCAACTTGATAAATATTCCATCCTTTTATGACAAGGCTACTTCATTCAAGAATTTCCACATCTATTCTGATTTAACAATTACCTTCATTTCTTTGTTAAGCATATAATGCCTTAACCTCTTAGTTAAAAAGACAATTTCCTAGCACTATTTCTTTGCCTGAGTATACCTTTTTTTGTAATCAAGGATAGTGTGGATAGTGAAATAAATGGACTTTTCGTGACCATAATCTTCTTCCTTTTCCAGCATGCACACTATTGATACATTTGTGGCTTGAGAATAAAAAATTAGAGGATGATCAACTTTGGATGGCATGAGCATTGGTAATCACAAAAGAAAATTCTTTATCAACTCAAAATCCTTGTGACATTAATTTTTCCAAGTTTTACAACATATTTTCTGTAGCAAGCCATTCTTAGGGTGAATGACATATATTAAATCAAGGACAAATGTAATAATTACCCCTAGCTTTCCCAAGAAATATCTAATGTTAGACTCATCCATTGGTGCGTTGACTTCCATGGTTTCTCGAATATTCACATGATCTATGTCGATGCCTTGATATGAAATGATATAACCCAACAATTTACCTCTCGTGACTCCAAAAATGCATTTTTTGGGATTGAGGGTTATACTGCATTAAATTAATCATGAGAGAATAATACAAAGAACTTCAGGATGATCGCCCCATTTTTTAGCTTTTTCAAGGAGACCATCAAAATACGTCTCTATAATTTTATGATATCATGGAAAATATATGTCATGGCCTTCTGATGCATGGCTCCAGCATTATTCATACCAAATTACACGATGACGTAACAAAAGGTCCCCCAAGGAGTAGTAAAGTTAGTCTTAATTTGATCCTCCTTGGAGATCGTTCTTTGGTTGTATCCATACAAGTCATCTATGAGAGACAATAACTCATAACCAATTGTTACATCAACAATGATTTCAATAGAAGGAAATGGGAAATCATTCTTGGGGAAAGCTTTGTTAATGTCCCTAAATTTGATGCAAATACATATCTTCTCATCCTTTTTAAGGACTGAGATGATGTTGACAACCACATGAAATAGTCCACTAGCTTAATAAAATCTACTTGAAATAGTTACATTACTTATTCTCTTACCATCAAAATGACTTTAGACTTCATATGTCTGAAATTTCATTCTATGGTATTTGCATCAGGATTAGTGACTAATTTTGAAGCACTACCTCAAGGGAAATAACCTTCATTTACTTATAACTAAAATTAAAATCCTTGGAATGTTCTCTAAGAACCTTTGTGTGCACTTCCATTTCTTTAGACGACAATCAAGAACAAAGTTTCAAAATCCTAGTCTCCTCTTTTGTCCTAATGTTAATGTCAATGGTTCCTTTTATTAGGGAAGAATTACATTCTTCAAATTTTGGAAGAACTGGAGGTAGGTCTATTTATTCTTCCTTAACCTCATAGAATTTAAAGTATTTCAATGAGGAAGGATTCATTGTCCTTTCTCTAAAAGAGGAAGAAGGGTGGGGAGTAAGGGAAAATCCTTTCTTATAATATGTGGTAAGAATGTCAATATATGCATGGAGGTATCCTAAAATTTCCTCATTATTATTTACAAAATATAGAGTAATAGGCTCATCTTCAGTATCTACATATGCCAAAATTACATTGCTAGGCATCTTAAAAACCAATGGTTCAGCTCGTAATGAGATGGTGAACTTTGTTTCCTTTAAATATGTGCTATGATAAAACCTAGAGGAAGAATTTTCCATAGAATCAGCCAGTTGATTATGCTCTTTGGGGATAGCCTCTATAGAGATAAAATTGAAGTCTTTGTATTTCTATCACACACCATACTTGTAAAGCTGAAGGTATTCCACTATAGTCTCGTAAACCTTTGAGATATTGTTTATAATGAGTTGTGAGTCACCTAAGACTCCCACATTGTGTTCATCCATCCTCTTGGATATAATGAGGCCAAGAAGTAGAGCTTAATACTATTCTTTGTTATTCATACATTCAAAATTCAACTTAAAGAAAAATGGTATTACTCTTCCCTCTAGAGAAGTGAGAATCACCCCTGCCAATACATCATAGTGAAAATTCACTCTATTGTAGTTGAGATTCCAATAGTTATCAAGAAAGATAGATGTTTCAACACTATTTTAATCCTCTTATTGAACTTTTGAAACCTAGACCATTCACACCTCTTCAAGCACATATTCTAGAAGAGAGGCTATCGCAAGTGCCTGTCCAATGCCCAAAGAATCAAATGGGAGAATAATTGGAAAATCATACTCCAAAAGTTTCACTATTTCTATTATGGTTTTTGATGAAACGGTTACCACTATAACATCCTTATTTTCCTTAATATCTACCCCTTCAATTGCCTTAGGAATTTCTAAATCAATGCTTGAAATAATTTTTGATACAGGAATTGGTACTCTAGAAGGGATGGATTTGTTTAGCTGGTTTACTGGGAGCTCAAATTTTGATTGGACTCAAAGCTTATTCTTGAGGTCAGTTAGGTGAATTTCGAAGGGATTCAGATCACCTTCATCTACAAAGACCTTTCCTAGGTGAACGAATCTAAATTCTTGAAACAAGGTAGAGGAAATTAACTTCATCCTATGAATCCATCACCTACTAAGGATCATATTATACTTGGTTTCTATTTGTATAATATAGAACTCAGTTAAAATGGTCTTATTCCCAAGAGTGATCAGGAGAACTATAGTCATAATGGATGTATCCTTAAGGCTGACATAGCCTTTCATCACATTTTGAGTTCAAGAAACACAAATTCTCCATATCCTAGCTTTTGAAAGAAAGAAAAGGGGAAAATGTTTTTCACAGCTCCATCATTGATCATAACTCTCTTGGCATTATTTTTGTAGATCCATTCCTATAAATATGATGTAGGATCACCTCTTTATGCTAACTCAACATCTGTGGGAATATTACTGATATTAAAAAAAACCAATGTGTCTTTTGTTATGGCCTAGAGAATAGACATCAAAATTTATATGGTTTATTTTGGAATTTAGAGGAGGAGTAACGTGAACTAGGTGGCTAAGACCTAATGATTCTAACAAACAAGATCAATACACTAGGATTTTTTTTCAACAAATCGAAGAAGGAGATGTGGGAAAATGTCTTCATTAGGTATGTAATTCAATCATAAGCCCCTACTGGCTTAGGGATTACCTTTCCATCATATTTCACTTAAGGGTAAACAGGGAGAGGTTACCACACGTACTCACAAGTACAAGTAGTTGTATGGATTTTTGGTTCTGTCTCCAACTTGATTAGGCCTATGATCATAGACTTATTATGTTGGTCTAAATTAGGAGCAACTCTTTGGTTAGTAGATGTAGTGGATTCGTAATCATTGGTCCCTAGTGGAGTCCCATTGGTTTTTCCCTAAGGATTATCTTTCTCATTTTTGGGGCACTTTGGAAAGGGATATCTTTAAATCACAATGGTAGCATTCTGCGGAGAAACATGTCCTATATGGGTACCTTTATAGAGGTCCTATGGATTTGGCTAAGAACATCTCAATGAAGATTTGTCTTTGATCTTCTAGAAGATGTTATATGAATTTTCTACAATCCCTACAAGTTTGAGCATCATTCAACCAATAAATCTATTGAATCCACAATACAAGTTGTGATCATAATGCCTATATCTCTAATTTTGGTTTTGTTGTGGTCCATAATTTCTATTGTTGTTCGTGTTTTGGTTGTTATATTTATAGTTTGGAGGTATTTGGCCCTGGTTTTGGTATTGATTTGGGTATGTATTTGGTTATTGATTCAAGCCCTTTTCCTAAAAGTGCTAGATAGGAGGATCACTAAATTTAACCGCATTAATAGGAGTAATATTTTTGTTCATTTTATTTTTCATGTTGGTGTTTTTATTATTTATATTGTTGGATCTCACAAAATTTGGTTTCTTTGATTGATCAGTAACACCATACATTTTGGCACCTAGGTTATGATTAAGGACTTTGGGTCCTTGATTTTTTTTGGAACCATTCTGATAGTTATAATTATTTTGAGTGGGGGTGACAAACCTCCCATTTAGGCCATAATAATTACCTCCACTGTCAATCTCTACTTTTTCAATGTAAAGTGCTCCCTCTAAGAATTCTTCGTAGCCCCAAAGAGGAAATTTTTTGACCTCCTTATTGGTGTATCGGTTAAGAAAATGGAGGAAAGAGTCACAAAGCTCTATTTTATCCATGTTAGGAGCACTAGTAGAAGAATATATAACTTTCCTCTACCTCTAAATGAAGTGTATAATGGACTTGTTGTGCTCTTTTTTGATACGAAAGAATTCTATACTCCCTACTCTCAACAAATTATTCATGTCAAAATGGTTAACTAGCTCGGACATGAGTTTCTTAATGGAATGGATAGAGGGTTATGGAATTTTGTAGTACCAATCAAGGGAAATCCCTTCAAGATTATTAGGAAATATTTTTGCAACAATTGCATCCCAAGGGAGTAGCTTTCTAGTGGCAGTGGCATATACCTTAATATGGTCATTTGGATCTCCTTCACCCTTGAAGTTGGGGAGTCTGGAAATGTGCATGGGATCATAAAACCTCATATAGTAGAGTCTAGAGGTTTTTTTAGGTACTCAAAGTATGTTCCCATTGTATATGATTCAACCATTATAAATCCTTTGTGGGGAGGTAGACATGGAACCAGAGTGTGATACAACATAATGTAGGCACTGGTTGAGGCATAAGAAACCCCTTGCTACTGAGCATAATGGATAGGGAATGGATATCCATACATATGAGGATATTTGGAAAACTTGTGTACATAGGGGGAGCAACACTAGTGTATGGGATTGTAAGTGCAAAGGAAAGGAACATTACATTGCCTGAATGAATGACATTTGAGAGTGCACTTCTAGCCGACCCTTGTGTTAGATATGTATAGAGAGGATGACGATTCATCCCTAATGTTCCCAAACTTGTAAGGAGGTATCTTGGGTTAGGATCACCAAAGTAGGCCTGAGACAGTGGTTGTTGATAGGTATTTTTGGAAGGAACATATTTTTGAATTTTCCTATGATGAGAAGTATTGTTCAAACCCACAAATTGTGTAGACTGTGAGGATTGGAAAATTTATAATTCCTTAATTATACCCACCAGTGTTGAGATCACATCTCGAGGTGAAGCTTGTGGGTTTTTTTTAGGCGTATGATGGGTCTTGTTAGGTAGGAAAGGTACATGATACCCTACTATAAATTTTTATTTTGTAGACCACCCACTTTAGGTGTGTTTTTGTTTTTGGAGGAGGGGTGGCAGCATTGTTATGAAGAAGGGAATTAGTATATCCACATCCTATCTAATGAGTTGAGTATATCATTACAACAATCACAACTTTTTGGGATTCGTACTGGAATCTATTCATTTGGTGGTAAATAAGAAGAGAAGGAATTAGAATGCATGCTAATCTAAGGTTTGGATATGACCCGTGGATAAATAATTTGGTCTCCTGAGAATGTCATGTTATTAAAGTTGGAGAACTCTAGCTGTGCACTATGGTTAGGTTGGTCTATCTCCTCAATCCTAAATTTTTATTTTTTATTAAACCCTTGAGGAGAGGGTGTGTGGGGAGATATAAAATGATGTGAGTAATTATCATCCCACCCTGATAATGAGGGTGATGGTTGCATACCCACGTAGTTATAATAGGCTTTAAGACCCAATATAGGATTTTCATATTCCTGACCTGAAATATTTGGGGGGTGTATAAACACCCACTAAATAATGGGAGAGTGGATGGATGGAAAAAACAAAAGAGATAAATGGGATATGAAAAGGAACTAATCCTTCACTTTGGGTTCACTAATTTTGTAGGCATGAGAATCGACATGTGATTCTTATACACATGTGACCTCTTGAGGTTTTATCGAGATATCTAAAATGAAATGAATGTGATGGTAGTAGGATGGGTAAATAAGATGTTGGTGAAATAGATGGAAATTACAACAAGAAATCAAGGTAAATTAATGTTATCAACAGGAAAAATGGGTATTTATTCGTTGAGGGAAATAAATTCCTATCTTACTTGCTCAAGGGTGATATTATGATCAAGGATGATCATTGTACAAAATTTACAGTCAGTATTGGTAAAAC